>OX392462.1:168136959-169477326 GCA_947623515.1 Neoascia interrupta | reverse complement strand
CGTAGAGTGGTGTCGTAAGAAATATCTGCCTTTGGCTCATCGACGGGGCATGAGTCTCGGTGCTTCTGTATGCGGCGTCGCCATCCCTGCAGGGTGGATTCGAAAATTTGACAGTCCGGGGCGTTGGTGTCCATCCGCTCTAGATGACCCAGCCTGACTAGCAATTAACTCCCATAATAAAATAAAAAAGGCTAAAATGATAAGCATTCCAGTTGCTAAAGCCTTCGAGGAACCTTCCAAAGTTCTTGCTTCTGAAAATTCCGTTTTTCTAGGTACGCTAACCCACAAAAACAGATGGCAGACGCAAAAGAAGAAGGAACACCTTGAATTTTTACTAAAAACTCACTTTCTTAGATTAAAAATACGGATCTCATTTCCCTGAATTGAGGGCATCAGTTCACCAACGAGGGAAAACTGGAAGTTTGCGATGAGTAAAATTTGCAACCAATATGCCTTTTTTTGCCTGTCACGCCACTCAAGGCAGCAGACAAAGATGGCATATGGCCGGCACTATTACAGGAGGGGACATAACACACTGGCACTCATTCTAGGCAAGCTGTTCAGCTGTAGCCTGGTCTACCGTCGCTTACCGAAAGCCTGGTGGAAAGTGACAGTTAAAAACCTACCTTAAGCAGGAAAAATTGCGGATTCTAGTCTGAAATCCTACCGCCCTATTAGCCTTATGGCTAATTGGAAAATATACGGGGCATAAAAGAGACACAGCACTGAAAAGTTCTCCTCTAAGCAAGTCTCAAAATGCCTATCAACTGGCTAAACCCACTGAGTCAACGACTCAACGACTTAGTTACCAAAATTGAAAACTTCTTCAATGGCAAAGACATCTGTCTTGCGGCTTTCCCAGATTTTGACGGAGCCTTCACCAATACGTGTCCTCTCACCCGTTTTATAGTCCCTTGTTGTTAGCAATCAACTTAATTCCTTGAAAAGCCAAGCAATTGATGCCTTAGGATATGCCGACGATATCTGAATGAAAGCAGAACTAAGCATTGATCGTCTTTTTCATTCGAATAACATAGATTCCCATTCTTACAAAAGCGCCATTTATATTTGCCTAACGACTTAGAATCTGAAAGCCCGTTCAACATGCCTCTCAAGGAGATGCTCGCAGAATATAGCTCCCATAAAAATTTCGTCGTAATAGTCCCTCGAAAGGATGAATGGGAAAAACTCAAACCAGCTCCTTCTCGGTTTTATGTTGTCTGGCGAACAGACGGTTCTTAAATGGGACAGGGACCGAGTTTGGTAATCATGGAGAAACCCCAGGCAGACTATTCAGTTAGCCTTGGAAAGAGCTTTTCCAAGTCCTCGCCATCAACTTTTGTGTTAGAATATCTCTAAGTTCTAACACAAGAGGAAGAACAATATTCATGTTTTCGGACAGCCAAGCAATTCTCAAGGCGCTTGATTCGCACACTACCATATCAAGGCTTGTTTTGGAAACTGTCATGTTCGATCCGAGAACTTCACTGGATGCCAGCCCACAGTGGCTTTGAGAGCAATAAATAAGTAGACTTGAAATGTCGGTGCAACTTAATCACTCATAGGGCCTGACACATTCTATGGAGTCAGTAAAACCTAGCTATAGAAGAGCGTCTAACACAACTGATGGCCAGCATTGTTCCGAAAATTCTTACCCTGATTTTTCCCCAGGAGTTCTAATACCCTGACTTACCTGGACAGGGCTAATTTAAAAATCCTTACTGGAATCTTCAGTGGCCATTGCAAACTAAAAAAACATCTATATCACATCGACCTTGCACTGGACTTCACATGCAGACTTTGTCTAAAAAGTGATGAGTTGTCTCTACACATCATCACGAAATGCCTGGCCTCCTTTTAAAGTATTTCTTCGGTAAACCTAGCCGATATCCCTCCAAGATAGATCCTTTTCTTCTCGACTGCCTCCGGAGTAAATATATGGCTCTAGAATTTCATCTGGGACGGCAAAATAGCCTCTTTCTTAAGGGATCGCGGTGCCATAGCCCCAGGAAGACTCTGCCGACTATAAGAAGACTTAAGGCCTCGGTCTTAAGAGAAAAGCTTTTCATTTTTTGAAAAGCAAAAATAAGAGATTTAACTTGATTGTCCCTCTAATTTTTGGATGTTAAAATATCAACAAGTAATCTATATGAGAAATAATCTATTAAGACGGTTTGTATCAATAAAGCTTGATATAGCCATAAGTATTAATAGCCATTACCCAAATTTGTGACTCTTATAACTCCTTTAATATTGAAAGGATCGTCATGACATTTATATTAATAGAATTGCTGATTCATTGCGGTGTGCTAAATGTAATAATTTTATATTTTAACTAACTAATTTCAGAGATATAAGCAATTAGAAAAGGTACTTTTTACTACACAATACACCAAAGACCATAAAAACGAGCTGGCGGCTATACCAAAGCAAAAAAAAAACTATCGATTGTTTTGTCGTTAGGCATAAATTTTAATTCACAGTGACGAGGATAGTCCAGTTGTAGTGTAGTGACTACTTTTTCAATACTTCTTAATGTAACATGTTAATTTACCAAGTTTCGTGAACTGATTTTACTAAGTTTCTATATCCAACTGAGGCTTATACTCTCCTTTGGCAAGAAGCCCTTTTTCCTTTTCACCCCGTACAATGAAATTTAAATGAACTAAACTATAATTTTTTCTCACTCAGATTAACAAGATAAAATGTCCTCTTCTGAGAGGTAGATAGCAATATATCTACATAATAAGTCACCGAGTCAAGCAAAGTGCATTTCATCTTTTATCCTGTGCATGTACGTATACCGTCCAACACGCACACCCATACACACATAGACTACACATGCTTGACAAATAATGAACATTTATATTTTGCTAGCCGCACAACATTATAGATGGAGTCAGAGAAACACCCTCTGTACTCTATAATATACACCACACCCATCCCCGCACCACCCACGCATAACACACGCACTCTTCAACACACTCACATCGACACGAATAACCAAACAGACATTCCCCAAAAACGAAGAGAAGAACCCTCTTAATCTCCAATGCACTTATTATTACACAGAGAAAGGCTGCAAATGTCGGAAGGGATTTCATCTGGTATAGCGGGGGGCGTAGGGGGTGCAACTTTTCGTATCCTTAAGAGTCCACACAATGGAACAGACATAATATGCAATTTAATTTACTTGAATTTGCGATTCGGACGTCTGCATTAATTCTAATTTATGCATAACAACACTCAAACATTGAACGACATAGAAGTGGATCCTCGCTCGTGGCCTCCCTGCCCGCTGCTGCTGTCTCTGCGTAGTCAAAATAACTCCATGCCCACACCCCATCCCCGCACTCAGACCATCCGAATGGAGATATTGGCACAGATCCGTTCTTGCACAAAAGTGAATGCTTGATGCAATTTTCGGTGGTAACTTACTGTAACCAAGCTCTTCTGGTGCCACCAGCCGCCACCCCCTTCTTGTATGCCACATTACGCCACCATCACCATTTGTTTTACCAGAGCACACCACCACCACCTGAGTGAAATGAAAATGTCGTACACAGGGACGTTTCTGGGAGACAGGGTTTGGGGTGCACCATGCACACTATCTCCTGTACTCTGTGCCTTTGCATATGGGGGGCGGGTGGAATGCGAGTACTTACTCCTTGTGCTTCCTCCGCCGCACTCGCAGGATAATTTCCAACATCTCGGACCCAAGTGCAGCTACTCGGAACATCCATGCTTTCGTTTCGCAAAATCTCATTGAGTTTGTAGAACCAGCTAACCGCCTTAAAACTTCCAAAATGAGACTAACCGGTAGGAACAGGCAGTGCTGATGCTCGGGAGCATAGGTATTGGGTGCGGGAGGTTTCTGCAGCAGGCTTAGCATACTACGGCAGATGGATATTACAGTATCGGACCGTATAGACAAATTAATGTTGCATTTCGGGGAAAATGTTATGCATGGCGTGCATTGGAAGGGGACACGAATATGTAGATCTGGGAACATTTTATGGGTTATCCGAAGGTCTCATTACACCTTGGGAGGAACGATTCGAGAAATTTCAGGGTGTGTATGGGTGCAGCAAAGATATAGGCAAACATACACGAGAACTTTGAATACGGGGCAGTAGTGGTGGGGAATAATATTGGTGAAACTGATTTGCGGCAGGAACACACATCAGGGTAAGAAGGTGAGTAACGTAAACAGCAGTGCCGAAGCGAATCAGCTTAAGATTTATCGAAAGTGAACATCATCAAAATTATAGAAGGGCATTTTCGAATGTTATAGATGAGAAAAGCGTTGCCAGGTGACAGAAAAACGTCTATCAGATTCTCAAAATCATGCATGTTGAGCGAACTTTTATTCTTCACAAAAGCCTCATAATTTTTTGTGTTTAAAGAATTTTTAAATCAGATTTGAACCAAGGAATTTTCGATATTACTCTGGCATTGACTCTGACACGAATACACAAAATCCTTGGTTCTATCGAATCGATGCTTAAATTTTTTATACTTGGGACGACGATGTTGCTTTTGCTAATACGACGATGGCTTAAACAATCTGGCATCCATAGCACCTTCTTCATTTAGGTATAGGTGGTCGGCAAACGAGGTGGCTTGATAATTTTATTTAAATTTTGGAGTGAAATATAAGAGCGTATTCGCAACTGTCAAGCGATGGTTTACAGGCGGATGCTTAGCAAGCACAAATAGGCTATTCGTTAGACTCTACCACAGGCCGATCTTAAAATCCAAAACAGTTTTTTGTATATTGGCTTCCAGTTCGTACACAGTCCAAATAAGAAACAAGCACCCTATGAGTTAGATTAGGTTAGGTTAGGTTGGAAAGGGTTGTTTGCAACTAGTGCGAGTTCACTCGGTGCCCAGATTGGCCCATTGTGATAACGCTTGTGAGGTAGACAAACATGGTTGGAAATATGACTGACTAACTGAACCAGCCTGATATTTTAATAAATCTTTTTAGGTCAAGTAGTGATATTCCTGCCAGGTCGTCCAGGATATCAAAGAACCTGACTCCTAAAAAGGTTAGTCGTCGTTCTTGGAGATCTGGGCAGTGGCAGAGAAAGTGTTCTATAGACTCTATTTCTTCTTCATTCCTACAGCTTCCGTAGAAGTCGTTGGCAAAAATTCCCATTCGTGTAGCCATGACACCAATGGTGCAGTGTCCCGTGACTACACCAACGAGTGTTCTTATGAAATTTCTACTGAGAGATAGAAGGGTCGTTGTTCTTTTTAGGTCGAGTACTGGCCATAAGCTGTGCGTTATGATACAATCTTTAGACTGTTGCCAACGTTCACCGGCTAGTTTGATCGTGTGTTGATCTATAAGACTTTTGGCTGTGTTGAAAGGGAGATAAACCCGTCGGTGAGCCATCGTTATGTCCATATCAGAACCTTTCCTTGCCAGTTGGTCCGCCAATTCATTTCCGGCCACGCCAACGTGCCCAGAAACCCAGCAGAGTAGAAATGTGTGGAAGCTCATATCCTTACCCTAGCATCAAGATGGCTCAAAAAATTAGGCCATACCCTTGGTCCTAAGTTCAAGTTTTATTTTTCGCTTATTATCCAGTAATCGGCGCTTCATCAGAAAGCATGAAGGACGTTGACATAGGACTCATGCTTTCCTACGCCAATAGACTGCCTGAAGATGAAATCTCCTGTAATATAGGTATTCCTCTAGCTACCCTCAAATTGCAGCTCAAAAATCACAGCATACAAGAAACTAACGCCAGACGGAGGACAGGCACCACTTGTTTAACCTCCAAGCAAATCTGGCCTTGACTCAATCCAAAAAGATCAGATAGCTTGATCTCCTTAAAGAGATCCAAAATTAGCACTGCAGTGGGAATTATCACCGGACACTGCCTAACAATTCTTCACGCAAAAAGACTAGGTCTATTCTCAAATGACTTCTGTAGAAGCTGCCTAGATGAGGAATAGGAAGAAAGTGTACAACACCTTCTCTGTTGCTGCCCGGCACTCGCGTCGTACAGGAAATCCATATTAGGCTCCTACTTCTACGACTACCTAAGCGACCTTAGTAAAACACCGGTCAAAAAGCTTCTAAAATTCATCGAAAAGACTGGCTGGCTGCCATAGAATTTACGCCAACCTACTCCCTTGGTAATATACCCACGTGGCGGTACAATGGGCCTACTTTTTGGCCTAAGTGCATGTAAAAAGCCACTTTCCTACCTACCTTGGTCCAAGCAAGAGCTGAGATAACTGCTTGAGATAACCTTAACAATTCGCGAAAGGGTTTTTTAAGGTTTCAATGTTCCTTTCAATGTTTCAGGCCTGTTACAGGCAAAACGGTTAATCGCCAGGAAAGCTTCTTCTACGGTGATATAGATTTCTCCCATATACCCCATTATTTTTGACTCAAGCCCGTGCTGGGCTCGATTCCAAAATATTGGGGTCCATAAAGGGAACAGTTTAGCAGCACTCGGCTGGCATATCCTCGTTTTTCGAGCATAAGACAAAGCGTTTCATGCCAAACTTAGTGGATATCAAAGAAGCTCATCAGAAGAGCTGTTTTCAGACTGTGCAATGCTTCGCGTAGTTCTCTAGAGATAACAGAATTTCAACAGTCTTGACGATAGAAGCTATAATAATTTATTTATTGATAAAGTAATATTTAAAGTATTATTTTGAATATTATTTTTTAAAATATTATTTTTAAAACTAAATCACATTTCTAAACGAAATGAAAACAAGAAGATTCTTTTCCCAAACATTAACAATCAACATTCTTACTTGGTAAAATAATATCAGAAAAAACCTAGGGCGGGTGACTTGGCACACCCTACCGGGTGATTTGGGGCATACGATTTTTATACCCGACCCAGGGTATATTAAGTTTGATGTATAGTTTGTTACGCAGTGAAATAATCACGTAATCAAATCAAATAATCGTAGACCTAAAAGACCTCATAGAGATATTAATGGGACCGACAGTAGAATTGATTAAGCCACGTCCGTCCGTCCGTATGTTAACAATTTTTGGGCCTTAAATTTTAAGGTATAGAGCTGAAATTTGGTGAGTTAGCTGGAAGTCCAGTCTTTCAGATCAAGTTTGAAAATTAGCTGAACCCGCCCACTGCAGGCCTGTATGTGCAACCATCTCTAATTTTGACTCTTTTTCAATAAATATATATGAAATTTGACAAAAAATTATATGACAAAAGTTGTAGAAATTAGCATTTTCTAACTTTTATGTATATGAAGTATGTGCCTCCGCATACTTTTATGGGCGTGGCGTTAAAAAAAGTGATTTTTTTAAGTTAAAAAGGCGCAGTTTTAGGCTGAAATGTATGCAACCACCTACTATAAAGCATTAAACAGCTATATTTTTGTATCCCGCTCACTTTTTGGAGGCGTGGCTGTTTTTTTTTGCATGGTCGGGTATTTTCCAATCCCTCGTAGATGGACTTAAGCTTTTGCATATGCACTGTTGCACTTTCCCACTTGTTTAATGTCACAGCGACCTTACTTTGCGTACCTTGCTCTTTGGACATGTATTGCAGCAAAAAACCTGTGCTATAAGACGGATTTTGACAGAAAACAAACATTAGCTTATCATCCTGTTACGTAATATTTTAATCCCTCAATATCCTGTACAAAGTTCCTGTACTTTACAATCCTCTGGACCATCAGATGTCGACGTGAAGATACATTTTTAGTTTTGACTTTTGATGATAGTGGTTTGCCTCTCCGATAACCTCTTTAATTGTTAAGTTAAGACTAGAATTGTTTGCTTTTTTAAGTATTTCTAGCTGTAAAACGTGTTTAAACGTTTAAGTAGAACTGGAATAAATAACTAACAAAAATCTTAAGTCGCCGTCGCGAACAGAGGTTTTGTTCAGATTTGAACACTAGTAGACCTAGCAAACCCCACTCTTCCATGGGTAGCGCTTGTCGATCAGAGCAAGGACCACAAGTTGACAACTGAAAGGCATTTAATATGGAAGAAAGGCAACTCCAGAATATCGCAATCAATCCAGAAACATGCTTAATGAAAGTTAAAGTGCGGATTATTTACTTTCCTTTTTTACGGAGACTGTTACTCCGGTCTCGGGGCTCCTATCTTATTCCAATTCGTTCAAGGCTGGAGTACCTACCTTGAATTATAGAAGGTAGAATAGTAGGGGTTGTTTCCAACAAGGATAACCTAAGTTGTACTTAAAGTGCCGTGTTGATACCACAAACTCACATGACCTGGATATTTGATTTGGTCTAGTTCTAGATTCAACCTGTTGAATGGAGGAAAGTTATTAGTTCTCTGATTCTCTTACATGAGACCTCCTCAAGTTTGTTGAAGAAGGGTTTAACTTAATGTCCGTTGTCTGCCTCTGGCAAGTGCCGGACAGGCGCACATGAGGTGCAACAGTGTTTCTTTTTCAGTTGCGTCGTCGAAACTGCGACAATATGTTTTGTGGCTATTGACCGATTGCCTGCCGGCTATTGGCCAGTGCCCCGTACAAATCACTGTTGGTCTAGCAATGCATCCTATTAAGCAGATCACGTTTTTTTGCTTTGCTATATTTTGGCCACATCTTTCTGTAAATGGCGTACAAAGTAAGCTTCGACCATCTAAGGTTGGCTACTACCCAGGTAGTTCGAGGATATTTTGGCCTTTATTGCGCCAAGCGGAATTTATTCTGACTCTGCGAGTGAGCAAGGGAGGAGTGAACCTTGCCTCGCCAAGACGTCAGCCGTTGTTGGTAATACAGCTGTGCCCCGGTACCCAGTGGTGGAATCGGCTAATGTGATCTGTTATAAGTGATGTCAAAAATCAAAAAAATTCGTTCCCTAACTGTGATCATCAGAATTTTCTTGTGAAAGCTCTCTACCAATCACCGTCAAAGTCAGCTGGTCTCTAGTTTTCAAACATTCTGGTTAGTTGTTTTTTTTGCCTACACTTAGGCTGACTTTCTTCATGCATGGTTAAAAAAAAATGTTCTTGCATCACAAGCCTAAATAAAGCAACGATTCGGGACAAAAATTTTGTGATAAACCTTACGCAGACGGATTTTTCGTTTGATCTCATAGACTGTCACAAAATGTGAAATTCACAGATCACTTTAGATCACAGATCACAGAGAAACCTTGAGGTGAACATCAAGCGAGTCCCGCTCATATTGACATTCTTTAAGAAGTTTGAAGGAAGGGATTACTGAGTCAATAGCTTTAATGACTGCTTGACTATATCGACAAAGATAGCAACGTGTTGCCTATTTGTGTGTTATTAGGGTGCATTTGAACCAGACGACATGCTTCGCGAACAGCCAGTACTTCCGCTTGGATTATACTGGCTGTAGCTAGAAGTCATGTATTATTTAGAGATATTAAGAGATTCTGAGAAAACTCCTGCACCAACACCGCACGTCATCTTGGACCCGTCAGTGTAGGTGGTTACATCGAAAGCTGTGGGTATCTTTCCATTCTTCCCTTGTTAGAAATTGCAGTCGCAATATTTTAAGAAATTTGTTCTTAGGGTGAGGTGGTCTGTTGAAGACGCAGCCAATTCGATCGACAGTGACTCTAGGATGATGGTATGGCCGTAAGTTGTGTGAGTTCTGACTACTTATGTGTTCAACCAGGCATGTCATGAGAGACGGCCCGAGGTTCATACGTTTCTGGAAGCTGGTTCTACTTTTGTTTAACATTCCTGAGTGAAGGTGACATTTGTACCCCTATTCGTGATACATTCGATACATTCACTCACAAGTCGATACCCAATATCAGGCGAATAATGTCTCAATATATGCTTCACTCATACGCACTGTGTATGTGAAAAAGAGCTATTCCTTGCCTCTTTATTCAGTGTAGCTATATGTGTAAATTTTAACGTGTAGACCAAAAGGCAGAAGATTCAGCATAACTGTTAAAGCGTCTGACGGGGCTGACTGCTGTTCGTCTGTTCGTTTTGCGGACAAATTCTATCATTTGTCAAGCGCTGGACACCATACTAGTGATCTATACGTGAGTATTGGGCGTATACTTCGACTGCGTACTGCCAAAAGGTTAGTTTTGGTTTTACGCCCATCTTTTACCTACAGTTCTGCTGCAGTCGTAGAAGGCTTTACACGCTTTCTTTACCGGATGCTCAACGTAAAGCTTACTTTCCAGTTAAGGATCGAGGATGACTCCTAGTTCCTTGAACTGTTCGATAGTGATACTGATTGGTCCTTTAATCGGGAAAGTTTCAAGTCAGGTATTTTAGTTTTTTTTGGTGAAGAGCATTAGGTCAGCTTTGGTTGCGTCAACGTCGAGGCCAGACTGATGCTTGGCCCAGGTGCTTACCATACTCGAGGCATGTTCCATGCTATGATGTCACTAATCACGAGAGGGAACTTTTTTGATACCAAGCTGACCATGTCATCCGCATATTAAAGAAATATGAGAATGAATTCTTTCTCTGTCTAGTCTTATAAGGATTTTATTGAAGACTAAAAGCCGTAGGAGGGGAGAAATGACACCAATCTGGGGTGTTCCGGGAGTGTTGCGGGAATAATTCTAGTGCTCAAAATGGAGACTATCCGTTGAATCAAATAGCTTTCTTTGCCTCTGTAAGCGATTCTTGATTTGCATCGGTATGTACCTTATTGAAGGCCCCATTCAATGTCTTAGAAGGGAGCCAAACTGTATTCTTTGTAGTGTATAGATTTTTCTACTGCTCGCAAAACTTCGTGGAGAGCCGTATCAGTGGATTTCCCTTAAGGATATGCGTTTTGAGATTTTTTTAGAGTTTCCTCTACAAAATCTCGCAGATAGTCCTCGAGAACACGCTCGAGAGGTTTAAGTAAATAGTATGTTAGGCTTGTATTCCTTAAATCCTTTGCGTATCCGTGACCGCGTCTGCCGGCCTTTCGAAAGGAAAACTACTCGAGCTCGTGGCCATGAGTGGGGCTCGTGGTTGTTCAAGATAAAGAATAAAATAAATAGAGTGGCGCAACAGCTCGATGTGAACCAGGGCCAACTTCTCAACAATGTATGCTGGTGTGTTAATTTCTTTACATACAAGGGGACCTTCAATTTTTTGCCGAATCCGAACGGCACTTTGAGAAGTTTTTCAAAACAAATTATGCGCTCGGAGGGTTTGTCAGACCCTCGTGGAGGTGGGGACCTTAAAAAAAAACAAGTCTTTTTTTCAGGTGACGATGGCAAGATTGTTTAGGATACAACTCCTGAAAATAGGTGTAAGCCACGGAGTTACAATGCTTTGTAATTTTTGCAGTATTACAGGAATAACGCCATCCATGCCCGGAGATTTGTAACGAGTGAAACTGTTGCTAGCCCGAATTTTTTTACTCAGTAATAATGGATGCGCTACTATTATATTCCTACCCTGGTAAAATCTTATTGCCAGGGTAGGACTGGAAAGGCTAAGAGCAGGAAATTTTTCTAATTCTTCGGTTAAGGTGATTTTAACATTGGTTGGCATGGAGCTTTGATTCAAGTCATTAGACTTGGGCGAACTTCAACCAGTCAGCCCTTCTGGGACTTCTACAAGGTTTGGGATTTAGGATTTTTTAAAAACTCTGCAATTTTCTACTTTTATTTTGTTAGAGCATAAAAGGATTTCTAGGACATCTTTCCAGCCATTGAAATGCGTTCCATACTCGGAGAAATGAAGGTTTAGTGCATATCGATAGGTTATTTTCAATTATATAATAAAAGAAGACTCACCGCGTTCGTTGATTTCAGAGCTTCCCCATAACGAGCGTCTGACGTTGGCATCGCAGCCCAGTCTTAAAGATAAGACATGGACCTCTCCCGGCGGTACTTGTCGGTCATGTGCCATGTATAGTGAGGTAATGTAAAGGTCTTCCGAATCTGCTGCCTCCATTTTACCAACTGTTAAATCAGACAAGCAAAAATTTTCTCACACAAAAGTGCTTTAAGATATTTTAAAGCTAAAAAACGGGTTCTTCTAGGCTTACCATTATTATTATGTTGGTTGTAAAGCAGGTCATATTGTTTGTCATTAAGTATGCCCATTGGCCCAAGCTTCTTGAGCAATGCCGATATCTATATTTTCCTTTCTTAGAAAGCTGAAGGCAGTGAATCAGCTTTTCACGGCCGAGGTCGATTTTTGTGAGCCCAATTCGAGCTCTAGCTTGAGTCTCAAGCCTGTCCATGCGGCACGGATCTCCTTTACCCATTTGCCCAGAAATTCCTTGGAAAATCGGTCCACGCATTTGACTACCCGACATTCTCTTATGACTTCGGCTGATTTAAAACATGGAGGGAGATCTCCCGGTTAGTCGAAGGCTCCCCTGGGGCTATTGCATGAGAGTAGCGTTTCTTCACTGTAGTATTTGGCAAATTGCAGGGAACCATTGAGCCCAGAGTTCCAGTTGTAAGGCCACACCGTAAGTACTTTGCTGCACAAGTCAGTAGATTAGCTATGAGAGTTCTGGCGCAAAATTTGGCGAAATTTTTCTAAGTCGCTTATCTTTTAGATCTTTGTCTGGGTGTATGCAATGATTTTGTGCTTTTGTGTTGTGCCTGTGGGTATGCAATGATTTTGTGGTGTGTCTGTGGGTATGTAATGATTTGCCTAAGGGTATGCAGCAATTTGTGTTTTCAGTGTATGGATGGCTAGTCATCTCATAAGAAAAAATATCATTGGGGTACACTTTGGAGGATGAGAAATTTGAGTGTGATGCATTCATCTGTGACGACTATCGGGTGCAGCGCTCGCGGAGGGGGCGGTTTGGAGTATGTTGTGAAGAATGATTCAAGTACGGTGGCTAAAAAAAATGTGGTGACGCTTAGCACCGGCGGTGGGTATGATTGATGATAAGAGTGAGTCAAGGCTAAAGTTGAATGTGCTGGATAAGGTATGATGGTTGATATGAGAAAGTGGATCAAGGTTAGGGTACTATAAAAGGTGAGGACTAGACGGATAAATGGCATACATCAAGGAATGATATATGAGAGCAGAACTCAAGAAATAGACTTGCAAGTGACGGAAGAAGAAAGGGGTGTTTCAATTAAACGCATCAATAGACATACTGAAAGGCGTATAATAAAATTCAAGGTGACTGCAAAGCCCTTAAGAAGAGTGTTGAGGATATTGTGTAATATATTTACAAAACCAAAATGTTTTGGTGTGAAGTGTTGAGGGAGGGTGAAAAACTATGTACTTGTGAAGCTGGTTGGACAGAGATAAATTTCTCGGATGTGTTGTTTTACAGAGCGATATGTGAGCTTTATGCTACACCTGAAGATGGGAATAGCTGCCTTATTTTTCGTTTAAGGAATGGTGAATCAATAGAATCCATTGCGAACTGTCAAATGAAACTTCAAGCATTTCAACATGTCAAGTTACATGTTATAGGAGGTGAAATAACTATGTATGGAACAGTTTTATCAAATTTAAAAGCTAAGAGGAAAACAAATCGGTTCCCTATGGATTGTCCTTTTGGTGATGATGTCGAAACCTTAAGATTGGTTACATCTGAAGGCCGAAGGCCAAAAAATCGAAATGCTAGGGCTGCGGAGGAGAAGGGAACTGATGTGACCGACGCCATTTCCGATCTTATAATGCTTGACGTGTAGTCATTTAATTTGAATAACTTATTTTAGAGCTTACTGTCATTAAGAGCGGTTTGGAAGAAGGATTTAGTCATGGAAAGTATTTATCGCTTTGAGTCAGAACGTTTAAAAACATTTGATAATTGGCCACTAAATCACGTTAATAAAAATAAATTGGCTTTAACGGGGATGTATTATACAAATCAAAATGATAACACAAAATGCTACTTTTGCCAAGTGCAAATTCATAAGTGGGAAGAACAAGACGATCCTTTAAGAGAGCATTTCAAGTATTCATATAGTTGTCCATTATTAAGAAGAAGCATGACAGATAATGTACCAATGAATTTATATGAATTAGACGATATTTTACCACCACTTTCATATGATATTTGTGGTTGTAAGTAGGTGGGAAGGATGACATTGGAATGGAAGAAATTTTTTTACTGATGGCTATAATTCACAGTAAGTATTAAGATTTTTTGGTTTAAATGTAGCAATTCAATTTCTTTGATTTATTTTAGCGTTGACCTTCATCGAAGAGAGACTTATTGACCGCGAAAATGTTTTTCATCACTTTATCAGTATTTGCAGTCCTACCATTGTTTCTTGATGGATTACCGCTCGAGTTTGATTTAAGAAATAAAAGTCAAATGGAAAATGTAACTTTTGCCTTAAGCTTACCCAACAATGATACTGTGGAAATTGGACTTTCATTTCGCTTACTGACGGTTTCATCAATCAATAGCAACAAAACCACAAGCAACCCATCTCTATATAATGATATCATAACTCCAACCACGGAAAAGATGGAAAGGAAAAAATTTGTAACTGTACACGAGGCGATTGAGGGATTTAGGCAAGATTTGATAAAGAAAGAAATCGAAATATCTGGGATAATTGAGAGCAAGGAACCTTTTTATAGGCACTTTAAATTGGAATTCGATGAAAACAAAGAACTTACTATTCGGTGTACTTATGATAGCAACTATAAACGTCGTTCTCTAGCCATTTCATGCTTCGAATATCGTGAATATGAACAAGAAAGAATTTTAAGTAATGGTGAAATTGAGCTCTTTACAAACCAGGAACTACAGCTTGACCCCAACGTGGAATTAGTAAATCTCAAATCTATGAAGCAGACCTATGCGATGACTATTTTATAAATAATGTATATACAACTTTTAATAAAAATAAAAATGAATAAAATCAGAATATATTAAATAATTTGTGTTTTATTGATCCATGAATTGTGATCGGATGGAAAACCCAACCATTTTACATAAACCTTATCATTTTTTGTTGCAATAATTTTTTCTACTAGAAATGTGTCGGGATACTTCGATTCTTGTAATTCCTCAGCATAGAAACATCCACTAATAGGCTGACCTTGAAAATCTTCAAGAAGATATGTAACCGGATTTGTCAACTTAATTTTTCTTATCTTGAATATTTCCGTCGACCAATTGGGAGTGTAACCTTTTTCAAAAGCATGTTTAAACTTGCTCACTCGAACATTGCTACCAACTTTGAATTTTCCCTCCGGAGCGATTTTAATTCGATTGTACATGGTTGATAATATATCTTTTGCATTATTCTTATTTACATCCACTGGTCGTCTTTTTATAGTTCTGTGTATAGAGTTGTTGTATGCATGCATCAGGTCCTTATAAATGGGTAGCCACTTGTAATTCCCGTTAAAACTAAATTCCTTCCACATTTTTTCTTTAAGCGTGCGATTGAAGCGTTCAACAATCGACGCCTTTAACATGCTGTATGTAGAGTAGTGATTAATGTTGTATGTCTTCATCAGGCCTTGAAAGATTTTGTTAAAGAATTCTTTGCCATCATCAGTTTGTAGGTTCTTGGGTGACCGATTTGAATCAATAAAAATTGATCTCATTGCTTGCGTAGTCGCCAATGCGGTCTTATGTTTCAAAGGGACCACCCATGCATACTTAGAAAATGTATCAATTACGGTTAGTAAGTAGTTGTACCCACTATTAACATCACTGTACGGTATCATTTCAACCAAATCCGCTTGCCAAAGATCATCGAAGCCTTTAATGATAACCCGCCGTCTAGAGAAATTTCTTCGAGCAGGCTTGTGCAGCTCATCAACAACATTTCGCTTACTCATCTTTGAATGAAATGAATGCAAACAAACAAAGTTTTAGATTTTATTATTTATTTATTAATCATTCTTTTATAGTGAGACATCAATTTCTTAATTCTAAGTAAGCTATTATCAAGCATAAAGCAAGCGCAAGTATCAGGTCCTGCTTTGCACAGATTTGAAGACCAGGAACAATTCAAAAAATGACATCCATATTTAGATTGAGTTGTAGTCACATTTTCAAACTGCCTCAGAAATGATATGCAATCAATAAATTCATGATAATGCTCCTCAAGTAGAATGTGTTGACTAGCCTTCATGAAATTTAACAGATCATCTAAAATCAATCCCGTATTCACATTTGACATGTTGATCAATTTACGTTCAAACTACTACTGAATCATCCGTTCCCTTAAATCGGGCCCCAAGAAGTTGATTTGGTCCCTACATAGGGCTTATTATCTGCTACATATTTATCAAGTAAATCTAGAAAGTATTTTCTAAACGAATTGAATATTTCGAGCGTTTTCAAATTAAGGTCATCAGCATACAATCTCAAAGTCTTATCGGCTTCTTCTAATTTCACATCGAAAGTTGAATGGCATTTTTTTAAAATAATATCAGTTGCGTTATCAACATATTTCTTTGTTGCTGCGTCCTCATCACTCATTGGTTCACCAATGTTTTTCAATTGTTTGTGCTGGCCATCAAAAAATCCGCTCTTGTTAAGCTTTAACGTTTTCGTGATTACGTCATTAATGGTATCCGATAGTGAATTATAATTTCCATCAACATATTGTTGTAGTATTAATATAGTTTTATCTTGAAAGTCTATACGATCATCTATGTATTCTTTATTGCATGCTTGCCTTGGGTTCACAGGTAGGCCAACGTTGTTTAGACATTTTCCTTCGATATCAAAATCACCATTAGGTGTCAGCTTAAATCCTACCCCAGCTGGACCCTGAGAACCTACAGCAGGCCTATAAAATCGGTTTGAACTTCTTCCGAACTTGTCAACACTCATTTTGATAATGATAGCATACATTCTGAATGCCGGATTAATATATGATATTCGACTCACGCAACTCCTCCTCAATTGAATTTATCTCATTCTGATGATTGTTATTACCAGCTGCTTGAGATGCGATTAAAAGTTTAAGTCTATCAACGAGTTCATTAGGATCATCCCAATGCACATAATCGATTGCGTTGCTGGAATATTTCATATCATATGATTTACCGCTTTTTTGCATACTCTGAATTAAAGGTTGGATAATTTTTTTATACTTTTGACCTCGATTACCCTTAACATGTGAATTAAGATCATAGTTTTTCTTGTGTGCACATGTTTTTTCTAATATTCGCCCATATAAGCTCAAATCATCGTCATTATATTTTATTTTTCGGGGGACTTTTTTAAAAATAAGTTCATTTAATCCATCTGTTGCGAGGAAAATTTCACCATCAATTTCATAATTCCCATGTTTATCAATTCGAAATTTTGATTTGCCCAACCTTGTTGTATTTGTTCCTACATCGAAATATGGGCCAAAGACCTCATCACGACTTGAATCTGACGGTGACGATCGGCTGACCGGTGTACTTTGATTATAAGCACGCGAATTTGTAGGGGTTCTAAATGAAACATCTTCTTCTTCTTCTTCTTCTTCTAATGGATTAGAATATGTTAATGTTGATTCATCATCTAAAATTTTTTCTTCTAAAGGACTTTTAAATTGCAGCTTTCGTTGTTTAAACAGTTTATTTGTAGTTTGCTCGTTACTAGTTTTACCATTTATAGTTTGCTCGTAACTCGTTTTAGTATTTCTTACAATCTCTTTTAAGGGGTCAACAACTGGTTTGAAAACATTTTCAATTTCGGTATCTTTTATAATTCTTCCAGTTTTGATTTGCATATATTTCTTCTTCAAAGCCCTTTTTGTTACTATGAGATTTTTAAGTAAATTATCTGAAGCACCCATTTGTGAATCAGGAGGAGTGATTTTATGATGACTACATTCAAACAGGATTAGTCTTATATAAATCGATTGCAAAAGGGGGGGTCTGTTTATATAGATAAATTCCAAACAGGAAGTTGCTTGCATACAGCCCGGTTCCGTACAGGAGCGGTTCCATACAGGGCGGTTCCGAACAGCTCAGGGCGGTTCCGAACAGCTCCAGGGCGGTTCCGAACAGCGGTTCCGTACAGGGGGCGGTTCCATACAGGGCGGTTCCGAACAGCTCAGGGCGGTTCCGAACAGCCCCAGGGCGGTTCCATACAGCCCGGTTCCGTACAGGGGCGGTTCCATACAGGGCGGTTCCGAACAGCTCCAGGGCGGTTCCGAACAGCGGTTCCGTACAGGGGCGGTTCCATACAGGGCGGTTCCGAACAGCTCCAGGGCGGTTCCGAACAGCGGTTCCGTACAGGGGCGGTTCCATACAGGGCGGTTCCGAACAGCTCCAGGGCGGTTCCGAACAGCTCAGGGCGGTTCCGAACAGCGGTTCCGTACAGGGGCGGTTCCGTACAGCCCGGTTCCATACATGAGTTGGTGATAGATTTACAAACAGATTTTTAGTTGTTATTATTTAATTGAAATACATTACAAAACAGCAGTTTCTTTAAAAGAGTTTTTATAACGGCCCATTTTTATTGTACGATCTTTATCTATTACTAAGAAACCATAAGTTTTCTTCCAGCATTCCGAACACAATTGTTTGAATTGATTCATTGTCATATCTGAATTAATGTGGTCGTTGTAGACATGTTTAAGATTAAGCTCATCCTGTTTAAAAAGAATTATGTAGTTCGCATTGTCACGAATCAAATGCTTTGGTATATGAGTGTATGACTGACATAAATAGAAACTATCTACATCATTATGGCGACCCATACAAAAGAAGTCTCGAATATTATTTTGCTTATCGCAGGCCACGTCATCGAATATAAATACTGAATTTGGCTGGGCTTCAGAAGGGGGCATGATTTCACAATTATTCGAAAATTCGTTATATCCCATTCCAGAAATTGATTGAATAACTTTTTTCAGATATATATATTTAGGTTGATGTAATGACTTTGAGTAAATGTAAACATTTTCAAATTTTAATCCATTAGGATCGAGAAGTATGCTTAGCATTACATTCGTTTTCCCACAATTAGATGGGCCTGCAATTATTCCTCGAATACTATTAGGGAATAGTGCACCATGTTTACTTTTCTCATACGTTTTACTATCAAAATTTTTTATGCTAATTACTTCCAACTGCTTGATAAACCTCATCTTGCTGAATGAGCCGCCAATATATAAATCACCCCTTTTTATACCCACACCTCATAATTAATCTGAGCGTGTAATAAATCGGTTCTATAAAATGATTGATTATCGTTCACCACCTGACAGTTCAAAACGATCATTCAATGGATACGGACTAGTTAACTCAATAATTAATAAGTTACCATTTGAATTACACCTACCATCATATAATTTTTGTGGTCCTGGAACTAAACTTAAAGAGCGTCTTGCTAGAGGAGATAGAGGGATTAATAAATTGGATGAAGCTTGCCGTGAACACGATATAGCATACTCTGCAAACAAAAATTTAGCTGACCGTCATATAGCGGATAACATATTGGCAGAAAAATCTTGGCAGAGAGTTAAAGCTAAGGATTCATCAATATCGGAAAGACTCAATAGTCTACTAGTCACAAACGCGATGAAGGCTAAAACAAAACTTGGTATGGGTGTAGAATCAAAAAGGATGAAAACTCGAAAAAGAAGCTCAACTGTAAAATGTAAAAAGATAAATTTATTTAGAAAGGCAATTAAGGAGGCCAAAAAATCCATTAAAGGACCCATCAGCACTGAAAATCCTAGGGTAATTGCTCTCTCAGCTTTAAAGGCAGTTAGAAATGTTATAAGGAATAAACGCAAACATGTGACAATACCTCGGATTATACCACTACCAAAAGTTGGTGGAGTATTACCATTGCTACCAATTTTTGCTGGCTTATCTGCGCTTGGTGCACTCTCCGGAGGAGCTGCAGGTGTAGCTAAAGCAATAAATGATTCAAAGATAGCTCAACATCAGTTGGAAGAAAATAAGCGACACAACAGAGCTGTAGAAGCAATAAAAATCAAACAGGGCAAAGGTCTCTATTTACAACCTCACAAAAATGGCTTTGGTCTATTTCTCAAACCACAAGAATCAAAAAACTAATAAGGCTACTACCCAATCGAGCTCTCACCAATATTGATATTGCAAAGTTTGGAGGAAAATATATCAATAATTTCCGAGGTGTTTATATGAGAGACACACTACCATTAAAACCATTCGACTATGAGAGTGGGGTAATTAATTTAGATATTGATAGAGGATCTGGCACACATTGGGTGGCATATATTAAAAATAAAGATAAAATTAAATATTTTGATAGTTTTGGTAATTTAAGACCACCTTTAGAAGTTATCAAATATTTAGGAAAAAATTTACATTACAATTACAACAACTACCAAAATTATGGTACATTTGTATGTGGGCATATGTGTTTAAAATTTTTAATTGAAGAATGTAATAAATAAGTATAAAAGTACATCAACAACTTGTTTCATTTCAATTTCATCAGCAATGGCGTTAACACTAACATTGAGTGGTAACCAATCGATTCTCACTGCAGAGTATTTCCCTCCAATCCTTCTTAATTCCGATTATGTATGCGGACTAGTGGACTTTCAAACATATAACTCAATACCTAATGTAGACGTCATCAATAACTTATTTCATTTTGGAGATGGCATCATCGTATTTCCTGTAGGATCCTATGAGATTGAGGATATCAACAAATTAATTCAAGCTGCAATCAAAGATGATGATGATGCCAACAAACCAACAATCAAAATAAGGGCTAATAATAACACTTTAAAGTGTGAAATTTTCAGCACCGTAGATATTGATTTTTCACAAAACAATTCGATTGGATCACTACTGGGGTTTAGTCGGAGAAAACTAGCATCCAATACGATACATGAATCAGATCTTTACGTTGATATCAACAGGGTCAATACAATACGAATTGAATGTAATTTGATTGATGGAACATATATTAACAATCAGCCTGTACACATGCTCCATGAGTTCTCAGTCAAAGTAAGTCCGGGGTATAAAATAATAGAGGTACCTCAGAATGTTATCTATTTACCAGTGAATGTCAAGAGGATAAGTTCTATTACGTTAAAACTATTGGACCAAGACGGTAATCTCATAAACTTTCGAGGCGAAACCATTACAACTCGACTTCATCTTAAACCGCAATAATGATTATATACAATAGCCCATTGGGTGGTACCTATAAAAGCCATAGAGATCATAGTTGGCGCATCAATATCACACCACCACTTGAGCGAGCAACTACAAATCGTCTAAGCAAACAAAATCGTCAATATTTACAATCAATAGGCTACAAATTGAAGGAATATGTTTGACATTTTTGAAGAACCAACATTTGATGATAGCATCTCAAAGTATGAATTTCACACCTACTCACCATTCGTAAATAACTTTGATAAAAATGACATTATACAAATTTGTGTGCAGCATCAAAATCTTAATATTTTACCTTCAGACAGCTTTTTATATATTGAAGGAAATGTATCAAACCATAGAGGAGAAAAAGTTAGCAAAACAAAGCTTGTCAACAATGGGATAGCCTTCCTATTTGATGAGATTCGTTATGAGCTAAATGGTGTAGAAATTGATAGCACTCGCAGTGTTGGTCTCACAACTACTATTAAAAACTATATTTCCCTCAATAAAAATGAGAGTGATATGCTTTACAATGCTGGATGGGCACCTAACGCGTCTGTCGATGTAAGCGATTTTTATTTTAATTTTAACATCCCATTGAGCAAACTATTGGGGTTCGCTGAAGATTTCAAGAAAATAATTCCTAATGCTCGGCATGATTTGATTCTAACAAGATCGCACATGGATGATAATTCATTAACTGTTGAGGGGGTAGATGATGAAAAGGCTAAGATAACCATACATAAAATTCAATGGAAGGTTCCACATGTGACATTGGCAGATTCTTACAAGCTACAACTATACAAATCTATTAATAATGGTACATCAGTGAAAATTGCATTTCGAAGTTGGGATCTGTATGAATATCCAGTATTACCAACCACTACTCATCACATTTGGAATGTTAAGACAACAACGCAAGTGGAGAAACCACGCTACATTGTTGTGGCATTGCAAACCAATAAACGTAATTTGTTGAAAGAAGATCCTACACACTTTGATCATTGTAATGTCACAAATTTAAGGGCCCATTTAAACTCAGATGTGTACCCATATGAGGATTTAAATCTAGCTTTTAAAAGGAACAATTTTAGTACATTGTATAGTATGTACGCTGATTTCCAAAAATCATACTTTAATCGATCAATATCGGAGCCCCTATTATCAAGAGATCTATTTAAGGAACGAGCTCCCATCTTTGTAATAGATTGCAGACACCAAACGGAAATAATAAAGTCAGGTCCGGTGGATGTTCGCTTGGAAATCAGAACATCAACCGCAATCCCTGATAAAACTTCTGCATACTGTCTCATGTTGCATGATCGAATAATAAGCTACAACCCACTTAATCAATTGGTATCTAAAGATATATAAAATTATTATCATTTGAATGCAATCCTCTTCCGTGGCAACATCATTTCCGTAAAATGGCATCCTTCTTCATTGTTGATGTGCAAGGCTTTAAAGGCCCCAACAATACATTTATTGCAAAAGAAATAGCTGTATTCAACCATGGACATCATCATCATTTTATCTTGACGCCCCCCTTCGACTCATCACTTTTGACTGTCGCGTTAAGAAGACAAGCCCAATGGCTGTTTCAAAACCATCATGGATTGATATGGGATGGTGGATTTACTGAGTTCACTAAAGTTAAGAAATATCTTCAAACCAGAATCAAAAATACGGATGTTTATCTAAAAGGTGCTGAAAAAGTTCAATGGATGAAACAATTATTGCTGAATGAAAATGTTAATGTTATAAATGTTGAAGATAAAAATTGCCCAAATTTAAAAGAATTAAAAAATTTATATCCAAATGAAACTAGATGCTTATCGCATAGCAAGTGCTGCGCCTTGCAAAATGTATACCTTATAAATAGATTTTTATGTGAAACAAATAAAGCGGAAAGTTGAAAATAAAACCCAAATCTATTTATTTTTTTTATGTATGATTCAACTTTGTGTATGGATTTTTATTTGAAAATTGTCATGTTTTGTCATGAAATAAACTGTGGAGGAAAACCGCAATCGTGCATCATGTGAATTTCATTTATCAAACTATGGAATGTTGTGGTTTAATTTATGATTATATCACAGTTATTAGGCCACCACATTTTTGATTGCGATATGAATTTAAAAGGGCTTTCTCACAGAAATTAGTATAAATACCCTTCTGGTGCTTAGATTCTACTTATTAGTAAACGAATAGATCAACATGTCACATGCTAGTCTGGAAAATTTGGAGGGTGGGTTTAAGCCCACTCGCCCAATTATAAGCTTAAACGCTGAAGAACCCTACAATATCGTAGGGATAAGGAAGGCGGTGACCAAGTACGGCCCAAAGATAGTTGCAGATCTCGGTAACTTTGAAGTAAGTTCTAATTTTTTTTATTTTTTTTTTTTATTTTTTAATTAAAATTTTTGTTTATTTTACTCTACAGGTCTTCTTACCAGAGCGCTATACGAAAATTACAGATGAAACAATTGCGGATATAAATAATGGTGGATTCGTCCTCATATACCTCAGGCCATGGGGGCGCTCTGTGGCTCTGAAAATTTGTAGGGAAATCCCACATTCACAACCATTTATGTATAAACAGTAAATAATAATAAAAAGCGAAAATAAATAAATAAATATATACCTTAAAAGTATCTATTTGCGTGCTCATTTGAAAGGAAACTTTTTTTCACCCTTTTCAGTTTTCAGCTTCTGTAGCCGCGACAAATGTTCACTGTTTTGAACTATGTGTTCATTTTTGAAAGAAATTTTTTTTAATCTTTCTAGGGTTAAAAGTGAATCAAAGCTTTCAACTCCATCTGAAAAAGCGTTTATGCCTACGTTTGAAATCAGTCAGCTCAAGTGAAAATTAGCTAGTAGACCGCCTTCCCTTCTGAAAATTAATTTATTGTATATATTAAATCAAAGAATGCAAACACTTGATGTATTTATTAATTCATATTTATTTCATTTAAAAGACACTTGGTTTGGTTTGATCAATTCATACATCTTAAATATAGGTATACATAATATATTAATATAAAACTTATTTATTTAGAATATTTTTAACAGTTTAATTAATTGGAATATTTTTATGACCCCACGCTAACGTTTTATATGAATTCGTGCAAAGATACCTTTTATCATCATGCGAGCTAAGTGCAATTTTTTTTTGGCTAATTGAGCTAACGTTATGAGCTTTCGAGCGTATTAAATTTTGTATCATTTTTTTTGATATACCACCATTCAGACACTCTGTATAGTCATCAAAATTCAACTTCGTTTTTATGACATAGTTTTTTACACCCTTAGATTTTTTTATCTCATTTTTGGCATTATGTACGCGTGCTGCATACATTTTTGATCTAAGACCAACAAATTCACTCATAATGCGACCATTGTTCTCATCCTTCATTAGCCCGAGTACTTTCTTATTTACGAGTGGAATCGCCCAGACATTATCTTCAGGATAATCACTAGTGTCAAAGTAGGTGTGACAATCCCTTTTTATAACCTCATATAAATCGGGACACGTTACTTCATAAATAAGAGAGTCTGTGTCAGTGTAACATACGGTACAATTTTCGGCAAACTGCGGAATCATATAGTCATAATGAAAACTGTACAATGTTGTCTTAGCCAAATCAAGAACACACATTCCCACATATATTGGTTTATTCAATAAAATGTCTGTTTTATTTAACTCAATCACAGCCAAATTTTCAGCAAAAATTGATGAAGACTTAAATTCAGGCTTACTTATCAAACTTTCAGCACCATATCTACCTGCCCACTTGGTAACCAGTTTGACAACGCTTCGCTTTCGAACATTCTCCATAGTTTTACCGAAAACTGCATTATTCATCAGTTTATACAGATTTTTTTGAAATTCATTTTTGGCTGATGCTCTCAATTTTGTATTCAAATCAATGAATGACTTAAGCCAGAAGGATTGATCGAATTGTAAAATTTTATAAATTTTTTTTAGTTTCAACCCATGCTTAAGAGCTTGCTGTAAATTGCGGAAGTGGATAACATAATTCGATTTATCATAAAGAGTTGCCATTAATTTTCGATCTTTTGAGTTTGGGGCACAGCGATGTTGGGGGCAAAATGGTAAATCACTGTGACCATCGTGTAACTCAATTGGATACTCTAAGTCCACTTCTAGTATGTAACCAGTACTAGAATTAATAGGTATGTTTTCAACATTAAAGTTTTCACAATTCTCAATCCATTTAAAATTACCCTGAGGTAGAGATTGTACCATTGCCCAACCATATTGGTTATTAACGTCAGCATACAATAGATACTTTGCCTCCTGTGACGGATCATAGTCAGGTAAATATTTATTGTTCGCCTTCGAATACCTTTTGGAGCATTGACTTAGCCCCCCTCGAATACCTCGTTCAACGAACATGAACATATCAATATCAGTTAAAAGCTCAAGTTTCACATCAGTATATTTTAACATAACATCCCAAGCATAGCCCGGTAGCGTATAATAGTGAGCAGGGTCCAATTCATAAGTTTGAATGCAATTCAAACGAAATTCCTCAAACACATCAACAAGAAGAAGAACATCAGTTTTCAAATATAGATCTGAATATTCTCCCAAGTTATTTAACCCGAATTCACACCAGACTGTATGAGCATGATCATAATCAGTTTGACTAATATCTGAGTCATACAATTTATTATAGAATTTTGTTATATCAGGCAAGTTAGTTTCTAGAAATTTGTTAAAGTGATTAAAGTAGCTATATGGGTAAACACCCTTTCGCTTTAATAAATCAAACTGCGTGTTTGAAATATCCAAAAACTCTTTCCGTAAATGAGGAAATTCTTTTAAATTGGATGCAAGTGTGTCTAAACTGCTACTCATAAATTTAAATGAATCAATAAACCTAAATTTAACTGCGCTTCCCATCAAGTGTTTTGTGAAAGAAATATATCGCTCTTTATTGACGGGGAGCAAATTTACTCTTCCCTCTAAATCAACAGCTAAGCTTTTTATTATGAAATGCGAATCATAGCCGGATAGATTATGAAAGATCACAGGCACAATACTGCTTGTTTGAAAATTTAGATTACATTTTGAATGTGCAGGCCCACGATATTCTCCTGTTAAATGACAATGATCTCTAACTTTATCATCACGACAAAGTGATTTCCCGCAAATATGGCAGAGCGTTGCTACATCAAAATTTCTCAATTGATCATGTGATAAACTATTCATAGGTAATGGGCATTCAAAAACAGTTTCAACATCTTCAGCAAATTGTGCTAATTCAGCCGTAAACCATTCAATACAATCAGTACCACGATAAGCTTTATAAAATGATAGTGTGGGGTCGTAGGAGCATTTTACATAATAGGCTATACTACACGGTATATGATTTTCATACACTCCAATTTTATCATCATCATTATTAATATCATTTGCATCATCACAATTAATTAAAATACATTCTAAATCAGCGTATATAACAAACGGTACATCAAGCTTATATCTAAAATTCTTAAATTCTAGCCATGATCTATCTTTTGTAGGTAGTCTTATTCTGCAGGAATTCAATTCCCTACAATTTACTACATGGTGCTCCAATGCACATTTTTTATTGAAATAATGCAAACAACGATCGCATATATACTTCTGACTATTATGTTTGGATACCTGACGCGATACTAGCCTAGATAAGTTTTTTATCCAAACATAATGGTATGATATACATGTATCATCATCCATATCCTCATCGTAATCATCATTTTCATCATTATAATAAACATTTTGTATCATGAGTAAATTAATGTGTTTTTCTAACTTATTGTTCGTAAGATAGCATGGCACTACCTTAAGAACTTCCTTATGGTACTCCTTCACTAGTTTTAATATATATACATTGATAGATATATTGTTTAATGATTCAAACTTTGAAATATCCCTAATTTTCATTGGAAATTGTATATTTTTAAAACTAAGTATACTTGCATAATGAGGATATGATGACATCCGATCAGAACTATGCGCTGGAGGATATAACGCTGAAATTATGCTCCAGGCAAAACATGCGTTATCATCATTTCTAACATTGACGCATGCGTGCTTCAACTTTATTTCCCACGGTAAGTCGATGTATGATGATCCCAATAGTGGCGTGTATTTGTTGATATTCAGCACCAAATGTACTATTCTCGATAGCGCCCAACCGCTATCCTTTTCTTGGAACTCCTCAAGCATTGTCAATATCGGTGATTTTAGGTGTTCTTCATACCAATCGTTCAGTTTTGTTGTCACGTTGAATAGGGCTGTATTTTTCGTATTTAAATACTTTAGTTCGCACATTTCATTTCCTTCCTTCACAATCTTAAATTCCCCACAAAAAGTTGCATTTATTTTAACTGCAAAATGCTCCCTTAAGATTTTCACTAAATGGTCACAGATGACTTCACAGCACTCATTCAGAAAATCATTAGGCTCTTTATGTGCTAGGTTGATTAGCACCCCAGTTCTTATTCGACTTTGGAATGCTGATTCGCCATCCTCCCATTGTATCATAGGTCCAATTGAGGTTGATTCTTCCGATATTGGTTTAATAGTTTCAGCCGCTGATGATGATGTTGATGGTGGAGATGCTCCTGCACCCTCCCCTCTCTTCTTCACACCTTGCGCTACAGATTTCACTCGCTTTAACCGTGCGCGGTAAGATTGCAGTAAACATAATCCATTGCAAATGTACTGTTTTTCATGAATATTTTTGGCGTTAATCAGGTTTTTCCGCAGCACATTAATTTTTTCAGTACATTCATTTACACACATAGCAACTCTTTCTTGCTTGTCAACTCCTGACTCAAACAGGAGCTTCACTTTTTTAACAATTTGCCGAATATTATCATCCATTTTAATTTCAATAGATTTCTTTGAAACTTAACTTTGAAAAATTAGCACCGTGTCACATTGATTTCTAAAAAACAACTAATTTATTATGGGTGCCACAAGCTTAAGAATATGAACAAAATATTTTGAGCATGTAAGGTCATGTCAGTTCAACCATATTCAACAAATTTATGCCGCAATATTATAACTTATACCACAACCGCAAGTATGAATGTACTTTCTTTATTGTGAAATCAACTAGGGAGTACCTATACCTATCCTTTCTAAAAATAAATTTGTGTTATTGATTAAATAAAAAATTTGAATACTTGAGTTGTATCATAATCACTTTAGCCTTGATTTACTTACTACTTAACCCACAAGCTCAGTTTATTAAACCTCATATAAAATTTCATAATGCTTATCATCAGCCAACCTACTCATAGTATTTTATATACCTTATCCAGCACATTCAACTTTAGCCTTGACTCACTTACTCTTATCATCAATCATACCCACCGCCGGTGCTAAGCGTCACCACATTTTTTTTAGCCACCCTACTTGAATCATTCTTCACAACATACTCCAAACCGCCCCCTCCGCGAGCGCTGCACCCGATAGTCGCCACAGATGAATGCATCACACTCAAATTTCTCATCCTCCAAAGTGTACCCCAATGATATTTTTTCTTATGAGATGACTAGCCATCCATACACTGAAAACACAAATTGCTGCATACCCTTAGGCAAATCATTACATACCCACAGACACACCACAAAATCATTGCATACCCACAGGCACAACACAAAAGCACAAAATCATTGCATACACCCAGACAAAGATCTAAAAGATAAGCGACTTAGAAAAATTTCGCCAAATTTTGCGCCAGAACTCTCATAGCTAATCTACTCAAGTCCTATCGCGTTTGAAAGCAATGCGGATGCGCTAACTCCCCACATTGCACAGGCTAGAATTTCTCTGCTTATAAGAAATTGGGTCCGGTACCAAAAGAACTCTTCTCACTTCAAGGTGTTTTGCGCTTGGATTGCAGTTTAGTAGAGTGCTGTTAAAAACACTGAATATATAAGACGACAGTTTTTGCTGAAATGCAAAAGCAGCAAAACTTGTTCTTAGACCTGCCTGTTTTCGATAGGTGGGCTTTACGATGCAGTCAGTGGTTAGTGTGTCGGACTTGTTGTAATCCCGGATTGGAATCCAAACCGGAGCAACTAAAGTTTTTTCACATTCCCTCTTCCACCAGGGGTTGACGAAATTTCTTAGAGTACTATTAGTCCTCATGAGACCTCTCAGGTCTTCATTCGGATTCGCCAAAGCGTTAAGGTTTACTCCATGTACAAAAAAAACAAGTTGAAAGATACAAGGCATGTATGGTTGTGAAAGGTTAGGTGGTGGCTCTTTTCAAATGCAAGTGCCAGTTAGTTTCCTGAAGTACATACGTATTAGTGACTTCGAGATCAGCATGTTAAGCGCTCTCCGTTGCCGATAAGTTCTGGTATTGGGTGCTTTGGCAATATTAATCCCCAGCGTATAGGATAGATTACAGATGTAGAAAATTAATGAAGGCACCACTACTGAACTTTGCGGCTATCCATTGTTAAGCTTCTTTATGTGACTCTTATCATCGTTCAAGAAAAGTTTATGGATATATCCTATTAGCTGTTTTTTTGAAAAAATATAATTTTTAGAAGCTTGCTGATTAGGCTATACCTACAGACCGTTGGCTTGTGCGTTTTTTCACAGGACCCGTGCCTGGGGCAATTAGCTTCAAGTTTTTTTCGCTGTAGGTTGTAATAGGGGCTTCTGCTTTTCAGTGCGCCATTTTTTCCGTCTCTAATAACATCGTCGAGTGGAAGGTCTATGCTCGTATAATCTTGGCATATCTTGTCGTTGACCATTGCTTTACCTGTCTTCACGGAGCACAAGCTTCTCAAATAGCAGGCAATGTTACGGAAACTGAAAATGTTGTTTTGAATGTTGTTTATATCCCCTTGCTCGTTCTAGGTTCTCACAAATTTCAAAGCAGTGCTTTCGTCCCAGCCATATTTAGAAGAATTCACAAGACTCCAACATGTGAATTAGCACTTACAATCCTTGCAACTATTCAGAATATTTCAACCCTTCAGTGAGAATCTTACGCAATGGCATGTTGAGATACACTGAACTAACATCCATGATACGTTCAGTGAAGCAACTGAATAAAATGAACTTAAATAAAATATCAAAATCAAATGCTGGCAACACTTTCGAATGGTTATGGCGAATGCTGTCCTCTTCCTTGGGCAAATTTACAGATTACCCTGGCGAAAAATTTCTTAGCCCACAAGAGCAAAGTTTTCATTCAAAATGCAAAAAGCCCAAAACCAATTGAAGATGTTGGTTGGGTTGGGTTGAGGCACCCTGACCCCATAGCACTCAGGCGAGTGTGTTTAGTTTTTGTCATTCCTGTGGAGTCATCCACCTTTTACTTCCTCCCCTATTCGAAAGTCGGAGCGTACTCATTATACACACAAACCCTAAATACAAATTGCAAAGATATTTAACACCGGTTCCAGGCAGCTACGGGGAGGCAAACAATCTAATTGTGAAGGAGTCCAGTTGCTGGACTATACATATACCGAAAATACAATTTGCAATCACACCAAGATACATATCGGTCTATACTCCACTCTTCCCTCCATAAAGTTCGATATGTGCATACACAGGCATAAATATGTACATTCTACATAGCTTCAGACCCGCTCTTCCTCGATGCATGTCCTTAATCTTATACCTATACCATAAAAAGTTGTCAGTTTGTTTGGTTCGGTCTGGTAGGTGGTTCGTTGGATAGTGCTGCCATAGTTTTCTCGGTTAGTTAGCTGAGAAGGTCTGCACGGGCATGGGCGGCGGCATGGATGGAGATACTAGAGGCGACATATTCTGGAAAATTTTGAGTCCCCAATTAAGCTTCCAGTCTGCATTAATGAGAAATGCTAATCCATGTTTTGCCTGTTTTAATACGTCTTATGCGCAATGCTATCGTGTGTTTGCGAACCCAGCACTACTTCCCTGGCATTCTCCGCACAAATACACAGATGCAAAAAGACGTATAGATGTATAGATAAATTTTCTTCGAATAAATAAGTAAATGTGACTCCATGGTCATGCATGCATGCATGCGGTCTCTCCTACGTATACTCACACCTAGTATCATCGTAGGACATAGACTCATAGAGTCGTTTGTATGTTTCACAACACTCTGTCACACAGGCACGGTATTCCGTTGCAATAAAGGGGGCGATGCAATGTTCCGGGGACGCAGGCACAGAGGCAGACGGAAAGGACTCCAAACAAGGACAATTGTATTAGAAGCCTTCCTACTTCGCCCGTTCAAGGACCTAATTATTTGCCCGAACAATTTTAATTTTCTGCATAATAACAAGGTGTGGAAGTACTTTCCTTGCACATATACACATTAAATCTATGTAGATATGTATTATGTGTGTATGCAAAATAATTATATTACTGTAAATTTCATCATCATCATCGCCAGTGCACATGTAACAATAAGGGCTGCGTGCATGTCACCCGTCGCAAAGTGTCCGAGAATAGAAAATTACAAGCTCCAACTTAATGTGAAATGATAAACGCACGCAGCAGACGCTTAAATATGCAGGAGGCAGGACGAGAAAAAAAAAACGGAAAAGTGGAAATTATGTCGGCAGCATGGAAGGCATAACCGGAGCCATGTAGTTGACGTTAAAAACGTATCTACTGCGCTGGGCTGTGACTTCTAATGTGTATTTGAAAGGACTCGACGAGGGTAGGTATTACTGGCGTTACACCTTCGGGGAATTTGCCGATGAAGCTCAAGTGATTGTAATTGGTAGATAGGCGAGGGTATTGCAAGGTATTTAGAAATGGTATTTAAAATTAATACGTTTATGTGCGACAGAGGATATCTTCTGTTGAAATCGCAACAATACCGTGAGGGATTCTACTCGGTGTGTTTTGACATAACGTCACTTACCAGAGGGCTTCAAGAAATTAAGGCGGTCCAAGTAGCGATTTATTATTGGCAGCTAAGGTGTTTAAAAAAAACGTTTTCAAAGAATCTTAGAACTTTGTTTTTGCCCACTCTTAAGGTCGAAGCAAGGTTTGCCACGGCTCTGAACGTGGGACAATACTCGGTTAGAAGAAGTGGGGTCACATCTTTTTTAACTTATTCTAGTATGGTCTGTGAAAGTTTTGCCCATCACCGTACTTCGTAATAAGTTTTGGTCTTGATCACTGTAATAGCCTGCAGAAGTAGTTTCTTTGACAATCTCTTCATCGCGACCCAAAAAAATGGCAAGTTATATTGGAGATGCAAGTTTTTCAAAAACACTAAGAAGAAACTCAAATCTTGCATGCCCAAGTTTTTTACCAGAAGACCTGCTTGCATACTAGCATCAACAAATTCTTCATCTGTGCAGATTTCAAAAAATGATATGATAATGATACAGGATGAACTCAACTGTGGAAATCATTTTTGGTGTGACAAGCATTGCTCGAAGATTCGGAGTAACTTCGCCCGGGGTATGAAGAAGTTTTTGCAGGTGCAGGTACTCCAAACTTCTTCCGGGACTGAGTTGCAGCTGTGTGGGACAGCTTCAAGTGAATCTTTACAAATTAGCACTGTTGGGTTTTCCTTAAGGTTGCAATCGCCATTTTCATCAAACATATTCACGATACTCTACAAAAAGGGATCATATCTTTCGGAACTCTTTTCAATGTTGCGGGCTCGAGCAGAAAAAACAATGGTTTTTGAAAGGGGTGTAAGAAAATAACCAGAATAAACTTTGTTGTGTCTAGGTAAGGAGCCAATTGGTATAGTTTAAGAAATAATTATCGGATAGGAGAGAACTCATCAGCGATGACTGAAAGACTTACGTGAGCATATTTTCTTACCGGGTGGTGGAGAGCCGTGGAGAGCGCTGAAGGGGCCAACTCTCGTCAACAAAGGCCATAATGTTTACATTCGGTTACGTAAGACGAGACAAAAAGGGCGAGCAGACCAATAATAAAGTGCAAATAATACCAGACACCATCGAGTTTCATGTCGAGGGCTTGTGTAGCTGTGCTGCTCTGAGAAAAACAAGGAACGAAACGTTAGCTTAGATAGACCTTAGCCTTAGAATACTAGCGATAATCCAGTAAGCCTTAAGAATTAGTTTGTTTAGCCGCTTGAGTTTTAAACTACATGGTTTAGTTATTGAATTCAGATCTGACACTTTAAAGTTTGTTGGGGTGTAGACTCAAAGTGGGGTAATGATAGGATTTTTTGATGGGGTAGGTCTAGTTCTAGTTTAGTAGTTAAAAAAGGTTCGAGATAGTTTTGCAGCCTTACATCCACGGCCTTTCCCTTGTGCTTGGTTACGTCCTTCGAAGTTTCTTTTTTCCATTATATATTTTTCGGCCTGTTAGATTTTTTAAATTTCTCCGATTTTATCGGTCCAACTTTAGAGGATCACGGGGTGGTCTTAAGGTCCCCTTCGATCACGATTTTTCTATATGTCTTTAATGAATACTGACTTTTAATTTATATATCAGGTAGCCGAGTTTTTAAACACAAAACCTAAGGGTTGATATAATTTTTGGAAATTGATTAATAAAAAAAAAAATGTTTAAGTATGGGGACCCACGTTTTTTTTAAGTATTTTTATGTCTAAAAAAAAATACAAATGATTTTTATTCCAAAGAAGGTAATACGAAAATATTATACATGTTTTAATTTATTTTTTCTAAATTAAATTTTTTTATGTATCAACACTATTACCTATTAGTAATAAATAGGGGAATGCTCAGCATATATGGTGGGTAACAGGACGAAAGGAATGTTGTTCGGTACGGACCAAAACTAGCAACAAAAATAACGAGCCACGTATGCTTTGAAATTAGCGGCTTTCAGGTCGGCGTCTTTAATCTAAGTTAGAATCACCCGTAAACAACTAAGCTATTCTTTAACTGATAAGACAGCTGATTATACTTTTACTTTTCCTCGTAAAGGAAAAACACTTACGGGTGGAAACTTTGGTGGTTTTAAGCTGATTTGTTTTGTTTGCCTTTATTTGTTTTGTACAGCCTTTGGTTTCTCATTTCTCTCTGTCTTCTTCCCGACCCAGGGTACATAAGCTTGGTGCATAGTTTACTTACTTACGTAAGGTGACGCTACAGTCCGGGGTGGACCTAGGCCTCAGCCAACAAGCTTCGCCAGCCAGCTCTGTCTCAAGCCGTCTCCAGTTTCGCACGCGAAGTTGGCTAAGGTTCCCTTTCTCTTTATACTTTACATGCATAGTTTCACCTGAAATAATCACCGTAGATCCCTGAGACCTTTGAGGGACTATGTTCGAGACCGACATGTGAGTTGATTAAGCTACGTCTGTCTGTCTGTTCGTCCGTCTGTATGTGTCAATGTTTAAGGTCAAATCAATCTAGAAAGCTAAAACTTGGTACACAGCTTGATTCTTAAGTTGAACAAACAAAGTGTTAAAATTGGTAAAATCCGCCATCACACCCACTATTGGCGCTTTAACACGACGAAAATTAGTAAAATCCGCCCACATACACGCCCCCTTCAGGACTAGAAAAAATACTATTTTTAAGTTTAAGTTATGTTACAATGGTACACTCATTTTTGGCATGTAACATTGCCTTGAAATTGTCTTTGAGGTGACCAAGTTTGGCCTTTTTGATTGACCACGCCCACTTTTTTAAGGAAACTAAGCTTGAATTGACTGTTTTTCAATTAATATATATATGAAATTTGACTAAAAATTTTATGACAAATTTTGTAGATAAAAGCATTTTTTAACGTTTTTGTATACAAAGTATATACCTCCGCCAACTTTTATGGGCGTGGCGTTAAAAAAAAAGTAATTTTTTGAGTTGAAAAGTTGCAGTTTTAGGCCGAAATGTATGCTTCCACCTAGTATAAATCATTCAACAGTTATATTTTTATATCCCGCCCACTTTTTGGAGGCGTGGCCCGTGGCAGTTTCCTTTTTTGGAAGTGTAGGGTATTTTGCAATCTGTCACAGACGGACTGCAGTTTGTACTTGCACTGCAGTTGCACTTCCCCACTTGTTTTTATACCTGACCGAGGGTGTATTAATTTTAATGCATAGTTTGTAATACAGTGAAATAATCAACGCAGACCCTTAAAACCTTTTAGAGATATGACCGAGACCGACAGGTGAATCGATTAAGTCATGTCCTTCAGTCCGTCTGTATGTGTGAAGGTTTAGGGTCTTCAAAATCAACCTTGAAACTTGGAACACGGCTTTGTTCTTTTGTTGAATAGACAAAGTGTGAAAATTGGCTCAATCAACGGCCACGCCTACTACTGGCTTCAATGTGAGACTTTTGAAGCAATGAGACTTTTGGTCAAGTTAGACAATGCACAGGAATTCAAATTTTGGTGCTAAGCAATATAGGCCTAAGACCTCTAACAAGGCAAAAATTGGACCCCACTTTTAACATGTAAGATTTTAACATGAACCTCCCTGAAAAACCCTCCCTCTTCTCGGAAAATTGACTTCAAATCACAGAAAAATTATATGAAAAATATTAAAGAATTGTATTCGCATTTGCTTGTGGGGTGCCGTGGCGTAGTGGTTAGTGTGTGTGCTTACTACGCCGGAGGTCTGGGTCCTGCCATCGTCACCTGAAAGAAAAAAGACTTGTTCTTTTTCACGGTCCCCACCTCCGCGAGGGTTTGACAAGCCCTCCGAGAGTATTAATTCTCTTGAAAAACTTCTCAAAGTGCCGTTCGGATTCGGCAAAAAATTGTAGGTCCCCTTGTATGTAAAGAAATTAACACACTAGCATACATTGTTGAGAAGTTGGCCCTGGTTCACCTCGAGCTGTTGCACCACTCTATAATAATTCTCATTTGCTTAGTTTGCTCCGTACAAAGTTTTGAGCTCCGCCCACTTTTAAGGGGCGTTTTTAAGAAATAACTGTTTTTTTCTGAAATAATTTTCGCTTTTACCGTATTTTCTCGTGATTCTAACGAAATAACAATTATTTGTTTTTAATTTTAGGCCCCTTCCCCACTTTTGGGGGCGTGGCCTATACATAATAATACATAATATATAAATTCAGGCCAAGAAACGTAAAGATTTGGTGTTACATGGTATATAGGTTCGGGTATAATGAAGTTTGTCACTTGATCTTGATTTCCTTATCATTTGATTTTCCTTTGAATGTAATTTTTCAAATTTTAAGTCCTTAAAAAAAATAAAAAAATTGTAGGCTGCGTAGATGTTATTGTAATGCTTGAATATATTAAAAATAAAATTTTAACAATAAAGAAATCTAATTTATAAAAAGTACACTGAGGAAAAAAGTGCAATTTAAAAATAAAAAAAATATTTTTAAATTTTAAAGTTTTCAACTCAAAAGTGTTTCGTCGGAAAAAAAAATATTTTGCTCATATTAGGAAGAAACACTTTTGATTTTAATATTTTCGCTCTTCTTTTAAAAAACACAGGTCCTTGATTTCAAAGTTTTCGTTTTTGATTTGAAAATTTGTTCCTCTGAATAGAATTTTAAATGGAATAACTTTGTATCGCATTTGATCACTTTAAATTTAAAAGTCCCAAATCTGAGCTTTAGCTCTATATCTATTCTAAATATCAAAGTACATATTTTGAATTGAAAGCAAATGTTTTAAGGTTGATGTCATAAGACATACAAAAACAAAAATGCGTAGGTAGTTAGTATAGTGTTTACTTCTGTCGTGTGAGGATCGATTCGACAGTTTTTCGGTTCTAAGTCATTTCTTTTGAATGATATATCTAAAAAGGATAATTTTCAAGTTTTGATTAGCAATTAAAATATAAATTAAAGATCCGTTTCAGTATAAATCAAGCACACTTCTAAAAGGAATCAATTTGAAATGATTTCAATAACTGGAACCTAAAGATCAATATATTTACTTTTTAGTTTTACATTGAACATTTTAAAACTGGTTTTTAAACCCTGTTGACATTTTAAAAATTTACTTTAAATTTGAATGTGAACGTTTTAAAAGTCATTTGAATTAAAAGTATTTCCTTTGAACTTAAAAGTATTTACTTTTAGCTGCAGCTGGAAAAAGCATATTTAAATTAAATATAACTTTAAAATTAACGGGGCTGCGTTTTGAAATGTAATAAATTAAAGTTATCACTTTTAAATCAAGAGCATACAAACACGGTGGTGTTTCATACATGAAAACTTTTAAATTAAAAGTCTTTTGTTCAGAGATTTAAAGTGTTTTTTTTCTCGGTGTACCATATGCATTAACTATTTCTAGTTAATACGCATGGGTGGTTAATACGGTTTCTTGAATAAATCAAAATAAAGATCAAAAATGGTCTCTACCCTAGTTGGTAACCAACGTATGTATCGCTCAGAAATCTTGGTCGATGCTCTTCAGTGGGACATTTAAACTTGAAAACTGAACATATTCGTGTAAGGTTTATAATTTACACTGTTTATTGCAGTTTATTTTTATAAGTTTACTCGGCTTCAGTCGAGAATAACGTACATATGTAGTGGAAGGCAATCTTGGTTTTCCCACTGAAGAGCATCGGCCATGATTGCTGAGCGAAACATACGTTGGTTACCAACTAGGGTAAAGACCTTTTTTGATCTTAATTTTAATAGTCAAGATTTTAATAATAAAGATAAAGAAAGTTTTTTTTTAATTTTTTTAATATTTTATTGATTGAAAAAAAAGGGCTAAGCCATCTATTTTTTGTTTTTTAATATGTTACTGATTGTTTATTTATTTATTTTTTATAAATACCTTCAAGCCCAAACTACTCGCACTTGACGAATTATAGCTATGTATCTTGTTGATTTTTCTACTCAATTTGACAAAACCATTTCTTAAGTTTCGATTTAGGAGATGCTTTGAACATCTTTTTTTTGCAGTCTATGAGATTGTTCCTTGATTTCTCAACTAAAGGGTGTGAGTAGACGGACTTATGCGGTTCATAAAGATTTTAAGAAATATTTCAAAAGCTTTGGCGGACTCATCTAGCTTAAGCAGTTTGTTAGCCCAGATGCGGATACAATTTTCGAGATAAATTAATCTGTTGTGTACCGATTTTTTTTTAATTTTTGAGCAAACTACCAGTCAAGCAATTACATTTACTGATCTTTAATACCTAGAGCTAAGCTTACACTAACTAACGACTAAAGAGGTGTATACCTTTGCACAAAACGACCGTGGATATGCATGTTTCAGAATTGAGTTAAGTTGGTTCATTTACAGAAGAACTAGAACCATTTCCTGATAAAAGAGCGTTTTGAGAAACTAAATATTAACACTTGTAAAACTAAAAGTTTGTTAAAAGGAACCAATCTCAACTCATACAAAAACTCCTACACCACCTGCAGAGTCATCTAGACTGCATGAAAGAAAATTTTCGGGTGGATTGAGAAAAATGCACGAATTGCAACCAATAAATCGAATTATAATTTTTGTTAAAAATTCATTTATTTATTTAATGTTTTATTTTATATAGATTTTATTATTACTTAAATTTCTATTAATATAACAGATTTTATACATTTAGTCTACATTGGAAGAAATGGGACGTTAAAATTTTACGAAAGACTTCTTTCGCTGGACCATAAAAGTCATAAACGGCAACGGAGGATGGATGTGTCCTTATTAATTTTGGAAAAATTTTAAAGAATTTTAAAAAGCTATTGAAATTTATATCAACAATTCAATTGTTCAATTTTGGAACTGTTGAAATGAAATGCGGGAATGGAAAAAACTGAAAAATATCATATTGTGGAAGTTAAAACCTACACCTTCTTCTCATGTTTTGTATGGTGTTGTGCCCACATGTGGTGGCAATTTCGTTCTTCGAAGTAATTGAATTAAATATCCACTTATCCTGGCTATTTTTTAGGATTTATAATGAAGTACTTAATTGATTTAGCATAATTTTAACATGTTGATAATGGTGGCAAAGGTTCATTGAAAATACCAACCACCCTCGAAACCTCAGCAACTTCAAAACGGATTTTCTAAACTATATCCTACTAATTTCCCACATGTATAGGGTAACAATTTCACAACACTAAATAGGTACAGTTGCCCACCAAATAACAAGTAATCGCTTTCAACAATAGACACCCTTACCTCATGTCCACTTACTGTTTTCACCCCTAATGGTCTCATTCGTAAATCAATGGCGACAAAGCCCTTTATCATGCGAACTGTCAAAAAATTAACAAAAATAAAAGAATCTTTCGCTCAAAAACAAACCTCCTCGCTTTCAAAATTTATTACAACGCAGATTTAACATGTATGTAAGTGAATACATTGAAAAAAAAAACCCAAAACTCAAAAAAGTAATAATTGTATTCGCGCTCAAAAAACGTCCAACACAAGACAACTTTTTTGTACATCGATGTTATTTGGTCTGTCAATGCTTTTGTAAGCTTTGTGCGACCATTGTTTCCCTTAATTAATGTTTAATCAGCAAGGCTAGCGCAACCAAGTTAAGAATATCGTCCAACCAACCACCCCCCGAAATGCCACAAAATATGCTTCCACCCCTTTGCACCAAAAACCCACAACCAAAAGCCACCGCACTACTACCACCAGCGCGAAATTTTTTCTGGACAACAGAAGAGGAAGGATTTTTTTTAACAATCCCATATGCGTTCAACTTCTTGTCTTTTATTTTTGACTCACTCAAAAGTGTATTTTACTGCCTCCCTTGAATCACCTAAATCTGTACCATGCGGGGGCGATGTCGTTTCCCCCTCGTTTTCCTTTGCAGTTTTTCTTTTTGGCGGTTGCCCCTCAACGAAATGATGATAGCAACCTCTCACACACTGCGGGAAAACATATGAGTCCTGCTGAATTCGGCGTTCCTGTTTTCGGCGTACATACAATGTGTCTCATATAACACGAAAATTCCTCAACAAAAACGAAAAAAAAAAACAACAAGAAGTCCACAAGCCCCCCAAAAAACTTTTTTGAAAAACAACAAAAAAATGTTTTCGAAAAAAAGCAAAACACCAAACATCGTGCAATGCGAAGCGCACATATAATCATAATATTTCGATGGAGGACAATGGTCAATTGAAGAGTTAATGGCAACCCCCCGGGTAGGGGTGGGCCATGGTGGTAGCCTAACGAAAAGAAAAAGAAGCACGCAGGCAAAATCACTACCCTTACCTCTGGTGCACACACCACACACTCATCAGCGCCGGGGTAGTATGCAAAATTTATTGGAAGCTTATTTTTATTTTCTTCATTTTCGCGAGCGCGACGTGTGCATTGTTTCTTTTTTTTGGTTTTAATTTTGTTAGGGGTTGCGGGAATTGGAATTTTCGGCGTTGGTCATGATAGGCATTAACTCGCGCGTGTGTGCATGTATGACCACACACACACACGCGCGCAAGTAATGCGAATTTTCTTGGTTTTTTTTGGACACGAAATGAGTTTTCTTTGTTTTATTTAATTTTTTGCTATCGCGGGGGTATAGACCCACTCCAGCGGCCAACACCCCTATTTGTGCACTGGGGGGGGCGTAAGGACGAACGTTTGATGCATAACAACAATGCGATTATGGCAGTTCAGGGTGGTCAGCCGGAGGCGCGGGGCTGAAATGCTGACATTTATCCAAAGGTTTTGCATGTGGACAGGACATTCGTTTCGTCTTTTTTTAGGATTGAATGAGTTGTCTGCTTACTATACCAGCCGATGTGTTAGGACGAAGGTGGTCGAGTTAATGGGAAAAAGGCTAACATGGTTTGGGCAAGAAGTCAGAGCTGATGTTCGTTTATATTATTTGGTGTCTTTTCTTTTTAGCGTCTGAATGTGTACAATACAGATTTTAATTGTTATCGATTTGAAGGCGTGCTGCTCGTGGTGTGGTGTAGAGTCGTGCACACATAAAAGCTTTTTAATTTTACTGGTACCATGGCAGGTAAATTGTGATCGTAATATGACGCGCCATTAAGGGGTTAACTTAAACGTACCCATGCAACGGGGATGATGCCTAGCTTTAATAACGACAAAGGGTTATTTTCGGTTTTTACAGCACTCAGATTTGTATATGCGTCTCAGTAGGGGCAATTTGCAGCTATAAAAGGACGTGACTGAGCTGTATTTGGCCTACGCTGCAACCCCTTAAAATAGGAAAGATTTGCACGGTTTGAATGCGATATGGTGATGGCAATTTGGTATTGGTTTCTTGAATCTTCTGCTCGGGAATAAAATTACCTTTTTTATAGGCTACACCTAGCAATAAGCTGTGGTATTAACTAACTAGTGAGTTCCTAGGGGATAGATAAGATGAGGACATACACAAGTCTATGTATGATGCATAGTCTGTGGGGCGTATAAGCCCATCATCATTTTTAGTAGTCATTGTACAAACGTGACCAAAAACTTCCTAAAGAATTATGCTCTCGAAGCAGCCCTAGAGCATTCTCACCTTTTTCTTGAGAAACCAAGTAGATAACGTTATCGTTGAAACACGATTAAAACCTAAGTTGGTGTTATAACAAGCCCCTCAAAACGATTCGACAATTTATAGCACTTAACTTTGCATCGGACTAGGGTCCTACAATGAGCTCCTATATTACAAGACTTCTCTTATCGCCATGATTTCCGTGGATTTAGCTGTCTCCAACTAGCCGTCCCAAGTTTCGCACGCGAAGTTGGCTGAGACCCCCTTCCACTTGCGTGCGCCACCTGAGTCTCGGTGCTCCTCTACTGCGCCGTCCCTGCGGGGTGGTTTCGAAGATTTTCCGGGCCGGGGCGTTGGTGTCCATCTGCTCTAGATGACCCAGTCATCGTAGCCTTTGCATTTTGACTCTTCTTGCTAGGTCGGTGTCGCTGAACAGCCCGTACTGCTCGATGTTATATCTCCTCCTTCACTCTCCGTCTATGCAGACGGGACCGTAAATCGTTCGAAGAATTTTCCTCTCGAAGCAGCCTTAAGTGTTTTTATCCGCCTTTGACAGAGTCCATGCTTCTGCACCGTAAAGAAGGACTGGGTTGATGAGGGTCTTATACCCGGACACTTTAGTTGCTCGAGAGATGGCTTTGCTACTCAATTGCCTTCTTAGCCCAAAGAAACAGCGCAAGAGTTATCCTTCGTTTGATTTCAGCACTGGAGTCACTGTCTGAATTGATAGCGGAACCCAGGTTGACAGAGTCCCTTAATACCTCAAAGTTAAAGCTGTCGATTGTGATGTTCTGTCCAAGACGACGGTGTTGGGTGCCTTTTGTTCATGACACCTTATACGTGGTTTTGCCCTCGTTGACTGCTAAACTCATATTCGCCGTTTCAGTCCCAATACTCACGAAGGCTCCACTGACATCACGATTTGTTCTTCCGATTGTATCAATGTCGGCTCCGTATGCGAGTAATTGAACGGACTTTTGAAAGATTGTGCCTCTGGTGTTGGCGTGGGAGTTCGGCACAATTCTCTCAAATGCGATGTTAAAGAAGTCACATGACATCGCGTCGCCTTGTCTAATTCTTTTTTAGCATCAAACGGGTCGGGAAGTCTTTACCGACATTGACGGAACAGCGCGAGTTTTCCATGGTCGTCCTGCACAGACTGACAAGTTTGGCAGGGATGCCAAACAAGACATTGCGCTATATAACTCGTCTCTATAGATGCTGTCATACGCGGGCTTGAAAACAATGAAAAGATGGTGTGTCTCGATTTGGAATTCCTGGAATTTCTCCAAGATCTGCCGCAGTGTGAATATTTGATCGATGGTGGACTTTCCTGGCCTAAAGCCACACTGATATGATCCTATCAGATTGTTGACAAACGGCGTCAGGCGATCACACAGTACAGTAGAAAAGATCTTATATGCGATGATAGGAAGACTGATGCCTCTGTAGTTGGCACAACTCAGAGGGTCTCCTTTTTTTCAGGATCGGACAAACAATGCTGAGGTTTCATTCATCGGGCATGCTTTCTTCCGACCATATCTTGCAGATGAGCTGGAGCATGGTCCTAACCAGCTCATCGCTAGCGGATTTAAAAAGTTCGGCAGCTGGGTTGTCTGCTCCTGCTGCTTTGTTGCACTTGAGCTTAGACACAGCTACTTTCACCTCCTCCAGGTAGGGTGGGCGGTATGATTCGTATGCTTCGTCGGTAACGTCTTCGCCCGTGTTGAATGGTTTGTTCTGCCAGACAGCGGTATTTGGTTCGTCTTCGCCGTTATGCAGTCTGACTGACTGCGATTCTACAACGATGTTCCCTTGATGGTCCTTGCAGGCTTCAGTTCGAACTTTATACCATTGACAGGACTTTTTGATCCTCTTGTAAAACTTTCGAACCTCATTCCTGTTGTAACATCTCCATATCTCTTTAACCGCGCGTTTCTCGTTCTCTATCTTTTTCCTTCGGAGAAACCGGTGGTTCTCTCTCCTCCTCGCGAGCATTGTATGCTTCATGGTTAGCCGAATGTGCTTATCCGCACCCATCGTCAAACCAGGGGTTTCATTGTGGTGGCCGTGTGAAACCCAGCACTTCAGAGGCGGCATCTCTGACGGCATTTTGGCAATGTTGCCACTGGCTATTAATACTTGATGCTGGCTGCATAGGACTTCGTAGAAAGTTTTGACAGACTCGGTTGGAGAAGGACCAGGCGATCTCTTGCGATTGTAGTCGACCGGCATCAAACTTCCTCACAGTATTTCCATTTCTTGCCGTTGGTCGCGATATCTGCAGCTGGACCTTGGCTAAAACAAGGTAGTGATCCGAGTCAATGTTGAGCCCTCAGAAAGTTCGAACATCCATGATACTGGAGGTGTGCCTTGCGTCGATCGCATTGTGTTCGCGGGAACTGTATACTAGCTACTACAGCGTGTCGCCCTGTAACAAAGTCGATCAGCCTCCGATAACGGTATCGGATGTCGTGGCGTGCAGGCTGTGCTTTCTGACTGAACGACCAAAGATGACCTCCCTACCTAGCTTGGCATTAAAATCGCTTAGGACGATCTTAATGTCGTAATAGCAATCTTACTGAAATGAGCAGTCTTATAGAAAAAGCAAAGAATGAGCCAACACGTCTGTGGACGCAGTACGAAATGATCCATACAGCATTTTTTGGGAAAGAATAAGCCGGATATTGCATAAGTGCCAGGGATAATGATATCAGAAAATGTATTTTGCTTTTGGAGGAATTCATTTTTAAGAAAGAAGAATCATGCGAAACGTAAGGCATATACGCCTCAACTAACGCCTCAATCCTCATTTGCTGGAAGCTCATAAGGTGAGCAAACACGGTTTTCGAATGCCATTTTCATGGAACAGAAGCAAGGCATGTCTATAGACCAACTGACGCGAATTCAACTATGTACAAAAGATTCGAAAAGGCAACCTGGACAGTGGACTGCGATAACCACCATAGAATTAAAAAAGCTTTTTCATCCATTGCCTAGCCCAGGCGAATGCTAGCCGTTGTAAGGGTTAACTGGGTTTACAAAATGTTGTATTGATCCCCTCGTGCTAATTAAGTTTTTTTTAAGAATACCGAGTTAATTTGTGACGAAAACGCGAAAGATGGGAGGAGTGATACTGAGTTATTCATCAGGATTTGTCAAGCTGGAGCAAATATAAAGGAACTCTGCCGGCCGAAAATCAGAAAAACTAAGCTTGGAGTGAAAGCAACGATCTCGGTTTTTAATTCAGTGTTCATTTCAAACCTCATCTGTGGTCATAAAATTTGGGTAATAACCGACACATCTAGACCGCAGGTATAAGCTGCCAAAATTAAATTTCTTAGGTGCATATTGCTGTTGTTACTCTTAGGGATAGAGTGAGACACGTCAGTAGTCTTAGGAGTCTTTATGTTGGGTAACCACTTCTTCGAGTAGAACGATCAATTGTTCGATAATTTAGACACGATGTTCGCACTCCCCGCATACAGACTTCCTAGACATGTCATGTTTGTCGGGATTTTGCAGTTGTCTATCTAAGAATTATTAATCCTTTCGAAATGCTTAGAAATTCTATTGGAAAGTTCCAAATTGTTGTTTTTGGGCCACTCCACTGTCAAAAAACTGCAGCAGTCACCTTATCAAAAGAGTTTTCAATCCCATACTTCCATGCTGGATTCGAAAAATGGTATGTTGAAGATTTCTAAATGGTGGCGTCAGTTGAACGTTCAGCATGTATTGTGCTAGTCCGATAGGGGGAAAAGAGGCTCCCTGTAATGTTTTTTTTAGTCTTTCTTCGGTCCTTTCGATGGGTTTTCAGCACGAAAGCTATAGTGATTTAGTAACAGTCGAAAATACTTTTTTCTCATTTTGGCATAATCTAGCACCACCATTAACAATTCTTACGATCACTGCAAAAAGTCAAGTGTTTGATTGAACTTTGTTTTTTGTCTTGTCAATGGCAGAAACTAAGTCATTTGGTGACAAAATTTCTGACTTATCGAACAGCATAAAGCTAACAAGCGATCCCATGTTGGCGTTAGCATAAAAAAGCTTAAGAGTAAGTACGGAACATAAGACTCCTGCAGGAAAGCATTATGGCTCATCCCGCCAAGTATTGAGCCTCTACGAAAAAGAGCAATGGTAAATCTAGTAGAGTGTTCCATTACAACATATATATGCCCCCTTATCTCTTATTCTGCGGGAATGGGTTTAATATTCGCCCGACTCAAACCTGGTTAACATTACACTCCTCTGGCACTCCTGGATTTGCTTTGTTCCCTGGCCGACCAAATCTGGTGACCTATTCCCGAGATGTTTTATCGGAGAGGCATCCAATCGGACACCAGCAACCTCAGGATGGTGCATTGCTAGATCTGTATTGGTATCATGTCAAACGGAGTTCTTAAAGCTGTCAAACTCTTGGCGGTTGTACATGCCTTTCCAACAGAGTTTATAGACAAATATTTTTAAGTTATTCCCAGTAGAAACTTACTTTCCAGGCCATACTTTCCTTCTTATACCTTAATATAAAAATTACTATCCTTAACTTATATTACAATACTGAGATTACAACTAAGCCTGCTGCGCCTTGGAATCTGATTACTCGTGATATTTCTTATATTGTATTTCGCAATCATAATCTATTTTCAAAAGCCTCTTTTTGCTACAAAACGGTTCAATCCTTACTTCTCCAAGTAGAACTCGCTGCTAGAAACTGATTCAGTTATTAATGATTCATTTGATTGGACGCTCTTGCATTGATTTTAGTTAGTATTCATTATTTTATGCCTACTTAAGTTCGTTTGCATGTCCAGTGCCCAATTAACAGAAAATTTTTTCTGCTAGTTTTATACCTTCGTCCTTACACGTATGAGTGCGGAAGGATTATACAGCTCAACGCAGACGGTTCGTAGCGTTGGCTATTCTTTGTACGGCTTTGTTTTACCTTTCCTATTCATTAGCGCTCTCAACTTATTTTTCTGCTAAAAAAAATATAGCAGCCCACCTATTCCAATTTACCTGCCGCCCATATGGCTGTACCAAAAAAGGATAAGATTTTCTCCCCAATTTATAGAACGAAAGACTGATGACCGAACATAATCATTTATGCGCCTACCAATGCTGCGAATAAAAAATGGCGGCAAAAAATCGACTAAAAAAAACCAAGAATAATTTCGAGCTCCAAACGGAAGTGCATATATTAACCCCCTACTACCAACCAATGCGGGCTGGCTACTAGAGAGTACCAGTTAGCCATGGACAGTGTTCCCATATTGCCTTAAAAAAAAAAGAAAGAATGATAGCACTTCCTACCCCCATACCACAAAGCACACACTCACCTCGAAAAACAAAACGAAGTCGAAGAGTTAACGAACGTGGACACAAAATTCAAAAAAAAAAAAAGAAAAAGTAAAATCGACATAACAAAACGAAGAGTAAAAGATGGAACATAATTCAAGCAAACTCCACCAATTTCCGACTACTCAAACCAGCGACGTTTTTTTTTTCGTAGCTTCTACAAACCACTCTGCATTGTGGGTGGCTAGGGGTGTTTTCCAACAGGGGGTTGCCAATAAAAAACCTGGCCAGTGGTGAAAAAAACGAAAACTCTCGATATGCACCCTTAACTCATACTTTGCAAGCAATTGGATGGTGTTTGTATGTTGTGTTATATCCTTCTGCCGATATTATTTCTTCTTCGTGTATTTTTTTTTTTAATTTCTCATACGAACTCGTATATCCTGCTGCAAAGCAGGAGCTAAAAAATACTCCACAAAAAAGAAAGTAGAACAAAGTCTGCGACCAATCTCCTACGGGAGTGTGCATACAAAATAAAAAATGATTTGGAAGCAGGAGAAGGTGCGAGTAGGTACAATTGTTGGAGGAGTGTTGCCTTCATCAGGTGCGGCAGAAGCGTCAGGCGTCGCAGTATGAAGTATAAGGATTTACGTTCGTAGAGGGATTGTGACTTTTAGGTGAATATACTGGCTGTAACATTTGGGTTTTTGAAAAAAGATTGTAGTTTTTTTTTTCTAGATATATAATCACAAGTAGATAATGTTGTGTTTCAACTCCTTTCAAGTGGTGGTGAAAGGAGTGATTGTTTCTCCACTATACTTTTTTTAGATCTTTCGTTGCTTTTATCCATCATTCATAGTTAAGTGAATTCACTCAGGTGAGTGAATGCACAACCCAATGCGCAAAAATGACACCCATACGCCACAGTGTCGATAGTGCTAAATTATTAAAAAATTGGAGAGGAACAATAATATGCTTTGACCAGATTAGTTAAGGAACAGTACCTACTTTTAAAAACTATTATTTAAGGCAATAAATATATATTTTAATTCAGAACTGAGCTTAGAAAACTCAGATTGATGATTTATGCCAAGTGATCTTCTAAAAATATAGAAAATACATACAGAACTAAGAAAATGTGATCGTCGTAGAGAGAAGAAACCAGCGGAAGAAATGTGGAAACAAACAAGACTCTACTCACTTCACCTAACAATGGGTACTGCTTCAACCACTTAAGCTATCTGTGACCGATAATCGCTTCAAAGACAAACATTTTATATCTGCTACAAAAATCTTCTAATCGCGTTAAATAATACGTAAAGATCCTTTTTTTATGTGAATAGCTTTTCGATCACTGGGAATTATCCCGAATATGCCGGAAAGAGAGGACCCGCAGCCTAAGAATGTCTGAAACGTGAAATCCTTGATTTGGTGTCCCTCACTTATTGTCTGCACATGCTTCGATTGTTGTCGGTCAGACTAGATGTTGTTGTTAAATTTGTTAGAAGAAGAATTTGTTAGAAAAAAATTATAAATTTTGGATTTAATATATTTTTTCCCGTCAAACCAGAGGTCAGATTAGTAACTTACTAAAGGTTGTGCTTGGGATGGACCTGGCCATCCTCAACCAACAAGCTTCAACATCCAGTTTTATCTCTAAGCTAGCGGTCTCCAGTTTTGCATGAGAAGTCGATTGAGGTTCCCTTCCGCTTTCGGATTCGAAGATTTTCGGGCCGAGGCATTGGTATCTATTCGCTTTCGATGTCCCAACTATCGCAAGAGTCAGATTGTAAAGGGAGAATTTGATCACTTGGAGGGGTATTACTATAAGTCTCACCGTCACACTGGTTCAAAACAGGAATAGAAAGGAGTTATAAGATCTTTGCCCTTGTTTTTTTTTTTTTGTCACTTTTTTACTATGGTGTTTTTTCTAGATTTTTCGAAAAAGTGAAGATCATTTTAAAATTGTTGCAGATTTGAGTAAAGTGACCGGAGTGTAGTCAGCCTACTGCGTTGTTTGGCTACAGTCGACAGCACTAAAAAAACACGTTTTGCTTCAACCATCGATATGGTTGTAATAATTTCTGGTGACTTCAAATTTCCTCTTTTCTTAATGGTACCTACTTGTTTCAATGTCAAATTTTGGTTCTCAACTAGCTTTACATTTACAAAAACACATGAACGTTAACTACAGTTCAACCCTCAAACATTTTTGTACCAAGCTTTAGAAATTTAGCCAAAAATCTTTTTGTTGTGAGGTCCAAAGGCGCGTGTTCACTTCAGAGTAAAACTACTTCGAGCAGATCATCTCAGGCCACTCACGGGAGTCACGAAAGCAACTTGCGTGAGAAACTTTTGAAAATGGGAAAGTTGAAGGTAGAAAATCAACCAACTGCGAGTAATCGCGGGACTCTCGCGAGTGGCCTAAGAGCTACTAGCAATACTTTTACCGTCAAGTCGACACGCGCCTTAAGACTCGAACTTATGAAGCCAATGTCATTTGTAGAACTTTGGTCGTTTTCGTGGCTTTTTTTGGCATCCGCATTATATGGATTTTTCGAATACTAAATCGAAGATAGGTTATCATAGATTGACATTTAGTAGCCACCGGCTTCAACGCTTTTTTAAGTATCGGTGCCGAAAAAAAAGCCATTCTATAAATTTATTTTCCTGTTTACCAGGGTTTCTATCAGTCCTGCACCAACGTTTGCGGCTACTAGCGATGTGCTTTAGCTCTTTCCACACCTTACCATTTCGGCGTCATGTACTTTGAGGTTGACTTTGAGCGTTTTGCTACCTCATACCTCAAGTTTCAATTTCAATTTGCAATGAAACGCTCTATTGTCATTTTTGACACTCACTGATTTTGTCTGCATAGGTTCCTGGTTCATTCTCAAATAAAGTTCGGCCTTCGAGATACGATTTTGGTCAGAAAATATTTAATATATTTCGAAGGCTTAAGTGAAAGTATTACTTTCCAGGTGCTGCACCAAAAAAGCAGTCATTTCTTTAAAGTTATATTGCAAAACCATTTTAAAATTTTTAGAAAAACAAAATTTTAGAACAGCAAATTTAAAAATTAACAAAAATTGCACCTTGGCGACGCCAGTGGATTGCATGTTAGATTGCCATGACGGGTGGTGACTGGATTATTTTTATTTTGCCGTTAGATTTTCTGATCAATTTTGCAACCACCTGTGCTAGCATTGGCACAGGTGGTTTTCTCAAATTCTGCGCACTTGGATTTCTGAGAAAACGGTAAAAATATGCTGTTTTTTATTTCGCTTATTTGAATGGGTTTAAAAACTTAGGGTCAAAAACGGCAATTTTGAAACATTATTGATGCAGTTCGCTTGACTTTTAAACACAACATACTTCAGCCAAATTTAAACAAGGTCGTCATAAACGGTAAGGAACTAGAAATCTTTAAAAACTAGTTTTCGAAAATGTTTTCACGTTTTTCAGTGAAATCTTCGAAGTTCTTGAATATTCGAAGTCTGCTATAGTCTTGTATAAAATTTAAAGAGATGGACTTTGTCCGGTGTTAATTTAAAAATTATAATACTATACCGTTTGGGAGGTAGAGAAGGAGACATGCGTTCTTTTGACCTTTTTTATAATTTTTTAAATTTCAAATCCATAAAACAAATATTTTGAAGTTTTTTCGAGTTCCCGTTAGACCTTTTCCAATAGCACAACCACCAGCACTAGTCTTGGATGTCTTTTTTTAATTCTATGGCCACCGGTTTAGGCGTAAACGGTAAAGCAAACTCCTTTTTTATTTCGTTTTTTAATAGGCTTCTAAAAACTTAGGTAAAAAAAGGCAAGTTAAAAAATTTTAACGCAGCCTTCCTTCTTTTTGTAAGCTTTGTACTTTAACCGAATTTGAAAACGATCACTTATAGGGTTAAGCTACTAGAAGACTTAAAAAAATTGTTTACGAAAATGCTTTTATGTTTTTGAGTTTAATCTCAGAAGATTTTGAAATTTCAAAATCTTCTGAGGGGGGACACGTTTTTTCATGCATTTTTGCGATTTTTTCTCGAAAAAGTACTCAAACTGTCTTTGAAAAATGTGCCCTAAGCACTTGGTTAACTTTGAGTTGCTTTATACATGTGTTCAATATTGATTTTGAGCGATAAGGCGTTCAAAAGTTATGGCCTCCAACACTTTGAAAAACATCATGCATTTTCGACTCTTCATTTCTTACAAACGTTTTGATATTTTCGAAAAGTTTTATTTTTTGAATAAAGCTTAGTATTTCTTAAACCTAAGTTTCGTTGTTCTAGTTCCGGCCTTCATAACTTCTTGAAAAAAAAAAAAACACTGAAAAACATTAAGTCCGGTCTAATTGACCATCGATGACGCAAGTTTACTGCATTTAAAAAGTGTCAATACTGACGTTTCCAACCTTAAGTCTTAAAACCTATTTTTAAGCAAACGAAATGGAAAACAATATATTTTACCATTTTCTCAGATATCCATGTCCGCAGAATTAAATAAAATTGACCAATCTACCGCAACTGGTTGTAAAATTGAAAAAAAATGCAAGTTGCTGTTTTATGGATTTAAAATTTTAAAAATTGTAAAAAAGGTCAAGGTAGTATAATGTCGAAACGGTAAGAGACAAAAAGTTGAAATAATTACCGAACGTAGCCCATCTTTTGAATTTAAAACAAAAAAATACTGAAGCATTTTTGAAATAGTTTATGGCTTTCTATATGGTGCTTGAAAACACTTTAATTGACTGACTGAAATGATGCTGCTAGCAAGTATGTGTATCTTTCGTAACTTTTGGGCCACTTATTTTACATCAAAATTTGACGCATGCGCCACCACATAAACGTTAACCAACACAAGAGCTTAAAAAAACAATAAGCTTATAGGTTCATTTTCAAGAAAAAAATATAAAAAAAATTAAAGGAAATGTTTAATGCTTCCCTTTTTTTAAGTGGAAAAACTAGAAAATCACCCAATTTAAGAACAGTAGACTCCACTTCAAAAAAGTATACAATATATGTAAGCCTCACCTACAAAAAAAGCCGACGGACCGCTCCGCGTATGTCTTCATACCTGATGGTCTCTTTTATTTAAAACAAGTTGTGTGTTTCTAAATCTGCTCTTTTTTAAAATTTTCAAGTGTTGTCATGATTTTTTTATTTTCAGTTATTGTAGGTTTAATTTTGCAGCTTATGCCTGCATAAAGCTTGTTGCAAAAGGATTGTAAAATGCCTATAGACGTAGGTCAGCCTTAGTTGCAAATTCGATCTAATAACTAGGTACGAACTCAAGTAAAGACAAGCCTCTAAGCACCATTGTGTCTCCGACGCCACAACAGAAATTCAGTTTCTTGATGTTGAATAGCCTTAAAAAAAAATTTTAAACCAGTTTAGCCGCGCATGGATACATTTTCGTATAATTAATTTGAATGACAATCCCACAAAGCAATATTGAACAATAACAACAATGTCTGTCGAATTAATTGCAGCCCCATGCCGGGTCCTTTAAGCATATCTTCCGCCGCAACACTTTACCCGCGCGCTTACGTCTCGATTGGTCAAGTTCAGCTCCCGGTGACGAAGCACACAAAATTTCCGATATGTGTGTGCAGCAAAGCTTATGACATGCGGATCTGGTGGACAGGACACTTTGCATGTATGTATGTAGGTGCTCATATTTAGGGACACGCTGGTCATATCTACCCGACAAAAATAGGAAACAACAAGTTTTGTGGAGAGAAATCCGGAAATTTTTTTCCCGACGCAAGTTAACTTTCCTCGTTTCGTTGCTGGTTTTTTTTTATGTTGGGGGGTTCGTAGAATCGTAGAATCGCTGCATCTACCATCTCTCTTTTCCTCGTCTCACTATGGAGATTTTGTTTTGGTCCTTTTTACAAAGGAGGGGTGGCTTTTTCGATCTCTCTGGAGTGGAAGAGTTGTAGGTAAACTTCCGGTGTAGAGTCGTACATCGATGCATTTTATCGAAAAAGGGGTGTAAACGAAGTTGATTTTCTGTTTTTTAATTGTTTTTATTTATTTTATTTTTGTGTTTATTTTTTATTCGAACGGCGCGGATTGAGAGCATAGCTCGGGGAATGGCAATTCTTTGTTTTCTTCTTGCAGTTACGAATTTTTGTGGAATTATTTTTAGGACCCATGTCAGATGAAAGGCGATTGGTCGATTGGGCGTTGGACTGATTTTTTGGTTTACTTTTACTTTTTTTATGCTGATTTTAATTTTTACATTTGCTCTTGCCCAGCGGGAGTTAAGTACCAGTTTTTTGTTGGAGTCCTTGGGAGTCCTACCTATATGTACGTGCGCGAAAATAAATTTCGTGCGAAAAAATAGCTACTAACAAGCTCTAAGTTGTTTTTTTTAGCGGCAGGAGCTGGGTGCTGTATTTTTTCAAGCTCCCAAATGCATTTCGCTGCATGTGCGCGCAACCCCGCGAATTTTGTTTTGTTGCTTATGTTTGGCGCGAGGGTTGCACGCGGCGTATGAGACCACACCCACACACACGAAAAAAAGGATTCCGAATGTAGAAATGAGCAATTAAATATGATTGAGAATTGTTAACTAGAAATGGATAAAGGACCCACATGCACTTATACATTAACACAGTGCGGCAGCGGAGCGCGTGTGGTGCGGCGATTCTGCACGGGGCTTGGCAGGATATTTGTGTTTCGTTCTGGCCGAATCTTAACCCCTTTTGTGTGGGGGTTAAAAAAATGCTCACTTCGTTCAATGGAATGCTTGCTGGCTGTTGTGAAGAGTGTTGGTTTTTTTCGAGGCCGCGTAAATAATTATTACAGTGGAAAAGCAGTGTACGAGTGCCTATCTATATGTTTGTAATGATTTTGATGCTCATGATGGGGCTTTTCGTCGTTTTTTTTTCTGCGTGAGTTGATGGATATTTATGGTGATGTAGGGGATGAAAGCAAAAAGGGACCGCCACTTGGCATACGCAAAGGTGATGGTGTGCATAATGAGTAAGAATTGTCGATTTAACGATGGTCGATGAATCATGAAAAGGAGCATAGATTGTAATTTTGTTTTCGTCCTTTTGCATACGATTATGGGAAAGGGTGATTATTCACTCTTTTTCTAAGTACATATTGACAAAGTCTATGGGACATGTCTATGATAATGTGAAGGGGGTGAGCTATGCACTGCATGTTGCTATAAAGGGGTTATACCTGTGTAATTTAAAGGAAATGTTCGTGCTTAAATTTTGTGTATAGCAAGGCACGGTGTTTGCTAAGGAATTAAGCTAAATCAAAAACACTTAAGTTTCGAGTTATTCAAAATCCTTACACTCCTAACATGTTAATCATGAGAGCTGTGGCTTTAATTTCAAGAAAATTTAGTCAGTTCTGATATGGATTAGCTGCGACGCTCTTACAAAAAATTAAATGCGTTACGCTTCCAAAGAGCGGATGGACACCAACGCACGCCCCGGCCCGCAGTAGAGGAGCACCGAGAGTCAGGTGGCCTCAGCCAACCTCGCGTGCGAAAGCTAATTGTCTGAGGCCCAGGTACACCCCGGACTGTAGCGCCGCCTTAAGTATGTTACGCATCCATATTTGGTTTTCTTCCGGGGACTCACACCACCTCTGTTGGAGTCATTGAAGAACTTTCATTGATTCACTTTGAGCCATTTCTTTGCAAGGAACCAATTAGGGTGAGGGCAGAAAACTTTTGTGTTACTTAAAGCTAATGCTTAAAAAAAAACCCGAAAAAGTCTAATCGAATGAAAGTACGACTTTAAAATTGTTTTAAAGGTTTCATGCTTTTTTCCATCCAAGACAGATAATCCGTTTGCTCAGAGAAAATTTTTGGCACTAGTAAGAAAAAGATAGAGCCCATTTTCACCCCTAAAATCCAGCCTTAAGCATTCTAAGTGTATTCTACTTTCGTCTGAACTTAGGGTGTATTAAACCCGCTTTAAGAAAAATTTTAACGTCGGTCTCATGTATTATAAGTCGATGAAAATTGCAAGTCGTAAGATCATGCATCGAGCGTTGCATACGCTGTAAAACACGTAGCGCCATTTTGTTAGAAGAAGCAATAATCTTGCGCGGCTATCTATAATTTTAGAAGTAGTATGAGCTAAGGGCCTTTTCTGAATAAAAATCCGCACGGTATTGCAACATTTTTCCAAAGCAGCTTAGGTGGATTTGCTGGCTTTGGAATTGACCAAGTTTTATTGGATTAATATCTCCCAAAGAGACAGATAAGGCCATGCATCAAGCGTCGCATACGCTGTGTGGCATGTAGCGCCGTTTTGTTATAGGAAGCAATATCTTGCGCGCTTTTTTATAATTTCAGAAGTATATATAGAAGGGGCCAAAGACCTTTTGCCTGAACAAAAATTCACACGTTTTAGCAATGTTTTTCAAACACGGCTTGGGTGGATTTGGTTGTTTAGGAATCGACCAAGTTTTGTTGGATTAATATCTCCCCCAGAGACAGATAAATCCAAGACCTGACGACCGAATTAAAGCCTCATTAAGAGCGCTCCATTGTCGAACCGATTAAAGAAGGCAAACCAGTAATCGCAAGGCAAACCGCTGTCATTTGAACTTGGTCAAACTTTGTCATATAAATGCTTCTATCAAAAATAGTTGCCCAAAAGGATACGAGGGATCCCACCGAATTTTATCTTCACCTTAGCAAGGACCGGCAAGCCACTCTTGTCAGTTAAAAAATTCTTTCTCTTTGTTAGCCAGCTGGGCGTTTTTCGCAAACTTGTCGTGTAAAACACATTGTTGAATGGCAAAAGTGAAATAGCCCCGCTTGCTAAAACGACAAGAAACTAGAATGGACAAAATCTCAAATGAAACAAAATCTAGAAACACAAAATTCTTAAAATTTCTTACAAAATTTTACTTAGTAATACTTTTACATAGGTAGCCAAACCACCTATAACCTTAAATCACCCCCCAAATCGTGTGCCCGAATATTGCGGTTCCAGATGGACAGCCTTTTCTAGGCTTTTTTTAAAGACTCTTTATAGGTCTTTAAAATTTAGCTAGAACACTCAAACTTGGAGCGTATCTTGGTTCTTATTTGGTTCAGGCAAAGTGTGAAAATTGATCAAATCCGCCAATGGCCACGCCCTCTACCGGCTTCAATGTAAGACAACTTCTATTCAACATTTTCTTTCAAAATGCCTTTTGGTCAAGTTAGACAAGGCGTAGGAACTCCGATTTTGGTATAAAGCAAAAACAGAGTGGAGTTGAAATGTTACCGGACGGAAATGTCGAAAGAAAAAACCGTGTGTGGCTCACCGGCAGGGTACGATCCTGCAACCCTTACTTGTCGTGAGTAATGCTCTACCATTTGAGCTACAGTGAACACGTTTGATTCTTTGTCTAAATCCGACCACCTCACTAGTTTTTGCCTTTTCGTATGGTATATTCGTTGCTATTCTTTGTAGCTGATTAGGACATTTCTTTCGACATTTCCGTCCGCTAACATTTTAACTCCACTCTACGACTAAACGTAAAAATAGAGGGGCCTGTACGGCTTAGTTGCCATCATATTTGTTATAATTTACTTGAGCGCCGACTACAACGAATGAGACCGTTAGATCTAGCAGCATAAGAGAGAGAGATAATTTACTTAACAAGACATGTTGGCAACAAACAAAAAATAAAAAGATGATTGGTTGGACCTGGATTCGAACCCAGGACCTCCCAATTATCGGTCATAGTGTGCTACCATCTGCACCACAGCCCACTTCCATCTCGGGTGTCCAAATAGCCTACATGATCTCTCTGCATAGATAATGCACATAAACCAACAACATGTAAAGCAATAACAGCCCAAAAACTTTAAGAAGGTAAAAAAAAAATTTATGACAAAGATATGACAAAGATATTATACTAAATATTTGCTAAGTTTGTTCTATACAAAGTTTTGAGCTCCGATTTTTCTGCTTTTGGGGTTGACTCTGATTGATTTAGATAAAAACAAAAGACCAGCGAGAAATGCAATGTTGATGAGGATACAAAATAAGGAAATTCTTGAAATCCAAAACTTATAATTATTTTTACTATGTTTAGCCCCCAACTGACGCTCTTCGCCTCATTGGTGCTTTAACAGAGAACTGATATTACCGCACAAATACAACCGCCACAATACAAGCAGTTGAAGAAAGAGTAAGCAGATCTTCTTTCCTTTCCTTTCATTGCTGAAACCTACCAACTTTCAGAATAAATGGCGCCCGAACTAAGAATTTGTCTTGCATTTTATTTTTTTTTTTTCGCCACGATTTATGATGGCTTGAGGATTTTGTTAGTTATCGTTATTTCTTTTAAGCAATTTCTTAAGCAACCAGACCCACGGACGGTGAAAGGCAACGATTCCGCTTCATCATTCTTTTCTTGGCAGCATTTAAATATTTACTTCCTCACTTAGGAGGCTCTTCAGCTCTAAGGAAATATGCGCTTCAACCCATAAGCCTCCTAAGTCAGTTCTCTTTCTACCTAGCCGTCTCCAATTTTGCACCAAAAGTTGTCTGGGCTTCCCTTCCCTTTGCAGCAACATTGTGTGGGGCGGATTCGAAGATTTTCGGGACCAGAACATTGGTACTTGGCCCACCCGTTCTAGATGACTCAAATGGTAAAACGCTTTATACGCAGCCTAAAGCCTCTTCTTTTTCTTCTTCTACCTGCTTAAATAAGGCACTTTGCTTCTTTAGTATAACTTCTTAGCCCAGAGCAAAAGCGATTAGAGCTTTTTATTTTTTATTATTTTATTTTATCTGAGCTCTGGTGAAGTGGTGTCGTCGTCTGAATTTATAGCAGAGCCTTTATAGACAAAGTTACTACACTGCTCAAAGTCCTACCTGTGATATTTTCATCTGTGTTTAATTTTTTTATGACAGTATAATATTTGATTTTGTCGTTATTGAGCCCTTAAATTAGCCATATTCACCGCCCTTTCATGTCAAGGCTTTACTGACATTACACAGTGTTTTTCCGCTTATGTCAATGTCATCTACGCTCAGTTGGAGGAGACCACGTTCAAAGGAGAGATTCTGCGAACCCCGTCAAAAGGCAATGTCAATCAACAATATTCCAGCGCAATCGCGAATGAGAGAGAGGAAGGCCTAAACATTCATGGATCACACAAATGCAACAACAACAGCATTTATTTGGCCTTAGTGACGAAGGGATCCAAAACCTGCCTGTATATTCTGAGGTCAAATCGGCGTAGCCCACAAGTGGACCATTAGACAAGTGGACCATTAGGAATGCAGTAGAGTGGGAGGGCTACAATCCATCACTTCAGATTATGACCTCGCACCTAAATGGAAAAGAAGAAGAAGTCAATGTCATCTACGCATGTGAGGAATTCGACCAACTTTTAAAAAATTATGCGTCTTGTGTTGCGTCAGTCCCACGCAGGAGTTCTGCCCAATTATTTTAAACATCATGTTAAAGCTGTCATCATACCTTAAGTATATGCCGATAGGTCTTTACAGACCTTGCGTGTATTTTCCACGGTCTTCCTAAACAAGGTGACGTGTTTGGTAGAGGTACGGCAAGCCAGCCGTACGGCACTGCTCAATTCGTTTTGTTCTAGAACTCAAAGATCATAATCTTTGGTATCCTCGTGTTCCTTATCTGTAGAGCATATTAGTCCGACGGCCTGGAGCACCAGATTCCTTTGCATGACTTCAAGGAATTTGAGCCGGAGAAAACGCTGCCTTAAAGCCAGAGTTCCAAGAAACGATAAAAGCAAAAGAAGACTTTATAGTCAAACTAAAACGAAGGTTTAATTAGCACGGAGACATGTTTTTTTTATAATTCGCTCTTGTTCAAGCGATTATGGCTACCCTTATATTGAGTTTGTACAACGCGAGTGGAAAGGATCAGAGGAGAGAAAGAAGAGGTACTGGTGCACTCTGGTTTTGAACTGCTGAGGACAGTATGAACGAGGAAAAACCACACTTGGAAGCCGGTTCCACTTTCGTGAAGTTTTGCTGAAGAAAGAATTCCAGTACAGAGCTGTACATCCGAAGTCAAGCTCAAGGGTGAACTCATGAGCACTTGTTCTTGTGCGAGTACAACGGTTAAGCTGTTTGAAAGGTGGAATGAAGCTGCCTATTTCACTTGAGCAATCCTTGTAGAAGAAACCATAAAACAATGCGAGACAGGCGACGTTGCGGCGGTGTTCAAGTGAATCGAGCGATTTTGCTATGATGGGGTCCCCTATCATTTTTATCGCACGCTTCTGAATCCTATCCAGTAGGTGCAAAGTTGTCTTTGGCGCACCAGCCCTTACATGGGAGTTGTAGGGCGTATATACGCTCTGTAGATGTTTGCCAAATCCAATGGTGAAAAATATTTCTTGCAACGCTTTAAGAAATCTAAGCATTTCGCAGCATTCTTGGCCTCTTCAAATATGTGGTCGTTCCAACGTAAGTTGTCATTGACACACATACCAAGAATTGAGAGCTTATCAGTTTCTGCAATGCAAATGCCATTCATGACAAGCGGCTAAAAGTTTCGATTTAGCTTAGATGCCAGTAAACAGCATTGGGTTTTCGATGCAATAAATTCCACTCTGTTGGAGGAGCCCCATCTTAAAAAAATGTTTAAGTCAGAATTAAGAGAGTTCAACATGCCTAACCTTCCCGTTTCAACATCCGCTGGGAACGGACGTTTACTTGGGAATGAGTATGAGAAACTTAGAGTACTGTCGTCACCGAATGAGTGGATTGTAATAGAAGTGGCAGACAAAAGATCGTTAATAAAGATCAGAAAAAGTGTTGGAGATAAAACGGATCCCTGGGGCACCCCAGCATTTATGTGGTGGACATTGGATTCAGTGCCAGAAATCGCCACTTACTATCCCAATTCACAATCTCTGCTATAATCAAACAGGAAAAATGAGAAAATTCATACACTCTGAGCTCGAATTTTTCCGTGTGTTGCCATAGAATCGAGCTGGGCCTTATATATTTACTGTTTTCTACCTAACAAAACTATACTCTTCGGGTTTTTAAAAAAATCTGTTTGCTTTTTTACCAACATATCCCTGCAAAATTATTTTTGACTCTTATTTGATTTGGGACTCCCTCTGTCGCCTTTCCTTATTCATGTAATGTATTTCACCTTGACAAACAATGCCCTAAGGCGTAAATAATGAAAATCACATTCCTTTCTCCGTTTTTTTTTCTATTAAATGGAAACATACTTATGGTACGAATATATATTTTTTAAATTACCACTTTCAATTATTTAAATTGGTTGCCTAATTAACAAACTCGTCATCATCAATAACACATCCAATTAATATTAAACGAATCAGGCGAATGTGTGCTGTGTATTATGTGTACAACTATATTCATTACACATGTACTAGAAGCCTTATTCAATTGGACACTTTCAACGTCACTGAAATGAATTAAAACGGATTTTCATTAAATTATCTCTTCGTAATTCATTATGTGTTACATTTGTTATAAAGTGACTATAAGTAGTCATCTTCATGTGTGTATTGGTACATCACAGTGACATATGTTGGATACAACAACAACACGTTGACATTATAATACACCGGAATATTGTTAGAGCATGACACAACGTTAAATACAAACGATAGCCGGATGTTGGACGATGAGTACGAGCACGCCACGCACATACATACATAAAAATAAGTATCTACCAGAGATACCACCTCCAACTTTCCCTATAATATAGGAAATTGTATGGAACTATAGTGGGATTGGGGCTATAATGGTCCTAGGACCAGTGCTTATCATAATGAGTTTAAATGTGGCGCAGATACAATAGCTTAACGCAACAGGAGGTTTCCGCCACACACTTGCTGCTACATAGCACGAGCAGCACACAACCAGTCGCTTTTGAAGTGAAAAGGAAAGTTAACACGTTGGGATTGGGACAATGATAATAGCGGCGCTATCGTCATCGTAATTCCATGTTCTCATTATGAATCGCTTAATTAAAATAATCTAATTATTTTTTTCTCCTTAATGTGTGGCTGTGTAGTGTGTTTTGTGGGCTTTGTAATGCCCAAAGTAATTAACACCACAAACGAGGTACTGTGAATTGAGAGGATAGCCTTACATTTTTGGATGTTCAAGCAGTTGAAAGTTTAAGTAGGTTCTAATGAGCTGAAAGGAGAACTATTTTTTCAGAATGTTTAACTTATTGTTAAGCTTAAATAAGTTCAATTTGGAACACATTAAACTTACGTTTAAGGAAGTTAAATTGTCGTTCGGCAATAGAAAAAGTGACTAAAAGTAAGAAGATCAACTCAGTCACTGAAAAAGCAGTTTTTACATGGTTAATGATACCAAGTGCCTTTATTTCTAAAAGTATTCATTATAATAAGGCTAAAGAACCGCTTTCTCAAACCAACAGTCTGGACAGGTGCACAATTACACTTTCACTTCCACCATTTTAAGGAACTACCCTCCAATTTCGTTTTTTTTGGCATTATCTTCATCTGAGCAATAGTAAAGGAGTTGCGCCAGCCGGTGGTCAGGAAAGCTGAGCTTGGAGTGAAAGCAAAGATCTCAGTTTTTAATTCAGTGTTCGTTCCAACCCTCATCAATGGTCTTGAAATTTGGGTAATGACCGAGAGAATTAGATCGCCGGTACAAGCTTCTACGAGTGGAACGATCAATTCTTCGATGGTTTGGACACGTTTTTCGCACGCCCCCCAACAGACTCATGTTAGCCGAGTGAGAGGTCGTGTTAGCCAAGTCAGAGGTCATGTTAGCCGAGTCAGAGGTCATGTTAGCCGAGATGCGAGCGCGTTGCCCCCCTGGAAGGCCAAGAAATGGGCGGTGAGATCAGGTGAAAAACAGCTCCGAGATCCGTATGTGTAAAGCCTGTGTCTCCGGAGCTGCTGGCGGAGGTTGCGAACGATGTAAAGACCATTTAACAGCCTTGGCTCCGCGACCTTTCAAAGGATAAGCGGTCACCGTAAATAATGATAATGATGATATCTTTATCTGTGAAACTTTGGGATTACATAACAACATAAAGACGCGGACAAACTTGAGGATGTGGGTCTAAAATGAATACATCTCTAGCCCGTAAAGCCATAAGAAAATCGCTGAGCTCGATCATGCGTCAAAAAAGTCTTCGAGAATCTTCTAGAATACGGTAGCACCAATACCCTGGAAAATAAAGACGCGGACAAGTTTCAGGATGAGGGTCTAAAATGAGTACACCTCTAGCCTTTAAAGCCATAAGAATACCGCTGAGGTCGATCGTGCGTAAAAAAGGGAAAAGAACTAAGCTGGGTTGACCAGAACTTCAAACGTGCAGACACAACAGAGACCTACGGTTTGACATTAAGCAAAAAGAGGTCTTCATTTATCATCGGACTTGCCCAAGTATGTCCGAGTTCTTACCGAAGTCCTTAATGAGCCCTGCACCTACACGCGAAGAGGTTCGTTGGTTGTCGCAAAAGCTCTGTCGGGACCTTTAAGAAATTACACTTGCAGGTTAGTTCCTCGAATAACTAGAAGTTTAAAGCCATGTGGAGATGAAAGGCTTTCTTAAAACAGAGTGCGGCTTTTTGAGCTTGTTACAACGCTGTCACTTTGTTTATTTTTGTAGTTGTTAAGAAAGTACCCAAATGGACACAATAAAGCACATTAACCTGCTTAGTTTTTGTAATTCCCTATAATTTCCCTTTTCTGTCAAAAGTTGGTCAGGGAGCCTTGTTCATTCAGACATGACTACCATGTAGGTTCGCAGTCTTTATTGTGGAGTGGTTTAATATTTGTAGCCTCGCTTCTTCCATATAGACGAGGAAGAAGCAAGAAATTTTCTTGGAAGTTCACTTACTTGTTTATTTCCTACTTTATGAAGTATCCTTATACCCAGCACAATCTGCCCTTCCTACTGCACGATGGTGCTGGTTGGTCTCATTGTCTTAAACGTAGTCTGGCCGATGATATGGGTCGTGATATCACTAGTGGATATTCATCTCATACATATTAGCTAAGAACAGCCAGAACTTCTGATTAGATGACACGGCTGGTGTCCGATAATAGAAGCTTTTAGTTTTGGATCTTCTGAGAACACATACCAGTTTTTACGCTTCATCTGTAAAAAATTATTATCTCATTGTTAGATTTTTGCGCCAGTGCTCCCTCTCTGGCTACATTCTATCATACGTTGTGTCAAAGTCGACCAGGGAAGAAGATAAGGTTAGGTTAGAAAGGTTAGCTATAGCTCGCAGCCAAAGCCAACAACTCTCATGAGCCCACGGTACATCTTTGTATTCGATGAGACAAAGATCAAAGCCTTCCCAATGGTTTGACATTGTGCCTACTCGTTATCACACGCGAGGACTTTGAACCCCTTATAGTGGACCAGCTTGGTCAAAAAATTGTACCCTATTGGGTTTTTTCAGCGCAGCGTCTATTGAGATTTGCAATTTAATTTGAACAAGTCTGACTGCTAATCACTGTGTTGAAGCTTTGGATTAGATGTGTCAACAATTTCAACTCAAAGATTTGTCGTAAGGATTCAAATTGATCCCATCTGCAACAGCTTAGGCCTTTTTTACCTTCGACTTTGGCTGAGGAAATGTAACATCCTGCCTGTCTATTTTCCGCCCGCCTGTAACAGGATTTTTTATCCCTATTTAGCTATCCCACCTACCAAGATTTGGATTTGTTTCAAAACGCCAAAACACTCGGCTCGGTCACATCGAGCGAAAGAATAACAATGCTCCAGATGGTCTTTGATGGTCCAATATGGTCTTCCTCTCGAAGCCCCCAGGCTCGAGATGACCAGAAAGTCCGAAGCTCCGTTTAAGAACCAAGTCATCGCGGATGCCAGAGCGCTTGGCCTGGACAATTGGCAGCAGCGTGCCCAGGATCGCAGATAATAGAAAGCTACTGTGAACCATGTAGAGACCCTCCATGGGTCTAGAGCCCTATAAGTAGGTAAGTCAGTATTTATCCGAATGGGTCTTGGAGTTAATCGATTCGCCTAAAGGTTTTCCCTTTCTCCTTGCGGCCACGAAACGGTGTCTTACATAAGCTTGGTTTGAGGCATGCGCACTAAAAGGTTTAGCTGGATTTTGGCAGTAAGAGGAAGGCTAAGTACCCTTAATTCATTTCCCCGAGGCACGGTTTGACGACTACATATCACTGGCGAAGTAGAAGGGGGCAAGGTGCCCACAATTCCCTGCACTGAAGAGCGTTCTACTAGCGAGTCATTCGGCAAAACAGAGGAGCGCGAGGTGCCCGCCATTATCTGCTTCAGGTCCGCTAACGATGTCATTGGCAAGGCAGAGGAGGGCGAAGTGACCACAATTGCCTGCCCCTTAATTTAACCTTTGCGATAATGCCTTTTGCACTGCAATCCTTGTTTATAGGGCGCTTTACCGGATCAGTTCATGATATAGGGATCAATTATCTTCAAGCGGCATATCAGACCATCTAGCGTTCCATCTTGAGTTGCAGCTTGCATTTGTTGTGGTGGTTTTAAGTGACTCTGAATCATTTGGCACCACCCGCAGTCGTTTTAAAGGTGGTGTCATCCCACAGGCTCAAATACCACATCCAACGTGTTGAGCAGAGAGCAGTTTCCAGCCCCTGGACCGTGGCCCGTCGGCGTAGCAGTTCCCGCTTCCCGGTTCCACCTGGTAAATTTTCATCAGAGCGCTGCCGGGCATTGGCCCAACAAACCTAATAATACCTTTTTACCCGGTAGGACCTATCTAATTCTGAAAGACGCCTTCGCACCTCTTTTGATGTGCAATGAAATGAAGACTTCTTGCTTCCGGTCAGCACATTTCCGAAGCAGCTGAAAAAAAAGCTTGGATCATCCTTGACTAACGGACTAACTAGGGCCTGGGTTTCTTGATTCGACTGGCGGTTTGCACATTATATCTCCTTGCGGCCACAGGACGGTGTGCCACAGAACTTGGTTTAAGGATGACGGACTACCATCCTGGTTTTTGCCAGTTAGAGGACTCGACTGGATAGGGCTCGCAATCAATTGCCCTGCGGCACTGTTTGACAGCAAAATCACTGGCGAAGTAGAAGAGGTCTTGCCTGCATTTATACATTGCCTAGAAAGTGGTTTACAAGCGAGTCTTTCGGCAAGACAGAGGAGGGCGAGGTGCGAGGAATTATCTGCCTCAGATCCGCTATCGATTCGTTTGGCAATGCAGATAAGGGCAAGGTACCTGCAATAGCCTGCCACGGAATCACTTGTAGTTTCCCCTTCGGGATAATGTCTACCGCATCGCGAGCTTTGTGTATAGTAAGTTCTTCGTCTCGAAACATGATCACTATTTCGTCCTCCGAATCTGCCATGCCTGTGCAGGATCTCTCCTTTCTACCCAGATCAAAGAGAATTTTCTCTTCGAAGAAGGGTTTAGGGAAGTCACCTTCCAAACGCTTTTATTGAAGGTTTCCTTTCAAGGCGAAGAATTCTTTTATTATTTTTGACAAGTTGCACGAAAAGGAAGGTGCATCCGCGCAGAGCTCCTTAGTATGCGCACAAGATATTCAATTAAAATTTGAGGACGCCCGATATCCCCCGTTTGTGACTGGGTATTAAAACACCCCCAACCATTTAGATCCTAGTTGTTTTAGGTCTTCTGGGTGAGGTCCCTACCGCATGGGCATGCGTGCGCCATACCTTAGGTTTGGTGCCTGTGCCTACGGAGTGGTTTCGAAGATTTCCCGGCCTGGGGATCGGTTGGTGTCCGGTCTCCCTCCATGACCCAGCTATCGCGACCGTTTATAGTTCTCGAAAAATTTAAGGGGTTAATTTTGCTTTCATTATTTAAGTGCCTGATTTTGCCATCCTTGGTTCCATCCAAGGAGGATCTTCAGCGAGCACTGGATAGGTTTGTGGATAGCCATTTGTGGTGATAATGGGATGAAGGTAAACGTGAACAAATCGGAAGTGATGTGTAGTAACCGAACTCCTGTGCACTTACATTGCACATAAATGGAGTTCCATTGAAACAGGCGGAGAAGTTTAAGTATCTCGGGGCCTTGTTCGCGAAAGATGGGAGGAGTTATAATAAATTGTCCTGTATATTTGTACATTTGGCCAAGTTGTTAGCAATAGTAAAGGAACTGCGCCGGCCTGTCATCAGGGAAGCTGAGCTTGGAGTGAAAACAAAGATCTAGATAGAGATATAGATAGAGATAGAGTGAGAAACGTCAGTATTTGTTGGAATCTTAATGTTGAGCAGCTACTTCTCCGAGTGAAACGATTGCTTCCTGACAGACTTCCTAGACAGGTCATGCTTGTCGAGATGCGAGCTCGTCGCCCCCCTGGTAGGCCAAGAAACAGGTGGTGGGATGGGGGAAAGAACCTCTCCGAGTCCCGACTGAGGATTGCGCCTCTTGAATTGGAAGTGGAGGATCTAGAACGATGGAAAGTCCCTTAGGCGCCACCCCTTAAAAAGGATAAGCGGCCTCTTGAAGCGCCTTTAAGACATTATGATGTTACATGACTTAAAAGTATGTACCTACCTCGAGAACTTGAGTTCGCTTAAATTGACAAGGTTCCCACCAAGCAGATCAATCAGATTCTTGGGAAGGACAGTTTTTGGCTAGAAATGACAAGCTTGGAGGTATTTTCAATGCACACGATGGCTGGTCAAGGCCGGCGCTAGTTAAGCAGATCGTCGGACTTAACAATCCAATGGCGAATTGTTGTCAATTTTTACAGAGAAAGAACTGCTGCTACTCAGTGGAAGAGGTTACCTCAAAGGTGAAGAAGCCTTCAAATTGTTCTAAGGATATCTGTAACAATTCCCGCTACATGGGCTTAAAGATAAAATCCCACTGGCAAATGCATGAAATTGCCTTTCGTAATATTTTTATATTTGTATCATTTTCATTGAATTATTTCAGTTAAATTCAGCCTTAGCCACGTAACGTGTTATTCTCGGTCAGTCGATATGAATCTTCCATTACAATAGCTACCTACCTCCTTTTTTCTGTGCGCCTGCATAAAACAATGCGCTTGTAAATTATCCACACGTTACTACTATACCATCTCGTCCTCGGTCCGGCCGCATCGTATTGCAGCAGCAGCAGCCAGTCAGGGAGACACAGCTTAAACGATGATCATTCAATTTGGCGTCTACATGTCCTGACATACCACATAGTGTCCTAGCCGCAAGCAGCGCGTACCGGATGGCTGAAGGTTTTCTATAAGCAGAAGCGGTTGTGGCGTTGTCGGTGCGGTGGTGTGGCAGGAGCCATAAAAAAAATGTGCCATAACATATGCATTCATCGATTTACATCGTTGACATAATGAAGTTTCCAAATGAGTTCTATTGTTAACAGATGGACGGTGGTGTTGAAAGTTAACTTCGATTAAGAATTCGCAATGTGAGAGCATCAGGCATCGCAGTCGCAGCATCAGAGTATAGTTAAAGTTGTCGTTGGATTTGTTCTCTGTCATTGGACGAGGGCGGCGGTGTGCGGTGACAATTATTATTGTGGCAGTTGGGGGTTTTATGGGAACATATATACAGAGAAAGAGAAAGATGTGTCGGTGTTAAGTAGGCAGACGCGAGGCATAAACGCGCCCTCCAAGCGGCAGGTACGAGGAGCATATGAATACGAAATGAGGTGGTGGTTTTAATGTAGTAGGAGCCTACACATATAGCTTTTTTCTTCTTCGGAGAAATGACATCACAAGTCATGAGCAGCAGTGCATGAATGTAATTATTTTTTTTTCTTTCATTTTTAATTAACTCAAAGGGGTTAAAGGAATTTATAATAAGTTTTAATTTAATTGCAACAACTGACTTTGCGCTGATGAGTGCCATTCATGCATCCTGTTCCTCATTTGGATTTTCATAATGTACAATTTACTTAATAAGCCCCAGTGCAGTAGTAGCGTACCTACTTAAGGGTGTGTAGAAGGGATGATGGTACAGGCACGTAATCCTGTAACTTACCACCAAACTTACTATAATATACAATGGGCCCCGTCGGAATTTAAAAATATTCTTTTCGGAGTTCAAGCTCGAATAAGGGGTCACAGCTAACACTTGAATCTCTTCAGAAGCCGACAAGGATTCTTCGAGGAGCTGGTAAGTTAGGCTTCGATTCAGTTTTACACGCAATTTTTTGAGAATAAATCATAGCTATGACCCTAAAAGAAACACTATAGACCCACTAGAGTATTCGTAAGTTGATGAGATAAAACCAGTAGGTACTTAGTGGAAGAAACATTTTTGAGCAATAGAAAGGTCAATCTTCCCTTGCCTGCAATAGGGATAAAACTATGCAAAAATTTAGCGAAAAAACATTCATCCAGGGACGTTAACAGATCAAGACCGCACTATTGTAAGGCTCTATCATTGGTTTGCTGTCATTTAACATTTAATTTTATTTTCAGTTTGTTAGACGATTGAGCAAACAATGCTGGCTTTTATTGGTGTCAAAATAAATGTTTTGAGTTACAGATTTTATTTTGCTTTAAGAAAATACTTATATTTTCTTAAAGCAAAATATTTAGATTTTATTTTGCTTTAAGGAAACCCTATTCGCGCTTTTCTCTTAATCGACTGATCATTGAAATGATTCCTGAAATTCCAATAATCAGTGAAATATTAAAAGTGAATTTAAAGAAAAGTTTTATTATAATTTAAACATATATTTAAGGGAAACAGTTCTGTAACTCTTAAGCTTTATTTTAATACCAATAAAACAAAACCTGCTTGCTAAGTCGTCTATATAAACATGAAAATAAAATTTTTAATGAAAGCATACCTGCTTTTAGTCGAATAAGACAGTCCGTCCGTCTGTATAAAACATGGTTTTAGGTCTTAAATTTTGCTCCATGTCATACGAAGTAGTACATGTGTTGACATTTTTGAAATGTACCCACAGAAGCACCTACGATAGGTCTAAATGTGCAACTACCTCCAGCGCCTTCAAAACTGTAAGACCTTTTAATAGGCTGAATTTTTACATCTATTTTAAGGGTAAATTTTGATATTGAATGATTTTGAATGAAGAACACACTCAGTTCTATATTTTATTAATAGAAGTGTTTGGGCCACGCCCACATTTGGGGGTACACTTGGTGAAAACCCTTGAGTTTTCCATAAAATCGCAATTTTGAAAGGCCTTAATTCTAATTTATAAAAGAATTTGAAATTAAAATAAGCATTTTGGGTGAAAGAGATTTCGGTCTAGATTTCACTCTTTCAAGTTTTTTAGCCACGTCTTCTAGGGGTCGAACCCACGAAAATATTGAATTTGAACCAAACATTTACACTTTTGCTTACATTCAAGCGAAACTTCGAGATATCGGGCTTCATTGGCTCTTTTGGGCTTATAACTGAGGAATTTTCCGGAGTGTTTAAGACACTCCATATTATTCCACTTTTATATATAGAGATAATGATTGCCCTGCTTTATGTGCAATGGAAAATATCCGGCATAGTAAAACCACAGAAGGGAAAAGACCCTATAAAGGGAATATTTGGCTGGCGGGTTTTTTAAATCAGCTTTATACTGCTTTTACTAGCCCAGGGTGTTTAGAATTTGGTGCCAGACAGCCTTGAAGTTATAACTGGTGTCGGAGAATAGATTGACCTTAACATTGGTAAATTCCTATTATAAATGCAGTGAACTGCTTCGTTAATCGCAAAAAGGTCCGTTTAAAAATTGAATGTGATAATGGCACTTCGGCGCTACTATACCAGACCCAACTCCATTGCTAGACTTTGCGCACTTTGTATAACACTTTTGCGCGTGCGTGATCACTAATTTTTGCTAAGTCATGATAAGTGCCTACGACCCAAATTTCATGGGTCTATGATATCAGTGGATTGTGTCAGTGCTTCCAGACCAGATTTACTTTTTTCCCCTTGTTGCGTTGAAAACTAATTGGGTGTTTCCACCGCACATAATACAGAGATTAACGTAGGAAGATTAAAAGTTAATCCCAAAGTGTTTCCAACGGAATTGAGGAGATTAACTTGACGTTTGCTTTCTTTTTTGACATTTCTCAATGACATCACGTCATCTTTTTTATCTCTCGGGAAACTCAGATTCAGAAATAATTAAATTCGTTTTCAATTGTCCCTGAATTTTATAATCTACGAAACCAAATAACCCAAGAATAGAAAACCAGAACGTCACTGCTGAGTTTATTATACGCAGAGTCAATAAAAGGTCTGTTTGTTTTGTTTCGACAGAAAACGCATGGAACACGTTGAATTCCGTAAGGTTTGATTTAAAAATTCGTACGTGGAAGAGATTTATAAGGCGATTAATTTTTATCCTCCTCGTGAAGATATTAATATTCGTTTGATAAATATCGTCTTAATAGCGGATTAGTGTCCAGTGGAAGCACCCTATTGTAGTCTTAGTACTTAAACAGCTATCTGTTTCAATACCAGTCGTGGGAGTAGTTTGCATGGCTCCAGTGGTATACGAATCACTAATCCTTGCAGTTTGCTTAGTTTTTCTCGGACTGCTCACACTTTTTCCAATACATGAAAGCGCCGTAGAAAATAATTTGGCGAATCATTTTGTATTACGTTAACATTAGGGCCGAAATGAGCTCATTATGAAATTCGAGAAAAAGTGTTTTCATTTATGATTTTCGCATTATCTTTGGCAACTGCTCCAGGGAAGGAGCAGAAGACTCACTGCAAAAAAAACTCAATGGGGCGCCCATTTTGAATTCATCAGCATGATTTATGTATTTTTTTTTTTCCAAATGCTAATGAAAGTGCAGTGCAGGATTTTGATTGCGTGGAAAATCGTTTTGATCAATGTACAATTGATGAATGAATGAAGCGTAAAAATTAAAATCGTACAAAATTTTTGTTACCTCTTATGGAGTCAGGCTTTCAATCGTTCGATGCATGCCGAGTAAACAAATTACACCAAATCGGGAAAAGACACCGACCTATCATCAGTTAATTGGTCCATTGTGTAATTTTTAAAAATTGATGAGAACGGGCGATTTCTTTTATTTAAATTGACATTTAACGATCAGTGACATTACCAAAACGTCGAGTTCTGTCTAACCGACATTAACAACCGGTATATTGCAATAGAGCTAGGGCAAAGCTTATTAGTTTTCATTGCTTTGATATTAAGACCAGAAGGTCGGTAAAGATAAAGTCAAAAAATTTGCTTAAAAATTTCGTGGTACAGAAAAAAGTACATAATTAAGTGCTTTATTAAGGAATAAAAAAAAAGATCTAACGGAGAAGCCTGCACTAAACATACATATGTGTCGCTTGTTCTTAAAAATCTGCAACATTTATATATTTTATTATGTCCAATATCATCATAATCTATATGGTAAGCGGCCCCTTTCAATTCGGGCCCTGCGAACCATCAGCTGCGGCACTGACTTTTTCTTTTATCAAAAATAAAAACGTCGCTCAAAGCGATGAATTTAATATTGTAAGTTTTGAATTTTCTTAATTAGCAACCGAATTAAATGCAAATGTGATGATAATGAGGTAATTTCGCAATGACAATCAGTATGCCAAATGAGGTTGTATTTCGAAATATTTTACGAGATTTTCTCACTATAGCTCTAGTAAAAATATAGTATTATACTAGTTTTTATTAGAGCAGAACGAGCTGATTATGAAATTCGAGAAAAAAGAGTTCGCAGGGGCGGAGCTGGAAACTAACGACAAGTACTGATTACAATCCACAGTCTTGCTTAAAAGTTTGGACTTGATTTCTGCCTGTATCGCCTTTCGCAACGAGAGCTGTCCATTGGCAGCAGTGACCATTTTAGCCCTGATCGACTGGTGACCTTGAGAGGACCAGCTTTAAATGAGTTAACATATCGCAAAGAATTAGGTTTCTAGATCCTAGCAAAAGGAAGAAGATGGTAACCGATGCAACTCAGACTCTAATCACCAGCGTGAAAAAGTTTTATACTTTAATGACGAGCAACTCCACGTAGCGAAAAGTAATGGTTTATCCAGTAGACTTCTGTTTTCAGTCACTATAGATTTTCAGGCTTCCAGGCTTAGGTTCATAGTAAGTTGGGGCGATAGATGCATTTATACCTTAATACCTCGGTTTAAATCCTCCAATCCTAACCCGATTACGTTAGGATTGGAACCACAGCCAACCAGCAAGTCGTTAACTTTGAGATCAGCTCTGGTAAGAATCATCATGTTGAGTCTTATGTCTTTTGCCACCGAAGAGAATGTAAAACTGGCTCTAAATCTAAGGGTCGTGGATTTCGAGCCCCACGTTGGACGCCAAACCTGTATGATTTGGACTTTTGCGCGTAGTTCAACAAGACAGTTACGCTAGAACTTATCTTATAGTAAAAACGTTGGTACCATCCTAAAAATGTGTGAAGTACAAAGGCCTTTTCACACACCTCTTTTCAGCCTCGGTTACCTACAGTAAATATTATGACCCAAAATTTTCAAGAAAAATGTTAGACTCTTGTTATCTTAGACTCCTTTACCATTTCAAAAAGTATTTTAATAAATCATATCAACAAAAGGATTCTTCTCTACAGCTTCTTGATGAAAAACTTACCTTACCTTTTTTTCTCTCTTTTCTTTTGCAGGAAAACGAAAAAGATATGACCAATCAGAAACCTCCATCACCCGCCAACCACTCGCTGAAAGATCTTGACTTCTACAAGAGCCTTTCGAACAACATAACATCAGCGTCAACAGAAGGACTCTCGCCATCACACGACCAGGCGGATGCGTCCGCTCTAGCAGCAGCTGCAGCTGCTGCTCATGTGCATCTCAACGGAACTAGTGAGTACATATCGATGTCCAATTTGATATCTCGACAAAGTTTTGTAAATGGTTTTATTACCAGCATGGAGCTTACAATGATAAATACACCGAGTACAGCTCAAAAATGAATAAATTCTTTTTCTTTAACCTAACAACTAGCTATCCATGCTGGTAAAACACGTCTTGCCATACACTGAAGCCGCATTCTCGAAACGGACTTAAATTTCATTGAACCTTTATCCTATTTTTTTTTCCTTTTAATCATACGCTCATCCAACTCATCACAATGACGCAGTGCAAGACATGATAAATTTGCAAAAGTTACAAAATTTAGCTACCCTGCAACACCATCACCATCAGCAACAGCAGCAGCAGCAGCAACAACAACAACAGCAAGCCCAACACAACCATCATCAGCAAACGAATTCGACGGTTGTCGTACCTCCGGTAGCTGCAGCACTTGCCAGCCTTCAGGGATTAGCAGGTATCTCATCTGCAGTAGCTTTAAACTCACCTTTGAATTTGAGCATTGGCTCGACAACATCAGCAGCGGTGGCAGCAGCAGCAAGTTTATCATCATCAGCCGGCCTGACTAACAATATCAATAATAATAAACCCCATGGTCCAGTTGGATCAACTTCTATATCGTCGTCATCAACGTCATCGTCGCTGCCCATTTCGTCATTATCTATATCGACATCGGTACCATCGATGGCCTCATCGTCGCCACCTCGTGGTGTTGCCGACATTGGTGGCGGCATGGGGGGCTCACCTGTGGCCAGTAATTTAATTGCTGGTGGTTGCAGTCCGCCATCGGCTAGTGCACAAATGCCACAATTAATTTTGGCATCAGGACAATTAGTCCAAGGTGTTCAAGGGGCACAACTACTAATACCCACAGCACAAGGTAATCTTGTCGTATTACGTATGGGCGATAGACTTTTGACGAGCGGTCTTTTTTTTACAGGGATTGCAGTTCAAACTATTCTCACGATACCTGTGAGTCAGCAGATCAACACGAACGAGCAATTCGGACAGGGCTTTGGCAGTGGAGCCTTTGCGACGCCACTGGCACCGCCTCCCCCGCCACAGAGTTTACTTAAGCCAAACCTCTTCTCCAACGGTGTACAGCAGTTGCTGGCGGCGCTCCATCCTGAGCTATTTGCAGCAGCTGCCGCCAATCACTTAGCGACCGCTGCAGACGTGCACCACCACCATCACCATCATCATGCGGCTGCGGCGGCAGCCGCTGCTGCAGCTGCCAAGTCGTTTCACATGCAACAACTAAAGCAGGAGCAACAGCGTGACCAACAATCAGCTGCGCATCGGTCAGGTCATCAGTTGTCACATCTGCATCACCATCACCATCACCAGCAGCAACAGCATCAATCGACTGACAATCATCACCATTCGCCAAAGCTGGAACCGAGCGCGATTAAGTCGCTCCAGGACTGCCATTCGCCATCGCCACCCCTGCGCCATTACAGCTCGGTGTCGCCCTGCCGCAGGTCGCCATCAGTTTCGCCCCAGCCGCCAGCAACAAACTCACAGGCCAGCATGCCCCTTCATCTGAAACAAAGTCCTAAGCGTGAATGCCCGGCAGGGATTAATCTAAGTCATCAGCCGCCGGAGAAGTCACCCGTGTCGCCCGCTCTAATGGCACTGGGTAGTGGCGGCAGTGGTGGCCACTGTACGTCCTCGAGCAATCACTACGCCTCGTCGCCGTTGAGTTCTCAGCTATTCAGGAGTCACTCTCCGGCGGGCAGCCAGAATCCAGCATCCATATCCACCCCCTCGCCGTCAAATTTGCAGCACCAGCCGCGGGAACAGCAGCAGCAGCAGCAAGCATCCACATCCAGTGTACTTAGTAGCATCAATAGGTGAGCACTGCCCGTCAGTTTCGATAACAACCAAGAGTCAATCTTCCGAATTAGTCTTTTACCCAGCTCGAGTGTGTGTGTGTGTGTGTGTTAACTTTTTCCTTCTAATTTCATGCTTCCACGACAACAGACTTACATCCACCAATGGTGAATTAACGATAACGAAATCCCATGGTCCAAGTACAGCCCAATCGTCTTCACCATCGCCTCACCACCAGTCGTCGTCATCGTCGTCGTCGCATCACCAACAGCAGCAGCAGCAGCAACAGAATTCACATCATCCTTTACATGTCGGCGGTGGGCATCATCAGCATCTGCATCCTGGTGGGAATTCGTTAAAAATGAGTCCTTCATCATCGTCGTCAGGGATGCAACAGCAACAGCAAATCTCACCGAATGGCACAGATGGCTCGGGCGCTGATTTGCTAGTGGATTCGCCAAGTAAGTTAGAAGCACACTCCGACTCCACTCATGTATGAGTATCTGTGAATTTTTTTTGTTTGTCTTATATTTCGCGAAGCGAGTCCTAATTGTCCTTATTTTGGCTAAGAGGGTGTTTTATTTTTTTTTGGCCAAATGAAGGTATATTCACCCGGATTGGATTAATTCGGGTGTCAATTTCTTTATACAACTAGTGTTGATGTAGCTTTCAATTAAAACAAATGAATAAGGTCCGGGTTTTTGGCAGTCAATGATATTTTTTTTTAATTAACAAGGTATAAAAATGTATTATGTTTCATGCATTCTAATTCTTTACAAATTTCCTTGAAATGTTTAAGGAACGGGACCGCTTAGGTGGACATGTGTAAAAAACTTTTTTGCTGATATTGTGTTGCCAATATAATGACCATGAACCAAAGGGTCAACTTCATAAATCCACTTCCTCGAGGTCTATAGCCTTGGAGTACTCCAGATATAGATGTGGTGTCAAAACTTCAACATTTCAAGATTTACAAAATCTACTAACTGTGTTTTTGTTGACTCCATTTATGCGAAAATCAAGCCATTGCAAATTTTGCATTGATAGTCCCATCTCCCATGGTTTTAATTATTTAGTGGTTATGTCAATGCATTGGTGATTTTCTGAATCAATGCTCTTGTGACACTTGGGCTGATTTTTCATTTAGGCTGTCAATGCATTCATAGTCTTACAACAATGACATGACGGAAATGTTCGCCATGTAAAGCATTCATACTGACGAATTGATACCGAAAGAAGAATAATGAGTAAGAATGTTAAACTGAAGCTACTCAATGCAGCAGGAGGGAATAGCGTATTTCAAGGCCTATTACAGCGCGGAGCAGACACACTTGCATCCATCCCGTCTAAGCTGCTTGACTCAAGTCAAGTCTATGGTAACATACCGAAAGCTAGACGAAAGTAAAGCAGCTAAATCTTTACCTAAGGTAGGAAGAAATCCTATTACCATTTATAAAAACATAAACTGATTTATGTATGTGCAGAAATTAGCACACACAGCATACATTGTTGAGAAGTTGGCTCTGGTTCACCTCGAGTTGTTGCGCCACTCTATTTATTTATTTTTTTAAACTGATTTATTGACACACTCGAGACTTGCCCATCAAATGGATAGGTTCAACAAGTCAAGACTTAATAGCCTAGTAAGCAAATAGAGTAATGATTGTAAGGAAATCTGTCTTGCGGCTTTCGTGGATGTTAAAGTATTCTTCAAATATACAAGTTTTATTAAGTTTTACAGAGTTCTCAATAACTCTAAGGATTTTCCAATTAAGAAGATGCAACTTAGTCTAATGCCAATGAAAGGCCCGAATTGATGATGTGAAAATCTCGGCAGTACCATATTGAAGGTTGCTTTAAGGGCGCATACTTTTACCACTCGTATGGCCACTTTTTATTACCGAATTTCTTCAATCTTTAACAGCAGAGCATTCATATCGTTGGATATTGTCGCGACGATGTATTGTGTCAGGCGAACTCGAAAACATGGCCTCTAAAATGATGCACTTTCTGTCGTTTATAGTGATGAGTAATAAGGAAAAGCGTTTGCAAATCCAAAAAGACAACTGTTGTCCCATTGAAAAAATGCGGGAAACTTGACCATCTTAGACGACGACCATTTATATTGGGAATGTTCAAGTGAAGCAAAGTACCTGGGAATTGTCTTTGACTGCCATTGTCAACTGAGTTTTAACCTTCTTATTAAACGCACTGTTAACTGGTGCACCTGGAGTTTTCAGAAACAACTTTTCAGAAACAACTTTTTCTTGGGGGCCAAATGAGATGTATATTTGTAAACTGGCTTCGTGTTTGGATCGACAAAGACTAATGAACAGCCAAAAAGCTATAGGAAAGATCCAACGTCAACACAAGATGCAAAACCATATTCATATCTTCGACACTCAAGCAGTTTTTCAGTTACTCTAAAGGTAGAATGTTATAGCTTTAAAATTGAGCTGTCACAAATTTGAATAACAGATTTCTTTTTGTGAGAAGTCGTAACTTCGCAATATAGATTTTGAAAGCAGAATAACGATCCGTTATCCTTAGAAAAACTTATACAGTCTTATACAGTTTATACAGTCGAAACTTAAGTACAGGTTCTGACACTTCACTCACTCAGGATCAAATTCCGTTTTCACATTGGCTTTTTTTCAATCACTCACTTAAGTCACCAACATTGGCGACTTAAGTTTTTCACAAAAAACAATGCAAATTATTTTAATTTTGACGAAAAGCACACCAAGGTAACAATAAGGAATGGAAAAAGCTTAAAACCAACACGACGCACTGAAAACTTTTATTGAATTTTTCAAAAATTACAAAACAAAATTGATTTATAGAAAAAAGCATTTTCTAGGATCGGAACGGAGGTTCAGTGTTGAAGCGTTCTCAACCAAAGTTTTACTTTAGTTGCCACTGTGAAATAGGCCCTTCTAGTAATAACGGGTGATTTTTTAAGAGGCTGAGAACTTTTTTTTAAAAAAAAACACAAAAAATTCGAAAAAATCAATGAAATATTTATTTGAATCGATAGTTTGAACCTTGCAATTTAATGTTTAAAGATAATTTCATGCAAATGTTGACCGCGGCTGCGTCTCAGGTAGCCCATCCGCTGAGTCCAATTTCGGCATACTCTTTCACACATATCGGCCGGTATCTCACGAATGAATGCATGGATGTTGGCTTCCAGTGCGTCAATCGAAGTGGGCTTGTCCCTATAGACATAAGCCTTGACATACCCCCACAAAAAATAATCTAATGGTGTCAAATCGCACGATCTAGGCGGCCAATTGACCGGCCCGAAACGTGAAATTAACTGTTCACCAAACTCGCCTTGCAATTGCGCCATTGTTTCGCGATGAACATTTCGAACCGAGCACGAATTTTGTTAGTAAAATTCAACAATTTGCAAGCGTTGTTCATTTGTAAGACGATCCATGGTTAAATTGCAAGCCAAACTGAAGCTGTTTGACAGTGACACAAGGTACTAAACACACGTCAGCTGTCAAAACCAGTGTTGCCAAAACCAAACCAGCTAAAAAATCACCCGTTACTTTACTGCATACGATCAGCCCATAGCGGCTTTGATGGCAATCAAATGGTATATTGAGATTTTCTCCGCGACTTATGCATTATGCATCTCCGCGACTCCGCAACATAATATGCATTACGCAGCTTGTTACCAAGCCTACGCGAATTCCTGAGATTGCTTGTCACACCGCCAATACTCTGCGGACTTGTTTCTCGCCTCCTATTTCGAAAAATGCACAGTCAACGATTAGAGTCTCTAAGCCTCTAGCCTCTAAGCCTCGAAAAGGGAATTCATGATATGACTCGAACTGTATAGAGGCTCAACTTAAAGGAAGATAGTTTTCGATCTTTTAAAGCCGACAACACTGAGGAAATTCAAAAAAAAAAAAAAGATTAAACGAGCTAGAAATGGCGGAAATAGCTAGAAATAAATAACCAAAGATATAGACAAAAGAACCTTCAATGTCGCAAAGGTAGTAAAAATTGTTGGTCATTTGTGAAAAATATAAAAAATTGTGCCTTTGTGGCATGAAAATCTCGACCCTTATATGCAATGACAAAACCGCTGTCATCTCTCCAGACAAATTCAATCTGCTCTCTCAGCTGCCAACTAGTTAAATACGCCTTTAGATTGTACGATGACTCCAACTGTACTAGAGCGCATGGAAACACTTTGTGGGACCCATTGAGGCAGGAGTTCTCAAAAATCTGAACACCCACAAATCCGCCGGTCCAGATTTCAGCCTTTCCCGCTCAGTTTTGAAGAGGTGTTTTTCTTCACTGGCAAACCCATTGCGTAAGCTTTTCTATCTGTCCTGCACTCCTGACATGTTTCCGGGTAGACAGAAAATAGCTCTTCTTCAGCCCGGACGAAGAAAAGGCGACCCGTCTTCGGCAACCAACTACCGACCAATTCCATCAATTCTTTTCAAGGTCATGACAAGCTGGTGAACCATAACCTATTTCATTAGGGAAATCTTGAATGGCGGCTTCTTTATGACCGGTAATATGGCTTTTGTAGCAGAAGCTCCACTGGTCATCTGATGGCTTATCTCACCAAAAAGTGGATCCATTCCTTGCATCTATTGTGGTGAAATCAAAACCGTAACGCGTGATATTTCAAAATCATTTAACAGAGTCTAGTAACTAAGTAGTTCTGGACGACTTTAAGTCTGACATCCACATTTTGATATTTATCAAGGACCTTTTATCTGTCAAATCTAATCCAATATTCTTTCGCTGACGACAGTATTCTCAATTTTCGATATTCGTTTGTAGGAGAGCCTCCCTTTCCTTCAGACGTCAAAAAGGAACCGCTGCGTGTGTTGAATTCATTAGATTTTGGTTTGAACAGCATATTAGTTTGGGGGACCTCGCACAAAGTAAAGTTTAATGGTTTAAAAACTCAACTGTCTACCGTACAGAAATGTTTGTTAGATAGATTATTATTTAACGGCAAAAGTATTACTGAAACTGAGAGCTGAGCGCGAAATGTTTAGGTTCCTTAAAACGATGCAAGAAATTTTTAACAGCATCTGATCTGGCTTGGATTTATAAAGCATACATATATTCGATCAAAATTGGAGTATAACTCTCACGTCTGGGCAGCTCAGCCGAAAACCACATTTCACATCCAGGAATCCAAAAACGAGGGCTAAAACTAATGGGTGACATGACAATAACATTGCGGAATCCTTTGACTCGTTGGAATGTTTCCTCGCGATGTTTCTTGTCTTTCAAAGATATATCGTTACTTCTATAGAAAGTGTTCCAATGAGGAAACCCACTGTATTTCACCCCTGGTGCAAGAACTTAGTAGCAATACTTGCGCATGAAGGAATGCTCATCAATACACCCTTGAGCCTAATTTCGGACGAACCACGCAATCTTGGGGTTCGAACGCGATACGAACGCGATATGGTCAAATTTCCTTAGATGGTTTTTCTCCTACAGTACAATCTACAGTTGTTTGAAATAAATTACACCAGTATACCTACCTGTCCTGTCTCTGACATTGTGATCCCAATCCCAACCACACTCAGTCGAAATACTTCATATTTAATACTTGCTATCTTTACGACAATTGTGGGAATATTTCATTTTTTCAATGAGGAGTTCAGAAAATTGCTCACGCCATATGGGAAATACCCAACAAACATCCATTAGAAGTTCAGTGGATAAGCTCCCAATTCTTCCTTTAATCACAAAGAATCGTAACTGCCTAATTAAGGCGATTAAAAAAAAACATGATTATCCTACAAGGAATTTTTACAATTTTTACTACAAGGAAAGGCCATTGCCTTCTAATAAGACATCTTCCATAGCATTGGTCTTTCACCGGGCCCCTTTATTCAAGCTTTGATTTAGAGAGTGGAGTCCTTTCTCTACATACTCATGGATTTTCCGGTTCCTGCAATCTTGGTGCAATCTTGGCACGGAAATTATTTCATTTACAAACTTGGTCATAATTCTTTGAAGGAATCCTTATCTTAATGACTACTATAGTAAAAAGTTGGCAGTAGCACCTCAAGAGGGACGTTGGAATAGTCTCCTTTTAAAGAGACTGCAGTATACTCAAAGCCCCGGGACGGGGGCCTATCTATCTTTTTTACCTACTGAGGGAACATCAGCAAAAACTCCTTTCAAATTAATTTTGACCCCAAACCTTAAGCAAGGAACAATTGAGTGGTTTTACCCTCCACTCAATAAAATTTACCCTCCGAAGAAATACCACCCTTTGATGGAAAACTACGGACCTCGGGCTAGTCCACCCTTTCCCCTCTCACCCTTATCGACAGGGTGTCTGCGTGATCTTAAGTAGATTCAGATATACACAGACTAATTTAGGGAAGTGAATCTTCAGTAATTACAGATTTATACTCGAACCAGGGTGTATTTTTGTTTAAATCCATACTTGGTAACACACTGAAATAATCACCGTAGATCCCTAAGACCTTTTAGGTGTCGCGACCGACAGATGAATTGATTAAGCCATGTCAGTCCGTCCGTCTATATGTTTTAGGTCTTCAGAATTAAGCTAGAGAAAGTCTTAAGTAGTCTTAAAGTTTTAGGTCTTCAGAATTAAGCTAGAGAACTTACACTTCTCTGGGCTTGGGTCTTATGTTGCACGTGTTAAAAGTGCTGGCAAAAGTGTTGACAAAGAGGTAAAATTGTTTTAATCCGCTGACGGCCACGCCCACTATTCGCTTCAATATAAGACAACAGTCCTCCCGTCTGTATGTCTTATAGTTTTAGGTCTTCAGAATTAAGCTAGAGAACTTACACTTGGGACTGGGCTTGGGTCTTATGTTGCACGTGTTAAAAGTGTTGGCAAAAGTGTTAAAATTGTTAAAATCCGCTGACGGTCACTCCCACTATTGGCTTCAATGTGAGACTACTTCTAATTCACATTTATTTCGAATGACCTTTTAACCAAGTTAAACCAGAGGAAGTTTTAGTTCGTAGAAATTGTGGCTGAAAATCTTTAACACGACGAAAATAGAACTGCCCTTACCATCGACGACCATGTCCACTTTTACAGTGTTTTATATTTAAAAAACTTGGTTTCTCTGAAAATTTACTCTACCCTGTTCTCCTGACCTGTGGTTCAAAGCTCCTTTGAAGGTCAAGATTTAGTTGAGACTGAGACGCGTTTTTAAGATGAAAGATTGAGTGGCGAGCCAAGAAATGAGCCAAGAAACTATCCAGTTCCTACCGCTCCCCGGAATTACCCATTATGTTTACTGTTGATCGAATATTTCTAGAAAACCTAGTGAGTGACATAATGGGAGAAACGTGGGAGTCAAGTTAAGTGTGAAACACAAATTGTTTGTTACTAGTAAAGGAGGTTTGTTGTACACTTTATTCTACTTCTAGAACACTGGTAGTTTTCTTATATGCTTACTTAATGTGGCGCTACAGTCTTGGACCTAGGCCTCAGCCAACATGCTTCGTCAGCGCGCTCTGTCTCCAGCTAGCCGGCTCCTGTTTCGTATGCACAGTTGGCTGAGGTCACCTTCCACTTAGGTGCGCCATCTGAGTCTCGGTGCTCCTCTTCTGACTACTGCGCCTTCTCTGTGGGGTGGATTCGAAGCTTTTCCGGGCCGGGGCGTTCGTGGCCCAGGCATCATAGCTGTTGGTTTCTTGTACTTCATCTCTTTATCTAAAACTTCCCTTTGAAAGATTAGACGTCTTCATACTTACTTCAAGGGCTCTGCAGCCATAAGGAGGAAGCAGCTTGGGCCACCCTGGTGCACATCATATATAGAACAAGACTGACGAAAGCCCTGCGCATGAAAACACACCATCTTAGCCTGACATGATTTATTGTTTGGAAAAGTTCCGAGATTCTGCTCTCAAAGAGCATATTGAACTGTGTATGTCCTAATGTTACTAGTTTGATATCAAATCTTTTTTGCAGGATCTTGAATTCCGTCATTAAAAAATAGAGCTCCTTGTGCCTTTGGGCCAATATGGGCGAGGTCTGGTTCTTTTGCCAGATTCTGAACTAGTTTTCTCAAGATTGATTTTTGTACAAGTAGAATTCAGCGGCAATTATTCCCCTAACTTTTTCTGATTTGAAATCTGTCTCATAAAATTTCTAATAGACTTCCTTTCGATCCACCTCAAGCCTATACTAAAAACACTATAATTTGTTAGGCGCGACCTATCCTTCCTGCGAATGTAATTGTTCTGCTCGCATCATGTGACGCATCAGGCACTTTTTGCATATCTTTGAAGTGACAGCCTTAAGGTTGCAGCCTGCAGTTTTAAAGTCATGCCAAAATTTTCATACTGGCCTCTATTGTAGATCACTTGTCGTCATCGGAAAGCTCTGACTCCTCTGCTATTTTATATGTCCGCGCTGGTTTTAGTTTCCTTAAAATGACTTGACCCGATGTGCGTAGCTGATTTTAACTGCTAGCCTTCCTTTATGTCTTCCAGTATATTCAACTGTGTTTTATGACTTGGTTCTGCCCTTAATTTTTGTTCTGACCTCAACCGTAAACAAGCTGACTTGGGTGCAAGGCAAATGGCAATGGCTTCCTTAGCAGTGGTTCTCTAGTGATCTTTTTCGTATGGCTTCATCTTGTCTTTTCAGCCAGCCTACACGGTTGGATGATTTTTACAAAGCATCGTCACAGAATTTTGCCACAAATATACCTAAGGAACTCTGACTTCTGGATGTAATCTTATCTTACTTACTTACTTAAGGTGGCGCTACAGTCCGTGGTGGACCTGGGCCTCAGCCAACAAGCTTCGCCAGCCAGCTCTGTCTCGAGCTAGCCATCTCCAGTTTCGCACGCGAAGTTGGCTGAGGTCCCCTTCCATTTGCGTGCGCCACCTGAGTCTCGGTGCTCCTCTACCGCGCCATCCCTGCGGTGTGGATTCGAAGATTTTCCGGGCCGGGGCGTTGGTGTCCATCCGCTCTAGATGACCCAGCCATCGTAGACGTTGTGCTTTGACTCTTTTGGCTATGTCGGTATCGCTGTACAGCCCGTACAGTTCGATGTTATATCTCCTCCTCCACTCTCCGTCTATGCAGACGGGACCGTAAATCGTCCGAAGAATTTTTCTCTCGAAGCAGCCTAAAGTGTTTTCATCTGCCTTTGACAGGGTCCATGCTTCTGCACCGTAAAGCAGGACTGGGCTGATGAGGGTCTTATACATGTACACTTTAGTTGCTCGAGAGAGGGCTTTGCTACTCAATTGCCTCCTTAGCCCAAAGAAACAGCGATTGGCAAGAGTTATCCTTCGTTTGATTTCAGCGCTGGTGTCATTGTCTGAATTTATAGCGGAACACAGGTAGACAAAGTCCCTAACTACCTCAGAATTATAGCTGTCGATGGTAATGTTTTGTCCAAGATGTCGATGTTGGGTTTCTTTTCTTGACGACAGCATATACTTGGTTTTGCCCTCATTGACTGCTAAACCCATATTCGCCGCTTCCGTCCCAATACTCACGAAGGCTTCACTGACATCACGCTTTGTTCTAGTCTTGGGTGTGTAATCTTATCTTGGGTGTGGCTATTATTTTTTTGAGGAATTCTGAGAAGCAATTTGCTATCTAGCTTTTGTTAGTCTTTTCGGATTTCAAGGTTTTGCCCTTTTTGTGTCCAGGTATATCGTGGCTTTAGCTTTGCATCATCTTTGCCCAGACTCGTAATCAGAGGGCAAACAAAGCTTTCATCGTTGTGCTACCGAGCCTTTTTTTTGTACATGTTTGGTGATCTTATTCTCGATTTCTTCGCTTTGACACTCAAGTTGAAGGTTCTTTTCTATAGAACCTCTACAACTTAGGGTATTTTTTTTTAATCAAGTCCATTTCGCCTACGAGACTTGTATGTCTGTGGTACCAAAGCTCCGGACGATGCCAGAATTCAGGACAAGCATTTGTAAAATTAGCTGCATAGCGAGTTATAGCAGTTTCGGCTCGTGAGCGAGAGAGCGAGCGAGAGTCTCGGGTGAGCTGTCAAATGAATTTCAATCAATGGCAATGTATGGGGTGGTTCACAAAACCGGCGTTATATCCCTGTATCGCACGCCGACCTTTACGAAAAAATTCAAAAACACTCGCCGAGTTCGACGATTATTCTGTCAATCGCTGTTGTGAGTTATGACACGCTGTTGAATAGACGTTTTTTTCTCGAAGCTTACACTTGTCGTGAAATATAAACCATTTATGTGCAATAAGGTCGACAAATTTTAGAAATAAGTTATGTTTTGCCACGGTGCAGTCAAAACAGTCGTCGCGGTCTCTCGCTTTCATTGTATAGTAACAAACGATTTCTCTGGTCTCGCGGTGTCGCTGCAGCTATAACTTGACGCTGTTGCGCTGAATGTGAAACGGCCATAACTCCCTATACTCAAATTGGCCATCGTTCATCTAGAATGTTCTGTAGAGGAATTATGATTAAAACTTTAAGTTCTTCTGATGCCTGCAAAAGGCATCAAATCAAAAATCTTTTTGAACGAAATGGGAAAAACTTTGTTTCCACACTCATAAACATTTGTATTCTAATTTCTAATTGACGTAAACCAAATTTGAGCATTTCAAATTAGGAGCGATGACTCTAATCACTTTAGGATTATCCTCGTTGTATTGCAAACATTTGCATCCAAAATATGATCAGGTAAAACTTTTCCCATTGCCTCTCCCCAAGGCTGGTTACAAGCCTAACAAACTAATGGGGAAGCCTCAATAATTAACTCATTTAGTCGCTAATTCACTTGGAAGGATATCAAAACTTAATCCTTTACCCTTCAAAGTGGCGCTGCTATAGCACAAACTGTATCTAACGCTAATTTTCCGCTCACAGTTCTTAGATTAACACCTTGGAAAGTTAATGCACTGTGATAGGCTTTCAAGGAGCGCATCCACCTGTGTGTATCTGTGCCACGAAAATTATAATGAAATCTGACTCTGAATGATGGTAAGATGCATTTCCGAAGCAAATTAATCACCTTCTATGCTCAATCCTCCTTGACTCAGATGAGATGCGCTCCAGTTCCACATACATTGAAAAGGGATGTGAATTGGATTCTTTACGAAAACTTTAGCCTGTCACCAAGGCAGAAAGTTAATAATTCACGATACATGGCGCACTCGACGACATGGCACCAGCTACACGGTAATGCTGTATACCTTCAGAGGTGTTCGTTCGAAGCCTTCATTTGTTTAGCTGTCTGGAGCGCAACGTTGTTTGTCACATCACTGCCTTTGTGTCGTGCGGCGCAAATTGGCAAGGATTCTTTGGCTCACATATACGCCAAATAAAAGTCAGATGACTTCGCCTTCTAAGAGTTTGACATGCACTAATTACGGTAGCACAACAGCTAACAACCGATATTCGATTATGCAATTAAATATGCATTATGCCATCAATTACGTTGCACTAAGCTAATTATTATTTGTGGTGTTGGTGTTGTGCTTCGGCAGCGTGCGGGGCGAGGGTTTGCGTCGTTTCTTATATAGTGACGGTGCTACCGTGAATATATGCCCGTCAAGTCTGCAGGATAAACTAATTTTTTATCCATTAAACGTGTACCTACCTACCTACCTACCTACCTACCGACTGCTACTGCTGCAACGAACTCTGTATAATGTGCTGAAGATAATGGTCGACCAGTAATTAGTTGTAATTAGTGGTGCTTTTGACGTGGGTGTTGTACACCTTGCAAATTAGATGTTTCGCAGCAGTTGCAGCCTTATAATGTTGTATATTATGTGTATGTGTGCGTGTGTATAGCAAGCTTTAATCATGACTTTCCTTTTGGTTTTGTTTTCTTTTAATTTTGTGCCTTTCAGATGAACAAACCATCAATCAAGCCACCAGCAACGTCGTGGATGGCATTGATTTGGATGAGATTAAGGAATTTGCCAAAGCATTTAAATTACGGAGGTTGTCGTTGGGACTGACGCAGACGCAAGTTGGCCAGGCACTGTCGGTCACCGAGGGTCCAGCGTATAGTCAAAGTGCCATATGCAGGTGAGGTAGAGTGCGAATTGAGTAAAATAAAAATATCTACTTATGTTTAAGAAACATTTATTATATCTTTTATTTTCTAAATATCCATCCAAGTATTGTTTTAATTTCTAGATTCCCAATACAGAATACAATTTTTAATTTTTAAATTATTTATATGTAGGTGTCATTTTTTTTATTTTAAGTAACTTTAGTAACGAAAATTATTCAGTTATTCATTACTAAAAATATTTTCCATTTTTGTTACCTACACAAAATAATTCACAAAAAACAAAATCTGAATGTTATTTTAGCGACCTGTATTAAAGAAGAAAATTCAGTATATAATATTTAAATATATTTAGGTTTAGTTTATATATTTTTAAACTTATAGAAATAGGATAGAAATAGAATAGAAATAGGAAAATCATGAGGCACAGGATCATGCACCCTTTTCTGGACAATTCTGATTCGGATCGGGGTCAAAATTATTCTTACAAAATTTTACTATTCAGAATTCTGGAAACGTCACTATTTTTACCAAGACACGTAGTGAACTAGGTGAAGTTAAACCTGACTGACTGCTTTATTTTTAGCGGTTCGCCCAAAAATGAAAAAAGACCTCTTTTGATATCACTTCCGCCCAATCGCGTTGTAACTTCTGATCGGTAAGTCACAAAAAGAAAAAATTTTGTGTGCTTGTAAACTTCGAAAATAGGAGAATAAAGCAGAGTAGGATATTATTTTTTACACATAACGGTTGAATTGCAGTTTGGAGTTTCATGGAAAAATGTATTCAATATACTTCGGTATTTGTTTTAAGAAGTTTTTCAGTCAGAAACTAAGAAAAACAAAGATTAGGTCTAGAAAATATTGAACCCTTATGTAACTTTTTTGTTTTTTGAAAATATTGAAAAGTTTTTGATAAATGAAGTGTTGAAAATAGATGCAGTTTTTCATAGTGTTTGAGACCGAACGTTGAAAACACTTAGTGCACAGAGCCGATATTGAACACACGCATAAAGCAACTTAAAACAAACCATGTTCTTCTGTCACATTTTTCTGAAACAGTTTTAATACCTACTACCATTTCGAGACATTTTCCAAAAAAAAAAATGTCAAAAATGCATGGAAATATATATTTCTAAATGTGTAAAATGTGTAAATTTCTGAATATGTAAAAAAAATTGAATTTGGAACAAAAATTTGAATCAAATGCATCTGAAAATTTACCTTTAAAATAGATGCCTCGCCCACTGGAGGAGGTTAACCGATTAAACTTTTCTTTGTTATGGCTTACATTCATTAGGAGATGCTCAATGTCAAATTTCATCTTTTTAACACGTCCGACAGTTTTAAAAGCTCTGGAGGTACTTGAACATTTAGACCGATTGTGGGCGGATCTATGGGCAGATTTGAAGAATTTTAGCATTTCTACTGCTTCGGATAAGAAGGAGTCCGTCCATGCACAAAATTTTATCTCTTTGGCTCAAAATGTAATCCCTAAAAACATATTACACACAGACGGACGGACGGACGGACGGACGGACGGACATGGCTTGTTCGTTTCAGAATTTGGTCTCGATAATATGCCCTTAAGGTCTTAGGGGTCTGCCATTATTGTTTCATCGTGTCACAAACTATGTGACGAACTTAATACACCTCCTATCCTATGGGATGGATTTTGCGTTTAAAGAATCGTTCATGGGTATAAAAATTATTTATGATGTTCGCGTTTTGAGAGGAGCTGAGTTGTCAACTGATCACCACCTAACTGTTGTGCGAATCGCGCTTTAGCGACAGTATTCCTTTTCCACCTAGGCGAAATCCGGGTGACCCGAATAAGGTGAGAAAGGTTACAGGATGCTGAATATGGAGATTTGCACCAGATTAAGGCGGTGAATAGTCCTAGTAGGTGAAGTCACTGCCGCGATTAAATTGCTCAAAAAGGGTAAATCTGCTGAAGTTGATGAAATCCGGCCAGAAATGCTCAATGGGTGAAGAACGTGTTTGTTGGCTAACACGTGTCCACAAGGTGGCCAAGAAGAGCCCAAGAGTCGTCCGTTTGAATTTAGATCGCACGAGGTAAAAGTCCAAGAGTTAAGAGGCTAAACAAGAATTTTATAATTTTCTCTAAACGATTTTCTATGTTCGACTTTCTCTTTTCGAATTGTAAATTAGCATTGTACTGAATTTCATTTACTGAATTAAATTTGTTAAACAAATTGCATTTGCCGAGTTACTTATTAAAATCGGAGATTTTGCATAAATTCTAAGGTTGCCTTAAGTGTGGCAACAGTGCCCATTTTCAAAAAAGGGGACAAGAGAGATTGCTCTAACTATAGGAGTATATCTCTCTTAAGTCTTTCGGAAAAAGTATTCGTGAAGGTGTTGGAAGCGCTTTCCAAAGCTGGAATCGAGCCGTTGTTGCGGGAAGAGCAACGCGGCTTTCAGCCTGGCAGAGGCACAACCGACCAGCTTTTTACTCTTCAGGTTATTCTTGAAAAGGCCTGGGAATATGCCAAACCCGTCTACGCGTTTTTTATAGATTTGGAAAAGGTGACTGGGTTCCTCGGGATAAACTCTGGAGAGGTTTACAGGACTGTGCACTGAGTAGGCCTTTTCTGAGAGCCATTCAGTTTTTGTATGGGAACTGCGCAGAAGCTGTGTTCGGATAAATGGCGTCAAATCTTAATCTTTTGATGTGTGCGTTGGACTTCGCCAGGGCTGTGTTAAATCGCCTCTCCTTTTCTTGGCATATACTGACTGGATGCTTAACCGCAGTCTTGGTGAGAAATCTTTCGATAGCTGGCGTCAGGATAAGCCATCTGCTTTTGTACGCCATGACGTACGAGGAGGAACTTCAGCGAGCCCTTGATTTGGTTGGTGGCCTTATGTGGTAAAGCTGGGATGAAGGTAAACGTGAGCAAATCCGAAGTGCTGTATGCTTCCTGAGCTCCTGTGCAGTGTACCCTGCGCATTAATAGAGTCCCATTGAAACAGGTAGAGAAGTTTAAGTATCTCGGGGTCTTTTTCACGAAAGTTGGAAGGAGTAATACTGAGTTAACCTGTAGGATTGGCCAAGCTGGAGCAATAATAAAGTAACTGCTCCAGCCGGTCATCAGGAAAACTGAGCTCGAAGTGAAAGCGAAGATCTCAGTTTTCTAATTCCAACCCTCATTTAGGGTCACGAAATTTGGGTAATGACCGAAAGAATCAGATTGCGGATACGAACTGCCGAAATGAGATTTCTGAGGTGCGTTGCTGGTGTTACTCTTAGGGATAGAGTGAGAAACGTCAGCATTTGTGGGAATCTTAATGTTGAGCAGCTACTTCTCCCATTCTTTGATGGTTAAGACACGTTGTTCGCATACCCCCGACAGACTTCCCATACAGGTCATATTAGCCTAGATGCGATCGCGCCTCCCGCATGGAAGGCCAAGAAACAGGCGGTGGTCAGGCAGAGAACAACTTCCAGACCCGTCTGGGAACCACGCCTGTGTCTCTTGAGACGGTGGCGGAGGATCGATAACGATGGAAGGACGATTTACCGGTGACTCAGTTACGTGGTGACTGAAAATGATGCTGATGATGATGCACTACTTAATATGAAAGCCTCAAATGTGCTGTTTATAGTCTGACACCGACGGTTCAAATCCAGAAAGTAGGCAAAGAAGAGATTTCTTGAAGTTTCGAGATTTCAAATGTATTTGGAATGGAAATGTCAGTGGAGAACCCCTGTGCCATGAAACAAAATCAATTTTAAGGACCCTTGCACAGATTAGTCCTATAACTCATAACTGCACCACGGCGCGAATTTAACTCTGGAGATAAGTGGAGATTAGAGGGGTATATAAAAAAAAATATAAAGTAGTCCAAGCTTCTTATAGATCTTTTGATGAGTTTAACTGTGAGAGCGTCAGGGATTCTTTGCTTAGAAAGGTTCTTAAAATCGTTCCTAAAGAACTGCAGTTCCTGACATTTTCCGTGAGCAACCTTCTAAATAAAAAGTGGGTGAGAAAATGTTGATGGTCAAGAAACCAGCTTCATGGTTGTATGTCAACAGCTATCGGCTTAAATAAGCGTAGGGTTAAAGTAGTTTTAATATGTAGATGCCATTAAGAAGAAATCTTTCTTTTTTTCTCTTTAACTATAAGAAAAGGAGGTTCTTATAAATCTAGGAAATAATCTCTTCAGTCTCAAAAATCCATAGCCCGATGTGAGCAAAGACAGAACAGCTAAAAAGAAGGTTTTTTCTGCTAGTCACCTTCAGTCAATTCTCCCAAGAGATAAAAGGAACAACGGTGATCCTTTTCAGATATCCAGTGCAGTCGTTTGGTTTGTCTGCAGCCAGTAAAGTTTCGCCAGGATATCGTGTTTACGAGATACCCAAGTATCACGTGGCTTTACCTTGAATGACGATTTGGAGAACCTTGACTCAATCTTAGTTGCATTTGGGATTTTTGCTTACACGTCTTTCGAAACTTATAATAAAAATTGCAACGACAATTAATAAAGGCTTTTCTGTTTGAACGTTCAGTCGTAAAGTAAAAATTAAAAAAGAGTGGTCAAATACCAAAAAAAAATTTGTTAGGTATGGTGCCAGAAATTTTATGATTATATTTAATTTGGTTCTAACTTATGAAAATTGTTTACCTAAAAACAAAAACTTTAAAAAAGTTTATTATCATCTCCATCATTTTCTTGTGCAGCTTATCCTTTAGAGGGGCGCGACCCCTCTAGCAGCAAGGGTGGCTAAAAAAAAGTTCCTGAGTTTTTAAAACTCGTCACGTATTTTTGCGATCCTTTCAAACCGCATGACATGTATTTTTCTATTTAATTTTAATTTTAAATTTAATTAATTATATTGAAAAACAAACAAGACAGAATTAGACATAAAACAATAGATTTTTGAACATATTGTAAGCTTCATGGTTTCGCCCAAAAGTTTCTCAATTCAAAAAATATACATATAACTTGGCGCCTGTGGAACTTAAGGCTTGGAACGTACAGATGGGGTTTAAATAAAACAAAAGAGTTGAGATGCGAACTTATTTTATTTTTTATTATCTATTATTTCTTCACTTTATTTTATCATGTTTACACCAACTTAATTTAAGTGCCAGGACATTAACCATAGAAGCTTTTATAAAGTTACACAAAACTTTTTTTTCATAAATTTTATTTTTATTTATTTCTTTTTCGGAAAAACACAAATTTGCAAAATAAAATCTAAACTGTAAAACAAAAAACTTTTTCAAACATTATCTTATCACGGATTGGTGTGGACTCTCTACTATTGACAATCAACAGTGCCCTTGCTGCACAGATGTATGCCGCTCAGCTATCGTCACAACAACAAAATATGTACGTTTCACTAAACATCCAGGAGAGAAAAATAATTTTCTTTCTGTTCTGGATAATAACTTTAATAACATAGCGTAAATTATTTGACTAGTTTCATTTGTATTTGTTTTCTTTTCTCTTTATTTAAGTTTCTGTTTTTTTCTTAATGAATTCAAAACTTGAATGGTGAACAAGGAAAAAACGTACTAATACCCTAATTAAGTTTGAACCAGTGATAACTTAGCCTTAACTTGAACATTTCTCGACAGCCAAGTAGAGTTTTTAGGTGCATGCAAATTAGTTTGTGTAGACTGGCTCCCGAGTTCGCTGGCTACACATTTGTTGCACATAATTAACACCAAATAAAGGTACAACGGATGGTGGTCCATTTCGCTTGAAGAGCGAAAAGTCCAAAAAGGAAGGACAAGAATAATGAGGAGGCTATGCGAGAGGAATCATATGAGTGCGATTGAAAGATAAAACCTAAGAGGCTCATTTGGTTAAACTTAATTGGGATTTTATGCGTTGATTCTTTTGTTACATTGTTTTCCTTTCATACTATTTTTAACTTAACTATAATTACATTTTAATGTATGTGTATGTGCTGCTTTAATAGATTTATGAAAAACAAATTAATCACTGGCCAGGGCATTGCCAAAAATATATTCACAAGACCTGTGTAAGATCTTCCGAAACAAAATTCTTTTTATTTAACTTATTTTATTGTTTGCTTTCGAAATCTAAAATTTGTGTTCAATCTTTGAATCATAAGACAATGTCCTGGCACTGATAACGCGCATACAATACTTTTAAATTCAGTTTTCTTTTCTATTTTATTTTGTCATTATTGCTTGTAATATGTTTTGAAAGTTCACTAATGTTTTGATAATGTCATCTTTAGGTTTGAAAAATTGGATATAACTCCCAAGAGTGCTCAAAAAATAAAGCCCGTCCTTGAACGTTGGATGAAAGAAGCTGAAGAGAGGTAAATTATGCAAATAGATTCGAAGGTAAACGATTTTATATTGTTTATTTCTATTTGTAGCCACTGGAATCGGTACAAAACTGGCCAAAATCATTTAACTGATTATATTGGCGTAGAACCTTCGAAAAAGAGAAAACGAAGAACGTCGTTCACGCCACAAGCTTTAGAGCTACTCAACGCACACTTTGAAAGGAACACTCACCCATCAGGTAAGTAATAAGATTATAAATAAGTTCTCATATGCACAACCAACTTATTGCTGCGATTTGACTTCTTAGTAATAAGAGCTGAAGTTTTTAGAACACGCATGACAGTTAACTACTTTTTTACATTGAATAGACCTTGAATTAAATTTTCAAAGGGTATTTTAGGCTGGATTAGGCCGCTGTCTAACGATAATTATAAGCGGGAAGTTTACTCAGGCTAAACTAGGTGAGATTCAGCTTACACCGCATGATTTCATTACTAGGTATCTCAAACCATTTTTTTCTGGATGGATTCGATTCGTTTTTTTTTTTTTTTCAAATCCTACGAAGTTACTGAAAGGCTGGTGAAATGTAGTTTATTCTGTTCCTTATACTTTCAGCTACTGCAGAAGTCATTGGTCGGACCACTAAGTCTATAAAACACAGAATGACCAATCTAAAATTTAAGGATACCCACGAATGATTTGTTGGTCACTTGCAAAGACTCTTGTCTTGCTGCATTTACTCAGCTCAACCTTATGCAGAGATGTTCAGAATGAAACCAGATGTGACCTGAAAGTCTTTATTAATATGAATATAAACCCATATAGTAAAATTTTCTTTAATTTTTTTCATTTCAATTTGCAAGTTATGCAAATTTATGCAACATTTTGTTGTGCTAATGGCATGAGCTCATGGGTTTGAATACCATCTCAACAAAGGTCTTAAAACCTAAACCCGCTATCAATTTAAATACATTAAACCAAAATAAGACAATAGACAAAGAGACAAGAGAATAAATAAAACAATAAGTATTATTATAAATTTAAGCCACCTGTTCGCAATTTTAATAGAGTCTTAAGCAAAATGTAGGATTTTTAATAAATCGCGCAAAAGATCCCCGAGTTAAAAAAAATAAATATAACTTGCCGCCTTCGGTAACTTGAGCGAAAAACGTCTTGAACATCTGTTTTAAGTAAAACAAAAGAGTTGAGGTGTTAACTGCCATGTCAAGGTGTCAAAGCGTTAGCTATGGATTCTCTTATAAATTTACAATAAACTTTATTTAACATTGAACCAAATGCAGCAGTTCAACACATGTATGCATGTACTCAAATTTTGTCATGAGGGCTACTCAGAAATGACATCATTGTGTTGAGGAAGGATCCTCTTAATAGGTATGTTTTTATCATCATCGTCATCTTTTGTCTGCTTGTCCAGGACTATTTTTGGAGAGAGGAGGATAAATTGGACAAAACGAATCAAACAGAGGCTGTTTTATTAACACAATCGAGTTTTGGTTGGCATACGGTGGAGTGGCATTACAGAGTTACAAATAATTAAAAAAAAAACACTTGCTCGAATTCCTAAATGAAGTTTGGTATTTGACTGTAGCCGACACGTTTCGCCTTATCGGGCCCTTAGGCTGCGGTCTGAGTGCGTGGCTAAGTGATAGCTGAGCAGAAATTTCCAGCGTTCTGATTTGACCGTCTGGATATGCCCTCAAGAGTAAGCCTTGAATTCGAAACACAAACTAATTTGTGGTTTTTCACCAAGATACTTTATATTTTTCGAGTTCTTAACGTGAGTCCAAGACAACCCATAGACTGCTATGCCAGATAAAACGCTACTCAAGCCGCGTTACTCTACACTGTCAACAGATTAAAAGTATGCGCGCTGTGATTATATCCTACGCAAGCTTAACGTATTAGGCTTAATGTACGGCTTTCTAGGTAGACTTCTTAGAAATTTTAGAGATATGGCCCAGACCAACAGGATTCGATTAAGCCACATTCGTCCGACTTCATGTAAACAAATTACAGGCCTTAAATTTTGTTGTTGAGTCGGAAATCCTGCTCTTCAGATCAAATTTTAAAATTATTGAAATCCACCCACAGACATGCCAACACCTACAGGCCTGTTTGTGCGACCACTTCTAATTGTTATACCATACCCAGGGTATATTAAGTTTGCTGTATATCTTTAAACGCTGTATAATCACCGTAGACTCCTAAGACCTTTTAGAGATATGAATGTGAATGAGACCGACGGGAGAAGCGATTAAGCCATGTCCGTCCGTCCGTCCATCTGTATGCAAACAACTTTTGGCCTTAAATTTAAAACCCGAGAACTGAAATTTGTTGATTAAGCTGAAAGTTTAGTCCTAGAGTTGGTTTGTGGCACTGCCTTGTAATTAGCTTTGAGGCAGCAGAAAAAGTTTGGCATTTGCATTGAATATGAATGAATAGAGTGGCGCAACAGCTCGAGGTGAACCAGGGCCAACTTCTCAACAATGTATGCTGGTGCGTTAATTTCTTTACATACAAGGGGACCTACAATTTTTCGCCGAATCCGAACGGCACTTTGAGAAGTTTTTCAAGACAAATGATACTCTCGGAGGGCTTGTCAGACCCTCGCGGAGGTGGGGACCGTGAAAAAGAACAAGTCTTTTTTTCAGGTGACGATGGCAGGATTCGAACCCAGACCGCCGGCGTAGTAAGCACACAAACTAACCACTACGCCACGGCATTTGCATTGACCACGCCTAATTTGTAAGGGGATTTAAACTCAAAATTGCTGTTTCCCAATAAATATATATGAAACTTGACAAAAAATTACATGACAAAAGTCGTAGATATAAGAATTTTCGAACTTTAGTGTTATAGAGTGTATGTCTGCGCCCTTTTTTGTGGGCGTGACTTTAAAATAAAGTGATTTTTTAGTTAAAAAGACGGAGTTTTATTCCGAAACGTAAGCAACCATCTAGCATGAAGCATTCAACAGTATATTTTTATATCCCGCCCACTTTTTGGAATCGTGGCAGTTTTTTTTTAGGTATGGTTGGGTATTTTACAATCCGTCGTAAACGAATTGAGTTTTTACATACGCACTGTTGTCCTTTCCCACTTGTTATACCCGACCCAGTGTATATCAATTTTAATGCATGGTTTGTAACACAGTGAAATAATCACCGTAGACCCCTAAGACCTGAGCTGAATCGATTAAAGCCATGTCCATCCGTCCGTATGTGTGAAGTTTTTAGGTATAAAATTGAGCTAGGACGCTCAAACTTAAAGTGTATCTTGGTTCTTATTTTGTACAGACAAAGTGCGAAAATTTGTTAAAATTGGTCCACCAAATGCCATGCCCACTACTAACTTCAATGTAAGACAACACTTATTTCACATTTTCTTTCATGCATTTTGGTCAAGTAAGAAAACGGCGCAGGAACTCAAATTTTGGAACAGAGCAAAACTGGCCCAAACCTTTTAGACCTTTAAGTACCGTAAGCCCCTGAGACCTTTTAAAAATATGAATGGGACCGACAGGGGAATCGCTAAAGCCATGTCCGTCCGTATGTAAGCAACTTATTGGCCTTAAATTTTTAACTAGAGAACTGAAATTTTGTGGGTTGGTTGAAGTTTAGTCCATTTTATAACTTTTTTTGATATGTAGTAAAGGGTCCGCCAAATAACTTTTTTTTTTTAAATGCTATAAAAAAAGCTACTAAATATTTTTTCAAATTTCTTTTTTTATTTGAAAGTTAAATCTTTCCGGTTAACAATGGAAAATATTTCATTCAAACGGCTGCCTCGGCTTGCCATGCGCAATAGCCTACACGATCCGTCCAATTTTTAAGCACTTTATCTATTGTGTGCAGCTGTATTTCACCAATGGCTTTACGAATATTGTCCTTTTAAGCGTCAATTGTGTATTGTCGCCACTCCTTTTCATAGCATGTGTGGACTGGATGGTGAAGCGCAGTCTTGGCGAGCAATGTTTCGAATTGGCTGGTATCAGGATGAGCCATCTGCTTTTCGCAGATGATTTGGCCATCCTTGCATCATCCAAAGAGGAACTGCAACGAGCACTGGATAGGTTTGCAGCCGTCTGTGGTGATGCTGGGATGAAAGTAAACGTGAACAAATCGGAAGTGATGGTTGTTTCCCTAATTCCTGTTCACTGTACCCTGCACATAAATGGAGTTCCATTAAAACAGGTGAAGAAGTTTAAGTATCTCGGGGTCTTTTTCACGAAAGATGGGAGGAGTGATACTGAGTTGTCCTGTAGAATTGACCAAGCTGGAGCAATAGTAAAGGAAATGCTCCGCGACCCTTTTAAAGGATAAGCGGCATCCGAAAATGATGATGATGATGAAGCGTCAATTGTCTCTGGCTTGTCGGCGTAATACTTACCGACGGTGCCAAGTCGCAGCTTCGAGGTGGCCAAACGACATCAGCTCTGCGGCTGATAATGCGATCTTCAAAAACAGGGCGAAGAACATCGAGTGTAGCTACACTATCGGCTGTGTGGCACGTAGCGCCGTCTTGTTGAAACCAAATGTTGTCAATATCGTCCTCTTCAATTGTTGTGAACAAAAGTTCGTTCAACATGGTCCGATGACGATCGCCATTGACTGTAACGGCCACTCCTTGCTCATTTTCGAAGAAAAATGGCCCAATTATGCCTCTGCAGCAAAATCCGCACCAAACACTTTTGGGTGTATCGGCTTTTCAATGTATGCGTGCGGGTTTTTTGTGCCCCAAATGCGACAATTTTGTTTGTTGACATACCCGCCAAGATCAAAATGAGATTCAATTGAAAAGATGATTTTTTTGGCGAAATCGGCATCTTCTCTAAGTCGATCCTAAGCCCACTTAGCGAAGCGAAAACGCATATTTCCCAGCGTTGTACAAGCACGCAACCATATTCGTTCAGCGGAAAGATACACAACCATATTCGTTCAGCGGAATGATAAAACTAATTATCTGTCAAATCAGACATGAGCTAAGTGTTACCATTCACGAAATAAGCACTAGTTGAAAAAAAAACGTTAGATGGCGGACCCTTTATATGCCTCCGGCCACTTTTGTGGGCGTTGCGTTAAGAAAGTGAATTTTTTGAGTTAAAAAGTCGGAGATTTAGACTAGTATAAAGTATTCAACAGTCATATTTTTATATCCCGCCCACTTTTTGTAGGCGTGGCAGTTTAATTTTTTGGTAAGGTATGGTATTTTGCAATCCGTCACAGACGGACTGAAGTTCTCACTGTTTTACATACCTCTTGTTTTTATCTAATTTCAAAACCCCATCCCACAGGAGGTATATTACCTTTGTCACATAGTTTGTAACACGGCGAAATAATAATAGTGTGCCCCCAAGGCCATAGGAACATATCATCGAGGCCGAATTCTAAATTAAATTAGCCATGTCCGTCCGTCTTAATGTTACATATTTTAAGGCCTTACATTTTGTGATAGGGAACTGAAATTTTATACGCGAGCTCATATTGGCATTCGAAGCAGTACAAAAGCAGCCCAGAGTCGATGCAAATGTGCAACTTAAATAAAATCGCTTTACCTCCACTAGTGGGCGTGTCACCGATTTAAAAAGTAATTTTTCAAATTGATTTTATTTAATATATTTGTTCGAAATCTATAAATGTTTGCTTAATATAAAGCATACGCAAATTTAGTTAAACTTATAGCAAGTATTCAGCTCAAAGGTTTTAATATTTTTGCAAAAAAAAATCGGCCAAATTTATAAAGACGTTAAAAGCTGAAGTAAAAAAAATCTAATAAGTGTTGCTGTTCATAATTGAATTTCAACCACTGTAAAGCAATATTTCTTGAAAAAAGAATGAAAAAGATTTTAGAAACAGAATTAAGTAAGCAGAGCTCCTTTAACACATTTGGCATCTTGGCCCGAATCATTCGCAGCTTTCAGAATGAATATCAATCAGACTCTCTTTTCAAGCTCTTGAAACTTAGGGCAAATGCTGGATGCACGCGGGAAATCGAAACGTCGTCCAATCACAGATTGATAATTCTCTTTCCTCTTTTGCGCATTTTAGTATCGGCAGTTAACTGTCATCTATCCCTGAATGATGCAAGTAATTTTGTCATAGACTTACTAACAAGTTTAGGTTGTTTCTTAAGAAAGTGCTAAATAGAAAGTGGCCTAATTCAGGGTTCCCGAATTAGGCCACTTTCTATTCAACACTTTTTTTAAAAAGCAACCTAAACTTGTAAGTAAGTCTATGACAAACTTTCTTTGTAAAGAGGTTTGTTTGGACCTTATTGACCTTATTGATTGTGTTCTGTAGTCTCTAGCTTAGCAGAGCCCGTTAGGTGCCTTTGGAGCAGTGAGTATTTTCAGTCTAGAGCAACTTCTTTTCTGATTTGTCTTTTGTGTTGAGTGCAAATTTTACAAATTAAGCTAAGTGCGGTTAAGGTTTCAATTATGTTAATATTATGGGTTTGTGGAATCTAAGCAACTTCTTAGGCCTGCTGCCAGGTTTGGGAAAAAGGATATTTTTACTTGTCTTCAGATAAACAGGATATAATGACAGTTTTACCTGGCTTTAAATTAAAGTATTGTTTTTGATCATTTCTTGTATTTGAGCTGACGCAAAACCCCATTCATTTTAAAGACGTCAAGAAAGAAATTGTGATTTAATCTTTTACATGCATTTTTTGGATAATGCTTAACATTTTCGTATCAAAAGGACTTAAGGTCTTACGGGCCCACTATTGCACTTACTAGTGTAATTTTTTAAATCCTACACTTAAATACTAAAAAACTTTTTATTTTACAGGTACAGAAATCACTGGTCTTGCCCATCAACTAGGATACGAACGCGAGGTTATAAGAATTTGGTTTTGCAACAAACGCCAGGCACTTAAAAACACAGTTCGTATGATGTCTAAAGGAATGGTGTAGGTCTCGACTAACAGATAAAAAATTAGAAACTAGAAACTCTGATACGTTTCACCAAAACAGTCATCCATTGAGATGAAAATATTGCACATTGTAAATAGTAACAAAATAATAATGATAATTGTAAAGCGTTTAATTTGTATTCACAATGGTAAATTAATCCAAAACAATAAAGTATGTATATGTATTATAAACTAGATAGTAGGTAGTTTTTCCACTACTTTTGTTTGTTTAATAATTGTGATAATTAAACGATGTAAATTGTGTATACGATAGGTGGGATTGAGAAGTTGCTTAATCTAAAGCTATGAATAATTTCAGCTAATTTAGCAACAAAAATAAAAACAAATATTTTCTAAAAATGCCATATTAAAAAAATTTATTAAGTCGTGTATGAATTTGACAAAGAAAAAACAGAACTCTGAAGTTTAACTTCTAATTAAGATTTTATTTATTAATGTTTACGTATTAAAAAAAAAAATGTAGATGTTTCGAAAACAACAAACTGTGCCATTCCAACAGAATATTGACAAAATGTAAAAAAGAAAATTTAATACACGTCTTTATGTATCATGTATGTGTAAATAATTTTTAAATCAAGCAATGCAATTGTGAATTTAAATTTAAACAAAAATATTTGTGTATCTTCAGCGAATTTCCCCCAATCCGCTTCTTTGGAATGTGATTTAAGATATCGGCGGGTGTTGAATTTCTGTAAAACCCAAAAGGTACACACTCAAATATACTCGTGTGCAAACGGAAAAACTAATATGTGGACAAGTTAGTTTTAAGGATTGATGTAATATTATATTGGTTTAATACAAATATTAGGTATTTATGTAAAAAAAAAATAGCTATGGATATGTAAAGATTTAATTTATGAACAAAGTATAAAGACAAAAAAAAAAAGAATAGAAATAAATACACACAATGTTAAACGTAGGTACATATTTGTAAGTATACAAAATAAATTATTATTAAAATAAAACAAAAAAAAATAACTTAAAGTAATAATGATTGCAAAGCCAATAAAAGACGAAAAAAACTAATAAAGAAAAAACATTGTAATATAAATAAAATGTTCATTTTTATTTTCTTTTGCGTCACAAGTACAGAGCAGGTTAGATACATACTTCGAATATTTCTACCAATATGTACAAGCAAAACCTTAACTTAGTTAACCTTGCAAAGTGCATCATTCAGAGATATATGGTGGCTTCATACTAAAACTCAGCCTCAGTCTTATTTAGTTATTTTCCAACTTGAGAGCTTGGATTCGAAGGTCCCTTGGATGTAGTGCCGAAGACCATCCAAGTGATGTGGCTGGGAAAATATTCCAGCACAGCCAAGTGCCTATTTTGGCTGTGTTGGCATAGCCCAAACAGTACAGATAAAACTTCATCATCATTTGACTTATTTGAATAGGATCAGCATATTTACCTTGGCTAGATTTATTATAACTTCTCCACTTTTGTTCTATCATTTATCATTTATCTATCTATCATTTATCATCAGTCAGTTATTAAAAAACCGATAAATTTAGACCTTTGAATCTCCATTTTGGAAGCATGTGTATCTACACTTACACGTTGAACCATTTAGAACAAGACGTGCTTAGATCCCTCAGATCACTATAGAAGAAAGTTCCAAGGTGATAATTACGTAATCGAAAGAGAATGTGCGAGGCAAAAGCCGAGAAGGAGACAAGACCTAATTCAACAACACTTCCTTTATCTCCAGAACTACAGCTTTGAAGATGTAGAGACCAATTATGTCTACACCGGCCATTAAACTGGGATTATCGGGAGATAATCAAAAATAAATTTCAAAGTGTCTTCACCGTACATTAACTTTATACGAGCACTGTCATTTGGACCTGTTTTATGTTTGGGGGTGAAAGAAAAATAAAACAATTTCGTTGTACAAGTTCAAATACAGAATATATTTGTGACAGATCTGTCATACCTGTACAGTTGCAGTTTCCTTTTCATGTCTGGCACTGTTATGAAGGTGTGCAAAAAGGGTTAAAAGTGACCACAAAGAGCTATGCGAAAAGGTGAAGAAGATTAATGAGTATTATGAGATTTATTTTTAATCTTTTGACGAGAGGATTTAAATATGTCTGGAAAATCCAGGGATTTACGAAAGATAAGGTGATGATTTATTTTGATTGCACATTTATTAACTACCGGTGGTAATTAAAGCATACGATACGGTCTGCCGCACTGAAATGGTCTATAAACTCTTGAAGACGATACGTTGCAAAACAACAGCGAACCTGACCAGCAACATGCTGAGTAATCGCTCCTTCCAAGTATTCCTCAACAATAGCGTTAGTAAATCAAAAAAACTCAACGACGGCCTCCCACAACTATCGGCCTCCCACTTCTCACCAACCTATACACTCGCGATTTACCAAACACTACATCTCAACAGTTTTCGTATGCGGACGATCTAGCTATTGCCACACAAGACCAGGGCATAGAGTCAATTGAGGCCACACTCTCAGCAGATCTTCACCGCCTGGGAGAATACTTTAAGAAATGGAGGCTGACACCCAGCAAGGCTAAAACTAAGTCGGCGTGCTTTCACCTTAACAGCCAACTTGCGCACATGCCGCTTGAAATTACCTTCAACGGCTCGGTCCTGCGACATAATAGGAGCCCCAAGTATCTCGGAGCAACCATAGACAGATCCTTCAGACAGCACTGTCTCAACTCAACACCGCAGCCAAGCTGAAAACAAGGAACAACCTGCTTCAAAAACTTGCATCCAGCTCCTGGGGACTATCACCCAGTACGACTCGAACTGCCGCTTTGGTATTGCTTTACTCAACTGCCGAATACGGCGCCCCCGTATGGTTAAATAGCGCACACACGAACGATAAGGTCTACTCCAATTCAATTCCCAGTCTTGAGCAATATTGCCTCACCTTCACTAAGACGTAAGAGCGCTCGTTAGAGCACTCGTCAGAGAATTTACCAAAATTCAAAGCAACCCGAGCCTCCTAATTCACACATACCCTAACGAAAAGGACGCATATCGGCTGAGATCGCGAAACCCACCTCCGAGGACAGCGACAAAACTGCATTTGTGTAACTTCAACGTCAACGAAGAGTGGGGAAAAAACTGGAGGAATTCCACCCCAAATACCTGGAGTAGTTAACCCTACTGCTCGTGTACCAGGATTCAACCTACCCCGAAAAACTTGGACCCAACTAAATAGAAAAAGGACCAAGCATGCCGCTGGAGAGATTTTCTGTTCAAATGGGGAGCAACACCATCTAGTGAATGTGACTGCGGGGAACCTAGCCAAACGATCAGGCACATTGTCTCCAGCTGTCCCCTCTCTATGTTCAACGGCGAGCCCTATGACATCCACAACATCACACCGGATGCCCTTCTCTGGCTAAACAGCTTAAATATTATTCTCTGAGGCTAAATTTCATGATTATTTCCTTGTGCAATTGTTAACCTTCTATGACGTATTTGTATTGGTCCTCAGATTCTGCTAAAAAAGAATTCCTCAAAATTTTTCTCTTTAGAATTCAAGCGACACTGTGAGATGTGTATGGGGGATGAGAATTATGGGGGGTGAGAATTATGGCGTTTTCATATTTCTTGGGTTTTCGGGGGCTTATTTCGTACTTCCATTTGGGGGGTTTTTTCCATTAAGAAAAAGTTCCCAAAATTTTGCTGTGAAGTAGTCCTTAAAATTTTTCTTTTCAGGATTCAAGCGACACAGTGAAATATGTATGTATGTCTGGAACCCCCTTCCTGTTTATTTTTTTACCTCTGTTTTCAAAATGTATTTGGGGACTTATTTCATACCTATTTTGGGGGTTATTTCATACCTTTTTGGGGACTCCTTTCAATAGTTTCTCATCCTCCTCAATCTCCTAATTAGTTCCTCATAAATTTCATTCACCATTTTCGCAGACCTCTTTTATGCCACTTATAATATTTTTCGCTCATCTTTATTACAGTTTTTACCCGAAAAATTAAACTGAAATTTCCCTCGTATGACAGATCGGTCACGAATGCGCTTCTATTAGTATCTTTTTATTGCTACTGGAAAATGTCTTCGCGTCGTTAAGCTGTTTTGGGAGCCACAATGATAACGAAAGGGTTTTCGTTTCAAATAAATCTAATGTTTATCCGGTGGAGAAACTTTGAGGAAAATATTTAATAACCACCTGCTAATCCCCCAGTTATATGGCCGGTGGAGACATAGGACAAAGCATAGTTTTACAGGAAGGTGAAATTTGAGGTGAAGGAAGTCGGTAATAAAATCCTTTGTGGTCAAAGTTTTTGGATGAGAAATAAAGTACAGCTTCGATCACAGGAAAACAACAACCTATCGACTAGATATCCCGCATTGAGTGATCTGAAGAAGAATGATTTAGAAAAAGGGAGAAGAGAATACGACAATAGGGAGCATTAATTTCATTTAACTGAACTGCCTTACCAAATGAAAGCAAACAGACATCCGAGTTTAGATATCTACTAGAATGTCGGCAACAGTAATAGCCCATAGATCTTGTTCAGCCCTGGTTAGTTCATTTACTTTCTTTTGCAATAAATATAATACTAAAACCGTTAACAACCTGGGCTGGATTGCAGTAGAGGAACCGAAGAAACGCTGTTGCGTGACGGGCTTTAAGATTACGGGGGCCTTGACGTTCCGCGGTACGCTAAACTAAAGACTTCCAATCTTTGTTTGCCATTTTTAACCTATTAAAAACAGAATAACCTTAATCGTCAAGCCCCTAAGAGGCAGTAATTATCGGAAATGAAGCGGAAAGAACAAGGGTCTTTACCAAGCACTAGAATTAGACAACGGGAATGAGTGCCTGCCTAAACAAAGTCCCAAAGATAAAAATTTCTTAAAAGCTAAAAAAATAATCGCACTCTGACCTAATCTAATCTAAAACGCATTAATCAAAAAATCCAGGATTTCAAAACGATGACATTTGATATATTGTGATGTGGCGAGAAAGCATGAAAATACATGCAGGAGTCGCTGACTGCACCCATCGATTCTCCAAATGAACACACAGTCATTACAGTGAGGTGAAAGCAAACTAACGTTCGATTCGAAGTTCGTAGTTCCATATCGAAACTCCCATCTAGTTGAAAAATACCAGTGGAAAAATACTGTAATGTGGCAAGAAGAAACAAAACGAAATGCAGGAATTGCAGAAAGCACCCATCGTTTCACTTTATGAACACACCCGCTCAATTCACTAGACCAACACACCCAACTGTCATTCCAGTCAACTGACAGCTAACAGCAAACTGATATTCGAAGTTCGAATTTCGATATCGAAAATTTCCCCTCCATGGAATTCAGCGGAAGAGTTCCAATGGAAAATTACCAATTGGGAATATTATTCTTGATTATTCTCACAGAAAGTACTAGAAGTTGCTTTATTTGTATAAATACACGGGTGACAGGCTCGTCGCTCGTACGAGACAGTTATAATGTAAACGTTGGCTTGATCGAATTGCAATAAAATGTTGAATTTTAAATAGCGAACTTGAATTGAGTGTGATATGGAATTTATATAAGATTTGTTTGATAAATAAAGTGTTTCATTGTGTAATTATAAAAGAAAAATTAAATATCATTCGACGAAGATTTCAATACTTTGAGACGCTGAAATGGAAATCCAAGTCTCTAGGTGCCACCTAACCTTTGAGCAAAAGTGCTGCTAATGTCCACCCAAGTAACGATGTTTGGCAATGAGATCTACAAAAACGTCAAAGCAAGCAGAACACGTTGGCCAGCAGGGACAGCGACCACTTCGGAGCTGCCAAGTTAAATAAAACGTTGGCCAGCAGGGATAGCGACCACTTCGGAGCTGGCAAGTTAAATAAAAAGTACGACAAGCATCAGTGCATAAAGGCTCCAGACATTTAAAGGGAAACATTTCGAAAAACAACGTCTTATGTTAAAAAAAAATATAGAGAGAAGACTGCAGGGTAGGCTTCATCATCTGAGTGCCACGGCCACTCCTTGTTCATTTTCGAAGAAAAATGGCCCAATTATGCCTCTGGACCAAAATCCGCACCAAACAGTGACTCGTTTTGGGTGTGCAAGATCAAAAGATCACAAGATCAAAATGATCCTTTATAACCAAAAGCAAAAGTCTCCTTATGTGGTTTTAGGGAAAAATAAATTAAAATAATTTACAACAACAACAAGTATAACCACAAATCTCTTTATTTCTCTTAATGTTTCAGGATTATTTACAAAACTTTTGAATACTGTTTTAAGGTCAGTGCACGCATTTACATATAGCTAGAGTCTCTATTTCTTTCTCTTTGTTCCACAAGCTCAACGTTTCTTCTGTCAACTGAACCTTTCTCTTTTCTCTCCACATATTCGATAGCGCCATATCTGGGAGTATAAAATTAATAACATTAAAAATAGAATCAAAACGAATGGACAAACAATTCACAACTTACCCTATGAGACCAATAATCATCAAAATTCCTAGTCCTCGCAGTTTCATCGATGTACACAACAGAGGGCTAATGACGTATCCAATCACAGAACCAGTTGATTCCCATAACCGGAAGTTACTGTACGCTGCGATTTCCTTTCCGGGAAACAGAATTCCGCTGAATGCTAAATAAATAGTAAGGACAACACCAAAAAGTTAAAATGCATCCAATACACAAACCTGAATTAAGAGAATGTTTGAAATGAAATAAAATTATTGGTGAAAATGTGCCATAAGTGGTTGGCGTATATACTAACATGAAGGAATGAATTCTCGCTTATAACAGTTTTGAAAGAATGAACTAAACTGGGATATTTTAGCAGACATTTCATGAATTCTGTTGCTATTTTTTTTTATGCTTTTGGTGAAAGATTTTTTAAACGTTCGAAACATTATTTTGTTGTGGGTTTAAATTTTCAGCTTACCGTTAACATTTACCAGCCAAAGTCCATCGCATATGCCCCAAACAGCGGCCATTGCACAGTATGCAATATAATCTCCCTCAACCGCCACCCACTCGTGCATCCAAATCAACAGGCAGCCATGAAGAATAAAGACTGTAATCATAATGGAGATTCGTCCAACCAATTTGGCCAGGGCTCCGGCAACTCCAGCAGCGATGGCATTCGCCACACCAAAGCAAATCATTGCGAAGCCAATTCGAGATATGCCCCAACCGCAAGCTACAAAGGACTGCAAAGGAAGAACAATTTAGTATACAGATTCTCAGCTCTGGAGCCGACAGTTAAGCATATATCTACCGCTGTAAAGTCGACCGCAATAAAGGCTTCCTCCAGCCCAATGAACATTGTAATTGGCAACAACAGCAACTGATAGCGTTGAGATAATAGCTTGATTGTCACTGCCAATAATTTCCATCCTGATAATCCTTTGCCAGCTTCTTGACGGTCCACTCCATATCTGTAAGACAAATAAACAAACAAAAAATCGTACAGGCATCCTTTTGTCCTTTTTTCCACACAACACTATCTTTATGAGGTCCCAGCATCATAAATCAGAATATCAACACGAAAGAGGTTTTTTTCTCGTGTTGAATAATCTAGCCATGATAATGGGTCACCATGTTTAAGGTCTGTTTACATGAAAAGTCAATACTCATAAAGAAATTCAGTGAAATGACCTCCCTGCCAGGACATAAAACACTCAATTAAATGTCTGTCGATTTATGACATGTGGAATTATGTCCATGTCCCACCTACCTTGTTACTCTATGGGGTCGGCTAAGGGGCTATTATGCAGTGCGTGCAAATTATTTTTTGTGTTAAGGTCAAAGGAGAGGCCCAGGCATGGATCGTCCATGGATTGGCAGCTCGGAAGCTCGTTAAGTAGTTAAGTAAGGGCGAAGGGCGAAGCAACGAAATTGCTTTCCAATATGTAGAGTTAGTATATCTGCAGTGATTTTTGTATGAGTTAAGCACACAAAAAAGCCTTTGAGATTTTGTACTGACCTTGTAAGATACACAAAAGCATCTATCTACATTTGTAGTCAATTCATGTTGTGATTGACGTCATGCTTTAAGAATCTACCAGGGCTTACCTATGCAGTATAGCATCGATTCTGACAATTCACTCACTTATGCCTATGCCATCCACTCCAATCTATTCTCAAACGTCTGTCATTCAGGGTCTTTGGTGTGAGGGCATCAGACGTCCAGTCTTTGTCAAATTAAAGGCAAATAGGCACCTTTTGGAAATGTAGAAATGGAAATGTGTGACAATTTAAGAAATTGGGAATAGCAATATGTTTCGTCGTTATGATTTATTAACATTTTTGCAACAGGACAATAGTGAAGTTAACGAACGGATTTGTACTCGAATCAAGAACGAACTTCAGCTGCCCTTTACGGATCATCACTGGTGAACAAACTTATCTCAGACTGGCTGCATTTCTGTCGGGTGACCATTTCCATGTCTTTAAGTAGTGAGAATTTGCCTTTTGACTGCACCCGCGGTCAGCAGGTCTTCAGCAACTCTGAAACTGAAACTTCTGGAGACCCACAAAGAGGCTCAGACGACTATCGGACACGCATATTTGACGCATCTGCAGTGATCTGTTTCTACTACATGTTGAGGACAGACACATATTTAACGAACTGTCTGAATGTGCGTCAATTTCACATTGCCGCAGAAAAGCTCTAGAGAAAAGTTCTTCGAAAACCTGAAACGTGAGCGGAAATGTTCCTAACGAAATGTGCTTTTCAACTACGGCCGGGCCACGTATTCTGGGAACGGGACAGCAACATTAATTTTTGAACAACAAAGCCACTCTTGCATTTCTGTATCCGACTGGCTCGGTAATCTGCATCCACGCTTCTGCTGCTGACGTGACGATTCGGGATACTTCTGCGGTTGAATAGGCTCCGGAAGAGGCGGGCTATGAAGTGCGTCTGACTAGGGGGCGGCAGAAGGGGGAAAAAAGCAGCTGATCGCAGAACACAGGCTGAAGGCGAGGGCTCTCCGTTCGGCTCGTTGGCAGTTTCCATTCCTGTTTTGCCGAACTGAAAAGCAAGAAGAATCAACCTAAGCTCGTTATGAGATTAACTTTCCCTCAGGCCAATGATTCTGACTGCACACGGCTTCCAAGTAAAGTATTTTCTGCTCCCATCAAGAGTTGCACTAACAGATGGAAACCGTGCGTCATGTGGCCTTGGCGTCAACCCGTCAAAAACAGAGCTCGTCTTCTTCACGAACTGAAGGTCGATACCGGTTGTAGAGCTAGCTGCCAACACTCAGCTCTTCAGCTATCTAATAGTGCCAAATATCTGGTGATCTGAGATCTACGCCTACCATGGAGTTAGAAATAATCCTGAACATTTCGTCTATAGACCTCTTTATAAGGCGCCGCGGAAAGCGCTGTAAGACTTCAAGCTACAGGCAATTGGAGTATGAGCGATCCACAGGGCACAACTTAATCCTATACACGCACTAGGATGCTGTTTAGGAATAACAGACCATATAACACCTTGTCTTGCCTTCAATCAGGACTACTCCATTCACATTCCCCGCAGAGAAGACTGGAGGACTAACAATGGTACAACCAACTCCGAGGTATCGATCTATACAGATGGTTCCAAATCAAGTGAGGGTACTGGAGCAGGTATATGCTCTGCCAAACTCGGAATATCCTAGCAAGCAGAAGGCTGCTGAACTCATGTAGTATCTTCCAAGCCGGTATTCTATTCACAGGAGGATATTTCAATTTGCGTAGACAGACAAGCAGCCATTAAGGCCCTGGCAACACCAACAGTAAAATCTCACGTAGTAGGACTCTATCGCTCAGAACTGAGGGCTCTAAGCAGACAGAATAATGTCCGCACTGTTTGGGTACCAGGCAATAGTGACTTCATCGGGAATAAAAAGGCTTACGAGCTAGCGAAATATGGCGCATATCTATGTATCACTATAGCGCACAAAGGACTCAGCCTATCTTTTTGAGACAGGCGTCTTTTGAGACAGGCGAAATGTCTGCGCTGTCCCTACCTAACCTAACCTAACCTAAGGGCCCCAATTGTTGAAGCCGTCCGTACACTGGTGATGGATACTGGAGCTGTGACTAATATAGGGAGCAGCATTTTGTAAGAAATCGTTAGCTCCCGAATAAAAATTAAAAGAAAAGTCAAGACTTTGAAAGCAAGAAATCTTACCCCGAATCCATAGAGTACAAAACTAAAACTGTTTAATTCAAAATGATTCCAATCGACATATGAGGTACAGTAGAACCTACAAGAATAATGTACATGGGAGTGTACAGAAAAGTTAAACGCTTCGACACAATGTAATCTTTAGTTAATTTTTAGCAGTCTTGGTGGATTTAAGGCTTCTTACGACGTTCTTTGCGTAAATTTTAGCAGTGTGACAAACCTAGGACTTGTCTTATTGCGTCGAAGTTCTTCGAAGCAGTTAAGATCGAAAGGTTTTGTACCCATGATCTGGTTGCTGCCTCTATTTCTTGCCATGCAGCCAGCAAATGGGAAGCCTTTGTTGTTGCATCGACTTACTATCCCTATAAATCTCTTACTCCTTCTCCACCAAAGCCAGTTTTTGAGTTTGTAGAGTACTGTGAATCCAAAGGGTCGGGCCTGCTGCTATACTAATACTCGGAATACTGTTTGGGGCAGCAGCAAATGTAACGCAAGCGGAGACCGTCTTTTGGAATTCATCCTATCGTCTGACATCAGCATCAACAATGCAGGTCGTCAACCTGCATTTGTTACTGCCAGGGGACCGCAGGTATTTGACCTTATACCCTGCCCAACGTACTTTCCAAGACGATTACCAAGTGGAGAGTATCGCCGATAGTACCTTGTCAGATCACAGCTACATCAAATTTTAAATCCGCTGTGAAGCTTTCCCTTACCAAGACCGGCTAGATCCGAGAAAAAATAATTGGGCACAGTTTAGAGAGGACATTAGTAACTCTGTTCAAGTTTCATTCAAACTTAAATCAAGACAATGTGTAAAGATGTCTGCTCAACATCTGAATAGCGTCCATACCCGTTGCTTTGAACTAGCGTGCCTTGTTACGAAAAACGCTAGCAGAAATCCGGTACCTTGGTAATGACGAACTGCAGCACATTCGTAAAGAGACCAGAAAGCTTCTGAATAGAAGCTTAAAAATCAATTTAGTATAAGACTGGAATCTATCGCAAGTCGAAAAATGACTCTTATAACAAATTTTGTGAGGAGATCGCATCTCTACGTGAAGCTAGTAGGCTTGTGAAAGTCCTTCACAGGAACAGGCCAGCAAACTTGCTTCAATTCTTAAACCTGATGGTACTTTCACTAAGACCAAGGCGGAGACCTTCAGTGTTCTCTGAGATGAGGCTCACTTTCCGGGAAAGCAGATCACCACGAGGTCTTCAGTAGTACCGCAACAGTGGCCACTCTAGAACCAACGGACACAGCGCGGCTAAATTGGTTTATTGCATCTAGAGAGATGACGCTATCAAATACTCAATTGCATTTTTAACAGTTGCAAGTCACCTGGTCTTGATGGAATCCACCCAGTTATGCTGAAACAATGTTTAATTCAGCTGATGCCCATGCTGAAAAAAAACATTCACTGCAAGCCTCGCCTTGGCGTTTGGTTAAAGTCGAGTTCATACCAGTCTGACAATAGCCTAGCCAAAAGTTTCAGACCCATAAGTCTATCTTCGTTCCTGCCGAAAAGCTTGGATAGACTGGTTGAGCTGCGTGTGCGCAAGGGTGCTCTTTTATTGCATCGTCTTTCTGAGATGCAACACACTTATCAGCACCGAGAATCCTGCGAAACTTCGCTTCAAAGCCATGTTGGTAGGATAGGATTGAATGTGCTCTTGATCAGAAGGAGTACGTGCTGGGTATTTTTTTCGACGCTGTTAGCTGAGGCAGATTGTGACAAGTGCCTCATAACTGGGGTAAAAGGGGCCGTCCGCAAGGTGGCGTTGTGTCTCCCCTTTTATAGTGCATGGTAGACTCTCTGCTATTGGCTCGCAATCTTCCTGGGAACCTCTATACATAAGCCTACGTGGATGAAATCGCCGGGTCATACCTGGACTGTGTACTCTCAGGCGCAGAGATCCCTAGACTTGATCGGTGATTGGTGCACTAAGAACTCACTCAGAGGATCATCTTAAGCCCACGGTTGTCCTCTATACCAGAACTCTGACTGACTGACTCAACTTGTTCTTAAATGTGTCACTATTCCGATATCCGATGAAGTCAAATAATTGGAAATAAATCCTTGATAGAAAACTTCTTTGGTCCAAATGTTGAGTCCAAAACCGGAAACGCACTGTCTCCTTTCTGACAGTGTACAGAGGAGCTTTTGGCAAGACACATGGGGTCTATCTTCGAAAAGGGCCCTATAAGGATCTATAAGGCCATGGTAAGACCACTCCTCTCATATGCATCTGTTGGTTGGTAAAACAGGCTTTCGCGGAAACGTATTACTGCCTCTTTTGCCAAACGACAAAGAAGGGATTGTCTTGGCTGCAAAGGGGCCTTCCCTAGGACGCCGGGCTCTGCTCAAGATGCATTGATGAACCTCTCTGAACTTTGAAATATGAATAGAAATATGCTGGAAACAATCTTTTGCATTAAGAGAAGTGGTTTTTGGTGCCACGCACATTTTGAAGAACTTGTGCGAGAAGTATGTTCTTCGACCTCTATGGATATGGCCTTTGATGCAGTGACCCCAATAAACCTTCTGCGACAAAACACCAAGTCGGCTTTCTTCATGGATTGGCTCTGTCAGGTTCTGAGCCATCGGCCTAAAGAATGCCATCGTAATTTCACAGATGGCTTCAAAAGCGGACAGAGGCCTGTGTCTGGTGCTGAAGTCTGTGTGGAAGGCAACAATATTAAACGACCACTACTCCTTAGGTAAATATGCGTCTCTCTTTCAATCGGAGATTCATGCTATCCTAATGGCTATATTGTCCGATCTAAAAGCGTTGCTCAACCCTCTAAGTCCACCTAAGATAGTTATCGAACTCAAAAATTCGTTAAACTTATTCGGAAGGCGAAATGGCTGATGACCTTGCTCGACAAGGTTTAGAAGAGTTTTTCCCAGGTCACGAGTTTTTGCCAGCACCTGTTTCCTCGTCCGCCGTTGATACTTTCTCGTGAACACATGGCTCGCTGAAGTCACTGCGATGGGCGCAGACAGACTAAACGACCAAGCTCAGACACCTGTAAGGAATCTGCGTCTCTACTTCTATCTCTCAGGTAGAGAGATTACCGTCCATCCGGTCACCAAGCTTTTGCTACAACCTTGAATGGGTTAGGGTTGGGCGGAACATTGACCTGTCCTGCCTGTGGAGATAAGGGGTTGGGCGGAACAATGACTTGTCCTGCAATTGCTCGCATACCTAAGCTCTTCAGCACTGAAGCGCCTTCTCGTTTTTCTTTGAAAGCGAGGTAAACTAATTAAGTTAAAGTAAGAATCATATAAAAAGTAAGTAAGAAGTCCGCATGGTAGTACAATGAAGGTGCTTGAGTTTGTTTGAGACTAAACGGCAGAGCCTCCCAAATGAGCCATTGCAACAGGACGATAAAGAGTGCTTTTGTCATCGTATCAACAATGTCTCAGGGAGATGCTGGCATTGTAAAAAAAAAACTGGGACAATTAAAAGTATTCACGTACAAGACCACTATAAGTATATTGCTTGTAGCTTATTTGTGAGGTGTTATGTTGCTATGTTCTTGTTTTACAAAAACCGGGGCTTTTATGGCGAGTCTACTACCAGCTGCACAAGGAGTGGACTGCGAATGGATACAAGAATGCTTTCAATACTCGCACAATACTTTACGACAGAAATACTCGCACGACAGAAAGAAGTTCCCTCAGTTCTACCCCCTCCAAGAAAATGTCTTGGCATGTCAGCAGCGGCCGTCTTGGGGATTGACTGATTCTAGTTCTCCCTACAGATCACACTAGTGCAAAAGATTACAGATCGAAACCTTATAGAGATAGCAACTCACCTTCAAAAGGATTCCTGGAAGCTAAAAAGCAAGAATTTATAGACTCAAATGATGAGCCGACTTATGTGGACAGCAAAAAATAATAGAACAGGTAAATGCGCTAAATCCTCAAAGATGACATCGCCATGAAAGCTGTGGGTTTTATGTTTTCCTTGAATACTAAGGAAAGTAGGTAATCGCGGAAGTAATGTTACATTTTATATTTCTGAGAGTGCAAATATAAAATCTAGTATTTGGTACAATGTGATGTGGCGATGAAATGTAAAAAAGAGATTATTTTCCTAATGGAAATTAACCTAAATTTCCAATGGCGCATTGCTATAATTCAATAGATCACGCCTCCAAAAGTGGGTCTGGGCTAAAAATTCAAATCAATTAATTGTAATTTCGTTAGAGTCATGACAAAATGCGTTAAAAGCGAATATTATTTGGGAAAAAAAAGTTTTTCCCTAAGAACGCCCCCTAAAAGTGGGCGGAGATCAAATTTTTGTATGGACCGACCTTAGCAAACAATAATATCTTTAATATTTGTCATAAAATTTTTCGATTTTTTTCGATTTAGAGTGAACTTTCCGAGAAATCGCGTTTTTAAAGATCTAACATGTTAAAAGTGGGCATGGTCAATATTGTGGGCGGTCCAATTTTCGCCTTCTTAGAGTCTTTGGGCCATTATTGCTCTACACCTAAATTGGAGTTCCTACGCCTTGTAGTGGGCGTGGCCGTTGGCGGATTCAACCAATTTTTACGTTTTATCTTTACAAAATAAGAACCAACAAAATCAAAGTTTGAGCATCCTACCTCAATTTCAAAGATCTGAAAACATCACACATACGGGCAGACAGACAGACGGACAGACGGACAGACGGACAGACGGACAGACAGACAGACGGACAGACGGACAGACGGACAGACGGACAGACGGACAGACGGACAGACGGACAGACGGACAGACGGACAGACGGACAGACGGACAGACGGACAGACGGACAGACGGACAGACGGACAGACGGACAGACGGACAGACGGACAGACGGACAGACGGACAGACGGACAGACGGACAGACGGACAGACGGACAGACGGACAGACGGACAGACGGACAGACGGACAGACGGACAGACGGACAGACGGACAGACGGACAGACGGACAGACGGACAGACGGACAGACGGACAGACGGACAGACGGACAGACGGACAGACGGACAGACGGACAGACGGACAGACGGACAGACGGACAGACGGACAGACGGACAGACGGACAGACGGACAGACGGACAGACGGACAGACGGACAGACGGACAGACGGACAGACGGACAGACGGACAGACGGACAGACGGACAGACGGACAGACGGACAGACGGACAGACGGACAGACGGACAGACGGACAGACGGACAGACGGACAGACGGACAGACGGACAGACGGACAGACGGACAGACGGACAGACGGACAGACGGACAGACGGACAGACCGACAGACCGACAGACGGACAGACGGACAGACGGACAGACGGACAGACGGACAGACGGACAGACGGACAGACGGACAGACGGACAGTCGGACAGACGGACAGATGGACAGACGGACAGACGGACAGACGGACAGATGGACAGACGAATATATGCATTAAAGTCAATATACCCTGGGTCGGGTACAAAAAGCCCAACGTCCAAATTGTTAAATTGCTTGAATTCTCAAAATTCGAATAAAAATTTATTTTTCCTTAAAGGCAAAACGGAACAACTTAGTTTTGTGTAAATCAAATCATAGTGGGTACCTACCTACTCGGATGCAGAAAACTATTGGATGCAGGACATAACAATACCACTTCCGCCTGATTCCCAGGAATTGACTTTCTTTCCTGCTCAACAAGGAATAAAAAGCCAAAGAAAACCAATTAAAAAATTGAAATAAAAACGTCACAAGCCAGAATAAAAAAAAGTCGGAACTGTGAAAAGAGTTCTCAGATTCTCAGAGAAGGCAAATGAACATGCTTCATACCAGGAGCCAGTGAAAGATTAAAAAATAATAAAGGAGAATCTTTCGAGGAAACCGAAACTTAAGTTTTAGTGTTTTGTGACCTTCTTTCCCAGCTTTAATAATGTGAAAACTTTCTGTCTAGAGCTTGTTTTGGCAGTTTTTTTTACTACATGACTGTCGTTGGTTGTTAATTATTTTCAACTGAATATAGACAAGGCGCCTGCAACCAGACAATAAGTCATCCAACAAATATGCAAAATCTTGTTTTAATGGCGAATCATAAAAGCCACAAAGGGACATCAAAGAGATGTGTGCAGTAAATCAACAAACACCACATCTGAATTCTTTAAAAATGCTGTTCTGATGTAGGTAGAACAAGCCCTTAAAATTTCAGCATTGATAAAGCGATATTCCGTCTGTGGATATGATGTATCGACAAGGATACAGCAATACGCTCGGTAGTACAAACGAAGCCTTAATAAACTTTTTCACTGAAAAAGGTATCAAAGAAATTCTGGCGAAAGGACAGAAGAACGATAGATAACTTCGTATGAAATTCAACCAGTTGCAGAAATTTTCAGAACTCCCATTGAGATCGAAACCAGATAAGACCTTATGAACAAGCCCTATATGAATACATTTTCAATTGTTAATTAAAAGGGACTGAGGAACTTCAAAAATGATCTCTGAAAGGACGGGCATATATAGAAATAGGACCAGAAGTACCATGAGCATGCTGTCAACAAACTATTGCATGCAATTCAAAATCGATCAACATGCATATCCTGGGGAAGATATCTGGAGGTACACACACATTTTACAACTTACATTCGATTTAAATTTATGACCTACCTCTTCAACGAATCAACACCCAGCACAACCAGCAGGCAGGCTATTATCATACAACATAAGAAGATACCCGACAACATTTGTATCTTTGCTGGTTCCGGGGGTATTAAATTCGGATTGATGTTAGCATCGACACCAGGACAAAATCTCGCTCCACACAATTCGGCCACTTTACTGGCACTGTTGCTGGTTAGATTCGAAACCATTCCAACGATGTCATCCGAGTCTCCGGCTGTTGCAAAGGACAATACTGAAAAATAAGGCAAAATCAACAAGACAATCATTTAAAACCCAAATCCGAAAATCGAATTGGAGATAAATCCCAAGGATCATTTACTCACCCGACGACGAAATGAGATTACCCCAAACTTGTGCCATCTGGTAGAAGACAAAGAACAATCCAAAAAACCGAACAACATTTACATCTTGTTCGCTGTCATTGCCCGCAACATGGGTCATAGCCTCGGCCACGATGGAGACATATGTACACTTTGCACACCAGAGTGGCCCACCACCAAGGCCAACTCCCAGCGCGGCCGGTATGAACGTATAGAAGCGTGGATAGAACTGGGCAGCGATGTATGGCATGTAGGCGATAAAAGATAACGCTATTGTCCACTTGCAGCCAAACCATCTGGAAGATATGGAATACATTTTAAAGGGATCACATAAATAGTTAAATAAATTTAAATTTAGACTCAAGGAACAGGAGGAGCTGGTGCAGCACACATTTATAGTTTTACGCAGTTCGAAGCGTAACCCGGTGCAAGGAGCTGCTTGTGCAGACAGTTTTATGACTAACCAGGACATTATGAGAGATTAGGATAAAGCTCGGATTACACATTTTATATTTATTAAAAAAAAATGCATTGATGTGGATTGGAAAATAATTTGCCACGATTTTCGATGGCAAAAATTGCAAATTTTTAATTTCACCGAAGAATGCAACATGGTCGAAGGACTCGAGTGTTAATTCCAGGAAAAGCACCAGCTAAATCATCCCTTAGGACCTATACAGAAACTTACCTATACAGAAACTTTCCCGATAAAAATATGTACAATGCTCCGTGAGGAATCGAGTGTGAGAACTCATCACTTTCGGTTTGTTTGTGCGCGTTGATGTGTGTTGTTAATTAATCGTGATATTTTAATTTGAATTAAATAACCTACTGCCATTCCACACCTATTTAATATCAACAGCGTAAGGCATGCGAACTAGGTAAATATGAATTAAATTAGATTTCATACGACCATCTAGCATCGCAATTGTAGATAACTAATTTCGTTATCGTACACTCACACAGGGTGTTACATAATATTTGTTTTATGCCAAAAACAATACATTCCAACAAGACCGGCATTCGCTAAATTACAAAAGAATTAACCACAATGAACCCAGAGATTAGGGAAATAACTTGTTGATTGAAATTTAATTAAGAAAGGCATTTGGCAGGTTCCAACCCTGGATGTAAAAACAAAATTTCCAGCACAGATTAGGCAGTAACAACAGTTTAAAATGTTTAGAAGCCATCATCACATAACTAAGTGTTGTTTTCAGGCCATGACTCATCTGATCTGGGGGGAAGGTTTCCTTCTTTTAAGAACTTTCCGATCAGCCAACATCGACTTACATTGTCTCCCTCCTAGTTTTGTTCGGCCCGAACAGGCAAATCATCATTGCGTCTGGTGTGAAAATGTGGGCGTGTGGGCGATCCACATGGGCAACTTTCATTTTCGCTCTAGGACCTCGTTGGTTTCGAAAGACGACATCATTAATTCGCATAACAACTTGGTAGCGATCTTCCCACTCCTGCTGCAGTTTGGGCAATTTTGCCTTTCTATAATGGGGATTATAGAGCCATATTTGATCTCCCACGTTGAATCTGGTGTCATTGCTATCACATCATATCTGGTCTTCATGCAATCACTTGCAATTTTTATATTGCTTCTGATCTTCCAGTGTATGTCGTTGATTCTTTCTCTAAGATCCATACCCACCAAGTAGTCCTTTGTGCATTTTGTTATCTCGATGGGGACTTAAAATATAAGTTTACTGGTTAGCCTGGCAGTTCGTCCCAAAAGAACTTCAGTTGTAACCAGTTGTAACCAGTTGTACTATATAAATCGCATTTCGATAGGCCATTAGGATCACGGGTATTCGCTGATCCCAATCCCGTTGATTCTTAACCACCACTTAGGTTCTGTCAATGTCTTGTTAAAGCAGTCCGATCGATGCGTAAACTTCCTGGACTATCTTCGACTAGAAGTTTCGTCCTTTGGTCGGAATGTAATTCCATAGGCACACCGAACCTGCACACCCAATGTTCCACTATCTAGTCGACGGCGCAGGGCTAAGCCTAAGGGCCAAAAGTCCTTAATGGTCATGTGACCCACTTGGGTGGGTTATAAGTTCATAACTAGTTTATGGTTTTATAACCCACAAAAAGGGACCAAAGGTCCACAAAAAATTTCTGTGGACTACCTGCGCCCTGGTCGACAACGGTTTTAGATTCTTGGTTTGGCCATTACAAGGATGTATTGGTTGCAGCTTTCAGTTTGCGGAAACGAACCTGCGATATCGACGGCCATCCTTTAAAGGGTGCTCCCACGTTGTACTGATGCATTTTACCTTTTGTTTAAACTTTGGGTGCTTTAAAAGCTACGCACGTTGTGATGCACTTCCAGCACCAGTTCTCGAAAAGCTGGAAGAAACGACGTTCTTGCACTTAGCCAAAAAAAGCGTTCTCGTACCTTTTCGTAGAATCTCCTGAACTTGCTACCGTGGGACCACAAGCTGCATCTTTAAAGATTTTCCATAGGGCATTTCCCATTTTCTACGCAGAACACCATCTTGTACATGGAACGACTGCCACCACGCCCAGTTCCAGTATGCCTTAAAGGTAAGACTTTTGTCAGAGAAAGATATCTCTTGCATTCGGCTTACCACGCAAGGATTGGCCTGATATCAGGAACCCCTGGTTGTGCATTACGAAGTTCATCATTGCTCCAGCGCTCTGCAGGTTTAGCTCTTATTCTTTGGACAGAAATACTTATTTCCTTTTCCTCTTGTCGCACACGATTTTAGCAATTTCGCTCACATGGTCTCTGGGATAGCGTAGCGCGTCGGCCTTGCAGTGCAGTCTTCCTTTGCGATTTTGTTCCTCGAAGTCATAAACTTATGCAATTGTTCGATCCACCTTGCAACTTGCCCAACAGGATTTTTGACCCTTTGTGAGCTGCGCAGTCTGTACGCGAGATGAACTTTTGGACACACAGGTACTGATATGAAAATGCTTTCTCGCCAGTATTAAAGTCAGGAGTTCTCGTGTGTTACACAGCAATTTCTCAAAGTCATCAATGTACTGAAAGCGATGTACGAGGACAACGTGGCTTACATTTGGAATGGTGAGTCTTAGGAATTCGCAATGCATATGGGTGTCAAGCAAGGCTGCACCCTAAGCACGTTACTTCTCATCTTGTTCATTAACGACAAAGTAGGAGGTGGGTGCAAGTTGGGTGGCACGAGGATACTGGCGTTAAAGTTTGCGGATGACATAGTCTTCGACAGTCTCTTGGCAGAGACTGTGGCGGAAGATACTCTCTCAACGAAAAGTGGTTTTATCAGGGTGAAAGCGTTGACATTGTGAATAAGTACAAATACCTAGGCGTGCTTATAACTTATAAATTTTTAAGATTTTTTTCGAGGCGAGTCTTAAGGCTTCCAACATGTACCCCAATCTACATGCTTCACTTGGAAACATCCGTCCCAGCGTTTTTTTGGACACATTTAAACTGCATGCAGACTACATTGCAAGGATCGCGAGGATGGAAGAAGGAAGGCTGTCGAGGATTGTGCTGGAGCACATAATCTCGACAAGAGGTACCTTGGTACAAGAGTGGGAGTAGCTGGGCTGCGAGCTTTGGAGAAAACATAAATATTTCGGCAAACACACATCTTGCATCGATAAAGCTTATGTTAAAAAGCGTTTTGATAAAAGCAGGTAAAGTCTTAAATGACCGTTTTTTGAATGAAGCACGCGCATCGCACCACCGATTGATTTACAGCAGGCTGAATTTCAACCTTATTAAAAACGGCTCAACTTACTTTTATAATCGCTGGTCTATGCATTTCATCAGTACAATTTTTAAACTTAGAGGCGAGCTAATAAGTCTCTACTTTATCCCGCACCGACCTGATCTACCTATTCTATGTGATCCGTGCAACCTTAAAGAAAGCGAGGACGTACACCATTTTTTAGGAAGATGCCCCATTTTAAAAGAGTTCCGCCTGACAAACTTCGGCACATCTTCTCTGGACTTAGACGAGGTACTCAGCATACTGAACGGCAGCCTTGGAAGGGAGGTCCTGAACAACTACGCTGTTACTGCAACCAGCTATAGAACCCGCATTTTGGAAGGCGATTTTTGAATACTTTTTCTCTTCTTCGTTTTATTGTTTTTTTATTTTTTTTTTATTTTATTGATTTTACAAAACTTGATTGTCAATCTGATAGACCGTAGACGGCTTTGAGCCAAACCATAAATGACTGAGCATAAATTGTAAGATTGTAAACAATACCAAATTGTATGAAGCAAGTAAAGTCTATTTAACCAAACTAAACTAGCTCAGCAATTTCTCTCTAGATAACGGGATAAGACTTTCTCGCAGTATGCGTCCACTTTCTCGGGTCCATCAAAACTGCACAAAGTCCCACATAACAACTGTCTGCGTCCACAATAAAATGTCTTGGAAGGGGTGGGTTAAGCTTGTATTGGGCCTCACAAAGTTGCTGTTTACTAAGCTTCTATCGCGCTCACCTGACCATTTGAACTATTTTGCATTCTCGGTCGACTGGTGCAGACACTTGACGTTTTTTTCAAAGTCCTTCACGAATCTTCTGTAGTATGCGGCAAGGCTACGAAAGCTCCATAACGGTTGTCTGTCTTTGGAAACTGGCCAACTTCACATCGCTTCGATTTTCTCTGGATTCGTCTTCACTCCATACGACGTTATCACATGCCCACATAATTACCTTCAGCTCTGAAGAGGGCACACTTCTTTGGATTGAGTTTCAAGTGTGCTTCTCGAATTCGTGTGAACACATCTCTCAAGTTGTCGCTATGTTCTGCGAACGTCCTTCGACAACGATGACATCGTCCAAGTAAACCAAGCCGGTTTCCCACGTCAGACCGTATGTATATTAACACATGCTCCAGAGTTTTTTTTATTTTTTTTTTTTTAATATCTTCTCTCAGGAAAGACGAACCTATAACACTGAAGCAGTGTCCCGAGATGTTAGGAGATATTTATTTGTTTTATTTTTAAAAGTTTGCAGTTTATATGTGTTAGCGTGTCAAAGGCGTCATCCATTCGAGGTACAGGCTAGCTGCGCTTCTTTGTAACATCGTTCAGCCTCCGGTAGTCCACGTAATCTAGTGCTGCCATCCTTCTTTTTCCTCAGCACAACAGGTGATGCCCACGGACTTTTCGAGCTTTCGATCAAACCTTCTTTCTCGATAGCATATCGTCACTCTCCGCCTGGTCCGCCCAAGGAAGTCGTCTGGAAGATTGGTGGATCGGGTTGGCATGTCTGGTGTCTATACAGTGCTGTACTTGGAGTGTTCGACCATAGTCTCGATCCTGTTAGGTATGCAACAGTAAACTCACAAATGAAATTCTCCGCTATGGTTTGCTGCTCCTGAATTTATCTCACAGTGTTCAATTAGTCTTGCATACCTCACCCAATTTTGAAGGACTCTAAGTTTCACTCGCAGATTATATAGTCAATTGCAATGGGTACGCGTCTTCCAATCATTTCTCCTTTTCCGAGCTTGTTTATTGGGGCTCAGCACCCTGAGCGGCACAATTTTTCTTTTTTGAAACCGCAAGAAATTTTACACACGCAGTATTTTTGGAAGCTTTTTTATTATCTGGCTCAGCTAGATAAAATCGGTGGTTTCCAAGATCGCCCTCCAAACGCTTGCCCAAAGACTGTCCGTCGTTATTTCCGTAGTGATGTCGATATTTCGATTCCTTAACACTTGCAGGTCAAAAATTACCGTCCGAAGAATTACGAATTATTCTTCGGACGTTTCCGTCTGCATAGACGGGGAATGGAGGAGGAGATATAACATCGAACTGTAAGGGCTGTTCAGCGACACCGATCTCTAGCCAGAAGAGTCAAAATACAAAGGGCTACAATGGTTATCTAGAGCGGATGGACACCATCGTCCGGGCCCGGAAAATCTACGAATCTACCCCACCGGGACGGCGCAGTAGAGGATCACCGAGACACAGTTGGCGCGCGCTAGTGGAAGGAACTCTCGGCCAACTTCGCATGCGAAATGGAGACGGCTAGCTGGCAAAGCTTGTTGGCCGGGGGCAGGTCCACGCCGCATTGGTAGCGTCACCTTAAATACAAAAAGCCTTCACGAAGTCCACTCCTACTATGCATTTGTTGCATGAGTCGGCTGCCAAGAGTGAATGAATAAAGGTCAACCCCGCCAGCTTTATCTGTAGACGTACCTACCTGTATACTTTTGCTCTTCCCCGAAGCTGTCTTCAGGCTGTAGAACAGCTGGTGTTATAATAGACAGGGAGTCTGGACAAGGTCTCTTCTGATTATGGAGGCCGCGGCACTCCTGTCGATAGTGGCCATATATTTTCTGTTGGCAAAGACTGCCTCCACTGGCAGACTAATGGTTCTGGGCTGCTGTTGCTCTGAAGCGTGTCCAGCTGATCGAACATTGTTCCTGCCAGATGGTTCATCATGTTGTCTTATCCTAGCGCAATTCTGGAATTCTGCACTGTCACTGCAGTGTCCCAGCTTGTTGGAGTTCCAGCAACTGTTTTTTCCTCTAACGTTGTTTGTGCTTGGTCTTTTGATGTCTACTTGCTGACGTGAACACTCTACCGTAGCCATTTCCCTGATGCGATGGCTTCCGACCATTGATACAGAAACGCCCTTTTTTATAAGCTTCTATAAGCTGCGAGAGTGTAAGCCAAATATTATACTGCTGCTAAGCTAAAACAGCACATCAGAGTCAGCAGTTTGTAATGGTTCTTGACGGTGCCTCTTGATGGGTGTTAAACAAAGGTTGCGTGCTCAGTACTCTGCTATTTGTTTTGTGTTTGGACAACTTATTGAATGAGCTTTGTGGAGGTATCATTTGGAATTAGAAGAATAAAAGCTTTAAGTACGCGGACATATAAATGTGTGATGACTTATGTTGATTCCCGAGAAGTTGAAAAAATATTAAAATTTCCTTGGCTGGGGTTTGAGCCCAGTACCTGCAACATTCAGTATGTACATAGGCAACTACAAAGCACTCTTGCCGCTGCAACTACAATCTCTGCTATCTCTAAACGAGCCTATGCCTGGCACAAAAGCCTGACTAGCTTCGGTAATTGATTTCTTCAAGGATACTTTGACCTTTTCTTAAGCAAAAATATAAATACTCGACTGTCGTCGTCTTTTTTTTCAAGTATTTTGCAACATGAATAATCCCAAAATGCGATACTTGTTCAAGGTCAGACAATCCCTGGAGTATATTTATCCTGAGAACGACTCTTTAACAAAACCCGCACCATAACAAACTCTTTTGCACATTCTTTCATTAATAACCTGCCTCATCAACGCTATTGATTGCATCGCGAAGCTCTCCCATCAGTAACAAGGACTCACTTCATTATACGAAAATTTCCTGTCCCATGAGCACGATGATCCGATTACCTGTTCGTAATTTCTGACATTTGACCACGTAATTCATTCATGGCATCTGGGACGTAATTAAAACTGTTAAGTGTGCCTCAATTATCATCGCGCAACACTCCTTAATAAAACAACGTTTGCATTCACCTCTTTCACAGAAAGAAAAACACAATTTAAAATGATTTAATTTCCCACATCTTAAGCGTAAAATTATTAAACCCACACGGATACCCGCACCGTTTTGTTCGCCTTGCGAAATCCCGCAATTAAAAATAAAGGATAATAATAAAACCATAACCGCACACTCACCTGATGACAGTAACCGGCAGGAATATATTCGACAGTATAAGTGATCCATAAATGACGGCCAAGGTTGTGGTACCCAGTGCGGCGTCTGAATTTACTGAACTTTGCAGGTTCGATGTCCCGTGGAACGCAGTGAAGTGTATCATAAATGCTATCCCGATAATGACAACATTTTTGGTGATGCGGACATTTTCACTCCTTCGGTATTTCTCAATGGGCGCCGCAGCCACCGTCGAGGGATTCACACCACCACCACCGTTCGGACTGTGGATGGTTGTTGGCGAATCGATAGTCATATCGGCTGTTGTCGCTGCCTTCATTACGTCCCCTCTAAATCAGGAGTAATTTAGTTGACCGCCAGACTCCTCGATGATGTGTTGGTCCTCGAAAGGCGAGATGCTATGGTAAGGTACCGACTTATTCGCTAGTTTGGTGCTGGGCGTAAGAAAAGCAATTTGCGAACAAATGACCCGGGACTAATGTGTTCGATGTGCTGAAAATAAAAAGCCAGCAACGGAAATGTATTTTTAACTTGTGTTGCAATTAAGAAATTGGGTTTGTGTAGATTTTGCTTTATAGTCGATATAGAAAACTTAAAGGCATTACATTAAGTCATCTTTGATAAATTCCATAACGAAGTAATTTTTTTGCAGATGAAGTCTGCTCACGCAGGAAAATGGGGTAATATGGCGCAGGTGGTAAAACGGCGCCATTCAAATTTAATTATAATAAAATAGCAAAATAGTCTTTCTTGTTCGGCTGGAAGCCAAAGGGTCAGGTAGGTAGTAAGTTCTTGTTTGTTCTACAAGAAGTCGAAAAGTTACAGCAGGTGCTACAGTATACAGATGGACTGACGGAGCGATACAATAAGAGGTGGCAAAGCCACATATAAAATCGGTACATCGACAACGCATATCGGCCCATCAGTGCGGATATGTCAGCTGAAAATTGAAGGCGTAAGCAAATTTTAAAGCGAATACCTGGCACAGTTCTTAAAAGAGAATAATATTAACGTAGCCGTAATTCAAGAGACGCATGCAAAATCAGAAGAAAATTTAAGATCCCGAGGGAGGACTTGAGGAATCTCACATATTGGAGCACATTACCATTACGCGGCCTACGGAACAGCCACATTTGTCCGAAACTCCTCTGAATCCTAGAAAGTTCTGGTGATAACATTCTTACGGTCGCCTTCATCATATCTGGGCTAAATATTATGAACGTGTGCAAACCACCCAATACCCCTGGACGAGCAACATCCTCCATGTGCCCCACTGGTATACATTGGCGAACTTTAACAGCCACCACAGTCGGTGGCAGTACTTAGAACGGAAATGTTGTGGCACTAGCTGACTCGGCCGATTCAAACAAGATCAATCTTATATTCAATGCTAAAGATCGTGGGATGATCGCGCCATGATGATCCTGATCTTTGCTTTGTATCCTGATGTGAAGAAGACCAACCTGGCATCCAGAAAAGTCCTGTCGGATATTCCCCACAGCCAACACCGCTCTGTCATAATAACAATCGGCACACAAGTTCCGTTGTAAACTTGTAAATTCCCTACCTTGACCACGCTGGAACTTTCACAAAGCTGACTGAGAGAAAGTTTCAAGCCATCTGGACAATTGCATCCGTTTTATCTCCCCATAAGCATCCATAACTACGTTTTGCTGGATTGGTGACAGCTGTCAAAAAGCACATACCTTGTGGATGTAGGAAAGAATACATCTCCAGATGGAGCGCCTTAAGTACACGATTTTTAAAGGAATTCGAGGAAAAACGCGACCCCAAAATAGCAGTCAAGAGGATACTCAGATCGTTGGATAATGGTCGGCTAAAGCAATGATAGGATACAATGGAAAATCTGAACTTCACGCAATCAAATTGTAAAGTCTGGAACCTGTTAAATAATCTGTGAGGAGGATATGTATAGTCAGCGACAAAAATCCAACTGTCACCTATCCGAAAAGTGTCTCGAGCACCATCATACAAGCGAAACATCATAAAGATCAAGGGCTAACATCATAAAGATCAAGGGAATCTCAAGGGCTTGAGATTCTGAAGAGAGAATTCCCATAGCGACATCAGTGTACTCAAGGCCTGTTACGTCAGAAGAGGTAACTGCTTTGTCTTTGAGAAAACGGGTAAAGAAGCAGGTCTCGACAACATCTACCTAGAATTTTTGAAGATTGCTGGACCTGCCGGTTGCTGGCGTCACCCTTCACGATGGAGACGGAGAACTCCCGCAATACTTCAGAAACACCAAAATAATCGCCTCTTGAAACTGGGAAAATCAGCTGACAAGCCTCAAATTTTCCGTCCCACCGCCCTACTGGTTAAAAACTGATGGAAAGTTACATTCTCAACAGAATCAATCCGGTTATTAGTCAACATATACCCGTTGACCAAGGTGACTTCCGAACTGGATGGAGCTATTCGGATCAGGTTCTGGCCCTGACGACGCACGCCAATTGAAGCAGGGTATGAAAAATGCTCAAAACATCTGTGGCATTTATAGAGCGGACAACAGAATATGACACTGTCTGGAGGCATAGTTTAACAAACTTCTAAAGATTATACCCTGTCAAAAAAAAAACTCGGTTGGTTAACAATGTGCTGTCTAACCGGATCAAGTTTTCCTCAATGAAAGCGACATGAAGAAGCTCAAAGGCGGACTACTGATGATAGACCAGTACTCCCACCTCGCACCAACTCTATGCAACTGGTATACGTCTACGATATTGTACCTACCACGTCCAGAAAATTCCAATACGCTGACGACATCGTATAGACGACATAGCTTCCCAAATCATAGCTTTACCAGATTTTAACAGTAAAAGAAAGTTTTTTAAATGCCGATCTTGTGGTCCTTAATACGTAGGTACTTTAGAGAATGGCGACAATGGCAAAGCATGTCTATGACCGAGGTCTGTTGCTTCCATCTCAACTCTAAGCTCGAGTCCTACAAATTGAAGATATTTCTTAACGGCTCTCCACCGCAACCACAATCCAAACACAATGTACCTTGGAGTGACGCTCAATAGATCCCGATGCTACCGCCCTACCAGACCCACCTAAAAAAACAGCAGGGAAAATGAGAGCGAGAGATAATATCATACAAAACTTACCGGCACGTAATTTGTAAATTATGTAAAAACTTTTACTTAAAAATAAAATTTTAAAATTCGCGTTATTACTCAAAAGTAGTTAAAGAAGAAAATATTAGTTCAAAAAATCCTACGAATGAAAAGGAAATTCGACACGAGTTTCGGAACTATTTTTTTCTCCTTTCCTTTTGCCTAAAATTCGCGCGAATTTCCTTTTTTTTCCTGTCCCTTCCTATTTCCCAAAAGTAAAAAGGTGAAAATATAATTTAAAAAACTCGCTCGAAATAAGAGAAAATGAACGAACGAACTAGTAAAAGAGAGTAGAAAATATAAGTTCCAAAGTTCATTCGATTATAAAGAAAAGTAGAAAATAACAGTTCCAAAATTCGCACGAATTTCGGCGAATCATTTTCCTCGGCGAATCAATTTCCTCTCTTTTCCTTTTACTCAAAAATAAAGAAGAAAATTAAAGGACAAAATAATAGTTTACAAATGTGCGCGAATTGAGGAGCTACTGTTTTTTTCCTTTCCTTTCCTTTTTTTTCCTTTCCTTCCTTTCCTATTAATCGAAAATAAAAAGAAGAAAATATAATTACAAAAAAAACTAAGAGGAAAGGAACGAACGAACAAGCAGAAGAAAGGAGAAAATAATAATTCAAAAATTCGTGCGAATTTTTAACTATTGTTTACTCCTTCTCATGCTATTACTCAAAAGTAAAGAAGAGCTAATGTAAGTTCCAAAGTTCGTTCGATTAGAAAGGAAAGAAGAAAATAATAGCTCCACAACTCGTGCGAATTTTTGAACTATAATTTTCTCCTTCCCTTTGATATTACCTACACAAAAGTAAAGAAGAAATAATGTAAGTTCCAAAGATATTTCAAATGGAAAGGAAAGAATAAAATAATAGTTACAAAATTCGCGCGAATTTTGGAACTATCGCTTACTCTTTTCCTTTTACTCAAAAATAAAGAAGAAAATTAAAGTTCGCAAATTCACGCGAAGAAAAAAATAACAGTAATCGAGGCACTTAAATTTGTCCTTTCCTTTCCTATTACCCGAAAATAAAAAGAAGAAAATATAATTTACAAAAAACTCGCTCGCATTTAGAGGAAAGGAACGTAAAAGTAAAAGTAGTAAAAGTAAAAGAAGCGGGATAATCAAAGTTCAAAAATTCGTGCTAGTTTTTGAACTACTATTTCCTTTTTCTTTCGGTAATAGTTCCGAGGAAAGAAAAGGAGATATAATATGGTCCGAAATCCACGCGAATTTTCGAACCATTATTTTCTCCGTCCTTTTGCTATTACTATTCAAAAGTAAAGAATAAATACAAATCCAAAGTTCGTTCGAATGAAAACGAAAGGTGAAAATAATAGATCGAAAATTCAATGAGAAATTAATAGTTTCTAAATTCTCGCGAGTTTTCAAACGAATTTTTATAACTTTGGTTTTCTTCTCTATTTTTTAGTAATAGGAAAATTCGCGCGAATTTTAGGAGAAAGGAAAATGCTATTATTCAAAAGTAAAGAAGAAATAACAAAAGTTACAAAGTTCGTTCGAATGGAAAAGAAAGGAGAAAATAATAGTTCAAAAATTCGCGCGAATTTCACTTAAATCAGGAAATAGTGCAGGATTTTTTCAAGAATAAGGAAGCATAATTATTTATGTTTGCTTTACCTCGGCTTTATATCACAAGCAACGTTCGGTGCATCTTCACTTTATCAATGTGAAATAAGGCCGAATTCAGGAATTCAGTCTTTCGGAATTTCCTTGCCGAGAGAAATTTTTCATAAGATAACCAAGATAACCAAGCGTTTGAGGTGACGATCGAAGCTTTAGTATACTATCCAAAATACCAACATGGCTTGTTCTTAAGATCAACACAAGGCCAAAGAGTGCTTAAAATCATCCAACCGGACATGTTACAAGGCCAAAGAGTGTTTAAGATCAATCAACCTGAGATGTTATAAAAAAAATTACCTACCTGGGGACATTGGTTGATGCGCAGACACTAGTTTGCAGGAAATGAGTTTGAATCCTGGGCAACCTTAAATAAAGCATTGCTCATGTCTACAATAGTTTGCTCTCCCTCACAGAACCAAAAAAATAATACAAGAAGGAATAACTCTAATCTCAAAGGCAACATGCTTCCCAAGTTAATACTAAGGCTTGATGATTCGAAATCAATACCAAAGCGTGACAAGACAATAAGCACATGCCGCAGTGTGTACACGTGGCTGCCAGCATGGAATACCTAGAAACAGCCCGAAAGGATAATGACTACCATGCAAAAAAAATACGAGACTTTAAACAACCTCATTATAGAAAATGAGAATGACCTGAATTTATGGCCTTTAATGCTGTTTCCTCTTGACAAAAAGGCCAATTCTAATAAAATATAAACAAAATTTTAACAGACACTCTCCACGACCAGTCTATGAAACCAATTTAATTAATTAGATTTTTTATGTCCACGGTCCGCGTTCATTTCGTTCAAATATCGTTCGGTTGGCAGGCAGGGACAGCCTCCTATTCGTACTTGACTCTATAAGTGTCGTTTCTGTTAATTATACCCCACGAGTGTAGGAATAGGAGAACCGCCAACGCAGGCAGCCAAAAAGCCTTCTTCTTTGTGTTTCGCTTACGCATAATTAACCAACAAAACACCACCAATTAATCAACGTTAAATGCTTAACCTTAATGCCAAGCTAGTCATCATTGTGTCGAGAACTTTGAGGCCAGGTGAATAAAGGACCTCATTCAATTTATGTAAAGGGAAGAAGGAATATAAAAACAAAAATATAACAATACCCTCGTCCTCGTCGTCCTATTTCCTTGTCAAAGTTTATCCAATTTAAATAAGAAGTAGCTTGGTGTGGTGAATTGTTTGGACAAAAAAAAAGTCCTTCCCATTGAAAGTTAACACCGGGCTCTTTATGTCCCCTAATCGTTCTTCGATGTCGTCGTTTTTGCACGATTTAATACACAAACCAAGAGCTCCCTGATTGATTATACAAATGGCGAATATGTGTACGTTTGTAAAGGCATTAAACTCTAGCCCTCGGTGCGCCTATGGTATATATACAGAAAGCAGCTCCGCATAGGATAACCCAATAAAAATTGTGCACATAAAATCCTTTCCGAATATCCTGCTTTTATGGCCTGGGCTATTATTTCACAGCCCGGAGCGCCATTCGCTCTCCAGAGGTTGTGCTTCAGGTCTTTACAATAAATCATAATAAAGTGCAAATATTCACATAACGGGAAAAAATTAAATTAGGTCTACAAAAAAAAGGGAAACAAAAATTGCAAGGCAGAAAGTTAAATGGCCTTAATGCTGTTTTTTGTATTACGATAATGTTCATATTTTTTTATGTGCTCTTTTAGAGCATTTTAATGTAACATCTTGTTGACTACAGCAATCACGGAAAGTTAGATATTTCAATTTAGAAAGGCACAGTGCAGAGGCACGGGATAAGGCCTGGGTCAGAGATGTTCCGATTTGTGGTTTCAAGATTGTTTATCAGGTGTTACATAATAAATCAAATCAAATTAGGTATTTGTTCTTGGGAAATATTTCACAAACTTGGCGTTGAACACAACACCGAAGGCCAATCAGCAAGCAAGGGGCCTCTCCAACGTCCCAGCAAGCAAATACTGTACCGACGACGACGAACTTGAACGAGAGATTAGACCGATTTTTAAAAACCTGCAGGAACGCTCCAGGACACGACCTAATTACTGACAAAATTTTGAAGGGACTGCCAAAACTGGCGCTAGTCAAGCTATGTTAAATGTTATACGTTCCAAACCATGGAACCAGAATTTTCTGAAGTTATAATGGTTCTGAAACCAGAACAAATGCCCAAATGACAAAAACCTTAGAGGCCCATATCGTTTCCGTCGCTAATATCGAAGGTCTTCGAGAAACGTCTGTTAAAATAACTGCAGTTGTGCCTAGTAATCAACGCCTGAATTGGAATCATCAAATCGGTTTCAGGACGTATAATTCAACAATCGATCAGGTCTCTAAAATAACACTCGAAACAAATCCGAGTAAAACTTCACTCTCGTCCTGCGTGCGTAAATATACCTTTCAACAAAATCACTAAAACAGCAAAAATTCTGTGCATTTCCTTAAAAGCCTTTGATTAATTTTTCTGTATGAAAAATCAGCTCACTCCATATTTGGAGAATCGTCCAATCAGTCTTCCTTTAATTTTCTTTTGTTTCCCGTTTTCAACTTCCTTGCAATTCCCCTTTCAAAGGGCAATTCTAAATAACTGAACCAAATTGCATATAGTTTTCGTGAATTTTTTCCCCTGGCTCTCAATGAAAGAATTATTGTATAAAGATTGTATAAGAATTGCTATCTTTCTTCGCTTCTCTACAAAATTAAATGCATTTCTTAGTGCTGAAACAAGAGGGTTTCATTCTGGCTTCCATAGTTCATCCACAATTGTAGTTGCTTATTTTTGCGGGAAAATACACAACAGGTATTTGGAAAAGGATAATGTTCGCTACTTTCTTTTTTGTTAAAAAGTACTTTCGAAACTTTTTGTTTGAGAAGATGAATTTTCAACTGCATAATGTCTACAAGGAAAGGAACGATGAAGGATAGCAATTCGTCAGTGTGCTCAGATGCACCTACGAGAATAGCCTATGGCGAACGGAATAATGAAATTTGTACTCTTATAATTAAAAAACTTCTTTAAAATAATTCGTAATACTACCTGCTATTATTTTTCAAAATTCGGTCTCCTTGAAGTATAAATCTCAAGCTTGCCATTGTGCTGGAGTCCTGTATAATCAGGGTATAAATTGAAATGTGTAACTTGTATATTGCCTGAAGTTGAAACTTAGTGACTGCAGCAATGGGAAAATTAATTTTTGATACTGAGTTGAGCTCTTTATTTATTATGTTAAAATTTAAAAAGTAAGAATTCAAAACCGTATTTAAAGACAAGAACCGTAAAACCGTAAGACAGATAAGTACAGACAGGTGGGTTACGATTTACGCAGATTTACGTTATTGTAATTGTCCTTAATTTGACTTCGGTTTGCTCATAAGCAAAGTTAATAAAGGCATGTGTTCAGACCGTTATCTGATGTGTCAAGTGTGGTGTGTGGAGAACCAATTCCATCCAATTATTTATATGGGGGCGAGCTTATCGAAATTCTTCTTTAAAAATTCGGCCTTCTCGCTAAAGAAATTTGTTTTTAAAATTCCATCAATCCTTATTTTTAAGCAACACAATTCTGCTTATTCTGCTTTTTATGCTCACTTTTATATCCTTTCATACTTCGCTATCTTTAGCCATTAACGCGTTAGCTTCAAACGCGATCCACCAACAGGTCGCGGAGAAGTTATCTACCTGGTTCCATTACCTGTTTCTAACTAGGCCATCAAGAGATAGAAACTATCGGTCTGTATCTATCCATTGCATCTCTAGGAAGTCTGAAGACGGCCCATAGAAAATAGGCGTGACGTACATCACTTTCCATAAGAACGTGTGAATCAACTCATTTATCACTTCTGTACTTCAACGTGACGCCCGCAAACGCAATGTATTCATTGTGCAGGAGGCTAAGCACCGGCAACGAATTTCAGTTATCTCCTTTCGGAAACTTGTACCCGCGATCTATTTCTTTTGGTTATTTCCCAAATTTCAGGATAAATGAGGGTTGAAACAAATACTAAATTAAAGACTTAAGATCTTTGCTGTCACTCCAAGCTCAGCTTTCCTGAGAAATGGAAAAAGGACCTCTTATGGTATCGCTACGTTGTCCGTCCGTCCGTCAAATCGTGTTATAACTTCGGAACGGTAAGCCGTAGAAAGACAAAATTTGGTGTGCTTTTAAAACTCCGGATATAGTCAGAGAATCCAACGAGGGCAATTTTTTTAAGTAGAAATAACGGTTTAATTATAGTTTGAAACTTCACGGGAAAATTGATTAAATGTTTTTTAATACTTTTTTGAGAAGATAAGCAGGCAAGAACAAGAAAAGCGAAAATTAAGTCAAAAAACCACAAAACTTAACTGAAAAAATTTAATTTTTTGGAAATATTGAAAAGTTTTTGAGAAATAAAGAGTTGAAAATGGGTGAAAACTTTTGAACCGGTTCACTTTTGAATTGCTTAAATTATAAAGATAATATTGGCTACACGTACTAAGCGACACAAAATAAACCAAATGCCTAAGTCATATTTTTTAGAAATAGTTTTAATACTGCCGTTTTTACGCATTTTCGAAAAAAAAATCGCAAAAATTCATGAAAAAACGTGTCCTTCCCCCCTTATCTTCGGTCCTGTTTGGACAAATCATATGAAAATAATCACGCGTATCAGAAATTATCCAAAATTTTAAGGAATATGTAGCGAACTTTAAAACTTCAAAATTTTCTGAGATTTGACTCAAAAACAGAAAAGCATTTTAACTTGAAAGTGATTTTGTTCAAATTCAGTTAAAGTCGAAACCATACAAAACGAAAGCAAGCTGCGTTAGAAAATTTTTAAAATGCCATTTTTAACCTTAGTTTTTCGAAGCCTATTAAAAAAACGAAATAAAAAAGAAGTTTGTTTTACCGCGAAAACCTCTGGCCATAGAATTTGACGATAACTGCATTCGGCCATAGCGCAGGTAGTTTCTCTATTGGAAAAAATTCAAAATAGTCGTTTTATGGATTTGAAATTTCAAAATTATAAAAAAGGTCAAAACAAGGTATGTCTCCCCTCTAGTTCCTAAACAGCATAGAGTATAACTTTGAAATAAATAACGGTCATAGTACGTCTAAGATTTCATGTAAAGCCAAGGCAAACTTCGAATATTCAAAAACTTTGAAGAATTTTTGAAATTTTGACTCAAAATCGTAAGAATATTTTCGAAAACGATTTTTTCAAGGTTGCTAGACTCTTAATGGTTATGACGTCTTATTATAATTTGGCTGAAGGATTAAGCGTTTACAACGCAAGTTTATTGCATTTAAAAAGTTTCAAAATATCCGTTTCTAACCTCAAGTTCTTAAACCTTTTTAAGCAAACGAAATAGAAAACAACATATTCTACAGTCTTCTCAGAAATCCATGTCCGCAGGATTAAGAAAAGTGGCCAATAGAACGTAGCTGGATGTAAAATTGAAAAAAAAAATCAAACGGTAATTGGAAAAAATGTAAATTGGATTCTAAATTTTAAAAATGGTAAAAAAGGCCGATAAACCATCGCACTATTTTCGAAACGGTGTCGGTAAGAGGGAAAAATTTGAAATAAATAACGAACTGCCTGCCTAGACTGAAGCAGTTTTGAAACAGTTTATTGTTTTCTAGAAAAGTTGACAACGCTTCAATTCACTGACTTAAATGATGCTGCTAGCAGTTATGTTTACCTATTGTAACTTCTTAACGCAGGTTAACAAGATTTTTCTAGGAAAAAAAATATGTTTTAAAGCGACAAAACTAAAAAATCACTCAATATAAGTTTAAAACAGAATGCAAAATATTCCTAGAAATAATAATAAACAAATAGAGTTTTACGCAAACTGCGCAATAAATATTAGCTAAACCTACAACAAAAGCCGACGGACCGCTCCACTTGAAAGTCTTTTTTAAATGGGTGTCAATTTAGGGTACACTACATTGTACAGGTTTCGGGAAATACAAACAACCATTACTCCTGAGTTTCTCAATTTTTCGCCCTTCTCCTAGAATCATCACAGACGGCAACAAACCCATTCAGTGCTCGCTTAAGTTTTTTTCTCGTACGATGTGCACTAATGTGCATCCTCGCCAAGCGCCTTGACATTCAATACATATAGGGCTCTACACAGCCCTGACTGATAAAGGACGAGATTTGACGACTTCATTAACTAGCATACAGGGCTATAGGGCTTTTCGCCAAAATGTCACTTTTCGTCATTTGGTATGAAACAAACTTTTTCTTCTCGTTCGCGCACAGGCCTTCCCTTTGCAACCATTTGCAAAGTTGCAAATTTGGATTTCGCCGAAGATTGGAACTAGAGGTGCGAGCGAGGCAGTAACGCGAAAAACTCTATTAAACTTCATAAACAAAGATCATTAAGACTAAAGGTGAATGTCAGTTTGCTGTCAGCTAATTGGAATAACAATTCAATGGGTGATTGTGTTCGGTGAGACGATGGGTGCGTTCAGATATTTCTAGCCTAAGAGTGCGAACCAGTGATGGAAAAAGGCTTAGAATTGTACTAAATTCAGTACAATTTGATTTTCTCAGTACACAAGTACATCTTTGCCATTAAAACTGATTTTTTTTTCTTCCTTCGGTTGATTTTCTCTAACTCTCTTCACTTAAAAAAAAATTATGTGCGATGCGAACATACCCGAAACCCAATCACCCAAGATCAAAACCTAGACTACATGATCTGAATTCGCCCGAATACTGACATTAACCCTGAACGTCATTCGATGCCTTTTTTTATAAGTTCCAACGTGTTCTGCACTTAGCTATGGCCTTTTCGGTTGGCGATTCCGGATCAGGGCGTTCTTCTTCCGGATCGGGGCTGTAACATCCGAACAGTCAAACACGTTTTTCTTTATTATGAAGTTTGTACATATTTGTACAGCAAAGCTATTCTGTAGGGGATGAATGACATTTATCCAGCTTGACACATGCGTTTTATGCGTCCAGAATCAAACTTCATTTCTGTCCAGAACAGAAACTGTTAAACGAATACAAAAAACAGTTTCAGGAGAGTCCAGAATGCTCCCGGACGACCAACCGAAAAGGCGAATACAGAAACCAAAAATGTTATAAAGAATGAATGCTGTCAATGTTTTAACCCTCTCCAAAAAGAAATTTTTGACTAGAGTAAAACTCATTTAATCTGAATTAACTGTATAACAAAGTGAATCGATGATTAAGAATTTTAGACTGAAAACTACAACTGTCCTATCTAACTATGTTACGGAGATCCGTTCGTTATTTAATTAGCTTCTTTGTACCCTATTCCACGGGTATGGAGGTTATTAAGTTTGATAAAGGACAAAATGACAGACGAAAATTTAACATAGAGAAATAATAGCGGTAGACCGTAGACCCCAAGACTTAAAGGGCATACAATTGAGATCGAATTCTAAGCCGAATTAACGATATCCGTCCGTTCGTATGTCACCAAATTTTAGGCTTTAAATTTTGAGCTAGAAAGTTTAAGTTTTCTACATAGACTCTCTTCCATCTGAAGCAACATATGTGTTAAATTTTTTAAATCCGCCCATACACACGCCAATAATGATTTTATTAATAAATAAATTTTATTTTTGAATGTGTGTTTTCCATAAGTAATATTTGGCCTTTTTCAGTACAATTTTGTTTCAGCGTTCAGTAAAATCGAAAAAAGTCGAATTCCATCACTGGTGTGCGAACACTGCTGATAATCGATTTAAAATCCTCTAAGGTTTGTTCGGCGAGAACAGGCACATCACAATTGCGGCAATTTTTATTTTTGCTTTTCGTCCTCTTTGGATTTTGAAGACGACATCATTAATTCGTGGAAAAACTTTGTAGAGACGTTACCAGTCCTGCTGCAATTTGGGTGACTTTCGTTTTTTATTATGTGGGCTGTAGAGCCTTACCAGATCTCCCTCGTTGAATTCGGGTGCTGTTGCTGTCGCATAGTATCTGGTTTTCATGTCATCGTTCGCCATCTTTACATTGCTTCAAGTCCTCTGGTGCATGTCGCTAATCCTTTTTCTGAGATTCACAAGGTAGTCCTCCTTGCATTTCGGTTTTTCAATGGGGAATTCAAATTTCAGCTCATTGGGTAGCCTGGCAGTTCTTCCAACCAAATAGAACTTCGAATGGATAGAAGCAACCGATAGAAGCATAAAAATTCACCGATCCCAATCGCGTCGAATCTCGTCCACGACTGTGGCAAGATGTTTCTTCAAGCTCTTGCTAAAAGGCTTCACTATTGTGGGTGAAAGTGTGAAGTCCATGTTTTCTCTAGTTCGATTGATGCGCATACAACTTCCGCTCTGAAATATGTTCGACTTGAAGTTTTATCCCTGATCAGAGTGTAATTCCATAAGCACACCGAGCCTGCACAACCATTGATCCACTAGATGGTCGATCATGGTCGTAAGCTCTTGGTTTGGGATCGCAAATGCTTCTTGCTCGGGCCTTTTGCTGAGCAGTCGTAACAACAAGTATTTAACAATAACCGCTTTCAGTTTCCGGAAACAGACCTTAAATGACGACGGCGGGCGCTTCAAATGGGGCACCCAAGTTTTACTGGTGCATTTTGCCTCTTGCTTAGACTTTGGGTAGCCAGCAGCATACGTGACACACTTCTTACACTAGCTCTTACCTCCATATATGTAAGCAATCGTTCCTACACCTCTCTTTAAAGCATCCTGGACTTTCGACCGTGGAACCACAAGTTGCATCTTAAAAGACTTTTCATCCGGCATTTCCCATGTTCCCGCAAAACACCATATTGTACATGGAGAGAGTCCCACTACACCCAGTATGCTTTGAAGGTAGAGATCTGTGAGAGATATCTCTCGTATTGGGTTTTTTTATGGTCTTCCTCGGAAGGATTGGCTCGATGTCAGGATCCTCTAGTTGTACATTACGAAGTGCCTGCTACTCCTTTAATACAGGCAGAGCATAGACCAATATCAATTCTACCATTTTTATCTAAGGTGTTGAAAAAACTCTATCACAAGCAAATTCTGCATTTCCTTGATACTTATAATCTTCTGCGTGCTCACCGGTCAGGATTTAGAGCAAAATACGGCTGTGTCTCAGCACTTTTAAAAGTCTCAGACGACCTTCGAAATTCAATGGATCTCGACTTGATGTCTTTCCTCTATCTTTTTGATTTTACAAGGGCCTTTGACACAATGGATCACAAAATACTTATTTACAAACTGAAGATCAACTTTTACTAATAGAATCAACCAATAAACCCAAATCGGGCGCTCCGCAAGGGTCCATACTTGGTCCACTACTATTCATTTTGTCCATCAATGATCTTCCATCTGAGCTGCAAGCTCGGAATGATTGAAAATGGGGTGTGCACACTAAATAGGGATCTCGAAAATATTAGACAGTGATCCGAAAATAATAACCTTTGTCTAAATCCGAAAAAAATGCATTGTTATCTATAAGAAACAGTTGGGTAAAGCATGCTTTCCAAATATTTATTTAGGGAATGATATTGTCGAATACGTTGAATCTGCTAAACATCAAGAAATTTGGTTCAAGCCTATACAAACCCGCGCAGTTTGTCTGTATCCCTAATTTATACGCCTCAAGCAGGGGCGAACGCAAAAAAAAAAAATTCGGGGGGGGGTTTTCAAAAAATATGATAGAAAAAAACCCAAAACCCCCCCCCCCTGCGTTCGCGCCTGGCCTCAAGCTTTAATAGGTAAACCTTGATAGGTCAACGCATCCACTTTTTATCTTACTTTGATAAACTTGAAAACTGATCCGTAATGCATGACCTGAAAAGTCGCTTGAAATATTCCTAAAAGATTAAATTCACATGGTAGTTCCGCGAGTCACTTAAAGGCTATGCTAATCTGACGAAATCAATTTTCCTGTGAGGTCAGGAACAATAAGGCGTTATAAATCAAGAGTGTAACAGCGCCTGTAACCTACCAGTTCATGCGAAACGGTAATACACCAACAAAAATGTGGTAACTTATCCCATTTAATTGAATTCGTTGTCACAGAGTGACACAAGTGCGAGTTGTCTACTCGAAACATATTACGTAGGACCATGAAGGGCAGTTCGTAGAGGTCAAGGGACATGCGAAGCACATACTCAGAAATACTTCCGGCCATCAAAGGCTTAAGGACTAATCTTAAGATGTTATTAAGGGCTCAAACGCAAAACAACCAAATGCCGAAGAAGAAGTCGCACATCTGAAAGCTGATGTATGACAGCATGACATAAGTAAAAATATATATGCGGGAAGGGAACTTACAAAAGGATTTACGATTCAATGAGTTTCAGGGATGGAAAAGTACTTAGCATAAAATTCCTTCCTAACATTTCTAAAGCCTAACCTACATTGCCAATTCATATAAATAAAAATTAAGAAGTATTTTTTTGCGAAGGACATTCTTACTGGCCTAAAAAAAGATTACTTTGGAAGCTTTTACTTCCAAGGATCTGTTTACATTTACATTGCAATTTAGATTAACGTTTACATTGTTCTTTTTGTTTGCTCTTTGTATTCTATTCTACAAAACAAATTCTTTTTGGTCGAAGTAGAAGTTATTGGAAATATTAAGGATAAAAATGTCTGTCCTCATAAATTTGTGTACACGCAACGTACATACACTCTCGTATTGTTGTGTACTTTTGTGAATGACTTCATTCATTGGCAAAGCTCCTCTTTACTCCTGCTCCCAATACCCCACATTAGTTGACAGGATATAATGTACCCGCAGAATGTGTTTGTCTGTTGCGGTCCTCGCTCCCCGAGTAATGATTGTCGAATTGTTGAATGTCGTCATTCCATCTTTTTTATTGTCTATTCGGCCTCATTGCCGGAGGCAAACGTATTTGCTGTGGCATAGACGCCATTAGATGGAATTCTATGCCATGTCTCATCCGTCAAAGGACCAGCCTCAGCTCATACCCCGGTTAAGTTTATAATATGTATTTGTCTGCATGGTGCCAGTAAATCGTGTCCTTTGTGTTCTGGATAGTTTTGGTTTGGTTAAAAGAGACGATGTGACGGCCAATTTGTAGAATTGCCATTTCCACATTATCGTTTGTCGGTTGCTATAAAGAATTCTAGGCCGTTAGATTAAGTCGTCTAGAAGAGCTTCCGGGTATACTTTGAATTTGTTTAGTTTTTATGGCAAACGATTTTCATGCTTTAATTTTTTTTGTGCCTCTAGTCTGATACCTTTGGGAAAATCCTATTAAATATTTTAGCTTTTTAAGCAAAAAAAAAAAAAGATCGGGTCAACAACATATGTACCAAGGAACCCCATCAAAGGATATTCACGTATAAGTAACGAAAAAAACCCGTCAATTGAAACAACCCCCATCAATTTATGCATCCCAATGTCTCCATCATACAACTTTTTCAACTTTATGAGTCATGAAGAAATAATTTTTGCTTACATTCCCATAAAACCAGAAAATTAGAAACTTTCTTGGATCTATCGGGTTTATGTGCTTTTGTGCTCTTTGCCAGACACCTGCCTAAGGGTGACATGCATCAAGGATACTTATCGTACACCGATGTCTAAGCGTATTACAAAAACTTTTTCGATATACCTTTTGTGACTGTGAGTTGGCTTTAATACTGAGCATGGGGCTTATTTACTCAGGTATACAAAATAAGTTAATAATCTTTTCAGCACGAAAGGGAGAGGACCACCATGTTAGTTCAAGGTAATCATAATCATGGCCTCAACCATGTCTTTTCGATGACTGCCTCACCTTACGAACTTAAAAATGTTTCAGATTAGTCTACACTTTTGACCGCCATGCCACTTGAAACCAGGACATTCTTTGTTGCCGTCTGGGTAAGATTAAAAAACTTTGCGGTTCGAGTTGCTTGGGTTGGCACTACTTGGCTCTAAATTACGCAGCCTATTCAGGCGCCCAATTTTTTGAAGATAAATTTTATCCGTAAAATTGATTCTAAATAGGGCCAAATCCCTTACGAAGGACTTTCGCGATAGTGAGAATTACGCTCTAGCATTCGCAACGCCTTGGTCGTTAATGGCTGTTTCACATAAAGAGCGAGTGAGGGTCTCGGGCGAGCTGTCAAATGAATTTCAATCAATGGCAATGTATGGGGTGGTTCACAATACCGGCGCGGCGGGATCGCTGTTTCGCTCGCCGGGCTTTTCGATAAATTGAAAAACCCTCGCCGAGGTTGACGATTATTCTGTCAACTGATGTTGTGAGTTATGACACACTATTGACACTATACACACTGTACACACTATAGACATTTTTTTCTCGAAGCTAATACTTGTTGTGAAATATAAACTATTTATGTGCAATAAAGTCGACCAGCTTTAGAAATATGTTATGTTTTTTCACTGTGCAGTCAAAACACTCGTCGCGGTTTCTCGCTGCCATTGTATTGTGTATTAACAAACGATTTTTCTGGTCACGTGTTGTCGCTGCCGGCCTGATTTGACGCTCTCGCGCTGAAAGTGAAACGGCCATGTAATGTCTTTTTTCTTTTGTTGGAGGTCGCTACTATCCGATGGAGCACTCAGACACAACTACTGGTCCATTGAACTACCATGCAGACACCTTAGATTAATGTATTTAGTTTACCCGTCTTTCGAAGAAAGATGAGAAGGAGCTTCAGTGATGAAGAGCTTAGGTGTTCGGCACTCACCACGTTAGCCCCAAAGATCCGCCACCTGATGCGAGGAAAGGCAGGACAACTACAGAGAAAGTGTTCCGCTGTATCGTCGTCCTCTCCACAGGCAAGACAGGTGGTGGTTTCGCTTAAGCCTAACACATTCAAGTGTCTAGCAAAAGCTTGGTGGCCGGTAAGGACGCCTACAAGAAGTCTGCAATCGATTCTCCTAAGAGATAGAAGAAAAGACGCTGACCCCTCGCAGATGTCCAGGCGTAGTCGTTTAGTCAGTCTGCACCCATCGCAGTCACGCCAACGAGCCCTGTGCTCACGAGAAACCCAAGTATCAATGGCAGACGTGACAACAGATACAGGCAGGCCTAAAGCAGGTTCGGGTCCTGAGAAAACCTCTTCTGAGCCAAGTCTGGCAAGCTCATCAGAGATCTCATTTCCCAGGATACCAGTGTGACCTGGAACCCAAACAAGATCCACTGCATTTAGCCTTCCGACTAAGTTCAACGAATTCTTGAGTTCGAGCACTATCTTGGACGAGGTAAGAGGGTTGAGCAACGCATTTAGAGCGGCTTGGCTGTCACTGCAAACGCATATGCTTCTTGCCCTCCACCTGTTAGTCACAATATAGCGCATAGCCATTAGGATAGCGAAAATCTCCGCTTGGAAGATAGACGCATATTTACCTAAGGGGTAGTGGAGTCTAATGTTCTCGCTTTCCACAAAGACTCCAGCACCAGACCCCTGTCCGGTTTTGGAGCCATCCGTGAAAATACGATGGCATTCTTTCCCTGGCTCAGAGTCTGGCCGAAGCCATTCCATTACCTGAGGAAAGTTGACTTGGTAATTTTGTCGCAAAAGGATTTCTGGGGTCATTGCGTCAGAGGGCATGTCCATAAGACAGGGGTTAAAGGACAATTCTCGAACAAGTTCTTCAAAATTCCAATGCGTGTGGTACCAAAAACCACCTCTCTTTAAGCGAAAGATGGTTTTCAGCGTACACCCCATGATAAATATATCAAGGGGGGGGGAGGTTCATCAAAGCATCTAGAGCAGAGCCCGGCGTGCTAGGGAAGGCCCCTGTGCAGCCAAGACAAGCCGTTCTTTGAAGCCATGTAATGTAGTTTCACTCTTCCTGGCATTATCGAACCTGAGAGCTTGTATTCAAAGACCCTTTTGGCCTTTCCCACAGCAAACGAAAATAAAAAAAAATAAAAAGCAGAAAGGTGGCACTAGGCGGAAAAGTTGACTTTGAGATTTTGTAATGTGTAGGTACTTCCAAAACCATTTCTTAAGGCGTATAAGGGGGTTGAGGATAAAGATTAATTTGAAAATTATGAACAATTGTGAGAATTGGAAGGTGTTATTGTAATTTGGACTCAAATCACTTGTGTTTCATTAATTAAAATATTTCCATCGCTTATCCTCAAGAAAAACCTAATGACAGAATCTTTAATTGGTGTCAGCTCTCACTGGAAATGAATTTGAAGTCTTAGATAATTTCTGTCTCTCAAGAGATCAAGCTATCGGAAATAAAAAATAATATAACAGCAATGACGTAAGAGATTTGGCTGCAAAATGTGGCATAATACTTTTGATAACTTGAACACAGATAAGATAGTGATCTGGAAACAATATGTGACAATTTTCAAATGACGCAATGATTTCCCTCTTCAGCGGGGGATAAGACATGCAGGAGTGTCAGAACTCACCCATAACCAAGCTAAACCGCGTCCAGTAAACTGACATTCTACTCATACTCAAGTTCGAAGTAAGATATCGGTTTTTCCCCTCCAGTACAAAATTACGAAAAGAGAAATTTCGAGAACTTCGTCCATTTGTATAAATAGCACCACATAGCAGCTTCTTAAGAAGCCCTAGTCCCGGTATCGCATAAAATTAAAAGAAGAACAGCTCTATGTGAGGCGGGACAAGAGCAATCTCATTAAGGCTCTTGCTGCAGAAGCTAAAAATTCAGGTGGTAGGTGTGATAGGAGGACGTTTACAAAATCACGAATGAGCTGACTGACGGCCATTGCTGTCTTCAGCACACTTTGAAAGGCTAAGACTGATCAGTCTCTGCTTCCTTTGGATGAGTACCAGCTGAAGCCGTCATCATATCGTTGGTTGGGAGGCACATTTCACATGGGTCTTAATTTTTTTTTTCAACCGTTTTGGACCTAAGCAAAAAATGAGTTGTCCGAAGTAAGAATTTCGCGAATATGAATCACAACCAATTTGATGCGACTAATTTTCTTAGAAAGTACAAGATCGCAGGACTAGGTGGGATTTCGTTGATAAAATCCAATCATCTTCAACGTGACAGACTTCCTAGACAGACTTCCTAGACAGGTTATGTTAGCTGTTGGGCGCTACAGCCAACAAGCTTCACTAGCCAGCTAGTTTCCAGCTAGCCGCCTCCAGTTTCGCACGCGAGTTCACTGAGATCCCCTTCCAATTAGTAGTGCATACCTGAGTCTCGGTATTCCTGTACTGCGCCGTTTTCCGGGCTGGGACTTTGGTGTCCATCCGCTCTAGATGACCCTGCCATGACAGTTATTGCATTTTGAGTCGTCCGGCTAGGTCGATGCTATTTTTTGGTAGCTAAGACAGACTCAAAAACTATTTTAGTTCATTTAAAGACCATTTTTCAAATAATCTGGTGGAGAACCAGAAACTTTCCGTAGTTGTTCTTCTTGTGCTTATAACATAACTTCAGATCACCACTTTATCTGCTCTTTATTGATTTCGAAAAGGCTTTTAACAGCTTCCACAGAGAGCTTCTATGCAATGCGTGGAAGGGTTACTCAGAAAAGCTAATAGCTATCATAAAAACTAGCTACAATGAATAGACGTGTCGCATGTTGCATAGGGTGTAAGACAAGGCTGCATTCTGTCACCAATATTTTACCTTCTGGTGATAAGTGATGTGACATCTATACTGTCGTCCTCAGGTAACAGAGGAATAAAATAGACTCGGACGATTTCCTTAAAACATTTTGTCTACGCAGACCGCAGACTACGTGTGTTTACGTTGTAGATTCGTAGATTAATGGAACTCTACTTTTTAAGAAATAAACGTATAAAGACAGAGCCAGATCTAGCTGGGTTGAAAATATTTACCTCAAGACAACCGGACAACCGGTAGACTCACAGCAAGCTTACAATAACATGGTAGCATATCTTCACTTGGTGGAACTGAATTCGATGTTGCCAACTGGTTTGGCAAAGTCAAATCGGCGTTTGGTATGGTGATGTTTATGGTGACGGCTCGGAATGTGACCACGCGTCTTAGCTATTGGATCTTTAACGTCGAGAAAATACTTTCACTTTTCAATATTAAATTTAATTTTGTATGGCTTTGCCATAGGGGCCGCTCCCTAATATAAGGAACGATACGTCGTTCTGTTAGCTTTTTAATTAAAAATAATTATAGTTTGGTCCAGAGTTCGTTGATCAGGTGATCGAAAGGCTCCGTTATAGATTTTTCCAAGCCTGGTCTTGTGCTTCTTTAAAAAATGTGGCTTTCACCTTATTTTGCCGGCTAATGTCATTCATGACATTACTGTCTTATTAGCTTGATTTATGCCTCTTGTGTAGACTAAGAAAAAGGCTGGACCGAGAACGCTACCTTGGAGCGCGCCAGCTGAATTTTAATTCAATTCCGAGTATTCAGTACCTTAAAACTAACACTGTAGAGTCCGTTTTCAAGATAGTTTACTAATATTTTTTTTCCAGCGTTACACTAAGCTGATACTTCAAGCTTATTTTTAAAACTCACCCTAGTTCAAGACGCAAGTTCTTAGTGCTGAGTAAACATAACACGACTGGAAAGAATCAGAGGAGAGGAACTTGTGCACTTTGGTTTTGAAATGTTGAGGAGTTTTTGACGAAAAAAGACATATTGCTGAGCACCGTTTATCCGAAATTGGGCAGACGGGTGTATGTACTGATGAGCATTCCTTCCTGCACGGGTATTGCAGTTTGACTTTTGACTGGACCACTCGTTATGGAAAAGGCAATAAAGTAGTAAAAGATAAGAGATATTGCGATGCTATTTTCAGGGTTCTTTTATGGGTCCCATTGAGTAGGTGTTAAGCTGTCTTTTAAGGTGCTTTTGCTTTTACCCATACTTAAAGTAACATTTCGCTGCGTTCTTTCAAAGGACGAAAAGCCTTTTGGTTTAAATGCTGCAAGTGTCGTTTATGAATAACGTCTGATGGATTTATTATCGACTGAGAAGACAATAAACATCATAAGACTGTGTTTGGATACCTACATTAAATACACCAGGGAGATGCAGCTGACGCTTTTAATTTTTTCGACTTTTTGGTGAGCTTAGCCATTAGATGACCTTGTGCAACGAAAGCCGTATTGGCCATAATTAAGAAGATTCAGAGGTTCTAGATATTCCGTAAGCTGGCAACTCAACAGCATTTTTATGACTTTTGATGTTAGAAGTTAGTATGATGGGTCAGGCAGAGAAGTTGAATCGCTCTTTTTAAAACGGACTGAATGAAAAAAACGCCCTTATAGTAGGACAGATGAAAAAGCATTTGCAGTGGTTTTGCCAGCTTGGACAAACAACTCTTAAGAACTACACGGGAGGAATTATATATGTACTAACCGATTCGTAAATGTAGAAAACTAAGGATTCCTTGTTATATGTAAGGGTACGAAAGTGAATTTTCTCCGTGAAATGATTTACGATCCAAAAACCGGTGAAAAAGTGGCGCAATTGGCAACAAAATAAGTTGTAAGCTCACAGCCTAGATGACTTTTCTTACAAAGGCTAAGATGAGGCGCATTTTTATAGGAGGATCAGGCACTTTTTTTGAATGAAGAAACTACTACTATCTTTGGGATACTGAGTTTTATACGCCATCTCATAGGATAGGAGTTTGATTCAGAGTTTGTAACAAAGAGAAATAATCACCGTAGACCTACAATATGATCGAAACCGAATTGTACGTCGAACGAGCCACGTCCGTCCGTCCGTCTCCCCGACGATTTTTAGGCCTTAGATTTTGAGCTAAGAACTTGAGGCTTGACATCTGTTCTTTTTAGGTCCCGAAGCAGTACAAGTGTAAAATTTTTTGAAATTTTTTGAAAAATCAAAATTGTCGTAGGAAGCTGAAATTTGGTATGCAATACCCTCGCTTAAGTGTATTGTGTTTGTCATTTAAAAAAAAAGCGAAAACCGCCCCTTGTAGGCGTGGTCATATTTAAAATGCATTCTAAGAAACGGCTTTTATTTGATATATTTGCTTTAAATCCAAAAAACTTGCACCATTAAATGTTCAGATATGTGCGTAAGCTATCAACTCAAATAAATAAATTTTTGCCATGCCCACTTTTGGGGGCGTTTTTAAGTAAAAAATCAAATTTTTAATATAAAACTGCGATAAATACGTGTATACTGCATCTGATGAAAGATATGATAAAAAAAAAATTATGTAATTGAAAAGGGGTTGATGCTACGCCCCTTTTTAAAGAAAGAAGATTCTTAACTGACAAATTTTTAACACAATTAAAGTTAATAGAAACTGAAATTTAACAACCAAGATTTTTGACCCATTTTTGGAGCTTGACAGTGGCACAAATTACTGAATAACTAGATATTCAACTTGCGTCCCCCTTACCCTCCAACACCGATTTGTTTACGTTTTTTATAAAGCCTTTAAAGCTTTTTTAAAGCTTTAAATTTCCGTGTCGGTGAATACGTGTATGAAGATACAACAACAATTTACCTTACGCGATCAGCTGATGTAAAAGCTGCAAAACGAAATTGCATGGAAATGACGATAATTCATGAATTTACTCACATTTGTAAACAAATGTCGGAGAATGTGTGAATTCATCAATTTCAGCTTGTGGGCAAAGCTTTTACACGTCCGAAGTTGAATATCTAGTTATTCAGTAATTTATGACAGTGGTCAATTGGGATGGGATATCCAAGGATTCACCTAGGCGGATTGTTACCCTCCCTCTAGTTTGGTTTAATTCCGATCTTATGAGAATTTAGCACGACTGAAAAAAGCATTGCAGATATTATACTGACTTCAACTTTTTCCAGTTCTACTCGGATGTCCTTCACTTATGGACAAACTCACTTGGATTTACTTAATGTCTGTTTCGGCTCGATGTAAAGTGATAATATTGGGAATATAGAAGTTCATACTTGTCATTTCTAACTTTATCATATCTCTTTTCCTTCTTGGGCCTTACCAATTTTTATTCTAAGAACTTGATCGATTGTTGAATGGTTATACCTAGTCCTAAAACCGATGTGATGATTCGGAATCATGCGCCTTTCTGCAATCATTGGTTATAATCATTTCAGCAGTTCTCGAAGACCTTCGATACTATCGGCAGGGCAATTGGCCTGTAAGAACTTTTATCAATTCGGCATTTCTCCAGTTTAAAAAGCATTATGACCTTAGCAACTTTCCATTGCCCTGGAACGTACTGAAGAAGTCTCAGAAAAGCGTAAATTACATAAAAAGTAGTGACTAGGCCCTTCTTCGGCAGTGCCTTTCGGTAGATTTTGACGGCAATCAGGTCATAAAGAACCTTCTTAGTTTTAGTTTTTTTTATACCCTATCCTATAGGATAGGAGGTGTATTAAGTTTGTCACATAGTTTGTAACACGGTGAAATAATAATGGTGGATCCCCAAGACCTTATGGGCATATGATCGAGACCGAATTCTGAATCGAATGAGCCATGTCCGTCCGTCTGTATGTCACATGTTTTAAGGCCTTAAATTTTGAGCTAGGGTGCTGAAACTTCGTACATGAGGTCATGCGAAGCAGTACAAGTGTGAAAATTCTTGAAATCCGCCCAAAGATACGCCCACAATCGGTCTAAATGTGCAACTACCTCCAGAGTTTTCAAAACTGTAAGACGTTCTTAAAGGCTGAAATTTGACATTTAGCATCTCCTGATGAATGTAAGATACAAAAAAGACAAATTTAATTGGTAAACTTCCTCTAGTGGGCGTGGGATCTATTTTAAGGGTAAATTTTCAAATGCAGTTTACTCAATATTTTTGCTCGAAATTGAAAAAAATTTGCTTAATGTTTTATGTAGAAAATGTTTAGTTTAAAATTTGGTCATACAAGACTTTAGGCCACACCCACATTTGGAGGCAGAATTGAAGAAAAACCTAAAATTTTGCAGAAAAACTTAATTTCGAGTGGCCTTGAGCTTAATTTAGGAAAGCATAAAACAAAAAAAGTAGCAGGTTAGGTAAACGAGACTTCATTACAGATTTTGTTGATACAAAGTTTTTAGCCACGCCCCCTTTTAAGGGGCGATTTTTCAAAAATATTGAATTTGAACCAAAAAATTGCATTTTTACGTGCATTTAAGTGTAACTTGGATATATCTGTGATTTCTCATTAGGGGCGGTTGGACCACGCCCCTTTTCGAAGTTTGCATTACTTATAAGATGTCAAAAAATAACTACGTCATCAGCATTTTACAATGTGGGATAGGATGGGGTATTCAACGGTACGTTTTACGGACTGTTACTGCTGCGTACACACTGTAGCACTTTCTCACTGGTTATTCTTCGCGAAGATCAACTAATGATACTTTTTCTACTATCAGGATCCGTACCCGGTCTTTTAGAGTATCGGCCAAAGGTGGAATATTTCTTTCAAGTACTCGGCAAGCACAATCGAGTTTTCGCGGACATAATGTGCGTAAATACGGGTCAGTCCTTACTCCTCTCTTTCAAAAATGTTCTTCCGCACGAATCGGATGAATTTCTTCAATCAATTGGTAAACTGCACCTTGTAATTCAGCGCTTACAATACCTATGGCATTTTTGGACTAAAACTTTCCTTGCAATCCTTTATGAAGGTGCGCTAGTTCGGACTTTAGTTGGTTAACCTAGTAGCTAAGTTCGCTAGACTTCTGCCCATACTCAAGAATATACTGTTGAGCAAAGATCCTAGCATTCTTCGGCTCACGTAAGGTCTTAGTCATCCCTTTTGCCGATAAAAAAGTCGATAAAGGTCAGGCTTTTACTCCCATCGGTCAATGCATTGAACTTGAAAATAAATAGGAATGCCTTGGCTTTCCGGTTAAGAAAAAGTCGATATCACTTCCAAACTGGCTTTGTACGGAGCCTAGTTGAAGTTCTGTATTTTGGAGTGATTCGAGTAAAGCGAAGCTCCTCGATTTCCTCCTCACTTTCCCCAAAGGCCGCGATTAATCGAATCACTGTTGACAGCTCATTGAGTAACAAAAGCACCTAATCTTGTCCATTCGGTGTTGGTTTTTCAGTTTTATAAAACAATTCAAAAAAGCAGATATCCATTGAAACGAAAAAAGAATTTGCCCTTTGCTCTTTACAAAAATTTAAATCAAACATGTCCCGACATCGATTGCGATAACAAATTAATTGACAATATTGTGCATTGTACATGCACCTTCAACACTTTTATTGGCTGATAGTTTCGAACAATAATGCGAACATTTGCACTGGAAAAAAGTTTCTGAGCAGAAGTTTTCATGCCAATTTTCCAAAAGTTTACAATAATTGTTGATGACTTCTTGTTCTGTGAGAAAAAATTATACAAACCCACTGCAATGCCTAAAGTTCATTGTAACTGTTCTGTTGGCTGAACAAGTTAATTTGCTATAATTTATGTGTAAAGATTTCAACCTGTATCCTTATTAAATTTTCAACATAGGTAGGACTCTGGTTTTATTAACTTATTTACCTTAAAACTTTTCCAAATCAACTCATATCAGCAAAAGAAATCTTGAAACTTGAATGTCGTCTCGGGCTTTGCTATTATGTCCTTTACGAATCCCGCGCCCAGTGCTCCATTGACCCTCTTCTTTGCCATAGGACCGTAAACATCCCTAAATCAATGTCATCATGCCATCCCAAACCATCAAATACGGCTGCTGTTTGTGCATTAAAACAAAAATTTCAAAGCAATGCTGCTTGGCAATTTAAATCCATTGGGTGATGAATTTCCCAACTTTCGAAGAGTGTTTGAACTTGAAGCTTGTTCGGAATCTCGTTTATCTTGAAAATTCGGGAAATCATCGACAAATCCTAACAAACAGTGGCAGAGTAGGCGTAACAGCTCCTTGAGGTATTATCAGCATGAACAAGTTCAAAAGTATTTTGTATTTTCGTTTTTTTTTTCAAACGCGTAAGGATGGCGTGGCATGGTGTGAGGGAAAGTTCTTGCCTATGTTACTAGAGATAAGCAAAGGAAGGAGATTTTTTCCAACTTCACAAACCAACAAAGTCTATCTATCGAGGGTAACCTTTTTCGATATGTTTTAAAATTAATTTTCTCTAAAATTAGATTTTGCCGAATCAGGTAAAACTTAATGCGGATTGAAAATTAAACAAAGGTTCTTAAGGGAGCATCGACTAAGAGCTCTTAGACGTATAAATTCTCTGCTTTTATTAAAGCTTTTGCGCTTTATCCGGAATATGAGAGTGAAAAAGCGAAGCTTTTCGCTCGTGGAAGATTCTCTTATGGTTTACTAAAGAGAATTCTGAAAATAAGTAGGTAAAGGTTATATAGGAATCAGGACAGCAGGTGTACGCTAAACATGTTTAAAAAAATATAAGCTTTAAGAAGAGACCTTAAGGAGCATTTGATTCAAATTTTCATGCTATTTGGCTCACATTTTTATCGTGCTTGTATGGCATTAACAATGGGGTGGAGCAACAGGTAGCTTCTTAGACAAAGATTCTTTAATGACGTTAAAATCTGCAGCATACCAAACGCGAATTTTTGGTTTTAGTTCTAGCACTTAACCTCTCGTCAATAAGACTTTAATTGATGATGATAGTTCAATGGCTTCTGAGCTTTTTTTTCAAACGAATAGGAAGTGTGCGATGTTCCTCAAATCTATGGAAACACTCCTTACACAAGTGTATCGTTGAAAGTGATTTTAAATTGATATCAAATTCGACCTAGTTCCGTCTTAATCATCACCCATTCAAAAGTCTGGCAAAGAAAATTATTGCAGAATGATTTTCCAATAAGGACACACAAGGATTTTCCTAGTGCACTTCCTTAACGGTTATTCAGAGTTGTCGATATTTTTTTTTTTTTTTAATAAGAACCGTAAGAGTTCATGGAACAGAAGTTACCGGTAGTTACGTTGGTGTGAATTAAAGAGAGTCTTCCTTCTAAGGATAAAGTGGGACACACATAGGTATACAAGATTAATTCAAGTTGGGAAAGAATTTCAATAAGTCCCAGGACCGCAGGTAAAACAGTTAATTATTGCACTATCTTTAAGCGAAGTTTCCTTGCCGGTCTGGTTTCTGCCAGGTTGTGTATCTAAATCGGAACAAAGTCGACCCGCAAGGACAATCCCTTGCACAGCGACTATTATTCTCGCAATATATTGGTTATGTGTTTAAAAGCAGTCTGAATGCATTGCACAGTTTCCTGTTCTATCAGAGGGAAATCTTGGCTGTGACAATGGGAATTGTATCTAGGTGTTTAATTTATAGCGCACAGAAGTGGCGACATTGTTTAAAAGTAATAATTTCAAGCACATGTGCGCTTGCCACACAAAACGTCTTACAAAAAGACTACTCAGTGCCAGTGCTGTATCCTTTATCCGCAATGACACAAGCTAATAGCATAACTTATATGCGATTTGGAAAAATAAAATAAAACGGACACACGAAGTTTTCGTAACCTCGTGTGAGGTTACAAACATGAGGATAGAAAACTCGAAACGCTTCCTGTAGCAAATGCGAAAGTGAAAACAGCAAAGTGCGGCGGTTATGTGAAATTTTTAGTTTTGTTTTCAATGTTAGTTCCTATCAAAATTTTTTCGTGTTCTTAGGATTGGAAGCCTGTTGAATATAATATTAAAGAGCTTTGAATGATTGCAATGCTTGTTTCTAGCGGCCGGCGAAAAATGGGAAAAGGACCTCTTATGGTCTCAGTACATTGTCGGTCCGTCTGCATGTCCGACCAATCACGTTTTAACTTCTAAACGGTGAGTATCGTAGAAAGACAAAATTTGGTTTACTTTTAAATTGCGGATATAGTCAGAGAGGTCGACGAGGGCAATTTTTTTAAATTAGAAATAACGGTTTAATTATACTTTAAAATTTCAGGAGGATATGGATCAATCGTTTTTCAATACTTCTTTTTAAAAGTTAAGCAGGCAAGAACCAGAAAAGCGAAATTAAGGTAAGTAGAAACTGGATTTCGGGGCGCCGTGGCGTTGTGTTTAGTGTGTGTGCTTACTACGCCGGAGGTCTGGGTTCGAATCCTACCATCGTCACCTGAAAAAAAAACACTCATACTTTTTCACGGTCCCCAACCTCCGCGAGGGTCTGACAAGCCCTCCGAGAGTATCAATTATCTTGAAAAACTTCTCAAAGTGCCTTTCGTGCAAAAAATTGTATGTCCCCTTGTATGTGAAGAAATTGACGCACACAGCATACATTGTTGAGAAGTTGGCATTGGTTCACCTCGAGCTGTTGGGCCACTCTATTTATTTTTATTTCTATAGATACTGGATTTCAATGAAAAAAATCATTTTTTTGAAAATATTGAACGTATGACGTTTTTCAAAGTGTTTCAGGCCATAACTTCTGAACCGCTTAGTACACAAAGCCAATATTGAACACACGTATAAAATAACTCAAAGTAAACGAAGTTTTTTTTATAAAAGTTTTAACTCTGCAGTTTTAACGCTCTTTCGAAAAAAAAATTGCAAGAAAGCACGAAAAAACGTGGAGAACACACCTTTACTCCGGTGTTGTTAAGACAAAACGTTTGAAAATAAATCGATACGTGTGATTGACAAAATTGTCCAAAATTGTCAGGAAATTTATACCGAATTTAAGTGGGTCTGGGCTAAAAATTAAAATCAATTAATTGTAATTTCGTTAGACTCATGGCAAAATGCGGTAAAATCGAAAAGTCATAAGTTTACCATAGGTCCAAGTGGAATGTATTGGATTTTTATACCCCATCCCATAGGATAGGAGGTATATTAAGTTTGTCACATAGTTTGAAACACGGTGAAATAATAATGGTAGACCCCCAAGACCTTAAGGGCAAATGATCGAGAGCGAATTCTAAATCGAATGAGCCATGTCCGTCCGTCCGTCCGTCCGTCTATATGTCACATGTTTTTAGGCCTTAAATTTTGAGCTAGGGTGCTGAATCTTCGTACGTAAGGTACACGTCATGCGAAACAGTACAAGTGTAAACATTTTTGAAATCCGCCAAAAGACACGCCCACAATAGATCTAAATGTGCAACTACCTCCAGAGTTTTCAAAACTAAGACGTTCTAAAAGGCTGAAATTTGACATTTAGCATCTCTTAGTGAATGTAAGACACAAAAAAGACAAACTTAATTGGTAAACCTCCTCTAGTGGGCGTGGCATAAAGGGTAAATTTTCAAATGCAGCTTACTCAATATTTTTGCTCGAAATTAGAAAAAATTTGCTTAATATTTTATGTAGAAAACGCTTAGTTCCACATTTCGTTCATGCAAGGTTAGGTTAGGTTAGGTTGATGGATGCCCTTTTGACAATGGTCACGGCTTCACTTAGCCCAGCAGTTGGGTCCATTGTGTCCATTGGGAACCTTCTTAATACCTGGAACGAAAACAGAAATAGACCGCTATTAGAAGCTCAGAGTTCCGCCCTCTTGGACCCATCCGGATTTGTATACAAATCTTAGGAGGTCCTTTAGATCTACATTATTTAGATCTTCGAGCTCGTTGAAGAAGTAGCTGCCGAGGATACTAGCTGGGCATTCGCAGAGCAGGTGACGAACAGATTCAGTTTCTTCAACGTCCCTGCAGCTTCTGCAGTAATCGAGGCTGGGCATTCGCAGAGCAGGTGACGAACAGATTCAATTTCTTCAACGTCCCTGCAGCTTCTGCAGTAATCGTTATGCGGTATGCCTAGCCCCTCAGCGTGTAGACTCACAGCGTAGTGCCCCCGTGAGGATTCCCGTGAGTTCTCGGATGTTCCTGCGGGCTAGTCCGATCAAAAATAGTGATCTCTTTTTGCTTACCGCTGGCCATAGCTCCCTTGTGTGTCTGCACGTATCGTGTTCCAACGTAGATTGGTTCTACTCAAGGATTCAGTTTCTATCCTACGTGCTATCGAACTCAGCGGGACTCTTATGGATTTGAGGGCTAGAGATCCATTCATTCCAGACCCAAATCTCGCAAGCTTGTCCGCTTCTTCATTTCCCGATATATCGGTGTGACCTGGCACCCAACACACAGTTACAGTGTTGCCTGAAGTGATAACTCGTCCAGAATTTCCCTGCATAGTTTAACAGCCCTTGACTTTACCACGTCTGATTCCAAGGCTTTAATTGCCGCTTGGCTATCAGAGTATATGGTGATGGTCTTGTTTGCGGGGCCGTATTTCTTCAGCTCGGAGGCAGCTTCGATTACGGCTGCCAGCTCCGCCTGAAAAATGCTGCAGTCGTCATAAATACGAAAAGATTTACCTAGACCCAAATCTCCACAGAAATTAGAAAAAATTTGCTTAATATTTTATGTAGAAAACGCTTAGTTCCACATTTCGTTCATGCAAGGTTAGGTTAGGTTAGGTTGATGGATGCCCTTTTGACAATGGTCACGGCTTCACTTAGCCCAGCAGTTGGGTCCATTGTGTCCATTGGGAACCTTCTTAATACCTGGAACGAAAACAGAAATAGACCGCTATTAGAAGCTCAGAGTTCCGCCCTCTTGGACCCATCCGGATTTGTATACAAATCTTAGGAGGTCCTTTAGATCTACATTATTTAGATCTTCGAGCTCGTTGAAGAAGTAGCTGCCGAGGATACTAGCTGGGCATTCGCAGAGCAGGTGACGAACAGATTCAGTTTCTTCAACGTCCCTGCAGCTTCTGCAGTAATCGAGGCTGGGCATTCGCAGAGCAGGTGACGAACAGATTCAATTTCTTCAACGTCCCTGCAGCTTCTGCAGTAATCGTTATGCGGTATGCCTAGCCCCTCAGCGTGTAGACTCACAGCGTAGTGCCCCCGTGAGGATTCCCGTGAGTTCTCGGATGTTCCTGCGGGCTAGTCCGATCAAAAATAGTGATCTCTTTTTGCTTACCGCTGGCCATAGCTCCCTTGTGTGTCTGCACGTATCGTGTTCCAACGTAGATTGGTTCTACTCAAGGATTCAGTTTCTATCCTACGTGCTATCGAACTCAGCGGGACTCTTATGGATTTGAGGGCTAGAGATCCATTCATTCCAGACCCAAATCTCGCAAGCTTGTCCGCTTCTTCATTTCCCGATATATCGGTGTGACTTGGCACCCAACACACAGTTACAGTGTTGCCTGAAGTGATAACTCGTCCAGAATTTCCCTGCATAGTTTAACAGCCCTTGACTTTACCACGTCTGATTCCAAGGCTTTAATTGCCGCTTGGCTATCAGAGTATATGGTGATGGTCTTGTTTGCGGGGCCGTATTTCTTCAGCTCGGAGGCTGCTTCGATTACGGCTGCCAGCTCCGCCTGAAAAATGCTGCAGTCGTCATAAATACGAAAAGATTTACCTAGACCCAAATCTCCACAGAAAATGCCCGCACCGGTTCCGACGTCCATCTTAGAGCCGTCGGTATATACGGCGATCTCATCATATCCTGTAATGGTCTTATCTTCCCATTCACCTCTTTCAGGTATTCTGGTAGCGAATCTCCTGTTGAAGGCGAATGTCATAGGTAGGTAATCTGTGACTGGGGTGTTTGTGGAGGCAGCCCATTGAGTTTCCACAGAGGCGTGTCCATAAGATCTTGAGGACCACAGTCCGGATTCCCTTAGGCGAACAGCTGTTTTAGCTGCCTTGCTGCTGCAGTATATGTCCAAGGGGGTGAGGTTGAGTAGTACCTCCAGTGACGCGGTGGGTGTGGTCCTTAGGGACCCTGTTATACCCATGCAGGCTGCCCTTTGAACTTTGGTGAGGCTAGAGGGATGACACTTTCTTTCCGTAGCCTTCCTCCATACAACTGCACCGTAAGTTAAGATGGGTCTTACAACCGCTATACACATCCAGTGTACCATGTTTGATTGCAGTCCCCACATGCTTCCGAACGTTCTGCGGCAGGCGTATAGTGCCACGTATGCCCGCTTGACACGATCTTCTATATTATCCCTCCAGCTGAGTTTGGAGTCTAATATGACGCCCAGGTATCTCACCGATTTGTATAACGGTAACTCCACTCCCCCCATTCTTGGGTTGCTGAAGGATAGAACTGTCCTTTTCCTTGTAAACAACACAACTTCCGTCTTAGAGGGGTTAATTCCCAGTCCTCGACCCATTTTCGTTCATACAAGACTTTGGGCCCCGCCCACATTTGGAGGAAGAATTGAAGAAAAACCTAAAAATTTTCAGAAAAACTTAATTTCGACTGGCCTTGAGCCTAATTTAGGAAAGTATGAAACAAAAAATTAGCAGGTTAGGTAAATGTGACTTTATATCAGATTTCATTTATACAAAGTTTTTAGCCACGCCCTCCTTTAGGGGTCGATTTTTAAAAAATATTGAATTTCAACCCAAAAAAGGATAGAGGAGAAAAGTAATCCATTCAACACGCAAATGCTGATGAGCTAGTACGGAACATGAAAATCTGCACAGAAACCCTAAAGCCTACCCCTACCTATTTGAGGAGGCAAAGGTGGCTTATATTCGGCCAACCCTAATCTGCATAACAGACGCCGACCAGGAAGCCGCCGATTTTAAAACAGACGCTCCTGGCAGACCAAAACCTAACGTTTGTTGCTGGTTTTAGTCTGCCCCTGATATTTTCCATATCTGTACCCACCATATCTGGTAAGCATTCCCCTATCCGCCACCTGGAGAGGCACACAATTGGGGACCAGCAACCCCAGAAGGGGGCGCCGTGTATGCATCTCCACTGATCTTGTGCTCAGCAGCTCCTGCATCCATCAGGCTCGCCTGATGGCTTAGTGTGACGTATTGGTGTGACGTATTGCCAAATAAAAAATAAAAAATAAAAAATAAATAGAGTGGTGCAACAGCTCGAGGTGAACCAGGGCCAACTTCATAACAATGTATGCTGGTGTGTTAATTTTCTTACATACAAGGGGACCTACAATTTTTTGCCGAATCCGAACGGCTTTTTGAGAAGTTTTTCAAGACAAATGATACTCTCGGAGGGCTTGTCAGACCCTCGCGGAGGTGGGAGCCGTGAAAAAGAACAAGTCTTATTTTTTCAGGTGACGATGGCAGGATTCGAACCCAGACCTCCGGCGTAGTAAGCACACACACTAACCACTACGCCACGGCACCCCGTATCGCCAAATGCCCCCTCGATATCTAGGAAAGCGCACAGATTACTATCTCTTTGGTGTCAAGAGCATTTTGGATAATTTCCGTCAACTGACATAGAGCGGTCTCAGCAGATCTGCCCGCTCTGTACGCATGCTGGCGGTGGTGAAGAGGGAAGTTGCTTAGCACTTCTTCTCTTTGGTAATTGTCCACTGCTTTTTCCATTGTAGCATGAAGTAGCACTGTGATCAAGGTACTAAAAGACCAAGGGGCAATACTTTCCCCTGCATAATTTTCTCCAAGTTGAACATTATTTGATAAACTTTTTGGGAAATTCTATTGTTTTTGATTAAACAAGCCTAGATATAGTTGGCAGGACACCTGATGGGTATCGCACCGGAAGTTTTCAAGGTAGCGTGGCTGAAAATCAGGAAGGACCCTTTTAATACTATAGCAAAAACCCGATAAAACCTCCATTTAATACGAAAAAAGCAAATGGGAAAGTGCAATAAAGCGTATGTAAAAGCTTGAGCCAGTCTGCGACGGATTGCATTACACCCTACCCTTTGCAAAAATTTGCCACGCCTCCAATAAGCGGGTGGGTGAAAATTGTAACTTTTGCACGCTTTATGCAAGGAGGCTTCATGCTTTTTGGCCTTAAAAACCAACTAAAAAAAAATCTTTTGTCTCAAAATCACGCCTACAAAACTGGGCGGAGACATATAGTTCCTACAGATAAAATAAGTTGTTTAAAGTTTCAAAATTAAAAGCAAGAAAAATGTTATTTTAAGTTAAAGCCAATAAAAAGTGGGCATTTACCGCGCGCTAGGTCAACATTTTTTCTGTCATCGAAAATTACAAACTCGTGCTGCATGCTAAAAATAAATGCGCTGGTACGACTATAACATCCACATTAATGTTAATCAGTATTTTAAAATATAGAGGAGTTCGCAAATACAAGCATGTGTCTGGGGGTAGATTCAGCTGATTCTTTAACCAGGTCTTAATTGTTTCTTAACGCTATTCTTAATTGCTAGTCTTAATTGATTCTTAATGCTTATCTTCGAAATTTCAGCTACCTAGCTCAAAAATTACGACCTGTAGATTGTCTACTTACGGACGGACGAACGGCCATGGCTTAGCTTAACCAATACTCCTGTCCGTCTCGTTCATATCTCTTAAAGGTCTGATGGGTCTACGGTGATTATCTCACTGCATTTTAAACTGTACTTTAAACTGCATATACCCTGGGTAGGGTATACAAAAACGTTTAGTCAACATAAAAGACAAGTTTTTTTGTACTTTTAAGTACTGTCGGGGCTAATATTATAAACTTAATAAGACACTAATGCTCAAAAGCAAAGTAAGTCCCATCAGAAACTGCAAAAAAACTCCTGTGGTATTGTTATTTGTTTTTTTTTTAACGTGCTTTTAAAGGATATTGCCTTTTTTAGATGCCTGCACTGAAAGGAAATAATCCACAACATCTAGTTCATGTTTACTGTTCAGGCACTGAACACAAAATACATATTGGAAACGTTTCTATACGAATGTTGTTGCTCTCAAAAGGCCACTCAGACACTTGAAAACGTATTGCCTGTAGAAAATTTTTTACAGAAGACCCTAAACAAAACTTTGATCATACTGGCGTTGCCAAAGGCCGCAAAGAACCCTTGATGGCGCTCAATATTGACGACTATTCAACGCTGACCTATATGCTGGCTCTTAGCCCGCTCGAAAAAGAATCAGTCGAGTATGGAAAACATTCAACGAGCTTCAATGCAAATAAAATCTTTTTTTTTTAGTTTTTGGAAACTCAAAACTAAAGTTTGTCCCATGGCATTAAACTGACAAAAAGGATGGTTTATGAAAAAGCATGCAACAGGGCTTTTCCGGGGAAGTAAAATGAATTAAGTTATTTCGTTGCTAAAATCCATTATTTTTAACTTCAACATTCCGAGGTATTTTGAGACTAAAAGAACAGTTTTTTTTTTTGCTGCTAGTCTACATATCCATAATACCCATAAAGTTGACACAACTTTTCGAGCGTTTTTTTTTTAGTTTCAATCGAAAGTTAAAATTTATTTTTCATTTTAAAGGCAAAACTTAAAAGGCGACGCTATTACGAATTTTCAAACTTTAATTTATTGAGTTTTGGGTGGCTCCACAAGTGACTCTTTGGGACGAAATTTTCGCTGGTAAAACGAATTTATCAAACATTTGCAAAAAAAAGGGAAACTTTGGTAGCAACTGTTGTGGTCATACTTCATAAAACTAACTCGAATAATTTTAATGACATCAGAAGCAGACTTTACTTTGAAAAAGGATGAAGTAGAAAACTGGGGCGTGTGATGGCTTCTGGGACCCTTTTTGTTTTGATTTTTTTTACGCCCTCCTTTACGATGTAATGCATAATGAATTGGGGAATTGGAGGATTGAGTTGGTTTTGGAATTGGGATTTATACCAAGTCAAGTAAAACATGTTGAATTGGCCTGGAAATGCAATGCGGGGAGGAGTGAATTAAAGATTCAGGATAAAATATTCGTCTGATGTTTGCGGTTAGGAATTTTGAGTAGGAAAGTTTTTGTTTGACACTCCCTCTGCAACTTGACTTGTAGAATGTTTTCGAGTTCAAAATACAGTTAAAATACAGACTTTTCTTCAATGACCTTTCCGATTGATTTTTCTAATTATGGTGTTTTTGCGATATCCCAAACTCTACACTCTTGTATGTAAGCACTGCAAATTAGTACGAGATACGAATTCAACTTTTCCCGCAACTTAGTGTAAACGAAACTTTAAAAGGTCAACTTTTTTGTCATAAAAAAGTTTGAATTTCCTCGCGCTCCCTTTAAAACTTTAACTCAAGTGCAACTTGAAAGGAAGCCAAAAACTTAAGCCTCCTCCCTAGTGCAGTGGCAAACTGTGGCGCATATTATGTGGGCCCTCTCTCATATAGCTGCGTGTTTAAAGATACACCTTATAGCAATTTACAAAGAGTTATACCTACTCTTAGCCGAAAGTTACAAAACTTATTAAATTTATGCATTAAAGTTACCATATCAAAGGCATAACACAAAAATATGGCCGGAACTAAAAACAACTACCGCAGAATATCCACAGATACTGTGTGTAGACATTAAGACTTAAGAAGTATATGAATATCTTCGAAAACCCACATTTTGCTGGCAAACACTATACACGCACAAGGACAAGGCTACTGAACTTTTGTCTGTGAACTGTGATTTATAGTGGGCAAACGATGTCGTCTGTCCAAAACAGTAAGTTAAGTTTACACAAGTTATGTGCAACAATTCCGTAAGATTCTCATATTTCTGTTGCACACAAACTGAGATATACACAAAATACCAGCCTTATACGTAGATATAATCACAACTCAGGTACACGCGTACAAGCTACATGGGGAAGTCAAGTCAGCAGCGTGCAGCTAGATAGTTCCGCGCATTGTTGCTGAATTAATTGTGTTCTGTGAAAACATGTTCCTTCCATTTGTATTGTCTGAGTTTCCATAATTCACATCAATTAGCATCTTAGACTATGGAGCAAATTAAATTGTGGATGCATTAAAATATGTTTTGGGGTGATAACACAAGGCAATATTTAGCTGCTATGCAGTGCAGATGCATAGTCAATGAGTTGAGTTGAGAGTCATAGTCCCCAATGTGGGAACATTGTTTTATCGTTTTAAATTTGATTTTAATTCCCGGAAGTTGAGTGAAGTAGCTCGAATAGCATTAATGTACTCGTTTTAACTTAGATACGAATTACACAGGGTTTTATAATAATCGCAAAGTACCTATGTATCACGAATAGGTACGAGTTCAAGTTCGTTATGCTCTTGAGAATCTTAGAATTTCTAGGGGCCGGCTTAATACACGATCTGATAATGACGGATCAAAAAAAAAAACTAAATTTAACACAGCGAACAGTTTTTCAGTACAGAGTTAACCTCTTAAGTAAAGTTGTCAAAATCTTGGATACTCGAAATTATTGGCTCTCCCAGCTCTCAATTCACAAAGAAAACACAGAAAAAAGAGTTCGAGTCATTTTTAACGGAAACACGCAAAGCAATTGCCATTTCACGCACAAAAAAAAAAACTTTCGAAGAAGTTCACACTATTCACGAGAGTTGACCCGAGGATAACCAAATTTGGCGAGTTCAGCCGAGATTAATCCCGAATCAATATTCACTGAAAAACTTAATTTTTGAGAAAATCTCAGTTTAACTCCGAAAATTTTGATGATCTCTGATATGATCTGATATGTATATAGATTTGCATTTGGCTCTTCTTAATTTAAGCACTTTCAAATTGACAGAATGGAAAATAAAAGTGCTGAATAAAACTGACATGGAAAATATCCGGGGAGAACCAAAACCAGCCACAAAAGAAAATTTCGCGCGAATTTGTTCTTGGCTCATAGCACAATGTAAGACTCTGCTGTACAGGAACTTTCGTGGCAACGAAAAAGCCGATGAGCTTACACGGCATGGATCGACATTAGAACCTCAAGAAGCTCTTCAATGGATCCAACCCCGACTCGGTGACCTAAGAAGGTGGCTGGAAAACAAGATCCGGGTGAAAGCAAATAAAAGTTGGACATCCTTGTCTATATACATCCTTGACTAAATATGATAAGTCCCGAATTATCACGCTCATCAAAAGCAACAGGAAGATTCTAGTAGGTATATTATTCAGTAAGTATATTACCTAGTAGGAAGTTATGGCTACTAATAATAACACCTACTAACGGGTGATTTCTTAAGAGGTTAAGAACTTTTTAAAAAAAAAAAAACACAAAAAATTCGAAAAAATTGATGAAATATTTATTTGAATCGATAGTTTGAACCTTGCAATTTAATGTTTAAAGATAATTTCATGCAAATGTTGACCGCGGCTGCGTCTCAGGTAGCCCATCCGCTGAGTCCAATTTTGGCATTCCACGTAGTGCTGTAACAAAGGCCTTACTGCTGGGAACGGCGCCGAATCGACATTTCGCGGTCTTCTGTCACACTAGCTGATACGGCCGCAATATTTTCTTCACTACGCACATTACGTAAACGTGTTGGTGGTATAATGTCCAACAAAGTAAATTTGGTGCTCAGAAGGTCGAGAATGCCGACCATAAAATGGAAGCAGCGCGCGTTGAACATTTCGAACCGAGCACGAATTTTGATAGTAAAATTCAATAATTTGCAAGCGTTGTTCATTCGTAAGACGATCCATGGTTAAATTGCAAACCAAACTGAAGCTGTTTGACAGTGACACAAGGTGCTAAACACACGTCAGCTGTCAAAACCAGTGTTGCCAAAACCAAACCAGCTAAAAAATCACCCGTTAGTACAGACAACATTCTATGAAACTTAATCTCGACAATGACGACATCTGCAGAGGATGTCGCGATACGGCTTGCTGCGGGGACACACCTCACTTTCTGTGCCACTATCCCATTCTGTAAGTAAGCTGCGGAAAGGACATTAGAAGCTACTTCTTCCACGACATTTCAGAACTTAAAAAGGCACCACTAACATCTCTTTCCAAGTATGTTAAACAAAGTGGCTCAAGGAACTAAACACGGCGTAAGAAGGAAGCGAAAACATCCAAACAACAAGGATCATCAGCCACTATCTATCACAATGGGTCACAATACCCCTAAGTGCGATGAGGCGCAGGCTATCTTGCTTCATCAACCCCACGACCTGACCTAACCTAAGACTAGGCAAGAGGTGAATGAAATTACCCTTGTCCCCCCCGTCAATGTCTTCAAAGGAATTTCAGAAAGGCCGATTGCGTAAAGTGCATGGAGGTGGCGAACATGCACCTGGATACCCAGGCTGTCATCTTAAATGGCTCTGATGACTTAGATAGGGCGGTTTCAAGAAGGCGTGTCCGATTGTATTTATAAAAGTGCCCAACCAAAGTGGTGAAATAGGGATATAGGTTTAAAGAGGAAAGAACTAAGAAAACTCTACAATAGGACGAACCTTTAAAAAAGCATAGACCATGCATGGAATGAGTACAGCGATTGCAAAAAAAAATTTAGCTATTTAGTTAGGAAGTCAAAAAGGGCTTCATGGCCCTTTAAAGATACTGCGAATCTACCGGAGCAACAGACAAGTCCTCGAAGCTACGCCAGATCCTTTCAAAAGAAGAGTGCATTCGTAGCTTCCTTAGGAAAAATGATGGAACCTGGACTGAGAGCAGCCAGGAGGTTTTGGAAGCTTTGAAGGTAACTCACTTTCCTGGGTCCACATTAGCGGATAGTAAGCAACTTACTCTGCGAAGAGGAGCTAGGTGTTCTCATTGACAGGAAAAAACTACGGTGAGAAATTCAGTCCTTCAAGCCGCACGAACACACAAATCTCCGGGACTGGATTCGTTCTCCTAATCATGCTACAAAAAGTACCGGAGTTGGCAAGTCAAAATAAGATGGAAATTCTCAGACACTGTCTAGGAATAGGATATATTCTTTCAGCTTAGAGGGAAGCAAAGGTGATTTTTGTACCCCATCCCATAGCATAGGAGGTATATTAAGTTTGTTATATAGTTTGAAACACGGTGAAATCAAGACCTTAAGGTCGTATGATGGAGACCGAATTCTGAATCGAATAAGCCATGTCCGTCCGTCTGTATGTCACATTTTGAACTAGCCTTTAATTTTGAACTAGGGTGCTGAAATTGCGTACGTAAAATCCATGTCATGCGAAGCAGTACACGTGTAAAAATTTGAAATCCGCCCACAAACGGTCTAAATGTGCAACTACCTCCAGAGATTTCAAAACTGTAAGACGTTCTAAAATGCTGAAATTTGATATTTAGCATCTAATGAATGTAAGACACAAAAAGGAAGAGTTTAACTGGTAAAGCTCCTCCAGTGGGCGTGGCATCTATTTTAAGGGTAAATTTTCAAATGCAATACTCAATATTTTTGCTCTAAATTGAAAAAATTTTGCGTAATATTTTATGTAGAAAACGTTTAGTTCCACATTTTGTCTATACAAGACTTTGGGCCACGCCCACATTAGGAGGCAAAATTGAAGAAAACCCTAAAATTTTCCAGAAAAAAACTTAATTTCGACTGGCCTTGAGCCTAATTAAGGAAAGCATGAAGCAAAAAAAGATATCGTTCATATAAAGTTTTTAGCCAAGCCCCCTTTTAGGGCTCAGTTTTTCAAAAATATTGAATTTGAACCAAAAAATTTTACGTACATTTAAGTGTAACTTGAAAATATCTGTGGAAATATCTTATAATTGATAGTTTGTAAGTAGGGGCGATTGGACCACGCCCCTTTTCGAAGTTTGCATTACACATAAAATGTCAAAAAATAACTATGTCATCAGCATCTTATAATGTGGGATAGGATGGGGTATTTAACGGTCTGTTTTACGGACTGTAACTTCTGCGTGCACACTGTAGCACTTACTCACTGGTTATACCTTAAACTGGCAAACGGGGGCATACAGCAGCAAAGGACTTCCAGACCAATAAGTCTCTCATCCTTAAGAACGCTGGAAAGACTACTCGATCTTTACATTTGGACACATTATCATTCCTTCACATTTCTAATCGAGTCGCAGCATGCATACATGAAGGGCTTATCTACAGAAACCGCCTTCCCTGAGGTGGGCAAAATAGAAAGGAGCCTACAAGTTAATGAGTTTGCTATGTCTGCCTTTCTTTACATTGAAGGGACCTTAGTGCCCTATATTGATGAGGCCTTAGTGGAGCGTAGTGCCTTCAAAGCACTCTAGTAGACTAGCATTCAACAGGGCATTATAAACTGGGTTTGCAATATATGCTTGCAAAAAGGAAAACTATCTGTTCGATTGGGCAAAGCTCGGCGAGAATGTTTGAAATCAGGGGAACACCTCAAGGTGGAGTATTATCTCCACTCCTGTGGTGCTAGTTATCAACAATATTTTGAAGAAGTTAAGAGCCATGGGTATCACTTGGGCAGATGGTAATGGTGCAGGGAAAGTACTAAAATATCTAAAGTGAAATCATGGAGGTTGCTCTGAAGAACCAGAAGAATCAGCCCCTGAACCAAAAGCTGTAGTCTCAGTGTCAACCTTTCCAAAAACGAACTTTTTACCAGAGAGTACAAGATACCGCAATTTCAACTCCTAAAACTAAATGGAATGGAGTGATTCCTTTCGGAAAGCGCGAAGTATTTGAGTGTAATTCTGGAAAAAAAACTAAATTGGAATCCTAACGTAGGGGAAAGAATCAAGAAGGCATCTAACGCTCCTTTTTATTTCCAAGGGAATGGAAGGGGCTTTAAACCTGTCATGGTTCACTAGTTGAATAATGTGGTGGTAAGACGCATACCTACTTACGGTGCCTTGGTATGGTGGAAAGCAAAAAACAGAAAAATAGTTTAAGCTAAATTATCAGTAGTTCAGAGAACGGCTTGTGTAGCCTTCGCATGTGTACTCCGTACTACACCCACGAAAGCTTGGAACACTCTGCTGCACCTAACATCTGGCATTGTGCATTACCAACCAATCGGGCAATATAAATCATTTTAAGAGCAATAACTATACGGACACGGCACGATCCTGAAGAAGCTACTGCCAGCGCCAGGCAATAAAAGTCACACGGATGAAATTCCCTCCCTGGTCGACTTCGACACAGCGTAGGGTATTTTTTATACCAGGAGGGAGGACAGCGAAAATAATTCAATTGCCAGGTCTAATGAAACTGCAATCTTCACAGATGGTTCGAAAACAGGGTAAGCAACCGGTTCCGGTGTCTTCTCAAAAGACCCAGAACAAAAAGTATCCTTAAAACTACCGGGTACAAGCAGTGTTTTCCAATCAGAGGTTCTGGCTGTACTGAGGGCAGCCGAGCTTATGCAGATGACGTCTATATCCGGCAGAGATATCGTCATTTACACCGATAGCCAAAGCAGGCTACGCTCAAAGCATTGCAATCGAGCAACATCAAATCTGATATAGTCGGAGCTGTCACACAATGCTTAAAGCATTGCGGAGTTAGAACCGACTTTTTGCAGTCTTTTGGTGCCAGGACACAGCGGTATAGAGGGAAACGAACAAGCTGGCGAGCTTGCAAAAAAAGAAGGGCTCCTTGGAGATAGTGAAGTTTTTAACATTAAACTCACCCTCTGCGTATAGTAAGAGGCACTGTTGAGGAGAAAATTACAATGACTGCCAACCAAAGGTGGACTAGTCTGACTGGACATAGAATATCCAAGGCTTTCTGGCCACGTTTTGACGGAAGAAAGCTTGAAATGATTGAAATGAGCAGGGACAAGCTAAAGGCTTTAGTGGGAATTCTTATTGGACACTGCCTCCTGCGGAATCACGCTAAGAGGCTCAGGCTTTCTGATACGGATATTTGTCGCTTCTGCAGTGATCTGCAGGTGGTTAGGGAAAAAACACACAAACTGTGTGAATGCGAGGCAACTTTAGGGAAACATTCCTTCAAAAGTTAAGCTGAAGTAGACGGCACAAGCTTCAAAGTCATTCTCGGTTAAAACCAGGGAAATTATTGGCTGTTTCACTAGGGAGAATGTTAATGTTGTTTTACCTTTTGAACAATAAGTTCACCTGGTTCCCCAGAAATGGCGATGTGCCCGTTTTGATGCCTAGTTTCTGTGTGGTCCTTTTCATCACACCCTTGCTTAACCTAACTTAACCTAGATTAGGCAGAACAAAATGATTTAGGTGCCACACTAACCCAAATAAATATATACTTTAGGAAAAAAGGTCTTTAAGTGTCAATCACAGGCCACTCCAATTATCCCTTACGGTTGAGGGGAATCGAAATACGTAACTTCTATAGCAGCAAGCGTACCTCTATTCTTAGAAGAATAAATTAGCTTATCAAAAAATAAAGAATACTAATAATCTTACAGGATTTTTGGGTTTACCGAATTTGTGGTATTTTCAACGTTTAGCTTCTCATTTACATAGATTCCAAGAATTTTCCAAGAATGCCAGCATTCGGCTTTCTATTTTGCTGGTAGAATTAATGTTGAAAATTCATTAGGTCATTTATCATCCAACAGTCGAGGACGTTTTCCTGGAAACGAATATGAAATATTAAAGAGAATCCACCAGCGAATTGGGATGCGGATTGTAATTTCCAAATAAATGTGGCAGACCAGAGTCTTTCATTGCTTGATTTCACCAGATAGATGCAACGAGCAGTTCCACTTTTCACTGATGCTGACAATCATTATGGCCAGCGGCACTTTTGTGACTAAAGCCATAATTACAGTTGGTCGCTTTGGAGTTTTTGCGATTTTTCTACTGTAAAGCACCTGCTTTTGGTGGAGCAAGTAATAGGACTCACTTGAACTGCGATTTCAATAGATCCCTTGTGACCCGTTATTTGATTTCAGTGGTAAGGACAAAGTTTTAGCTCATTAAATCTTATTTAGTTGCACTGGTTCCTTCTTTAGTGGGACTAATATATGCACCCACCTATAAATTACGCCCCTCCGAGATTCGCATGAAGTCAGATAAGTTGGTTTGCCGAACTCAGTTTTTTCTTGTTTATTTTTTTTCTACTTTTTTGTACTTTAAAATATATTTAAAGTACAGGTACTTTATAAATAAAATAAGCTCGAGGTGAACCAGGGCCAACTTCTCAACAATGTGTGCTGGTGTGTTAGTTTCTTTACATACAAGGGGACCTACAATTTTTTGCCGAATCCGAACGGCACTTTGGGAAGTTTTTCAAGACAATTGATGCTCTCGCCGAGGTGGGGACCGTGAAAAAGAACAAGTCTTTTTTTCAGGTGACGATGGCAGGATTCGAACCCAGACCTCCTGCGTAGTAAGCACACACACTAACCACTACACCACGGCACCCCACATACAGGTACTTTACCTACATATAAAATAGTTGTTTAATTAATAATAACTTAATTATTTATTGTCTTTCATAGATTTTTTCTATTTCTTTGCCTTACATTGTATTATTATATTGAATTGTACTTCATTTCATTAAATATAACGTTATGTATTGAATCGAGGCGGGGGTCCTTAGCGGCTGAAGATCCACCAACCCCAAAGCAAAAAATTTAAAAAAAATTGTAGATTGTGTAAGTAAGATTAGTAATAGGTCAAAATATATTTTTTTTTCTGAAATTTGGGATGTCTTATAAGATATATGTAAGCCACTATTATGAAAACAAGTAGAAAAGTCCGTCTGGAATGGATTGCAAAGTACGCGATTTTACCTTAAAAACAAATTACCAAACCTCTAGAAAGTAGAATTTAAAAATATAAAATTTTGAAGGTCTTATTAGGTGTCTTATTATTATGTCTAATTTAGTGCGTGTGAGTGAAGCTTATTTTGACATTGGTCCCCTGAAATCTACATGTGAGTTGAGCGTCACGAATCGGAGTACTAACTTCACTTTAACTCAGGATTTTAAACAGAAGTATAGCCAGTTCCCAGAGACGTATAAACCTCGGGCCGCCTCTCGTGACATGCCTGTTGGAACACATAGGTAGTCCTCACTCACACAACTTAAAAAGATACTTCACTTTTCTCGCAAAACACCACTTTCTAGTCTCATTATTTATTGTTACCAGGCCGGCCCTGTCGGAAAAACTGGGATATAGTTTGAGGAAAGGGAGGGATGGGGGATATTTGGCACTCCTAAGCCTTTCTGACTTCTTATTTAAAGAACGTCTTTAGACGATTTTCATACAACCAGACCACAGATGTCACCTTTCCATGCCCAAGGCTCCTGAATGGAAGCTATGGTGGTTCCCGATTCTGCAAGTCGAAAGCCTTCTGCTTAAAAGAGCAGTAGCAGCTTGCCAGTTCTGTATATTGACTTGAATAAGCAAAATAGAAAAAAGCAACCATCAAACCCATTCGCGCGCGCCATTTAATATTGAAAAGTGAAAAATTACAACAATTTAGAATTCTGCATTTTGACTCAAGAAATATCTGCGCGGTTAAAATATCTGCGCATATTGAAAAGAATTATGGTATAATGCACTCTTTTTTAGATTTTGGTATATCGAAGAACAAAGTATTAAACTACATACTTACTTATAGGATTCCCGACCCATGGAGGGTCTCTATCTAGTTCACAGTAGCCCTCTATCCTCTGCGATCCTGGGCACGCTGCTTCCAATTGTCCAGACCAAGCGCTCTGGCATCCGCGATGGCTTGGTCCTTAAAACGGAGGTTCGGTCTTCCTGATCGTCTCGAGCCTGCGGGCTTGGATTCGAAGACCCTCTTGGTTGGAGCGTTGTTCTCCATTCGCTCGATGTGACCGAGCCAATGTGGTCTTCGTGTTTTGGCTTTTTTAACTACATCCACATCTTGGTACAGCACATAGAGCACATAGAGTATATCTTCTTCTCCATTCGCCCTCCTCGCACACAGGACCGTAAATTCGCCGCAGAATTTTTCTCTCGAAAGAGCCAAGTATAATTTTACCTTCTCTGCTTATCGTCCAGCATTTGGCGCCATAAAGCAGAACTGGCAGAATAAGGGTTTTGTAGAGCTTACACTTTTTCTTTCGCGAGAGGAACTTTGAACCCATTTGTTTTGCCAAACCCAAATAACAGCGATTTGCTAGGGTTATTTTTCGACAAATCTCCACTAGGGTGTCGTTTGTAAAGTTGATGTAAGCTCCTAGGTAGATGAACCCTTAACTTCCTCGAAGTTGCTGCTACCAACAGTGACGTTTTGTCCTAAGCGGCGGACGGATGTTTCTTTGTTTGTTGATAACTACATATACTTGGTCTTATCTTTGTTTACTTCCAGGCCAACCAAATTTGCCTGTTCTTCAATCGCCGTAAAAGCCTCTATCACGGCACGACTGGAGCGGGCGATGATGTCGATATCGTACTCGTACCCCAGTAATTGCAAGGATCTGTCGAAGATAGTACCTTCCGTGTTGACCTTTGCCCTGCGCACTATCATCTCGAGAACAAGATTGAAGAATGCACATGAGAATAAATCTCCTTGCCGAAACCCAGTGCATGTTTGGAACAGTTCCGAGGAGATGTTCCCAAACTACACGTTGCACCGTGTGTTTTCTAATGCTACACGCACAGTTTGTATTCATTGGTCAATTCATTGGTCTTTTCCAGGATTTGCCATAGTGTGAAGATCTGGTCTATGGTCGATCTGACAGGCCGGAAGCCACACTGGTAGGTGCCGATTGGTGTGTCGCAGAACGGCCTAAGATGCTCACACAGTACGTTTGACAGGATCTTGTATGCGACATTTAACAGGGATATGTTATGACTATATGCCTCGATAGTCCTTGCAAGACTTAGGATCGCCTTTCTTAAAGATGGGGCATATGGAACTGATTTTCCAGTCTTCGGGGATGCTTTCTGTCACCCACACTTGTTTAATGATTTGGTGCATGCACCCCACCAAAACATCACCGCGGTATTTAAATAGCTCTGCAGGTAAGCCATCAGAGCAGGCGGCCTTGTTGTCCTTAAGCCTCTTTATAGCTAGGCTAACTTCTTCAATACTAGGTAATGGGACTTCTTCGTGGTTGACTGGACCCTCGTTCTCTCCTGGTATAGTTTTTTCTCTCTCTTGTACCTCTTCCACTCTCTCAAAGCAGCTGCTGGAAATGCTGCTTTAACACTTCAACTATTCCCTGTGCTTCGGTGAATTTGTTTTCCTTCGCTATTTCGAAGAGCCTGGGTTCCTGAGTTCTAAGTATTTAAACTACGAGTACTTAAACTGATTTCGGAACTATTTTTAATAATGTCGACAAGCCCAAAAGTCCACTCCTTCTTTGGTCATCAATTTTCAAAGACTTTATGAATTTAGCCATCAGCAAAATTAAAAAACCCCTGTTTACCTTTGCAGATTGTCATACGAAAATTTAAAGGTACCTAGCTAAATTCTTTTTGGTGCGTATAGGAATTAAATAATAAAAGCTAAGCTCACCGCTATAGATGATACAATAAGTTTTCTTTCATGCATACAATCTTTTCTTTTCTATGACAGGAAACGATTGGACTTATTCTCAATTTTAATATAAAAATGCTGTCCTTTGTCATGTTAATGTGTAACATACTCTTTAGATGTTTCAGGCTTGAGCATTGCTTAACGCGTTTGTAAACCTTAGAAGGAACTGAGAAATCTGGAGGTAAGACGCTTTAATTTAATATATCGGTATAAACACAAAAAAATTTTTAAACCGCAGTATCCTTCAAGTCCTTGTCTGTGGACATGAAATCCTCTCTTTCATATGTCCGCCTTCATGTCATTTATGGATGTGCTGTTCATTATGATGAGGTACTTATACTAAGAATGTTTTTTCCATATTAATAAAAATATTCATCAAATATTTATAAAATTCAATCAAACGACCGCAAATTGTTTGTAACCAAGCGGGGACAATGCGCCTTCATTAACAATAAATTGATGTACATAAAAAGATTACCACTGGTATAAGATGCTCATTATCTTGCATTGATCTTCGTTTTCCTACTTTGAAGTGAGTTTTAATTGATCTGTGATTCGAAACGAATACAACCTTTCGTATCGAATGTACCTTGTCTTGCTTAAGTGACCTTCAATGAACGACAGGGCGAATTAATCTTGGCGGCAAAGCAAAGCACAGATTGTCTCGGTATTTGCAATATGACTTGTCTACTCTAGTGGCATATATAGTTGCGGCCATGAAAATACCTCAAACTCGTTAGTTCGCTCGCAGCCACAGGTAGTTGTCGTATTAATGCATCGATAATCATGTGTGTTCTTGTAATAATGTGAACTAGCATACGGACTATCTACACATTTTGTAGCTCAACTCCTAAGACTAAAGAATGGTCTTGTTAGGCGAAATTTATTTGAGCAGCTGCCGCTATCTTACTCAATACCATAGGAATATTGCCTCACTCGTCGTGGAAGTATGTAATACATAATTGGTTTTTAGTCAACTTGTCAAAAATTAAACCTTGTTTATTCTGAACGGAAAAACTAATTCTAAGACTTAAGCACAGGTGAATGTTGAATTGTTCTGGCATCTCCTGAAGACATTATTAGCATTATGGGGGTACTTTGATGTTTATAGGGACTAATTTCAGGCACTTTATCAGTCAGTCCATGTAAACTCAAAACTTATTTCAGCGCGCCACTAAGGACAAAACGTCACTTTTGGCAGACAAAATCGTAGTTGTTGCTACCAAAAGTGACTTAGGAGGATGGAGGATATGGAGTGACTTAGTGACTTACTTAAGGACTAAGGAGTTTATCTACCTTGGAGTTAAAGTCAGCTCCAAAAACGATAGCTCAATGGAGCTTCGTCGAAGAATAACAAATGGCATCAAAACTCCTCTCAAGAAGGACAAAGTGCAAACTCTACAAAACACTAACACTGCCATTTCTGCTTTATGGCGCCGAAAGAACGACAATAAACAGAGAAGGAGAAATTATAATTAATGTCAGATAGAGGGGGGGATCATATATATAAAACTGCGACATTCTATGTACCAAGATTTATTCGAAGCCAAGCCCCCCCCCCCAGGCTCAAGTCGACCAGCAAGACCGAACCTCTATTTTAAGGACCATCGCCACAGCAGTTGCCAGAACGCTTGGTCTGGACAATTAGCAGCAGCGTGCCCGGATCGCAGAGGTTGCGGAAACTACTGTGAACCAGGCCGATACCCTCCATGGGTGGGGAGCCATATAAGGAAAGGTAGGAAGGATTTCAGGCACTTGACGGCTGCCCAACTTTCCAAAAATATTCATGCGTGGTCTTGGTAGATAGGCGGATAAATGGCGTTAAATCCCGTCCTTTTTATGTGCGCGTTGGTCTTCGCCAGGGCTGTTTTCTGTCCCCGCTCCTTTTCATAGTATATATGGACTGGATGGTGCAGCGCAGTCTTGGTGAGCAATGTTTCGAATTGGCTGGCATCAGGGTGAGCCATCTGCTTTTCGCAGATGATTTGGCCATCCTTGCATCATCCAAAGAGGAACTTCAACGAGCACTGGATAGGTTTGCAGCCGTCTGTGGTGATGCTGGGATGAAAGTAAACGTGAACAAATCGGAAGTGATGGTTGTTTCCCGAACTCCTGTGCAGTGTACCCTGCACATAAATGGAGTTCCATTAAAACAGGTGGAGAAGTTGAAGTATCTCGGGGTCTTTTTCACGAAAGATGGGAGGAGTGATACTGAGTTGTCCTTAAGAATTGGCCAAGCTAGAGCAATAGTAAAGGAACTGCGCCGGCCGGTCATCCGGAAAGTTGAGCTTGGAGTGAAAGCAAAGATCTCAGTTTTTAATTCAGTGTTCGTTCCGACCCTCATCTATGGTCATGAAATTTGGGTAATGACCGAAAGAATTAGATCGCGGGTACAAGCTGCCGAAATGAGATTCCTGAGGTGCGTTGCTGGTGTTACTCTTAGGGATAGAGTGAGGAACGTCAGTATTCGTGGGAATCTTAATGTTGAGCAGCTACTTCTCCGAGTGGAGCGATCGATTCTTCGATTGTTTGGACAAGTTGTTCGCATGCCCCCTGACAGAATTCCTTGACAGGTCATGCTAGCCGAGATGCGAGCGCGTCGCCCGCCTGGTAGGCCAAGAAAGAGGTGGTGGGATCAGGTAAAGAATCTCTCTGAGTCCCGCCTGGGGATTGCGCCCGAGTCTCTTGAGTTGGTGGCGGAGGATCGAGAAAGATGGAAGTACTATTTAGCCACCCTCGCTCCACGACCCTTTTAAAGAATAAGCGGCATTCGAAAATGATGATGACGATGATGTCTTGGTAGAAATCACGTTGTTCCTAAGCCAAGATAAGGCTTCCTGCAATGAATATGAAGATGGAAGAAGAAACTTTGATTAAGTCTCTGGCTTCTGCGACCACTCGCTACCAGTCCCATAACAATTTATTTTATTTCAGATGGAAGGGTGTGTACTGAGAGACTTGAGACTAGTCGTGCTAGCCGAGATGCGACCGCGTGGCCCCTAGTAGGCCAAGAAACAGGTGGTGGATAAGATAAAGAACCTTTCCGAGTCCCGCCTGGGGATTGCGCCTGAGTCTCTTGAGTTTTTAGGCGGAGTATTGAGAACGATGAGACGAAAGACTATTTAATCACCCCCGCGACCCTTTTAAAGGATAAGCGGCATCTTAAAAATGATGATGATGATGATGATGATGATGAGGGAATTTACAGTGCTGCTGAGGTAGATGTGCGAAGTGATCCGTTGTTGTTAAGAGAATGGAATAACCCTTCTGGGGTTGTTTGTCCATCATAGGGTGCCACCTGGGGGGTGGCAGATATAGGGGAACGCTCACAAGATATGGTCTGTACCGGTATGTTAAATACCCCGAGTGGTCCAAAACCAGCATGTTATGAAAAATCCAGGAGCGTCTGCCTCTAAATGATCGGCTTCTTAGTCGGCGTCAATGTTTTCTCTTCCATATTTGTTGGAAGAGAAAAAACAGAACATCAATTTGACGTTATCAGATAATGTTGTTAAGTACTCTGTTGGTAATAAATAATCATTGCTTGCCTCTTTAAAGGCATGACACTTGCGGGGGGGGGGGTAAACTTTGATATTACTGTCCAGGGTTTTCATGTTCCGTCCTGCCTCATCAACGGTTTTGTTGAATAGAGAATTCCTTTTCTCCGCTTTCTATTCTCTCCTTAAATTCTCTCCACTCGCGATGTGCTTCCCATTTCAAGGGTAGTCATAACATTTTTGATCGCAAGCTTATTATAAAAAAAGAAGAAAAACTTAAAGCTTTTTTTACCGATCTCCCGTTAGTGTTGAGCTGTATACAGCAGTCTCTTATCAATACGTAGGTGCACATTCTTTCTTTAGTTTAAGGTCACTTATGGATGACTTTACTGTCTCAGATATTTTGCAGTAAAATATGACTGTTTGCTGGTTTTGGATATGAGGACTAGTTGGTTGCGGTTGAGTAGTTGGATCATAAACCAAAGAAGGTCTTTCGTCTTTCCTTTTGGTCCCCTTCTTTCACCACACTTTTTGGGCCTCTCTTTCTTTTTCTTCTTATTGGCCGTATTTTTAGGTTTTCTGGACCAAGACAGATGGTCTGGCTCGGGGCGCTCCCACATTGCGATGTAAACTCATCAGGGCCAGACAGATGATCTGTAAAGTTTTTCATCAGAGCCAGATAAATGGACGGGTATCTTAACTCCACAACCCCGACGAGTGACCAGAGTTCAGAAGACCCTAAAAACAACTGTGAGTGAAATATTAATAATTGCTTACATATAGTATAGAGCAATAAGATTCAAGGGTGGCGTCCATAGTTCCCAGTCAGATCGAACAATTAGCGAGTAACTAATTGGGGCTTATTCGACTTATTCGGAGCTCAGAGCTATAAGGGGTGAGTTATCCGGCTCTCTGTTCTGATAGTCATTAAAAGGGACTATTACTTCAGGTTGGAGGTCATCTTGTCGGGTTGCCTTCCTGGCCACGTAAAAAAACCAGCTGTTACAAAAAAAAAAACAACTACCGTTGGACGGTCGGACGGATGGTCGTCTACCAATGTTAGATCCCTTAACAGACCAAGTGCAGCCGAGCAAACAGCAGGGCCCCTTAACAACTGCAAGCTAGATGCCATCCATTAAACATGGTGGGATGGGCTGTTCAAAGGGGGTATGGAGTGCAGCGATTTTTACTACGGCAAATGCTGCCAGCACCAGAAGCAAATTTTGACGTGGTTACGTCGGTGGAGGTAGACCTAGGCAAAAAGTATTCAGCTACCAGTATCTGGTCAAACGCGCCATCGAAAGGCGATCCCCATCAAAGATTTACAAACATAAGCCTCATAAGCGCGCATGAACCTTCAGAGGAGAAAGATGAGGACGCAAAAGATGTGTTCTATTTTACAGCTCTTATGGGCGTAACATATGTATGAGCAATGCCCTAGCTACGATATTAAGTCTATCCTAGTCGATTTTAATATTAAACTAGGAGGTCTTTGATTAAAGGAGTGGAAACACAGCCTATACGACACGACCTCCGATAACGGGCAGATAGAATTTGCTTCGGGGCGGATGTTGTGGAGATATGGAGATCTCCCGATAAATCAACCGTCCAGCTTGACTATTTTGCGAAGCACGCGAGATACTTATCAAGTATCATTGACGTCCAACCATTATACGGAAGGCCAACGTTGACTTAGATCACAACCTCGTTGCAGCCAATGTTCCGAAACGGATATCTCGAGCAACGATAAGAAATGGAAATACTGTGAGACAGGTTGATGTAGAAAGGTTTCAATCGCATAAGAGATGTCAAGGTCCTTCTCCAGGTTACTCCAAGTAACTTAAAACCTTCTACGAAGTCCTATATGCAGCCAGCGTCAAATGTTGATAGCCAGTGGCTACATTGCCAAAATGCTATCATGAGATGCCGCCTTTGATGTGCTGAGTTTCACACAGCCACCACGATATATGCCGGCAAATGCATAGGGAACTAGAGCAGAAAGCATATAAAGCGACTCTGTGCTGTACGGAAGGACTAGAGTAAGGCTTCTTGCAAGCTCTACGAAAAGAAGAGCGGAGAGGAACACAGGCTTCTCCGAAGGAAAAAGAGAGAGCACCAGATCGGTTAAGGAGATAGGTTCAAACTTCTAATAAAGAGTTGACCGGACTTACCAAGTTCGAATTGGAGCCTGTAAGGATATGATCAAGGGTACCTCGTAGTGAGGTACCCTTGATCATTTCAGAGCTGAAGCTGAAAAATACCATTTATGAGAGTCGAATACCATTAATGAGAAACACGAACCAAGTCCCGCTGTCAAACAGAATGAAGCATCCCACACAGGCAACGAAGTCACCGACGAAGCATACAAACGATATTACCCACCTGATCTGGATGAAGTGAAATTAGCTATGAAAGAGAAAGCCTAGGCTTAAGTGCAACAAAGCTTACGGCCTACATGCCCCACTTTTCAAATACGCTGCTAATGATCTGGTACCATATCATTTGCAAGATATGGTCGTGTTTGCCCGATCCTCAAGAAAAGAAACCGTCTGAATCCAAGAGGCATCAGTCTCCATAATATCGCTTTCCAGTCTGTTTTCTGCTGATCTGTGTAAACGCCTGAAGGCCGTTGTCAACATTTTGTTGGTTCCATAAAAGTGTGGCTTTGGGCTTGGGCCAGCAAAGTTCACACTGCGGCAGATCGTGGGAAAAACGCAGGAACTTCAAACCGATACCCACCATCGTTTCCAAGGCCGCATTTGACCGCATGGAGCATCTATAGAGACACTCTGCGACACTCGCCAACAAGTGCAGGATGACGGATCCATCAATTCAAAAAAGGATTTAGACAAGGGGACGCGAGTGACTGTTATTTGACTTCTTTCACATGACATCATTTTTGAGATTTCTTCGTTTTCCGCGCCAACACCAGAGTCACAATCTTTTAAAAGTATGAACAATTACTCGCATACATTTACATCGGAGGGACACAGTGAGATGTCAGTGAGGCCTTGAGATCAGACCAAGTATGTGCTGTCAAAAGAGACACCCAACAGTGAGGCGAACATAGCATTAGCTTTAACATTGTCTACCTGGTTCCCCCCAAACATTCAGACAATTACATCAGCACTGTAATCAAGCAAAGGCTTACTCTTGGCAATCGCTGTTATTCTTTCGGCTTAGAAAGCAATTGAGTAGCAAAGCCCTCTTTCGAGCAACTTAAGTGTCCCTCATCATTCTAGTCTTGTTTTAAGATGTAGAAGCACGGCCACACCTCACCGCTAAGTAATTTTAACTTAACGCTGAAAGAGTAACTTCTAATCCTCTAATTGTAATTTTATAACAAACACTTCAACGGAAAAGGCCCAGCCGTCCAGTTTGATTGATCGCGTATTTATAACGTATTGATGAATAGCTATATGGTTCATACCTCTCTATAAATAATCCAAAAGCGCTGCGGGCGGGACCGAAAGACACCAAACACAACACCTTAGATCGGACTATCGCGATAAGGTTTAATCTTTACGACACAATAGCACTTTTTTTTCAGCACATTCTCTTTTCACTTTCGTTCACTACAACACTTGGGCATTAGGCTGTGGCTATAGTAAATTTTACTTTCATTAATTGTAATAAAATATTTCACTATTCTCGGCAGAGCTTGAAATCGATTGACAACTTTTCAAGAGTATAGAAGCACACTCGAATTGTGCGCCAAGATCAACAAAATGAATCTTTGGCTGAACACATGTCTTAAGCATTCAAAGTCCGGGGAATAACTGACTGAGATTTTATAAAAATTTACTTAACAAGCTTGCGCGACTGCATCAAAAGATACTTGTATCTTTCAAGTTGTATAGTGACACATTTTTGTCTGGTACTTAGCAAGCTTGAGAATTAAGCTGTTACAATATAAATGTAGCGAGGTGGGTGTTACGGCAAGTTTACAAAAAAAAAATCGTCATTTTAATATTTTGAGAAATTTCAGGTTCTTGGCTTACCTAAATAAATGCATTTTTATTTTTTTTTTTATTGATTGAAAAATAAATAATCTACATTCTTATTTGTAAGCACATTAGAATGGCGGCACATGTTAGTGACTGAGTTAAGGAAATGTAAATTGGTTCGAATTTCTGATACTTTAAAGTCTTTAAGTCTCTTTAAAGAATTATTGAACCGAGTGGATTGTAATTTACAATGACACAAGTAAATGTTGATGTATGCTAATACTGTGGTTTGTTGTTGTTGTTATTCAAATTGAAAAACACGAAAAACAAGATACGGGCCGTAATGTTTCAAAGCTACTTATTTTAATAAGCTCGGAAAGAAATTTGCCTTGTTTGAGTGCATCTAAAGTCAGCAGCGTTCTACTATATCCCTCATGGTTAATGTTAAAATACCTGCATGTAGGAAAAATGTAAGCGGAAAAGCATTGAAGGTAGGTGCGGAAATATCGGAAGTACACGTGAATATTTTATATTTAAAACAACCGTGATTACACTGGCTCGCACATAGAAAAACCACATTTTGAAGATTATGAAGCTTCTATCGGTATATGTTAATGGATATCATGGGGAGAGTTACCTCATTCTCTAATCTTTTCATTCTAATTGTCAAAAGTACAAAACTCATAAGGGTAAAAGAGTCGTCACATGGTTATACTTAAAAGCCTTGAAACCGATAAAACACCTGGCGAGTCCTTTTTTCAGATGGAGTAAATTTTGCTTTTTTATAGATACGTAGCTTTGACAGAAAATAGATAAAAGCTTTTTTTATCAGAACACGTCAGAAAGAGTAATCATCCAGCCCTTGATAGGATAGGATACGAGGCAATTTCACATCCTTGAAAATATAAATTGATCTGATAAAAGCAGAACATAATTATGGTCAAAATTATTAAAGAGATAATCACGATCCTGCATTTAGAATCAATTTTATGCCATGCTTAAACGCTCTGTTGGTAATACCATTATTGCTTTCCTTGAAAACGGTGCAAGGTATACACACTGCCTTGGCTCATGGTACACTTAGGATGTGTACCTTGGACCATCGCGATGTCTTTTTCTTAAGCTCCAAATAATTTTAACACGGCCATTTTTGATACATTCTGAAATTATTACTTTCAGTGAAATATTTTAAGTTTCTATATTGAGCCTTCTCAAGGGTTTTTATCAAAACCCTTCGTGTATCACCGAAATTTTCGCAACTGACGTCGAGGGTGTGGAGCGCTCTTTAGATAGCACACCAAATCGAAACGAAAGACACCTTATCGAGTTATTTCACGACTTCAGTCTGTTTGTTTTCAATTGCCTCTCGAGAAGTGATTCAGAAGGAAATCTTACATTTATTTCAGGCCAGGGTTGTTCCGTTATCGACTATTGTCTTGCTAAAGGTGATTTGATGAACTTAACAAAAGATTTTGAAGTCGCTCCAGCTACTTACTCAATCCACCTCCCAACAATTACATCCATTGAGCTTGATAGTATCGACCTTGAACCTAGAAATGTACAAAATAACCTTAAGTGGGTAGAAAGCGAGGCAGCTACGCCTAGCTATAGGCGTAGGTTGTCATCTTTAGTCAGCGATAATCCCATTCAGGAATCTTTGACATGCGACCAGATAGCTGACGTCTTACAGGACTTAGTCAGGCGCTCTACAGCGAGTAGCTCTAGCTGTGTTACTATAGGTAGGGCCGATTGGTTTAATTTCGATTGCAAGAAATTACGCGACAAATCGTTTGCTTGGTTGACGCTTTTTCGAAAAACAAAAAGTGATTTCTTTAGGTCACTCTTTGTTCAAGCAAACAAGGATTTCAAATTTTTGTGCAATGAAAAACAGACAAGTCACATTACTCGCATCGCATCGAGCTTGGCTTCGTGAAAGGACTCCAAATTATTTTGGACAAAAGTAAGGAGATTGGGGGGCTGTTCACAAAAATCTGCTTCGGCTTTGCAACATACTTTCAGCAACTTCTTAGTCCTCAAACAATTGCTTCAGACTTTCAATACGCTAAGCCATATGTGGAGATTCCTGAGTTAGACCAGGCCATCACTGTCCTTGAGTTTCAGGCCTCACTTAAAAGCTTAAAAAAACAAAAAGTCGGCGGGACTTGATGGGATTCCTGTAGAGTTCTACAAAAACTAACCACCTGCTTTCTTGAATCAGCTTCTTATACTTTTGAACAAGCTTTTTGATGAAGAATGTATCCCTTCGTTTTTTCTTAAGTCCAAGATTTGCGCGATTTACAAAAAGGGAAATGACTCTGAAGGGAAATCTCCCTGAAAACTACAAAGGAATCTTGATCCTCTGTGGTCTGAGAAAAGTTTTCACAAAGATTATGAATCATAGGCTAGTAAGCTGGATTGAAAATAATCTGCTCAGCATTTTCCAGGCCGGCTTTCGTTCGGGGCTCTCGACAATTGATCAAATCTATGTACTGACCTCTGTAGCAAAAAAATGTTGATGCGAAAAAAAATTGTACGCGTTTTTTGCCGATTTTAAAGTGGCGTTTGATTCCATCAACAGAAACTTTTTGCTGTACAAACTTTCATTGCTTGGACTGTCTTCGAAGTTCCTTAGAATCTATAAAAGGCTCCTTTCAAATACATCCGCAGCTGTGTTGAATGGAAGTTGCATGTCTGACTTTTTTAGCACTTCAACAGGCGTTCCCCAAGGCTGTGACCTCAGCCCAATCATGTTTGCTCTGTTTATTGATGATATCTTTATGATCTGGCTTTACCTTATGATCCGGCTCTGAACTTGAAAATAATTGATTCAACACCGATGTGACTGTTGCTGTGCTCCTTTCACTGCTGAAACGGACCTCTTCAAAAAGAGGCAGACACCCGTCTTAGCTCTTTACCGTTGAAATCGGTTGTTAAATGGATTTATGGCCATCTAAAAGCGCTTTGGTAATTTTGCAAAAAGTCCTGCTATACTTTTTCACCTTCCGGCTGCAACTTTCGCTTCTATGTGAAACGCATTAATGACACTTGTGCTTGTCACGTCGCAAAATACACTTCTAATTTATTTTATGCAATACAGGGCTCATTTCTGGCAACAAGCCTTTAATTATGGAGGCGAATCTGTCTGGTGTCTGGTGGTCAAAGGATAGACATGTGCACTCAAGAGGATACAAGCATCCACCAGGTTTTCTAAACCAACCTCTGCCTATCAACTCCTACTCTCACCTTCCCGTGGTGAACACCGAGTTTCTAGTACCTCAACTGGAGGTTGGGTGTCAACCCCTTTTGGGGTAGCAGACGAGAGAGTGGGGAGAAGTGTTCCCACTAAGGCACTTCGCCTTGCAATCTGTCCAGATGGAATCAACGGTGGCGTCCACAGTTCCAGTCAGGCCGAACTACTTAGTGAACACCTTATATGGGCTACTACGACGTATTCGAGCTCAGGCCTATAGGGAGCGGGATATCCGGCTCTCCGTCCTTAGAGCTAAACAAAGGATCTGGTCCTCCAGGTTGGGGGTTGTGCCGTCGAGGTGACTTCCCGGCCACGTAAAGAAACACCAGTTACGAGCAGAAACAGGCCTCGGACTGGAACCTCAGCATTGTTTGCCCGATCCTAAAAAAAGGAGACCCTCTGAGTTGTGCCAACTACAGAGGCATCAGTCTTCTTAACAACGCATAGAAAATCTTTTCTGTTGTACTGTGTGAACGCCTGAGGCTGTTTGTCAACAATCTGATAGGCACATATAAGTGTGGCTTTAGGCCAGGAAAGTCCACCATCGATCAAATATTCACACTGCGGCAGATCTTGGAGAAACCCCAGGAATTCCAAAACGATATAAACAGCCTTTTCATCGATTTCAAAGCCGCGTATGACAGCATCTATAGAGACGAGCTATATAGCGCAATGTCTTGTTTCGGCATCGCTGCCACACTCGTCAGTCTTTGCAGGATAACGATGGAAAATTCACGCTGTTCCGTCAAGGTCGGTAAAGACCTCACCGACCCCTTTGATGTCAAAAAAGAATTTGGGCAAGGCGACGCGTTGTCATGCGACTTCTTTAACATCATATTTGAGAGAATTGTGCAGAACTCTCACGCCAGGTACAATCTTTCAAAAGTCCGTTCAACTACTCGCATACGCAGACGACATTGACATTATCGGAAGAAGAAAGCTTGATATTAGTGAAGCCTTCGTGAGTATTGGGACGGAAGCGGTGAATATGGGTTTAGCAGTCAACGAGGGCAAAACCAAGCATATGCTGTTATCAAGGAAAGACACCCAACACCGACGTCTTGGGCAAAGCATCGCCATCGACAGCTATAACTTTAAGGTAGTTAAGGACTTTGTCTACCTGGGTTCCGCTAACAATTTAGACAATGACACCAGCGCTGAAATCAACCGAAGGAGAACTCTTGCCAATCGCTGCTTCTTTGGGCTTAGAAGGCAATTGAGTAGCAAAGCCCTCTCTCGAGCAACTAAAGTGTCCATGTATAAGACCCTCTTGATCGCAGTCCTGCTTAACGGTGCAGAAACATGAACCCTGTCAAAGGCTCCCTGAACCTAGCCAGCACACTTCAACGCCCGCACAGTGGACCCGGCGGGTTAATTGTAGCTTTTTTGTTACGCCAATCCCGAATTTGTAGCTTGACGCAGTTCCGAGAAAAACAAGATTTCGCTAGGTTCAGATGAAATTTTCACCCGGTTTATATTTTTCGGTAACCCGGTGACAAGCCAGTATTGGAACTAGTGAGTTAATTGTAGCTTTTTTTACGCCTATTGAAAATTTGTAGCTCTCCCGGTTCCGAGAAAATCACGATTTTTCGTGCTGCCCTCTGAAGCTAGCAAGCACACTACAACGGCTGAACATGGGACCCGGCGGATCAATTGTAGCTTTTTTGTTACGCCCATTAGAAATATGTAGCTTGAACCGGTTCCGAGAAAAACAAGATTCCACTAGCTTCAGATAAAATTTTGCCCCGGTTCATTTTTTTCGGCATGCAGGTGTCGACCCAGCATCGAACCAGAATATATTTTCGTTATGTTAATCGCGAATATGTAGCTTGAGCTCATTATTTAAACTTCAACGAATTCAAACGAATTTCAAACGAATTTTATTGTGCGGGCGTTAAAGTGTGCTCGCTAGCTTCAGAGAGCCCATGTCAAAGGCGGATGAAAACACTCACAGGCTGCTTCGAGAGGAAAATTCTTCGGACGATTTACGTTAACGTCTGCATAGACGAAGAGTGGAGGAGGATATAACATCGAACCGTACGGGCTGTACAGCGATACCGACCTAGCCAAAAGAGTCAAAACACAACGTCTACGATGGCTGGGTCATCTAGAGCGGATGGACACCAACGCCTCGGCCCGGAAAATCTTCGAATCCCCCCCGCAGGGACGGCGCAGTAGAGGAGCACCGAGACTCAGGTGGCGCACGCAAGTGGAAGGGGACCTAGCTAGAGACAGAGCTGGCGGCCGAAGCTTGTTGGCTGAGGCCCAGGTCCACCCCAGACTGTAGCTCCACTCTAAGAAGAAGATGGACGGGTGTCTGGTGGCTATCACTTTATCCATAATCTCAGTAACTACACTTCGCTTCGGCAGACTGTCGCCGATTAGTGCCTAAGCAGACCTACGTATCTAAAACCAAATACAATTTTGACAATACCAAGCTCTGAGCTGTGTTTAAGTTTTAGAAACTTCAAAGCGTGCTCGTCAATGTGCACAGGACAACACACTCCCTAGAATGTGGTAAACCCCTTTTAAAATTCGATCTCAACCTATTTTCAAAACATCTTATGTCACCTGTTACGTAAAAAGATTCACGTGAGCAACTATTATTGTCATTTCCAATTTCCAAATGGATAAGCACAAGAATGCTTTAATCTTGTTGTCAAAATAAATTGTTTAAAATTGAACATCAACAACCGATGTAATTAAAAAAAAATATATAATAACAAATATTTGATGACAATCGAAATGAAAATGAAAATAAATATGAATGCATATTCCATATTACAAAGAATATGTGTTTTTGTTATGGCCCAATTTGTGGGTGGGTGATTGGTAAAAATTAAAAAAAAATTAAAAATAATTGGCCGCTACTAATGCATGTATATTTTAATTAACAATTTATTGTAAGCCTTTTTTTGTTACATAGTTACTTATGCCACACGATTGATGATATTACTTGAAAAAAATTTCAGTTAGAGGATAATTGGTTTAGGAATCCTTTTTTGTCAATACAATCATTTTGTTTCACACTCGATGGTGGTTCAAATTTATCAAATAGCTTTTCACTTCATTAGATTTACATTTATTGAATTATGTTTATTTTTTTTTTTTAGGTATGCTTAAATGTTGTTTTTGGTCTTCGAATTGCGTAGGTATTATAATAATGATTAAAATATAATAACAAAAAGACATTTAACATTTAATTTTTTCTATTAACAGTTTAACTGGACGCAATTTAATTTTACATTTAACATTGAGTTTTTTAATAAATATTTTCACGCGGCGCGTTTCGGGATAAATCCGATCGACAGGCGCTGTATGTGAATTGTCATCACAGAATTGTCATCTATTTTATGAATGGACTAGTGGAGTGGAAGACGTATAGTTCTTAGTCAATCTTAAAGGGCAGTATGCAGCTAAAGTGAAACTAAAAATCCCATACAAAAATGACCCAATGAAATCATAAACGAAAAATTTCGCCCTACTTTTCGTTTTGCAGTAGGTACGCTGTTCAACAGCGAAAACATACTTACTGACATTACTGTACTCAAATTCTCTCCACCTCTTTTCGTTCACAATTTATTGTCCCGATTTTGACACTTCTAGCTCTATGTTCATTGGTGTGTTAAAAATGTCCTCCTTCAAAAAGATATTACTTGTGCGAACTGCAATTGAGTAATTTAACTACGAACAAATCAATTTTAGAGTTCCCTATTGAACAGCAGCAAATCGGACATTTTTACATGCAAGTTACAAGCGGGAATCTGGTTCCACAAAAACGGCGTGCAGGCCAGGGACACACGGCGATAGAAAAACGTGCGACTAATTGTTGTTCGACTGCACAAGCGTTAAAATATTAGATAACACACGATTGCGTCTACGACAATTAGTCGCGAGAATCGATTTGCGACAAATTTCCAAATTGAGACTCTTTTGAGCCGCACGAAATATAAATCCCAAAAAATTGGTTTGTTTTATTTATCGATAAAAATGACGGTTTCCACCACAACTCCCTAGAATCGCATTTACCACAAGGACCTTGCAAACTCTTTTTTTCATGAAAATTTATTTTTTATCAAAACTGACAGGAACCGCACGGAAAATTATTGTTCATGTGTTGAGTACCTATGCTTGCTGCGGAAAATCACTCTGTTTTTTGGCGCGCGTTTTTCTGTAGCCTTGTGTCCCAAGCCGAAAATGTGTCTAAAAACCTTAATGTTTGATTTTAAACTTTCTGACGTGGACAAAAGGCTCCCGTCGTGAACTGTCAAAGTTTATTTACTATTCGCAACGACTGCTCATTTTCCACAAACTGTATGAAAACAATTACGCAACTATAGTTTGGTTTTCATAATATATCTCTACAAAAATGTGCAATAATCGTAAGGTTAAAAAGGCTTCGCGTTCATGTCCTTAAAAGTCAATCTCATTAAAATAATTTTTTACTGGTACCAAAACCCTTTTTGCCTTTTGGGATGGCTACAAAAATGACTTCACAAATACTAGGCATATAAGTAAACCCCTTTATCCATTCAATATCTTCAAGTTTATGCATAAAAAAACATTGTTAAATAAATTATAAGTACAAAACTATTGACTAGGGAACGAAATTGGGATTTCACATAAAAATGTGCAGGGACTTTTTATTTCATTTAAGTACGGTAACACTGGTCACCTGGTACTTTTAAATTTTGTCACTTCCATTTGTAATGCTTACATCGAATTTGCATGGACCGGTCAGATTTTTTGAAGAAACTAAATTGGATTCAAAAGATCCAAAATGCCATCAGTCAGTTCCTGTTTGTCGTGCAAAACATCTCGTCGCTCAAAAAACTCAATCTTGTCGCCACACAATATGTGCGAATGTAGCTATGGAAGATCATGATATTTATTGCTTATCGAGCGCTCAATTCGGTTCTTCAGTTCTACAGAAAATGAAAACGCTTAACGTGAGCACCTGTCTCTTAGGCTAAATCTCACGGTGGGCAATTCCACAAAGTAATGGTAAAGAAAAGCTTTTACCCGCCCGGGATCTTTCTTGCACTCTTCAACACAAGAAGTCACCTAGTGCAATATGAAGTCACGTTTAAGGCGTGCGCTTCCTCCTTGCTAGAGCGAGGCCTATCAACACCTCTTCCGGTATAGAAGCCCGGGGCCCGAAGGCAGGACTTCTAGATCAGCGAACGCTACCCCGATTTTGGGTAACCATAGCCACCATGATGCTCCCACAAAGGGGCCTACCTCTTTTAGACAGAAATGAGCCAAGCCAACTGGAGACAAAGCACCAGCATAAATCGTCCTAGCCCATGGGCCATCTGCCTCCCATGGTACCAGAATATAGCTTCCGGTGGAGCTTGGCAACCGTGAAGGTCACTTCCAGATGGACTGCCTTAAATGCCCGTGGCCTGGTAACCACACGAACGACTCTAACCTAGAACTGCAGAAAAGAGGAGGAACTGCAATTCCTTCCTCTTCCAAGTATTCCTAATGCTTCTGAAAAGTAGAAACCTAAGACTACCTACAACTTACCAATCATGCACTATTCTCCCCCTTCGAAAAACCTCTTTAGAAAAACTGCGGAGGCAAACGATGCCTAGAAAACATTAGTGAACTGACATCCCATGCGTCGCCAGACCACCTCACACCCATAGAAGGGAGATCCCTTCCTTACAGTCCTCCCTTACTGCTACACATGAGCATTCCTCTGTACCAGACAAGACTCTCTTATGCAAAAATGCATTTAAAGAACCATCCCCATGGTTCTTCAGTTCAACAGTACAACGAAGAGAACGACTCAATTGCCTGGTAGTGAAGCGCCAAAACTGGGTTGAGGTTGAAGTATTTCAAGCCCAATTAAGCCCCCTTTACCAGGGGCAGAATCAAGCACTATTGTGCTGGAGGTTCATGTCAAGACGGATGCACATCATAGTGTGTTCTGGGAAGAAGCACACTGGATACGTTCGTATGAAGAGTCAGAGCGCCACATGAACTGCCTGCTGCAGAAGCTTTATTTTAGGGATCAGTTGTGCAAAGCGGTGTATAAAATACTTACTGAGACGCAAGATAGCGCTAATTCTGTGGGTATGTCCTTGCAGAATGCAGCGTCTTCCACGACGTTCAGTTTGGCAACAAGCCTATGGGAACGGCTGGGAGACACTTGATTTGTTCGTGCAAGACTTCGGGCATCGGGTTTTCAGTTTGCAATTTTTAGCAACCGAAATAACCTGTCACATAATTGTTTTTTTTATTGAATTTCATTGGCAACTCTCCACAAATAATTTTCGTTGCCTTTTCGCAAAGCATTTCGCTGTCGAAGTGGAGACCACCGGAAAATTAAGTTTCACTTCAGCTGCATACTGAGCTTAAATATGAAAACTCAGTGGTCAAGAGTGATAAAATAACAACATACTTATTTTTTCATAGTTTTAAATGAACAGTAAAGGCTGTTCAACTTAACAAAACTTTAAACAAATTGTTTTAAATGTATTATAAACAAGGCTATAAATAAAACAAACAATATTGGATAAAGTTAATTAAAACCTTAAGGAAACAGGAATAGAAGGGTAGCACGTAAAAATTGTGTCTGACAAAATTTTCAATGGTAAAGTGATTGCATCAAAAACCTTTATGCAATCATTTATACGCATAGACAAATGGATCACAGGAATAATAATGTCAAAACTTCACCGATACAAGACAGATTGAAGATCCGCTTCCTGTTGGAAAAGGGGGGCAATGAAGAATTAATACTTGAACTATAACATTTTACTTTGTGAACCTTAAACTTGACCGGATTTTTAAGCTTTGACTTCATTTTAAGACAATATAATAGGATTGGGTAAGATTGAGCGAATAAAGTATTGTTTAATTATGCATTAAATTTAGTTTGCCATTTGTTTTGATGGAACAATGGAAATGTAAATCTGGCTATTTTTCAAGTAATTATAAATTCTCACTGATGTTCAAGATTCGACATAGAGAATAATAGATAAACTCATAATTGGTGAAAGGTTAACAGATATCTTTTTGACGTTTTTGACATAAAAGATTCATGGCCAATGTGGGTGCCAGAGATTGTAGTCCAGACCGGTAAGTTATGCAGATACTCAGAAATAATTGACATCTACTCACAAAAATAGGTAATAACCTTTTCGCTTTGCTTTTAAATTATTCACAATTATTTTGAAAATGTATCTTCCCAGATTGTTAAGCATTTTAAGGGAGGCCAGCAGTATTATGTCATAAAATATTTTGAATTGCAGTCAGTGAGGAGATTGTTTAAATGCTGAGTTTTTTTCTAATTATTTTTAAAAGTTTAGCAATTTATAAAGGTTCGCAAATCATTTATTCAAAAAACCTTGAAAGTTTTAAATGGTTCCTACTCGGGAACTATGCATCAACACGATATTAATTATAAATGAACATAAACGAATTCTTCATAAAACCAAAACAAATTTATTCATAACTTATAACACTTATAACATAATAAGGCGGACGCGTTTCGGAATCAATGTTCCATTTTCCACGCAAAACAAAAAACAAAAGTAAATAAGACTAATCGTGCTTGTTGTCAGCTTGCAGCGTTGAATATAGTCGACTGCAAACGTTTAGAATAATTACATATTTACGAAAGCATTTTCTAATAAGTTTTTCTTAGTTCTTTTTTGAAACTCGCGATCTGACTACCCTTCATTAGTATCAAAATTAGCAAAGATATTTCCAAGTTGATCTTAAGTAAGGGCAAAATTTAACCTTTTTGGTCAAGCTTTTAAAAATAAATTAAATAAATATCTCCCTACATCTCGGGGCACTGCACTGGTTCAGTGTTATAGGTTCGCCTTTCCAGAGAGAAGAATTTTAAAAAAAACTTTAAATTGTTTGTAAAATCGACCCACAAAATGGGGAGTTGCCAAAAACTTTGTATGAAAAAAATCTTTATCTGTAGAGTGAAGTTGAAATGATAGCGGACGGAAATGTCAATCCTCTGTGCTGATTTTATAAACCCCCACGGGAGTTATTAAATTTTTCACATGGTTTATAACATCGGCAGCGTATGACAGCATATAGAGACAGCTATGTAGCGCAATGTCTGTATAGCTGTGCAGGATGACGATAATTAACTCAAGCTGTTCCGTCAAGGTCGGTAAAGACTTCGCCTACCCCTTTGATGTTAAAATAGGATTAAGACAAGGCGACGCGCTGTCATGTGACTTGTTTAACATCATACTTGAGAGAGTTGTGCAGAACTCCCGCACCATCAACAGGGGCACATTGTTGAGCGGCACATTGTAGCGCCACCTTTCGTAAGTAGTAACATCGTTAGATAATAATGGTAACACGCCGTCCACGAATATCTCCGATGCTTAGTGATTTGCAGAAAAGCACACATATCCCGAAGTATTTAGAAATTTTGGAAAAACCATAGCACGCTTGGAATAATCACTTGGTTCTGAAATTTAGCGGGAAAACTGACTTCCTTACTTAAGGTCGCGCTACAGTCCGGGGTGGACCTGGGCCTCAGCCAACAAGCTTCGCCAGCCAGCTCTGTCTCTAACTAGCACTCCAGTCTCCAGTTTCACACGTGAAGTTGGCTAAGGTCCCCTTAAACTTGCGTGCGCCACCTGAGTCCTGAGCTTCTCTACTGCACCTTAAGTCCAAATATTTTTAAAATTTAAAAACAAAAAAACCGTCATTTTTTTTAAATGACAATGGGTTTTAGAAAACATAATTTATTTGTCACCCTGCATATCGAAAAAAAGTAAATATCAAAACATAAGATTCGCCTCCAATAAGAATAGAAGACTTAAAAATAAACAGCTTTAACCACGCTAAAATTAGGCCGTTGTCGAATTGTAGAGTTTCCACCTTAGCCCTCATTTTGACTTGGCGCTGTCCCCGTCCGCCCCCACGTAATGGATAGCGGCACCATTGACGGACTGCTCGTAACTTCTTCGGGTTAAACCCGGTCGGATGTCGAGCGGGACCTTCCAACCACCAAGCGCTCGCACACTGACACCTAGCCTAGCCTAACCCTTTGGAGCTAGGCCTCGCATACTGAGGCCTAGCTCCAAAGGGTGCCCTGGATTACCAGGATCAGCAAATATCCGAGACTGTTTTCGTTTTCTTTTTATGGTTGGGTGGGGGGGGGGGTGCATTTTATACCTAGCTGCCAGGTTTAAATTCGGCCTATCCTAACCCGGAAAACCCTGGATTTCTGTTATTTGAAGTTCAGCCGTCCTTCTGGGATCAGTCGCTGACCAACGAGCCGCACAATATGTATCAGACACTGCTGGATTTTACTTAAACCTTCGGGTTCATCTTTTTCAGTTATAACTTTACTGCCAAAGGTGGCCCCACAAGGAGTTTATACTCCTGGACAGCATCACTTATGCCTGAAGATTACTTCCTCCAGTGGATTTTGGTCAGCTCTTACGACAGGCATACCTTACCTCAAGGCTATTCTTAAACCCGACCTTGCAGGGCATATCTCTCTTGAGTGTTCCGGGAAAAATATTTGCGAAGGTGTTGGAAACGCGTTCCAGAGCTGTAATCGAGCCTTTGTTACGCGAAGAACAATGCGGCTTTCGGCCTGGCACAGGCACAACCCACCAGCTTTTTACTCTGAAGGTTATTCTTGAGAAGGCCTGGGAATATGCCAAACCGGTCTATGCGTGTTTTGAAGATCTGGAAATGGCGTATATGACCGAGTCCCTCGGGATACACTGTGGAGAGTTTTGAGGACTATATGCGCTGAGTGGGCCTCTTCTGAGAGCCATCCAGGCTTTCGGCCTGGCACAGGCACAACCCACCAGCTTTTTACTCTGAAGGTTATTCTTGAGAAGGCCTGGGAATATGCCAAACCGGTCTATGCGTGTTTTGAAGATCTGGAAATGGCGTATATGACCGAGTCCCTCGGGATACACTGCGGAGAGTTTTGAGGACTATATGCGCTGAGTGGGCCTCTTCTGAGAGCCATCCAGTCTTCGTATGGAAACTGCAGAAGCAGTGTGCGGATAAATGGTGTCTAATCCCGACCTTTTGATGTGCGCGCTGGACTTCGCCAGGGCTGTGTTCTGTCGCCGCTCCTTTTCATAGCATATATGGGCTGGATGGTGAAGCGCAGTCTTGGTGAGCAATGTTTCGAATTGGCTGGCATCAGGATGAGCCATCTGCTTATCGCAGATGATTTGGCCATCCTTGCATCATCCAAAGAGGAACTTCAACGAGCACTGGATAGGTTTGCAGCCGTCTGTGGTGATGCTGGTATGAAAGTAAACGTGAACAAATCGGAAGTGATGGTTGTTTCCCGAACTCCTGTGCAGTGTACCCTGCACATAAATGGAGTTCCATTAAAACAGGTGGATAAAAAGACCCCGATATACTTAAACTTCTTAAGTATATCGGGGTCTTTTTCACGAAAGATGGGAGGAGTGATACTGAGTTGTCCTGTAGAATTGGCCAAGCTGGAGCAATAGTAAAGGAACTGCGCCGGCCGGTCATCAGGAAAGCTGAGCTTGGAGTGAAAGCAAAGATCTCAGTTTTTAATGCAGTGTTCGTTCCGACCCTCATTTATGGTCATGAAATTTGGGTAACGACCGAAAGAATTAGATCGCGGGTACAAGCTGCCGAATTGAGATTCCTGAGGTGCGTTGCTGGTGTTAATTTAAGGGATAAAGTGAGAACCGTCATTATTCGTGGTAATCTTAATGTTGAGCAGCTACTTCTCCGAGTGGAGAGATCGATTCTTCAATGATTTGGACACGTTGTTCGCATGCCCCCTGACAGACTTTCTAGACAGGTCATGCTAGCCGAGATGCGAGCGCGTCGCCCGCCTGGTAGGCCAAGAAAGAGGTGGTGGGATCAGGTAAAGAACCTCTCTGAGTCCCACCTAGGGATCTCGCCGGAGTCTCTTGAGTTGGTGGCGGAGGATCGAGAACAATGGAAAGACCATTTAGCCACCCTCGCTCCGCGACTTTTTTTAAAAGGATAAGCGGCACTCGAAAATGATGATGATGATGACGCTAAAATTAATTTATTCTTTTATTTACTAAAAACAAATAGTAAAATAATTTAATTTAATTTAATACTGTGCAAAAGAATTAAAAAACATATATCTTCTTAAAATTGCACTCGAAACGCTATTTGTGCGAAATAAGGGAGCTATAAAGATAAGTTTGAAAATATGCCATGAAAGATGAAAGTCGAACAACTTCATTAAAACAAGAAAGACATGAAGTCGAAAGATATACTGAACAGCAGTATTACTTTATACAAATTAAGTAATAAATTGTACGCAAAGCCTTCAACAAAAGGCGACGCCAACGGACTGCCCCGAACGTGACTTTAAACTTGACGCTCTTTTCAGCGGACCGTCCAAAAATAGAAAAAGGACCTCTATGATGTCACTACGTTACGTTGTCCGTCTGTCTGTCCAACCGCGTTATAACATCTGAATTGTGAGTCGTAGAAAGACAAACTTTGGGAAAATTTTGGTAAAAATTTTGGGGAAAATTGATCAAATGTTTTTCAATGCATTTTTTAAGAAGTTAAGCAGGCAAGAACTAAAAAAACAAAACTTAATTCTAGTAAATACCAAACTTTTACGACAAGATCCAGTTTTTTTTGATATATTGAAAAGTTTTTGAGATATGATGAGCTGAAAATGGATAACCGACACTAGCTACCCGGCCGGTCGGGAATAAGTTCCAATGCGAGCATTCACACTTGCAAACGGAAACCGTTGCCGGTTGCCCATCTAACGTCCGGGTAGCCGCAGTGCCGGTTGGCCGGCTGCCGGATATGTGTTACCGGTTAGCCGGTTACCGGTCGTTTGTATGGGCAACCGGGTTCGCAGGTGCTAACGCGTCCATCTTGGGTGTGCCGGATGTGTGTTAAATGGGCCGAACTGAAGCACTAAGGACCGTGATCTATTTCATTTTTATGATTTTAATTCTTCTTCAGGAAAGGCGAACCTATAACACTGAACCAGTGCCCCGAGATGTGAGGATATATAAAGTAAATAATACTTTATTTTTAAAAGTTTGGAGTTTATATGAGTTAGAAAATATGTATTCAGGTAGTGAATCACTCCAAAGAGTGCTTGTTATAGAAAAAGAATTTTGAAACGGTGTAGTGAGAGGTGTTTCGAGTTGAACATGAAACTGATGAGCTGTAGATCGGACAAAAGAAGAGTTTTCAAAAATTAAAATTCTTAAATCTTCAGAGCATTTATAAATAAATAAATAAATAGAGTGGCGCAAAAACTCGAGGTGAACCGGGGCAAACTTTTCAACAATGTATGCTGGTGTGTTAGTTTCTTTACATACAAGGGGACCTACAATTTTTTGCCGAATCCGAACGCCACTTTGATAAGTTTTTCAAGACAAATGATACTCTCGGAGGACTTGTCAGATCCTAGCGGAGGTGGGGACCATGAAAAAGAACAAGCCTTTTTTTTCAGGTGACGATGCCAGGATACGAGAGCCAGGATCTTCAGAGCATTTGCCATTATAATATTTATAATAAAGACTTAAATCAGCAACACGTTTACAGTGTGTAAGTGATGGGGATTGGTTGTTAACTCAGGATTATCGATTAAACGAATAACTACTGGCATTTTCTGAATTGAATCTAGAAAGCGTAGTAATGCCTAAGAGCGTAGCTCCAAATATGAGAACAGTATTCTAATGCCGGTTTTATTTGAGCTTTCTAGTCTTACACTATTAATAACTTTTTTAGACATATATATGGCTAAGAAAGTAAATAATTTGCTTTTAGATAACCTATTTATCCACATTCTCTCACCAAAGGTGGGTGTAGTGCAGGAGGACACAGAGGTACAACAGGGGACCTGAGCAATCTCCGTCCAAAAATGGAAAAAGGACCTCTTTTGGTATCAATACGTTGTTTCCACTGCTTTTTGTCCAGAATGTCAATGTCTTCTCAATATATCTACTATTCATAATCGAAGAAAATTGTCGGCATCTTGATGAAGGCTTGTGCTGCTGACCCACATCGAACTATTGTAATTTTTTTTTTTTGCTTTCTTTCTTCTATAGCTTCCGAATTGCTTACAACCCATTGTTGAGAAGATAAATTTTACTCTTAAAGCGGCTCTATGTCCCATATAATCTAAAACTACTTTTCGCAGCACAAAGTTCAACGTTTTCTGTTTCATCACTAAATTGTTTTAATCATCACAAATTCACAATGGAACCAGTTAAAATTTGTATATGTTCGTTTTGTTTAAACCACTCAAACAAAATCGATTTCAAGAAATGTAAATTAATGAAATTATCACACAAGTTATTCTTATTCCCTAGTATGGGGGTATCCCCGAGTTATTCACCTCAAAGAATGGAATTTTTTTAAGAAAACCCCTAAGAATGACTAGTCAAAAACGGCGTAAACATGAAAGAGCAAAATGCAAAACATTTATCGAAAAAATTACAGTTTGATGAACACGTTTTGTAGTCATTCTTCTGAATTGAACTGTTCAAACTTAATTTAGGCGTCATAACATGTTTTGGAATCACTTCGTTGATCGAAAATCTGTCTTATGATTATCATCATTATTCATGCTAATTGGTAAAAAATTAATCGTGAAATTTGGTATATTAAAACATATTTCTGCACATGTTTAGCAGCTTTTGAAAAAAAGTCAGCCTTTTTTTAAAAACAGATAACGACATACTTGACTTTTTTTCACGATGCTTTTTGCATGTGCAGTTTAAAGCTTTTTGATCAAAAGGATTTGATAAGTTTAATAATTACGAGTATATAATTTCGAGTCCACGTTTTCCTTTTAATTATATAGGGTTAGTGCCGATCAATGTGCGCCATAAATTAATTATACCAAGTAATTAAATTTTTAAAACCTGTTTTCCTTGTTACAATTTGAGTTTCAATAATTTATTATACCGTTGGGGCTTTTTTTATTGCTTTCAACTCTAAGTGTGAATGAATAAGGATCAAGTTTTTATAAAAAAATCAACTCACAATAGTAAATCGACATTTTTCTCTGAGTTCTTGTCTAAATTTTTTAGTATTTTTATAATATAATTTAAGGCTCTAAGATTGGTGAGACGATACCGTCCTACGATTTTCTCCTGATAGCAATCCAGGCTGCGTTAGCCTGTATCTAAGTGTGGCATGAAAAATGCTGGTGCTCGGCTTAAAAACTCAAGCGAATGTTAGCTCTTGCCAATTTGTAGCAAAGCCATCTCTCGAGAAAATACCTAAAGTGTCATTTTAAGGTGGGTGCAAAGGAATGGAGCCTGTCAAAGACGTATGAAAACTCTTTCGGCTGTTTTAAGAGGCCAATACTTGGGGCGATTTTTGGTGGCTCTGGCATTAAGACGGGGGGTGGAACAAGAGATATGATGTCGAATTGTACAGCTTGCACAGCCACACCCACATATGCCAGAAGAATCAGAATAAAACAACTACGGGTAATCTAGAGCGGATAGATATACCAACGTACGAGCCGGGAAAAGCTTCGAATTTACATGTTAGACAGGCCAATAGCTATAAGGGCGGCATATTAGACCGTTGACCTATTTTTGAAAGAACATTAAGCCGTCTAAGTATTTGAAAGGTAATTAAAAAAAAACTGATTCTGATTTTCAGAAGCTTTTGGGCCAAATTGATTTATGACCTGTTGTATCAAAAACTCCCCGTTACATGCATAATTTTGTTGCAAAACAACATCAAAGTGCCGTTGCGATCTCAATCTTCGACAACTGAAAAGTGCTTGGCATTTATTTTAAGCCTTTTTGTTGCTTCTGGCAATAAAATCTCTTTATCGCCAGAAACTGCTAAGTAATATTGCCTAAGTTTTTGAAAGAAATTGTGTCTTAAGTCCTTTTTTAATACATTTTTCCTTCCGCTTTTGCTAACTTATTTACTTAAGGTGGCGCTACAGTCCGGGGTGAACCTGGGCCTCAGCCAACAAGCTTCGCCAGTCAGCTCTGTCTCTAGCTAGCCGTCTCCAGTTTCGCACGCGAAGTTGGCTGAGGTCCCCTTCCACTTGCGTGCGCCACCTGAGTCTCGGTGCTCCTCTACCGCGCCGTCCCTGCGGTGTGGATTCGAAGATTTTCCGGGCCGGGGCGTTGGTGTCCATCCGCTCTAGATGACCCAGCCATCGTAGACGTTGTGTTTTGCGCTTTTGCTAACATGATTTTGAATAGGTAAAGCTCAGTTCTAGATGGCATAAATTTACTCACTCAACGGACCCCACTCCAATGTAGTGAACTACACCACTCAGAGCAAAAGTTAAAACTTGCTGAGAGTGGAACATGATGCATATGCATACGTTCCATTATTCCAAAAGCTTCATTACCAACCTTCGTCAAGTTTAAAGTAAAGCCAATACACATACCGAACGCTGATAGTGACATCTAAGTGAAAAATTCAAACTTCGTGGTAAGTCTTGTTAAGCTTTTGAACAACTTTTAGAAATTTTTTTGTAAACCGTGTATAGCATTCTGTAACATTTGTCTGGGGTGAAATGGGGTATTTTCCTGGTCAAGACAGTTACTTATTAGACTTCTAGCTATTTATATTACCAGGTTACACGTTCTTTTCACACATCAGATATCTAGACCTAAAAAATTTCCTCAACCCAAGGATGTGCGGACGTAAAAGCTTGAGGCCATCATCGACGAGTCGAAAAATACCCTAATCTACCTGAACCAGAAACTTGCATGCCTCCAAAAAGTGGGCGGGATAAAAAAAAATCAACCTTAAGGTGCTTTGTGCAATGCGGTTATGTAAATTTTGCGCTGAAAACCTTGCCATTTGACTAATAAACGCCCTTTTTTTAATTACCCCCCAAGTAGGCGGAGACAAAAAGTGTATACACAAATACATTTGTAGCAAATTTTTATACCCACGTTTATTGTAATATAATTTTTCCCAAAGTTCATAATGCATTTAAAAAAAAATCTAACTACTATTTAAACATTGCTAAAAAGTGGGCGTGGAGAATTTTTTTTCTTGTGGCTTACAGACAATTTCAAGGCTGTGCCTCAAAGCAAAAATTGATGCTCTGCCGCTAAGGTAACAAAGCTAAATTTTTATTAAGGTGTTTATACCCTACAGGGGGGTGCCGTGGCGTAGTGGTCAGTGTGTGTGCTTACTACGCCGGAGGTCTGGGTTTGAATCCTGCCATCGTCACCTGGAAAAAAAAGACTTGTTCTTTTCACGGCCCCCACCTCCGCGAGGGTCTGACAAGCCCTCCGGGAGAATCATTTGTCTTGAAAAACTTCTCAAAGTGCCGTTCGGATTCAGCAAAAAATTGTAGGTCTCTTTGTATGTAAAGAAATTAACACACTAGCATACATTGTTGAGAAGTTGGCCCTGGTTCACCTCGAGCTGTTGCGCCAATCTATTTATTTATTTATTTATTTTATTTTTTTATAGGGGTATAAAAAAATTATTATATTTATATACAGGGTATATTAAATTTGTTGTAAAGTTTGTTGCGCAATGAAGTAATCACCGTAGACTCCTAAGTATTTTCAGAGATATGAATGGGACCGACAGGATAATCGATTAATCCATGTCCGTCCGTCTGTCCGTATGTTAACAACTTTTAGGCCTTAAGTTTTAAGCTAGAGAACTGAAAGGTGGTGGGTTTTGTGGAAGTCCAGTCCTTCAGATCAAGTTAGAAAAATAGCTGAATCCGTCCACAGACACGCCCACATTCGGTCTAAATGTGCAACTACCTCCAGCGATATCAAAACTGTAAGACGTTCTGACATGAAATTTGACATTTAGCATCTCCTAATGAATGTAAGATACAAAAAAGAAGAATTAAATTGTTAAACCTCCTCCAGTGGGCGTGGCATCTATTTTAATTGTAACTTTTCAAATGCAGTTTACTCAAGTTTGCTTTTTATTTATCTTATGTAGAAAACGCTTGGTTCTACATTTAGTTCATCCAAGACTTTGGGCCACGCCCACATTTGGAGGCAAAATTGAAGAAAAACCTGAAATTTTCCAGAAAAACATAATTTTGACTGTCTTTGAGCCTAATTTAAGAAAGCATGAAACAAAAAAAATAGCAGGTTCGCTAAAAGAGACTTCAGTCCAGATTTCGTTTTTATTATAGTTTATTATTATAGTTTTTAGCTACGCCCCATTTTTGGGGTCGATTTTTAAAAAATTATTGAATTCGAGGCAAAAAATTGCATTTTTACATACATATATGCGTAACTTGAAAATACCGGTGGAAATATCTTATAATTGATAGTTTGTAATTAGGGGCGGTTGGACCACGTCCCTTTTCGAAGTTTGCACTACTTCTAAAATGTCAAAAAATAACAATGCCATCAGCATTTTACAATCTGGGATAGGATGGGGTATTCAACGGTCCGTTTTACGGACTGTAACTTTTGCGAACACACTGTACCACTCACTCACTGGTTGGTATGTAACATTGCCTTGTAATTATTGTCTTTAAGGTGGCAGAAATAGTTTGGCCTGTTTATTGATCACGCCCACTTTTTTAAGGGATTTTTTCTTAAAATTACTGTTTTTCAATAAATATATATGAAATTTGACTTTTTTTTCAGCAGTTATATTTTTATATCCCGCCCACTTTTTGGAGGCGTGGCAGTGTTATTTTTTGGTAGGGTAGGGAATTTCGCAATCCGCCACAGACGGACTGAAGTTTTTACATACGCACTGTTGCACTTTTCCACTTGTTTTTTATTTAAATGGAGATGGTCATGGTCACACATACAGGGTTGTAGTGGGCGTGTCTGGGAACCAATTTGAATAATTTTCAAAGTGGACTTGGTCCAATAGACCACCAAATTTTATTTTTCTTGCTTAAAATTTAAGGCCTTAAAGTTGTTTCCAAACTAACGGACATGGCCTTATCAGTTCTCTTGTTGGTCTTATATAACTCTCAAAGGTCTTAGGAGTCTAAGTTGATTATTTCTCTGTGTTACAAACAATACATTAAACTGAATAAGCCCTGAGTAGGGTATAACCAAATTGAAGGGTTATACCCTACCAGCAACACTCCGTCACCCTTCGACTATATACAATGATACAATGACACAATGACCTAATCCTAAATTTCAATGTTGCTGTGCAAGTGCTACCAAATTCACTATGCCGCTCTGTCGATGTTTTCAATCTGTTGTACACAACTTTCGATGGTAGTTGTCAATGTCGCTGTCGATGTCGAAGTGGAACCTGTTTCTCGCATGCATTAGGTGGGAAGCGCCTAGTTTTGAAACTTTTGTCAGTCAACAGGCAAAATTTTCAGATTTGACATTGTAAGTGATGCCAGATTTCTTATATTTGTCAAAAATTTGGTTTCATGTTCTGATGGATGCATGAAATCAAGTTGCCAGTTCAACCCTTGCAGTACCTTATTCGACTCGCAGTCTTAAAATGCAGTTTTTTGAAAACCAGGTAACCAAAATTTTAAAACTAGAACTAAAACATGCTTCCCAATTTGACGTAACAAGGTTGAGACTGAGCCCTTTTTGAATAGCATAGTTTCTATTGAAGATCCCTGGAGGCAAGCAAGGAACAATCATAACTCTTATCATACATCATAATGCAGTACAGTAAAATAAATTAAGCTCGCTTCCTGTATAGATTTCCTCTTAAAGTAAAGGATATATCGTTAAACTCAATTAGACTCGCAACCGCATGTCATAAATTTTAAGCTCTCTAATGCCACATTCAAAGTTATTGATTAGTACTGCAACCACATTGACAATAACGAAGCACTTCACGTCTTTCACGTAATTAGAAACCATTCAATTCACCGGAAACTGGTTTACCTTCCGGAAGGACTCATATGTTAAACTCAGCTTGCTATTTTCTAACAACATGCTAAACATTTCTATTCATAACGTTCTGTATGAGATTGATTTCTATTAATTGGAAAATGTCACCACATCATTTCGCTACTCTGTTTTTGGTGAAGTTTAATCTGCCAGCATTATTCACACAGCATTAGGTTTTGTGTCTCTGAATTGATTTTGGTTTACCAGACAGGAAAAATAGAGCGGCGCAACAGCTCGAGGTGAACCAGGGCCAACTTCTCAACAGGAAACGAGATCCATAATAGAAGGTAGGCGAGTCTTTATTTAAAGCAGAAAATTTATGGAAAATTGCGTAGCCACCATTATGAAGTGTAACTTAAGTATATATTTATATATAAGCCATAAAACAAATGAGCCACTTTGTAATTTTTTATTAAGGAGCCAAGTCCTTTTGTCAAGTCTTACAATATTTCTGGTAAAGGTCCTTTAGGAATAATAACCTATTAGGGCAAAAAGGCTTCTCGACATCCCTTGGATGTTGTTTATTTCGGGGTAGGTAGGACCAGTCTCCAGAAAACTCAAACTATCACTAAGGGTTAAAATCTGCCGGAAGTATAGAGCAGTCCATGGACCACTCAATAGGTTGAGCTCACTTTGATACTACACAAAAATTTCTAAAGTACTCCAGCATCTTTCCTATATTAGGACTTACTTATAGGTGTTAAACCTACTTTACTTATATGTACTAATAAGTTTTAGGTGTGAACAAACAAGCCCATGTCCATATTCCGAGTGTGTTTAAAGAAAGGCAAATAAGCCACGCAGGTGCCCTCTATTTACCATCAAGACTAAAATTAGTTACAGTCCTTAAAAGGACGAATTTTAGCGTGACAAAAAAATTTTAATTCTAATTTACAGTGCTAAGGTATAATAGCCTCTCATATTACCCACAGTATCTTCATGCTATTCACGTCTGATACAGAATTTGATTTCAAATACATTTATGTCGAATTTATTTTCCGAAGGCTATGAATCTACTAGGTACACCTTCGTTTTCGTTCATAAAAGAGCCTTAAGCGAATCAACTCGTTTCAACTCTACAGTGCACACCGTCTGTTTGCATATCCAGAGTTTTGACTGTTTTCCTTGAACTGGTCTCTTTATTGCAGGAAATTTCAATTTATATAAACTCAGTGGTTTTGACACTTTGGACAGATATCACCTAAAGGCACGTATTCATATGAAGATTTTCTATCTGAAACAGAGTCTAACCCAGTTGGCTTTAGCAGGTATTCTGATAGCACTTCGCGGGCTTGTTTTTCCTCACAACACGCAGTCGACATTCAATCGGCTTTTCAAACAATGTTCACAAACATTGCTAGTAGTAAAAAGAAATTTCGAATATTGCTGTCTTTTGAGGTAAGACAGAGGTAACTTTGTGAGGTAATAGTGGATTGGTCTAGTCAATCGAGGGATATGAATTTCGAGTCAGAGCACTGCGTATTCGAAAATGATTTTTGATGTTCGTTTCGGCGCATTTGATCACAACTATAGATTGTACACATGCACCACCAACAGGGTTGTGTGTATTTCAGGGACGGTAGTGTAAAGGATAAAATTAGTGGCACCTCATTTTTTATACCCGACCCAGGGTAGATCAGTTTTAATGCATATATAGTTTGTAACGAAGTTTGCAACCGTAGACCACTAAGGCCTTTTAGAGGTATGATGGGGACCGAAAGGTGATTTGATTAAGCCATGTCTGCCCGTCCGTTTGTCCGTCTTTCCGTATGTGCGAAGTTTTAAGGTCTCAAGAATTGAGCTAGAAAGTTGAAGCTTTGTGTGTAGCTTGCTTCTTATTTTGTTCAGAAAAAGTATGAAAATTGATAAGATGCGCCCACAAAATGTTTTTTGGTCATGTTAGACTCGGCATGGTAGCAACTCGAATTTTGCTGCAGAGTCATTGTGGTAAGAAACGCTTTCAAAAGTCAAAAATTGGACCGCCCACACTTTTAAGATGTCAGACTTTTAAAAACCAGATTTTTCGGAAAATTAATTTTTTATGACAAATTTTTCTGAAAATTCTATGATAAATATTCAAGATGTTGCCATTTACTAAATTTCTTAAATATACAAAAAACTGTTTTTTAAGCATTAATTTTTGCTTTTAACGATTTTTTTCATGGTTCTAACGAAATAAGAATTATTTCATTATACCCCATCCCATGGGATAGGACGTATATTAAGTTTGTCGCATAGTTTGTAACACGGTGAAATAATAATTGTGGACCCCCAAAGCCTTAAGGGCATATGATCGAGACCGAATTCTGAATCGAAAAAGCTATGTCCGTCCGTCCGTCCGTCCATCTGTATGTCACATGTTTTTCGGTCTTAAATTTTGAGCTAGGTAGTAAAAACTTTTGGTCTTTCGTCAAAAATGTGAAAATTGTGCCTCATCCTCCAACCCAACGCTGGTCTGCAATGGCATTCCAGCTGTCAGTTCCCTAGACAAAGCCAATCTCCTCGCAGCACATTTTGCTGCCAGCTCCACGCTACCAGATTGCGTATTGTCTCCGCCTGTACTTGAGTGCGTTGAATGCACTATGGGACAAATCCACTTTCGCACTTGTACAGTCAAAAAAGTACTTAAGGATCTCAACATTCACAAATCCGCTGGTCCAGATGGTATATCCCCGATTGTTCTGAAGAGGTATTCTTCCACGCTGGCAAAACCATTGTGTAAGCTTTTTCATCGGTCCTACTCCTCAGGCCTCTTTCCGAGTAGATGGAAAACAGCTTTTGTCCAGCCCGTCCCTAAAAAATGCGATTCTTCTTCTCCCTCTAGCTATCGTCCAATTGCACTAACTTCCCTTCTTTCTAAGGTCATGGAAACGCTGATTAACTTCCAGCTCATGAAATATCTCGAATCACGAAAACTACTTAATGACCGGCAATATGGTTTTCGTAGCAAAAGGTCCACTGGTGATCTGATGGCATATCTCACCGAAAAGTGGAACCATTCCTTGCATCTTCTTGGTGAAAGCAAGATTGTTGCGCTTGATATTTCAAAAGCATTTGACAGAGTTTGGCACCAAGCTCTTTTGTCGAAAATGCGTGCATTTGGAATTGACGAATCTCATATTCAGTGGATTAGTAATTACCTTTCGAACCGTTCAATTCAAGTTGTTTTGGACGGCTTCAAGTCTGCAGTTCAAAAAATAAATGCTGGGGTTCCCCAGGGCTCTGTTTTGTCTCCGACTCTCTTCCTCGTTTTCATAAACGACCTCTTGTCTGCTACTACTAATCCAATCCACTCCTTTGCCGATGACAGTAACCTCAGTTTCTCATATTCGTTCTCGGTTCCTCGCCCCTGCTCTTCGGACGTACAACTGGAACGGCAGCGTACGTCAAACTCATTAAGCTCTGACCTTAACAGCATTGTATCATGGGGATCTCGAAATAGAGTAGAGTTTAATGCTTCTAAAACTCAATGCTGTCTTCTGTCATTGAAGCAAAACCGAAACACTCAGCCATTATCCATGAATGGCACTTGCATCCACGTTAATGTTAATAAAAACCTTAGTTGGAATGACCACATATTCGACGTCGCCAAGAACGCTGCAAAATGCCTAGGTTTCCTCAAAAGATGTAAGAAATATTTCACCCCTTCTGATTTGGCTATTTTATATAAGGCCTACATCCGCCCCAAGCTGGAATATAATTCCCACGTCTGGGCCGGTGCTCCAAAAACAGCATTGCACCTGCTAATAGGATACAAAAACGGGCGATAAAACTAATTGGAGACAGAAATATTGTGCAGTCAATTGACTCTTTAGAACATCGACGTAATGTGTCTTGCCTTTCACTGTTCTATCGCTTTTTCCACAAACACTGTTCCATCGAAATAGCCAATTGCATTCCGCCCCTTAAGACTTTCAACCGTGATACTCGCCAAAGTTCGAATGCACAACAGTTTACCCTCGAGCCCACTTTCGGACGGACAGTCAAGTTTAGAAGTTCCTTCATAAGCCGCTCAACGCGAATGTGGAATGTTCTCCCACGTTCAGTCTTTCCGTCACACCCGCAACTGTTCAAAACAAGAGTGCATCGGTACCTCTCCTCCTTTTCCTCTATTTCTAATCCTTTCCGCTCGTGAGATGTGTAACATTAAAAGGGTAGCCAATTCCTTAATTCGCGAGTAAATTATAAAAAAAAAAAATCTAGGATGCTGAAATTTCGTGCGTAAGCTCCACGTCATGCGAAGCAGTACAAGTGAAAAAAAATTTTTAAAATCCTCCAGAGATTTCAAAACTGTAAGACGGTCTAAAAGGCTGAAATTTGACATTTAGCATCTTCTAATGGATGTTAGACACAACTAGTGGGAGGGTTACAATCCGCTTAGGCGAATCGTTGGATACCCCATCCGAATTGTCCACTGTCAAGCTTCGAATTGTGTCATAAATCTTGGTTGTTAAATTTCAGTTTCATTTAACTTTAATTGTATTAAGAATTTCTCCGCTAAGAATCTTCTCTCTAAAAAAGGGGCGTGGCATTCACCCCTTCTCAATAACATCGTATTTTTGTTTATATTTTTTATCAGAAGTGGTATACACCTGTTGATTGTATTTTCATATTAAAAATTTGGTTTATACTTAAAAACGCCCCCAAAAGTGGGCGTTGCGAAAATTTATTCACTTGAGTTGATAGCTTACGCACATATCTGAACATTTTATAGTGCAAGTTTTTTAGATTTAAGGCAAATATATCAAATAAAAACCGTTTATTAGAATGCATATTAAGTATGACAACGCCTACAAGGGGGCGGTCTTCGCTTTTTTTTAAATGCCAATCACAAAACACTTAAGCGAGGATATCGCATACCAAATTTCAGCTTCCTGCGACAACTTTGATTTTTCGTGCTTTTAAGTAAAGTGGGCGTGTCAGTGGGCGGATTTCGAAAAATTTTAATGCTTCGGGACCTAGAAAGAACAGATATCAAGTTTCAGGTTTCTAGCTCAAAATTTAAGGCCTTAAAACTACAGACAGACGGACGGACGGACGGACATAGCTCATTCGACTTACAATTCGGTCTCGATATGCCCTTAAGGTCTTGGGGGTTTACGGTGATTATTTCTCTATGTTACAAGCTATGAAAGTGGGCGGGATATAAAAATATAACTGTTGAATGCTTTATACTAGATGGTTGCATACATTTCGGCCTGAGGCTCCAACTTTTTAACTAAAAAAATCACTTTTTTAACGCCACGTCCGCAAAAGTGGGCGGAGGCACATAAAAGTAGAGATGGTCGCACATACAGGCCTGTAGAGAGCGTGTCTGTGGGCGGATTTAGCTAATTTTCAAATTTGATCTGAAAGACTGGACTTCCAGCCAACCCACCAAATATCAGCTCTCTACCTTGAAATTTTAAGCCTTAAAGCTGTTTACATTTGGACGGACGGACGGACAGCCAGACATGGCTTAATCGATTCTTCTGTCGGTCCCATTCATATCTCGAAAAGGTCTTGGGGTCTACGGTGATTATCTCAATGCGTTACAAACTATACAACAAACTTAATATAGCCTGGGTCGGGTATAAAAATTGCATTTTTACGTACATTTAGCATAACTTGGAAATATCTGGGGAAATATCTTTTAATTGATAGTCCGTAATTAGGGGCGATTGCGCCATGCCCCTTTTAGAGGTTTGCAATGCTTTTAATGTGTCAAAAAATAACAATTCCATCAGCATTTTACAATGTGTGATAGGATGGGGTTCAACGGTCCGTTTTACGGACTGTATCTTCTGCGTACACACCGTAGCACTTACTCACTGATTCACTCTTCGGTTTAATTACAGTTTAAATTTTAATGTTGAAAAAGGCAAAGTGTTTTCGCCAACAAGAAAAAAATTCAAACATACAGTAAACATTGTATCAAATTTTTAAAATAATGTCAAATTTTCGAAAAATACAGAAAAGTTTTTGAGAAATAAGGAATGGAAAATAATTGGCCGTTTGCAACGCGTTTAAGGTAATAACATTTTTATTACTTCACTAAAAAAGCTTATATTGGGCAAACAAATATAGCTAGCGCAAAGCAAAGGTTTATAACAAGTTTTGTTTAAAATCTTTTAAAACCGCGGCTTTGACGTATTTTCGGAAATAAATCGTGAAAAACATTTTTCCCGCCACTCTCTCTGATTCTTTAAAGCTAAATGATTTGAAAATAATAATCACACACATCAGGAAATATTTGTAATTTTTGGAAAAACCATAGACATTTTTTGAATATTTAGCAAATTCTTTAATTTGTCCCGAAAGCTTCAAAATATTTTGGTATCTTAACGTTAAAACTGATCATAATAAAATTTGGTTTGTAAATTAAACGTAAAAAGAATTTTTTAAAAATTTTAATATCTTTCAAAATTGTGGTTTCTAACTTAAAGTTTTCTGATAGGGTTTAAAAAGCAAATTAAACAAGTGAGTAAGTGCAAGAGTTGATCTGAGGCAAACTTCTATATACCCGACCACTGATCAGACTACAAAGAGATAGCCAACTCGGCATAAGAATTCTCGTTTTGCCCCCAAGCTTCCACTGACTAGGGACTGCATATGTATTCTGTGCTTTGCTTGGCACACTACTACACTCTCAGCTGGCGAGTGTTTCACACAGACAGTAAATCAAAAGCAAATCCCATGGCAGATTCCACTACGTTCCGTTTCGTTCATTGTAGATGTTTTTGCGGGCTTTAGCGGGCAGGGGGTTGCAGAGTTGGCTATCTCTTTATAGTCTGATCAGTGTACCCGACCCTATATACCGCGTAACACCAAATCTTAAATTTTTTGGCCTAAATTCATATATAATTCGTATGTGCCACGCCCACAAAAGTGTGTATGGGCTAAAAATTAAAATCAATTGATTGTAATTAGGTTATAATCATGAGAAAATACGGTAAAAGCGAAAATTATTTAAGCAAAAAAAAAAGGTTTTTCCTAAAAACGCCCCTTAAAAGTGAGAGGAGCTCGAAACTTTGTATGGAGCAAAATAGCAAATAGTAGAATCTATAATATTTGACATATTTATACCCGACCGAGGGTATATTAATTTTAATGCATAGTTTGTAACACAGTGAAATAATTACCGTAGACCCCTAAGACTTTTAAGAGATATGATCCAGACCGAAAGGTAAGTCGCTTAAGCCATGGCCATCTGTCCGTATGTATACAGCTTTGAGGTCTCTAAAATTGAGCTAGGAAACTGAAACTTGCAGCGTTGCTTGGTTCTCATTTTGTACAGACAGAGAATGAAAATTGAGACGATCCGCCCACAATTGGCTTGAATGTCAGACAACCTCAAATTTACATTTTATTTCAAAATGCCTTTTGGTCAAGATAGACAAAACATATGAACTCAAATTTTGATGGAGATCAAGATCGAACAGAAGCCTTTAAAAAGACAAAAATTGGACCGCCCACTCTATTGACCATGCCCACTTTTAAGATCTGAAATCTTTGAAAACCTGATTTCCAGGGAAATTCATTCTAAATTAAAAACAAAATTTTATGACAAGTATTAAAGATATATGTGGGGTGCCGTGGCGTAGTGGTTAGTGTGTGTGCTTACTACGCCGGAGGTCTGGGTTCGAATCCTGCCATCGTCACCTGAAAAAAAAAAGACTTGTTCTTTTTCACGGTCCCCACCTCCGCGAGGGTTTGACAAGCCCTCCGAGAGTATTAATTGTCTTGAAAAACTTCTCAAAGTGCCGTTCGGATTCGGCAAAAAATTGTAGGTCCCCTTGTATGTAAAAAAATAACACACCAGCATACATTGTTGAGAAGTTGGCCCTGGTTCACCTCGAGCTGTTGCGCCACTTTACTTATATATTTATTTATATTAAAGATATTACCATTTGCTAAGTTTGTTGCATACAAAGCATTGAGCTCCGCCCAGTTTTAGGGGGCGCTTTTGGGGAAAAAACTGTCGCTTTTAACGCATTTTCTCGTGATTCCAACGAAATTAGAGTTAATTGATTTTAATTTTCAGCCTACACCCTTATTTAGGGGCGTGGCCAATACAAATAACTGACATTCAGTATATGGAATAGACCAAAATGTTTTAAATTTTGTGTTAATGGCCAAAGAGGGTCGGGTATTTAAAAGTTCGTTACAGACGAACTCTTACACTTACTTACTTGTTTTTTTTTTCGATTCGCAGTGAATTTTCCGAGAAATCGGGTTTTAAAATATCTAAATTGTTAAAAGTGGGCATGGTCGATATTGTGGTTAGTCCAATTTTTGCCTTGCTAAAGGTCTTGGGCCTATATTGCTCAGTACCAAAATTTGAGGTCTTACGCCATGTCTAACTTTACTAAATGGCATTTTGAAAGAAAATGTAAAATATAGGTTATCCCACATAGAAGCTAGTAGTGGGCGTAGCCGTTGACCGATTGAGCCAATTTTTACACTTTGTCTGTGCGACAGAAGAACCAAGCCTCGTATCTTGGTTCTTCTTTCAGCTCTCTAACTTGATTTTAAAGACCTAAAGCCTTCACACATACAGACGGATGGGCGGACATGGCTTAATCGATTCACTTGATTTAACATTGGCCGTGGCCGTTTACTAACGTCACCAATTTTCAGATTTTGTGTGTGATATATAACAGCAAAGGCGACAGCTCATAAATTACTTATTCAGTTAATTTATCAGTCTCTAACATAACTTTTAAAAGTCTTTGAGGTCATTATTCCGATACCTATATCACAAACTGTAGTAGCGTGAAAAAATATGTATACAACTATCAACTGCAACGGCTACGATGGCTGGGTCATCTAGAACGGATAGGCACCAACGCCCAAGCCCGTAAAATATTAGAATCCACCCCGCAGGAATGACGCAGTAGAGGAGCACCGAAACGCAAGTGGACCAGGGGGTCCATCCCGGACTGTAGCGCCACCTTAAGCTAGTAAGTATGTACAAATATCAGCTGCAAGTATGCCTCCTGCTCCTGTACCTCAGAAATAAACAATATGCGACAAACAAATGCAGCCTTGAGGAACACCTAACGCTGTTTCGTGCCAATCTGTTTGGCTTCACATAGTGTGGAACTGGTTGACGCAAAAAGATTGAGTTTCAACATAAGGAACTTACGGGATACCTACTCTTAAAGTTAAAAGCCTTTAGAGAACCTCTCTATTGATCTCGTCAAATGCTCATTAGAAAGCAGCAAAGCAATGTTTTTTTTTTCAATATTTTTGTTAATTGAACTTGGAACTTGGAATATTATTAAAAAGTTGTTGTCAAAATCTACACAATACTCATTCTGTAGTTCTCTGTCTCTTGTGTTTTAAATAGGAAATATTTCTTTGTCTGCTGAAATTATCTGGCATATTCTGCCTATACCTGCGATACCTATTTTCTACCGTACTATGACTCTTTTTCAGCCGAATATTGCTGCTATTAAAATTTGGACTGCAATAAGCCCTTGAACATGGCTGTACCTATTATGTAAAAAAAAAGAAAAAAACTAAAATAATTTAAAAATAAGTTCCTAATTGCACTTAGTTTGTTTGGTTGTTTTAACCAAAGTTTTTAGCAAAATTTTGAAGAAGCCTGAAACCTCATTTACCCAGCAAAGCGCTTTCCTTTCAAAACTTACATAAAGTTTTTGAAAGGAAAGCACTTTTGGCTCCTAGAAAGTTTCGTTTTGCCGAAGTAATTGCGACAATTGTCTCATCCTACCACTTTAAGGACACACGTTTGTGCTAAAAATTATTTCTGCATCAATTTCCCCGAAGAAGACCTCATACCATTGCTTCTCCTGTGAAAAATTTGCTTCCAACCTGAGAGGACATAATAATTGCATGATTTTTCAAAAAAGACAAATGTCCTTGCCAAGCAGGGAATAAAGAAAAAATTGTCATAAACACTCAACAAAATAAACCAAGTGCTAACACCAGACACAGATGGTAAAAAACAAAATAAATAGATGGAACCATTTTTCTTGCTCTAATCTTCATTGTCCTTGCCTTGTTCCACATCACATCCGCTCCGTACGTATATACTTTCAACGCAATCAGTGCCATCATGTGCAATATCATCTTTCGAAGTCCTTCCATACAACAACTCCCATGGGAAATACTTTTTTGCATTTTATCCTTTTTTTCTGTTTTCATCTCTTTCCAGTGCTTCTCTGCAGGGAAAAACTGATTACGACTCAATCAGAGCAATAATTGACAACAAATTCAATTCAAATCGAGTGCTATTGCCATACCACACTCCGCGTGAGTGGGTATGGGTTGGGAATAAATTCCTCACTACCCGCCACATCATACCAGCACCATCCCATCGAGTTAGCCTGCTCAGACTCGGTATACAAGTCGGCTTAGGGGAGCAATAAGTTAAATCGTTTCCACTTTTGCCCATAACTCATAGACGTTTTATAAAATACCTTCGATAAATACGAAATTTTTATTAGGAACGACCTTCAAGTGTATTCGCCTCGAAAATACACAAACAAATAGTCATACCGTCGCCAGCCGAAAAAAGGACTTTAACGCTGCGCTGTGTCAGTGCGGCAGGAATACGACAATAAATCTGTCAAAATAATCCCTGACAATGTGTATCTGCTAATACCTTGGGGTGGGCCAGAATGGGTAAGTAATTATGAAAGAAAGGAACTAAAGGTCATTTATCTGCCGAGATTCATGTCATGAATTCGAAAGTGGTTCGCAGCATGAATGCCTATTAGGACACACAACAATATATACAAACATTTGTTGGATTTAAGGGAAAAAGGGAGGAAGAACCAGGGATATAGCATGAATCAAGGTGATTTAAAACATGTGCTGATAACGCTGATAACAAACTGGATTTTCGACGATTTGCGGTTGGGGAAATCGCATGCGCATTTTGACAAAGGATTTCCGTCAAACTGTTATAAGGAGTTTTAGTACAAGCCCCCTCTTTTGTTTAGCATACCATTTGTATCGTAACCTGCAACCGGCAGTATTTATCCTGAAAAGAGCTTAGAAGGTGTCCGTTTTTAGTGCATAGCAGAACGATGCCTCCGAAGCAACAGGTCGAAAAGCTACGATTTAAGGTGACCTTGATGGAAGTGCAATCATGATGTTGACAAAGTTTCAAAGCAGTGTTTGTGTGAAGGAAAGCGTCCTCTTTGTGTTCGTAATTGCTTTGTGTTGAGTGAGACTGATTTTGAAGGACATTTTGTATTTTATGCATTTTTGTAAAATAAAAGCAACAGGCAACATACGTGATGTGGGTAGCTTGAGGTTGGTTTTTTATACAGATTATGTAGATGCTTACTTCGCAGAAGTTGTGGGTTTGACTCCCAACTCCGACGATCTCAGAATAAAGACCAATTCTTTTTCTCCTCTTCTTTGCCGCGAAAATCTGACAGACGCTTCGATCGCTTCGAAATCGTTATCCAAGAGTTTGAACTCGCAAAAAAAGTTGAAACCCTGGTTCTTTGCGGTGTTCGGTAGCCGAAAGGTCTTCTTCATTCCAGTCGACGCATTAAGGTAGCCATAAGATGTGTTCAAAGTATTCGAAGAAAGTTGGTTGGTTACCTCGCAAGTGATTTGTATAGGGTTACGTTTCGTAAAGGTTCTAACTTTGACAGCCAAATGGGGCCATATTGTTCCAGTTACAACTCGACACCACTATCAACATGGAGAGTAATAGCAACTGCATTAAAAATATCTGCGAATTATTAAATCGATTTATGTATATAATCATAAGTCCATATATTTACATCCTCGAAAACGATAACTTGGGCAGGTTATCACCGTCATCGGCGAGCGCTATAGATCGCTGAAAACTAGTTGCTATTTGCCATATTTAGATACGGAGGCTAAAACTCCAAAATCTTTCAAAGTTACCAATACGCCCACTATAGCAGGTATATAATACCGAAGTAGCCGATATTGGTTATGCCCGATTTCCGCGTGCTAAAAAACCACCCATTTATGAGAGACGCTATGAAACTGCCAGAACGCACTTCATAGTAGTAATTTTCGCTCTCTCATAATACTTCTTGACTATAACTAAGTTAACTTAACAAGTAGTTTATGCTTCCGTAGTGTTGATCGCATTGGGTAGGTTGCTATCCAGTGAGTGGACCTACTAAAGCCGTTCATTCGTGCGGCTTCACCCTACGTCGCTAGATCGAAGGGTCTTGTTCTTTGTAGTCGTCGCTCGTTGTTTACACCGTTAAGAGTCTCGTTGAGAGTACGGATCATTTCATTGTTGCAATGAACATGAAGGCGAGCATTTAGCTTTCGAGCAAAGTTTGTAACTTCTTCGCATCCTCGATAGTTTGCGGGGTGGTTTCCGTGACAATTGGCGCAAACTGCTGGAGCCTTTATGTCAACTTTGCACTCTGTTGAGAGGTGTTTTCCGGCACATTTCACGCAACGTGGTTCTTTTTGGCAGTAGGCAATTGTGTGCCTGAATTCTTGGCATCGCTTACACTGTGGTATTAGTCTATTGCCTTTCGCATGGGTTCGATTTTAGCCCTGATGTTAAGTATCATTTTTATTTTATAAATATCGTTTATGCTCTCAGCTCTTTCAAAGGAGAGCATAAAAACTGGAAGGCCGCGTTTTAAGGCCTTTATTTTTTACGTCTTTTACGACGTCTTCTTTTGTGCATGATGGGTGGAGCCCCTTACAATGACTCGCAGTGGTTTTTCGTACTTATTTTGATAAGTATACCACTCGATTCTTTCTGCATTCAGTCTAAGAGACAGTGCGCGATAGGAATCGGCGTTGTCAACATTTACTTTCCACACGTTATTTTGGTGCAAAGTAAGCTTATAGTCTTCTGTTCTCACCGTGTTTGCAAGAAGGTTGCGCAATCTCCCGAAGTCGGCTATCCCGACGATGTTTACTGCGGGAGGACGAATTTTCGCTTCTGGTTTAGCCTTGTTTGAGCCAGAGGGCTTATCTTCTTTTTGTATTACTTCGGGAGAGGAATTCGCCTTACGCTTCTTGCTAGACCTTTTCCTTAAGACTGAACCGGTCTCAAGTGCAAGTTCGTCCTCGTCCGTAAAGTACTCGACTGCTGGTCGGTTCGGTGTTACACACTCTTTCGTTACCTCACAGTTTTTCGTTAAACGAGTATTTTTAATATCCTCGTTTTCTTTTCGCAGAGAGTCAACTTCAACATTTTTAGAACGTGGAAGAGTCGCTCCATTTCAGTAAGCTTAGCTCGGAGTTCATTATTCTCCTTTTCTAAGCTCTTAATTTTCACAGAGTTCTGGTTTACCGGTGGACTGCTTTTTCCAGATATGTTCGATCTAGGTGGTGGTGATCGATTTAGTTTTGTCCTTTTCTCAAAAGGATTTATAAGCAATAAAAGGCTCTCCCCAGAATCCGTAGAGCCTGCCTCCGAAGAGGGTGGATTTTCCAGCATAGCTGGGCTGCCACCTGGGGTAATCAAATCTTTCGTTTTGTTCATTGCCTTTTTTTTAACTTGTCGTTTTTGTGAGAAATAGGTAGGTCACTTCTATCTATCACTTCTTCTAAGGAGACAGACGCCGACCCGTGAGCCGCACAATGTGTGACAGACGCTTCTGGATTTAAATTTAACCTTCAGATTAATCTATAACTTAAAACCTTACTGCCAAAAGTTGCCCCAAATGGAGCAGCATCGACAGCATCCGTTGAAACATTAAAGAATACTTCTTCCGGTGGATTTTAGTCGGCTCTTACGACAGGCATTCCTTACCTCAAGGCTATTCTAACCCTGACCTTGCAGGGGTGAGGGTGATGGACAACTATATGACGTGCGCGGTATCAGCAGGACGGCATTACGTTCCACGCAGCGTAATTCATTATCATTGGTCCATACTTTTTCCGGAACGGCGTTAGCAACACCGTTCAATGAGATTTCATTTATTTTGGTTCCAAAGTTGTATGATACGAACATTCTACCACATCATAATCTAGTTTTAACAGGGCGGCCGGCGCTACGTGCCACATTGGACAGTTGACATGAATTTGCCGCCGAGATCCTTAGTAGGCTAAGTCTTCTTTTTGTATCATTCATCTCTGTAGATGGTTATACATCTCTGACCCACAGAGCAAAGCTTGTCCATGTCCACTTCTTTCTTTTCCGGGGTATCGGTATGCTCCCAGCTCCTGGCACACAGCACAGGGTAACTGATTTTAGCAACTGATATCTCCTCAGAACTTACCGCGATATTAATAATGGACGATTACCTGACGTTTTGAATGGGTTGTATCTTTCGTGGTCAAGGTAAAACTGATTTGATTAGTTCTGTATGTACATACTGGTCTACGTACGGTCTCTCTTGCGGAGAATAATGACGCTGGTTGTTGGTACATCGCTGGTTCTTGATGCTGACTTGAGTTTGCTTTTAGACAAGCATAGCTTACCACATCAACTGGTGTTTTGTTTTTATTATTTCTTTTTAATGTGCTTATCACCGGATTCCACGCACTCGACAGTTTAAAGCTTTGGTCTCGGTTTAAGGTTTTGTGTAGCTTAATTTCTGTGGCTTCTCGTACTATCCTCGGTATAGAAAATTTCTCAGTTGAAATAGATTTGGTCTGGTCGAAACGAACAAAATGATCATCATTGTAGGCTCGCATATGGCTGATTTGGTGACAGCTTTGCCTTGTATGGTCTTTATGTGTTCGCACAATCGTGTTTTTATTGCACGTCTTGTTTCACCTATGTAAGCAAAGCCACAGCTACATGGCACGGAATAAACACCTGCATTTTGCAACTGAAGCTTGTCCTTAGGAGAGCGTAGAATTTTGCGAATTTTCGCAGGGGGTTTGAATATGGATTTGATTCCATATATTGCAAAAATTCTACCAATACTTTCAGACACTCCTTTCCGGTATGGCAAGAAGATGCGTTTTTCGATTTCTTCAGCTTGAGTGAGTGGCTTTGGTTTGGGTTTCCAAGACCTCTGGCTCAAGTTATAGTCATTTCTTAGTAAAACTTCGTCGACATGGTTTAATTCGTCTGGTAGGTGCTCAGGATCACATAAAACTTTGGCTTTGTTCATTAGGGCTGATACCACTGATGTGAAATTCGATTGATGATGATAAGATGTGGCGTGAAGATATCTGTCGGTGTGCGTCGATTTTCTGTAAACTTTATGACCAATCGTCCCATCACGTCTTTTGATGAGTTTGACATCTAGAAAGGCCAACGAACCATCCTTTTCAATTTCCACGGTGAATTGGATTTTTTGGATGGATTGAATTAAGGTGGGTTAAGAAGGTGTCCACACCTCATTTTTGTTCAGGATACAGAAGGTATCATCGATGTACCTCTTCCAAATAGTTGGTTTGATTTCTGAGGTACTTAAGGTTATTTCTTCAAAATGCTGCATCCAAATGTCCGCTACGATAGGTGCGACTGGTGAGCCCATAGCTACTCCATCAATGTGAAGGTAAAACTTCCCATTGCAAAGGAAATAACCAGATGTTAGGCACAGATCAAGCAGGTCCAATAATTTGGAAATTTCGTCTTCGGAAGCTGCCAATTTGCTTCGAATTACTTCCAGACATTCCCTTATCGGTACGTTATATGTTCGGTACGTCCATATGTTTTTATTTCACAAAGTCGGACTCCATTGATTACATATGGCTGTTTGGCTTTTAGAGTACCTCAGCTTTGGTTATGGCCGCTAATTTCATCTGAAGAACACTGCCAGTCGTCGTTTATACTCAAGCATTTGGTCTAGAATTTAAGTTTCACAGCATAAAGACTTGTCCCGATGATCATTTTGGAACCGTCAGTAAAGAAGACAAATTCCTCATCTCTTGCAACTGTCTTTCTATCCTATTCACTTCTTTTGAGCGTTCTTTTTTCATATCCTGCTGAAAGGCGAATGTAGAAGGTAGCTGTTCAGTGAGTGGTGTATCAACGGTGATATCTTCGGTTTAGAAGGAGGGTGGTACTATTAGGTGGGTTACTTTAAATTAAGTACTTTTAAAGGATCATGTAACTTATTATCAGTACTTTCAGAAGGAATCTATAAGCAAGTTAAATCAATGCAAGTATGTTGCTATAAAAATAATTGGTGTAAAAGATATAAAAAAAATTACTTGTCCTTATACTCCAGTTTCTGTACAGAGAAATCTAGAAAAACCTGCGAAAATGGCATTTCCACACCGATTTTAGCTGTTATTTAGACCTTTAGCGGACCGTTGACTGTTTGTGCCGACCATTGGTCGTGCTGCCATCGGTCGCGTATGAAGCGATCCATATTCGATCTTGGTTGAGTTGCTCAGCCATACAACCGGGTCGTACAACCATAATGTCCAGCCAGTGTATCATCTGCGAATTAAGTGCCCTCGCCCAGACCGCACTTATACCCGATTGACGACACCTTTATACATTAACTACAGTTGGGCTTGGAGTCAGAGTTGTAACGCTCTGCAGGTATCTAGCTGATTTAAAAATAACTACATCAATTTGTAGCAATCTTGGTATCCTAAAGGTTGGAAGTGCCTTTTCCCGCCATGGATAAATATACGCCCAGTTTTCGACCCTCGATCCAGTAACCCATAATACGGTGTACAAAGCTGAGCCAATCGCTGGCCCTTTGCGGAGGTCCTTTAACTCATATCCTTTCAATAGACTTCTATTCTCGACCGAAGATAAGCTCAAACTATGCATGCACCTGCACCTACACCCATCTTTAGGGGTCAATTTTACAAAATTATTGAATTTGAACCAAAAAATTACCTTTTTGCGTACATTTTCTATGTTTTCTATGCTAATATTGATTCTTGGTTCAAGGAGTTAAGCTTGCCACGCCCCTTTTAAATAATAAATTTAACATAACCTTATAAGGACCAGAATTTTTTTTTTTTCTTGAAAACAAGAAAATATGCGAATGGAAAGGAATAGTGATGGAAAGGAGAATAAGAACGGAAAGGGGAATAGGGTATACCGCTGTTACAGACGGACCGAAGCTATTACATACGCATTGTTGCACTTACTCACTGGTTAAATGTACAGGTGTAGGTACTTATTTGACTTACTTAAGGTAGCCCTACAGTCCAGGTTCAGGGTGGACCTGGGTTCCAACCAACGACCTTCGGTAGTCAACTCTGTTTCTAGCTTACTGCCTTAAGTTATGCCGGTAAGCTATTATAAGTGAAGTTTCCTAGTCTCGGTGCACCTCTTATGCGCCGTTCCTAAGGGTTTGACAAAAAAATTTGCGGTCCAGATCGTTGGCGTTTAGCCGCACTTGGTTATAGATTAGGTTAGGTAGAGTTGCTGGTAGCAAAAGTCATCAGTTCCAAAAGGACTGAGAGGGCCCTAAGCGTCACCCTATGGAGACAACCTCTTGGGACTAAAGATTTTAATGTAACTATGATATTAAGTCAGTTAAAGTATCCTGAGCTTCAGAAAGAAACTTGGCCTAGCCGGAGACCGTGCTGAGCTTCACAATATTCGACACCGGTGAACTTGCAAGCTTGTTCGGCTCCTAAAAGAATGATTGTCCCAGAAGTGAAAAGCGTTATATGCTGCCACTTGGACACTGGCATAAGCGGTGCTTCACATCTTCTTCTCCCTGCAAATATAGTTGGTGTTAGTCATTCTTGCATGCAAGTGGAAGGGGACCTTAGCCAACTTCGCGTGCGAAACTGGACACGGCTAGCTATAAACAGAGGTGGCTGGCGAATTTTGTAGGCTGAGGCCCAGGTCCACCCCGGGCTGTAGCGTCACCTTAAGTAAGTAAGTTAGTCATTCTCAGATTGTGGCCTGCTATCACTTTTGTGTCTTCAGCCAGTGATGGCCTTTTTAGTGCGATAAGCTTTTTTGATTTGCAGCTATGGATGGCCATAGCGCCTTTGTATGGCCGTAGCTTTGCAAACTTCCCTGCCTATTTTGGGTTATATTTTGATAAGTTGTAGACATTTTGCCTGTCTCAAAAGAGAGCGGGGGATGGGTCCTTTTTGTCCACTGTAGTGATATATAAATATGAGCCATATTTCGCTAGCTCGTCAGCCTTTTTATTCCCGATGATGTCACTATCAAAACATTGTACCAAAACATTGTGGACCTTCTAGTCGATTGTTGTTGGCAGTGCCTTATTGGGTGCTTGGCTGTCTACGTAAATGGAAATATCCTCCTGTGATAGTTACAATACTCTGGCCTTTTCGGCGTCAAAAGTATTGCTTGAATTTCGGCTTGGAAGATCCTGTACGAGTTCAGCAAACCTCTGCTTGTTAGGATCTCGTTTGTCAGAGCATACACCTGCAACAGCACCCTCACTTGATCTGGGATAACGTCATGTTATCTCGAACAACAAAATCTCGAATGACAAAGGTCCCGAAAATATTTTTTAAAAAACTCGAATGCAAAAATCTCGATTGCAAAAATCTCGAATGGTACAAAATCTCGAATAAACAAAAATCTCGAAAAAATCTCGAATCCAAAAAAGCTTTTCGAGATTTTCTTAAGTATAAAGTTAGTGAGGGGAGGTAAACAACATGTCAGGCAGGGAAGCATATTTCCCCCCCCCCCCCCCCCCAGACATATTTCACTGTTTGGCCATATATCGTGGAAATTCGCCTCCAATTTTCAAAATTTTCTCAAGGGTCACGTACGAATGACCGACAAAAAAATTGCCGATTGAGCAAAATATCGTTTTTTACCGATTTTTTGTAACGTTGAAATGTCGACAATTTTTTTTAACGATTGCTAAAATGTCGTCAGTTTTGTGGGTCGACTAAGCAAAAAGTCGATTGAATTAAAAAGAAGTCGGTAAAAATGTCGAAAGTCGACTTTAGTTCCAGAAGAAATCTTGAATTAGGAAAGGCTAGTTTTTATGTTTTTATGAAGTACTGTGATGTCAATATTCAATATAGAATCAAACTTCTGTTAATGCCTACATGCTTTATGGAGTCCAAGGTTTCGGATTTACAGTTCTTGAAGCATTTGAATAAGTTCACAGGCGGTTTTGCAAGTTTTCCGACGTCCAAACTCAACACCGAATTACACTATTAACATCGATTTAGGTATAGGTCCTATCTACGTATACAACATTTGAAGTAAACACGGAAAAATTCCATCGTGCTGAAATTTCTTTGTAGTAATGCCAGGCCGTTCTAAGAATGGAAGCCGATCGCACCTTCCTATATAAAATGAACAACAATAATACATTGTTAAATCGTAAACCTTACACGAATGTTCAGTTCGAGTTTTCCTTCCGTGACCAGCATATTGGTGGAAATTAATTAAAATTAAGCCGCGTTGTCATAAGCAACGTAAAACAGCAACAGAAACAGAATCCCATACATTTGCAACTGAAACCTAAATTCGGACACAGATAATGCCCCAGTGAATATAGTTTCGGAAAGTGTTACAGATTGCCCAAAAGAGTGTCGTGTTTATCTCCCTAGCTCCGAAAATCAAAAACAAAAAATTAAACGGATACGATCTAAATCTATAAAAACTGAACCAAAAAGTTTGAAAGACAAATGTGTACCAGAACATTTGAAAGTTATTGAAAACAGCTTATTTCTTTTGTCAGATAAGGATGTAAACAACGAAAAACTTTTAATCTTTGGGAGCAAAAGAAGCGTAGAGGTGCTGTCCAAATGTAAAGTGTGGCTTATGGATGGTACGTTTGAGGTCGTACCATGCATAATGCGACAATTATTTACTATTCAAGGAATCTACAAAGGCGAAGCTTTGCCACCCATATTTTGTCTTATGAGTAGTAAAAGCAAAGTTTTGTATGAAGAATTTTTTTACGAGTTGTGCCGAGTTGCTTGTGATTTTGGCATTTCTTTATCACCTGAATTTATTATATCCGACTTTGAGAAAGGGAGTGTAAATGTCAAAAAAATTTTTCCCGGATACTGTTTATAAAGGGTGTTTTTTTCATTTCGGTTCCATAATTTGGAGGAAAATTCAGGCCCAAAAACTAAAAGTTAAGTATGGCTCCGAAGAAATATTCAGCCTTCATATGAGGATGGTTAAGGCTTTAGCTTTCTTGCCTCCAAAGGAAATACCAATATACTTTAATGAACTTAAAACAGTTTTTGATGATGATGCCCAAATAATAGGGCAATGGTTTGAGAAAAATTACATTGGTCCTAAAGGCTTAAAACGAGCTTCATCGTGTATACCAAAGCGAACTATTCCTTCTTACGAGCCATCTTTCTGGTCTGTACATAATCAAATCGAATTAAACTTACCCAAAACTCAAAATTCACTAGAAGCATGGCACCGAAGATTAAAAGTTTTAGTTGGTTCTTCTCATGTAGGGTTATATAAATTAATTTCAAAACTCAGTAAGGAACATATAGTTGTGCAACAGAGCATCGGTAAAATTGAAAAAGGCGAAAGAAAAAAACAACAGAGAAAAACAATCAAACACGAAAAACAACTTAAATCTATTCTTAATGAAAAAAATAGTTATCCGAAAATTGATTTTCTCGCTAATCTTGCAATTCATTTGCGACTGGACTAAAAACATTATTTAGACCTGTTTAATATAGTGAATAATTTCCTCTTTCAAGTACGTAGAACGTAAATAAATTAAGTTTTGTTAATCAATTACTGAATTGTTTGTTTTCAAAAAGAAATATTTTGTTTTCAGATAAGTGACTTGCTGAAATGATTTTAAATTGAATGAATTTAAATATTGACATCACAGGCCTTCATAAAAACTAGACTTCCTGCTTTTAAATTTCTTTTGGAACTAAAGTCGACTTGTCGACATTTTTACCGACTTTTTTTTAAGTCACTCGACTTTTTGATAATTCGGGATTTTACATCGGCGATATTTTATCAATCGGTGAAAAAAATTGTCGACATTTTAACGATCAAAAAAATCGGTAAAAAACGATATTTTGCTTAATCGACATTTTTTCTGTCGGTGATTCGTACGTGACCCGTGTGTAAATGTAGGTACATTAAATCTAAAATTTTGTTTTCGAGATTTTTGTTTTCGAGAATTTTGCTTTCGAGATTATGGTGTTCGAGGTATAGTGGTACACCCGTATAGATAGATACCTCTGATTTGGTTATAATATTGTCCAGCCTCCAGTATTCTCTGCTGGGATTGTGAATGGGATAGTCTTGATTGAAGTCAAGATACGGTATTATATGGTAGCGCTACAAAGCCTTCTAGTGTGTGTAGGATTGAGCTATGCCCTGTGATATCGCATACTCCAATTGCCTATAGCTATTTGACGCCTTATAGCGCTTTTAGCGGCGCTTTCTAAGCATTTGTCTCTAGCCCCATGGTAGTCGTAGATCTCAGAGCATCTTTAGTGACGAGACAAGCCAATCTTTGTACCTTAGTTAAAGCTTTGATATTTATCTATATCTATATCTATATTTGATATTTATGCAGCATCCATATACCCACATGTAAGTATATAGTTCTAACTATAGCTCTGTAGAGCCAGTTCGATATTTTAGGGGAAGGACCCCATTTTTCCCGCATACTCGGATGCACGTATGTAGGGCTATGTACGCTTTATTAACTCTCTCTTCTACATTTGGATTCTAGCTTAGCTTAGTGTCTAGGATCATACCCAGATATTTGGCACTTTTAGATAGCTGAAGACCAGAGCCCTCGAGTGTTGATAGCTCTACAACCGGTATCGACCTCCTGTTTGTGAGGAGGAAAAGCTCTCTTTTTGCCGGGTTGATGCTAAGGGTACATCCCGGTCCATCGGCTTAGACTATTAAGCGCATCTTGCATCGGATCAACAAGAATTTGCCACGCACTATGAGCTCAAGGTTGTCGGCATAACGATGGGCTTTACCGATGAGATGCTGAGCTTGATTAAATATGTATTCATTACTAGAAGTCTTATGATACGTATTAGCACTCCATCTTGCGTGGTTCCTCTGGTGGTAGACATTCTTTTTATACAGTCACAGTCAGTTCTTTTACAGTAGGATGTAATTATTCGGCGCTTTAGCATCTGCAATACCAATACAGTGACCTAGCTATCGTATTGGTTTTGCATTTGACTCTTCTCTGTGCCATCTCTGTGCCAACCGGGCCATTTTTTCAACCAAACAATTTTCTCTGGAAGCAACCTTAAGCGTTTATATCCGCCTTTGACGCTCTCATGAAAGGACAATCTAAAAAGGTGGCTTTGCTACTCTCCCTTGGCAACTCTTATAATTCGTTTGATTCCAGCGCTGGTGTTCTCTGAATACATAGCGCAAGCCATAGAGAAAGTCCCTCTCTACATCAAAGTTAAAGCTGTTATCTTCTCTTGATTACAGCTTGTAGTCGCCAACGGAATCGCTAAAAACCCTGGAGAGGGAAGGCTTCATTGTGAGCGCATAAGCAGACGATGTAGCAATCCTGATCCCAGACGATGTAGCAATCCTGAATCCCTCCCATCAATCCTCAGTGACCGACTCAGCTACGCACTCCACATTGTTGGAAAATGGGTTGAGGGTCGAGGACTGGGAATAAACCCCTCTAAGACGGAAGTTGTGATCTTTACAAGGAAAAGGGCAGTTCCATCCTTCAGCAACCCAAGAATGGAGGGAGTGCAGTTACCGTTATCCAAATCGGTAAGATACCTGGGCGTCATATTGGACTCCAAACTCAGCTGGAGGGATAATATAGAAGATCGTGTCAAGCGGGCATACGTGGCATTATACGCCTGCCGCAGAACGTTCGGAAGCATGTGGGGACTGCAACCAAACATGGTACACTGGATGTATATTGCGGTTGTAAGACCCATCTTAACTTACGGTGCAGTTGTATGGTGGAAGGCTACGGAAAGAATAAGGACCACACACACCGCGGCACTGGAGGTACTACTCAACCTCACCCCCTTGGACATATACTGCAGCAGCAAGGCAGCTAAAACAGCTGTTCGCCTAAGGGAATCCGGACTGTGGTCCTCAATATCTTATGGACACGCCTCTGTGAAAACTCAATGGGCTGCCTCCACAGACACCCCAGTCACCGATTACCTCCCTATGACATTCGCCTTCAACAGGAGATTCGCTACCAGAATACCTAAAAAAGGTGAATGGGAAGATAAGACCATTACAGGAGATGACGAGATCGCCGTATATACCGACGGTTCTAAGATGGACGTCGAAACCGGTGCGGGCATCTTCTGTGGAGATCTGGTACCAGGTAAATCTTTTTGAATTAATGACGACTGCAGCATTTTGCAGGCGGAGCTGGCAGCCATAATCCAAGCTGCCTCCGAGCTGAAGAAACACGGCCCCGCAAACAAGACCATCACCATATACTCTGATAGCCAAGCGGCAATTAAAGCCTTGGAATCAGACGTGGTAAAGTCAAGGGTTGTGAAACTATGCAGGGAAATTCTGGACGAGTTATCACTTGGCAACACTGTAACTGTGTGTGTTGGGTGCCAGGTCACACCGATAGATTTGGGTCTGGAATGAATGCATCTCTAGCCCTCAAATCTATAAGAGTCCCGCTGAGTTGTGCTATTGAACTCAGCGGGACTCTTATAGATTTGAGGGCTAGAGATGCAGAATACCTGCATCTTCAGTAGGATAGAAACTGAATCCTTGAGTAGAACCAACCTACGTTGGACAAAACTTGATACGTGCAGACACACAAGGAAGCTATGGCCAGGGGTAAGCAAAAAGAGATCACTATTTTTGATCGGACTCGCCCGCAGGAACATCCGAGTGCTCACGGGAATCCTCACGGGGCACTGCGCTGTGGGTCTACACTCTGAGCGGCTAGGCATACCGCATAACGATTACCGCAGAAGCTGCAGGGACGTTGAAGAAATTGAATCTGTTCGTCACCTGCTCTGCGAATGCCCAGCCCTAAACAGCATCAGGCGTAGTATCCTCGGCAGTTACTTTTTCAACGAGCTCGAAGATCTAAATAATGTAGATCTTAAGGACCTCCTTTGTATACAAATCCGGATGGGTCCAAGAGGGCGGAGCTCTGAGCTTCTAACAGCGGTCTATTTCTGTTTTCGTTCCAGGTATTAAGAAGGTTCCCAATGGACACAATGGACCCAACTGCTGGTCTAAGTGAAGCCGTGACTATTGTCAAAAGGGCATCCATCAACCTAACCTAACCTAATCGTCAACTTTATCAAGTGTATTTTATGGCTGAAGAGTATGCTAGTTTCAAAGCATTGATGTTAATAAATTCAATAAATAAAAAAAAACGTCTACGATGGCTGGGTCATCTAGAGCGGATGGACACCAACGCCCCGGCCCGGAAAATCTTCGAATCCACACCGCAGGGACGACGCGGTAGAGGAGCACCGAGACTCAGGTGGCACACGCAAGTGGAAGGGGACCTCAGTCAACTTCGCGTGCGAAACTGGAGACGGCTAGCTAGAGACAGAGCTGGCTGGCGAAGCTTGTTGGCTGAGGCCCAGGTCCACCCCGGACTGTAGCGCCACCTTAAGTAAGCAAGTAAATAAAAAAAAATTTGTAATTACTTTGAACTAAAACCAGAAACTACTTTTTGAAAAGTAATTTCACATTTATTTATTTACTTAATTTATTAACATCATTGTTTTAAAATGATTTATCTGCAACTAACTTCCTTCTAATATAATTTTCATACTACAACAGCCTTCAAACTTTCAAAATCGAAATCAAAAAAATAAATGTAAAATATCAAGGGACACTCTTGTAGCTTTGTGACTCACCCTGCCGGCAGAACCAAGATAAAAGACTTTAATGAGCTGTCGTAAAATTGAAAAACAGAAATAGGATAATTATTTGAACCTCAATGCAGTAAAAACTTCTATGTTATGTTACAAGTTACAACTTTGTGTTACAACTACTGCTAGGTTCGTTTTAACAAAAATTTCCTTCAACTTTGCAGATAGGATAGAGTGGACACCCACTTTGAACAATTTTCGTATTCTTTGTTTAGCCAGAAACGAACCTTATGTCGTAACTAATTAGGAACTTTTGAGGGTTTGTAAAGCCATATCAAACACACCTTCAAGGTAAAACCTCAGTTACTGTCTATAAGCCCGGCACTCTTTATGAGCCCCTTTGGCTTCAATATTTTAACTCCTTGTTCAGAAATGTCCATAACTATTCGTATGACCTATCTACCAACAAATAGCTGCACTACTACCGAAAAGTTGGAACTCATGTCCTAACCAAAACTCAAATTTCAAAAGTTTCCCATTGGGAACAAAAACCTATACGGCGTATGCTTTACCAAACTTTGCTCATTCAGGAATTTTTTTTACCCATCTCCCTATCTAAAAAGTAATAACACACAAAATGTCGATTCACATTCACCCTTCCAAACCGACTTGTGGCCAAAAATAACGTCCAACTTACAACATGAAAAATAGCTGGAGAAAAAAAAATCCAAATCGCATTTCCCAGATTACACCCGAGATTGCAATTGAGGTTATGAACGCTGCTATATGTACTTTACCTTTTGTCAGTCTCCATTCATTCGCCTCAAATATGGACCCACACCCTTGTGGCATGTATAAGGTACCCATGTCTACTTGCAGACATTAGAATTCGTATAAAAACCGGATCCTCACACTCGTCCTCTTTAATTTTACAGCCGGAATGTAAATAACATAAATGGCCTCTTGAGCACTTCAACTACATGCTGTTCGCACATATTCAAGCCTCGAAAATACCAAAAAGAATAAGAAAATAAATAAATAAAAAGGAGTGTGAAAGTTATCGCGGCAAGGACCTTCCATCCCCATACACGCTCCGGTCGTTCACCGTGCGCGCCGATAAAGGCGATGGTACCTTTGGAAAATTTCATAGTAAATGTTTGGGAATGGTAGGAGCGCGCATTCGAGCAGGACCCACAGGAGGCGGCGGGTTATGGGCTGGTAGAAAATTTATATGCCACCTAAAGCCGCAAATGATTTTGTGGCACGACGACGAAAACGACTACGACAACAAGGACGACACTAACGGAAATCCTGCAACTGGTGGATGGGACCATAATACGCACGAGTATATTAAATATACGACACGATGGCCACCAGGAGTTTAAGGTGCGACAATACACGTGTAATAGAGCGAGGCAGCCAACAACGTCGACATAATGTCATGCCACATCGAACCGACCCGCACCGCAGTGTTTGGATCCTTTCACATGCTCGAGCACTGGAGTGTATCTCTCCTTAAGAATAAAATCACATTTAAGGATGTGGAAAGTAAAAATAAGTAAACACCTGCAAAAAAATGTCCCGGAAAAGGCAATGTTATAGGTGCTTGGCAAACTTCTCGTTCCCGCCATCCCGTGTGAATATTTTTCAATCGCCTCGATGGGTGGTGCGGATCGAATATATTTTCATGACAAGGTTGTGTCAAGGATAATAATTGACTGCATGAAAAAAGTCATCAATGAGCTTCAATTGAATTGGAATTAATTTGGCGAAGCTAAATTGGTGGGTATGTGGGCGACGTTGTGAGGGTTAAGCTGAGGGTTAAGCTGAGCTAAGGGATTTGCAAGAGTTTAGGGCTTATATTTTTCGTCCTTATAGCCGAGACTTTGTTGTGGCCTCGCAAATCAAATATTACACAATTTCTTTTTTTTTGTATTTATTAAAAAGTTTGCAAACAAAATGCTGCTGAGCATCATCTGTGGTCTTAAATGAATTTGCATGACAACAGACGCATAAATATCTTATGTGTACGAAATAATCATCCTGCGGCGAGTGCGAGTCCTTGAAAATGTCAGAAAATCAAATCAATGCCCGTCACCTTTGCATATCGATTTCAAAGGAACAATGGCTGGTAAATAGAAATCGAAAAAGCTGGGGGAAAAAAAACTTCGCGCTCTACTACAGCCGTGTCTGCTCCCATGCATGTTTTTCAAAATAAATTTATTCAAATAACCAAAACGAAATCGGGGAAAGCTCGTTGCTCCACCTTAGAATTGGTGAAGGCTTGTATACTTACCGAGGCATGTTGATATGATTCTCCGTCATGCAATTTCATATGTCTACACGGATAACCTTGACACACTATATTGATGTGCGGGAAAATGGCACCGTCTGCAAGGATTGATCTATCTGTATCCTACTCAATCAATCGGAGAAATTTATAAGCGTATAACTTATTTACCAGCAAAGCGCAAGGACGTAGTCATACGGAACGGAATTCTGATGGCAAAAATAAGGCTACAAAAAAATAAGGCCACAATGTTGCGACACATAAATTAACACGCTAATGGAGCTTTAAGAAGAAAGTGTAACTTTTAATTGGCCTTCAAAAAATCGTCCTGTGAAAATCAAAAAAAAAAAAAATACCAGAAGGATTTTTTGGCGGTACCCTAACCCTGTAAGAAACCCCTTTTCTATTTCTGCGGACATTTTGCTTTGCAATGTGACTGGTCGTTCGAAATAAATTTTCCCGGCTAGATTTCTTCTTTGTTATAGACGCCTGCTCCTGCAGTATTTGGCAGAAAGTTGATTGCATCGGTGTCGCTGTAGCCCATACACTACACAGTTTGTTGTTAAATTTTAAGCCTTCAGTCCAATGAATCCGTTGCGCCCGTCACATCCCCTCACACAACTGACAACTCAGTTAAATATTCATGTTCTTATGGAGAGTGACGTAGGTCACGCACTTGTTCAACGGGCCGCTTCCCCTAAGAATTAAATAAATTAATCCGAGTTGTCAGTTGTGTCCTTCGACGTGACGGCCGCAACGGATTCATTGGGCTGAAGGCTTTATTCTCCACTTACCGTGTATGGGGGGCGCACAGGTTAAACCGTCTTCTTGACAGAGTCCATGACATAGAACCGAGCATAAGTTTATCGTATTTGGCGTCGGAGTAAAGTAATGTGGTAAATGTTAAGTTTTATAGAAAAGAAAATGTGACATAGAGAAATAATAACAATAGACCCCCAAGAACTTAAGGACATAGGTATGATCAAGACAGAATGTCAACAATTAGTGACTGTTTATGCATAGGTTCATTGATTCTCAAAATTTCTCACAGATTTGCCACAGACAGGCCCACAACCAGTCCCTAAATGAGCAACTACCTTCCAAACTGTAAGACATCATAGCTAACATTTTTCCTCCCATAACACTCTACGAGAGTCTTATGAGAGTATTCTCCAAGAGCTTTGCCTCTCATAGAGTACATAGAGTACGAGAGCGCTTAAGAGAGTTTTACGGGAGTTAAATGGCCCCACTTTTGGAAGTTGTTTGTTCGGATAAAAAGTCATAAACTCTTCTTGCAAGAGATATTCGGTATCATAATAAGACAATATGTTCTTCTTATGGGAGTGTGAAGAACTAATCTTGTTTGAAAGAGAGAGAAACATAACAAACAATTTTCGTGTCATCTTTATCATGTTGTTGCTTTAATTTTTTAAGGACATATCTAACATAAAAAAGAGAACAAGATATTCTTCTAAAAGAAACTGTTATTCTCAATGCGCTGTTTGATGGTACAACATTGTCATCAACATTATTGACTTTCGTTATATTTTTTCTGAGGTTATTTATGCAAGAACTTTGTGCAACTGAAAATTTATCTGCTAAAGTTTACATTTTACTTCGACAAAAACAAAGCGTCACGAAAATAATCAGTTTAAAAAAGAAATTATAAATGATAGCTCATCGCAGCAGGGCTGCCGCGTTTTCGCTATTTAAAATGTATTTTTTACCTAAACCAAGAGGGTAAGGAGTAAAATAGGATGTAAAAGGATATGATCGCTGCCGAAATGTGAGTCGAATAAGACATGTCCGTCCATGCATGTTCGATTATGTATTCGGTCACAATCAATAAAAATGCTGAGGATGCGATTACACGGTGATAATTTCACTGTTACAAACTATACATTAGAAAATGTTCTCCAGTTTTAGGGCATAATAAGAACCAGAATATAGCTCTAACCATCCTAAAGATTAATTAACTTTTCGGCTTTAATAACAACTTTTCGGTATAAAAAAATATCTTTTTTAGTTTTTTTTTCATAATGCAAATCAACTATATGCGTATACCTCGACTAATCACTAATTGGTAACCCTAAGAGTTGAGAGATTAAATGGCGCAAAAAAAAGATTTTTTTTAAGAGTCATTCGCTTTTTGTGAGCGATTAAGCTTTTTTAACAGAGATTAGCTCTCCTCGTGCGAGTAAATTGGCTGTTTTCCACACTTTTACCCTTTTAACCAGAGTAAAATTGCCTTTACTTGAGTAAATTGCCGAATCAGAGTAAATAAACTGTTTTTAAAAACTAAGGAATGACGTGGTTTCATACTATTTAAAGACACATTTCTGTTTTGAAATTATTGCCGCGTGCACATGAATGAAGGAATATAAAGATTGTGACATACGCATGTTATGACATTTGTTCGCTAAAGTAAATGTAAATCTGACGTCATAGGAGTTGACTGTGAGTTTTTTTGTGTGTAGAAAAAGATTCGATACTTTGACTCTCATAATGATTCTTCTTATAATTCTTTTACTCTTTGAGAGTAAAATGGGATTTGAACTCACATAACAAGAATCAAATATGCTCTAGTAATGGAAGTTTACGTCTTTTTTACTCTGGTAGCTTTTTACCCTTCTAACAAGAGTACTATGAGAGTAAAATTCAATTTAATCGAAAAAAATAAGGTTCTGGGTGTATTCAAGAGTCTTACGAGAGTCTTATAAGATTTTTTTCTTGATTTGTAGAGCATATCTCTCGACAGTATGTTTTTTGGGATAGTAATACAATGTTTCCACCGGGAACTAATCCTCGATTAACATAAATCTTCATTAAATCCTCTACAAATTACGTGACTTACCATACAGATTTAAATCCTCTCGGCAAGCGATTAAAAATAAATCCACTTATAAATCTCATTCACCCTTTTCACTAACCACTTTCAACCCTTTTTGAATACCTTTTAAATAGTTTGAAAATCGAAAAAGCACTGAGACTGTCTACGGACAGATCTGTCAGAGAATAACGATTTTGAATGTTGTAACGAATGTTTACAACGAAAATCTGTTTTCGCTCCTGGAAAATGATATCGCCTTGCCACTCTCTTGTGCCAAAATTTTTTTTTGGCTCTCAAAAAAAACTTTGAGAGCCAAAATTACAGAAAGAGTACTCAATGCCAAATAAATCCTATATTTGTGTGGTGGAACCTCTTTGGCATTTATTGTTGATCGTTTCCCACTAATCCTCGTATTATTTCCGGTGGAAACATAGTATAAAAGACTTAATTTTGACATATACAAAGAAAAAGAAAGAAAGTGAAAAACACCTAACCTAATTTGTAGAAAACTTTAAGTTCTATATTCAATCATATAAAGTCCTGGACCCCACCAACAGTTGGAGGTAAACTAGGCTCTTATTAAAATATTTTTTATACATTTTTGGTCACGCCTATTTTTAGGAGTCGTGTTTTATACCCGTTCACTACTACTAGTTCACTTCTAATCGAAAACAAATTTTATATCAAATATTTTAGATATAATTATTTGCTTAGTTTGCTCCACACAAAGTTTTGAGCTCCGCCCACTTTTGGGGGGTGTCTTTAGGAAAAACCGTTTTTCCCCCAAATAATTTTCGCTTTTAACGCATTTTCTTATGATTTCAACGAAATTACAATTAATTGATCTTAATTTTTAGCACACTTTTTAGGGCGGGGCCTAAAAAACTTTAGATTTGGTGTTATACGGTCTATAGAAGTTTGTCACAGACGAACTCTTGCACTTACTCAGTTGCTAAAAGCCTTAATTTATTCGGAACCAAAAAATTACATTTTTGTGAGTTTTAAGTCGCAAGTTAGCACTCATATCTTTTCCAAGTATAGAACCGAATTCGGGGTTTCACACGAGAAGCCCCTTTTATGAACCCCTTAAGAAACATAGCTAACAGTTTTCAGTTAATGAATCATGAATGGCTGCTGGATGGATTGATTATGGGAACCAAAGAGAACGAAGGAGACTATTTGAAAATAGTGTCTCCACTTAATGTTTTTCAGCCGTTTTCCAAACACTTTCCGATCATAGAAATTCGCCAGGCACTAATCTGATAAATGGAGACGCCAAGTTAAAGATGGACCGAAGCTGTTACAGACGCACTGACGCACCAATATTAGTTTATTTGGGCGTCTTGATTCCGAATTTGTTATTAAAAATTGTCGGACTCGATCTATTAAGAAGTTATAGGCGAAAAATAATATAAAAGAAAAGAACTTTAACATAGGTACCTACCTGTATTTAGCCACAGACGGCTGGAAGTAGCACATACCCTTATCAGAGCGACGGAGTATTGTGAGCGGCTAAGCCCTGAGAAAAAGAGACTTGAAATCTTTTTGGTTTTATTTCAAGGCGTTTTTAGGAAAAAAACCTTTTTTCCGAAATAAATTTTGCATTGTTAAATAATTCGCAAAATTTTAACGCATTTTCTCATGATTCCAACGAAACTAAAATTGAACGATTTCAATTTTTAACCTACGCCCATTTTTGGGGGCGTGGCCAGAACAAGTAATATATGAGTAAGGGTCAAGAAGTTTCAGATTTGTAGTAACACGGTAGGGTGCGGTCTAGGTATAGAACTTTGTTGCAGACTAACTTACTCATTTGTTTTGATTTAGGATTCGTTTTCCGAGAAATCAGGTCTTTGAGGATCTAACATGTTAAAAGTGGGAATGGTCGATGGGGTGGGCGTTTCAATTTTTGGCTTGTCTTAATAAAGGGTATACTTTCCACTATCACCATCTAGGCACCAGAATTTCAGTTTCTACGGCTATGTCTAACTAAAAGGCATATTGAAATAGAATTCAAATTTTAGGCTGTCTGACATTTAAGTCTATTATTATGGGCGTGGCTGAGAGCGGGTCTTATAAATTTACGTACTTTGTCTGTACAAAATGAGAATTGAGCTACACTCAAAGTTTCAGATTTCAAGCTCAAATTTAGAGACCTAAAAACTAAACACATTCGGTGGTAAGACGGACGGACGAACATGGCTTGATCAATGCACCTGTTGGTTCTGATCGTATATCTGAACGCTCTCAAGGCGGTATGGTGAAGTTTTTTCCACCCTGCTGAGCCTCAACAAAAGCTGACGGACCATTCCGTATATCTTCCCACTGGACGGTATTTTTATACCCCATCCCATAGGATAGGAGGTATTTTAAGTTTGTCACACAGTTTGTAACACGGTGAAATAATAATGGTAGGCTCCCAAGACCTTAAGGGCATATGATCGAAACCGAATTCTGAATCGAATAAGCCATGTCCGTCCGTCCGTTTGTATGTCACATGTTTTTTAAATTTTGCGCTAGGGTGCTGAAATTTCGTAGTAAAAGTGTAAACATTTTTGAAATACGCCCAAAGACACGCCCACAATCGGTCTAAATGTGCAACTACCTCCAGAGATTTCAAAACTGTAAGACGTTCTAAAAGGCTGAAATTTGACGTTAAGCATCTCCTAATGAATGTAAGAAACAAAAAAAAAATTAATTGGTAAACCTCCTCCAGTGGGCGTGGCATCTATTTTAAGGGTAAATTTTCGAATGCAAAACTCAATATTTTTGCTCGAAATTGAAAAAATGTTGCTTAATATTTTATGTAGGAAACGCTTAGTTCTACATCTTGTGCATACAAGACTTTGGACCACGGCCACGTTTGGAGGAAGAATTGAAGAAAAACCTAAAATTTTCCAGAAAAATTTAATTTCGACTGAGCATGAATTAAAAAAATTACCAGGTTAGGTAAACCAGACTTCGTTCCAGATTTCGTTCATATAAAGTTGTTAGCCACACCCCCTTTTAGGGGTCGATTTTCCAAAAATATTGAATTTTGAACTTAAGCGTAACTTGGACTGTGGAAATATCTTATAATTGATAGCTTGTAGTTAGGGGCGGTTGAACCACGCTCTTTTTCGAAGTTTGCATTACTTATAAAATGTCAAAAAATAACAATGCCATCAGCATTTTACAATGTGGGATAGGATAGGGTATTCAACGGTCCGTTTTACGGACTGTAACTTCAGCGTACACACTGTTGCACTTACTTACTTACTTAAGGTGGCGCTACAGTCCGGGGTGGACCTGGGCCTCAGCCAACAAGCTTCGCCAGCCAGCTCTGTCTCGAGCTAGCCGTCTCCAGTTTCGCACGCGAATTGGGCTGAGGTCCCCTTCCACTTGCGTGCGCCACCTGAGTCTCGGTGCTCCTCTACCGCGCCGTCCCTGCGGTGTGGATTCGAAGATTTTCCGGGCCGGGGCGTTGGTGTCCATCCGCTCTAGATGACCTAGCCATCGTAGACGTTGTGTTTTGACTCTTTTGGCTAGGTCGGTATCGCTGTACAGCCCGTACAGTTCGATGTTATATCTCCTCCTCCACTCTCCGTCTATGCAGACGGGACCGTAAATCGTCCGAAGAATTTTCCTCTCGAAGCAGCCTAAAGTGTTTTCATCCGCCTTTGACAGGGTCCATGCTTCTGCACCGTAAAGCAGGACTGGGATGATGAGGGTCTTATACATGGACACTTTAGTTGCTCGAGAGAGGGCTTTGCTACTCAATTGCCTCCTTAGCCCAAAGAAACAGCGATTGGCAAGAGTTATCCTTCGTTTGATTTCAGCGCTGGTGTCATTGTCCGAATCCGTCCGAATCCGAGCCTTGTTTCTGATTCGTGACTGGTGTTTCTTTACGTGGCCGGGAAGTTACCCCGACGGCACGACGCCCAACCTGGAGGACCAGATCCTTTGTTTAGCTCTAAGGACGGAGAGCCGGATGGCCCGCTTCTTATAGGAATGAGCTCCGAATACGTCGTAGTAGCCCATATAAGGTGTTCACTAAGTAGTTCGGCCTAAATGGAACTATAGACGCCACCGTTGATTCCATCTGGGGAATGCCTCCGCTGCCGTCCGGATGCAAGGAGAAGTGCCTTAGTGGGAACACTCCTGCACTTACTCACTGGTTTATAGATTGTATTCTTTTTTTCATATCATAAACAAAATATTTATTAAGCTTTTGTTTATTGCTAATTCTATAAAATATTGAAAACTTCTCAACTTTAACTCTTATTGGTTATATGCTTTTGTAAAACATTATCCCAAATAAATAAATATGAAATCTCTGAATTCTCTGATTCATTCAAAATCAGTAATTTCCCAAACATTTTGAATAATTCTTTGTGTGTGATTTTTTTAATCTCTTTTCAACTCGAGAAAAAATTTTTAATGGTTTAATCAGATTTTTTTCTCGAAAGAACGTCAAAACTTTTCCCACAGCTTCCCGCAGCTTTAAAACTTTTTCACTGAGATTTTACTTAAAATATTTTTAAACCCAGATTTTCTTTATGATGTTCCCTAACTCGGCTTTGTGAACAAAATGGTTAAGAAGGTACAGGTATGACCTTAAACACAGGCAGATATTTTCCATTCTTTATATCCCGAAAATTGAAGCCTCTCAAAAAAATTATTTAATTACTTTAGTAATTAGACTATAGTCTAATTCTCCCTCCCTTCGATCCCTTCTATAGACACACTTTAAGAAGGGATCCGGACCCAAAATTAGAGGTTACATCGACTACCATGCGCATCATCCATCAGAAAATTCGAGAGAAAATCCTCTCTCTACATCAAAGACTGCATTAAGCATTACAAAAACGAAGAAATTGAGCTTGACTCTATGCAAATAACTTCAGTATCGGTAAAAATAGGTCACCTAGATTATAATATTGCCTCGAGTTATTTTCCTCCACAGTATAGGCTAGCGGACGACGATCTTACTCCCCTCTTTGACTTACTTGGGTCGAATTTCATCATCGGCGGGGACTTTAATGCGAAAAACACCTTTTGGGGATCACGGTGCAATTCAACAAGAGGTAGAGTACTCTTCAAAGCTAGCATGAAACGTGGCGTGGTTTTCCTTTCGACGGGAAAGCCAACGTATTGGCCAGCCGACAGAAACAAAGTACCTGACCTTGTCGACTTCTTTATCGCAAAAGGGGTTCCCCGCCACCTCACAAATGTAGAAGAAGGCTATGATCTCTGTTCGGATCACTCGGCAGTCGTTTTGAAAATCGGCGGAAGTCTAGCAAAAAATGAGAGAGCGCCTAGGCTAACGAATAACAACACCGACTGGGATGGCTTTAGAAAATACTGTAAAGAAAATGTATCTCTACATGTACCACTTACAACCCCTTTAGAAATAGAAGACGAAGTCGATAAACTCGTTAGAACTATCCAAGACGCTGCTTGGAACAATACTTCTTTCCGGAAGACTGGAGTAAGGAAAAGCGGATCAATTTACCCGCGCGAAATTGAAGAGCTCATACGCGAAAAGAGAAAGGCTCGAAAGAGGTGGCATTTGTCTCGAGCTCCTCCTGATAAAACCATTCTGAATGGGCTATCTAACAAATTAAAGCACTTACTTCAAGATTTTAAAAGTCGCGAGACTACCAACTACCTCGAAAACTTGACTGCCGATAGAGGGTCAAACTATTCACTTTGGAAAGCCGTGAAGTCCATTAAAAAGCCCATAGTCCACTCGGCGCCAATAAGCAAAGATAACGGTGAATGGGTAAAAGGCGACAAAGAGAAAGCAGATGTATTTGCAGAACATCTAGAAGAAACATTCAAACCGTTTGACGGGGAGCCGTTGGTTGACGATCTGTATCGCAATGCGGAATTAGACAATTATCGAATGAAAACCGTGACACTGTCTGAACTTCGTCAAACAATCCGAAATTTGAAGAATAACAAAGCTCCAGGCTATGACCTAATTACTGGGGAAATTTTGAAGGAGCTACCGAAAAGAGCGTTAGTCAAGCTTCTCTACATCATAAACGCATCAATGAGAATTTCATACGTTCCACGGCAATGGAAAGTCGCAGAGGTAATAATGGTTCCGAAACCAGGGAAATGCCCAAACGACAAAAAATCATATAGACCGATTTCGCTTCTGCCGATTATATCTAAAGTCTTCGAGAAACTTGTGCTCAAACGACTGCAACCAATAATTGAAGAAAGACGATTGATTCCGGATCACCAATTCGGCTTTAGGGTCAAACATTCAACAATTGACCAGGTCTATCGAATAACTAATGAAATTGAGAAAGCCTTAGAAGCGAAAATGATATGTTCTACCGCTTTTCTTGACGTATCCCAAGCCTTTGATAAAGTTTGGCACGAAGGCCTAAAATATAAGCTACGGAAAGTTTTGCCGGAAAAAATGTATGAACTCTTAGAGTCTTATCTTGACAACAGACTATTTCGAGTGAGATACGGGAGCGAATACTCAGAATTCAAAGAAATACAAGCCACAAGGTAGCGTCCTCGGTCCAACACTGTTTTTACTTTTTACAAGAGATGTACCTCAAGTAGAGACAACGAATATAGCCACGTTCGCTGACGACACGGCTATCCTCGCTACGGATAAGACAGTCGAACTATCAACGGGAAAACTCCAACGCGCTTTGAATAAAATATGCGAATGGACTGGCGGATCCTCCTAATCCTCCTAAATGAGACAAAATCAACGCATGTAAATTTTACTTACAAGAGGGTAATCAACTTACCTCTATTTGTAAACTCGGTACAAATTCCGTACGCAAACGAGGCGAAATATTTAGGCATGACCCTAGACGCAAAACTTAAGTGGAAGCCACACGTTAAAAAGAAACGCGATGAACTTGAAATCAAGCTACGAGAACTGAATTGGCTTATCGGACGTTATTCGAAACTAAGCGTATATAACAAACTGCTATTGTATAAGCAAGTGCTAAAACCATCTTGGACGTACGGTATACAACTTTGGGGTTGTACCAAACCAAGCAACATATCTATTTTAGAAACTTTTCAGAATAAGACACTAAGAGCAATCGTAAATGCTCCATGGTATATAAGAAATAGCGATTTACATCGAGATCTAGGCATCGCAACCGTGACCGACGAAGTAAGAAACTTTGCTCGCAAACTTCACACTCGCCTTCACGGCCATTGCAACCACGAAATAATCCGAACTCTGGATCAGACAAATCTTGCACGCCGACTACAACGAACAAGACCGTTGGATCTAGCGTCATAAGAGGAAACCGCACATAATGACGGTATTGCAGGTGCTTTCGTTGGAAGGTAGCCTGCCAAACGCGATTACTATACAGAAGCATGAACTACTTGTTAAGGAAACTTAGTCGTAGTCTTACAAAGATTGGGAGGTTTTTTAGTGAGTAAGAATCTCACACTACTATGAGCACGCGCGCTCGATTCTCATAGTGCCTATGAAGGTTTTTACCTACCCACCGAAAAAAAAAAAAAAATTAGACTATAGTCAATTTTACTAGGACAATTCAATACAAGATATTTTAGTCTAGATTTATGTCAGTTTTCTTTTTTCTGGCTGTAAGACGTAGACTTTTCAAAATAAGTGCCGAAAAACTTTGTCTGTTTTTACCATCAAAAAAATTAGTGGCAAAATTAGTAGGTCTATGCGTTCTCATATTTATCGCAGGCTTTATAAGTGCACCAAATTTTTTGATTCTACGAATCACCGTTCAACTTGGTAATGGAGCGCTACCAACATTTGCATTTTTGGACGGACCTCTGAAAGTATGTAACTCAAAAGCGAAAATAAACTAAACTAAGCACTTTCGCGCCACGCTCTCCAAACTGAACAACTTTGTGTTGTCCATTCCTAAATTGGAGAACCTTTGATTCAAACGCTTTCGCTTAAGAATCCTCACAAAAAAATTATAATTTTTGGCTTAAAAATTTAAATAAAAACAAGCTAAATTTAGCTAATAGGTTTCTTATTTCTATTTAAATGTTGACTGCTTATATATTCTATTTACAATAATTGCTGAATGTTCCTATGGATTTAAGATTTACCTATATCGTATACTAAGCTTATCAGGAGGTTCTTCTTCTTGCGGCTTTGCTATCAATTTATTATTCTTATCACAATCATTTTAAACTTCAAAGAAGCTACCAAAAAAACAATTACGAGGAGCTTTTTTTATGTGCCGAAATAGCTCAGTTGGGAGAGCGTTAGACTGAAGATCTAAATGTCCCCGGTTCAATCCCGGGTTTCGGCAGAGTTGTTCTTTTTTTCAACGATGGCAAAATGGCCATATGATGACATGAGGCCTCATAATATTCTCATGCCATATGGGTCGGTTCAGACATAACTAATTTTTTTTTTAAGAGTTTCCATTCCCGAATATAATGTTTCATTCTTTTTTATGAGTTTTGTGGATCGGCCTTGACTTTCTATTTAAAGCATTTCTGATGACTGCGAACTTTGACTTAAAACCTTTGGCGCTCATTTAAGTTTTAATAATTTACGACCTTGAATTAAGTATACCTAACCTACCACCATCCATAGCATTTTAGACACAGTTGACCTATTGGCTTAATCGATAACTCACGATTTTTTATGAGGTTATTGTACTCTTTACCTAAAAAAGATATAAAAATAAACACACTAAGTAGGTATCTGCTGTAATCTGTCACGCAACATGTAGACGTCACCAACGTGATTGAGGCTTTTTAGTAGAAGCAGTGGCTGCACGATGAATTTCCAAAAGTTAAATAAAAATTTACTCGTTAAATACTTATGATCCACAAAATAATTTCTTGATTTCTTAGTTGTGCTGATTAGAATAGAATTTTTTTAAGAAAAAAAAAATTATTGCCGAAACCCGGGATCGAACCGGGGACCTTTAGATCTTCAGTCTAACGCTCTCCCAACTGAGCTATTTCGGCACATGTTAAATTCTGGCCAAAAAAATGTTTTGTTTCCTTATCGAAAATAATTTTAAAAGGTATTCACGGTTAGATAAGAAACAATAGGCATATTTTTCTCTTGTGTTCCTTACCTACCATGGCCCATGAGTAGATAAGTGGAATTTGCACCTTTCCAATTCCGAACTTGGTAAATTTAGACTAAAAAAAGTCCACTATTTAGCTCGCTAATTCACCCACTTACCCAATGTTCATTTCCGAAAGCTCAATACAAAAACAAATGTAACAATGTTTTATAAAAAAAAAGTATTATTACGAAGGTACTTAATTATAACAGTAGTGTATTTATTTATTTTGTACATGGGTCAAGGTGAACATATTGGCGTAGGACTACTCCAAGAACTCCTACCAAAGCAAAAGCGTAGGGAAACGCACTTGTTCGACAAGCGCTACCTCGGTATCCACTGGTTCCGCTCAGGCTCGTACTGCTCGCGCTGTATGTTCGTGAGCTTTGTGTGATTTCATTAATGAAGTCCTCCTCGACTTCATCCTCGTACTGTACATCAGACTCTGTCGAGTAATTCGGTAACTCAACTGTTGAAAAATAAATTTTAAGCTGGTAAAACTGTAATTCAAGTTAGAATCTTAAAAATTCTTTTACCTTCGCCACCAGTGGCAAATCTCATTATCTTGCTGTTGTCACTCCAACCGAAACGATTTCGGGCTAGCACTGAAACTTCGTAGATGCTGGCTGGTTGTAGCCCCTGTAGGTTGTACGATGTTGTGTGAATTGGTCCTGAAAATGATGAAAAAAAACAACAATATTAATGAAAGTTTGCAAAGACTTTGAAACGTTAAGTTCAACTATGGCTTTGAAAGCGTCATGCTCAGACCATCATCATCATCATTTTCGATTGCCGCTTATCCTTTAAAAGGGTCGCGGAGCGAGAGTGGCTAAATGGTCCTCCCATCTTTCTCGATCCTCCGCCACCAACTCAAGAGACTCCGGCGGAATCCCCAGCTAAATAAACTCAGAGAGTTTATTTACCTGATCCCACCACCTTTTTCTTGGCCTACCAGGGGTACGACGCGCTCTGAACATGTCTGAAAAAAGGACCTCTTATGGGCTTCAATCCGATGCAAGGCACCTATTGTATTAGTAAAGTTGAAAATAGAGAACGACTTTACTCTAAATTGATTTTATTATACCCGACCCAGGGTAGGTATATTAAGTTTGATGTATAGTTTGTAACGCAGTGAAATAATCACCGTAGACCCCTAAGACCTTTTAGGGATATGAATGGGACCGACAGGAGAATCGGTTGAGCCATGTCCGTCCGTCCGTCCGTCCGTATGTTAACAACTTTTAGGCCTTAAATTTTAAGGTAAAGAGCTGAAATTTAAAATCCAATCCTTCAGATCAAGTTTGAAAATTAGCTGAATCCGCCCACAGACACGCCTACTTCAGGCCTGTATGTGCGACCATCTCTAATTGGAAAAAAATACTTTTTCCAAATTTTAACTATGCGCTAGCGCATTCATTTTTGGTATGTAACATTGCCTTGTTATTCTCTTTGAAGTCGACAAAAAAAATGTTTGCCTTTTCATTGACCACGCCCACTTTTTAAGGGATTTTAGCTTAAAATGACTGTTTTTCAATAAATACATATATGAAATTTGACAAAAAATTATATGACAAAAGTTGTATATAATTGTGTGTGCCTACGCCCACTTTTGTGGGCGTGGCGTTAAAAGAAGGCGATTTTAGTTAAAAGGTGGAGTTTAAGGCCGACATGTATGCAACTACCTATTATAAAGCATTTAACAGTTATATTTTTATATGCCGCCCACTTTTTGGAGGCGTGGCAGTTTTTTTTTTTTGTATGGTCAGTTATTTTGCAATCCATCATAGATGGACTGAAGCTTTTGCATACGCACTGTTGCATTTTCCAACTTGTTTTTTTATAAAATTTAATTTTTGGAAATTATTGAAAAGTTTTTCAAAAATAAGAACGAAATGTGTCTGTTGGCATGGAATTTAGGGTCGAAACTTTTAAACCAGGTTGTTCTGAAATCAATATATCGGTTACTGTCGCTTCTTGGGGAGCCTTGTTTCTCTGCCCAATTTGGAACCAGCACAACCCCAGAAGAGCTTTAAGCTGTAAACAGTGACCTGATGACGATCGTGATTGTTGGGTGTATTTTTCGGTAGGTGTTCCCAGGAGCGGCAAAAATTAGGGGGCCCAGGGCAGCACTTTACCTTAGTTCGCCCCTAAGCTTAAGCCATTAAAATTGCTTGAATGTTCAGTAACATCCGCGTATTAAAGTTTAGAAGAAAATTATGGATTGTTTCAACGTCCGGATTTGCCTACCGTTCGGACCGCGGAAAGCTTTTTCCACACCATATCGTGACGCACGTTCAGTTGAGATTAAGCTCTTGATAGTTGTTCTAAAAGCCATCGAAAGAATCATAGTCGGTGCTGAGTATTTGGTAACACCAATTCTACAGACTGTATAAGGGCAAAGACGAATCAAATACCGCTGTCAGAGTGGAACGAAGTATTCAACACGGGCGAAGACGTTACCGCCCACACGATCTGGAGGAAGTCAAAGTAGCTGTCTCCAAGCTCAAGTGCAACAAAGCAGCCGGAGCGACCTAGCTGCCATACTTTTTAAATCCGCCGGCGATGAGCTGGTTAGGAGATTCACCATCTCATCTGGCAGATATGATCGGAGGAAAGCATGCCCAACGAATAGTACCTCAGCATTGTTTACCCAATCCTGAAGAAAGGAGACCCTCTGAATTGTGCCAATTACAGAGGCATCAATCTTCTTAGATTGTAGATTGTAGGGGGAAGTGGTATAGTTAATCCCAGATCACTGCGGCCACAAGTGGGCCTATTGTTTATGGCTCATCCGTGATGCCGAAGTTTGTTATAAAGGCGGCTAGGTCTTTGGGTGTGCTGTCAGTTATATCCGCTGCTTCAACGTGTTTTTATTAAATAGGTAGAATCACATAATATGTGTTCTGCTGTTAATGCATTCTCCTTACATTGTCTGCATGTGTTGTCTTGCCCTATACCTCTGGTCATCAGGTGTTTTCTTACTCGACAGTGCCCTGTGAGGAAGCCTGTGACCAATCGAAAATGACTTCTCAGCTATACGTCGCAGCTCTTTGGCATGAAAGCTTTGGCTTGTCTGTTTCCCTCGGTTACCCTCCAGAAATGGAGCTACTTTTCGTTCAGCCAGGCTTTTACACAAATTTTTATGGTGTTAATTGGTATGGTAATCCGCAGAATGGTCTTGGCATCGGCTAATTCGTCTGTTTTTTCATTGCCTTCATATCCATTGTGCCCTGGCACACAGATCAGGTGAACCTTGTTCGTGGGGGCCAGTATTTGAAGGGTTTGAAGGCAGTCTTAGACCAGTTTTGATGTTATCTCAAAGGCGTTAATTGCGAGTAGAGCTGCCCATCTATCAGAGAGAATGTAGATGTTCTTATTTGTTATAGCTCTGTCTAGATTCTCTCGAATACAAAGTTCTATTGCATGTATTTCAGCCTGAAATACGGAACTGCTTATGTCCATACTAGCGAATGGAAATGTCTTAGTGCACGGACCGTATACTCTGGCTCCAACTCCTTCATTTGTTTTAGATCCATCTGTGTACCATACAAGTGAGTCGTTGGCAAATGTAGATAGGTTTGTTCTGTTCCCAGTTTAGACGGTCTGGGAACGTGACCTTAAAGTCAATCAATCTTCTTAACATCTCATAAAAGATCTTTTCTGCTGTACTGTGTGAGCGCCTAAAGCTGTTTGCCAACAATATCAAGGCAGATATCAGTGTGGCTTTAGGTCAGAAAAGTCCACCATCGATCAATTATTCACACTGCGGTAGATCTTGGAGAAAACTCAGTAATTGCAAATCGATACACATCACCTGTTCATCGATTTCAAGGTCGCGTGTCACAGCATCTATAGAGACGAGCTACCGCAATGTCTGCCAAACTCGTCAGTCTGTGCAGGATGACGCTGGAAAATTCACGGTAAAGACCTCACCGACCCCTTTGATGTCAAAAAAGGATTTAGACAAGGCGACGCGCTGTCATGTGACTTCTTCTAACTCCCGCGCCAACACCAGAGGCACAATCTATCAAATACTCGCATACGCAGACGACATAGACATAATCAGTTTTTGGGCAAAGTAGGACGATGCCACACCATCCTTCTTCGCTCCTTTAAGACAAGAAATCAAAAAGGTTACGAGAAATAACTTCTGGAATATCGGTGAGACTCGATATCGCCTTATCCCCTGTCCACTTGAAAGTCGTCGAAGTCCCTCAAGAAAGCAAATGGATATTATACCGATAAAAATTAGGACAGATATCATTGCTTATCTTAACAAACCTTTTACTTCCCGTATAGAAGATTGAAAAATAGCTGCAGCTAAGTATTCTCTAAAATCAACTTGACATTATTATGTTCATGAGTATCGAGATTATTTTTTTTCAACCTGTCAAGTCATATGGTGTGAATGTATATCAGACATGTCAAAGAAAGAGCAAATAATTCTGGATCCCAGTTTGGTATACTGACGCGTTGTATTTATTCAAGAGGTTGGAGATTGGAGAATAGCAGGCGAACACAACGGAAGTCCGGTAGTTTATTGGAGGTCTCTGAGGGAAGCCGTATAATTTGTATTAAATTCGCTCTATCCGGGCAGCGGTGACCTATCCAGGCAGCGCAATTTTATGTGCTAAATTTTATTTTTTATTCTTCCCTTAGTGAGGCTTAAACGCACTCGAAATCTGCTTGTCTGAAAAATTAAAGGTTTTTCTTGAATTCTGCCTCTAAACGTGGGAGTGGCCCAAAACTTTGTAAGAACTAAATGTAGAGCCAAGTATTTGCTGCATATTATATTCGGTAAAAATTTTTCGGTTTAAAACAAAAATATTTAAAAAATTGCATTTGAAGTACATATGAAGTACAAATGTTAAATTTCAGCTTTTCACGATGTCTTGCAGTGAATTTGTGGCACTTTTTAATTATATGTATTTTGGCATCTTGATTCAGAATGTATTATTAAAAATTGTTTCGACTGTTGTCTCAACGTATTGTCTCCAAAAACAATTTTTTGCACAAAAAGTTTTTTAAATTCCAGCTGCATATTCTAAGGCGCAAATTTAAAGGGTAAAATTAGCCACTTTGTATGGAAAAATTTTAAAAACTAAAAGAGACCGACAGTTTTAAATAGCATATTCGCAATAAGGTCACTCAAATACATAATATAAGCTTAAAAACTCGAAGAAATTCTCCTTGAACTACTAGAAGCCACATTATGTGAAATTATTGCCCAATGAAATGCTAAACGAAAGTCTTATTTAAACCCCCCAATCTTCGTGCATAATAAACACTTAATAACTTACCCTCTGATAGCTCTGACGGAATCGTCACCTCCGTCCATTCAATCGCGATTGCTCTATTCTGTGGTGTCACATTTCCTAAAAGCAAAAAAGAAACAACACATTAACGGATTAAAGATATAAACAACTCAGCCATGACCATGACAGGCATTCAGCAGTCGATAGATCATTCCAACTCACCCGATGGAATCTGTCGGAATTTCAGTTTGAATTCCATGATCGGCGACTGGCTCTCCGTCTGCCAAATCATGTTGTGTGCCGTCGGACTCTGAACGCCAGGATTAATCTTGAAAACACATGGCATTGGACGGCCTGTCAAATCGATCGCCACCCCCTTGAAACCGATCTTGTTCTCGGCCCGACACTCGTACACCCCCAGATCGGAATCTTTGACCTTCTTGATGATCAGCATGTGCTTCGATTCGGTGAAATAGTGCGATAGCGAACGATTCGAATCCAACTCGCTGTCATGTCGTGCTATTCTCGAGTCTGTTGTAACGGGCACCCCATGATGGAACCAATGGACTGTGGCAGCTGGTGCCGCTTCAACCAGACACTCGAGATGGGCACGCATGTTGATTTTCGTGTGAACCACTGGATGGATGGCTTGAACTTCCGGGCTAACTGTATAAGCCAGAGAATAAGAAAAATATATTCGATCAAATGATGCAAAAAAAAAACAATGTGCAGCTTCTGGTTTAAATACTCACACAGAACGTTCAAGTGCACACCACCTTTGGCTGGCTCACCGACACCGTTCGTTGCCACGCATTCGATGGGACCGGACATGTCACGAGACTTAACTTCGACCACGTGATTCTGCCGATTGCCAACGTGATAGTTTTCAATGGAAACTCCATTGTGCCGCCAGGTGATCGCAGGCAGCGGGATGCCCCTTGCCTCGCATGTGATTTCAAATATCGATCCGACTGGGAGTTCAATGGAGCCACTTGGTTCCGAGATCACCGTCGGGGAATACTGAACCTCGATTGCGTGTATTTGCACGGCGTGACCAGAGTTGGCCATTATTTCGCAATAGTATTCACCCGTATCTTCCGCCTGTACGTTGGACACTTGCAGACTTCCGTTTGACCATAGGTGAATGCGTTCCGGTATTGGACTTTCTGGATGACGAGAATCAACTAATGGTACATCGTCCCGATGCCACCGTACATAACGATATGGAGCTGAAAAGAAAAAACAATCCGTAGATTTAAAAAAAAACCTGTTGTGGGGAAATGGTGTAAAAACCATATGAAACAATGCTAAGTATTGGCGGTATCTGTTTATCCATCTATGATGGGAAAAGACCTGGAATCCAAACAATCGAAGAGACTATCCGGCGAAGCATAGCAGCAGAAATATTTCATAAGTAGGTACAGATACTAATGGACTGGCTTATGTTTTTGATAGACGCTTACTCTTTTACACTAGGAAAAATAAGATGCTGGTGTTCTAATTTTTTAAGTTCCACCTGAAGAAATCAATATTATATTGTTGGAGCAATTTTGGATTGAGCCACCAATTTTATTTTGTCAAAATTAAATTAATTTAATAGTTATGAGTATTTAATATTTTGGGTGCAAGCCTAGTCAACAGAAGTTTACAGAAGTTTAAGTTTAGTAACATACAATCGCGCTTGGTGATATTAAAACTAAAATAAAACTTAAAACTAAATAAAATGAAACTAGGGAAATTGAAAACAAGTTTTATTTGGCGAAAAACAGATATGTACCTACTTCCATGAAAATTAAAATTTATAAAACTTTGACGCTCACAACCGTTAAATAGGGAGATGAAAATGCCATGGCTTGAGAAAATGCCAGCAAGTTCTTAGCGGTCCGTTCAAAAACGGAAAAAGGACTTCTTACGTCTTATGTTGTAACTTTCAAACGGTCAGTCGTAGAAAAATGAAATTAGGCGCACTTAAGTCTGCGAAAGGTGGTTGGGTGTTGTAGGAACAGGGTAGGCACTGATCGGCGTCGACCTGGTGACGCCCAGTGTTGTAACTGTTACTACACATCAAGTGCTTATGATACCTCCACATGGTAACCACCGCGTACTGGCCTTGTCCTCCCTTGGACTTGGGTTGCTCAACTCAACACTTTAATTTGTTTAAAATGACTGGCCGAACGAGTCGCAGAAGTCAATTTTGAAGCCTCAGAAGAAGGATGTGCAGCAGAAGAATTCCCAAATAAGAATCAGCGGTGCAAAAAGCAGCTAGGGCAATAGCTACCTTATTTGAGCGACCCGACTTATTTGGGGCTAAGGTCAATAAGGATTAACAGTAATAGTCAGGGTATTGGAATTCTCTTTCGAGATATTATTCGAATTCTCTTTACGAGAAGGAGGAAGGTCACTGGTCTGACTCAACTAGTGCTTAAAGGTGTCACTATCCCGATATCCGATGAAGTCAAATATCTGGGAGTAATCCTTGATAGAAAACTTCTATGGTCCAAGCATGTTGAATCCAAAACCGAAAAAGCATTGTCCACCTTCTGGCAGTGCAGAGGCGCTTTTGGCAAGACATGGGGCTTATCTCCGAAAAGGATCCTCTGGATCTATACTGCCATGGTTAGACCACTCCTCTCATATGCATCGGTTGTTTGGTGGAACAGGCTTTCGCGGAAACGTGTTACTGCCTCTTTTGCCAAACTCCAAAGAACGGCTTGTCTTGGCTGCACAGGGGCCTTCCCTAGCACGCCGGGCTCTGCTCTAGATGCTTTGATGAACCTCCCCGCCCCTTGATATATTTATCATGGGGTGTACGCTGAAAACCATCTTTCGCTTAAAGAGAGGTGGTTTTTGGTACCACACGCATAGGAATTTTGAAGAACTCGTTCGAGAATTGTCCTTTGACCCCTGTCTTATCGACATGCCCTCTGACGCAATGACCCCAGAAATCCTTTTGCGACAAAATTACCAAGTCAACTTTCCTCAGGTAATGGAATGGCTTCGGCCAGACTCTGAGCCAGGGAAAGAATGCCATCGTATTTTCACGGATGGCTCCAAAACCGGACAGGGGTCTGGTGCTGGAGTCTTTGTGGAAAGCGAGAACATTAGACTCCACTACCCCTTAGGTAAATATGCGTCTGTCTTCCAAGCGGAGATTTTCGCTATCCTAATGGCTATGCGCTATATTGTGACTAACAGGTGGAGGGCAAGAAGCATATGCGTTTGCAGTGACAGCCAAGCCGCTCTAAATGCGTTGCTCAACCCTCTTGCCTCGTCCAAGATAGTGCTCGAACTCAAGAATTCGTTGAACTTAGTCGGAAGGCTAATTGCAGTGAATCTTGTTTGGGTTCCAGGTCATACTGGTATCCAGGGAAATGAGATCTCTGATGAGCTTGCCAGACTTGGCTCAGAAGAGGTTTTCTCAGGACCCGAACCTGCTTCAGGCCTGCCTGTATCTGTTGTCACGTCTGCCATTGATACTTGGGTTTCTCGTGAGCACAGGGCTCGTTGGCGTGACTGCGATGGGTGCAGACAGACTTAACGACTACGTCCGGACATCTGCGAGAGGTCAGCGTCTTTTCTTCTATCTCTTATGAGAATCGATTGCAGACTTCTTGTAGGCGTCCTTACCGGCCACCAAGCTTTTGCTAGACACTTGAATGTGTTAGGCTTAAGTGAAACCACCACCTGTCTTGCCTGTGGAGAGGACGACGATACAGCGGAACACTTTCTCTGTAGTTGTCCTGCCTTTGCTCGCATCAGGTGGCGGATCTTTGGGGCTGACGTGGTGAGTGCCGAACACCTAAGCTCTTCATCACTGAAGCTCCTTCTCATCTTTCTTCGAAAGACGGGTAAACTAAATACATTAATGTAAGGTGTCTGCATGGTAGTACAATGGACCAGTAGTTGTGTCTGAGTGCTCCATCGGATAGTAGCAACCTCCAACAAAAGAAAGAAGAAGAAGACAGGGTATTGGAACAGATATGGTGGCGGATGAGCCCCTGAGTGGGTCAACGGCAGCTCTCACATCCCCGAAGTTACTGACTCTGGTGTACCAGGCCCGCTGTCCTAGGGTTGAAACATGGACCTGGCCCTCCAAGTTTCGGAGGTTGTGCCGCAGTGGTAACTTCCCGGCCACGTAAAAAAATTAGCATCGGACAACATAAGCATTAATTATTCTCAAATTCCGGGCACAACAAGGCCCGGAACGTTAAAGGACCACGATTTGAGAGTTTACACCTGGAATGTAAGAACACTACGTAAGTCTGTCCTCCTGCGGTATAAAGCGGACATTACTGCAATCCAGGAGATACGATGGATAGGATCAGGTATGATAAAACGAAAAGACCTAGACATTTACTATAACTGCCGCAAAGGTCTGCAAATGTTAGGATGCGGATTCATCGTGGGGAATAGGCTGAGGTCAAAAGTCATTGACTTCAAACCGGTAAGTGAAGGCCTTGTTGTAATCCGCATCAAGGGTACTTTCCAAAACATTTGCCTCATATGTGCACACGCCCCTACCGAAGATGCTGAAGACCCTGACAAGGAGGAATTTTATGACCTCCTGGATACGATGTCAAAGTTGTACTCGGGGACTATAATGCGAAGGTTGGAAAGGAGAACATCTTCGGCGAATTAGTTGGTAAGCACAGCCTCCACGGAACAAAATCAGATAACGTCTACCGACTAATAGATTTTGCAGCAGCTCGTAATATTGTTATAAGTAGCACTAGGTTTCCAACATTTAGGGTACACAAGGCAACCTGCTAAACTAAATGGACCATGTGCTCATCGATGCAAGGTCGATGCACATCTAACATTTTAAATGTGCACGCTTTTCGAGGGGCAAACGTCGACTCTGACCATTTTCTTGTCGTGGCTAGATTCAGAGCTCGACTTTCCAACGAGAAGAAGCTATGAGCCGCCAAGAAAAAGAAACTGTCGCAGAAACTGAATGTTGGTCGCCTCAGCACACCTGGAGTAGCCGGAGCCTACAGTGAGCGCTTGTGTGAGAGACTCCCCGCTTTGCTTTCACTCTCCCCAGACGTCAACAACCAGTGGAGCCAGTGCCGCGACACCATTAGAAGCGTGGCTGAATCAACTTAAGGTTTTCAGCCACCCCTAAAAAAGAGTCCTTGGTATGATGATGATTGCGTGAACAGGAAAAAAGTGACAGAAGATGCATATGCGAAGACGTTGCAGCGGATAACAAGGGCTGCGCAGAAGTATCGACCCAAGAGAACGGAGGAGAAAATGTTACTGCGTAGAAAGAAGAGGGTCTACGCAATATCCCAGCTTAAGGAGATCGAAGAGTCTAGCAGACCAGAAAGTTCTATGAGAAAGCAACTGGCCGCTGGCTTTAGAACTGGAACGCAGACTCTTCGAAATAGCCACGGAAACCTAGTCACTGAAGCACAGGGAATAGTTGAAGTGTTTAAGCAGTGTTTCCAGCAGCTGCTTAATGGACATCATGCGGTACAAGAGACAAGAAATGGGCATCATGAGGTACAAGAGAGAGAAGAAACTGTACCAGGAGAGAACGAGAGTCCCAGTCGACCACAAAGAAGTCCCACCACCTAGTATTGAAAAGGTAAGCCTATCTATAGAGAAGCTTAAGAACAACAACGCCACCGGCTCTGATGGCTTACCTGCAGAGCTATTTAAATACGGAGGTGATGTTTTGGTGTGCATGCACCAAATCATTAACCAAGTGTGGGTGACAGAAAGCACGCCCGAAGACTGGAAAATCAGTTATTCATTTCATCTTCAAGAAAGGCGATCCTATGTATTGCAAGAACTATCGAGGCATATCCCTGTTACATGTCGCATACAAGATCCTGTCAAACGTACTGTGTGAGCGTCTTAGGCCGTTCTGCGACACACTAAACAGCACCTACCAGTGTGGCCTCCGGCCTGGCAAACTTAATATAGTTCCTATCCTATGGTATGGGGCATTAAAGGCCACATCTGACTTTAAATTGTACAAAATGGTTCAAAAAGCGAATTAAACCAGCGAGTAAGTGCAACAGTGCGCATGTCATAGTTTTGGTCCGTCTGTATATTCCCTATTCTTATTCCCTATTCCTATTTCTTTATTCCTTTATTCGGAATAGGAAATAAGAATAGGGAATAGGAAGAAAAAGAATAGGCGGTATTCCCTATTCCTATTCCTTTTCTCAATCCCATTTCAGTGTATTCCCTATTCTTATTCCCTATTCCTGTTCCTTAATTCGAAATAGCAAATAAGAATAGGGAATAGGAAGAAAAGGAATAGGCGGTCTTCCCTATTTTCTCCTTCCCATTCCTATATTGTTTTTATTTTCTATCCCCTTTCCGTTACCATTCACAATTCATTGATTAACTGAAAAAATATATTTGATTCCTTAGGTATGGGGTTTTTTAATTTATTTTATAGAAGGGGCGTGGTATGCCCAGATCCATATCTTATCCATGTTTGTGCCCAAAATGTAGGCAAATATTTGGATTTAAAAAATTTTAAAACTTGCATTGCTTCGGATGACAGAGAGCTTATACACAAAATTCCAGCTTACGAGCTCGAAATAAAAGGCCTAAAAATTGGTGACATACAGACGGACATCGCTCATGCGCATGCAACCTTAACAAGCTCACCAAACTTTGAACATCCCTCTCAATTTTGCGTGAAAAAAGCGCATGTTTACCAAGAATTGTTAAAAAAAATTGGAAAAAAATGTCGGGCTCCGAAACAGATTTAGCCTTTAATAAGGATCAGGTTTTTTATTGCTAGAACATCCGCGTTTCGGAGTTAAGCTGATGAGATTAACTCCAGAAATGAGTTTTTCAGTGAATTTAGTTCGGGCTTAACTCACCAAATTTGGTGGGCTAATCCCGTATCAATTCTAGAGAATAGTATGAACTTCTTTGAATGTTTTTTTGCTGTAGGGGTATGAAATGCAAGTAACATTGCGTGTTTCTATGAAAAATTACACCTAAGAACAGCTCGAACGTCTTTTCGTGTTTTTTTCTATGTGGAGTGAGAGTTGGTAGAGTCAAACGCCGAGAGTATAAAATTTTGACAACTTAACTGACGCACTGAAAAACTGCTCACCAAATCCAGGAACAAAAAACTGCAGATTCGTTTCGTTTCTGGATCTGGATCTGGATTACCAGATCTTAGTAAATGCCGGCCTTAACTCAGCACTGAAAAACCGACCCTAAGAGTTTGAAAGCCCATAATAGATTGCGCATTTGTGCTTCAACCGGTGTCACTAAAAAGCTATGATGTTCATATTAATGACTTTTACAAGAGATGAGCAGATAAGCAAGGGGGGTTCTGGCGCAAATTTAGCGAAATTTTCCTAAGTCGCTCTTAATCTTAGTTTGCGATTATGTTGCCCTAGAATTAAAAATTTAAAATTTAGTGGAATTGTGTGCGGCAGATAAGAAATTTGAGTGTATGACATTCAGTGTGGGGCTGTTGGATGTGCGATGGGGCACAGGATGTATGGAACCGACCCCCTTGTGAAACAGACTGTGTGTAACAAACCTCCTGTACAGAACCGGCACTGATCAGACTATAAAGAGATAGCCAACTCTGCCACCCCCTGCCCGCTAAAACCCGAAAAACACCTAAAGGGAACGAAACGGAACGTAGTGGAATCTGCCATGGGACTTGCCTTTGATTTCCTGTCTGTGTGAAACACTCGCCAGCTGAGAGTGTAGTAGTGTGCCAGGCAAAGCCCAGATCACATATGCAGTCCTCAGTCAGTGGAAGCTTGGGGGCAAAAAGAGAATTCTTGTGCCGAGTTGGCTATCTATTTATAGACTGATCAGTGGAACCGGGCTGTCTGAAACCCACCCTTGCATGAAACCGGGCTGTATGCAACCGACTCCCTGTACTCCCTGTACAGGGCTGTATGGAACCGACCCTCTGTACGGAACCGGGCTGCATGGAACCAACCCCCTATACGGAACTGGGCTGTATGGAACCAAAAAAAAAATAAAAATATTTTGTGTTTTCATTTCTAAGGAAACTTTTTTTTGCAGCTATTTTTCAGACTTTTTTAGATTTTGTATCATTCATTCCCGACATTTAGGAATTTTCATTGAGTTTGGCATTTGGTGGCTTTTCAATAGTAAAATTTGCCGTACAAGAACCATGCATATTTTCTCCACAGCATACTTCAAACCGCCCCCTCGTGAACGCCCCGCCATCCAATTTCTAATCTGCTGCACACAATTCCACTAAAATTTTAAATTTTCAATTCCACGGCAACGTAATTGCAGACAAAAGATTAAAGGCCCAATACAACAATAAGTTTGAGCCTTAAGAGATAAGCGACTTAGAAAAATTTCGCTAAATTTGCGCCGGAACCCTCTTGCTTATCTACTGAGATGCATTGATAAGGAAGATAAAAAGACTTTTTTCTTTCTTCCACAGCGATCGTCCCTCACGCTTACATACATTTCTAGCTTAAAATGGTTCAACTAATAGGCACAACTTTCAATAGATAAAGGTGGTACCACAAACGAGCGTAAAGTTCGTTTACAGGTCTAAGGGCCGATTTTTCGGTGCCGAGTTAAGCTCAGCTTAAAAAAAGATCTGTTAGTCCCGTAACAAAATGATTCTGGAGCTAACTCAGCGAAACAAAGTTGTCAAAATCCTCGACTCTCGAAATTATTGCCTCTCCCAAGTCTCACTTCACATAGAAAAACACAGAAAAAAAGTTCGACTTATTGCCAGATGTCATTTTTCACAGAAACACTTAAATAAACTGTCATTCCACACAAAAAAAAAACATTCAAAGAAGCTCATACTGTTCTCCAGAGTTGATCCGAGATTGACTCACCAAATTTGGCGAGTTAAGCCGAGATTAAACCTAGATACAAGTTCACTGAAAAACTCATTTCTGGCATAATTTCAGTTTAACTCGGAAACTCAGATGATCTCGCACTGAAAAATCGGCCCTAAGTGTGTCAGTTTAAAAAGCCGACAGTCAAATTTATTTAGCCTTACATATATTAATGACACTGTCCGTCTCTGCAAGGATTAATTCTCTTCACGCTAGCAGAACCACAACTCAAGCACAAAAAATATTCAGACTTACTTACTTACTTAAGGTGGCGCTACAGTCCGGGGTGGACCTGGGCCTCAGCCAACAAGCTTCGCCAGCCAGCTCTGTCTCTAGCTAGCCGTCTCCAGTTTCGCACGCGAAGTTGGCTGAGGTCCCCTTCCAGTTGCGTGCGCCACCTGAGTCTCGGTGCTCCTCTACCGCGCCGTCCCTGCGGTGTGGATTCGAAGATTTTCCGGGCCGGGGCGTTGGTCTCCATCCGCTCTTGATGACCCAGCCGTAGAGGTTGTGTTTTGATTCTTTTGGCTAGGTCGGTATCGCTGTGCAGCCCGTACAGTTTGATGTTATATCTCCTCCTCCACTCTCCGTCTATGCAGACGGGGCCGTAAATCGTCCGAAGAATTTTCCTCTCGAAGCAGCCTAAAGTGTTTTCATCCGCCTTTGACAGGGTCCATGCTTCTGCACCGTAAAGCAGGACTGGGATGATGAGGGTCTTATGCATGGACACTTTAGTTGCTCGAGAGAGGGCTTTGCTACTCAATTGCCTCCTTAGCCCAAAGAAACAGCGATTGGCCGTCCTACTCTACTAAGCTGTCCCTACAGGGTGAATTAAAATATTTTCCGGGCCTGACCCGGAGTGTCTATCCATAATACAAGCGCGTCGCCTTGTCTAAATCCTTTTTTAACATCAAAGGGATCGATGAAGTCTTTACCGCACCTTGACGGAATAGCGTCAGTTTTCCATCGTCATCCTGCGCAAACTGACGAGTTTGGTAGGAATTAAAAAACTAGGCATTGCGCTATATAGCTCGTCTCGATAAATGCTTTTATAAGCGTCCTTGCATCGATATGTCCTGGATTTTCTCCAAAATCTGCCGTAGTGTGAATATTTGATCGATGGTGGCCTTTCCTGGCCTAATGCCACACTCATATGGACCTGATTAAACCAGGTTTATTTAGAAGACAAGCTGTCAAAAAGAGATAAATGCAGATCAATTTCGACATAATAAACCGGTAATAAAACCGAAAAAAAGTTCACATAGGAACCTAACTCTCCGACTTCGCCAAGATCTCGATGTAATCATAAATGCTCTTCCGGCCTTTATTATACTCAAGCTTATCCGAACAGTGGAATGTTGGCATAATGCCTTCACGAATCCAGATCCGGCATGTGGATTACCTACGTAAAATAAACATCCGTTTAATGTCTAGAGAGCTCAATCCCAAGGATTCATGGTTATTATGTTTACCACCTACGGATTTCCATAAAAGTGAATTTCCCACCTGTATTAGAAACACCTCATGAAAGACTACGAAAACTGAAAGAAATAACTCAAAAAAATGAAATTTATTCAATGCTGTGTACGCATATTAATCCGTGACCCCAGTTTCGGGTGCCACCGACACGTCCGTATCCTAAATGTCAAAAGAATTCAATTTATAGACACATCACAAGCTGTGAAACGAATTTGTTTTATTGTTTCGATAACAAATCTCTGTCATCAGCTCGAAACAAGAGTCCACGAAGGAAATTTAGCCAACACAACGTGATTAATTCGTTAAAGGTAAGATCAGCAGCATCGGCCTAGGAATACGTAATTAATTTCAACGTTTCCATTGAGATTTGTCTTAGATTTGACCGACGACACAGCGTTGGCGGCCCAGACGCCCCGGATGTCGGCCACATTTCAACGGGGGCATAGAAAATTAATTCGTGTCCGCTTAATAGAAGCAGTTCCCAGTGAGGGACATGCTTCAGGAGCGATTATATACCTTTTTCTTGACTGTCTTTTCAAATGTTGTTTTGTTAGTTTTGGGTTTTATACTAGATGTTCAGCCTCTGGGTAGTCATTATTTTAATCTAAAACGCCAGGAGGTGGCGTTAAAGATTTGAATGGAAATGTACTAAAAAGCCAACGATAAGCATCACATCAGGGAAACAATTTCATGCATCAATCTGTCAAAAAAATGTTAAATGGAAATTTCGTGAAATGGAAATTAATTTAGTGAACACGAATCGGAGAAGGATTGATTATTTTATTTTTAAGCGTGTTACATTGACTTCCTGTAGCGTTGATCGCTTAAATTTAAAGTCAACCACTTTTAAGTCTATGAAATTTGAGAAATTAATAGGTATTTTCTAGTTACTAACCTAATTATACGATCCGAAGCATTTATGAACAAGAAGAGTTCATTTTATTGGTTTTCATTATGACCATTTTCAAACAGTGGCCAAGCTTGAAATAGGAAAGCCAATAATTGATTGGTCGATGCATCGGAAAATGGCATTTGCAAGATTGATTTCTTAACGTAATTGACCGGTTTCCATCACAAAAAAAAAAATCGGAAAAGACGCGTCTGTTGTTTCGGGAGTCGTGAGTTAAAAAAAAATTCGGGAGCGAACAGGTAGCGAAGATTTTTTACCTCAGTGGAAACAATTTAAACGAAAAAACATGGTTGATTGTTACCGACTCGTAAGGCCCGGTTTTTCAGTACTGAGTTAAACTCAGCTTAAACCAAGATCTCTGAATTCCGTAACAAAGCCAATCTGGAGTTAGCCCAGCGAGCAGTTTTTCCAGAGTTAATTCCCTCAGCAAAGTTGTCGAGAAATCTTCGACTCTCGAAATTATTAGCTCTCTCAACTGTCAATTCACAAAGAAATACACAGGAACAGAAGTTTGAGTTGTTCTCAGATGTCATTTTTGACACAAATTAACTGTCATTCTACACAGAAAAAAATCTGTTTATCCGGGATTAACTCACCAATTTGGCGAGCTAAGCCGAGATTAACCGTGGATCTAGATTAACTGCAAAACTTATTTCTGGGGTTAATCTCAGTTTAACTCGGAAACTCGGATGATCTCGCACAAAAAAATTGGCCCTAAGTAGAAGTTTCTTGTGGAAACTAAATTTTCTTGTGGAAAACGTAAATTGTAGTTGTACAAGCCCGTACGCGACGAAACGCATTTTAATTGTTTCTTACGAATGAAGAGTCGAAAATGCATGACGTTTTTCAAATTGTTGGAGGCCATAACTTTGAACGGCTTATCGCTTAAAATCAATATTGAACACACGTATAAAGCAACTCAAAGTAAACCAAGTGCTTAGGTCATATTTTTCAAAAACAGTTTGAGTACTGCAGTTTTGATGCATTTTCAAAAAAAAAAAATCGCAAAAATGCATGAAAAAACATGTGTCCGCTCCCTTATCTCCGATGCTGTTTGGTGGAATTATATGAAAAAAATCACACGTATCAGAAATAATTCAAAATTTTAAGAAAAATTATAGCGGATTTCGAAATTTCAAAATCTTTTGAGATTTAACTGAAAAACATGAAAGCATTTTCAAAATTAATTTTTTTAAGTCTTCTAGTAGCTTAACGGTATAAGCGATCTTTTTCAGATTTAGTGTAAGTACAAAGCTTACAAAAATTAGGAAGGCTGCGTTAAATTTTTTTTAAATTGCCGTTTTTAACCTAAGTTTTTAGAAGCCTATTTACAAAACGAAATAAAAAGGAGCTTGTTTGCGTATAAACCGGTGGCCATAGAATAAAAAAGAAAACATCCAAGGCTAGTAGTGCTGGTTGTGCTATTGGAAAAAAATCGAACGTGAACTGGAAAAAACTTCAAAATATTTGTTTTATCGATTTGAAATTTAAAAAATTATAAAAACGGTCAAAAGAACGCATGTCTCCCCCTCTTTCTCCCAAACGGTATAAAGTATAATTTTTAAATTAACACCGGGCATAGTCCATCTTCTTAAATTTTATACAAAACTATAGCAGACTTCGATTATGAAAAAACTTCGAAGATTAAACTGAAAAACGTGAAAACATTTTCGAAAACTATTTTTTAAAAATTTCTAGTTCCTTAACGGTTATGACCCCCTTGTTTGCATTGGGCTGAAGTATGTAATGTTTAAAAAGCAAGCGAACTGTATCAAAAACGTTTCAAAATTGCCGTTTTCGACCCTAAGTTTTTAAGCCCATTCAAACAAGCGAAATAAAAACTAGTGGGACTGTTTGTAACTAGGGACTGATTGTAACTAGGGTTACAATCCGCTAAGGCGAATCGTTGGATACCCCATCCCAATTGACTACTGTCAAGCTCCGAATTGTGTCATAAATCTTGGTTGTTAAATTTCAGTTTCATTTAACTTCAATTGTATTTTGTACGGATAAATGGCGTCAAATCCCGTCCTTTTGATGTGCGCGTTGGACTTCGCCAGGGCTGTGTTCTGTCGCCGCTCCTTTTCATAGCATATATGGACTGGATGGTGAGGCGCAGTCTTGGCGAGCAATGTTTCGAATTGGCTGGCATCAGGATGAGCCATCTGCTTTTCGCAGATGATTTGGCCATCCTTGCATCATCCAAAGAGGAACTTCAACGAGCACTGGATAGGTTTGCAGCCGTCTGTGGTGATGCTGGGATGAAAGTAAACGTGAACAAATCGGAAGTATTGGTTGTTTCCCGAACTCCTGTGCAGTGTACCCTGCACATAAATGAAGTTCCATTAAAACAGGTGGAGAAGTTTAAGTATCTCGGGGTCTTTATATGATACTGAGTTGTCCTGTAGAATTGGCCAAGCTGGAGCAATAGTAAAGGAACTGCGCCGGCCGGTCATCAGGAAAGCTGAGCTTGGAGTGAAAGCAAAGATATCAGTTTTTAATTCAGTGTTCGTTCCGACCCTCATCTATGGTCATGAAATTTGGGTAATGACCGAAAGAATTAGATCGCGGGTACAAGCTGCCGAAATGGGATTCCTGAGGTGCGTTGCTGGTGTTACTCTTAGGGACAGAGTGAGAAACGTCAGTATTCGTAGGAATCTTAATGTTGAGCAGCTACTTCTCCGAGTGGAGCGATCGATTCTTCGATGGTTTGGACACGTTGTTCGCATGCCCCCTGACAGACTTCCTAGACAGGTCATGCTAGCCGAGATGCGAGCGCGTCGCCGCCCTGGTAGGCCAAGAAACAGGTGGTGGGATCAGGTAAAGAACCTCTCTGAGTCCCGCCTGAGGATTGTGCCGGAGTCTCTTGAGTTGGTGGCGGAGGATCGAGAAAGATGGAAGGACCATTTAGCCACCCTCGCTCCGCGACCCTTTTAAAGGATAGGCGGCATTCGAAAATGATGATGATGATGATTGTATTTAGAATTTCTCAGTTAAGAATCTTCTCCTAAGAAAGGGGCGTTGGACGCCACGCCCCTTCTCAATAACATCGTATTTTTGTTTATATTTTTTATCAGAAGTGGTATACACCTGTTGATTGTATTTTCATATTAAAAATATGGTTTATACTCAAAAACGCCCCCGAAAGTGGGCGTGGCGAAAATTTATTCATTTGAGTTGATAGCTTATGCACACATCTGAACATTTTACAGTGCAAGTTTTTTGGATTTAAAACGAATATATCAAATAAAAACCGTTTATTAGAATGCATATTAAGTATGACCACGCCTACAAGGGGCGGTCTTCGCCTTTTTTTTAAATGCCAATCACAATACACTCAAGCGGGGATATCGCATACCAAATTTCAGCTTCCTGCGACAACTTTGATTTTCCATTCTAATAATTAAAATGGGCGTGTCAGTGGGCGGATTTCAAAAAATTTTACACTTGTACTGCTTCGGGACCTAGAGAGAACAGATATCAAGTTTCAAGTTCCTAGCTCAAAATTTAAGGCCTAAAAACTACCGACAGAGGGACGGACACGGCTCATTCGACTTACAATTCGGTCTCGATTAAATGCCCTTGAGGTCTTTGGGGTCTACGGTCATTATTTATCTATGTTACAAACTATGAATCAAACTTAATATACCTTCTGTCCTATGTGATGGGGTATAAAAAACAAGCACTCCGGAATAAAAAAGGTTAAAAAAATGAAGTCAAAGCAATTTAAGACTTAACGTCTGCACACGTGCAACATTTTTCGTCCTTTATACAGAAAAAAACCTGGTGTACATCTCGCTAGAACGGTTGCGAGCATCAATTTTAATTTGGCAGATCGGTGTGGAAGCTCGGTGATCAAAATAATACACCATTAGTTTTCAGAACATTGACGACATGCATTAAATATAGCTTACTCTATATTTTATAGTCAAATTGCAAAAGGTGGTAGATTTCAATTCTAGGGTAGTAGATTTTTAAAGTGCTAGATATACCACTGAAGTGGTAGAAGTCCAATCTCTTGAGATCACCCTCACGGTGGTGGTGTGCCCATACGGAACGAGATTCTATAAATGCACACGATCGCGTGCATGACCAGAAAAAGGTAGGTATTAACTGCTAACGAAATTATAAAGAAATGAGCTGAATTTTGCATAAATTATTCTTGTCCGCATTTTCCGATTAATGCAGCAGAACAACTTCCTTCGATTCTGAATCATTTGGCTTTTTTAATGAACAATGAATTCTATTTGCAACGCAAGTTCATATGGCTTTTTCAAGTACCTACACAAACAATAAATTTATTGAAGCAGTTTCTTCGAGAAAATTTACCAAAAATTTAAGAATTTCAACAACAGTTTATTTAATGCCAATGTCATCTTAATTAACGTTTAACGCACATTTCAGTTTTATAGACAGAGAATCATTAAAACCCCTACCTGTCTAGAATCTATTCTCTAATACCGTTATTATTTTCTATTATTGATAGGGACCTAGGTACTTTGCGCTAACAAAAGCTATTTTTTATACTCTGAGTACAGAATAATTAAAGATGTTTTCTAATTTGCTTTTCAAACCATTTCAGAAAAAATTTAATAGGTAAATACTCTGCACGTTAAAGGTACCTACATACCTTATCCAACCTTCATTACAATTCATGTTACGGTTAAGATACCAGAATATTTTGAATTTTTTTTTAAGGTTCAGCTTTCAAGTCGAATCTCAGAATCAGCTTATTATTCGAGCTTTTCTAGAGATAGCTAAGTGTGATTTTACTTTTTGAATCACTTAGCTTCATAGCATCGTGGCAACAGTTTTTTCCACGATTTTTAGTCAAAAATATGTTGGTAGGTACGTAAAAACAGGAGTTTTAGAATTGCTTATCCAAAAACTGATTTTATCTTTTGCTTTAGCTATGGTTGTTTAAGCTAAAGTTTTCTGGGTTCAATATCGGCTTTTTGAACAGTGTTTGAAAATTTATGACAAAGGTATTTTCCATTGCTTACATCTAAAAATTTTTCAACATTATGTAAAAATTCAATAATTTTATTATGAAATTTCCATATTTGTATGATTCAATTTGCTTAGAGAAAAATCAAATCTGATACTAAAATCCGTGAAGTCCTGATACTAAAAAAAGGCAATTTTTTATACTCACATAACGGTTTAATTAGGGTTTGAATTTTGATGGTAACTCAAAAAGTGTTTTAGGAAGACACTTTTTGTGTTACCATCATCAGGACTTCACGGATTTTAGTATCAGATTTGATCTTTCTCTACGATCCACCACTCAAAAGTTACAACATGCGCGGACGGGCGACGAGGTGATATCATAAGAAGTAATTTTTCCTTTTTTTAAAACCAACTTTATTTCCGTTATAAAAAATTGCGAACATTTGTTTTTGCGAAACTTAATTATTGTGTGATCAACATCACATATACTCTTCTTAATAACTTTTTATAACTTTGGAAGCCACCGTAAACAGTTCATACTTTTAACACCACCGGAAAAAAGTAAAATCTTTTGCCTAATTCTTGTGCAGAGCTATTTTGTAAGAAAATTTAAAAAAAATATCCTGCTGTATTGACCAAACCCCGCCGTAAATTTATAGAATTTCCCCAGTCTACTTACAGTTATGATAGCACGGCAGCAAGACGGTGTCATTTTCAAAAGTCTTTACAGTTGTAGGAACGCTTTTGAAATTTTTATTATTATCCAGATCATTGTTGAAATTCAATTCGGATCGGACGCCACATATTAAATAGGCTGATCCCAAAAGTATTAAAAAGGAACAAATATTTTCCATCATGTCACACTCCACTTGCACTATAATATAAGATATCTAGGTACTATCTGTAAGACTTGAAACTCGACCTATTATAATTCAATGGAGCACAACCTTATCAAAGCGGTTTTAATTAATTACGATCACTATCGGCTAAGAACAAAAAAAAACTCGTGTCAACCGCACTACACGCTAGATCCAGTTACAGTATGTAATTCAATTGATTAGTTATGTAGTTAAGCACGCGTAACTATTCTCTCGGGAACTCTATCCGACGACAATTCAAGCAACAGCGATGGATCCAAATATCAACGGGAGATGCAACACGAAATCCTATCCGCACTGCACGAGGGTTGTTCACGAACTGACCGTTGCGCATCTATTCGCTGCGAGCGAATCCAATTCAATTTCATTCGGGAAAATCAGAACAGAACTGATCTTGAATTTCTTTGAGGAGCACAACATTTCTGTTGTTTCTACTCTGTTGGCAGTTAGCATCTGCCAACAGAAGCTCAACAGAATGCTGTGAAGTGGAATCGATATTTTGTTGTGTGGAACCTATGTTAACGAGACTGTTAAGGGTCTGGTAGCTGTAGGTGGATGTGGTAGGCGAAAACGAATGAGATACTATAATAAAATAATCTAGGAAGGACTCTCTTTCTGGGGTAGCACCTAGAAAATTCGAAAAAATAAGTTTGAGACAATTCCGACCCGACTCATCGAGGTCATGTATACCCGTATCAGAGCTTTCAGAGTATACAAATACTTAAGTGATCAATGTCTGACCATCTGTTAATTAAAGTTAGGCTGTTGAGGCAAACAAAACTGTCGCAACCTGATAAAGAAAGGGAAAATAAGGGTTCGTAAAATATCGCTCGCGAACCATAAAATACGGATCTTTATAGTTCTCTTTCCATATTCTCACGAACCATAAGAAATATAGGTAATTCGCGAACGATAAAATTTTCGATCCAAGGAAATTTATGGTTCTCTCACGATTTTTTTTGTTTATCGTTCGTTCGTGAGAGATCGGAAAAAAGAAATTCAGGTGTAATATAGTTCGCTCGCGATATGGATCCGTAAAGATCCATAAAACGAAACATTCTACGTCAAGTATCCCGTATCCGGTCAGCTTAATTTCTAGTAATGATTGCGGACTTTGTATGGTGAGGTGATCGCGCAGAATGTTTGCTATTGCTCCAATTCATTTGCCCGTTGGAGTTCTTCGCCTGGTAGAAGTGAAAAATAAGATGCTTTAACTTTATAAGGAATTTCTCCAGCTCCTACCCACTTCCTCCAGAATTCCTTGGGCTAATTGCAGTTCCTTGCCTGGTAGAAGAGAAAAATGAAATGCTTCACCTTTATAAAGGATTTCTCCAGCTCCTGCCCACTTCCTCCAGAATTCCTTAGTTTCATTATAGTTCCTTGCCAGCAGAAGCCGAAATTGAGATGCTTCACCTTTATAAGGGATTTCTCCAGCTCATGCCTACTTCTTCCAGAATTCCTTTGGTTCATTGGAGTTCCTTGCCAGCAGAAGACAAAAATTAGATGATTCACCTTTATAAAGGATTTCTCCAGCTCATGCCTACTTCCTCCAGAATTCCTTGGGTTCATTGGAGTTCCTTGCCTGGCAGAAGCCAAAAATTAGATGATTCACTTTTATAAGGGATTTCTCCAGCTCCTGGCCACTTCATCCAAAATTCCTTGGGTTCATTGCAGTTTCTTGTCAGGTAGAAGCGAATGTGATGCTTCACCTTTACTATGGATTCCTCCAGCTCCTGTCCACTTTCTCCAGAATTCCTTGGATTCATTGCAGTTCCTTGCCTGACAGAAGCCAAAAATGAGATGATTCACCTTTATTAGGGATTTCTCCAGCTCCTGGCCACTTCATCCGAAATTCCTTGGGTTCATTGCAGTTTCTTGTCTGGTAGAAGCGAAAAATGTGATGCTTCACCTTTATTAGGGATTTCACCAGCTCCTGGCCACTTCCTCTAGAATTCCTTGGATTCATTGGTGTTCCTTGCCTAGCAGAAGCCAAAAATGAGATGCTTCACCTTTATAAGGATTTTCTCCAGCTCCTGGCCACTTCCTTCAGAATTCCTTGGGTTCAGAATTCCTTGGCTTCATCAGAGCTGCGATCATATGAAGCTCATTTTGATCTTGGCGGGTATGTAAACAAGCCAAATTGTCGCATTTGGGGCACTGAATGCCCACAAGCATACGTTGAAAAGCCGATACACCAAAAACGAGTCACTGTTTGGTGCGGATTTTGGACCAGAGGCATAGTTGGGCCATTTTTCTTCGATAATGAGCAAGGAGTGGTCGTAAAAGTCAATGGCGATCGTTATCGGGCCATGTTGAACGAATTTTCGTTCACAAAAATTGAAGAGGAGGATATTGGCAACATTTGGTTCCCACAGGACGGCGCTACGTGTCACACAGCCGAAGCTACACTCGATGTTTTGCGCCCTGTTTTTGAAGATCGCATTATCAGCCGCAGAGCTGATGTCGGTTGGCCACCTTCGAGCTGCAATTTGACACCGTTCGACTATTATTTGTGGGGTGTTACGCCGGCAAGCCAGAGACAATTGACGCTTTAAAGGACAATATTCGTGAAGCCATTGGTGAAATTCAGCCGCACACAATCGATAATGTGCTTAAAAATTTGACCGATCGTGTAGGCTACTGCATGGCCAGTAAATGAATGAAATTATTTTCCATTCTTAACCAGAAGGATTGTACTTTCATTTAAAAAAAGAAATTTGAGAAAAAATTCAGTAGTTCTTTTTTTATAACATTTAAAAAAAAAAGAGTTATTTGGCGGACCCTTTTTAGTTGGTTTATGGATTTAAAATTTAAAATATTATAATAAAGGTCAAAAGATCGTATGTCTCCCCCTCTATCTCCCAAAAGGTATAAAGTATAATTTTGAAATCTTCTGAAATCTTTTACAAAGCGAAACCAAATTACGAATATTTAAAAACTTTGAAGATTTGACTCAAAAACTTAAAGCGGGGACCACACAGCAGCCTCAGGCTTCGGCTTCGCCCCGTTACGATACGTGGGCTTTGAACCGGCTTTGCAATGACATTTCGCTCATGAAGAGAGAAATTTTATTGTGCATTCACTACGTTCTCCAAGCATGCCACGCTAAATTAAAAAATACGCACACACAGCCGAAAGCCCTGGTAGCTAGTGCTGTGTAGTGTGTACATAATTATGTGGAACATTTATGTCCAACTAATAAATAAATAATACGCAATTTGGCCCAAAATGTAGACACACTCAGATATTCTGCGTCATATTCGTGCATGACCAACACACTTATACGAATATAGCCAAAGTCAGACTGATTGACTTCGTACGTGCGATCGAAATCAACCCCCATTTGCTTCACACGAAGCAAAACTTCAGCACATCTGAATCTGAGCTCGTGCTGGGCTTCCGCGCCTCATTACGTAGCATTACGTTTTCTCTTTGCGCACTCTTTCTCTTTGCAAACAACGTTTTGAAGCCGAGCTTCGTTGTGTTAGGAAACACTGAAATCGTATGGCTGAACTTGCAAACGTCAAGCCAAGGCCAAGCCCAGACTGCTTTGTGGTTCCCTCATAAATATCATTTTCGAAAACGATTTTTTAAAGATTGCTAGTCCGTCAACGGTAATGACAATTTTATTTAAATTTGACTGAAGTATGACGCGTTTAGAACATAAGCTATAACTGCGCTTAAAAAGTTTCAAAATTGTCGATTCCAACCTCAAGTTTTTAAATCTATTTAAAAAAAAAAAACGAAATGGAAAACAACATATTTTCCTGTTTAATCAGAAATCCATGTCCGCAGAGTTTGAGATATTTGACCAATGGAACACAGCTGGTTGCAAAATTGAAAAAAAAAAGTCTAACGGTAATTGAAAAAAAAAATGCTGTTTTATGGATTTTAAATTTTAAAAATTGAAAAAAAGGTCACGAAAATATTTGTCTTTTCCTCTACTTTTTAAACGGTAAGAGGCCAAAAATTTTATATAAATAACGAACGTAGTCTATCTTTTGAGAAAAAAACAAATCAGTTTTGAAATAGTAAAAGGTTTCCTAGGTGTGCTTGAAATGAAAACACTTTAGTTGACTGACTAAAATTATGCTGCTAGCAAATAGTATATTGTAACTTTTGGGCCACTTATTTTGCATCCACCAAATTTGATGTAAAAAATCAATAACAGTTTATTTTTAAGGAAAAAATATAACAAAAATTATAGCAGTGGTTTTTTGCCTCCCATTTTTTAAGTGACAAAACTAAAAAATCACCCAGTATAATAACAGTAGACTCCTCAACGAAAGAAGAATACAACAGAATGTTAAATGCAGAAATGCAGAAATAATAATAAATAAATAGAAATTTACACAAACTGGGCAATAAAGGTAAACTTAACTTAAAAAGTGTCAAGTATTAATACTTGACGGTCTTTTCTTTTTATAGTGGCATTAAAAAGATCTCGGCCTTCGGCTTGCTCAGCTTCTTCAGATGAAAACATCTGGTAACAGGGTTCATCAATTACGAAAATACTTCTCAACTTCACATGCCTTTTCGAATTTAAATGTTTACTCTTTTATCCTTTTCACGTGGTCACAATTCAATTTTTATATATATGGTTTCGAGCCTAACCACATCTGTCGAAGAAGGCTAGCCAAAAGGCTCTCCTCCATGTAAAAATTAATTACTGGTTTTTATTTATAGATATTTTTTTCTATATAAGGCATGCATAAGGCTTGAAAAATAATTTTGCAATATTAAGCAATAAAAATAATTAGATTAAAAAAATAGATAAAAAGCTGTTAAATTTTTACTAAAGAGAGCAAAAAAAGCTATCTGCATATTCTCATTTTCATACGCCAACAACCCTGAAAAAAATCTATGGGTCAAGTATATACATGTAAGTGAGTAAATATAATAGCCCGCATTAAGGCGTTGATCTTACAAAAACTGCCTATCTACTCACACAAAAAATTTTGCATATACGTCTCAATTTACAAGCTTAAAACAAGTGTATTTTCCATTTCATTAAAGTTTCACCTTTGGTGATCACCGGCAAAATACGCAAAGCCATGTTCAAATTACAGAATCCTCTCGTGTATACGTCATACTTCAAGAGAATCCAATTACAAAGAACCTAAGAAGATGTAATAAATTCTGCTGTAGGCTCACAGAAATCTCCAAAGATTATTATTATTGCCCCTCATGGACTTTTGTAATAATGTGTCGCGAATGTACAAGCCAAGCACCCCATGTGAGACACATCACATAATTCGATTCTGGGTGACATCAAAATTCGCAGTGAACTCACCCAGGCCTACTGTCCCATTTGGACCTCTTAAAATTAAAAACAAAAACTTAGCACACAAATGTCAGTGTGTTGAGTGGATCAATTAATTCATTATACGCATTGTTTAAGAGGGGGCTTGACGGTTCGAGTTTGCTGATAGATTTAAGCAATTATTTTCAGTTGGTCGGTATGAGTATATGAGATAATTAACAATGATCCGATCGATTGATGGTCATCTGTTGCTTTTAGGTTTTTTTTGTATATAAACGCCCTTTGGTTGGTTTCTGTGAGAAGATCAGTTCAACGATTTCGAGTTTAATTGATTGAATCGACAATTGATTTAATGTTTACCCAAACAATTTCAGTTTACTGCTTTATTCAATTAAAAACAAATAAAATTAACTGTCTAATGCTGCGAACATTTTCGCTGCTATGCTTAGGCTAGCTCCATATTTATTCAATGAAGTCTAGATACCGATAAGCTCGATGTGACAGGGCCAGGGTTATATTTCGTTAGGTTAAATCGTAAGATTAACCGCATATCCTTTTTATGTTTTTGCAGGATCAAAGCAAATATTTCATATCAATTTCTTCAAAACTGATTCGAAACCAAATTTTTTCACCACCCTGCCATTAGTCGTTTCGGGAGGCAGATCATTACAAACACCCATTCTGACATCATTTTATAATTTGTATGTTTTGTAAACGCTTTATTCGTCTTATATGACTTGGCAAAAGATAATGAATAAATGACAGCCAATTTTACACACGGAGCTTCAAAAATATGGGCAATATCGAAAAAGTGTTTCTCTTATTTCTCTCAAACATTAGAGTGTTTATAGCATTCATTTATAGTTAAGCGAGAAATAATAATTTCAGTCTATGCGTAGTGACAATTTTATGTTTGTGTAGCAAGTGTTGCTAAAAATATTATTATACGGTTAAATATATTTGTGTTTTGATTAAATTAGTTTGCGTTTGGGTCAAAATCATTTGATATTGGGTAAATTACATTTGCGAATGCCATATTTTATTTACTTCTCAAAAAATTTTTGTTTGTAGTAAATGCATGATTGTAATTTATGGTTTTTTCTTTTTTGTAGAAAAGAACTAATATGTTATGTAAACATATTTAATATTACAACTTAATAGGCAATTACACTTATATATAATCAGGTTAAGCCTTCGTAAGCAATGCTCTTTTCAATGTGATCCGTATTATTTTTACCATTGGGACAGTGGTAAAACAGTTTAACCAAATGAGTAAGTCCCAGAGTTTGTCTGTGATAAACTTCTATTTACCCGGCCCTATATACCAGCGGTTCCTTATCTTATTTGGTCACGGATCAATTTTAAAAGGAGATCTCGACGACAGCACCAAAATGTTTTTTTATAAGACACAAAAATATGAATTGTTTCTTACAAAAAAAGCAACATGACAAAAAAAATATAATAACGCATTGTAATAAGAAAGGGAACTTATTTCATAAGGTATGCAACTTTGGCCCTGGTTTACCTCGAGCTGTTGTGCCACTTTATTGAGACATCGGCTACCGAAATTTGCATATTTTAATTTTGAGCGAAAGCAGATCACGGAGCCTGATGCACAAATTTCAAAGATTAATCAACAGATGGTGTGGCTGTTTACTGAAATCAGATTTTAATATTTGTTTCAAATTTTTAGTAACACTTTTTTTTAATTTTATTTGCGGGAGACGTAGAAAGAGATATTTCAAAACTGCAATTTGAGGCAGACGATTAAAGAAAAATCCCGTAGTGGCTTCACTGGACAAACATAAGATTAACTTAATACGAGCACTATTTTGTTGTCGTTTTGGCTCTCCAAACACAGTGACAATGACATTTCCCAGGAGCAAAAAAGTTATTTCGTTGTAAACCTTCCAATAAAATCATGTTTGTGATAGGTCTATCATACGTGGTTAGTTTCTGTTCTTTCTTTCTCTAGTCTCAAACTAGTTCTGAATACGCGCGAAAAAAGCTAAAAATGGCAACAGCAAGAGTTAAAAGAGGAAATTTTGGAGGAAAATAATTTTTAGTTACTCGCCGAAAGTTAAAATTTGTACGAAAAGTCTCTAGATTTATTGGAAATTAGTTGAAGATTTTTGTAAACTACGGATTTGTGTCCAGTGGAAACAAAGTATTGCTATTTAGTGATCTAACTACGAAAAAGGGCGACCAGGTTAAGTAACATTTGCTATCGAATTTTATCTTTTCTGATAAAGTAAAATTTTGGAAAGATGTGTACCTGCCAATAAGCATAGTTGTCGTTTTTTGGAACTGGTAACACTTATAAGATATTTACCAAGGTGTCTTAAGCATGTCATCCAAATGTGCCCAGAAATGAAAAAAAATTACTCCTCGGCTCCTTGAACAAACTCGCGTTTCCATGCATAATTTTGACTCGGCTCGCAAGACATAGTCCAGTCGACTCAAACCGCGTTTCCATGCGATTGAAGCCGGGTTCGACTCTGCATGGATACGCGATAATAATAATTGTTTCGTCTTATCAAACAAAACTTTGGATTCGGCCCAGGGATCCGAAACGATTTCTTTGCTGTATTCTTCTTGCCTTAATGTCCTCATAGAAGATCTTTAAAATTTTTATGCTTCTTCGATCTTAGGGAAGCCAACTTTTTCGACGCAACACTGTCTGCAGCTGGTTTTAGTTATTTCCTGAGGCGACAAGATTAAAACATTTATGTTAACAAATATCTACGAGAAATGCTAACAATAAAATCCTTAAAATAACTTCTCACACAAAACACAATATTTATCTATCAGAAACGATTAAATTAAAATCAATTAATTGTAATTTCGTTAGAATCATGAGAAAGTACGGTAAAAGCGAAAATTATTTCAGAATAAAACCGTTTTTTCCCTAAAAAAGCCCCTTTTAGAAAAAAAGGAGCTCAAAACCAAGTCTCAGCTCCTTAGCTTGATTTTGAAGACCTAAAGCCTTCGAACGTGGGGTGCCGTGGCGTAGTGGTTAGTGTGTGTGCTTACTACGCCGGGGGTCTGGGGTTGAATTCTGCCATCGTCACCTAAAAAAAAAACTTGTTCTTTTTCACGGTCCACACCTCCGCGAGGGTCTGCCAAGCCCTCCGAGAGTAGCATTTGTCTTGAAAAACTTCTCAAAGTGCCGTTCGGATTCGGCAAAAAATAGTAGGTCCCTTTGTATGTAAAAGAAAGTAACACACAAGCCTACATTGTTGAGAAGTTGGCCCTGGTTGACCTCGAGCTGTTGCGCCACTCTATTTATTTATTTATTTAAAAAACCTTCACACATACATACGGATGGACGGACGGACATGGCTTAATCGATTCACCTGTCGGTCTCTATCATATCTTTTAAAGGCCTTAAGGGTCTACGATAATTATTTCACTGTGTTACAAACTATGCATCAAAATTAATATACCCCCGGTCGGGTACAAAAATGGTGAAATAAAATGTAACGTTATAAGCTTCGAAGTCACATTCCTTGAAAATAAAATATTTTTGGAGTATGATAATTTTCAACCTCGTAGGATAAATAAGCCCAAAATGCATGACAGCTCAATCGAAAAAATAAGGCCTCCATAAAAATCCTAGAAGTTGACAAGTCTGCTGTCGTTGTTGAAATTCGTCCAGAAATCCTAAAGGCAATTGATGAAGAAGTTCTTAAATGGCTAACAGGTAAGAAGTGTACTAAGATGACCCGGGATCTCGGGAAAGTACATAGCGACTGGCAGTGGTGACTGTACTGGTATACCCATTTTCAAAAAAGGGGTTAAAAGAGTTTGCCATAACTAGTTTTCCGAAAGAAGTATTCGCGAAGGTGTGGAAACGCATTCCAGAGCTGTAATCGAGCTAAAAAAATTAGAGGAATAACGGCTCAGCCTTTGGCCTGGTAATAGCACAACTATCCAGCTTTTCTGTGTTGGTAATTCCTTAGAAAGTCTGATGGGTGTTTGGCAAACTAGTCTTCCATGCGCTTTTTAGATTTGAAAAAAGACGTGTGCCACGGCATAAGTCCCGGAGATTTTTGCAGGACTTGATAATGAGTATATAATGAGACTAAATTTTCAACGAGCTCGAAGGTCTAAGTAATGCAGATCTAGAAGACCTCCTAAGTTTTGTACCCAAATCGGGATGATTCCAAGAGGGCGGCACTCTGAGCTTTTAACAGCGGTTTATTTCTGGTTTCGTGACAGGTGCTAATAAGGTTCCCAAATGGACTCAGTGGACCCAACTGTGAACCGTGACTATTATCACAAGCTATCTATCAGTATCAACCTAACCTAACCTAACCTAAATAATCCCCTAAATTAGCTCACATTTGTCAGAATTTATTTCTCGTTTCTAGGAGCATAAAAATAATATTAATAGGGTTAGAGATTCCCTTTACTTCAATTTATGGTCTTACGGCATTCGGCACTATATGCTGGTGTCGTCAGCCTACAAAATTGCTGCAGGTAAGCTTAAAGTCTTTCAGAAGAAAATCTTGTACAAAAACATTGAGTTGATTTGGACCGAGGATTAATCCTTGTGGAACACTTGAAAGAACGTAGTAACGAATGATCTAAGTTAATTAAAAAATCATTCATTCAAAAATTATTGCACACGAAGTTGCCAACGATGACACGGCACAAACGCCCATGACTAACCAAACGACCACACTTGCTTTGGATTGGTATTTCAAAGACAGTGATCACACAAAGGAGATAATCATATATGGTAGACAGATCAATAAGTTTATATCTTAGCCTCAACCTTTACCATAATTGATGTGCAATTACAGCTACACTACAACATCAATCGAACAGCCTGCGATCAGTGCCCATAATCTTTTTCAAGCTCCAGCAACAGCCAACTGATCACGTACCTAGCTTTGCTTTGCGAAAAAAAATCATTTTCTGGAGATCCTACTCGATCTTTTCGCATTTCTATTTTCCTAAACATAAATCTTATTAGACACGCAAACAAATTCTAATCTAAAATCCAAATAACGAGGAGAACAGCAACAATTTCGTTGTGTTGTTGTAAATACTTTTTCGACGGTTTTCTAGTTTTTGCATTTTGTTTTCATCTGCAAATGCATCGGCACAATATTATCGGGGGATATTAACATTTAACGCCACTTAATGTGGCACCCAACGTGGGGCATCTTTTCTTGCCTTTGGTAGGTAAGATTTCCTTATTCAATAGGTATAAAAATAATAATAAAATGGGCATAGGTTATAGGTGAACCATTATAGGTGAAATACAGGTGGACCAGACAATCATGTTTTAATTGTTTTTCTTTTTTTTCTATTTGTTATTCTAAGTCACAGTGACGTTTTTGGGAATGGGTTGATCTGTCAAAACATTCCTCGACATTTTATTGAAAATTTGGTTGTTAACATTGTCCACTCACCTCAAAACCATATTTTACATTGGTAATGTCTGAAATTGTTCCGATTGACAATAAGTCACACTAAATTTGTCAATTGTTGTGCCAAAGAATATTGAAGCGATATGTCTAATGCAATGAAGGGCTCTATACCTATGAAGTCCCTTTTAAAAATACCAAAGTCACGACCCAATCAAGTGCGATCAATCATTGAAACAATTAATGTCTCTATTAAATCTTAATTGTAGTATCTTTACCTGGAAACATTTACAACCACAGCACAGCAACCGAAACTCAATATCAATTATGTTAACAATAAAAATTTTCAAAAATCTTCCCTATGAGTCGCTCAAAAAACAACCGATCATACCACATCCATACTCTCACCCTTATCAAGCGAACGGTATGCAGTACGCCATTGTTCCTCGAAAGCCATTCATTTGTTCCACATCGAGATGCCAGAATTGATGCAGTGATCACAATAAGGGTGCCACAAAGCCAGTGATCCAGCATCACATTTCTAAATCATCACAAATTAGGAACTGAAACCGCGTCAAACACATCGGATCATTACACTTAACAGTTGAACAATGCGCAGCGTGTTTGTTTTGTATTCGAACTTGAAGCTGGAGAAAAAAGTGTGTTCACACGAGTGCTGTTCCATAAATAAGTCGCCATCAGCGGCTTAGAGAGGCTCAAAACCTAGAGCAGACAGTTCTTTTTTCCTTCAGTTCGGATGCACCGATGCCAGCGAGGTTTATGGCGTTCTTCTTAACGTAATCAAATTAAGAGATTTGAATACTTAAAAAAGTGACCATTTGCAATAATTTGTTGACTATTGACGATTCAATCCGTGTTGTCCAGCCAGCAGCACTGAACATTCTCGTCCGTTCGTCGTGGGTCGTTCTTTTGTCACGTTCATCTGACGGGAGTTGCACATACCTACTACATATTCAATTGTTGCCTCGTCCGGCTTGGGTCCATTCATCCCCACTTAGTGTGGTCCTATTATTCGGATGAATTTCTTTTCAGTCATATCTATTTAATTGTGTTTTTCTCCCTACTGGTATTTTATTTAAATAATTTTTGTATGATGGGGACTGGGGTAGACATGCCACTTGAAGATTTAAATCTCAGATTAACGATCAGATGGATACAGACGTTATCACGTGGATAAACGATTTAGAAAGATTTACTTTCGTTAATAGAGATTTCTAGGTTCTATTTCTCCGTTAAACCTCTGTCAAGCACCCTGACATGGGACCACCAATCCAGCAGAAGCAGACCTGGTCACGATGAGGGTAATCAGTGTTTTTTGTTTGATTAATCACGTGGCTAACTATGAGTAATTGATTGGATTTGAAGATCAACGAATTGCCGAAGGGTTAGGGTGGAAAAGGGATTCAATAATTCGTGGCTAGTCTTAATTACAATGGAAACATAAAAATTAAAGGAAAAGCCACAACATTTCGAGAAGTTACAGAGGTATTTGGGATTTATGGGAAGTAATTTTGACCTAAGGAAAGAGTTTATGGAAATGAAGGTATTACAACTTGATCAATGATACCAATAAAAAATAATTACGGGTAATTCCCTTAAATGCTTTTGAGGGAAACTAAAATTTGAAATAATTTTTTCTTGGCTGTTTGGTGCTTTATGTTTTTGTACATTTCAAAATTGTAAAAACAGGTAAGCGTTTTTCCTAATAGAATTTTCCATTGGAACTAAAAAGAATCGCTCTCAAAATCGAGAACTCCTGCTAATAAAATTGATTTGGTATTTGACATCAGAAGAGATGTTTGCAAGTGAGTTCAGATCTTTTGTCGGGGGAGCGCTTATTTCGTGTTGAGAATAATTGATCTTGACTTGTTTTTTTATTTTGAATGAACGTGCAAATTCGAAAAAATATCACATCTTTTGACAGAAAGAGCAAATCTTTTGTTCAATAAAAAACCCTGTTGAGTGAATAATATAGTTGTAAGCTTCTGGAAAGCAGGCAGTAATGAGCTCGAGTCACGTAAAATTTAAATATGTAGATGCAAAGTGCGACGTGGCAAGCGAAATCACATCAATAGGGTTGCTGCAAAATCAGAAGATGTAGCCCGTAGGTCTGATACCCGGACTATTTACAAAATAACGCAAGAGCTGACAGATGGCCACAACACTCTCCAGCACCTTACAGTATCTCTTCTTCTTTCGAACCAAGTCCAGCTCAAGCGGTGGAAGGAACATTATTCACATCGGTGTACTGAATCATGTTTTTCAAGTGATGTGACTCCAAGAACTAAGTCAACCAGGAAAGCCATAAGGCCGCAAGACTTGACAAAGCCCCAGCGGGGATAATTCAATGTCATCGGCAGAGCTTTTGCATTCCCTTCGAGCGAACATGGGTGGCAAAATTTTTCCCCGAGAACTAAAATAGCGGATCGTGAAGCAACCGAAAAAGGTTCAGTCATAACTGAAAAGCCATAGTGTCAAAAATTATTTTAGATCTCTTGAAGAACCATCTTGAAGTCACGCGCTGGATGCAGAAGAAGCTGGTTGGATTATTACAGAAAAATTGTCGCGCAACATTGGCCCTCGGTACGGGAGGAATTCTATGGACTCTAATAATTTTCTTAAAACATCTCAACTATACATACGAAGTTTTGTTTACTCTCACATAGAATAATGCACCTCTACCAAATGACAGCAAATGTAGATAGACAAACTCGGTTGGGGTGAAAATCATTGCCGCAACCCACAAAAAGTAAAATTATGATCAATTGAATAACATAAACTCGGGCCGGGCTAATAGGTATAAGTTCCTCAGCCAAATTTAGAGCTGGTTAGCGAATCTTGTTAGACTAAGCCTAGGTCCACCACGGACTAACCATAGAGCCACTAAAACTAAGTAAGTAAGAAACTAATGGCGTATTCTTTTGAACACCGAACTGCCACATCGAGCTGTCAAATATTGGTGGTGTACACTCGGTTTCATTGTGTACAGAACGACAAATACTGCATCAGTCATCACGTCAAGCGTCCAATTGCTTTGGCTTCATTTGGTTTACTTTTTTCATTTCGTAATGTTATTTTGTTGACGTCGGTTTTTTTGTAATTTTTACTTAAAATTAATTTTGATAACTTTAAATTCGAGATACTTGGTAGGTTCTTATCGATTTCATACAATTTAAGTCCAATTGTATAGAATCACGAATACAAATTGAATCGGAACGTCACTTCACATAAACAATCTACACCCAGCCTCCACCGTCAAATAAGGCGGGGTCAAAAATTCGAGTTCAAAAGAACACTTACATGAGCACGACTCCGTTCAGGTGCATTTGAAAACCTCTATAATTCGCCCCATATACAAGAGGGAATAAAAAATAAAACACGGAGAATTATAGACCGATTTCAATTCTACCAGCGGTTGAAAAATGTTTAGAAGAGGTAGTTGTTAATCGGATTAATCGTTTTATGTCGAAGCACAAAGTGGTTCACCCTAACCAATTTGGTTTTCAAAAGTGCAAGAGCACCCAATCATTACTGGGGGAGTTTACCAACACGGTGAATGCTGGACTTAACAAAAACCACAACGTTCTTGTGCTTTTCATAGATTTCAGCAAAGCATTCGATACCCTTACACCTGAAAAACTTGTGGATAGTGTCAACAGGTTAGGACTTAGAGGAGTGCTGGCAAACTGGCTCAAAAGCTATCTTAGTGAAAGAGAAATACAAGTCAAGGTATCTGACATATTAAGCAAAAAAAGAACGATCAAATACGGTGTGCCACAAGTGTTCCAAACTGGGTCCTATTCTATTTATACTGTTCACGAATGAACTATTAAAAACATTTAAAAAGGCTACTGCATATGCCTACGCTGATGACATCGCAATCGTCGTAAAGCACAAGCACTTGCACTTAGCTATAAAGATGCTGCAAGACGAGTTCAACCTTGTGTCTGAATGGTGTCATGACAACGGCCTGCTGATCAACGCAAATAAAACCAAGTTGATGCATATTCGAACTCCATCGAAGCCAACGGAAGTTATCGAAATCTTTCATCGAAATGATCGTTGTCCATTGTTGAGGAGCAGCAGCACAATTGAGGTAGTTAAAACCATTAAATACCTCGGGGTTACCATAGACGAGAATTTTCTGTGGCGTGAGCACATTAACGTCCTGCGTCTTCAACTTAAGAGCACTATGTTTGCAATGGTGTACCTTAAGCGTTATTCACATATGGAGGTACTAAAACAAGTGTACTACTCGTTGGCGGAGTCACGCATTAGATACGGGATTCTGGCCTGGGGAAACGCAGCAAAAACCCATCAGGAGAAGATATCAAACTTACAACATCGTCTTGTTAAAACTATTCGACATACTAATTCAAGTTTTAGACGTAAAGGCAATCTTCCAGATGACTACACTGCTAAGCTATATGGACGACAGACAGTTTCTTCAACCTATCAGCCACACACTTAACACCCGAAGACGAGCCCAAGGTATGTTAGAAGTACCGACAGCTTACAACTCGTACGGAGACAGAGAATTACGATGCACTGTCCCTAAATTGTTGAATTTGCTCCCACTGTCACTGAAAAATATTGTAAATTTTAAAAAAAGAAAAAAAGAGTTAAAAAATACATTTAATTGAATTGAATCATGTAAAGTAGAGTCAGATTAGATTTTTTCACAATTATAACTTTAACTTCAAAATTAACTTATTTTATTTAAACCTAATCTTTTAAAATGAAATCACTTCAAAATTATAACAACGTTATGTCCAATCACCTGCAGATAAGCACTTTGCTTTGCAGGTAAGACATTGTAAAAGAATTTATCTGAAATAAAAACCCCTTTTGAAAAAAAAAAAAAAAAAAAAAAAAAAAAAAAAAAAAATGAGAAAAGAACATTTTTTTTCTGTGTTCTACACCAGTTTCACGATTCTGTGTTGAAAAGAATTTGCCTAGGCGTAAAGGCAAATTCCGGTATGTTTTAGTGTTGTTTTTCGTTAGCCACAGGCTTTAGAAACTAAATTCCCTTTTTGTGAATCCCTTAAATTAAAATGTTCTATAACGATATTCTAACACTCACACACTTATTCGCTCCTTGTAGTCCTCCTACTATCATATTCTCACAATAATAAAAGAAAAAGAAAAGACGCTTCAAAGAATAATCAGTTATTATAGTCCAACATCATCATCGTCTCATGAAGACAAATGAGTCCGTGTAGCGGGTGTTGATTGAAATGCGTTCTTAATGTCGGTCTCAATTAAGCATCACTTTTTTAAGTCAGTAAGATTTCAAATTTAAGATCTGACGTCGTTCTTTTAACACATTTTGACACATGCAACAATAACGCATGCAATATTCTGACCTCATAACAAAAAACATTATAATGACTAATGCAAACAGCTTCAAGAGGACTCCATTTCTTTCAGCCGGCCGCAGTGGCGACGTTCTGATGTCGGTCATCTGTCATGATGCTCTTGTCCATGTCCATCATAAAAATAATTATTTTCATCATAATAAGATTTTCAAAATTGTTGGCATTACTTATTCGAAATTATGTTATTTTATACCTGCAATCATTATGATCAGAACTAGGAAAACCCAGCTTTCAATATTTGACAGCTTGGTCTTTTCATAATTTCATAAGAAAGATTCATAATGTTTGCGCAAAAATGTTCATAATGACTTTAGTTAGTCGTGTATGTATACTTACCTATACATCAGCGGCTCAAGTTAGAAAATAATAGCAACTATTAGCTATATTTTTAGCTTTGTGACTCAAAGTGCAAAATAAACTTTTTTTGTGTTTAGTATGATGAGACGTTGCTAAAACATAAAAATTCGGTAAAAAAAATCCTGTGCTGCTCGGGAAAAGTGGGAAAATGTGGCTTTTCACCAAATTTCCGGACCCTCGAAACACTTTTTTCTTAATATCTTGGGTTCTAAGAGCGCTAGGATAAAAAAAGACTGTCAAGTATGAAGTCATACACGGGGCTATTTTTAAGGCTAAGCGTACAATTATTGCTTATTTCGGACTCTAAAGGCCCAACCATAATAGACTTTGATGAGCTTTCGGTTTTCCGAAATGTTACGAATCGAAATACGAATCGCGTGTAGTGGAACATTTCGGAAAGCCGAAATCGGCCTTTTGCTCGATTTCGTACAGTTTTCGTTAACTTGTGTTGGCTTAAAGTTTTGTTAACGGTCCGTCCAAAAATGGAAAAAAGACCTCTTATGGTATCCGTCCGTCCAATCGCTTTATAACTTATGAACGCTAAGTCGTAGAGAGACAAAATTTGGTGTGCGTATAAACAGCGGAAATAGTCAGAGAATCCGAAGTGGACAATTTTTTTTAGGCACCGTTATTTGGTTTAATTACAGTTTGAAATTTCATGTGAAAATGGACTTAATGTTTTCAGTTTTTTTTTTCAAGAAGTTTAGTAGGCAAGAACTAGAAAAACGAAACTTAGGCTTATGAAATACTAATCGTAAAAAAAAAACTTTTCGAAAATATAAAAACGTTTTTGAGAAATGAAGAGTCGAAAATGCATGACGTTTTTCAAAGTGTTGGAAGTGTTGTCATAACTTTTGAACAGCTTATTGCTCAAAATCAATATTGAACACACGTATAAGCAACTCAAAGTAAACCAAGTGCTTAGGTCATATTTTTCAAAAACAGTTTGAGTACTGTAGTTTTAACGCATTTTCGAAAAAAAAATAGCAAAAATGTGAAAAAAAATAAAAAAAAGTGTGTGGGTCCCCTCTTATCTCTGGTGGTGTTTGGTGGAATTTTCAAAAACTGTAAATTTTGTAAATGTAAAATGTAAACGGTATTGAAATCGAATATTCAAAAACTTCCAAGATTTAACTGAAAAACGTGAAAACACTTTCGAAAACTATTTTTTAAGGATTTCTAGTTCCTTAACTGTTATGACGACCTTGTTAAAATTTTGCTGAAGTATGTTATGTTTAAAAGGCAAGGGAACTGTATCAAAAATGTTTTAAAATTTCCGTTTTCGACCCTAAAGTTTTTAAGCCCATGCAAACAAGCGAAATAAAAAACTGCATATTTTTACCGTTTTCTCAGAAATCCATGTCCACAGAATTTGAGAAAAGTGACAAATGCTAGCACAGGTGGTTGTAAAATTGATCCAAAAGTCTAACGGTAATAAAAAATAATCGAAATTGCTGTTTTATGGGTCTTAAATTACAAAATTCGTAAAATAGGCCAAGAAAGAGTATGTCCTTCCCTCTATTTTCGTAACGGTAAAGCTTTTTGCCAGCCTTTTTTTAGAGTAACGAAACCCAATATAAAATCACCCAATTGAACAGTAGACAGCACTATGAAAAAAGTATATTAAAGACTGTAAAATATATATAGAAATAATTTTAGTAAATAAATTGAATGTTACACAAACTGCGCAATATAACGGGTGATTTTTTAGCTGGTTTGGTTTTGGCAACACTGGTTTTGACAGCTGACGTGTGTTTAGTACCTTGTGTCACTGTCAAACAGCTTCAGTTTGGTTTGCAATTTAACCATGGATTGTCTTACAAATGAACAACGCTTGCAAATTATTGAATTTTACTATCAAAATTCGTGCTCGGTTCGAAATGTTCATCGCGCGCTGCTTCCATTTTATGGTCGGCATTTTCGGTGAACAGTTAATTTCACGTTTCGGGCCGGTCAATTGGCCGCCTAGATCGTGCGATTTGACACCATTAGATTATTTTTTGTGGGGGTATGTCAAGGCTAATGTCTATAGGGACAAGCCCGCTTCGATTAACGCACTGGAAGCCAACATCCATGCATTCATTCATGGGCTACCTGAGACGCAGCCGCGGTCAACATTTGCATGAAATTATCTTTAAACATTAAATTGCAAGGTTCAAACTATCGATTCAAATAAATATTTCATTAATTTTTTCGAATTTTTTGTGTTTTTTTTTTTTAAAAAGTTCTCAATCTCTTAAAAAATCACCCGTTAGATGACCATAACCTTCAACAAAAGCCGACGGACCGCTCCACGTATGTCTTCATACTTGTCGGTCTTTATTTTTATGTGAAATGACAGAGGCTTTGCCCTTTTCTGTGTTAAATGACATCTGAAAATGACTCAAACTTCTTTTTCTATATTTATATTTGAAGTGAGATCTGAGGAATCAATAATTTCGAGAGTCGAAAATTTTGACAACCTCACTGACGGAGTTAACTCTGCTTTGAAAAACTGTTTGCTGGGTTAACTCTAGGTTTGCTTACTTCCGGGACTAACAGATCTTGGTTTAGGCTGGGATTAACTTAGCACTGACAAACCGGCCCTAGAAGAAATGTTTTATCCAGCTGAATGTTCAATTGCAGCATTTGGCCTCCATCTAAATGTTGTCATTTTATTTATGTACAGGGAAAAGAATAGAAGACGATAGTTAATTCTCGGATGTTCCCAACAATCCCAACTGATGGGTAACAAAAGCTGACCGAGCCGGTGCGTGGCCCCGCATTTTAAGATAACCGCTCTTGACTTTTCCGTTTTTGCTTTTTTAGTATATGTTAGGTTCCTATGTCCCAGGTATTTTACGAGGATTTGTCACAAGACAAATTGTAAGCTCTACAAAATCCTAGTTCTGCTAGTTCTTCTTTGTGGCTTTCAGTGCTGGTAGCAGAGAAGGAGACAGAAACGGGAGACTTTGATTAAGGTTAAAAAATCCAAAAATGACGACTACATTAGATCTACGGCGCGCGATGGACAACAATGATTCAGTCCAGTGGTCTTTGAAGTTCGAAACGACCAAGGTTATTTTGTTTTTAAAGCAGTGAATACCAAATCGCTTGATCTGGACAACTGACCTTTCATACAATTTCATTCTCAGCTAAGTTTTTCTATATCCCGTTTATTTAGCAACATTTTGGTACTAATGTTTTTTTTTGCTTGTTTTCCCGATCTTCTTTTTATTTCCATTTGCAATATGTTGAGGAATTTTAAAGTCTATCATAAAACGCCTTGATCGTGAACTAATTAGAAAAAAGAAACTGGTATCAGCGTGGACCCCAAATCTCGCCATTCTGTGTCAGGTTCTGACCATCTACATGCCGGCCGGCCGCTTAGTAAACAAATAAAAAAAACTCTTCCTATTTTAGAATATAATTTTTATTTTACATAGTTTTCTTTTATTTAAATTTTAGTTAAAGTATTTTTGTTTGTCATATTATTAAGTATTTCCTTTTTAGTAACATCTTTTGTTTTGTTTTTTACTTTACATAAATAATTGTATAATAATAAAATTTATTTATTACATTCTTGTTGTATAATCTAATATAATAAACTTTGCTTTGTTTGGTTTTTTTTTATCTCATTTCTCAATAATCATATTTGTTGTTTGTTTTTTATTTAGCAAATTTTGGTTTTTGTATATATTACAAGTTACAGTAAAAGTATTTTTCACTGAAATTATGAATCTATTAATAATTTTATCATAATTCATAAACCTACCATCGTCCTATTTTATTTATCTATTAGAATTTATTTGTTCCTTCTCTAGAAATAGTCTTTACTTAGTTTTTTTTGTTTATTTTAGTTTAAAGTATTGAAATAATCTTATAGAATTTAAAAAAAAGTTTTTTTCTAATTTTTTTATTATTAAAGCAATATCTTTACACTATGGATCGTTGTATATTTAAAATTAAGATATTTTATTGTTTTTAAAATGGGGGCAAAATATTTTATAAATATTTAAAACAATTCTTGGAACACAATATGTCTAAATAATTTTTATAAACACATTCAATATAATCAGTTCAGCAAAAAAGAGTTGTGATGGAGGATTTTTGTAACAATAATTGTCTCTGGTCGGTATGGAATTTCTATTTTCTGTTGGAAGTTGCATGCATGATTTATTTATTTGTATTTGTGTCATCGCATCTTTACTTCCTGCCTTAAAACTTAAAACTTTTCAAGTTCTTGGGAAAGGCTATCTGGAGAAAGGGTCTTACTTCCACTAGAGTCTATTCGTTTAGTATAGGAACCTATACAACGCTCAGTACATTGAGCTCTAGGTTCTTAAAACGGCCTTGCATTCAAGGACTTACAAAAAAGGAAAACTAACTCAAAATTTTTTTCCTTTACGAAATAACCTTCTGTCTATACTTCTAATCTTCTAAGTGGGACTGTTAATAAATCAAAAATTTAAAATCACTCAAGGCTTAAATCATAGCCTTTCTCATAGCGATTTCTCAATTTCAGATAATTAAATAACTTAAATTCTTAAAACTATTTCTGTTTATCTATTTGATGTTTTTTTTTTGTAAGAATTTGGCGAAAGATTAGGGAATTAATTTTGCTCTTTACGGAAGGAATAAATATTAGTTTGTAAGAAGTAGAATTAATTAATTTATAATTTTGTTTTCTTTTTTTGGTTTTGCTATTATCTAATTTACACATTTATTAGAAGAACTAAAGTTTAAAATGTTTCTTTTATTTTATATTACATGCGAATTTCATGTGCTCTTTGTAATATGTTTTGTATTTTTATTAATAGACATTTTTTCTCTTTAAATAAATCACAAACAAAAATAATATGAAAATTTAATTATTAAGAGATATTAACAAATTTATCGAAAATATAATTGGTTTTTAAGGGCAGTGTATTTAAAATTTAATTTGTTTATAAATTAATAATATTTTATTTTTATTTAAAGCTTTGAAGAATAGTTACATGTTAACTTAGAGCTGGAAAATATATACTGGTTTTATTTAATTTTATTGTTTTATATGAACCTTTTATATGAAGTAAAGAAAAGAAATGATATTATACGATGATTTGCCCATTTACTGAATGATCTGCAGGTTGTGATGGTTGTTTGCACTGTACACTTTTTACCTTAACCAAAATTCGACAATCGAAAACCATCAGTGCATCAATGTATCTGCCATTGTCAGTGTGTCGTTGCCTCTGTCAAAACGCAGCGATAGCCGGTAAACCGGGTTTTTGAAAAGAATATTAAAATTTGGGAGAACAAGTGCTAAGAATTGCAACACCAACCCTATGACTTTTAACATGGGTTTGGAAAATGACTATGTCGACAATGTTATTTCATTCAATTCAACATTGCCAATCACACTGCACAAGGAATGTGCCGATATGGTATATTTCTCTGTAGATACGGTTTTTTGGGTAAAAGGAAGGACTAGTGCTCGAGGTTGACCCGATGTCTAATCTATTCCCGTTTGACACACAGCAAGAGCGGCAGAGCAATCCAAACTTTTTTTTAATTGTAGTCAAGCGACGTCATTTGGACAGCGTTGACAACAGAAAAGGGTGGAGTATGTACATTGAATGTTTAGAATCCCACTTAAGCACGAAGACTATGTATACAACTTGTAGAGAGAAGCCTCTTCTTTGATTGAAAAGAGAAGAATCAACCAATGAAGTGAACACAACTTTTCCAATGCTTCCGCTTCCGACCGATATGGTTGTAGTGTGGGCGGTAAATTCATTAATCAGACTGTCAGGTTCATGTCTAAATTTGAAATCTTGTCCGTGGTATCGGAAAGGAATGCAAATGTTAAATCCATTGGTATCTACTGCTGCAAGACTGACTTCCATCGGAGAAAGGGCAAGGACGAGCAAGTCTTTAGGTATCGTATACCTCTCCGATAGATTTGGCAGTGGATATGAAAATGGCAACAAGGCAAACAAAAATTCGATTGCTTCTTTACCTGAAATTGCAGAAAACCAACCAAGAAACATCATTGCCGTTTGTGGACAGAACACTTATTGATGGCGATTGAGTTCGTTAATAGGTCCATAGTAGGACAGCTTTAGAAAAAGTCAGGATCCTCAAAACTGTTCGTATTACCTATATTACAAGAACAACAATTAAAGCGCCTTTTTTAATGCACTTAATACATGGGAATCGAATGGAGAGGATCAGAGGAGAGGGTTTACTGATGAGCATTCTATTTCTTGCACGGGTATTCCAGTTAAATTTCTTAAGATTTAAGGAGTGAAATGCAGCTGGCTAAAGAGATCATTTAAAATGATTTAAGGAAGTGTTGGAGATAAGACTGAAGTGTGGGAAATACAAGCACTCAAACGATGGACATCAGTCTTGAAACCAAAACTTCCAAACTTGTCCAAAAATCACCTGGCTTGATGTGACGGGCTGAATGTGCATGTGGAGTACTATCTTTACCTACACTTTATGCTAATGTGACGGGCAACTGTGCAGGAAGTCATTGGTTCGAAACAAACCCGAAAAAATAAAAAAAAATGTTTACGATATCTCCGCGAGAGAATGACAAACCCTGTCTCTCGGGAAACTCTATTGAATAGAGAACAAAAATCGTTCTTTTTTCGAAAACTCCAGGCTGATCTTAATTTACAGGCTAAGAAACAGGCTGATCTTAATTTACTTTTGAAATCAGAACTCCATCTTTCTCACCACTAATCTGAAAATATGAAACCTGCCGACTTGTTTGTGACTTGCATGTGAAAGTGACGTTCAGTGGTTTGAATTTGTACATTCGAATGTTGACTCTGAAATTGTGTGTTTTTTTTTGTGAAGATATTAAAAGCGAATATATTTATGAGGGAGTGGATCAAGGTTCCAGCCCTTATTATAATGTTTGTAGAATTGTAAATATTATTGTAATTTTTTTACTTTTTAATATAAAAAAATTGAGCCCATAAAATTGCTATAAGTGAGAGACAATTAAAAGTGAATCCTAAAGTGTCTCCACCAGACAAAAATAGGTTTAACTTGATGCGAGCGTTCTTTGTTTTTGTCATTTTGGATCTCATAAGAGACTGCCGATGAAATTTGCCAGAAGTGAGAATAAAATAGGTCTGTTCGTTTACTTTCGTGCGCTTAAATAAGCAGCCTGTCCAATTTTGAAGAGTGGGTCGTATGAAATTCGCAGATAGAGAAAAACTGGGAAAAAGTAAACGAATGCTTTGAGCAACAAAATGTGTGCACGACTTAAACGTCAACAAATTAAAGCCAACATTGAAATTCATTATTGCAGCTTGATTGGTGGATTTATAATATTTTAAATTAATTTAACTTTTTTTGGTCGTAGGAAGAAAAATAAAGAAACAACACGAAGAACGCACATAAATTACAAAATTCTCAACTCATTAGTTTTTATAATTTTAATTGTAAAATCTGACTTTAAGCAGATCTCACATTCCTCTGCTCCAAGAAATTTCTTGGGCTAAACTTGTTAGGAAGAGGAAATGTTTTATTTCCTCATCGATCAGCTCTTTCTTTTGTGCAAAAGTGCCCAATTTCTGTGTAAACGAACAGGAATTGGTTAAATTTAGTCAAAATTCGTTGTTTTGTCAGGTGAACTTCAGCTGATAAGTGACCGGTGGAGACATGGCAAGGAAAGGTTTGGTTAGCTTCTTAATTACCCAAGTTTTATTGCAATTAAAGATTTTACGTGTAACGTCAAGTCTTATGGCGTATTCTTTTCAACACCGAATCATGAAACTGGCGTGGAATACAGAAAAAAATTGTTCTTTTCACGTACACCTGAACGGAATCGTGCTCATGTCAATGTCCTTTTGAACTCCGAATTAGTTCGGTGTCGACACCAAACTCGAAATTTTGCCACCTTCGTATTTCACGGTGGAGGCTGGGTGTAGCTTTGATTGTGTATGTGAAGTGGCGTTTCGACTCAGTTTTCATTCGTGATTTTTTACAACACGGCTGAAATTGTATAAAATCAATCAAAAATATCTCGAACTCAAAGCTATCAAAATTAATTTTAAGTAAAAAGTTCAAAAAACTGACGGCAACAAAATCACTGCGCAATGAAAAAAAAAGTAAAAATGAAGTCAAAAAAGTTTGACACTTAACGTGATGATTGTACGGGTGCGGTATTTGCCGTTCTGTACACAATGAAACCGAGTGTACACCACGCTGGAATTGTCGCAAATACCGAGTTTTATTTGACAGTTCGGTGCGACAGTTCGGTGTTCAAAATAATACGCCATTAATTCGTCAGTAACGTGGCACATTGAAACTGGGTGTACACCGAGTTATGTTTGTCAGATCTGCGTTGAATAAAGCACGCAATATGTATCGCTGTTGACATATGCTAAATCACAAGAATACACGAAAAGTATTGAGCGAGCCAGGAGGAGTTTAATGGCCTATTCGGTTGGTGATCCCGGATCCCACGGTATTCTTCTCCCGGATTGGGGCTGTACATCCGAACAGTCAAAAACGTTTTTCTTAGTTTTGAAGTTTGTCTGGCGTTGTATTTGTGAAGCAAAACCTATTCTCCAGGGGACAAATGGCATCTATCCAACTTGACACATGCTTTGTATGATTGTGTGAGTGCTTCTGGTTTTGATTCTGGATTAACCAGAAGCAAATTTCTCTTCTCTCCAGAAGAGGTACTGACAAACGAGTCCAAGAAAACAGTTTCAGGAGAGCCCTGAAGGCTTCCGGACGCTCCCGGACTACCAACCGAAAAGGCCATAGTCACAAACAATAACACAAGACAGACAGAAAAATCCAGACAGAAAGTCTGATCAGACCTCGAGAGCGTGTTAAGAAGTTGCAATAGACAGAAAGCATCAGAAAGTGTACTTGGCATTTGCTGGCAAACTGGCACACGTTTATAAATTTGCAAACCCTCGATTTGGCAAATTTAAAGAGTGGGCAAATATATAGTTTACCAAATATAGTGGGTACCAGCATAAAAATACGCGGGGAAACAAAACCCGCAACAAAAGCAAATTCCAAGCACATCTGTCCCCAATTGGGCGGTTAGCGGGCCGTCTTCCTCTTCTCTTTCTTTCCCTCAAACATAAAAATATTAGCAACGTCAACGTTCAAATGCATGCCAACTCTTGGTACTCAGTAATTTGTGGACTAATAGATAATTAATTTTCTCCAGAAAGGCACAACACTTGCGGGAACAAGCTTTGGTGTCTCTGCAGGGTCTCTCTGCTTATTATAAAAATTTAAATAAATGCAGTGGCTAAGCTGGCCCGTAGTTTGTGATACTTCGCCTTTCTGTTGCGCATAAGAAATTTTGCAATACATAACCAGTTTCTAATGCGCTTTGGCACTTTGGGACACACGTTATTTTTGGCCTGTACTCCACCCACATTATAACAACACATACAAAAAATATGGATAATCCTGAGCTAAAATTAGAAGGATGTTTCTAAAGCGATACAAAAAATACTATTATCTTACTGGTCATCCATAACTCCCAAAACTGGATTATAATTCTCGTGACTTGACAGATGCACAAGAGAAGACTTTGTAAATATTCGATAAGGTTCAGACCGAAGCATTAAAGCTCGAAGTTAGCAAAATAAAGTCTTTAGAGATTTAGACTATTTTGATATTTCTGCCTTTGATTGCCTGCCTTTTATCAAGACAGTCTTGACCATCAGTTACGGAAGGTTTTTCTCAGGGCTCGTAAAATATCGCTCCAATGAACGCAAGGAATTCTGGAGGAAGTGGGCAGGAGCTGGAGAAATCCCTCAAAAAGGTCAAGAATCTCATTTTTGGCTTCTGCCAGGCAAGGAACTCCAATAAACCTAATAAATTCTAGAGAAAGTTGGCAGGAGCTCGAGGTATCCCTTATAAAGGTGAAGCACATCATTATTTCATACTGTGTTCTATGTTTTTTCAATATTAAAGTCATACAATAACATTCATGTAAAATGACATTTTTTTCTTATTCAAACGATTCGCGAACGGATCTCCAATAGTTCGCACGTAATAAATTCGCAACAGATCGCAACAGATTTGATTCGTTCGTGAAAACGAATATTTCTAAACGAACCAAAAAATTAAGTTCGCGAGCGAATCAAAAATTAAATTCCTTTGCGAACTTTTCACGAGAGAACGAATCATATTTTATCGTTCTGTGAACCTTGTTTTCCCCGTCCTTTGAAGCATTAACACTTTAAGCCCAAAGGGCTTTAGTGTCTCCTCGTTGATCAATTTTACTAGCATAGCTTGATAAAGCTTGATGGACATGATTAACTCTTGAATGGTTTCCTCAAGCACGAAAAAAACTCCTTCAGATTCTTTTCAAAGCCTCAACCGTCTTAGGCAAAAGTCGAGCATGAATTTCAAAATAGTATGCCAGAGCAAACAAAAAATTTCAGCAACTTAACAAAAAGAAAACAATAAATATTTGACTAAAGTGTATTTCAAAGAATATAAAAAAAAATGTAAATTAAAAAATTGTATAGTGTATTAAAAATAAAATAGTAAATATTTTCTATTCTTACGTACATCAAAGTTTCGAGTAGCATAACTATGTATTATGTATAAAATATATGTTTAAACGAAAAACTAATGTGCGATTGATTTTAATTGCTAAAACTTATAAAAATATGTAAATTTTGTTGCTTCTCTTTTAAAACCACATTAAAAAAAATTACAAAATAAAAACAAAAGGCAACAAATGAGTTGATTTTACAATGATTAAAAAATAAAACATAAAATATTCGCTCGCTTAAGTTGAATTTTTTTTTCTTTTTTTGGTGTCATATTGTTCCTTATCAGTATATCCGAAATGTATTTATCTATGTTATGCATTTCTTTAAATCTATGCATTGTTTCTAGGGGTTGTTTTGAATGTCGCCAAATGGTTTTGGTACAAGAGTTTAACTGTTACTATTATTATTTATTATACAAATTTCGAGTTATTTTACTGATTTTGTTTCATTTTGTGGTTTGTTTCTTTGTATTAAAATGTAGGAAAAAAAATAAAATTTTAAAATTACTCTCGATTTGGGGCCGGCTCTCAGACCTGCTCTCAAAGGGGACTCGTGTCCGAGTCACGATCCTGTATTGCTGTAATCGATTGTTGTAAGGCGTTTGGTGTAAGCCATTCCCTGAAAAAAAAATTTAAAGCAATGCATTTTACTAGAAACTTATTAAAAAATAACTTAAAATTTAAAAACCGAGATCAGTTGGAAAAAAATGATTGAATAAAAGCTTGAACATAGCATAATATTTGATGCCAATCCTATTTTTCAACGTCACTTTTTTCGCCCTGCAAGATCGGGTTTAAGAATAGCCTGAGGTAAGGTATGTCTGTGGCAAGAGCCGACTGAAATCCACTGGAGGAAGTAATCTTTAGGCATAAGTGATGCTGTCCAGGAGTTTAAACTCCTTGTGGGGCCACCCCTGGCAGTAAAGTTATAGCTGTAAAAGATGAACCCGAAGGTTTAAATAAAATCCAGCAGCGTCTGTTTCATATTGTGCGGCTCGTTGGTCAGTGTCTGATCCCAGAGGGACGGCTGAACTTCAAAGAACAGAAATCCACCAGCGTCTGTTTCGGGACGAGCGGCTTCCTGGTCGGCGTCTATTGTCCGGGTTAGGATCGGCCGAATTTAAACCTGGCAGCTAGGTATAAATGCACACAAAATGGTTGAGGAGGCCAAAAAGGATCAGCTCGATGAAACTGGCATCTCCTAAACTAAGTGGAAGGGTTCTGGAACCAAAGACTTCGATGATGGGTGGAAGCTCTTCTGGTCTGGCGTCCCAAATCACATGACTGCACAGGCGGATGTGGAGATACTCACAAGCCCCCGGTTGTCAGAAAATGTATTCGATGTCATTCCGTTAGGGGGAAGGATTCTGATCTTAAAGCTTAAGCTTGAACGATCGACTCTGGCTCTGGTTCAGGTTTATGCACCAAATCGAGAGTCAGAGTATGAGTCTTTTTTGAACGAAGTTGATGCTGCATATGTGGGTCAATGTACATGTGGGTACGGACGACAGTACTTGGAGGAGTGTGATCGGGAGGCACGGTGACCCGGATCAAAACAGGAACGGAGGGAAGTTGTTGGACTTTTGCATATGGCTTGTCCATCATGAACACCTTGTTCCCACACAAAGACATTCACAAATACACATGGTACAAGCACAGTTTAAATCAAAAGTCACTGATTGATTTCTTTGTTGTACCATCGTGTGTTCAAAGAATGATTTGTGATGTTCGAGTTTTCAGGGGAGCTGGGTTGTCAACTGATCACCACTTAATGCTGTTTAAATTGTTTATCAGTGACAGTATTCCTTTGCCACCCAGGCGGAAACCAAGAATGGTGACCCGCATACGGTGGAAAAGGTTTCAGGATGCTGACTCTGATTTCAGAGAGCGCTTTGCACAGCATGTTCCGGAGAAGTTTGAACAAATTCCAACTGACCTTTTGGATGTAGGGGTGGAACTTCAGCTATTTTTATCTTCAGTCATTGCCTCTGCGGGAAATCTTTGTGGAGTAAAGCGGCTTGGGGTAGCGGCTGGTGGTGAGAAAAGAACTTCTTGGTTTAAAACGCCTGGAGTTCAAGAAGCCATCAGAGAGAAGAAGAGAGCTTACATTGCGTGGATCCAATGTAGAAACTCAACTTCTCGAGCCCGGTAGAGGCACAACCGACCAGCTTTTTACTCTGAAGGTTATTCTTGAGAAGGCCTGGGAATATGCCAAACCGGTCTATGCGTGTTTTGTAGATCTGGAAAAGGCGTATGACCGAGTCCCTCGGGATACACTGTGGAGAGTTTTGCGGGACTATGCGCTGAGTGGGCCTCTTCTGAAAGCCATCCAGTCTTTGTATGGAAACTGCAGAAGCTTTGTGCGGATAAATGGCGTCAAATCCCGTCCTTTTGATGTGCGCGTTGGACTTCGTCAGGGCTGTGTTCTGTCGCCGCTCCTTTTCATAGCATATATGGACTGGATGGTGAAGCGCAGTCTTGGCTAGCAATGTTTCGAAATGGCTGGCATCAGGATGAGCCATCTGCTTTTCGCAGATGATTTGGCCATCCTTGCATCATCCAAAGAGGAACTTCAACGAGCACTGGATAGGTTTGCAGCCGTCTGTAGTGATGCTGGGATGAAAGTAAACGTGAACAAATCGGAAGTGATGGTTGTTTCCCGAACTCCTGTGCAGTGTACCCTGCACATAAATGGAATTCCATTAAAACAGGTGGAGAAGTTTAAGTATCTCGAGGTCTTTTTCACGAAAATGGGAGGAGTGATATTGAGTTGTCTGTAGAATTGGCCAAGCTGGAGCAATAGTAAAGGAACTGCGCCAGCCGGTCATCAGGAAAGTTGAGCTTGGAGTGAAAGCAAAGATCTCAGTTTTTAATTCAGTGTTCGTTTCGACCCTGATCTATGGCCATGAAATTTGGGTAATGACCCAAAGAACTAGATCACGGGTACAAGCTGCCGAAATGAGATTCCTGAGGTGCGTTGCTGGTGTTACTCTAAGGGATAGAGTGAGAAACGTCAGTATTCGTGGGAATCTTAATGTTGAGCAGCTACTTCTGCGAGTGGAGCGATCGATTCTTCGAGGGTTTGTACACGTTGTGCGCATGCCCCCTGACAGACTTCCTAGACAGGTCATGCTAACCGAGATGCGAGCGCGTCGACCCCCTGGTAGGCCAAGAAACAGGTGGTGGGACCAGGTAAAGGACCTCTCTGAGTCCCGTCTGGGGATTGCGCCGGAGTCTCTTGAGTTGGTGGCGGAGGATCGAGAACGATGGAAAGACCATTTAGCCACCCTCGCTCCCCGACCCTTTTAAAGGATAAGTGGCATTAGAAAATGATGATGATGATGATGACTTTTTTCGCACGTTATAAACAATTTTTTCAATAGAGTTGAAGCTGTAAAAGTTGCACTCCATAACCTAAAATGAAGGTTGACAATTATTTAGAGCCTGATTCATATTTGGTCAAAGGTGGTCAAAGGATAGACATGTGCACTCAAGAGGATACAAGCATCCACAGGTTTTCTAAACCCACCTCTGTCTATCAACTCCTACTCTCACCTCCCCGTGGTGAACACCGGGTGCCTAGTACCTCAACTGGAGATTGGGTTCCAACCTTTTTGGAAGGTTGTTGGGGGTAGCAGATGAGAGAGGGGGGGAGGAGTGTTCCCACTAAGGCACTTCTCCTTGCATCCGGACGGCAGCGGAGGAATTCCCCAGATGGAATCAACGGTGGCGTCCATAGTTCCAGTCAGGCCGAACTACTTAGTGAACACCTTATATGGGCTACTACGACGTATTCGGAGCTCAGGCCTATAAGGAGCGGGCTATCCGGCTCTCCGTCCTTAGAGCTAAGCAAAGGATCTGGTCCTCCAGGTTGGGGGTCGTGCCGTCGGGGTGACTTCCCGGCCACGTAAAGAAACACCAGTCACGAAGCGGAAACAAGCCTCGGATTCGGACGGATTTACTGTTGACGACCAATGCAAACGAGAAAAGGACAACGAGCTCCGGATCTGCACGTGGAATGTTAGGTCCCTTAACAGACCACGTGCAGCCGAGCAACTAGCGGAGGCCCTTAACGACTGCAAGGCAGACATTATTGCCATCCAAGAAATGCGGTGGGACGGGCCGGGCAAAAGAAGGATGAAAAACTGCGACATCTACTACGGCGACTGCTATCGGCATCAAAGACAGCGCCTATTTGGATGTGGTTTCGTTGTTGGAGGCAGACTTAGGCAAAAAGTCTTGAGCTTCAACCCTGTAAGCGAGCGCCTCGCGACGATCCGCATCAAGGCTAAATTCGCCAACATTAGCCTGATATGCGCACATGCCCCCACAGAGGAGAAAGATGACGAGACCAAAGATATGTTCTACGAGCTCCTGGACAAAACTTATGAGCAGTGCCCTAGCTACGACATTAAAATTGTCCTAGGCGATTTTAATGCCAAGCTAGGAAGGGAGGGCATCTTTGGTCGTACTGTCGGAAAGTATAGCCTGCACGACACGACCTCCGATAACGGATTCAGGCTGATCGACTTTGCTGCGGGGCGACACGTTGTGGTAGCTAGTACACAGTTCCCGCATCTCAATATCCACAAAGGGACATGGAGATCTCCCGATCAATCAACCGTCAACCAGATTGACCATATTGCGATCGACGCAAGGCACTCCTCCAGTATCATGGATGTCCGAACTTTCCGAGGGGCCAACATTGACTCGGATCACTACCTTGTTGTAGCCAAGGTACGGCTGCGGATATCCCGACCAGCGCCAAGTAATGGAAATACTGTGAGGAAGTTTGACGTCGGCCGACTACAATCGCAAGAGATCGCCAGGTCCTTCTCCAACCGAGTCTCTCAAAACCTTCTACGAAGTCCTATGCAACCAGCATCAAGTATTGATAGCCAGTGGCAACATTGCCAAAATGCCATCAGAGAAGCCGCCTCTGAAGTGCTGGGTTTCACACGGCGACCACAACGAAACCCCTGGTTTGACGATGAATGCCGGCAAGCACATGCAGCTAAACAGGAAGCATACAAAGCGGCGCTGCACAGAAGGACTAGAGCTGCTCGCGAGCTCTACGAGCAGAGGAGGAGAGAGGAGCACCGGCTTCTCCGAAGGAAAAAGAGAGAGCACGAGAAGCGCGCGGTTGAAGAGATAGAGAGATGTTACAACAGGAATGAGGTTAGAAAGTTTTACCAAAGGATCAAAAGGTCCTGCCAAGGGTATAAACTTCGAACTGAAGCCTGTAAGGACCATCAAGGGAACATCGTTGTAGAATCGCAGTCGGTGCTGAGGATTTGGAAAGACCACTTCTGCAGACTGTATAACGGCGAGGAAGAACCAAATACCGCTGTCAGGCAGAACGAACCATTCAACCCGGGCGAAGACGTTACCGACGAAGCATACGAACGATACCGCCCACCCGACCTGGAGGAGGTGAAAGTAGCTGTGTCTAAGCTCAAGTGCAACAAAGCAGCCGGAGCAGACGGCCTAGCTGCCGAACTTTTTAAATCCGCTGGCGATGAGCTGGTTAGGAGCATGCACCAGCTCATCTGCAAGATATGGTCGGAAGAAAGCATGCCCGACGAATGGAACCTCAGCATTGTTTGCCCGATCCTGAAGAAAGGAGACCCTCTGAGTTGTGCCAACTACAGAGGCATAAGTCTTCTTAACATCGCATACAAGATCTTTTCTGCTGTACTGTGTGAACGCCTGAAGCCGTTTGTCAACAATCTGATAGGCACATATCAGTGTGGCTTTAGGCCAGGAAAGTCCACCATCGATCAAATATTCACACTGCGGCAGATCTTGGAGAAAACCCAGGAATTCCAAATCGATACACACCACCTCTTCATCGATTTCAAGGCCGCGTATGACAGCATCTATAGAGACGAGCTATATAGCGCAATGTCTAGTTTTGGCATCCCTGCCAAACTCGTCAGTCTGTGCAGGATGACGATGGAAAACTCACGCTGTTCCGTCAAGGTCGGCAAAGACCTCACCGACCCCTTTGATGTCAAAAAAGGATTTAGACAAGGCGACGCGCTGTCATGCGACTTCTTTAACATCATACTTGAGAGAATTGTGCAGAACTCTCGCGCCAACACCAGAGGTACAATCTTTCAAAAGTCCGTTCAACTACTTGCATACGCAGACGACATTGACATAATCGGTAGAACAAAGCGTGATGTCAGTGAAGCCTTCGTGAGTATTGGGACGGAAGCGGCGAATATGGGTTTAGCAGTCAATGAGGGCAAAACCAAGTATATGCTGTCATCAAGAAAAGACACCCAACACCGACGTCTTGGACAAAACATCACCATCGACAGCTATAACTTTGAGGTAGTTAGGGACTTTGTCTACCTGGGTTCCGCTATCAATTCAGACAATGGCACCAGCGCTGAAATCAAACGAAGGATAACTCTTGCCAATCGCTGTTTCTTTGGGCTAAGAAGGCAATTGAGTAGCAAAGCCCTCTCTCGAGCAACTAAAGTGTCCATGTATAAGACCCTCATCATCCCAGTCCTGCTTTACGGTGCAGAAGCATGGACTCTGTCAAAGGCGGATGAAAACACTTTAGGCTGCTTCGAGAGGAAAATTCTTCGGACGATTTACGGTCCCGTCTGCATAGACGGAAAGTGGAGGAGGAGATATAACATCGAACTGTACGGGCTGTACAGCGATACCGACCTAGCCAAAAGAGTCAAAACACAACGTCTACGATGGCTGGGTCATCTAGAGCGGATGGACACCAACGCCCCGGCCCGGAAAATCTTCGAATCCACACCGCAGAGACGACGCGGTAGAGGAGCACCGAGACTCAGGTGGCGCACGCAAGTGGAAGGGGACCTCAGCCAACTTCGCGTGCGAAACTGGAGACGGCTAGCTAGAGACAGAGCTGGCTGGCGAAGCTTGTTGGCTGAGGCCCAGGTCCACCCCGGACTGTAGCGCCACCTTAAGTAAGTAAGTAAGTTGATTCATATTTACAGCTTCAATAGAGTTGAAGCTGTAAAAGTTGCACTCCATAACCTAAAATGAAGGTTGACAATTATTTCTGCAATCGGATCTAGGCTCGTCCATGCCGAACTGGGGTGTTGTCTAACCATCAGGTCCGTGTGCAGAGCCACCCCCCAGGGTGGGGTATCATCGCCATCACTATGGCTCATCGTTGTTAACGAACTACTCCTGATCCTAGAGAACAAGAGCCTTAAATTCGTTGCCTACGTGTTGCGTTGGCAGTACCAGACAATTTCCTCTTCACTATTAGGGATTTAATACAATTTGCCCTTAGCAAATTTGCTAACTGGACGGATACTGACGGTCTCGGAGTGAACCCGGCATAAACTGAACTATTATTGTTCACAAGAAAATATAAAATACCTCTCATAACTCCAACAATACTGAAAGGCGTTGCACTGACACTTGCAGATAAGAAACTCAGTTGGCAACTGAATATACAAGTCCGTGTTAGGAAGTTCCTAGGCTTAAACTAGAAACTCCAACCCCGGATGGTGCACTGGATATACACGGCAGTCGTAAGGCCCATACTTATGTACAGAGTACTAGTCTGGTGGAAGGAACTATACAAGAGTAGCATTATCGCTATATATTAGAGAAAGTTGAAAGACTCTCCTGTAGGTGCTCTTAGAACAACTCCCTCGTCGGCGCTTGACACAATGCTCTACCTTCTCCCCGTTGACATCTTTGGGAAATTAAAGGCAGCAAAAGCAGTACTTAGACTTAGGGAATCTCTGCAACTGGTTCGTGACTTTATGGGACATGCAAGCATCCTGGATGGTGCCATCAGTGGTAGCTCGGACTACGTTGTCCCATACCTCGACTTCAATATTCAAGACCAACTTTCCATGCAGAACTGCCTGGGAATCAGGTGAGGTCTTTACTGCATTTGCAATGAAAAACTACACCGACGGATCAAAACACTACACTTGGAGCAGGAGCCTTTTCCAGTACTCTTGACCTGATTATCTCCAAACGCCTGATGCCGGATCACTGTAGTGATTTTCAATCAATCATTTCCTGTGACCGCTTATCCTTAGAAGGGAAGCGAGGGCGGCCAAATAGTATTTTCATCGTTCCCGATCCTCTGCCACCTACACAAGAGACATAGGCGCGATCCCCAGACGGGTCTCGGAGTTGTTCTTTACCTGATGTCACCACCTGTTTCTTGGCCTACCAGGGAGACGACGCACGTGCTTGCATCTCGGCTTACATGACTTGTTTAGGAAATCGGTCGGCGAGCAAGCGAACAACGTGTCCAAACTATCAGTTACCTACTTTCAAGCAGAAATTGCAGCTGTTCGTGAAGCCGCGGCATGGTTTTTAGTTAACTTAATAGACTGTAGCGCTGTTGTTTACTATATAAACAGCCAAGCTGCAATAAAAGCCTTGGAATTGCCAATGATACAATCCAAGTTGGTAAGGCAATGCCGTGGATCCGTCAACGAGATTGCTGCCAGGAGCGACGTATCCCTGTGTTGGGTTTAAGGCCACAGGGATATTGCAGGCAACTGCAGAGCCGACGAACTAGCTAGAGAAGGTGCCATGCTACTCATGTAATCGAACCTATGTAGAAGCACCCATAAACTCGATAAAGTTTCACATGGACACCGAAGCCATCACAATGGAAAACAATAGGTGGAATAACATCAACACATGTCTCTCTTCCAAACAAATCTGGCCAGTGCTTGATCTGAAAACAAAGAGACTCGTCACCTTTGATAAGCTGAATCTTACAAAGATAATTGGGGCCCTCACAGACCACTGTGTGGTAGGGCGGCATGCCAGAAGGCTTGGTGCTACCTAAAACGATTTCTGCAGAAGTTGCAGGGGAAGAGACGTTGAGAAGTAGAGGAGGGGAAAGAGACCATGGTTCATTTTCTGTGCATCCGCCCGGCCCTATATCGACCTTGAGAAGGAAAAGTTTTGGTTAATACTTCTTCGATAATCTAAAACTAAATGATTGTGGACTTTCCTGGCCTAAGGCCACACTGATATGGACCTATGAGATTGCTGACAAGCGGCTTTAGGCGTTCACACAGTACAGCAGAATAGATCTAATATGCGATGTTAAGAAGTCGCTGTTGTTGGCACAATTCAGAGGGTTCTTGAAGCATGCATACTTATCATCGCCAGCTTTATTGCACTTCAGCTCAGACACAGCTGCTGTTACTTCATCCAGGTCGGGTGGGCGGTATCGTTCGTATGCTTCGTCGGTGGCATCTTCGCCCGGGTTGAATGTTACATTCTGCCTTACAACGGGATTCGGTAAGTCGTTGTCGCCGTAATACAGTCTGCAAATATGGTTTTCCAAATCCTCAGCACCGAGTGCGATTCTACTACTTTGTTCCCTTGATAGTCCTTGCAGGCCTCAGTTCGAACTTTATACCCTTGGCAGGACCTGTTGGTCCACTGGTAGAACTTGCAAACCTCATTTCTGTTTTAGCATCTCTCTATCTGTTCTATCTCTCTATCTCTCTTGTTCTATGTTTTTGCTTCCGAGAAGCCAGCGGTCCTCTCTCCTTTGCTCGTAGAGCTTAGGAATAGCTCTAGTCCTTCCGTGCAGAGACGCTTAATATGCTTCCTTTTTAGCTGCTTGTCAGTATTCATCGTCAAACCCGTTATTTTGTTGTGGTGGCCGTGTGAAACCCAGTACATCAGAGGCAATGCATTTTTACATTGTTGCCACTGGCTACTAACACTTGAAGCTGGCTTCATGAAACTACGAAGAAGGTTTAAAGAGAAACGATTAGGGAAGGACCTGGCGATCTCTTGCAATAGTAGCCTGCTTACGATGTCAAACTTCCTCACAGTATTTCCATTTCTTTGCGTTGCAGTTGGTCGGAATATCCGCAGCTGTACCTTGGCTACGCCGAGTTGGTGATCCGAGTAAATGTTGGCATCAATGATACTGGAAGAGTGCCTTGCGTCGATCGCAGTTCGGTCAATCTGGTTGATTGATCAGAAGATCTCCATATGCTTCTGTGGATATTGAGATGTGGGAATTGTTGGCTAACTACCACCACCCCGCAGCAAAATCGATCAGCCTGAATCCGTTATCTGAGGTCTTGTCGTGCAGGCTGTGCTTTCCGGCCGGACGACCAAAGATGCCCGCCCTTCCTAGCTTGGCATTAAAATCGCCTAGGACAAACTTTATTATGTTACTAGGGCATTGCTCATACGTTTTGTGCAGAAGCTCGTAGAACATAATCTTGGTCATATTTCTCCTCTGTGGGGGCATGCGTGCATGAGGCTAGCTTAGGTGAATATAGCCTTGACGCGAATCGTCGTGTGGCACTCGCTAACATAATAGAATTTTAAGGCTTTTAGCCTAAATGTGGCTTCAACAACGAAACTAAATCCAAATAAGCTTTGATGTCGGTAGCAGTCACCGTAGTAAAGTCGTAGTTTTCCATTCTTCTAGTGCCCGGCCCATCCTACCGCATATCTTGGATGGCGGTATCTGCTTCCGAGGCAGTTTTTAAACGCCAATATCTGCCTCGCAGTTGTTAAGTGCCTCCACTAATCTCTCAGCTGCACTCGGTTTGTTAAAGGACCTTACTTTCTATTACAGAGCCGAAGCTTGTTGTCCTGGTTTCGTTTTCATTGGTCATCAACCGTAAGTCCTTCCGATCTGGTAATCAAAGAATAGACATGTGCACTCAAGAGTATATAGGTATCCACAGGGTAGAAGACGAGTGGGAGGAGGGGTGTCTCCACTAAGGCACTTCTCCTTGCATCCGGACAGGCAGCAGTTTACAGTTCCAGTCAGGCCGAACTACTTAGTGAACACCTTAGTATTACACGGGCTACTTGGACGTATTCCGACCTCAGGCCATTTAAGATCGAGTTATCCAGCACTCCGTCCTTGAAGACATTGAAAGGGAATCTGGTGAACCTAGCGGTAAGAGGTCGTTGGAATGACTTCCCGGCCACGTAAAGAAAGCATAGTTACGAACCAACATAAAATCTAAACTAATCGGCAGCGATTTGAAAATTAGCCTCCTCATAAATCTCATTCACCTTTCGCCCATACCTCTTTATGCCACTTTGAATCCTTTTATACATTTATAACAGTTTGCCTTTATGGCACCGGCCATAAAATAGCAATAAGCGGGATACGTTTTCAAATCAAACTCGTTTGTTATGACATTTGTTTGACAGAACTTACTGTAAATCTGAGGTCATTGTTTGTAACTGTCATTTTGTACGCGTGTAAAAAAACCTACACAGCAATCTATATAGACGAATCATAGATCAGCAAACTGTTCTGCTGAATCCGATAACGAGCCTGATTTGTGAATGAGCCATGTTTTTTAATCTTATGTTTTGGAATTTGTGATTTAAAGTAAATCCTGAAACGTCTCCGCCGGGCAAACATGTAAATAATTTGACACGGGCACTCTCAAAAGAGAGTGACATTTCCCGTGAACGGGAATACAATTTCGTTTTAAAAATCCAAATAGTCACAATAGACCTTTTAGCAAGGCTGTTAAAATCTGACGTCTTTCACATTTTCCGACCCAGGGATACCAAACAAACAAATCGCGTTTTTATATGAAACAATTCAATAGTTTCAGTTGAAATGCGAATTATTAACAAACTAGCTAACCTAGGGTGTTCCGGTAAGGAAAGAAGATGATGTTGTGATAATTGTGTTCTTTAAACCGACTCAAAAATTGTTTTCGTAAAATATGTGAAAAGTATCGAACAAATTTTCCGAAGATGTGATCTCCTTGAAATCATGTACCCTTTCGTGGTCGTATGCACTGTTTCTACAAAACAAACAACACTTTTCTAATCCTTTCCGTGTTTTATAATTAAAATATTTTAAGCCTTACCTAGACCTAGGTCGATTAGGTCTATAATTTTTTCATTTATCGAAACACACGGTTGCATTTCTTGATAGTTATTTATGTTTTTTTTTGTGATTTTTGTTCGTTTTCCTTATAAAAGTGAACTTCGTGTAGCATCCCTTATTGAAAATACCAGTAGACGTCAATCGCATTTGTTACAGATCTGTTATGCGCGGACAGTTTTATGGCCTTTTCGGTTGGCGATCCCGGATCAGGGCGTTCTTTTAACGGATTGGGGCTAAACATACTAACAGCCGGATACGTTTTTCTTTTTTCGAGTTTTGTCTAGCGTTGTATTCGTGCAGCAAAAGCTATTCTACAGGGGACTAATGACATTTATACAACATGACACGAATGTGTGTGTGCTTCTGGTTTTGATTCTGGATTCTCGTTTTTTTTTCAGGAGTAGAACTGTCAAACGGGTGCCAAGAAAACAGGTTACGGAGAGTGCAGAATGCTCATGGACTCTTCCGGACGACCAAACGAAAAGGCCATCAGTTTATCTTTTCAAACTTAAACTGTTACAAAGGTGTGTTAATAGATTTAAGAGTATAAGTTTTTTTTATAAGGATTCAAATTTGTATAAAATCTCGAGATTTAAGAAGATCAGTTGAGGATTTGAAACCGCGGATTATTTTCCGGTGGAAACATTAAATAAGATTAACTTTGGAATGAAGAAGAACGTGCTTGGCTGTTCAATTGCAATCTCGAATCAGGTCGTTCTAGGTCTGTCTCCCGGATCGCTAACCGATAAGGCCATTAATCCCCGCCTTATTTATTTATCTATTAATTTTTTTTTCTCAAGTTTAATTTTACAATGTGTACCTATTGACAAACATGACAAACTTGCACTCAGCTACCGGCGTCGCATTCTGATCGATATAAGCGTCACGCTACGCTGCAAGCTTCAGCTAGGCTCAGCGTCAGATTCAGTTACGCATTCTGATCAGGCCTTTAAACTTTCCGGTGCGTGTTGACATTAAAATTGTGTTGATTTTTTGTGAGAAAATTTAACTTTTGGGTAGAAATGGAATTAAAGAAGCATAAGAAGCTTATAATTTATCAACCAATAGAAGTAAAGAAAAACACACTACGTTGAAAGAATAGGAAAACTAGTTTTACTTATTAAAAATTAATTTAAAGTGATTTGACAGGTGACAATGTCCACACGTAGTGCACAACATTTGCCGTCTTTTATTCAATGAAACCGGGTGTGCACTTTGCTGGATTTCTGACGTTTACCTTAATTTTATTTGACGGCTCGGTGTAGAAAATAATTCGGTCTATTTTTGACTAATAATTGACAAGAAAAAAAGTCTTTTAAATTAATTTCATGTATGGACTCTAAGTTTAAGTCAAAATTATGTTGGCGTTGTAAAAGGTTCCCATTGTAAGGGGTAACAAAAAGATGCCAACAACACGCGGTGTTCCCAAGCGGTCCCCCATCTAAGTACTAACCGCGCCCGACGCTGCTTGATTTCGGTGATCGGACGAGAACCGATAGTTTCAGCGTGGTATGGTCGTTGGCATACTTTTTTCTATAGATTTTGTTCAAGAGTTAATTTTAAATCTACAACTAAATTAGTGAATCCTTAGAAATTCGCCAACCAAAACAGCCCACGCTTTCCCAGGGGTGGGCGTTGAAGTCCCATATTATGACTGTTTGACTTCGAGTCTACGGAGGCGCCTTATAAACCATGGAAACGCGTTATACTCTAACCCAGATTCTGGCAGTAAGAATCCCGTCACCGTGTTTAAACAATGAAGAGCGAGGGTTCTATGTAACTCGTAGGAACTCACTTCCTGACTAGATTTACGAAAATTGGGTGTTCGCTCCTGGAAATAAATATCACTCACCTTGGTAAACACCTCTGTAAAAATGGCACACATGAGCTGAAATGCGCTAAGCGATTGACCCAACTTGGTATTTCTTGGCCGCAAAGGATCTGCAAGAAAAGAAGCCCCATCTAGTCTCGATCGGCGGGGAGAGCAGGCACCGCAACTTACCTGTGTTAGTGAGCTGGAAAAATGATTGCAATTGTTGTTCATCAAGTGGTAACGATCGCCACGGAATTGGTTGCCCAGTTCCTCCACTATCCGCCTGACTTCTTCGTAAGTGAAATCAGTGCATCCGATTTGTATGCTCTGTCTGAACTGGAACTGTTCGCCTAGTTCGTCGTGATCACGTGGTGTTATCTCGAAAACTCCAGTGAATGGAAATGGATGTCCGCCGTAGGCGAACTCTGTGCCGAAGATCTCCACTCCCGAATGAAACACGCCCAGCCCAATCGAGGTGGTGTACTCGTTTATCCAATACTGCAAGAGAACCCGATTAGAATTGTGCGCCCAAACAAAGAGATCGACTTACCATGTCGTAAACATTCAAAATGACCGGTTCGCGATTGCCCATGTTGGCCGGCAACAGTTCGTCACTGCCACTGTCCTTGGGCACGCCAAGACAACTAGGAAACGGCAAATTGCAGGGAAGACCGTTGGAAAACATCACCACGCACGCAGCAAACAAGCAAAACAAAGTATTTTATGGTGAATTGTGGCTCAGACCTTGGAAGTTCTAATTGTGGGCAAATCACGGCAATGGGTTCTAAACCAAACTGGATGTATACGCTACGCGACGGATGTTATGGCTCGGTTGGGGAGGGTGTGGACGTGGAGTAATACCAGACTGGGGCTTTCGGGAGGCGATGAAACGAGAGACTTGTGACAAATAAACAAAGTGCGATGCGGCAGGCGGAAAGTTAAGACGAAAACCAAAGATAAATAACGACGAGGGCGACGCAAAGCAGAACCGTGCTCCGCGAATGGCAGAAATTCTGATGAGTATGTACGGATAAGAACTCGGTGAGTGCGTGGATTAAAACATAAATTAAAGGCGACTAGGGATAGATTTTCTTGCGGTGGAATAAACAAATCTCCATAGTCATTACTTTGGCTGGTTGCAAGCTAGACGACAGCAAATTGTGAACACACGGGTCGGTCGGTCACTGATCTTGAAGTCCCCCTTTGAAGATGGCGATTGTTGCTCCAGTACTGGAGGCTTTTTTGCAGCGAATAGGGGCTTAATCGGAAGGTGGTTATGTTAAGATGATAACTTGGAGACGCGTACCGGTTTTTGTGCAAGAATCGCGACGCAATTGTTGTTTACAATGGATTATTCAAGATTTTTCGTGAGGTAATGACAGCTGGTAAAGAAAACTTTTTAATTTTTTTTATTGACAATTGAAACTGAACTGGAAAACCAATGCAGCCAACCACACGGAAAACTGGGTTTCGATGGAAAGCTGCGATTTCCATTTGTATAAAAAGTGGGAAATATTTAAAGGAAGCCCAAAGGGCATGCTTACATCAGGCTACATTGGCTTAAAACACTTTTTAAAATATATCGGCTTTGAGCACGGTTAATTTATAAATAGTGTTAATAGTGTTATTTAAAAATATTTGCATGAATGGAAAAACAGAGTTTTTGGAAAAAAGTTTATGAAAACTCACTAAGTCCTTCACACTGAACACAATCAATATTTGGTTGACATTTCAGTCACTTTGACATTAATTGCAAAATTGTTAACTGATGTTTGTAAACAAAGAAAAACAATGGACTCGAATGTCTTAAGACAATAATTTGTAATTAAACAAGTGTTCAAACGTTGACTTCAAAAGGAAATAAATTTAACCGCACCTTTGAAGATTTTGACAACTTTGTTGACGGAGTTAACTCTGCACTGGAAAAATGATCGCTGAGTTCACTCGGAATCAGGTTTGTTACGCGATGAACAGATCTTGGTTTAAGCTGGGCTTAACTCAGCGCTGAAAAATCGGCCCCAAATGCGTGAAAAGGTTTGTTTGTTATGAAATCTTTTACTATGTTTCCACCGGCAACAATAAGAGGACTAGCGGGAGAAGATTAGTAATAAATCCCAAAGCGGTTCCACCAGACTAATATAATAGTGTTATGTTTTTGCCTGGTGTTCGTCGGAAAAAACTTATTTAAATTCAAATCACACTTAATTCAACTTCGCTTTTTAGACTTCAACAAATTATTTCAATTCGTTCACTTTTTACTTGACTTTTATGTAAACTTTACGATTTTCACAAGTCAACGTTTGAAATATAACTATCCCGCTCGAGCCTGTCACCCGTGTATTTATACAAAACTAAACACCTTCTAGTACGTTCCATACTTCCGTTATACTTTTGGTAATTTTCCATTGGTACTCTACCCCTGAATTCCAAGGAGGTTAAATTTTCGATATCGAAATTCGAACTTGGAATATCAGTTTGCTGTCAGCTGACTGGAATGACAGTTGGGTGTGTTCGTAAAGTGAATCGATGGGTGCATTCAGGAACTCCTGAATGTCGTTTTATTTCTTTTCGCCACATTACAATAGGATTAGTTGGACGTAAGCACACTTTTACATTTTGGCTCTCGAAAGAGAGAGACGATGTCATTTTCCAGGAGCGAAAAAAGATATGCGTTGTAAACATCCCAATAGAAATCGTAACGCTGACAGATTTGTCATACGTGGACGGTTTCAGTATATTTTTTGGATTCTCAAACTGTTCGGGAAAAAGGTAAATGAGATTTATGAGAGGATTTAATTTTAATCGTTTGCCGAGAGGATTTAATTTCGTATGGTTAATCGCGTAATTTGTAGCGGATTATATAAAGATTTGTATTAATCGCGTGCTCCCGACAGACTTTCTATATAGGTCACGCAAGCTGAGATATGAGCGTATCGGTACTCTGGAAGACCTTAAACCAATCCGGAAATCGTCTGCATACCGTGCTTAAATGGCGGACGATGGGAAAATATGGTACGATCACTTACTTAATTTAAACACACAAACAATTGAATTTCTTTTGTAATCCATGTCAGTTTCGATGAAAAATGTAGCTTTCGCGTCCCCATTGAATTTAATTTGTTTAATTTCAATTTGTCAAATCAACGCAGCCGCGTTGTCACAAGGAACTGAAACAGAAACAGAATCCCATACATTAGCAACTGAAACCTAAACGGCACCGTTTTTAGCAACTGAACCAGCAACTGAATCAGCGACGTAAAATCAACAACTCGAGAGGACTTGTTTCTGGAACAGAAAATCAAAACGTTGCTGTTGCATAGCAACCCTTTTTTATATTTGAGCGAGCAACCGCCATTTGTGAGCGGCTCTCTTTCGTTTATGACAAATGAGAATGACAAATGCCCACAATTCAATTTTCAAATTGTAAACAATAATTCATTTGAATTTTTTTGTGCGCAAGGAGCGTTTGCATAGAGCGGCAAAGATAATAAAATAAAATTATCATCCCACATAATATAAAGTAAATATAATACAAATCTAAAAAGCAAATTAATTAAATTTTTATTTTAACCAAGCAACCATGAGCTGTGTATTCGCTCTTTCTTTTCAGGGGAAAGATTTTAGAATAATTCCGGGATTTTTTGGATCGCCAAGAGAGGGACAATCAAAAGACCGAAGAAAAAAAACTCCTAGCTGAAATCAGCCAAAGATATGGAAGGGTATATGTGCAGCAAAAAACTTGAGGCACGACAGGAAAAATAGAATTGTAAAAAGTCGTGCGTAGTGTCCATGCGTTTTGTAATTATATATGTTCATAATAAACAAGTGTTTTCTTATACTGGACCGTGTTTTTCGTGTGTGTGATGACAGTTTTTTTTAGTGCGTCGAAAATGTTTGGCCGACCCATTGGTTGATGATGTGTTCTTGTTGTGGGTGTTTAACGGAAGGGCATCGAAGGCCGTGCGTCTGTTGTCGCAAAGTTGTGGAAGTGGGAGATTATTTCCTCCTAATTTTAAATACTGAATTTGCGGTGAGAGGGTTTTTCTTAATATTGTTATGTGGCGATAAGAAATAAAACAACTCGCAGGAGTCCCTGAATGCAACAATCGATTCACTCTACAAACGCACCCGCTCGATTCACTAAACAAACATAACCAACTGTCATTCCAGTCATCTGACAGCAGCTGTCGTATTCGAAGTTCTAATTTCGATTTCCCCTCCTTGGAATTCAGCGGAGGAGTACCAATGGAAAACTACCAAAGGGGGTATGGAACGTACTAGAAGGTGCTTAATTTTATATAAATACACGGGTGGCAGGCTCGTACAGACAGTTATATTTTAAACGTGGATTTGTGAAAATCGGTAATAAAGTAAAAAGTGATTGAGTTGAAATAAAGTGTTGAATTCTAAATAGTAAAGTTGAATAACAGTGTGATCTGAGTTTAAATAAGTTTGTTTGATAAATAAAGTGTTTCATTGTGTGATTATAAAAATGAAATTGAGTTTTATTCGACGAACCCCAGGCCGAAAATAATACAATATGGTTCCCATGATGCACTTGCATATTGTGTTATTGATTTGGTTGAAATTTTAGCAGCATACATATTGCAACACGCAACTTTACACAAAATAAAGCTAGGCATACTTATAAACCCGTTATTTTTTGAACCTTTTGTGATATTTCAAACATCTCCAATGACGTTTATTTGAAAGCTCTCTCTGAGATTATTTTCAGTTCCTGTTTCTGTTTTTTTTGCAGCACCAGCAACAGAAACAGGAAAGGTCTGTTTTTTTTTTGTCTAAACAGTCTTTATCTGTTAAGCCCGGAAGTAATAGAATCTGGGGTTAACTCTGCGAGCAGTTTTACAGTGCAGATTTAACTCCCAAATTGGCCCCTGTGACATAGCCTTAATTTTCCGTGCAATTCCAATCATTTTTGATGAAATTTATAATTTTTGTCGTCAAAAAAAAAGATATCAAGCTTTTTTGTGATAAATTCAGCACACGAACAGCAATTTTTAGTGGAACCCCTGTGAACAGTGACGAAAACCGTAAACGTTATATTCAGACTAGGACACACGGGGCGAGAAAAACGAGTAACATTAAACAGCGCGATTTTCTGCAGCAAGCGTACTCAACACACGGGCGATAATTTTCCGTGTGGTTCCTGTCAGTTTTGATGAAAAATGAAATTTACAACATTAAAAAAAAAGAAATGGTAAGCTTTTCGTAGTAAACTAAGAACACAAACACTTATTTACGGGTGATTCTCGTGAATTGTGGTGAAAACGGTAATTTTTATCGTTAAAATTGCATGTCGTGCGGCATGAAAGAGTCATAATTCAGAAATATGTCGCAAAACGAGTCTCGCGACTTATTGTCGTAGCCGCAATCGTGTGTTCTGAATATGAACGCGTGTGCTTCTATTCGGACGGTAATTAGTCGCGAGTTTTTCTGTCGCCGTGTGTTTTTGGCGTCATGTTTTAAAAGAGAAAAAAATAAGCGCTTCGGCATGTCAACAGAGTCGCTGTCCTTAAAATTGTCCCAAATAAAGTCAGGCAACAGTCAGGCGTTAGATAAACATGGTTACAGATAGCAGAAAAGTATGCGAATTAAACATCAAGATCAAAGGGTCTTAAGCCCAAGATTTTTGACCAGCAAAAATAATATTGGGTAATGATTGCTCATCAGTGGGTGCGCCAATATTATTCCTCCCAGACACACATTTTTCGACTAACGTCGACGATAAACTTATAAACTTTGCTAAAAAAAAACACAGCGTGAATTATAAGAAAGAGGCACGGATGCTCCGAATCCGAATTAAAACCGAAAGATTTTCAGAAGGAATAAAGCCTTGTCAATTGTAGGGTATTTTGTGCAAAATTTTTAATAAGCAATAAGTTCGATGCAGGCGTAGACTTAACTACTCCCACATTCTACCAACATAGACATTTGAAAAATAGCAGAAATGCCAAACGAGGGAAATATCAAACAAAAAATAATTTCCCACCTGCCACTTTCCCAAATGATTTATATATTTTCCCAGCTTCTGAGGTGTGTGTGAAAAAATAGGCGGTCGCCACAAGTTTTCCTCACGTCCTCGGGCAAAATCACATTTTTATTGAAAAAACGAGGAGCACCCATACATAATTTTATCAAAAATTGACCTCTAGTGTATCAAGGAATAGTTTAAAAACTCATTGAAAATGGTCAAACGTCGCAACCAGCCATTAATCGATTCAGACTCAAGCAGCAGCGGTTCTGAGTCCGATTTGGAATCGGTATGTATTCTCGAGCGTTTTGCCAAAAGAATTTTTAGTTCGAGGATTTGCCAAAAGGCTGATATTATATAATTTCGCAAAGAATCGAGCTTGAAAAAGTAAAATTTTTACAGCGAAATACACATTTTCGAACAACAACAGCGCGAGGCCAACAGAAAGCGAACTTTTTTTTTTTGACATTTCTTGGACAAATGGCTGCCACCACAACAAGCTGCAGGAGGACTCACATTTGATTGAGTTCGGTTTGGTTTTTCCTTTTTGCGACAAACAAAATCTTTCTAAATTTAGACACATTTTGGTGTGGTGATCATATGGCTCGGATTGGCGAGTGTCTTGCGTGCGTCGCAGATAATTTTTGACAACAACTGCGACTGAACCGTTTGGGTAAAATTGCTTTGTTTGCAGATTCAGGGTTTGGGGCATTTCCGCATTTAATGCAGAAGAATGCTCGACGGGGCAATTATATTGGAATTCCTTAATTTGGTCTTCGTTTTCGGATGCGGGTGGGTGCGGTGGCACTGATCTCCGCAGCTCCTAATGCGTTTTATATCGTCGTGATGTAAACCCTCGAAATATCGATTTGGCATGAATTTTCAACAATACTGGAAATGTTGGCATGGATGTTCCCTATCTCCGTACCTGAGCCCTATGTAAATACGAACGATAGTGAGTTTATAAAATTGGCCTGACCATAACCAGCTGGGGTGTCGATTATGCCTCCTGTGGACAAGTCAATTGTTTAAGCCTATTTTCTTGTTCATCATCCTTGTCAACCTGGTCCTTTATCACAGATTATTGTGTTCATAGTTAGGGGGTCTGAGTAAAAGAGCCCTTAAACTTATTTATTGTCCCGAAACGGAGCCAAGTTACACTCCTGGCAGTATTTTATATCCCACGAATTGCGGCTTGTCCTGTCTAATGCTCGCAACTCATGGGCATATGGTGAATTGGGGAGGTAATTTGAAGAAAATGTGTAGCTTAAAAACAATTTTGTGGCATCGACCTTAATTTGTCCCTGTAGAAAAGACTAATCAAAAGCAACTCACGATCTACGTTTTTCTAGGATGCAGGGAAGTCGACTCTAAGTTAAGGATAGCTCGAAAATCTTTTGAACAAGGAATACTTTGGTAAAATTTGAAAGAAACTAGACTGAGAGTGTCCAACATAGAAGTAAAAAGAAGATTTAACGCGAATCGGGCTCAGAAGTTGAACACAATAAAACAAAACGGGGATGGAATATCTTGGACACATATAACTAGGAATGAGAAGTATTAACCTCTGCTGCAAGTATCTAATTCTTCAAGGAAAAATCGAGAGAACAAGACCAACAAAAGACTTCTTGGATGAAAAATCCGCAGGACTCGTTTGGTTCTTTAGTATCACAAATAATTCGTAGCGCAAGGTCACGAGAAGACAGGCGGATGACAAAAAAAACTTTGGAAACATCCACCAAAGGATAAAAACAAAAGTCTAGAAAAAGCTTACGTGACTTAAGAATTTGTTTTACGTATCGAAACAGCCTGTGTAGCCTTACAGCTGCCTCTAAGCAAAGCAGCCAACAAGACAAGTCTTTAGCCAACAAGAAGTGTCTGAGGCTGCTGCCCACCTAACTACATTGTAAGTGGGGTCATTTAAAACTTTCATTTTGCATTTTTTTGACAAGGTCAATGACCCTCAACAGCCCTTAAGTTCTGTTAAAAAATCCTTTACTCCATGCGCCGTCTATGCAGTTGGGACAACATTTTATTATGAAGAAGAAGCGTGTTGCCAAACAAGCAAGGGTTGGTTCAGCGCCATCAAGCAAAACTTCCTTCTTTAAGCTTCTTTGTCCAAAAGAACGGCGACTTATAAAGGATATTCTTTGCTTCACCCCTGAAGAGATGTCATTATCAGGGATTATATCGGCACCAAGGAACACTTGGTCCTTAACTGTTATTGTTTTCGAAGACTACCGGTGTCCCTTTTTGTTGACAGCATATACACCCATCTCCTGCTTCTATAGTCGTAACACACTCGACGCTTCTTGCTGGTACACTCAGCTGCACTGATAGATCTCAATGAGGATGCAGTAAACTGTTTCTAGTGCTCTGTTGAGCAGACTTTTCCCTTGAAGTTGGGCCTTGGCTAAGTCAAGGAGGTCTCTTGTTTTTGGGTCGGCCAAACTATGCATGTGGGGATAGCTGGGCTAAATGAGTATCTGTATCTGTGTCTGTGTCTCGCAGTTCAGCATACGGGAACGGGGCAACACAATATAGCAACACAATGCGCATCTCACTGTGTCTCTGATTTTATGTGAAAAATGTGGCTCATTTTTGCCAGATTTTTATTCATTCGGCAATTTTTTTTTTTTTTTTTTGTCAAACGTTGCTATTATCCAGTGGAGCACTTGCCTCGGACACAACTTCTGGTCCATTGTTTTACCATGCAGACACCTTATTATGACGTTTGTATTTAGTTTTATGGACTTTCGTAAAAAAAATAGGTGCCTGATGCGAAAAAAGGCAGGACAATTCAAGTGTTGCAACGATTTAGCAATCGTTTCCTTACAGCTGGCAAGACAGGTGGTGATATCGCTCAAGCCTACCTTATTTATGTATTAAGCAAAAACTTGGTAGCCCTAACGGACTCATACGAGCAGAAGGATCAATTAGGGCTTCCTATGAAAGCACTTTATTACACGAGATTAGGAAGCTGAGTAGCGCTTACTCACTTTAACCCTCGCTTGCCAACATATGCTTTTTGGCTCCTTCTTTTTTACGATCCCCACGTCTGCGAGGGTCTGACAAAGCTTTCCGAGAGCAACATTTGTCTCAAAAAACTTATCAGAGTGCCGTTCGGACTCGGAAAAAATTTGTGGGTAACCCTTGTGAAGAATACAACACACACAGCATACATGGTTGAGCTGTTGGTCCTGGTTTACCTCGAGCTGTTGCGCCACCCTATTTATTTTGTGTTAATTAAAGAAGTCTTATGTTCTTGTTTTCTACAAAGACTTCAGCGCCAGACCCCAGACCGGTTTTTGACCCACCTAAGATGTTTCTTCCCTGACTCAGAGTCTGTCATTTCGTTGTCTGAGAAAAGTTGGTGTTTTTTTTTTAAGATACTATTTTTGTTGTCATATGCCGACAGACAGAATGTGCATTAAACAAGGATCGAAGTGTTTCTCTTAAGCATAAAAAGCGTCTCTACATCGACAGAAACTTTCACTTTTACTTTCAAATGCTTGGACCTTGAAGTTTTGCGTGTAAGATGAATTAAGAAGTTTTTTTTTGTCAAGGATTACTTTCCGGAGATAGGCTTGACCTGTTTTATAGGAACACTAGCATCGTGCTGCGGTTCTGAGCACGCTGCTCCCAGTTGTTAAGACCAAGCGCTTTTGAATCTCGATGTCTTAATCCTCATACAGCGCCTCGAATTCGCTGTTCTGTCTTTTTCGCCATTTGCCTTCCTCGCATAGAGGACCACAAAACAGCTAAAATGCCATCGCATAGACGAGGATGGACGATGGGGTACAATTTTTTACATTTTTGACGAAAGCCTAACATTTTTACTAAACTTTGGGACAATGTCGTATTTTCTGTCTCAACTTTTGTTCGTTCAAAAATTTTAGTGCGAAAGTGCACTGCTCTGCTAAAGAAAATCATCTAGATCGGCGGTTAACGGGTGAGGATGGAACCTGTAAATTTATGGAAGATGCCCTAGGAAGCTCACAGAAGTTTGTTACCAATGCTCTTAAGCCACATTAAGAGATAGGGAGTAGAGAAAGTACGAAAAAAGAGCAGCTACTTCTGACCGCCGTATTTTGCTTTAAGCAAAATTAAATCTGTTTGTTACGTCACGGACTATAGGCGCAAAGATTGGGGATGGAATCGATGCACGCAGAGTCGCCGGAAAACTTCCACACCAGAGAGCCAGAAATCGAAGGTTCTTAAAAGCATTTGCCTAAAGCCATAGAAGATTTGAATGGACCAAAAGGAGTGAAAAAATGGTGGAACATTCTTCAGGGTGACGAAACTAAAATGAATTTGTTCTCCTCGCATTGTGGGCTTAACGTAGGATGACCAAAGGGAAAGGATGCCACCCTCGCTATACACCGATGAACGTTAAAATTTTTTGAACAAAATATTATGCTATGGGGTTGTTTTTCCTGATATGGTCTCGGTCTTATATTTATGGCAATAATACCATGACAAAATATGGATTTAGGGACATCTTAGAAAATTTCCTGCTTCCATTTTTCGAGGAAAACATGCCCCTTCCATGGCATTTCCAACAGGACAATGATACAAAACATACGGTTAGGTCTTATGAAAGATTGACTTCAAAACATCTCTGTAATTTCATGTTGAAGGTCTGAATCTCACTGAAAACTTGTGGGTAAAAAATTAGGGGGTCAGTTCGTTACAAATGAGAATCAACTGTGGGAAGCCGTGTAGAAAAGGAATGATATTCCATACCTCCTTAATAGTGACAGAAATGGGTACGATTAATCCCATGTCGCATCCAATAAGTTTTGAAAAATTATGGAGGACACTGAGGAAAACATACGCGGAAAAATTACTCCAAAAGTTTTTGTTGTTTTTTTTTTGTTAAATTATTGGAAAAATATACAGATTATTGTTTTCCATATTTCTTAAATAATGAAAACTTAATTAGAATAAATGTTAAAACAAAAAACAGCTGTACAAATATGAAAAGAAAAAGTTTTAAAAAAAATTCCGGCATCTAATTTTTTGGCCAGCTGTTTATGAGAGCATTGCTGTCATTTCTGACTTATTTACACTTATCCTCGTTTACTATAGAGGGGTTATCCTTGTGAGACCGAAAGTAAGACTTATTCAAATTGATCGCCTCTTGAGCTGTACCAAGAATAAAACTTCGGCTTGATACTCTTAACCCTGTTAGGGATAAACGATCTCATTCCTAGGAGAATTACATTAGTGATCATATCGACCGCGGCATTTACATTCCATTGTCTAGAAAGCGAGTGACCAGTTAAAACTTTCGAAAAGCATTTACATTCCATTGTCGAGAAAGCAAGTGACCAGTTAAAACTTTCGAAAAGAAAGAAAACAGGCGATTTTTCACGTGACTGACCTTTTCCTTTCATTTAAACATAATGAAAAACGTTTTAGGATGAGTGTCTTGAAGTGTTCACGAAGGCGGTAGGCAATTTAAAGACATGGATACTTTTCGGTTTTTTTTTGTTGTTTTGAGGAATTGGAGTGACCTTTATGTCTCGAAATGTACGCAAAATCAAGTACCTCAAGGATACTTCAGTTCTATGTTTTCCGAAAAACCTACGTTTTGTTTTGTTTTGAAGAGCTCTGCCTTGAATAATTTATATATTCTTTACTCTTTCAGGAACTCCTTTCGCTTGCGAAAAAACGCAAAAAGCCAGACGGTGAAAATGACAAAGCGGCTGCGAGTAAGGCCAACAACTCCTCAGACTCAGATTCCGACTGGGCAGGAGGAAAAAACAATCCAGTCACGACACAGAAAAAGAAACGAACCAAGAAAATGAGTAAAAGTTCTGACTCTGATTCAGATAACGATGATTGGGATAAAGATGAGAATGATGACAACAATGCGTCTGCCGTTGAAGCAGAAAAGGAAGAGAATGTTGTCGCCGCTAAGACTGTCGAAGCATCACCCAAAAAACCAGACAACGGTGTACAGTCCGAGCAGGAAGAGGGTGAAGTGTCGGACAGCGATGATGATCAAAGTGATGGTTCTGCGTCGTCATCATCGGCCTCGTCGTCATCGTCGAGCTCAGATTCGGAATTCGATGATGGCTACGATGAGAATCTAATGGGAGACGAAGAGGATCGTGCCCGTTTGAATGGCCTGTCGGAGAAAGAACGCGAGACTGAGATCTTCAAGCGTATCGAACGCCGTGACATGATGCGTACTCGATGGGAAATTGAGCGAAAGCTAAAGATGGCGCGTCGCGGTGAAAAGGCAGCCATTGACAAGATCAAAAAGGACAAGAAGCAGAAAAAGCAAAAGAAACAGAAGAAGAAGAAAGCAAAGGAGGTGCCGGTAGAAAAGCCCAAATCGGTTAGTCCATCCCCACCGCCACAACCGGCAGTAGTAGCTGTGGCTCCGGTTGTTCCCAAGCCAGTACCCGCGAAGGCCAGCCCACCGCCTGCTGCTGTTGTTTCGAGTCCAGAGAAGAAGAGCGACGATGAGGCGTTCATGTCTTCGACCGACTACTTTGATCCCAAGGAGCGCTCTAAGGAACGCAAAAAGAATGTCGAAATGAATAAAACCGACGACAAGAGAAGCAATGCCATGGCCCTGTTGAAGGCCAAGCGCGAGGGCAAGGCCAAGAGAGGTGAGTCGAAATTTATTTTCTTGGGGTTTCTTTATTTAAACTGCTCTTTCATCTACAGAGGAAGAGGAGGCGAAACGTCAAGCCGAGAAAGAACGCGAAGAAGAGAAGGAAGAGTTGGAAAGTGTGTCGGGTGGAAAGTCCACCGTCAAGCTTAAGGCCTCCGACATTTACTCAGACGATTCGGGTGAGAGCAGTGAATCTGAGGAAGAGGAGAAACCGTCGGAGAAACGCTCTGTGAGTAGCAGCAAATCTGGTAGCTCATCAGAGGACGAAGATAAGACCGTCAAGAAGCCAATATTCGTATCTACTCGTGATGAACTAAACAAAATGCGTTTGTCGCGGTATAAAATGGAACGCTTCGTCAACTTGCCCATATTCGAGAAGACTGTGATGAATAGCTTTGTGCGAATCAGTATCGGTCCCAGCCAGTGTACATCGAAGCCGGTGTACCGAGTGGCCGAGGTTGTCGGTGTGGTGGAAACAGCTAAAATCTATCAACTAGGAACGACGAAAACAAATCGCGGTCTGAAACTTAAACACGGAACACAGGAGCGAGTGTTTCGTCTGGAGTTTATCTCCAATCAGGAATTTACAGAGAGTGAGTTCAATAAGTGGCGCGAGATTTGCTCAACGCAGAACGTTCAAATGCCCACATTGGAGATGATGGAGAAGAAGACGCGTGACGTCAAGGATGCATTTAATTATGTCTTCAAAGAGGAAGACGTCCAGAAGCTGGTCGAGGAGAAGTCTCGATTCCGGAATAGGCCAACAAATTATGCAATGAAAAAGACATGTCTGATGAAGGAACGTGATGCTGCTTTGTTGCGCGGTGAATATGAGCTAGCCGCTGATCTTGGAACACAAATTGATGAGTTGGAGAGCCGAGCATCGGAACTCGACAAGAAACGATCGAGTAGTATAAGTTTGATTTCCTACATCAACGATAGGAATCGAAAACGTAACGTCGAAGAAGCCGAAAAAGCAATCATGGAAGAGGTGCGTGCCAATAAGGGTATGAAGACGTCCGATCCATTCACCAGACGAACTACGCAGCCACGAATGGGCTTCAAGGCAGCGGCAGATAAGAAAGAAGATGAACTAGTGCTAATGGCACCGGCTCCACCGCCTCCGGGTAAAAAGAGATCCGAGGAGACAAAGAAACCACAGTCGAACGACTACAGTCTATACTCGCTGCATGATTTCGATATTGATCTTGATGTTCCTTTGCCTGGTGAGTAGTGCTTTATTTTTGTCAAAATGGGTTTAAGTTGCCAAGCTTGCACTCATGTACCATTTTCCAAATCAGATTAATCAATGCGATAGATAGCGAGTTGCTCAGTGCCGCTGTTGCTCACGTGTCGCATAAGGTTGTTCGGTGTGATTCCACCCACCATTTTTATTTTGAGTTTTTTCTTCTTTCACATGACGCATGAGTCCTTATTTTTTCCACGCATTTTTAAGCAGTTATTTAAGTATATCAAAAGGTTTAATTTTCTTTGATTTCCAAAGTACGCTGTGTTTATTCCTACAGTATTGTGACAAGTCTTTTTTACAGGTACGGTAGCTCCTTTGGTTGGTGCCTATTATTTAAATAGGTGGGCGAAGAAACCAGTTAACCAGTTTACGTAAGGTTTGCTCCTAACCGCTTTTTTGTTGGAATTTGAGTGAATAAGTCTTCTTGTTAAGGCAGGAATGTTTAAACTATTCTTATTGTTATCGTTTGTCGATGACACCAAGAGAGTAGGTTGACTAGTGTTGTGAAATTGTTTGCAAGTGGTCCCGGATTTAAATCTTGGCCGCGGCAAAAATACAATACGTAAAAGTAATACATTTTATTGTATACAATTTTTATATATTTGTATATTGTATTGTATTGTATTGTATTGTATTTTATATATTGTATTTATAGTATACAATTTATTTACAAAAATTATTGATTTTATGAGCTGTTTTTAGTGGCACAATGAACTAGTTTATTGGGTGAGGCTGTCGTATTTTAGAAAACCGAACCACTTAGATCTGTAGGTCGATTATAACTATTACTCTGTGAATCTATCAAAGTAGCGTCCACTCGAGATATCGTTTCTGAAAAACCGAGGTATTTGCAGAGAAGGTGCAGAACGATTGTTAGAGTTGTACCAAGTTTGCCGAGGACGACAGCATTGCAGTTCCCTGGAATGTCAGTAATGAAGCCAGGCACCTAGCACAGTGGAATGATTAAGTACTCTGACATCTCGTTAAGTGATGTTAGGGAATATAGACACTGAATCCAAACTCTTGATGGTCGCCTGACTATCTTAAAATACTCGGTGATACTTGGAGGATATCACGTTATTCTTAAGCGCGGACAAGACTTCCTTAATCGCTATTATTTTCGAAAAAACTACAATGATAAAGAAATATAGACTAACATTTAATCAATCTGAGAAACCCCCCACCTTTCTCATTTCATACTAGGGTCGATATGATGGATTTTGTGTTTCGTTGTGAAGAGGATCAGTCATTTATTGATTTTATTAACATGTTTATTGGCAATAAAAATTATTAATAAAAATTATTGAATTCATTCCCAAATGCAATTACAAGGTAAGCGGATAGAGGAGAAACCACTTAAAATTGACTAAACCTATTTGTAGCAATTATAAACACATTTCTATCTGTTAAGCATTTATAACGTTTACAATTACATACGACATAGACTGCAGTATAAAGCTCTCATGTCTTGGTAATTTCACCAAAGACCACCTAGGAATCTCTAGAAATCCATAAACACTAAACAAGTGTTAAAACTTAGGTGACATTGAGCTTTTTTAAAAATGAGTTATTAAAACACCGTTTTATTGACACATTTTGATATAAGAGCATAGTTGTTTTCCACCCCTTAAAGAGGCAAATTACAATGTTACAGCAACCTAATTCTTAATTTGAGCCTTTAGCCAAATTTTTAGCGATCTTACCACATAATTACAGTTCTACGCAGTTTTAAATCACAGTGCATTACTTTCCTACGTGTCTTTCCCGCAACTATTTTCCTTACGTAAGGTTAACTCATTATGAAGGAACCTAATGGCCTTGTTTTTATCTTGATGTTTGCTCGTGAATATTCCTTGTTTTCCAATAGGATAACACGACGCTCACACTCGACGTGTAAATTTGTACAAAATCTTCAAAAAGTTGAGGTAAACAATCCTACATTCTCTTAATTGTAATAAGATTTTGTCGCAACTTTCGTCTTTCGTTAAACATGTAAAAAGTGCCTCATACTTTTCCTTCACTTGAAGGCATTCTAGCAGTCAGCCTTTTAGGAGGTGTAGAATTCACAACGTGGGACAAATGTCACTCGTTCAGCTAAAAAAATATTTATTATAGGACCTAAACATTACCAATTTTTGAAATCTCACCAGAGTCAAGATTTCCCTGTTCTCGGACAGCCACGCTGTAAGCAGCTTCAGATATAAATTCAAAGCTGTCTGGAAATGCCACTACATGCTAAATACACTGGCCAGCAATAACAGTGTAAAACTGATTTGGGTCCCAGGACACGAAAAGTATGAGGGTAATGAAAAGGCCAAATGCAATCCAAATGGGGAGCTGAGATTCCCTTTATAGGGCGTTTTCCATCTCTGGCTTCACTATGGCAGACATTAACCATGAAATAAAAAGCTGGACTAGAAGTTCTCTTTACAAAAATGGAATAATCTGGAAGGTCATAAACACTCCAGAAAAATGTAGTCACTATTAAAACTAGGCCACAGCAGCACTGAAATCTGTAGACCCTGTGAGGAAACAAAAAAAACTATGGAACATCTTTTTATAGAGTGTCTAATTTAACAGGGAGTGACCATAACAACATTCCATCTAGGCAGGTTATCAAGTTTGTGAAGAAAGTCCTAAAAACCTAGATTAAAAAAAGGGGTACAATAGATCTTTTAGGCCGCAGTACAACTGGGAACAATACTCGCGACCTCTACATTCATTACCAAACCCACTGGTCTTGATGGATAGCTATATCGGCTTCCACATTGGCTAAACTGCTGTGTAAGCCTTTTCATCGGTCTCTACTCTTCAGGTCTGTTTCCGAGTAGTTGAAATTTAACCAGCCTCAAAGAAAGGCAATTCTTCTTCAGAAACTTTCCTTCTTTCTAAGGTTGTGGAAGCGCTGATTAATTCTGAGCTTGTGAAATATATATTTAGAATCTTGAAAGCTCCTTAATGTTTCTGGTTGATCTGTTTACATGTCTCACCAAAATGTGACATCGCTCCTTGAATTTTGAAAAGTAAAAAAGTTACAACAATCTACAATTCTGTAAATAAATAAATAGAGTGGCGCAACAGCTCGAGGTGAACCAGGGTTAACTTCTCAACAATGTATGCTGGTGTGTTAATTTCTTTACATACAAGGGGACCTACAATTTTTGCCGAATCCGAACGGCACTTTGAAGAAGTTTTTCAAGACAATTAATACTCTCGGAGGGCTTGTCAAACCCTCGCGGAGGTGGGGACCGTGAAAAAGAACAAGTCTTTTTTTTCAGGTGACGATGGCAGGATTCGAACCTACAATTCTACAAACATTATAATAATGGCTACTCCGGTCATAGGACGACCATTTTCAACGATACCAGGCGGACATAGTCAGGAAGCTTTATATTATAATGTTGCAAAGATTAAGTGTCAACTCTCCATACGATTTCCCATAAGAGAACAAGCAGCTGAAAAACAAGAAAGCAAACCAACAGTATCAAAACACACAATTGTGGCTACCAATACTGCGAGCAACCGACTGCAAACTTAAGAAACAAGGAATAAAATGGCGAAAGCATCTTCTGAGAAATTATAATACTGCCAAAGACTTTTTCAGTCTTTGATCAATTTCTCTGTCTTAGTTTAGATTTTTGAACTTGATATTTAAAAATTATTTGACAGAGCTTGGAACCAAGCTATCATGTCGGAAATACGTTTATTAGAAATTTCTTAGTTCAAATTGTTTTCAATGTCTTGAAGTCTACTGCTTATAAAATCAACGTTGAGGTTCCTCGGCGTTCTGTTTTATCTCCGATGCTCTTTATCGTGTTGGTTAAAGATCTTCTGTCTGCTACTACAAATGTAATCCATCCCTTATTCGATGACAGTAACGTCAGCTATTCATGATTGTTAAGTTAAGAACCTAATTTTCATTTGACCACCAAGAAAAGGCCTAGCTTCGTGAAAAGGAGCACGAAATGTTTTGCCCCATTTATGTTCAGCATTTATTCGACCCAAGCTACAATTAAACTCACATGTCTGGGTAGGTGCTCCAAAAATCGTATCGAATCTGCTAAATAGGATTCAAAAACTCATCATCATCATCATTTTCGGATGCCGCTTATCCTTTAAAAGGGTCGCGGAGCGAGGGTGGCTAAATGGTCCTTCCATCTTTCTCGATCCTCCGCCACCAACTCAAGAGACTCCGGCGCAATCCCCAGGCGGGACTCAGAGAGGTTCTTTACCTGATTCCACCACCTGTTCCTTGGCCTACAAGGGGGGCGACGCGCTCGCATCTCGATTCAAAAACTTATTGGGGAAATATAAAAAGGTCAATTCACTAAAAGACCGACGCGGCGCAATGTGTTTTGTCTATGAAGTGAATTTTAAAAGTTGCTCCTTTCCCTTAAAAAAACTTACACTTTATGTAATCATCTGTATTATACACTGAAAAAAAAAAAATTAAGTACCGCAGATGGTGGTGCATATTCGGCCCTTCCTCCTTGCTGATTCAAAACGATCTTAAACCATTCATGTCAATTAAAATATTATTTCTTTTTCAGCCAATTCAGTGACAGTTGTTCCCAAGCCTATTCCCAAGGTGAACGAAACAGCGCCGAAGCGATCCCTCAACTTGGAGGACTACAAAAAGAAACGCGGTCTTATTTAGTTGCATTCACAACTCAATATCGTATATCATAGTGTATTTTAAAAAACAAATCAATTTAATTTAAACAATAGGAAACTCAGCTAACTGTTAAGAGTGATAATGAGACACAGTAAAAGTTGCAGCTTAACAGTATAAGACAACAGCATAAATACGGATTGTTGTATTAAAGCTACAAGATGTTACAAAAACAAAAACAGAAAAACAATCACATTGGATTGATGTAAAATAAATATACATAACTGTATGTATAATGTACTTCAATTATTATTCTACTGTTCTACTATTTAAACATATAGAGAAAAGCAATTTGCTAAAACATAAGTTATTAATCACAACAACAAAAAAAAAAAACGCTATCCACTGAGGAAAACAAAAACAAAATACAAAAATAAAACATAACTAAACGCATCGTACAATTATTAAGGTACGTGAGAATGTTTTTATTATTTAAGTAATTATCTTTCTTTTTTTGTTTTACTAATTAATTTGTATAATTGTAATTTATTTTTTTAAATAAAACAAAACGAAAACTGAAAACAAAAATCCAGACAATTTAAAGTGGTCAATACGAAAGATAGATTTATTGTTGTTGTTCTTTTTGACAAGAATACTCAAATTTGCTTTTTAAACTGTGAATAAAGTAAAATTCCTAAGACGTAAGCAAGCAATAACATTTCACCCATTTACAGTATAAGTTGTTGATTTTCAAAATAATATTTACCATCACACTTTTTGAGGTATTTGACATTTTTAGCTTTGTGTTTTTAAAGTTTTCATGTTAATTTACATTTCGTGATTGAGTTAAGAACAAAAAAAAAGAAGAAGAAGATATATTATTCCAGTTGTTTATGAGATCTTTCGTTTATGCAGGCTCCGCTTGAAGTGTCTAAACGTTTTCCATTTTAGTTGTTAAGCATAAAAATATAAACTATTAAAGTACAGGTTAAACTTAAACAATATTTCTTTTATTTCACAACGTAGTAGTAGCACTTTTTGGTTGACCGAATTGACTGATGGCAGAACCTGAAAGTTGATGGCGTATAAAAAAATGCTGATATCTAAAAATTGGTAACACTTGAAGAAATTATGCTTCATAACTTTAGAGGATTTTCCTTCTTCAACTGTAGGTTTATAGGGGATCAAAATATGAAAAGCAACTCCAAAAGGATAATGGTAATGTAGTGCCTGTATACTCCGGAACCAATACACGTGGCTCTCAAAACAATCTGGCATCTACGAGGACGCAACACTGTTCAGGAAAAATTGTCAGTACAGCGCTTAAGGCAAGAGTTTTTATTTTTATTTCTGTTTAAAAGTTGGAAATGGTATAATGGTAGCCGAAAGGCTATTTCTCTATGATTTATGACTGGTTATATTGAACACTTTCAAGGCCAGAGTGAGATATAAACGTCCTATGTTCCCTGCACTGACTATTTTTCTTGAACAGAGCATAATATTAAATTTAGATTCAAGTCTAGTGTGTACTTGCTTATCCTTCATTTTAAATCCAGTCACCACACAAACAGTCAGAAAAGAAGGCTAATCATATTTGTTAATTAATGTGTGACGCAAAAAGTAACGACGTTAAAATGGAGGGTATTTATCCGTCGTCTAACGAAACAGTTTCCCGGAAGGCAACCGATGAAAAAAACAACGAAGAATCTGTTTAGTCAGAAAAAGGCGAAAAAATGGTCAGATAATTTGCTGGCCCAGCTCAAGAAAGTTCAAATCGATTTATAATCCTCATCTTCAATCTAATTCAATAGAGGATTCAATGTCCAATCAGAGATCCTGGGAATGTTCGTTAAATCTATGGTTTTTATTGATTTTCTACTGCAAGACAACTGACGCACATCGACCAGTTTATTGCTCGCTGACGGTTTCGGAAACGAGGTGGATATTTTGTTAAGGAATCGGTGTTATTATACCAGTGTTCCTATCTTCAGTGTTGAAGTCGATTTCTTTGGTGCCCTGTGATACATTCGGGCCGGCAACAGGAATTAAGTTCAATAAATGTGACCTGCGAAAAAATTTGTAAGTAACTTTAATTTAAAATAACTTTTTGTAAACCTTCTAAAGGCCTTATAGCAACTCTCTATACTCTATACTCAACCCAACAATTAGCGGCAACTGGAAAAAAGGCATTCCATGAAAAGACGACTAACCGGGAGGAGTAGATTTATAATCGCGAAAATCCGAGGAAGCCTTCACGTCAAACAATTACGAACTATTTCTCTTTGCAAAACGAAACTTTGAAGCCGAGCTTCATTGTGTTTAGAAAACACTAAAAGCGTATGGCTCTGAACTCGTACATGCCAGCCCAAAGAAAAGCCAAGGTTGCTTTGAGATCCCCGCTTTATAGTCATCCAGGCGATCTGTTATTATTATTAGAAGAGAGCTAGTAGATCATTGCCTTGAATTGCATTCTAACTTAAATAAAAGCCTAAAAGGCTATGAATTGCACACATAAAAAGTGTAGATTTTAAATTGCGTGACCGTACAACTTGTTTCTAATTCTGAGGTACGTTTACCACGCGATCGTATCAATAATTTCTTTCTTTGTTTAAAATAAAACATTACTTCGTCTAGATTACAACCAAATATAGTTTTTAGCTTAAGGAAAAGGCGAATTTGCAGAGCCCTTCTTCGTCTGATATCTAACGTAGCTGTGGATCTTTCGAAAACGAAGAAATCTTAAGTTCAAGGCATTATGACTACCCTTAAAATATCTGAACATATCACAAGCGGTCAGAATCAGAGGGAAAAAAAGTATGGAACATGTGGAAGCCCTTACCACAAATGCTAATCCCCGCAAGTGTTATTCCGTTTCGGAGAAAAGCAAACGTATAACATACAATTGAATATTGTGTTATTGGTTTTCCCCAAAATAAGAGAAAATTATCAACCGACACTAATTTCGATAATAAACCCCGACCGGGAAGGCGCCCATTTGAAGAAACGCTCCTAATTTTTTTGGTTCCTGGTGTTTGTCTTCAACGAGTATTTTTCAAGTTTACCAGTCCGCGCCCAGTGTGGAGTGGGCAACTATTTGGTGCACCAAATTGAGGAGAAAGAACCTTTCTAGATCTTTGAGAGAAATAAGCCACGTTTGTATAGTAGCACCTCCTTCGCGTTTTGTTGCGCGTTCTACGCTTATCTTTTAGATTTTACCAAAAAATGTAAGTGTATTTAAGTTTTTCAATAAAAACACAAGTAAAAGCCAACAAAAACAGCTTAAGTCATTTTCATACCGATTGGTTTAAAAACGAAAATAGTGTTTTGGATGTTTTGGAAAACAGTCAGTCCAAAACCCAAATAATAATCTTAGACCTTTGCTTTTATAAAAGGTACATGTCACACACATTTTTCAGGGGTTGTCCAAATCGTGGTTAAACTTTCAGCAGTAGGTAGGTACTGTTAGTTCTAACATTTGCGAAGGAGGCTGGTTTACTTACTTCAGCTCAAGCTGTTAAAATTTTTCAAATGATTTTTAGAAACAAGAGTTCTAAAACGTTAAAATTTGCCATTTGTGTACCTATATGTAAGTGATGGTGATAGAGTGAGTCTTATGGATCATCAGCCAAGAACGAAGCTGTTTTAGGGAAAAGACCCGAAATTATCAATTCACTGTCGTTTGCAAAACTTGGGCCCTTCCTATTGGATATATTCGCACCTTTAAGGTTTTTTTTTTTTTGCAAGAAAAGCCTTTTATATGGAAAACATGTGGTTTCAGTAGAACGAGTGGACTTCTTGTGAATTTTTTCCAAACCAAAAATACAAAGCACTTACTGGATCACCCTTCATAAACAAACAACGTACCTACTCAAACTTAGAATAGTATGAGGTACTTACTAGTCCGTTTTTAACAGACTGTAACTTCAACGTAATTCATACACACTGCACTTGTTTTTTTAGAATTTCTTATCAATTAATTTGTAGACTGATTCGAAATCTATAAGGTTTTCCTTGCGCAGAATTTTAACCTGTTACATTTCAACTCCCATCTTTTAGATTTTCGACCAACAAAAAGGTTTGTAAAATTTGCGCCCTAAGTTTACCCTCGCAGCAAAAAAAATGACTGATAAGTGATGAGATGAGGTTTCACGATATAATTAATAAAAAAAAAAAGATTTGCCGAAACCCGGGATCGAACCGGGGACCTTTAGATCTTCAGTCTAACGCTCTCCCAACTGAGCTATTTCGGCACTTGTCAAATTGATGGCCAAGAATGCATTTTGTTGAATTGATATTGACAGGCGAAGAATTTCCTTCACCATGTGAAAATAGGTGCTTAAAATGCTTTAATAAGTTTAATCTTCGATTGGAATTATTACGAAAGAGCCGTATTTATGTTTGATAAGTGGGTGTAATAGGAGAACTCTTTCAAGGGGTACTTCAACACCTTAAAGGCCTGATTAGAATGCATAACTTAGTCTGGTTTAAGCAGTCAATTGACTAAAATGCATTTAAATGGTACAAATGGTAGTCTATAAGACCCCAGGTGTTTGACTCACGTGATAGATAGATCTTCAGTGGGCTCTATCACGCCTTGCCCAAACACAGATATTTTACTTCACTAGTACCATTTAAAACTTTAAAGGACCTCGCTTAAATTTTAATAATTGCCTTTTACTAACAATTTGCTATTTGGCGCTTATTAAAATTTAGTTTTAAGACTAAAAAGCAGTTAGCTGACCCATAAAGCAGTCATTTAACTGTAAACACCAGTCAATTGATTTATACATAAATGACTGCGCAGGCAAAAGATTTAACTGTAAAAACAAGTGAGTTAGTGCAAGAGTTTGTCTGCGACAACTTTCTATATACCCGACCCTATATACCGTGTAACACCAAATCTTAAATTTTCTTGGGCTGCATATCTTATTTGTATAGGGGGGCATGCCCCAAAAGTGGGCACGAGCTAAAAATCAAAATCAATTAAATAAAAATTTCGTTAGAATCATGAGAAAATACGGTAAAAGCGAAAATTATTTCAGAGAAAAACAGTTTTTTCCTAAAAAAAACTCCCCTTAATAGTGGGCGGAGCTCAAATCTTTGTATAGAGCAAACTTAGCAAATAGTAATATCTTTAACACTTGTCATATATTTTTTTTCGATTTGGAGTCAACTTTCCGAGAAATCAGGCTTTTAAAGATGTAACATGTTAAAAGTTGGCATGGTCGATATTGCTCAGGGCCAGTATTGCTCAGTATCAACATTTGAGCTCCTACGCCAAGTCTAACTTGACCAAGAGGTATTTTGAAAGAAAAAGTAAAACAGAAGATATCCCACATTGAAGCCAGTAGTGGGCGTCCGTTGACGGATTAAGCCAGTTTTCACATTTTGTCTGTGCAACAGAAGAGTTAAGCCGCGTACCAAGTTTCAGCCTTCTAGATTAATTTTGAAGACCTAAAAAAATTAACATGTATGACCTTCACACATACACTATACACACGGACGGACGGACATGGCTTAATCGATTCACCTGTTGGTCTCAATCATATCTCTAAAACGTGTTAAGGGTATACGCTGATTATTTCACTGTGTTTACAAACTATCCATTAAAATTAATATACCCCCGGTTGGGTATAAAAAATGACTTAGATTTATAGAAGAATTCCAATTGATTTAAAGAATGGAGTAAGTTGAAAAGTACTAGTCTTCCAACTTGCACTCAATTGACTGCTTTAGTTAAATCCCCGTCAGAATAGTCGAAATGCGTGAGTGAAATTTTTAAGTTAAAGTACTGAGTCAAAGTCTTAACACTTGTAGTCAAAGACTTTAATCAATTGACTCTGACTTACCTGACTGCAGTCTTCACAACTCTGATATGTATAGAGCTTATACACGAATCTTTCGTGAAAGGAGTTTTCAAACTAAAATAGCAGCAGTTTCCTGGGGTTATTTTTTGACGAATCTCCTAAGCATTGTTTACATAAAGATCAACCATAACTTTGCCTGTTCTTCAATCGCCGTTAAAGCCTCTATCACGGTTGATTATGATGTCAATACCATCCTCCCAGTATTGGCAGGGATTTGTTGAAGATAGATCCTTCCGAGAGAATGGTGCCGAACTCTCGCGCCAACAACAGAGGTACAGTCTTTCAAAAGTCCGTTCAACTACTCGCATACGCAGACGACGTTGACATAATCAGTAGAACAAAGTCTGATGTCGGTGAAGCCTTCGTGTGTATTGGGACTTAAGCGGCGAAAATGGGTTTAGCAGTCAACGAGGGCAAAACCAAGTATATGCTGTTATCAAGAAAAGACACCCAACACCGACGTCTTGGACAAAACATTACCATCGACAGCTATAACTTTAAAGTAGTTAGGGACTTTGTCTACCTGGGTTCCGGTATCAATTCAGACAATGACGAAATCTAACGAAGGATATCTCTTGCCAATCGCTGTTTCTTTGGGCTAAGGAGGCAATTCAGTAGCAAAGCCCTATCTCGAGCAACTAAAGTGTCCATTTATAAGACCCTATCATCCCAGTCCTGCTTTATAGTACAAGCATGGACCCTGTGAAAGGCGGATGAAAACACTTTATGCTGCTTCAAGAGGAAAATTCTTCGGACGATTTACGGTCCCGTCTGCATAGAAGGAGAGTGGAGGAGGAGATATAACATCGAACTGAACAGAAATAGCGTCTTAGCCAAAAGAGTCAAATCACAACATATACGATGGCTGGGTCAGCGGGGTCAACGTCCCGGCCCGGAAAATCTTCGAATCCATACCGCAGCGACGGCGCGGTAGAGGAGCACCGAGACTCAGGTGGCGCACGCAAGTGGAAGGGGACCTCAGCCAACTTCGCGTGCGAAACTGGAGACGGCTAGCTAGAGACAGAGCTGGCTGGCGAAGCTTGTTGGCTAAGGCTCAGGTCCACCCCGGACTGCAGCGCCACCTTAACTAAGTAAGTAAGTAAGTAAGTAAGTCCCTTCCGTGTTAACCCTTGCCATACGCACTATCATCTCCAAAACAGGACTGAAGAAATAACTTCAGCTACCAATTGCCCAAGAATTTTTACATGAAAGAACTAAAGCTCGCTTCAGGTATATGGGCGGCATATCTTGAATTTTTCTAGATTGAGTGAAGGAAGGTAACGAGCACCTACTTGTTCCTAACTGGTAATGTTACACCAAAACTTTTTGAGCAAACCCCTTAAAGGACCTCATAACTTGGCGTTGGCAACAGAGAGAATTCCGGATCCGGGCTAGTGAGTGTTGCTTGCGCTACTGTTTTAGTGTTTGGTACTTCACCCGACGTAGTTCTCGTCTGATGACGGAAAGAATGCTTTAAGGCGAGTGACTTAAGGCCCAACCATAATAGACTTTGATGAGCTTAAGTCGGCTTTCCGAAATGTCCCATTGCACGCGATTCGTATGCCAAGACCATTATAGCCTTTTGCTCGATTTCGTAAAGTTTTCGTTAGCTTGTGTTGACTTAAAGTTTTGTTTTTGCTTGTCATTAGTTCACTAGTTGTCAGATTTAAGCCCATATTTATTTTTTAACGTGCTTCAAAAGAAATCCGTGAAAGAAAGTAATATACCAAGAACTGCACGCTGACCACAAAAGTTTAAACATATTTTAGACCGGACAATCGGCTTCGGAAATATAAACATCCAAATTTGAAAAAAGTGGCATAATTTTTAAAATTGATTTAAAATTCTCAAGGCATAACGCGTGGTACTCGAGACGTTCACAGTGGAATCCCATGATTTTCGAATCGTTTGCTTAAGTCCGTTATGGAAACTAGAATCTTTTGGGAGAACTTGAGTGGGATTTTCGTTGTGCTTCGACATGCGATTAATCCCGCTTAAGCCTATTATAGTTGGGCCTTTAGGCGGACAAGAGGTATATTTTCACACACACGTATCTTATTGGAAAATGAGCAAGAAAACGCAGCTCACGTTTTTCAAAAGAAATCCAGGAGGCTGAATTCCGAAAGTTCTAGATCGCGAGCTATTTTTTAAAGAAAAAAGTTCGATAGTTAACGGCCGGCCTTCAGAAACCATTCTTTAACAGATTTCGAAAAAAAACTTTCCTCATCTGTGGTGAGGCTGGGATGAAGATAAACGTTACTGGAGTGTTACTGGAGTCTCATTGAAACAGATAGAGAAGTTTTAGTATCTCGCGGTCTTTTTCACGAAAGATGGAAGGATTGGCCAAACTGGAGAAATAGTAAAGGAACTGCACCAGCCAGTCATCATAAATGCTGAGCTTGATGTGAAAGCAAGTTTTTAATTCAGTGTTCGTTCAAACCCTCGTTTATGGTCATAAAATTTAGGTAATGACCGAAAGAATCAGATCGCAGGTACAAGCTGCCGAAAACAGATTTCCAAGGTGCCTTGGTGGTGTTACTATAAGGGATAGAGGGAGAAACTTCAGTATTCGTAGGAGTCTTAATGTTAAGCAGCTAATTCTCCGAGTGGAACGATCAATTCTTCGATGGTTTGGACATGTTCGCATGCCCTCCGACAGACTCCCTAGAAGTCATGTAAGCCGAGATGCGTGCGCGTTGCCCCGCTGGTAGGCCAAGAAGCAGGTGGTGGGATCAGGTAAGGAACTTCTCCGAAACCCGTCCGGGGATCGCACCCGTGTGTTGAGTTGGCGTACGTTCGGGAGCGATGGAAGGACCATAGCTACCCTTCTAAGCTTAAGCGGCCACCGAATTGATTGAGTGATTGATTGAACTTTCGACATTTTTATTGGATAGTTAGCAGAAGGATTCGAAACAGACAAAATAGCTGTTGTCAAACCTACCTGTAAAGAATCTGCATGTCGTGCTTGCACTAACAATGCCTGTCCAAAAGACAAGGATTTATACAAGTAATACACCTAACAGTGATGTTTCAAGTGCAGAAATTTCACGAAGTAACATTATGGAAGACAAAATTGGAAATTGGTCAGCGTTCCAATAACATACCTGGATTGACAACCCTGTCAGCGTATGCAATGTTTTCCCAAGTTTGAGTGCAGCGCTGCAGTCGGATTAGACAAACACACTATAGGTGAAGTGTATCTAATCTATTTCATTCAAATGTTTCATGATTTCATTCTGTTTCATGGGTGCAGCACATGGAAAATGCTGTAGCACTTGGAAACGTCATGAGAAATTTACGTGGCATTTTAAAATTGATCGTGATATTTTCGTGAACAGGTGCTTTTCGAAGCATCTCACGCATAATAAAGAATATCTCTTGAGCAATCACCAGAGAAAGGGCCAGGAACACGAGGCTTATGAATAAGAATTAAATGACGAAGTGATAGTAAATTTATTATCAGTAGATCGCGAAAACTAGTCTACCGGGAGAACGTACTCAGGAATCGCCTATTTTATAAAGAACAAGCTCGAAGAATCCAAGTTTATTTTCATCGACCACAATTTCGACTTCTCAGGACTTCCCATAAGGGATTCAAATGAAAGACAAACATGATTTTGCTTTTAAAACTTTTATTGTCTTTTACTTTCTCTTTAAAAAAAAACTTATAAATTAACTTGAGTATGTTTTTTTAGTTTAAATAAGGACATGTGATTTATTTTAATTAAATTAGTCTTACTTGCTATACAAACAGAACAACAATCAATTATTTTTTTGCCTTAAACTAAACTGGACACATTGCCCATGTAATATCTAACATCCCCTGTATCGGTTTGGACATGACCACTGGCATACATGAGACCATTTGATGGTGATTGCATGCCCCCGTAGTCGGTGTGTCCTGATAGACTTGGACTCGGCCGGTGAGATTCATTACCCCCGTTGCCGTACATGCGGGTGCTGAAGCCCGAGTCGTTGCTTACATCACGCTCCACAATGTGCTGCTGCTGATGGTGGTCCATTGTGGCCATCAGACCAGCCGTGGAGGTGTGGTGAAGAAGAAGATTTGCGTTTTGCATCTGATTGCAGTTTTTCAGCGCCACTGGCGTTGTCGCCAGCTCGTAGTCCGGAGAACTGCTATTTGGAGGCATAAACTTCCGATTGCTAAGAAGCCGTTCGGAAATTGGTGCTCGCAGAGGTTGGGGTGGTGTATGAACCGTCAATGGTGGCATATTATTGTAAGGCGATACATACGAGGGATTCATTAGGCCGGTGTTGTGCTGCAGACCGAGGGGCAGTCTCCTTTCGGCAGGCACCTGCGTCCACATTTGCTGTTGCTGCTGCTGTGAGCTCTGTAGGTTCTGGTGATGTTGCTGTTGATGCTGGTGATGGTAGTAGTTGTTGGGTAAAGAAACTGGTTGCTGTTGCATTGGACTCTCGGATTGATTGGAGTATCCGTAGGGTTGCAATGCGGGACGGTTCTTGTTTGGAAGCTCGTGGAAATAGGCGTCTTTGGGAATAAGGCGATAAGAATAGTTGTTGTTAGGTACTGGCGTTGAATACAAGTTGGCTGTGGAACCTGTTTGTGGCATGTTGTTCGCTGGTGCCTGCACACTGTTATTGGGTGAATTCATTTGCGGCTGCCTGTAGGAGGTGTAAGCTCCCATTCGCATCTGATTGTTTTCAAGTTGCTGCGCTTCATTCTGTTCATTGTGCTCATCTTCGCTGCTCTCCGAGGACTCATCGTGTTCGGTGGTCTTCACTGTAATTGAGCTGCTAAGTTTGCCCTGAAGGCGAGCCACAAGCTCTTGTACCTTACTCCGCTTGAGGATACCACCGGTGGATGGCTTCTTAAGTGTTTTAATTTCACTGTTCTTGATTTCCACCTTTTTGATAGTGCCACTGACCCGCTCTGAAAAATCCTCCAAATCTTTGTTCGAGTTCTTTATAGGTTTTCGCCGCCAATCTTTTGAGGAGCTCGGAGTGGGTTCCGCACGGGGCTTAAGCTTGTTCAGTTCAGCATAGGTGGGTATCTCGAAAGGTTTCTCACAAAGTTCGGAGATATTTTTCACCGACGTCATGGTAACCTTATTCTCCGCCTTAAGGGTATTGCTGGGTGAATCACCCATGCTGTCATCGAAGCAAGTATTTTGAAAGAACCCATTCACGTTAAGAAGATTCTGCTCGTCCTTATAGCTGAGCTTGTCTTCATGTGTGTTTTCCATTTCATTGAGAGTCTCTGACTCAATGAGCTCCTTAACCATCTGATGATCCTTTCGTATAGCAGTGATTACATCCTGAAGCATGTGCTCGTTGGTGTGTATTTGAGAGAATGATTGGTATTTCTCTTGCAGTCCACGATTACTCGAGTGCTGTGAGGTTCTGCTTGGTTGCATTCTTGAAAGATATGCCACATAGTCGTTTGTCGCATCACTGATTCCCCCAACAGCTCCCTGCTCATAGCTATGCGCATCTTCTTCTAATGGCAGCACTGTTATCTGATTCGGATCCTCCGGCTTGTCTTCTAGTGATACTTGCTGCAACTGCTCAGCCAAGTCTCGTCCCATTGAAGCCACATTCTGACTGCGGCGATCTCTCCGCTTTATCGTCGGCTCTGTAAATGCGAGCAGCTCTTCTTTCCTTCTCTTGCTAGCCTCCTTTTCCATTTCCAGAATTTCATTGGTTTTCGCTAGAAGCTCTTCAAGCCGCTCCGAAACGTTGAAGTAGTCAGTCTCGAGACGATCCCATCGTTGGTCGACTCGACCATCCGGGTCAAGACTTGACACTGACAAGTCATCGCAATCGGCATTCTCGGCTCCTCGGTGAACTGTCACTACAGCGTCCTCGAGTGCGTCAAAGCTTCTTGAATTCTGCATCTTGCTGCCTTGCAACGTCTCATCGTCCAACAGCTCAAGGCTTTTACATCGACTCAAGGTGTGAGGCTTCTTGCGGGCCCTGGACTGATGCCCAGTTGTTGTTACTCGCATAGGATCGCCTCGTTTCAACCAGTGTTCCAAGTGCAGTCGTCTACTTTCACATCGGATGCGATCAGCGATCATTGATCGTGTCAACTGTTCGATTTGGTCATCTGTCCGAATCGCCAAAGCCTGAACCTTGCTATCTAACCTCTCGGTTGCCTTAAACATATACTTTCGCAGGCTCTTCCTGTTTCTGTTGATCTTGTCCTCGATGTGTCTAAAGAACGGCCCACAGTAGCAGGTATTGCCAACACCAACAGGTCCCTTACAAATATTGCCCGCCAGGTCCAAGTAGTACTGTTCGCCTTTCTTCAGCGGTTCCTTTGGTAACGTGTCCAGCTTGGGTGAAGGAAACGAACTGGGATCGGGGAAGTAATGGCAACCGTAGGGTGACCAACTTACTGGATTTCCCACACCGTCCACATGATCGCCTTTGTGATGTCCTTTTCGGTTACCGGAGTTTCTACCGCTTCCGCTAGACTTATCCTTGTCCCTCCGAGATTTCTTAGGATTATCGAGGATATTCAAGATTTCGTTATAGTTCTTGCGGATTGCAATGTCCCGTGGACTTTCCTCTTGGGAATTTCGAACCGTCATATTGCTACCGGCTTCCAAAAGAATTCTTGTCAGCTTTCGTCGGCCCATAGCGCAGGCGATATGCAGCGGTGAGTCACCATTGAGATTGGGCTTATTCGAGTCACAACTTGCAGATAGAAGTATTCGTGTCGCTCCAGCATGACCGTACCGACAGGCCGTATGAAGGGCAGTATCGCCATACTGAAAATTAAAAAAAAAAAATTATAATGCGAATGCCTTGACATTGTACTGGAAGCTTACATTGTTTTGAATATCAGGATCACCACCAGCCAGAAGGATCTCTCGACAGCACTGATTGTGACCGTTCTGGGCGGCTAAATGAAGAGCCGAGAATCCACCATCATTCCTTATGCCCAAGAGAGCGCTGTGCAGGGCACCTCGAGTTTCGTGGAGAGCACCTTTAAGCTTTTTATCTTTTTGATCTTTCTTTGGATTTGGTGGCGCACACAAAACGTTCACACATCGACTAAAGCCACGCCAAGCAGCCTCGTGTAAGGGAGTATTGCCGTGTTTCGATTCTTTGGCAGTGCGGTCGGCATTAGCAGCTAGCAGGATTTGAAGCCTTTTATCATCTCCAATGGCAGCTGCCTCATGAAGGGGGGTCCATCGTACATCGTCTTCCTGTAAAGAAAATAGGAACGTGTCATAAATCGTGGCAAAAATTATTTCTTAAAAAATAAAGAAGTAAAAGATTATGATATACTTATAATAACGGCAAAGCCTTTCTGCCAATTTTATTGAGCTATTTGTCCAGGACTTAAGCTTTCAGCCCAATGAATCCGTTGCGTCCGTTACGTCGAACTGACAAGTCAGTTAAATACATACGTTCTTGAAGCAGCCATTCTACGAAGCAGCTCACAGAAGAATGCGTGACGTACGTCGCTTCCCATAAGAACGTGTGTATTTTACTGAGTTGTCAGTTTTGTACTTCGGCGTGACGGACGCAACGGATTCATTGGGCTAGATATCTCCTTGCGTTATAAAGGCAACAACTCTGATGCAACAACTGTGGAGCTAGGGTTCAGATTGGGATAAATCAGTTTCCAACGAAATAAAAACACAGTGGGAGGCATTTCGTGCAGATCTTCCATCGATCGAAGGTATTTAAATTCCTAGACGGATCAACACAAACAAAACCTGTCAAACTGGTTTCAGTGATGCGTCAACTAAAGCGTATGTCGCACCTGCTTACATTAGGGTCTTAGATGCGGAAGGCCGAATTCACATGCGACTTCTCATTTTAAAAACGAAAGTTAAGTTAAGACAAAACAATAAGTCATGTGACTTAGTGAGCCTCATGGCGCTTTTGAACTGGCAGCAGATTCTTGCATGCACATTTCTATGGGTAGTAGATTGAGGATCACCAGGAGGATTACGATCAGATGTCGTATACCTACTTATGCATGCGGCTCTCTTTCTTCGTTTCTTCGGCATATCAATAAATGCAGTACTTGGTCTAAAGTGACTATTATTTACTAGAATTTGATGAGTTTCCTGTACAGAATGACGCCTAAAAGCATGCTTTGTTGGACAATTTGAGGGAAATTTCCTCATATTGCAAATAGGACTTCGAAGTATCTTGGTGGCAGATAACTTGCCTGGCCAGCTCTCTTCTCCCACCTAAATTCCATCGAATAGGGATGCGCAGTTAAAGCAGACGAATCTGGATGCATCTACTTTGTTAAAAGGAGGATGTTTAAAGCGCTTTACTTGATGAATGGAACCAACCCCAGGATAGCCTCAAACTTGGGGTTGGTTCAAGAAAATTGCGGGAATACCAAACCAAAGTCCTGATCTCATCTCGGGAGCTAAAGAGGCTGGATTGTTTTCTCTGCATAAATTCCCAACCCCTTTTTGCTATGAATCTTTATCCAAGCAACGGCCGGAACGCGTTGATTCTCTTTGATCTAACTTTGCCTTAGTAAGCAAACTAGTTTCTCGGATAACACGCTCAATATAATATCGTATAAAGCACATAACGTCCCGGAAATCAATCATAGGCCTGAATACCAATCGATTCTTGCGGCACCAGCCATAATTTTCAATGACTTCATAATTGTGCAAATTCAACTCACGACTCACATCAGGGCACCAAGTGTGGTCCCAAGTGATTGTCGCACCGAATGCTTGCATATCTGCCATCGGTTCTGTGTTTGACATGTCTGAATTATTTCTATCACTCTTCGCTATTGTATAGAGTAGTTCCCTCTATACAGAAACGTGTGCCCCTTTTTCTCTCACATATATCATTTGGCATCCGCAGTCCTATGCCACTTCAACAGACAGCATTGCCTACGATGTGTTATTTTTTATCTCTAGCGCTACCCCAACGAAGATACAAGAGAACCAAACAGATACTTCAATTTGTTCATTTCAAGTAGGTACAACATGCCTACACGCGTACCGCATATTCATTTTATCTTCGTCTTCCTAGTTGAATGAACTTCTTTATCGCCGCAGCAGACAGCAGAAGCAGCGCAGCGCAGCAGCAGTAGTTACTCCGAGCGAGGTGCAACAATCAAGAGATCTCTCCAAAGATATCGCCTCACCACATATACAGTTTTGGATGTATAACATCTGGCCGACATATGTACTTTTTAATTTAGTTTCCCCTTTTTGTCCCTAGTAAGCGAATAAGACAGGAAGAAGAAAGTCGACGGGAAATGCGAGTGTGAAAAATTCCTTCAAAAGGGTTTGTGTGCGCCTCTTCGTTTTGGCCAATGGGCGACAGCGATTCCGAATGGCACCAATTTTTGACGAATAAATTACACGCTCTCAACATAAATTGGCGCGAAGGAACGAGTTTTATTTTAATGGTGGTGTTGTTTGTTGTTAACAAATTTCTGGCCGTTTAATTTCGCTCACGACTTCCTCAATCGGTGGTCCAAATGATCTATAGTACCAACTTCACGTTGGCCAGTTTAACCAGTTTCACTTTTAGATTAATCCAAATGTAAATATGATATGAATATTAAAATTGCGTATTATTTGCGATTGAAGTGACCTTTGTGTGTGAAGCCATTGGTAACGAGATGATACAGCGTGCACGCATATACGCATACTCAAGAGGATTGAAACTTAAAACAACGCAAATCCCCCACTGACAGTTAATCGTGGTGATTTCTGTTTACTAATCGAAAACCTGATTTCAGTTCATTCATATAGAATGATTAATGAAGGTAGGTTCAGAAAGGTGGACAAGAAAAATTGTCTATATACGGTTTCGAGGTAGCAAATCCAAAGATTATACTCAAGAGGGTCTTGGTAGATGGTTTAACGAAGACTAGACGCTTAACGCAATATGTTAATTAAGTAAACATTTTATTTATTTATATCTCTAAATAAAATATATTTATATTAGTCGGGAAAGAAAAAAGTGTTGTCAATTTGAAATCAAAAGAGTTGAGGTGCGAACTTAAGATCCTAAAATGTCTGCCTAGTTTTATTAAGTGTTGTTAATTTGAATGTTTTTTTTTTATAAATTAATGCGTTTATATTATCAAAAGTTATTCAATGTGGTTACTTATGTTTTGTATGTTTTTGCAAGCCTTTAGCTATTATCGTTTTTTTCGGAATTTATAAAAGTTGGTTTTTCACGTTAGCTAACAAATTTTGAGCGAACATTTCGGACGAGTGTTGCAGGTGCTGTCTTATGCTAGCTGCCTTATGCTAGACTGAAGTTTGTTTGCTGGATATTTGAAAGAAAAAGTTCAAGCCGTTTGACGGTCCGCCATTAGCTGATCTTCAAAATAACAACGCGGAGCCTAGCTTTTTATGGTAAAAAGTGTCGTTAGTCGAGCCTCGGCAGACAATTTGCAGCACACTTAAAAATAATAAGGCCCCAGGATACGACCTGATCAATGGCGAGATCCTGGAAAAAAACTACCGAAAAATGCACTATTCAAGCTACTTTATATCATAAATGCTTCTCTTAGACTCTTTTACATTCCAAGGCAATGGAAAGTTCCTGGAGTCAATATGGTTCTAAAACCGAGGAAATGTCCTTATGAAAAAAAAAAAATCTTATAGGCCCATATCGCTTCTGCCAATAATAACGAAGGTCTTTGAGAAACTTCTGCTGAAAGAATTACAACCAATAATTCAAGAAAGGCGTTTGATCCCGAATCATTAATTCGGTTTTAGAACTAATCATTCAACAATAGATCACGTCTACAGAATAACGCATGAAATTGAAAAAGCCTTCGAAACGAAAAATATATGTTCTAGTGTTTTCCTCGACGTATCGCAAGCCTCTGATAAGGTATAGCACGAAGGCTTGAAGTATAAGCTGCAACAAACCTTGCCAGAAGATATGTATAGAATATTGAAAAACTATCTTGAAAGCTGACTCTTTCATGTTGCATGTGGTACTGAACACTCGAGTTTCCAGCAAATTCGAGCTGGCGTACCCCGGGGAAGCGTTGTCAGTCCGATCCTGTTCCTGCTCAGCACAAGTACAGACATACCTCTAGATGAAGAGACAGTTATGGCCACGTTCGCGACGACACGGCCATCATGGCAACAGGCGAATCAGTTGAGTCATCAACGAGAAGACTCCAACGAGCTTTGGATAAAATTTGCGTGTGGCCGAAGACTTGACTAATAGTTCTTAATGAGAACAAGTCAAAGCATGTCAATTTTACGTACAGAAACGTGAACAATTTATCTCTGTTCATAAACTCTGTACAAAGTCCCTTTGCGAACGAAGCGAAATATCTAGGAATGGCTCTAGAGTCTAAACGCTAAATGTAGGTGGAAGCTTTCAGACTTAGAGAAATGTATTGGCTTATAGGAAAATTTTCAAAACTAAGCATAAATAACAAACTGCTCTTGTACAGGCAGGTGTTAAAGCCTTCCTGGATATACGGTATACAACTTTGTTGTTGCACCAAGCCGAGCAACATGTTCATGTTGCAGACTTTCCAAAACAAGACACTTAGAACAATTGTGAACGCTCCATGGTATATTAGGAATAGTGATATGCACAGAGATTTAGGAATAGCTACTGTGAGCAAAGAAGTAACAAACTTTGCTCGAAAACTTAGTGCTCGTCTTCATGTCCATTACAACAATGAAATGATCCGTACTCTTAACGAGATAAACAACGAGCAACGACGACAAAACAAGAACCTTTGACCTACCGATGTAGGGTTGAACCACATGAACTGACTTAAGTAGGTGCATTCACTGGATTCAAACCTAACATATGCCAAAAAAAACTACGGGGAGAAACTATTGGTTCACCTTGAGCTGTTACGCTACTCTATTTTTTAACCAATATTGGCTATTTCGGTTTTATATATCTGCTATAGTGGGGCATATTGGTTTCTTTCAAAGAATTCGGAGTTTTAGCCTCCGTCCATCGTAGTATTAAAAAAAAGATCTCTTTGTAAAGACCGATTAAATGAAAGTAAACGATTACCCAAATGTAGTCTTTATAACTCTAATTACTAATACGAATTTAAATATATACTGATTAAATTATACTTAAAATGCACCCACTGCTGCTGCTGAAGCTGACGACTCGAGAAAAAAGAAAAAGAGCTAAGATGCCGGATGAAGCATGGATGTCAAAATTGACGGCTGTCATTCGCAGTGCAGTGTGTCATTAACATTGAGTGCTGTTCGATGATATTTTTGTTGTAGCTTCCAGAAATCCAGAAGTGCGTTCTCGGTTGTCGGTTACTGGTCGCTACATCTTCATTGCTTAAATCTTGGAGCTCACCGAAAAAGTAACTTCCAAGGCCAATTCGCAGGTGACAAACAGATTTAAAATCTTCAACGTCCCTGCAACTTCTGCAATAGTCATTATTCAGCATGGCTAGCCGCTCGTGTAAGCCTATGCCTATGCCTGCGTGTAAGCCCACAGCATAGTGCCGCGTAAGGACTCCGCTGATTACCTGGATAGCCTTGCGAGCTAATTCATATGAATACTGATAATTAGACTATTGCACGTCTCCCGCTCTCTCCAAAGTAGATAACACAGTTCTACTCAGAAGCGTAGTTTCTTTTTTACGTGCTCAGCAGTATTCTCATGGATTTAAGGGTTAGAGATACATTTATATCTAACCTGGGTACCGTAGTATGGATTTGCTTTGGCCAAGGGCTTAAGAGAAGATGCCAGCGTCTATTCCAACATCCATCTTAGACGCTTCACTGTCTTCTTATTCAACTGTCTTCTAATTCCATTCACTTCTTTACTGTATTCTGAGATCGAATTTTCTGCTTGAAGCGAATGACAGAGGAAGTTTGTGATTGGAATATCTCTAGATGCTTTAGATTTGACAGATACATTATTTGGCCTCAGTGACGAAGAGATCCGAAGCCGGGTGGCCTGCCGGTATATTCTGGAGTCAACTCGACGTACCCCACAAGCGGATCGTTAAGAATGCAGTAGAGTAAGAGGGTTATGATCCATCACTTCAGATCATAACCTCGCGCCAAAATGAAGAAGAATAAAAAGAAGAAGATTTTACAGATGGCGACTTTTCTGCTACAGTATACTTCCAAGAGTGAGGTTGAGTAGTATCTCAATGGCAGTATCTCCATAAGACCACATTCTGTCTGGTGGACCGTTTTGAATAAAGTGGTAAACTGCGACAAGCTAAGCAAGGTCCAAAGGTCAGCTTGCCTTGGTCTAGTGCTACTGCCTCAGTAGCACTAGACACCCTGTTCCATCTAATTTTCCTTGATATTTTCAGCAGACAAACAGCTGCTATTACGGCTACTCGCCTCAAAGCAACCTCTGAGTGGACCGATAGTCACTCCGCTATTCTGAACACATTCAGATCCCCTTTTTTAAACATAGACTCCACTATACTCCAGTTACACTTTGACAAGAGCTTCCAGATAAACTATCCTCCCAAGGTCTTCTGGGGATGTTTTAGCCTCCGTTCCTGTGTGCCCCTGGAATGTAAATCGATTCATTTCTACACGGATGGATCAAAGACAAATGATGAGGTAGGTGGCGGTATATTCTCAGAAAAATTGAATCTTAGTCTCTCTCTCCGTCTTCCGGATCATTGTAGTGTTTTCCAAACTGAAATTATGGCGATTAAGAGAGCCTTGTCCTGGCTTAAGAATAAAGTTATATCCGCCAAGGATATACGTATATTTTCTGACAGCCAGGAGGCCATCAAGTGCCTGGAAACGGTTTCTATTAACTCTAAAGTAGCCCTAGACTGCCGTTCGTCTCTAAAAGAGATGCCAGAGCAGTTCAACATTCTCCTTTGCTGGGTGCCAGGGCATAATGACATTCCATGCAACGTGAGGTTGACATTCCATGCCATGTGAGGTTGACGAACTTGGAACTACTCTCTCAATTTTGACATGAAAACTCATGACAAACCTGGATGCAATAGAAAGAACAAATCTCAGATGTACAAGTGGTAAAACTTGTCTAGTAATGAAACAGATTTGGCCTGAGCCGCTCTAGGAGTTTGATAGTTATTAATAGATCGCACATGAGTGCTACAATCGGTGTATTTACAGGACACTGTCTGATAGGCAAGCACGCTACAAGGCTTGGTGTCTTTTCTAACAATTTTTGCAGGAGCTGCATGGATGAGGAGGAAGAAGAGACCACTCTCCACCTAAGTGGTCTCTAAGAAACGAAATCTTCCCCTTGGAGCTTTCTTTTAGAATGGTCATAGTGATCTTACCACGACTGATCCAAAACGTCTCTTACGCTCTCATTAGTAGCTCAAAATAGTTCAACGAGTAGGCAATTTTTCCAGATCTACGTGGTACCACAATAGACCTACATAGCTCCAAGTGAGTTGGGTTCTTCGAACCCGACAGCCACTTCAACCTTACCTTACCTAACCACCAAAAATAGCCACTTAGCCAATTAATTACGTGTCTTCAAATTAAAGAAATTTTCCAGTCACTTGTTAGCCTTGTGGAAATTCGCACACTTGTCAACTGCTAATCATTTAGTATTGAATTTTTTTCCAACCTCGACTTAACATGACTGTGTCGCTTGTCCCGTTCGGACATAAGGCATGGACGTAAATCACGTTTGCCTGAAACATGCCTATCAAAATGCCATCAATGTGACACTTTTTTCTAGATAAATATTTATGCTCACACTAATGATGGCCAGCTCCTTTATAAGCTCAACTCATTTTTCCATGATCGTTGCTGTAATAATAAGAAAATACATTCGAGTGCCTCTTTAAGAGTGACTTTTCTTATATCTTTTTCCAGAAGAACCCATTCACCCGAATGGTGATTGATAGGTTTGGTTTTTCTTTTCTTTTTTCGTTCGCTTTAATAATATTTATTATTCATTTTCATATACTAATTAGAAAAATTTAAACTTTCTTTTTTCACGTAATGGCTATAAATTTTCTTTGACAAATAAAAAAAAAACTAGTTATTGGAAAATGGATTCGATAAATCAAAGCGTCTTGTATTTTACGAGATTACATGTTATTATGTCTGGCTGTCGGAAGGCGAATTGAATGGTAGCGAGGTAGCACAATATTCAAACTGCAGTTGGGTGTTTGGATGCATTTAACACTCAGCTTTAAATTGAAGCTTGCAAGTTTAAATCATTTCGTGGACCTTGAAATTAAAGGAATGCAACTATAGATTAAACTCCCTTAACGAGTTAATGTACCGAATGTAATGCCCAACTGGAGACATGTCGGAGTTAGGTAGGCTGGTAGGTAGTAGCTGAAAGCTTAGCTTTACAGATTTAGATTTGGCATTTTTACCGTTCACGTGCAAGTGACCTCAGCCCTCTTTACAAAAAGTGCAGCGCTTGCACGTTGGCAGCAGATTAAGAGATGCAAACCGTCTTTTTCCTTTTCACATTTGTATGTGCTGATTTTTGTAAAACATATATCCTTCCTAAGCTTGAGCTTATAGTGGTGTCCGGATATGAGCAACCAATACTTAGACCTTTTAATTTCCATTATGGTTAGTCCCAAACTATACATCCAATACAAGCCTCTTGCCTGGGCCGGTGCATCAAGAGCCGTCTTGCTTGTACTTGACAAGATCTCAAAACTAATAAATTTATAAAGGTTCTATCCTTCATATCGGGCTTTAGTCTATTTTTTGCTTTTTATTACACCATACTGATGTGATGATGATTTTTTCCCTTTATTTCCCTTCTTCAAGTTTCTGCCAGAACCCTGTTCGATAATAATTATTGTGGGTTTGATCTTGTGAGCTTAAAAACCTACTCACACTCTCTAGTTAAGTTATACCCAAAGGTAATGAAATGTAGTATTGGTTTACGTGTTTGGTTATTCGCTCAATATTGAAGGATCAAGAAGATGCCGCACTAGATCGTTCTTAACTAAGCTTGTTCTCTACGAGAAGTACGAAAAGAAAACCGATTTTTTTTTCTGTATTCTGATCCAGTGCCCAAGAGTGTTGTTAGAATATATGGCGGAGATCGCTTTAATCGAGGGAGATATACTTTCAATGGTTTTTGGGAATGTAAACCATCACTATCGCAAAAGCAACTTATTGCATGCCTTTGGGTTACTGATAGGGAAAAGTCCCTGTGTATTTGAGAGAGAGCCACGCAAGAATGTTTAACGACAACTTCAACTGGTGTATCAAAGGTGCAAATATCCCCATAAACACCATTGACTCCAAATCGGTTTTACACTGCTGCAGAGCTCTCAAAATTTAAAATCAGGAAGAGCCAGAAGATTAAATTTCTAGGCTCTTGTTCGTAAAAGTTTGGATGAAAATGACGAACCGAAGAACAAGAAGTTAAAGTAATGTTCAATTCTGCCTTTTAAGAGACCTGAAACTTCTGTAAACGTCCAAACAACCAATCTCGGTCTCGCCTAAATCTCGATTGGTTAGAGATTTACCTGAAAAGAGTTTTGATGGCGGGGATAACCGTTTCGGGGTGAACCATTGCCAGCAGGATAACTATCGATTTAAACGGCGATACCTCTACCGGATATCGATTATAAATCACGGCCGCCCTAAGTACAGTCCGAACCTCTGGTAATTGCATCTGGTAATTTTAAGGATACTTTTAGTTCCGGGTATTTCAAGGCGATACCGGAGCCCGTTCCTTACACTGTTTTCGAACAGTCTATAAGAAAATTGCAATTTCATTAGGCCTGACAATTGCACTCCTTTTCCAGTCCAGCCATAGGGTAATATCATACGGTGTATTGAAGTCGACCGGGAGGGAATTCCTTCCCGGTCGACTTCGATAGAGTGTATGTTAGGACCGTGCCGTGTCCGTACCCAAGTAACAATTTCACTTCTGTAACGCTTCTATTTTTTTTTCGATTTTGGGAAGCTATTGTTTCTATAAGGCCTCTAAAAGACTTTCTGACCATTTCCGCGGCAAACATTTCAGCAAGAATTTTTCACCTTAAAGAAGCTGCAACGAGGTCTTATATAAAGGGATAAGATTCTGTTAATTTCTTCAGTTACTTTGTAGAAAGTCCACTAATTCTTCCTTAAGTCCTTATAGGCCTTATAGTAAGATCGAATGCACATCAGTTTACCCTCGAGCCCACCTTCGGACGCACAGTAAAGTTTAGAGGTTCTTTCATAAGCCGTACAACGCGAATGTGGAATGTTCTACCACGGTCAATCTTTCCTGCGCAATACAACTTGCAACTGTTCAAAACAAGAGTGCATCGGTACCTCTCCTCCTATTCCTCTTCTTCTAATCCTTTCCGCTCGTGAGATGTGTAACATTAAAAAGGGTATCCAATCCCTTATATTCGCGAGTGCATTATAAAAAAAAAGGCCTTACAGTTATAGCAGCTTCGGGATTGTATGCAGAATGTTAACTATCTCTATAAAGCTGAAAAGAAGTTTCGGTATCACTATACCTGTGAGCAGGCATTGTTGTCTGTTAATTGTGCAAGGTTTCTTTCTGCAAATCTTTCAGTTGCTTGTATAAAGTTTGCCATTGCAAGACCTTCTAAAGCTGCTGTAGGCAGTTTCCTGTTGCAAACCTTACCGAAACTGTTGCTTGTCTACGACTTTTTTTTTTTTTTTTTTTTTTTTTTTATAATGCACTCGCGAATATAAGGGATTGGATACCCTTTTTAATGTTACACATCTCACGAGCGGAAAGGATTAGAAGAAGAGGAAAAGGAGGAGAGGTACCGATGCACTCTTGTTTTGAACAGTTGCAAGTTGTATTGCGCAGGAAAGATTGACCGTGGGAGAACATTCCACATTCGCGTTGTACGGCTTATGAAAGAACCTCTAAACTTTACTGTGCGTCCGAAGGTGGGCTCGAGGGTAAACTGATGTGCATTCGATCTTTGGCGAGTATTACGGTGGAACGTCTTTAGGGGCGGAATGCAATTGGCTATTTCGATGGAACATTGTTTGTGAAAAAAGCGATAAAACAGTGAAAGACAAGATACATTACGTCGATGTTCTAATGAGTCAAAAGACTTCGCAATGTTTTTGTCTCCAACAAGTTTTAACGCGCGTTTTTGTATCCTATCTAGCAAAAGCAGTGCTGTTTTTGGAGCACCAGCCCAGACATGGGAATTATATTCCAACTTGGGGCGAATATATGCCTTATATAAAATATACGACTTCCTGCCGCAGGCTTTACAGAAAGTGGTACTTGTATATGGTTTCCTATTGCAGGCTTCTCCGAAACTGTTGCTTCATAGAGTTTCCTGCTGCAAGCCTTACCGAAATTGTAACTTGTATAAGATTTCCAATCGCAAGACTTAACGAAACTGTTACTGGAATAAATTGTTCTGTTCCGTTGCAATGTTCCTGCAGCAAGAGTAACCGAAACTGTTACTTGGAGAAGCGTCTCTGTTGCAAGCCTTACTGAGGCTGTTATCTTGTATAAGGCTTCATGTTGCAAGCCTTACCGAAAGTTTTGCTTGCATAAGATTCCCTGTTGCAGGCTTTGCCGAAACTGTATAGATTGTATGAAGTTTTCTCTTTCAATATTCCCTTTTTAAGTCTAACGGAAAATGTTACTTGTATTTCGGTTGCAAGCTTCACAGAGGCTGTTACTTGTTACGGCCGTGCTTTGAACCGCTGATATAATTTTCCAAAATCTGTTTTTCTGTTTATTGCTTTCCTTCAAACCAGACCACCACCACAAAATACAACCATTGAACCATGGCAGGCTTTAAGCTATAAGTTTTCCCTACCGTTCTCTTGCAAATAAAAAGAACACTTGCCTTCTTGGTTCTTCCCGCTACATTTAGGTTCCAAAAGCCAAGTCAGATGTTTGTCCAGAATTACAGCTAGATACTTCGCACTTTTAGAAGGGAATAATTTCACTCCGTTTAATTTTGAGAGTTAAAAGTGCGTGTTCCCACAGTCATCAGAACATCCTCCATGATTTCACTTGAGGTATTAAAGTACTTTGATTTCAGTGTCAGTCCGAACCTATTGTACCATGCCCTCAAATAACAATTAACCGCGTGAATGGGAGATTTTGGGGGAACCGAATGCGGAATGAACCCGTCTCACAAAGGGATTCTTTGAAGGCGAGGCGGGAGGATAATCGATCTCGGAGGTGATTTACGACTTAGTTCACGTCTGGAATAAGGGACAGAGTGTATGGTTCTCTATTTATCCGTTTTGACCAATTTGAACCGGAGATAAAACTCATTATCTTATTAAGGTCGAGTCATGCTAGATCGTTTCGATCCTGGGCGAAGTATAACTCTACGGTTTTCCTTCTCAAGGTCAATGGGCGGGAGAGTTACACAGTTACACCATAGATCCTTCTGCCTCCTCATTGCAACTTCTGACTAAATTAGTGAAGGAAGCACAAAGTGTTCTGGCATGTCTTCCTACAGAATGGACTGTGAAGGTCCTTACTATCTTTCTAAAATTCGGCCTCTTAAAGGAAATTAGTATTCATGATGATGATTAGTATTCATGCGCTTAAACCCAGAGCGTTTGTTGTGCATTGTGTTCAAATTGCTGTACGTACAGTCCCTACAGGTTACTGTTATATCTTCTTTTCCACTCTCCATTTATGCAGACCCAAAAAAAACCCGAAGGATTGATTTCGGAGCAGCCTGGAGCATCCTCAACCGCCTTTGGAAATGCAAATCATACTTCTGTTCTGTGCCATAAGACTGGACTTGGATGTTTTGCGTCTTAGAGGCGGCCCAAGAAGCCACAATAAGAAAAAATTGGCAGGAGTTTGGGATCCCAGCGCTGGTATCTTTTTTTGAGGTTACAGTGGAGCCGAGGCCTTTTGAGGTTACAGTCTACCGAGGCCTTTAGCTAGATTAAAGTTATAGCTGTGCTGTGTAGCCTTGTCTAAATCATTTTTTTTAATATCCAAGAGGTCTGTGCGGTCTTAACCAACCTTGAAACAGAATTTTTTTTGCAGTTGGCAGGGACGCTACAACTAAACATTGCCCTTTTTAGCTCGGCTCTTTAGATAGTACCTAAATGCTGTCATGCGAGGCTTTTATATCGATAAAAGGCTGGTGGGTATCGATTTGGAATTCTTGGGTTTTCTCCGCAACGTGAATATTCGATGAATGGGGGATTTTCTTAGTCCAAAGCCTTGCTGATATGAACTTATCAGTGTGCTGACACATGACTTAAGACGTTTACACAGTGCAGTAGAAAAAATCTTGTATGCGATGTTGGAAGGATTGATGACTCCGTATTTGGTAAAATTCAGAGTATTCTTTCTTGATGATCGGGCAAACAGTGCTGAGGTTCCATTTATCGGGCATGCGTTCATCTGACTATGTCTAGCAGATAAGTTGGTGCATGATCCTGACCAAACAACCGCCAGCCCCATAAAAAAGTTCGCCAGATAGATCTTCAGCATTGCTACACTTAAGTTAAGTCACTTATCTGCTGCTTTTACTTCACCCAGGTCAGAGGCGGTATCGTTGGTTTTCTCTGTTGCTGAAATCCTTATATGATTGAATGGTTCATTCTAAGTTGCTAGCAATTAATTTCTTGCATTTATTGTGCGGAAAACTCTATAGTGAATTTTAGTGTCTTGCAAAAAAAAGGTGACTTAATGTTACATACAATTATTAAAGTTATTTGCGTACCTGTATCACAGCATTAGGAAGTGTATCCTCCCTCGGTCCTCGTGAAGAACCATTCTGCATTTTCTGAAAAAAGAAAAGATCGTCATTTATTTATTTCTTTGATCATAAAAAATATTTAAATTTGTCAATCAAACAAAGTATCTGTCTCTTAATGCTTTTTGGTCGTTAAATTTAAATCTAAACTGAAAGACATCATTCACAAAAGACTTTTGAGTCCCCAAACTCATTTATGACACAAAAGTATGAATAATCTTATTAAAAAATCCTATCCATATCGATATGGTGTACCGCGAAATTGGTTTCAATCTCGGAATCCAACAATATGAAAATATTACAATAACAAAACCTCATAGGTCAGCTTATGTGGATTGAGGCAAAAGAATTCCCTGGGACTTAACATTTAACAATCCATTCGTTTTATTATGTAGGAGGTCTTAATGGTCTGTTCAGAATCTGTAATTCAAATATAATAAGCCTCACATAATAAAGAGAGACGGCATCTCATCATACATATATCAGCGTTTGAATTAATTATTAATTCGTCCCAATAAAAATGGATTTGATGTACTCAACGCACCATCTGGCTTAGTTTGTCCTCGATGGTTTCGTTTGTCTTTTGCTGCCATTCATATTTAAATTCCACTTGACATTTGGTATCAACGCAGCAGGGCTTAGCATTAAATCTTGAGGAAATTGAAATAGACTATTATCACAGGTATTTGGAGAAAAGGTAAAAAAAATTAATAATAAGTCTTTAGAGATCCTCTCACACAAAATAAAAGAAGAAGAGATCTCTACAATTTTTAAATAAAATCACCATTTGCATGAGCAATCAAAGCGATTTGTCATAGTGCGTTAAACTTGTTTGTATATCTTCGTAACGAGCTACCTGGCGAGGTAACGTTGGCGTCGCCGCAGCTCGTTTTCGTCCAATTTTGTTTGTTTTTTTATGTCCCGCAAGATGTACGCTTTGGGGAGCTCTTTTGGCGGTTTCGATTAAGCCGGCTGTGGTGATCCGTTGGGTATCCGGTTTTGGCCTACGGTACAAAAACAGGGAATAAATTAGCATTCTGGATGAAAGGAAACATGACCTGAATGAGACCGTGTAAATCTTACTTTAATTCCAATACCGCAGCTATATTGGTGCGTATATGATAGGTGAAGAGTTATGCCCAAAACGGTGAATGTGTAACAGGATTGGGAAGATATGTTTCAGCGACCAATTAAAAATGCCAAGTTAAGAGGTAACTTCGTGGCATAAATCTCATAATTTATGAATTTGGCTATAAAACGGAGTGATTTAAGACCTCTATTTCTTCAGTTTTTTTAAGCTCTAAAGCTTTTTCATTTAATTCTCTTGATTACTGATTTGTCAATGGTTTCCAAATCGCCATGTTGAACAACGAGCAACATCGCATAAACAATATGGAGCATTTCCACACAATTGGTGATTGGCGAAGCGGATTCAAAAGCTTCGGAAGCACGGGAAAGTTTATGTAGGTAATTAAGGCCCAGTTTTTCAGTGTGTTATCATCCGAATGAATTTTTCTCTAAATATTGATCCGGGATTAATCTCCTTTTAACTCGCAAAATTTGGTAAATTAATCTCGGAACAACTCTGGTGAACAGTATAAACCTCTTTGAATGTTTTTTCTGTGTGAAATGGCAGTGGCTTTGCGTGTTTCTGTGCAAATTGACATATGAGAATGACTCGAATTTCTTTTTTCGCGTTTTTCTATGTGAAGTGAGAGCTGTGAGAGTCAATAATTTCGAGAGTCGAAGATTTTGATAACTTTACTGACGGGTTTAACTCTGCGCTGAAAAGCTGTCCGCTGAGTTATTACTTATTAAGTTGTATTTTGCACTGCGACCTGATCGTCTATTGTGCTCCCTACTAAGCCTTGAAGAGGTTTATTCCCTCAAAGGAGCTCCCCCCACGCTATTATTCATTACTAAATTATATCGAGGCGGGGTGCCGTGGTGTAGTGGTTAGTGTGTGTGCTTACTACGCCGGAGGTCTGGGTTCGAATCCTGCCATCGTCACCTGAAAAAAAAGACTTGTTCTTTTTCATGGTCCCCACCTCCGCGAGGGTTTGACAAGCCCTCCGAGAGTATTAATTGTCTTGAAAAACTTCTCAAAGTGCCGTTTGGATTCGGCAAAAAATTGTAGGTCCTTGTATGTAAAGAAATTAACACACCAGCATACATTGTTGAGAAGTTGGCCCTGGTTCACCTCGAGCTGTTGCGCCACTCTATTTATTTTTTTTTATAAATTATATCGAGGGTATGTAGGGTATCTAGTCCAGTTTCACGTCCAGATTCAAGGAACCTGAGAATGAGAAGTGGGTCCAAGGTGGGCATCTCTCTGTCTGGTATCTGGTATTTGCCCAGAAATTTCATCCTCTTGTTGTTCAAAACCCCACAGGATTGCAAAAGTGTTCCGGAGTTTCACTAGCCTCATCGCAAAATCTGCAAAAGGGTTCCTCCGTTATACCAAATTCCCTCAAGTGTTGCCTGAGTTTACAATGCCACGTTTGAAAACCTGTTAGAATGCGCAGTTCATCTTTACTGAGGCCGATGCATGCTTTGAATCCGCCGGGTTTAGCCTAAATTCATTTTGTTTCGGGATTAATAGAACATGGTTTAAGCTGGGCTCTACTCAGCACTAAAAATCTGGCCCTAAGAAGATCTAAATTTCAAGAACGTCCAAAATCAAATCTTGGTAAGCTTTCCAAGCAAGATTTTGGGACAAGAAGCACGCATCAGAGCCAAGGTCAGACCAACGAAAATTCTTCGAGCGACACCGGAGCTCTTAGTAAGCCGTCCCGTGGAGGAAGTCAGCTTTAAGTCTTACAACAGAAAATGGTTTTGTATAGCAGAGTGGGAAGCTCCAAGCCGATTAAACTACGACAAAAACCTCTTCAGTGACCGCAGGGCAATACAAAGTTTTCAGCAAATGTTAGGAACATAAAATATGTGCGCTGCATTTTTAACTTAAAAATTCTGCTAAGTGTTTTAGGTTAGGTAGGGTTCGGTTGATGGATGCCCTTGTGACAATAGTCGCGGCTCACTTAGACCAGCAGTTGGGTTCACTATTATGTTCATTTGGGGAACTTTCTTAACACCTGGAGTGAAAACAGAAATAAACCGCTGTGAGAAGCTCAGAGTGCCGCCCTCTTGGACCCATCCGGATTTGAATACAAATCTAAGGAGGTCCTTTAGATCTACATTATTTAGATCTTCGAGCTTGTTAAAGAGTTTACTGCCGCGGGTACTACGGCTGATGCTGTTTAGGGCATTCGCAAAGCAGGTGGCGAACAGATACAATTTCTTCAACGTCTTCAGCTTCTGCAGTAATCGTTATGCGGTATGCCTAGTCGATCAGCATGTAGATCCACAGGCAGTGCCCCGTAAAGATTTTCGTGAGTACTCGGATATCCCTGCGAGGTGATCCGATCATAAATAGTGATCTGATAGGGCTTTCGTTCGATAATTGTTTTAAATGCTTTTGTTCTCTTGTACTGATGAAGGACTTTCGTGTTGATATTTACAACATTCTTGGGCTGCGGACGAACTGCAATGCCGCCTTCGTCCCTCTCTGTGCACGTGCAGACCACCTGTTTTGGCTCTATGCGAAACTCAGGTTCTGCAAAGATCTTTGTTACACGGAAACTCTTTAATGACCGTCGGTATGGTTTTTGTAGCATGACCTTCTACTGGTGGTTTGATAGCATATCTCACCGAAAAATGTTCCTTGGTAAAAGCAAGATCTTTGTACTTGATATTTAAAAAGCATTAGACAGAGTTTGGCATCAAGCTCTCTTGTCGAAAATGCGTACAAATGGAATCGACGAATCTCTTATTTAATGCAGTAGTAATTAAATTCGAACCATTCAATTCAAGTCATTTTGAATGGGTTCAAGTTTCCAGTTCAAAAAATAAACACTGGGGTGCCCCAAGGCTCTCCTGTTTCCTTTTCTCTTCCTCGTTTTCATAAATGACCTTCTGTCTGCTACTACTAGTCCAATTCACCAATTTTCTGATGACAGTAACCTCAGTTTCACATATTTGTTCTCGGTTTCTCGCCCCTGCTCTTCAGACGTAGAACTGAAACGGCAGCGTATGTCAAACTCATCAAACTCTGACCTTAACAGCATTGTATCATGGGGATCTCTTAACAGAGTAAAGTTTAATGCGCCTGCTTATAGCACTAAAAAGGCCATCACTGGCCATAGCCACAACCTGCCTACCACTAGACACCAACCTGCCTACCACTAGACACCAACCTGCCTTCCACTAGACACCAACCTGCCTAGACACCAACTACACTTGCAGGGGCTGTCACGATCCCATAGCGGAAGAAGATGTGAAACACCTTCTCTGCCAATGTCCAAGTGGCTTCAGCAAAAATAAAAATAAATAGAGTGGCGCAACAGATCGATGTGAACCAGGGCCAACTTTTCAACAATGTATGCTGTGTGTGTTAATTTCTTTACATACAAGGGGACCTACCATTTTTTGCCGAATCCGAACGGCACTTTAAGAAGTTTATCAAGTGAAAAAGAACAAGTCTTTTTTTCAGGTGACGATGGCAGGATACGAACCCAGACCTCCGGCGTAATAAGCACACACACTAACCACTACGCCGCGGCACCCCACAAGTGGCATCAGCAACGTTTTAAACTTCTAGGCAAATTCTTCTTTGAGGAGCTGGACGAGCTCGCAAGAATACCGATGGCAAATATCGTGAAGTTCAGCAGGGACTCTGGCTGGGCCAAGTTTCTCTTCGAAGCTCAGGATACTTCAAATAACTAAATATCATATTATATAAACTAAAATTTCTATCATCGCCCTTAACTAGAATACAATTCTTATGTCTGGGCTGGTGCTACCAAAACTGCACTGCACATCCTAGATAGGATCCAGAAACGCGCGATAAAACTTGTCCGTGACAGAAATATTGCGAAGTCTATTGAATCTCTCGAACATGGACGTAGATCATCACCAAAGATCAAATGCTCATCAGTTCACCCTTGGGCCCACTTTCAATCGTATATTTAAGTTTAGTGGTTTTTCTTAAGCCATGCAACGCGAATGTGGAGTGCTATCTTTCCTGCACAATACAACCCGCAACTGTTTAAAACAAGAGTATACGCCGGTACCTCTCCTCTTTTTCCTCTTTCTCTAATACTTCCTCTCATTAGATGTAAAACAATAACAAGGTAGCCAGTCCCTTGTGCGCGACTTTATTATAAAAAAAACTTCTATTCCAAAATGCGTATTTGTAATGGCTTCAAAGTTGACAGCTTTTATGTCTTTAATTTTTAAAACTAGTCTTATAATGTTGGTATAAAAAAATTTCAGTTCGGAGGAGTTAAAATTTAATAAGCAATTGCAAATACCAACTAGTGGGAGGGTTATAATCCGCCTAGGCGAATCGTTGGATACCCCACTCCAATTGACCACTGCCAACCTCCAAAATGCGTCAAAAATCTTGGTTGTTAAATTTCAGTTTATATTAACTTTAATTGTGTTGAGAATTTGTCAGTTTAGAATCTTTTGACGTGACATCAACCCCTTTTCAAAAACATAATTTTTTTTATCATATTTTTTATCAGATGTGGTATACACGTGTTGATCGCAGTTTTATATTAAAAATTTGATTTTTTAATTAAAAACGCCCCCAAAAGTGGGCGTGGCAAAAAATTTATTCATTTGAGTTGATAACTTACGCACATATCTGAACATTTTATGATGCAAGTTTTTTGGATTTAAAGAAAATATATCAAATAATAGCCGTTTATTAGAATCCATATTAAATATTACCACGCCCACAAGGGGGCTTCGTTTTTTTTTAAGATAATCACAATACACTTGAGCGAGGATATTGCATACCAAATTTCAGCTTTCTACTACAACTTTGATTTGTCATGCTAATAAGTAAAGTGGGCGTATTTCAAAAATGTTTACACTTGTACTGCTTCGGGACCTAGAAAGAACAGATATTAAAAACCATGTTCCTAGATCAAAATTTAAGGCCTAAGAACTACCGACAGACGGACGGACGGACACGGCTCATTCGAATTACAATTCGGTCTCGATCATATGCCCTTAAGGTCTTGGGGGTCTTCAGTGATTATTTCTCTATGTTACAAACTATGAATCAAACTTAATATACCTCCTATCCTATGGGATGGGGTATAAAAACAACCACTTAAAATTTTCCCGAAAAATGTTTGCTTAAATTTTTATAAATAGGTTTTTCATAGGCGGGTATTAAATGGACAAAAAAATCTGGAAAAACTATTTCCCATTTCCGCAACATGAAATTTCAAAAACAGTAAAATATATATCTCCGACACAGAGACAAAGTGAGTGTCAGGGCCTAATTAAAGCTGTTCAGAGGTCGCAACAAATTCCAACCGGCTAACTAACAAAGAAGTAGGGAGGAGTCCTAATTGAGGTTTTAAGACGTACGAATTCATTCCATGGCATATTGACAGTTTCCTTAACAGCGCAATCGATTCAGTGTTTTACATGAAGTTTAACCTTTTTGCTACATTTACAGTTGTGACTTCGAATTTCCACTAATTTTAATTTATACTAGTCGAGTTAGCAAAGTTTAGTGCTAGTGCCACACTGATGTGTTAAACTGTCCTGTCACAATGACGACTACAGAAAAGGTAAGAAATTTCTAAATTTATCTCCCTAACGTCTCCCTTAACGTACCTATGCAAACAGGTATACTGCCACTGGAAAGAATGGTGAGGAAAACACTATTTTTCGGGATGATATTATTTGATGATATTTAAAAACCTGTATTTAATTTTATATAACCCATGATAGGAGACAAGACATATTTACTTGCAATGACTATTTTTAAAAGAGGAACAGGATAAGATTACAAGCGTTCCCTATGGTTAAATTTGTTTTGTCTCTATATTTGTTGCAAGCTTAATCCGAAATGGCAAGAGACTCATAAAAAAAATATGAGAAGACCAACACGTTCTGCTGGCAAAAGGTTAAGAAAAACATTTCATTATAATTAATCATAAGGTATTCCTAGAATAATTTACTTAATGGTCTCGGATTTACGACTTAAAGTAGAAAAATAAAACCCCAGACATACGAGTCGCGTTGAGTAAATAAATTCACACCAATAATGTGGACGAGTTAGTGTTTAGACAACACGAAAACAGTTGTAATTTGTCTGGCCCACCATGGCTTGTCAGTAATTTAGCAACCCGAGCCGTTTATAAAGGTCACACGACAAAAGGTGTTTTCTCTTGTAGTTTAAAGACATCTTTATGTCTAAACATGACTTAAGTTTATGTCAGTTTGTGAGTTGCGACTTGTGTTTAAGGCAACAGCATTTTAAAGGCTTTGGGCTGCGAGTTAAAATGAATTCACGGCAGTTTCGTTATATGTACATACCTATATACATAGGAATAACTTTATATAAGGCCCTTCACGTTAAGTCTCACGGTAACTTTGATGATGTTTGCAACTTAATGATTTTAAGTTTTCTACACATCTGATTTGCGTCCATAATATTGAAAGATTTGGTGAAAAAAATGGTTGTATGTATGTTTCCTGTTACGTTTGCAGTTTCGACTTTTTCCTTTTGTATGTTTTTTCGGTATGCTAAAATCTAAACCGGAGGCTCACCTTTTTCAAGACGCTATGTCAGGTTAGGTATGAAAAAAAAATTCATGTATTGAAGGTTTTTGGATAATAAATCGAAAACCCATACCTATAACTCGAGTACCCTCTGCTCTACCCTGCCCTATAAGCCTTTTTAAAGGATATGTGAAAGGCAATTACCATGTCCAAAAAAATAGGTTAATTTTAGTCGGGTAGGGTAGGGTATAAAAATTTGTAAAGTATACAAAAATTATTCACACAAACAGAAACACTCCTAATAGCTGATATATGAAAAATTCCTTCACGGACCTTAAACTTTCTCTTTGTAGCTTGCTGAAATATACCCACAAGCAAAGCTAAGACGCACGAAAGATGCATTTCTTTCTTCTCCAGAAAAAAGAAACAGTTCAGTAGTTTAAGCAATTTTCAGAACAAAGCTGTGAAAACTGTATGCAATTATATGCATCTCTTTGGTATCACTAAAAACATTCCATGTGGTATGTGGGGAGCAGGTCTATTATTACAGACCTGCTCCCCACATTATCTGGAAGGCTGCATTTCATAATGATTGTGAGACTATTATACACACCTCTTTGTATCTCATTATTGTGTTGGTATGATTAGACAAAATGTGCTCATCCATCCTGACAAAAGTTACAGATTCATCTAAATATCTATAATTTAGATGGCAGGTGGCTCATTATGTTAAGTTAGTTTCTCGGAAGACTTCGCTACTGTAAACATGCGGTTAAATTACATACTATAGCTTACTAAATACAAAAAACCCATACATTTAAATGGAGTAAGATATGGATTGCATCTTGAATTTCTACGAAAATTTATGGAACAGTTGAAACAAATAAGAAATCATTTCTATGAATTTACATGAATTCTCTAAGGGCACATTCACAATAAAAGTCAATATATATTGAACTGATAATATTCTAAACGCGCCAAACTGACTGAATTGGGCTCAAAGAAACAGTTTTTTATCGAACATGGAAAGAGGGCAACGGTGGTCAAAGGATGCCCCCACAGAGGAGAAAGATGACGAGACCAAAGATATGTTCTACGAGCTCCTGGACAAAACTTATGAGCAGTGCCCTAGCTACGACATTAAGATTGTCCTAGGCGATTTTAATGCCAAGCTAGGAAGGGAGGGCATCTTTGGTCGTACTGTCGGAAAGCATAGCCTGCACGACACGACCTCCGATAACGGATTCAGGCTGATCGACTTTGCTGCGGGGCGACACGTTGTGGTAGCTAGTACACAGTTCCCGCATCTCAATATCCACAAAGGGACATGGAGATCTCCCGATCAATCAACCGTCAACCAGATTGACCACATTGCGATCGACGCAAGGCACTCCTCCAGTATCATGGATGTCCGAACTTTCCGAGGGGCCAACATTGACTCGGATCACTACCTTGTTGTAGCCAAGGTACGGCTGCGGATATCCCGACCAGCGCCAAGTAATGGAAATACTGTGAGGAAGTTTGACGTCGGCCGACTACAATCGCAAGAGATCGCCAGGTCCTTCTCCAACCGAGTCACTCAAAACCTTCTACGAAGTCCTATGCAGCCAGCATCAAGTATTGATAGCCAGTGGCAACATTGCCAAAATGCCATCAGAGACGCCGCCTCTGAAGTGCTGGGTTTCACACGGCCACCACAACGAAACCCCTGGTTTGACGATGAATGCCGGCAAGCACATGCAGCTAAACAGGAAGCATACAAAGCGGCGCTGCACAGAAGGACTAAAGCTGCTCGCGAGCTCTACGAGCAGAGAGGAGAGAGGAACTTCTCCGAAGGAAAAAGAGGGAGCACAAGAAGCGCGCGGTTAAAGAGATAGAGAGATGTTACAACAGGAATGAGGTTAGAAAGTTCTACCAAAGGATCAAAAGGTCCTGCCAAGGGTATAAACTTCGAACTGAAGCCTGTAAGGACCATCAAGGGAACATCGTTGTAGAATCGCAGTCGGTGCTGAGGATTTGGAAAGACCACATCTGCAGACTGTATAACGGCGAGGACCGTTACCAAATACCGCTGTCAGGCAGAACGAACCATTCAACCCGGGCGAAGACATTACCGACGAAGCATACGAACGATACCGCCCACCCGACCTGAAGGAGGTGAAATTAGCTGTGTCTAAGCTCAAGTGCAACAAAGCAGCCGGAGCAGATGGCCTAGCTGCCGAACTTTTTAAATCCGCTGGCGATGAGCTGGTTAGGAGCATACACCAGCTCATCTGCAAGATATGGTCGGAAGAAAGCATGCCCGACGAATGGAACCTCAGCATTGTTTGCCCGATCCTGAAGAAAGTAGACCCTCTGAGTTGTGCCAACTACAGAGGCATAAGTCTTCTTAACATCGCATACAAGATCTTCTCTGCTGTACTGTGTGAACGCCTGAAGCCGTTTGTTAACAATCTGATAGGCACATATCAGTGTGGCTTTAGGCCAGGAAAGTCCACCATCGATTAAATATTCACACTGCGGCAGATCTTGGAGAAAACCCAGGAATTCCAAATCGATACACACCACCTCTTCATCGATTTCAAGGTCGCGTATGACAGCATCTATAGACACAAGCTATATAGCTCAATGTCTAGTTTTGGCATCCCTGCCAAACTCGTCAGTCTGTGCAGGATGACGATGGAAAACTCACGCTGTTCCGTCAAGGTCGGCAAAGACCTCACCGACCCCTTTGATGTCAAAAAAGGATTTTGACAAGGCGACGCGCTGTCATGCGACTTCTTTAACATCATACTTGAGAGAATTGTGCAGAACCCTCGCGCCAACACCAGAGGTACAATCTTTCAAAAGTCCGTTCAACTACTCGCATACGCAGACGACATTGACATAATCGGTAGAACAAAGCGTGATATCAGTGAAGCCTTCGTGAGTATTGGGACGGAAGCGGCGAATATGGGTTTAGCAGTCAATGAGGGCAAAACCAAGTATATGCTGTCATCAAGAAAAGACACCCAACATCGACGTCTTGGACAAAACATTACCATCGACAGCTATAATTTTGAGGTAGATAGGGACTTTGTCTACCTGGGTTCCGCTATAAATTCAGACAATGACACCAGCGCTGAAATCAAACCAAGGATAACTTTTGCCCATCGCTGTTTCTTTGGGCTAAGGAGGCAATTGAGTAGCAAAGCCCTCTCTCGAGCAACTAAAGTGTCCATGTATAAGACCCTCATCATCCCAGTCCTGCTTTACGGTGCAGAAGCATGGACCCTGTCAAAGGCGGATGAAAACACTCACAGGCTGCTTCGAGAGGAAAATTCTTCGGACGATTTACGTTAACGTCTGCATAGACGAAGAGTGGAGGAGGAGATATAACATCGAACTGTACGGGCTGTACAGCGATACCGACCTAGCCAAAAGAGTCGAAACACAACGTCTACGATGGCTGGGTCATCTAGAGCGGATGGACACCAACGCCCCGGCCCGGAAAATTTTCGAATCCACACATTTTGGTAACGTAAGTAGGCACAGAGTCGTCTTAAGATCTGACCCGATGAATAATAACCCCTGTTAGGGTATTAGACCTCATGGGGCAGAATTTGGGAAAATTCGATTTGGTGCAGTTCTGTTCAGGCGAATTAGGTGTTGGACTCCATTCAAGCCAGGCTTTTAGTTAGCTTCTTGAAGAGTATTTTAATGACTCCCCAAAATTGTTTAGAACCAATCAAGGCTCGTCTGGGGTTAGCTGTACCGAAAGGAACAGTAGAGAGTCTGCTGATTCGTTGTCGTCGAAGCCACTATGGGTTTGTATCCTGAAAAGGAAGACGAGAATATGAAAATTGTTCCTTCTCGTGTGCTGGAACGTAGATTAATTCTAGCACATTTGTTAATGACGAAGACTTCAGCCTGGAAAATGTACAAGGATTTGCTAAAACTAACCGAATAGTTCACTTGAGGCAGTTCTGAGTTCCGAATTCGACTCCATTTTAGAACTGTCTGTACATGAGGATGTCAAACCGTGTTGGAATTGGTTTGAATCTTTGGGAGACTTTTTTAAAACCCGAATTCTGGTAGGTTATTGTCAAGGTCACCTATTATTATTAGGGGATTATGAATTTTTTTAAATCGTCTTTTTAAAGTCTGCAAACAACAGTGAGCACAGCTAAAGGTTGATTCTGGATGGTTTCTGCAATTGTTTGGTTCTCAAGATGTTATCAAATACACTTGGTCATAGCACAATCGTACTAAAGAAAAAACGTATAATGACCTTAAGACCAACGATAGGGCACGATTCGAAACTGAAGCAAGAAATTCTTCAGTGCTTAAAGCTAAAATGTAATTTGTCAAAACTATTAAAAACTGTGCCCTATCTTCCATTACAACACTCGACGCCTAACGAAAAGCAAACCTTCTTGTCCAAGCACCATTCAAAAGCAAAGACATTTTGCGGATTTTACACCCGACCCAGGGTATATTATTTTAATGCATAGTTTGTAACACAGTGACATAATCACCGTAGACCCCCAAGACCTTTTAGAGAAATGATGATGCCATTAGATATAGAGATATTAAGCCATGTCCGTCTGTCCGTATATGTAGGTCTTTCAAATTGAGGTATAAGACTAGGAGTGTAGTTTGTTTCTCATTTTTTACAGACAAACTATAAAAATTGATAAAATCGGCCCACAGCAACGCCCACATTTGACTTCCATGTGAGACTACCTCTAATTCACAATTTATTTCAAAATGCCTTTTGGTCAAGTTAGACAAATGCCAGAAGACTTTAATTAGGCAAAAAAATTTGTCGCTCACACTATCGACCATGCCCACTTCAACATGTTAGATCTTTAAAAACCTGATTTCTCGGTAACTTCATTAAATCGAAAAAAAAAAATATGACAAATATTAAAGATATGACCAATTGTTGAATTTGCTACATGCAAAGTATTGAGCTCCGCCCACTTTACGGGGCGTTATAAGGAAACAATATTTTTTTTGAGCAATAATTTCCGCTTTTATCGCATTCTTTCATGATTTGAAAGGTTAATATTAATTTTAATTTCTAGCCCAAACCAATTTTTGGGGGCGTGGCCAATACGAATAATCAAATCTAATGTTACATGGTATGAAGGGTCGGGTATTTAGAAGTTCTTTAGAACAGACGAACTCTTGCACTTACCCACTTATTTTTGAGTAGAAAACTACATTGGGAAGACTTTATTTCCGGTGGGGACAAATATATGTGTTCAGCTGATCCATAAAAGACAATTAGACTTCTCCGACCAGTTCCCGACCAATTGCAATTACGTCCAAGGTCATGGAACCACTGATTCTCAGCCTATTATCTTGAATTTCGGGAGCTTCTATTCTAAGTGACAATACGGCTTCTAAGGTTTAAGGGGATCTGACAGCTCATCTAACCAAAAAGTGGTCCACAAAAGTGAAGCTGCATCTTCTTGGAGAAAGAAAGGTTGTTGCGCTCGACATTTTCAAAATATTTTACAGAGGGTGACTTAAGGTTCTCTTTCGACAACGCGTGCATCAGAAATCGATGTCCCGATTTCCGTTTAATACAATGTCCTCGTAGAAATGCGTGTCATGGGCTCAGTTTTATTACCAATACTCTTTCCGATATTTTTGAAACATTTCGTGTCTGTCACATCTAATGGCATTTTTTGACTGATGACAGTAATATCAGTTTCCTATATTCGTTTTCTGGCAAACTCCCTATAGTCCCTTTGACGTTGAAATAGCTTTTCATTGTTTTTCCCATAAAGTACCGCTCCAGTAAAATAGGCAGCATTATGTGGAACATGATGTCTGCGGGATGTCTTTCATCGTCACTACAATTCTTAAGGGTTCACACCCTTAGTGCACCGTACGAGTACTCCTTTTCTCTCTTCTCAGATTATAGTTATATTGACTCAGTATAAGGGTGGCCATAGTATCCTGAATGCTTGTAAACAAATCTCTTGATTGCTCTAATTCTAAGTTTCCACTTGTCCTATTGACAAACTTTGACAGTTTTCCCCAATCAAAGACACAATTAGCAAAGCGTAAGCCAATTCATATGCAAATTCAAAGACACTCCATTTCTACTTGCCAATTTCTCAACATAACCTAAATATACGCCTTTTGTCAATTACAAGTCGACAAGTGGAAGCTTAGCATAACCTTATCAATTTTGATAAGTATGTTGTAATGTTTTTAGTTTTAATCAAAATCATTTGCCTTTGTTTTAGCTTTAAGGTAAAGTTTTGTTAGTTACGAGACCTTACTTATTACATTAGTTTTGTTAATTCACGCATTTGATTAACATTCAATTTTTAAAGCTGTAGTTTTAAAAGCTTAAAAGTCTAAGCTTGTAGATATACTTATAAAATCTAATCTAATAAAAATTTAAAATAGACTATTGAAAACTCATTCGCAGTTTTACGATATACATATTTCTAGCTTAAGATAGCGCCTAATTAAATTTTATTAACCAAGGTTAAGTCTAAAGTTATGTATAGGTATCGATCCCAGATACTTTTTACCTTCCCATTAATTTTCTATAAGGAGTAGGTATGTGAATTTGATTGTGCTATAAACTTTTATTGATAGTATTGTTGTGTAAGTATGAAAAATAAATTCACTATGCAATTTATGTAGATGATATACTTCTTTTTTTAAGGCCTTAAAAGACTATAAAATATGGTCGAGTTGCTAACATAATAAGTCAAGTGAAAAAAGTGAACATAATGGCTTTTTGAAGGATCCTCACCATGGTTTTAAAGCAACTTTTTAGTGAGTTTCACCTTTTCAGCGCAGCCTGGTTTTATAGATTGACAGAAAGTTCTTCACATGTGTCGAAATTCCCACGAAAATAGTAAGATATAAACTATTTACCGTTCATGTGACACACAATTACATGCTTAAATGTAATTCACATATCGTTACAATCGTTGCTTCTAAGCACGGTGTCCACGCACTGGGAATTTTCTTAATCGTGTGACCATAATAATTACGGGTGGCCTTATTTACGACCGAAAAAAGAGCCCAAACGCAAACTTGCCCATTTGCATAATCAGAGTCGTAACTTGGACCGTTGAGTGTTGGCCTAGGCGTTCACAACCATCTGCCTAAATCCATGATGGCTTTATTTCCAGTGTAGAGCTTGTTAAATTACAATAATTAAGTGAAGTATAGAGTTAGGGAAACCGTCGCAGATACGATTTTCTCATAAAATTTGACGGGCGGAAACGGTGCTTTCACGCTGATTTTTTTCCACCAAGAAGGTAGGTAGGAGTGTCTTATATGGCAACGTATATGAACCTTCTTAATTTTCAAAATAGAAAAAAAATTAAAATGGAAAGTATCATAAAAGTCTATAGCTGATAGGCTTTTCGAGAATTTAAAAAAAATTGCTGTTACAACAGAAGAGTCATAAAAGAGTTCAACTGGAAGTACACACAAAAATAATATGAAGGTCTTTAAATAAACGTGCCGACACTGGAAGTCGGCAATAATGAGCAGAACGATCGAAATAAATGAATTATTCGTGAGATTTTCTCCATCACGATTGACACATCCGAGAAAAGGCAACGAATTCTTAATGAAGCTGAATTTTAATTTACCTGGCGTCCCCATCAATCGAGGTGCACAATGACTTCTGTTTTTTTTACTTGAGACAAGGCAACGTAGCCGGTTGACAAAAGCTAAAAAAGAAGAAAATACCTCATACGAAACGGATGTGCTTGCTTATATGGCCAGGCTTAGGGATCGATTTTGTCGGTCACTTTTATGCTCGTGTGATTTCGTCATTATTGTGTCAAGCATAGCTTTAAGAGCAGATATTCAGCGCGAGATCATCATAGGTTTACTGAAGTTAATTAAAGTTTATCCCAGAAAAGGGAGTTAGGTTTTCAGTATGCAAAAAATTCTGTGGAAGAGTTCGAACTCTTGGGTTTTTCCTCACTTTTTCAAGGGTTTTTGGTAGGTTTTATATTACCGAAATAAATAAAACGCGAATGGAAAGGATCAGAACCAACTAATAATTAAGCTCCTGTAATACTCTCCAAGAGCAATTTAAGAGTTATGTCCTGATATTTCATACTTGTAGAGTGTTATAAGAGTCTTATGAGAGCTTTAAAAGTGCAAAATTATAAGGGCTATTTAAGTCTTTTAATAAGTGATTTACTCTTGTTTTAAGTAACATAAGGTAAAACAATAAGTAAAATATAATAAAAGACTAGTGCTCTAATAGAATAAGACTGCTCTTTTAATGTTCGGTTTGGGATAAAGGAAACTAAGCTCTTTTGCAGTGTCAGTTAGGTTAAATGGACTTCTTTAAATCAATAAAACCCTTCCTCTGATAGTTTCTTGACTTCAATTATTTTTAAGTATCGTCTTTTATTTATTTTATTAAGAAGAGTTTCCTTAACTCAATTGAAAACAATTATTCGTTAAGAATAACAACTACGTTACGCTGTTCTAAACTCCACCTATACCTACGAAAACTTAACAACTTTTGTTGCTTTTTACAAAAAAAAAAATTAAGCAAACTGAATAATTTAAAAAAAAATGCAATTTAATTTAGTAAAAAAACAATATTGAAAAGCATTGGTTATGGCTTTATAGTGACAAGTATTTGGTAACCCTCAAACAAAAGAAGACCGTCAAGCAAAAAGTTACGATGATCAAGTTTTACGATGCACATTATTTGCTAGCAACATTATTTTCGTCAGTCAACGAACTAAGTGTTTTGAAGTACATCTAGGAAACCTTTTACTATTTCAAAACTGCTTAGGTTTTTTTTTGTCCGTCCGTCCGTCCGTCTGTCTGTATGTCACATGTTTTAAGGCCTTAAACTTTAAGCTAGGGAGCTGAAATTTGGTATATAGGTTCATTGCCATTCGAAGCAGTACAAATGTAAAAATTTTTCCAATCTGCCCACAGACACGCCCAAAATCGGTGCTATTGTGCAACTACCTCCAGAGCTTTCAAAGCTGTAAGACGTCTTAAAAGTCTGAAATTTGGTATTTATTATCTCCAGTTTATTGCAAGATACACAAAATAAAAATTTAAACGCTTTACCTCCCCAAGTGGGCGTGGCATCAATTTAGAGGTTAATTTTTCAAATGCATTTTATACAATATTTTTGTTTCAAATCGTGAAAAAATTGCTCAATAGATTATGTTCAAAACACATAGTTCTACATTTTTTTTATACAAGACTTTAAACCAGGCCCACGCTTGGAGGCAGAATTAAAGAAAAACCTAAAAATTTCCAGAAAAACGTAATTTCAGAGAGAATAAAAAAAAAATTAGCGAGTTAGATAAACGGGATTTTATTCTAGATTTCGTTCATACAAAGTTTATACCATGCAAAGTTTAGACACGCCCCCTAGAGGTCAATTTTTTAAAAATATTGAATTTGACACAAAAGATTGCATTTTTACGTACATTTAAGCTCAACTTGGAAATATCTGCGTTATAATTGCTGGTTTGTAAATAGGGGCGGTTGGACCACGCCCCTTTTAAAAGTTTAAACTTCTTATAAAATACCAAAAAATAACATCAGCATCAGCATTTTACAATGTGGGATAGTATGAGGTATGCAACGGTCCGTTTTACGGACTGTAATTTTGCGTATACACTGTAGCACTTTACTCATTGGTTTTTATTTCATTTGTTTAAATGGGCTTGAAAGCTTGCGGTTGGAAACGGCATTTTTAAAAAATTTTACGGCCTTTGTCTTGCTTTTTAAACGCTACATATAGGTACTTCAGCAAAGTTTTTTTTAGATCGTTATAACCGTTAAGGGACTAGACATATTTAAAAAATCGTTTTCGAATATGTTTTTACGTTTTTGAGTCAAACCTTTCGAAGTTTTCATTCCCGACCCAGGGTTAATTAAGTTTGATGTATAGTTTGTAACGCAGTGAAATAATCAACGTAGACCCCTAAGACCTTTTAGAGATATGAATGGGACCGACAGGAGAATCGATTAAGCATGTCCGTCCGTCCGTCCGTAGGTAAATAACTTTTACGCCTTAAATTTTAAGGTAGAGAGCTGAAATTTGGTGGGTTGGCTGGAACTCCATTGGACCAGACCAAGTTTGAAAATTAGCTGAATCCGCCCACTACAGGGGTGTATTGTGCGACCATCTCTAATTTAAAAAAATACTTTTTCCAAATTTTAGCTATGTTACAATGGTGCTAGCGCATTCATTTTCGGTATGTAATATTGCCTTGTAAATGTCTTTGAAGTAGCCAAAAAAGTTTGGCATTTTCATTGACCACGCCCACTTTTTTAAGGGATCTTAGCTTAAAATGACTGTTTTTCAAATGAAATTTGACTAAAAATTATATGACAAAAGTTGTAGATATTAGCATTTTCTAACTTTTATGTGAATTTAGTATGTGCCTCCACCCACTTTTGTGGGCGTGGTGTTAAAAACAGTGATTTAGGATTAAGGATTTTTAGGCCGAAATGTATGCAACCACGTATTATAAAGCATTCAACAGTTATATTTTTGTATCCCGCCCACTTTTTGTAAGCGTGGCAGTTTTTTTTTTTTGTATGGTCGGTTATTTTGCAATCCGTCGTAGATGGACTGAAGCTTTTGCATACGCACTGTTACACTTTCTCACTTGTTGAATATACATTGAATTTAAGTATGGACTATGCCCGATATTTATTAAAAAGTTATGCTTTATTCCATATGCTTTATTTCCTCCATCGTTTAGCAACGACCGTCCGTCCGTATGTAAACAACTTTCAGGTCTTAAGTTTCAAGCTAGAGAGCTGAATGCTGGTGAGTAAACTGGAAGTCCAGCCCTTCAGATCAACTAAAATTAGTTGAATCCGCCCACAGACACGACTCTAATTTTTAATAATACTTCTTTCAAATTTTATTTATGTTACATTGATGTGTAAAATTGCTTTGCATTGACCACGCCCATTTTTCAAGGTATTTTAACTTAAAATTACTGTTTTTCAATATGATATTTAAAATAAAATCACATAACAAAAGTTATAGATACATTTTTTTACTTTTTTGCTTACAAAGTTTATACTTCCGCCCACTTTTGTGGGCGTGGATTTAAAACAAGTGTTGTTTCTAGTTAAAAAGGCGGAGTCTTAGTCCGAAATGTATGCAACCACCTAGCATAAAGCAATTAAGAGCTATAATTTTGTATTCCATCCACTTTTTGGAGGCGTGGCAGTTTCCTTTTTAGGTATGGTAGGGTATTTTGCAATCCAACGCAGACGGACTGAAATTTTTACATTTCGGACTCATAAAACAACTATTTTGAATTTTTTTCGATTCCTGTTAAACTTTCTTCCAATAGCGCAGCCACGTGTGCTAGCATTGGATATTTTTTTTTTTAATTCTATGGCCGCCGGTTCTTATTCTATGGCCGCCTTAATGGTAAAACTAACTTTATAATTAACTTTTTATTACGTTTTTTTAAACAGGCTTCGGAAAAACTTGGACAATTCAATTTTTTTTTATAATTTTCTTTTATTCGCTTTGTACTTTCATCAATTCTGAACAATATTGCTTTACCGTTAATTGTTTTTGAAAGTGCTTTTATGGCTTTGAGTAAAATTTAGTTAAATTAAGAAGATTTTTAAACTTTAAAATTTTCTATAGTTTTCCTTATGCGTTTCTGCGACTGGCTATATTACCGCAATTTCGTGAATTCGTATTAAAAACTGAGGTTCATTTAGATGTCGCGTCTAATGGTTGATTTATTTAAGTCTAATATGAGAACAAAATTATCTTTACACTGAAAATTATGATACAATTACAATTTCTTATTCACAGCATAAATACCTAATAACCATTCATGACTTCTTCGAGCAACGAGTAAAACTACGTGAGAAAAAAAAGAAAATCTGAATCATAGCCCCTGTCCTAGATTTATTCACTCCGACTCCGACCTGTGTAGAAAGTTTAGCCTTAGCTCAAAAGTGCACGCACGAGCATTATTCAGTTCACAGAATATTACGTGCGCCTTCAATTCAAACTTATTGTGACTGTGGGCTCATTTCGACATTATGAAAGGCAGAGTTGAAATTTTTTTGAAGGCACACACAGACTAGCCATATCAGCCAACGCACGCAGGGTATTGACCATTGAACCGAAGAAGTACTACGCGCTGAATTGCTTCATTACAGCCAACAAGCGCCCAACCAACAACATCTGGAGCGGAAGTCTTCACATGTGAAAGCACTCGTTTAATAAGCCAGTTGATGTTGTGCCTTGTACCCTTGCACGTTGCCAATGAAAGTATATGTACCATAACCGTTGCATGGTTGTAAAATTGTTGAGTTATGCCTGAGAAGCTTCGCCTGCATTGCATACACACGCACGAAAATGCAAGAGGCGGTATCCCAAGGGAAAACAAAAACATGGATTTCAAGTGTAGTTCACAGGTGAAACGGTGTTTCAATTACCAGGGAGCACTTGAATGTCTATTCCACCACTTATTGTGTACTTGTGTACCTGCGCATCGCCTCGTCAGCGTCAAGCGATATCGTTTGACTTGACCAAAGAAGAATGCGCGCCACGCAGAGAAGCCTAAATTGTTCAATTTAGCTTGTCACCGAAAGACAAGAGAGAAGCGACCAACTTCCGCAGCGGAGTAGGTTTCCATTTAATGCCCTGGTATCAGCTTACAGGCGATGGCGTCCTAAACAATGGTTTCGGTCATTTTCGACTTCTAAAGGCCACAGGGAAAGGTAGTATTTTGCACAGTGAATGCAATCCATTGACATGGAACAACAACGAGATTGCGGACTTGTCTGTGGGTCTCTTAGGAAATGCCTCACCTACTCTTGTAATGAAAGGTTATTATTATGTTACGGCTTCAACAAAGGGAGATAATGATCGGGATTGCAACTTCCAAACATGTTTGCAAAGATTGGTTGATGTTAAGTGTTGAAACACTTTCATTAAAAACAAAATTTTTCTTGATTTCATCTGGATTCTGCCTGATTGACTAAAGCCAGTTCACAACTCAGTCATGTTGACAATGACTTCTAGGCTTTTCTTCGTGGCTTGCCTTTTGGCCGACTGAAAGTAAAAATTAAGCCATAAATTTTTACTTTTAGTCTGTAAACTGAAATAAGTGATATTGCAATTTTAATGTTGGTTGGCGAAAACTATAGAATCGGCGAAAACATTATCGACGGTTAAACTCGCTCATCTAAAGTTGGGCTATATGATGCCCAGAGGTGCCAAGTTGCTAAATTTTCTTCAATGCACTACGATTATTTAACGAAACCAATGAGTGGGACAAAAATGAGGAACTCCCCGTTGTGAGTCATCAGGGCACATCTGCAATAATTAATATTGTATAATCATTGCGGTCCCGCAATCCACTCAATACACGGCTACTGCACGGCTACGGCTGCTGGGCTCAACTACAGTGAACAGTGGTTTGATTGGGAGTCTAAGGATGCAAGAATTATATATTTGCCTGGATTAGTCAGATTTAAAAAATCGGGATGCTAAATTGTAATCACTTAGACTCGTTATAAAATTACATGATCAGGTCACCTAACCCATCGAGTTTACGGACCCAAATTAAACTTCAATAAAAACTTCCACTTAGGATTTACAGAAATACAGAAAAAACCGTCGTCGCGTCGTGTACATCGAAATATCGAATATAACCCGGTATGTAATCTACTCGGAATCAGTTGAAGACCTTGGATTGCCGTAAGTATGCCTGCGCTCTGCGGGCTCTCTGATATTTTACTCAAAATCAGTTGGGCGTATGAAAAAAATTGTAGGACATAGTCTGTCGCAAATTTTATGCGCATTGAAGCTGTAGAAACCGAGATAGCTAATCGCGAAAAACTAATTTCTGTTACCTTTGCGCATGTGTAGGCAGCTTACTTAGCGAACATGAGATTTTATGATACTTTTAAGACAGCCTTAAGATCTCCAAAATAAAGCCGTATACGAGTATTCAGCTTGTTCCTCATTCCGAGGTTGACTCCTTTTTTAGCTTAAGTGACTGCAATATGGGCAGGGTAACTCAGACACACCATTGTGCCACTTGAGCTCGCATAAGAACAGCCACTTCTACCTTACTTACATACTTAAGGGGGCGCTTAGGTCCGGGGTGGACCTGGGCCTCAGCCTACAAGCTTCGCCAGCCAGCTCTGTCTCTAGCTAGCCGTCTCAAGTTTGGCACGCGAAGTCGGCTGAGGTCCCTTCCATTTGCGTGCGCGACCTGAGTCTCGGTGCTCCTCTACTGCGCTGTTTCTGCGGGGTGGATTCGAAGATTTTCCGGGCCGGGGCGTTGGTGTCCATCCGCTCTAGATGACTAAGCCATCGTTGTATTTTGACTCTTCTGGCTAGGTCGGACACTGTACAGCCCGTATTGTTCGATGTTATATCTCAATCTCCGTCTGTACGATGGGACCGTAAATCGTCCAAAGAATTTTCCTCTCAAGGCAGCCCTTTTCATCCGCCTTTGACAGGGTCCATACTTCTGCACCGTAAAGCAGGACTGGGATGATAGGGTCCTATACATGGACACTTTAGTTGCTCGAGAGAGGGCTTTGCTACTCAATTCCCTTCTAAGCCCAAAAAAACAGCGATTGGCAAGAGCTATCCTTCGTTTGATTTCATTGCTGGTATCATTTTATCAGTAAGGGACGACAAAGTCCCTTACTGCCTCAAAGTTATAGCTGTCAATGGTGGTGTTTTGTCCAAGACGTCAGCATTGGATATCTTTTCTTGATGACGGCATAAAAATACTTGGTTTTGCCCTCGTTGACAGCTAAACCCATATTCGCCGCTTCCGTCGCCTTGTCTAAAGATTTTTTTTACATCAAAGGGGTCGGATCGACTTTGACAGAACGTGAATTTTCCATCGTCATCAATTTAGACGAGATTTGCAGAAATGCCAAAGCTAGACATTGCGCTATATAGCTTGCCTCAATAGATTCTGTCATACGAGGCCTTAAAAATCCAAGTTTTCTCCAAGATCTGCCGCATTATGTGAATACTTTGATCGATAGTGGACTTTCCTGGTCTAAAGCCACACTGATATGTCCCTACGGCTTCAGGCGTTCACCAGTAAAGCAGAAAGAAGACTGATGCCTCTGTAATTGGCGAAATTCAGATGGTCTCCTTTCTTCAGGATTGGGCAAACATTGCTGGGGTTCCATTCGTCGGGCATGCTTTCCTCCGACCATATGTTGCAGATGAGCTGGTGCATGCTTCTTACCAGCTCATCGCCAGCGGACTTAAAAGGTTCGTCAGCTGGGCTGTCTGCTCAGCCTGCTTTGTTGCATTTGAGCTTAGACACAGCTACTTTCACCTTCTCCAGGGCGGGTGGGCGGTATCGTTCGTATGCTTCGTCGGTAACGTCTTCGCCCGGGTTGAATAGTTCGTTCCATTATACAGTCTCCATTATACAGTCTGCAGAGTGGTCTTTCCAAATCCACAGCACACTGCGATTCTACAACGACGTTCTCTTGATGGTGCTTACAGGCTTAAGTTTGTTTTTTATACCCTTGGCAGGACCTGGCTACCCTTGGCAGGACCAAACTTTCTACCCTCATTTCTTTTGTAACATCCCTCTTTCTCTTCAACCATCGGAAAAACCGGTGCACTTCTCTCCTCCTATGCTCGTAGAGCTCGCGAGCAGCTCTAGTCATTCTGTGCAGAGCCGCTTTGTATGCTTCCTGTTTAGTTGCATGTGCCTGCCGGCATTCATCGCCAAACCAGGGGTTTCGTTGTGGTGGCCGTGTGAAACCCAGCACTTCAGTGGCGGCATCTCTGATGGCATTTTGTCTTGTCAATGTTGCCACTGGCTATCAACACTTGACGCTGGCTGCATACGACTTCGTAGAAGGTTTCAAAAGACTCGGTTGGAGAAGGACCTCTTACGATTGTAGTCAGCCAACGTTAAACTAAAAACGTTAAACTAAAAAAAAAAAAAAACTTCCTCACAGTATTTATATTACTTGGCATTGGTCGGGATATCCGCAGTTGTACCTTGGCAACCTACAACAGTTGGCCCCTCGGAAAATTTGGGAAGCCTTGATACTGGAGGAGTGCCTTGCGTCGATCGCAATGTGGTCAATCTGGTTCGCGGTTGATTGATCGGGAGATCTCCTGGAATCTGTTATCGCAGTTTTTCATCCTTCTTTTGTCCGGCCCGTCCCACAGCATTTCTTGGATGGCAGTAATGCCTGCCTTGCAGTCGTTTAGGGCTGCACGTGAAGATTCCACGTGAAGATCCGAAACTCGTTGTCCTTTTGTCGATTGCATTGGTCGTCAACAATCAATTCGTCTGTATCCGAAGCTTCTTGCTGCTTCGTAACTGGTCTTTTGTGGGCGGAAAGTCATCTCGACGGCACGACCCCCAACCTGGAGGACCAGATCCTTTGTTTAGCTCTTAGGACGGAGAGCCGGATAGCCCACTAAAATTGTGCCTCTGGCTTTAGCTTGTGAACTGTGCATCACCTTTATGAGCTTGGTACCTACCTATCAAAACGATGATAATGAGAATGCAGCACCTATGTTTTTATAAGTTTATTGGTCTTTCGCCGGACTCTTTGCAGCTTAACTCTTAAAAGAAACTCTTTCTTTGGTCTAAAAAGTCCATTTGCTTCTTCTCTATAAACATTTTTAACTCCTTAAAGAAAAAAAAGACAAATTGTAAGTCACTGTTTAATAATTACGGCATTCATTTCAAAGATCTCCAGATAAAAATAAAAATTTTAATCACAGCTTTGCCTAACAATGATACAGCGCCACACTACACTAGTTTTTCCTTCCAAACCAGCCTCTTGTCCGTAGGTACAATTATTGTTTCCAAGAAAAATAGCAGACAGAAAGAAAAAATCGCAAACAAAGCCTAGCGGACTAGCCCCGCGACAATATACGGCAACTACAGCAAACGGAATGGCGACAATGGCCTAATGCGTTGGCGCAAGCTATTATGCACGCCTGCTAAACCGTCGACATGAGCATAAGCCTCTTTTTTAATGGAAATATTAAAAAAGAAAAAATAAGAATCATTTCCGTTCCGTAATCAAATTACGCGAGCATTCAAATCCACCGCGCGTACTTTACATAGTGAAATCGCAGAAGTTGAGTCTTTTGTGTGCGTTTAAATTTCTTAACCGCAACCCCTTGTCCCGGCTTTAGCGGGTCTTGGATGAAATATCAGCGCACAGGTAATTGCACTAATAGTATTCACCTCTGCCGCATCTAAGGCTAGGCATGGAGTGAATAGAACCTCAAGCTAAAGTTACGGCCGGCTGTACACTTGCGTGGTACACATAGACGTTATACATGACTTTGAAAGCGCACTTGTAATTACGGGTAGAACACAAACTGAAACATGAGATCGATGGGGAAGCTAGTGTTTTTCTCTGTACCTTTACAGAAAAGGCGTGTGAGCGGTTTCTAATTGATTTTCTCTTCTGGGCTATTATTCTTTTTTGAAATGGACTCCAAGCCGAGATTTCAATAACTTAGATGGGAATCTCGTGGAAATTTCAATAACTTATCTAAGGCAATTACGGCTCTATGTATCAGGATTGCTGGGTGATAAAATTCCATTATAAGACTCATGTTCCTGCTATAACCGTTAGAGACATTTTGAAAGTGTTGTAAGAGTACCAGGATGTAATTTCGAAATATGTTGAAACCTTTAAAATATGTCTTACTTCTAATCATACATTTATAAGCAACTCATCTGTAAATTACCCAAAGGGAATTTGTTTTCGTATGCATTAACATTCTTACGCAAATAATGTCAGTTCTCAGTGCACAAGTCATTCGTCATCGGGATTCTGTCAACACTTTCTAGTATAAACTTAAGGTATCTTTAAGCACGCAATTTTGTGTTGAGCATTGAAGATAATAGATTGATATATTACTGTCATTGAAGATAAATGCCGTGAATACATTATTGCCTTGCCTGCTGACCAGATTATGGTGGTTACCTGCATCCCGAATATTATACGGGGAGGACCTGTCACCAAAGGTCTGTTACATTATGAGGTCTTGCGATTATAACACCTGGATAACATTATCTTGTCTGCACCGAAGTGTGGCTAGTTCTAATCAGGGTACTGAAACAGATAAAATGACGGGTAAGCCTGAGTGCTGCAACGACATTTCTCTCATCGCAGAAGTGGATTACTATTAAGGGCTCTGATAAGCCAGGTTTATTGTCCCATATAGGCTCGAACATGGATCTGAGAAGCCTAGCGCACAATCCATAAATTGGAAGGCCAGATCCAGGATAGCCTAGTAGGGTCTAATAACCCCACCATAAAAAACTTATCGAAACAATCAAGTTCTGTCAATCTTTAAAACGAAAGACATGTGTATGCCTTGTTGGAGCCCTGCGTAGAGTGTTCACAAAGCCTGGCATTACACGAGCGACGAATCAGTTTTTGGGTACATTTAGTCTTATTTAGGCTTTCTACTGTCATCGTAAGTCGCTCCCATAATACCCATTGTTTCTCGAGGTTATCTCAACTGTCGACGAAGGCTGTTCTGTCGCTCGTGGAAATAAACCCCTAAGTCCTCAAATGCGATGTCGCTTCAAGTCCAGCCAGGGGGAAATATTCTTTTTTATCCTACCCAGAGTTTCTTTTACTGTTTTTATTCGTTTTAATTTATAACGTGGGGTGCCGTGGCGTAGTGGTTAGTGTGTGTGCTTACTACACCGGAGGTCTGCGTTCGAATCCTGCCATCGTCACCTGAAAAAAGACTTGTTCTTTTTCACGGCCCCCACCTCCGCGAGGGTCTGACAAGCCCTCCGAGAGTATCATTTGTCTTGAAAAACTTCTCAAAGTGCCGTTCGGATTCGGCAAAAAATTGTAGGTCCCCTTGTATGTAAGGAAATTAACACACCAGCATACATTGTTGTGAAGTTGGCCCTGGTTCCCCTCGAGCTGTTGCGCCACTCTATTTATTTATTTATTTTTAATTTATAACGTTGCAAAATTATTTGAGGCTCGAAAAATTTACCAAACAACTGAAAGGTCCTCTTACGTGTATAAAGCTCAGACTGAAGCCAGTGAAGGCGATCAAGGACTCTTCGTAATGTAATCGTAGCCGGTGCTGAGGTTTTGAAAAAAACCGTTTCTGCAGATTGTATAAACGCGAAGACGGAGCCAATCCCGCTGACACGCAGAATAAACTAATAAACTAAAACTAAATAATGATGTGAAAGTAGCTGTGTCTAAACTTAAGTTCAACAATGCAGGCGATGCTGAATGAAACCTCAGCTTAGCTTGCCCAATCCTCAAGAAAGGCGACCCTTTGAATTGTGCTAACTGCAGAGGCATCAGTCTTTCTTACATCGCATATGCAAGATCTTTTCTATCGTACTGGTTGATCGCCAAAAGCCGTTTGCCAGCAATCTATGATAGGTCTGGCTTTAGGCCAACAAAGACCACTATCAATGAAATATTCAGCACTGGAGAAAACTCTGGAGTTCCAAAACGATACCCACCACCTTTTCATCGATCTCAAGGTCGCTTATGACAGCATCTACAAGAGACAAGATAAATACGACCATGCCTTTTTTGGCATCCTAGCCAAACTTTTTAGTTTATGCAGGATGACGATGGAAAACTCACGTGCGCCGCTCCGTCAAGGTTGGTAAAGACCTCACTGACCCCTTTTATGTCCAAAAGGTTTCAGTCAAAGCTATGCGCAATTAAGTGTTATTTATAAGACCCTCATCATCCCAGTTCTGCTTTACTGTGCAAAAGCCTGGACCATGTCAAAGGCAGATGAAAACGCTTTTGACTGCTTGGAGGGGAAAATCTTTCGAAAGATCTATGGCCCCATCTGCATATAGACAAAGAGTGGAAGAGGAGATATAACTTTTAACTGTACTAGGTCGGTGTCACTGTACAGCCCAGTGACACCGACCTAGCCAGCAGAGTCATCTCTATGCAGAGGAGGTGCATAGAGACTCAGATGGCGCACGCAAGTGAAAGGAGTCTCAGCATCAGCATCTTCGAGTGCCAAACTGGAGACGGCTGGCTGGAGACAGAGCTTCCTGGCGAAGTTTGTTGGCTGAGGTCCAGATCCACCCTATCACCTTAAGTAAGTTAGTAAGTGAAATTATCACCGTAGACATCTCAAACCTTTTAGCGGAATGATCGAGACCGACATGTGCATTGATTAAGCCATAAACGTTCGTCTGTCTCTATGTGTGAATTATTCAAGTGTGTAAAATTGAGGACTTCTACGAAGTCCTATGCAGCCAGCATCAAGTATTGATAGCCAACGGCAACCATTGAGTTGGCCATCAGAGACGCCGCCTCTGAAGTGCTGGGTTTCACACGGCCACCACAACGAAACCCCTGGTTTGACGATGAATGCCGGCAAGCACATGCAGCTAAACAGGAAGCATACAAAGCGGCGTTGCACAGAAGGTTTAGACACTGATCAGACTATAAAGAGATAGCCAACTATGCAACCCCCTGCCCGATAAAACCCGCAAAAACACCTACAGGGAACGAAACGGAACGTATTGAAATTTACCATGGGATTTGCCTTTGATTTTCTGTCTGCGTGAAACACTCGCCAGCTGAGAGTTTAGTAGTGTGCCAGGCAAAACACAGAACACATACGCAAAAGAGAATATGCAAAAAGAGAATTCTTGTGCCGAGTTGGCTATCTCTTTATAGTCTGATCAGTGGCCTAGAGCTGCTCGCGAGCTCTACGAGCAGAGGAGGAGAGAGGAACACCGGCTTCTCCGAAGGAAAAAGACAGAGCACGAGAAGCGCGCGGTTGAAGAGATAGAGAGATCTTACAACAGGAATGAGGTTAGAAAGTTTTACCAAAGGATCAAAAGGTCCTGCCAAGGGTATAAATTTCGAACTGAAGCCTGTAAAGACCACCAAGGGAACATCGTTGTAGAATCGCAGTCGGTGCTGAGGATTTGGAAAGACCACTTCTGCAGACTGTATAACGGCGAGGACGAAGCAAATACAGCTGTCAGGCAGAACGAACCATTCAACCCGGGCGAAGACGTTACCGACGAAGCATACGAAGATACCGCCCGATACTGCCGAACTTTTTAGATCCGCTGGCGATGAGCTGGTTAGGAGCATGCACCAGCTCATCTGCAAGATATGGTCGGAAGAAAGCATGCCCGTTGAATGGAACCTCAGCATTGTTTGCCCGATCCTTGTGCCAACTACAGAGGCATCAGTCTTCTTAACATTGCATACAAGATCTTTTCTGCTGTACTGTCTGAACGCCTGAAGCCGTTCGTCAACAATCTGATAGGCACATATCAGTGTGGCTTTAGGCCAGAAAAGTCCAACATCGATCAAATATTCACACTGCGGCAGATATTGGAGAAAGTCCAGGAGTTCCAAATAGATACACACCACCTCTTCATCGATTTCAAGGCCGCGTATGACAGCATCTATAGAGACGAGCTATATAGCGCAATGTCTAGTTTTGGCATCCCTGCCAAACTCGTCAGTCTGTGCAGGGTGACGATGGAAAATTCACGCTGTTCCTACAAAATCGGCAAAGACCTCACCGACCCCTTTGATGTCAAAAAAGGATTTAGACAAGGCGACGCGCTGTCATGCGACTTCTTTTACATCATACTTAAGGGAATTGTGCAGAACTCTTCCGCAAACACCAGAGGTACAATCACAAACACCAAAGAAACAGCGATTGGCAAGGATAACTCTTGCAGGGACGGCGCAGTAGAGGAGCACCGAGACTCAGGTGGCGCACGCAAGTGGAAGGGGACCTCAGCCAACTTCGCGTGCGAAACTGGAGACGGCTAGCTAGAGACAGAGCCGGCTGGTGAAGCTTGTTGGCTGAGGCCGAGGTCCACCCCGGACTGTAGCGCCACCTTAAGTAAGTAAGTAAGTAAAATTGAGGAAGAAATCAAATATTTAGGCCATTGTGACTAGACGCAAGAACTATTTATTAAGACACCGGTCTTCCTTTTTTAACTTACTTATTTAACTGCAAGCTTCATCCTTGCCTTTATGAAAATCGCAGACTCGAAATAATACTATAACTCTAGACAATACGGACGGCTTGTGCTCCGAACTTACCATAGCATACGAGAACGTTGGATACAGTGTGCCCGGTATACCGCATGTAAATCTCATAAGACCACGGTGATGGTGGGCAAACGCGCATGACTTACAGTTTTAGTAAATTAAAAATTGAAGCTTTTTAGGATATAAAACTCTTACACTTATATGAACTCTCTTGCCTTATTGTTCGTATAGAAGATTACGATTTAATGATTGCTGTGGTCTTTCTGTGCAGGATGACATTTGTTTCGATAAAGCTTCAGCTCCGACATTATTGGCACACGAATTTTGCTTTGAAATTCGCTTTAAGATTTGCAAGGAGATGCAACTCCTGATTTTTCAATATTGAAGGTAAGTAACATGCCAGCTTGAATGCCACAGGCTTTAAGAAAGGAAGCTAGACAATTGTTTCAATGCAATAACTGGATCGATAAAACTTTTTCTAAAACCTATTTTGAACGGAATACATACGTGACTAAGCCTTGTGATGAGCGACGGTTGGACTCGAACGCCCCACGCGGAAAATCCAGTAGAGCAGCACCGAGACTAAGATGGACAGACGCCTACAAGTGGAAGGGGACCTCAACCAACTTCAACTTCTCAACGTTAAAAGCTGTAGACGGCTATTTAGTAACAGAGATGACTGGCGAAGCTTGTTGGTTGGAGCCCAGTTCAATGCCGCACCGTAAAGCCGCCTTAAAGTTAAAAAAGATTGGTACATTCGCTACATTACAAGTTAGACTCCCAATCTTGTCGTTTGGGGAATCGAAAAGAGATGTTTTTAGTTGTAAGTGGTAAGTGGCCATTCTCAGTTCAGCTATTAGTTCAAATCCGGATGTTAGTAAAATTTGTGATCTTGATCATAGATGACGTGCTTTGAAAAGCCCGTTTATCTGTAGGTACCGAACGAGCTTTTGGCTGCAGTGCATTTCAAGTATAGTGAAACCTACTTCTTCCTCAAGAGATTTTTAATTAAGAATCTGTATCAGATGCTCACTTAAGGACCCCTGCTTACTAATGCATATAATTATGCACTCGTATCTACCTGATTATCAGATTGCGAAGATGGCGAACTTGCGATTACAACCACCACAGGTTTTTATTTTTAGTTTTTACCGATTTGCATGTAGAAGGCGCATATTCCTTTTTTTCTTCATTTCCTCTGTTACAAGGATCACATCACATTTTTAACGACTTAATAATAACGACTTTCTTAATAATTCTGGAAGTCTTCTTTAAGCTACAACAAGTTTTTTTTCCAGAACCATTATTATCAGTCATTATTACGAGTATCCTTAATACCTACGTATGCCTACGTTTTCAGAAACAATAAAAGGATATTTTCCGAGCTTCTGTTACCATATGCCAAATGGTCACCAACATACCTAAGCATAGTAATCAAACAGACCAATAATCCCTCAATCCCTTGTCCGAAGCTCTCGACACTATTCCAAATAATATCTACAACAAATTGAAAAATTTATTAATAAATTCTTGGAATTCTTCGTTTTCAACCGAAACGTCTGCCTGCTGGCCGCGCTCCTAGGATCACTCTGGCGAAAAACCACTTCTTCTTCAAGCACTCGTCGGCGTTCGTCGTTTACCAATTATTCGAGTCGCTGACGCTGTCCGAGTCCAAACAGTGTAACGAATTACTAACAGTTACCGCATGCACAGGCCCTTATGAATTATTGATAACACGAACGGGCGTTGTTTTAATGTGGAAGTTTCACGCAGTCAACGTGGGTGTAATCGATGACGGTTTCACGTTCGCACAGATACACACCACACATTGAATTCCCGCGCGGCCAAAACCACGGATGGAGCTGTCTTGCCCCCGCGCCTTGCCTCTTATTACCATTCTTAGTGGCTGCGAACATATTGATGAATTCTCTGTGGGCATCAAGAACTCTAAGAAACGATCGACGACGACGACGCGGCACGGCTGCGCAATAAGAAATCGTGTCTATTGTGTGTCTATGTAGTACTTGGACACTTGGATTGGTAGTGCCCAAAGCTGGAAGCCTTCAATGAACTTTGAAGAAACCGAACGACAGGTTTTCGATCGCCTAAAGGTTAACATATTTATTTCATCGACCGGTTTTGTTGTATGTGCCACCAGTTAACGGTGTGGTAGCTGGCTGAATAGAATGTCCATACAAATCGTATGAGAGGTGCATCTGAGAACGAGAGGTTCTCCTCCTTACCGCGGCCAGTATAAGTAAGTGGCAGGTAAGTGGTTGAACGACAATGTCGCAGCAATATAAAAGTCAACCAAAGCGATTTGACTATCTTCACATCTTGTTGGCCTAATTTAACCAACCGGAGCGATAGATATTGTGAGCAACTTTTAGATTTTATTGGAAGCAATGCTATTAAGCTGTTGCGTTTTGTTCTTAGCGCTTTGATCACTGTGATGGTGATGTTCATGGGTTTGAGCTGCATAAAAAAATCGAAAGTTAAACTTTAACGGCCTATTAAACTTAAATAAAAGTTATGCAGCTTATGCAACGAAATGTTGAAAGTAGTAGAGGACATTTTTAATTCTCTGGTAGGTAGGTAAGTTTACCAACCTTTCTACGTAGATTTGTTTTGGGAATTACATTAATGAATTAATTTTTTAATCTAACATAGTATAGCGACGAAAATAGTATTTAAAAAAAAAACTAACGCTCCATTTGGTTCATGATCTTACCCACAAAATCAAATAAAACAAGTGGGAAAGTGCAACAGTGGGTATGCAAAAGCTTCAATATATCTACGGCGGATTGCAAAATACCCGACCATACCAAAAAGAAAACTGCCACGCCTCCAAAAAAAGGGCGGGATATAAAAATATAACTGTTGAATGCTTTATACTAGGTGGTTGCATACATTTCGGCCTAAGACTCCGCCTTTTCAAATAAAAAAATCACTTTTTTTAACGCCACGCCCACAAAAGTGGGCGGAGGCACATACAATTAATACATAAAAGTTAGAAAATGCTAATATCTACAGCTTTTGTCGAATAATTTTTTGTCAAATTTCATATATATTTATTGAAAAACAGTCATTTTAAGCTAAAATCCCTTAAAAAGTGAGCGTGGCCAATGAAAAAGCTAAAATTTTTTAGCTACCTTAAAGACAATTATAAGGCAATGTTACTTACCAAAAATGAATGCGCTAGCGCATTGTTACATAACTAAAATTTGCAAAATGTATTTTTTTAAATTAGAGATGGTCGCACATACAGGGTTGTAGTGGGCGTGTCTGTAGGCGGATTCAGCTTATTTTCAAACTTGATCTGAAGGACTGGACTTCCAACCAAATTTCAGGCTCTCTGCCTTAAAATTTAAGGCCTAAAAGTTGTTTACATACGGACGGACGGACGGACGGACGGACATGGCTTAATCGATTCTCCTGTCGGTCCCATTCATATCTCTAAAAGGTCTTAGGGGTCTACGGTGATTATTTCACTGCGTTACAAACTATACATCAAACTTAATATACCCTGGGTCGGGTACAAAAATCCGAAGCTGCTTGAGGAGAAAATTTTTTCATTAAAAATTTTAATTTATTTTAATTTAATAAATTATTATTTAATTAATAATTTTATTGGAAATTATTTTGCGTAGTCTTTGCTGTTTCGCTACTGATATTTTTAAGTATTCGGCCAAATAGGAAAATATGAGCCAAATGTGCTTAATACCGAATAGTTCGCGCATTCGTTTCAACACTAGTTAAAATAAGTCTAAATAGCGAACCACACCTACCTATCGTCGACATGGATTTATATCGGGTCTGGTTATCCTTGCTGTCCTTATCTCAATCGGGAAGCTGCTTGCAGATCACCTGCAATACCCACCAAGTTTTCCAGCACCACCCCTTTCCGAGAATTTTTGGGAAGGAGGTGGAGAACCCATAAAACTGGTTTAGTAAGGGCTTACGCCAAATGCGGTTGTCCTCACCGCTCTACCCTAAACTGACACCCCGCATTTATTTCCTCTGCTACGCCGTCATATCGCCGCTGGTTCCTCTGCAAATATTTCCACAGCTTGAGGCAAATTCTCTTTTGTGTCACCTGAAATATAGATTTGAACCGAAAAAGGTTGCACCGATTAAGCTTATAATGTTAGCTAAAAGCCTAACTTTAACGAAGTCTGGCTTACTTCAAATGGTCAGAATTAGTTTAAAAAATTCTTCCGCAGATTCTTCTTCTGGGACCAAACTGGGACAGGGCTAAATTTAAAATCCTATCTGAAATTGTCAGTGGGCATTGCAAACTTAAGAAACTTCTTCATCGCATTGGGCTCTCACAGGGACCTGCATGTAGACTTTATCTAGAGAGTAATACATCCTCTCTTAACATAGTCATGAATTATCCGACCCTCCTTCGTCTTAGGAATAACTAACTCGGCAAAGAAATTATACCATCGGAAACCAGGTCAATATTACTCCAAAGAAGGTCCTTATTTTCCTGACGGTGAGAGACGAAGACCTTATTTTATCGCCCAAAACCAGAATGCCCAAATTTTAAATATTATAACGCCCAAAAAATATTTCTTAACGATTTGTTGTTGTTACAGAAAATTTTCATTTTGGTCGAAACGACATTTCATTTCGGCTTTGTGACGCTTTAAAGCTTGAGATATGGGCGATATGTCGTTTTTTTGGGGGTTATGACATTTTTGAATTTGGGCGTTATGGTTTTGGGCGATAAAACCAAAAGCATAATGTCTCATCGACCAAAACAACAACGCACGAATTAGTAAGCAACAACAACGCACGAATTAGTAAGAAAGAAGAAAAAGAAAAAATTAGAAAAGAAAACTGAACAATCGCGAGATTTAAAAAAAATTAATATTGAACATACATAGTGGCATATTGATCACCTGCATGCGGGGCCGAAGGCCGGCCGGCGGCGTAGTTCTCGAAGAGACACTGTCGGAGTCTTTTTTTAAGAATCGTGGCCGTTTCACATTCAGCGCGAGAGCGTCAAACCAGAGCGGCAGCGACAATACGAGACCAGAGAAATCGTTAATGAAAGCGAGAAACCGCGACGATTGTTTTGACAGCACAGTGACAAAACATAACATATTTCTAAAATTTGTCGACTTTATTGCACATGAATAGTTTATATTTTACAACAAGTATTAGTTTCGAGAAAAAAATGTCTATTCACTTGCGAGTCATAAATTACAACAGCGAATGACAGAATAATCGTCGACCTCGGCGAGGGTTTTTCAATTTTTCGAAAAGCCCGGCGAGCCAGACAGCGATAACGCCGGTATTGTGAACCACCCCATACATTGCCATTGATTGAAATTCATTTGACAGCTCGCCCGAGACCCTCGCTCGCTCTCTTGCTCTTGATGTGAAATAGCCATCATCCAAGCACTACTTGATTACAAGGATTTTGTGTTCGAAAATTAACTAAATAATTGGGAAATTTTTCAAAAATGTAAAATTGGACATATGCCGCCGCATGTGAGGCCATCCGGTGCATTAATCAAAGTGACACCCGCATACTTCTTTTAAGAACCACTCAAGAACCCAAGCACTGTTTTTTTCCTGGATTTTGTGTTTCTTCGTGTGTCTCTTCGACTCATACACTGGCCGGCCTCTGACCTTGCAGGGGCTCAGTGCATCGCTACGAGACGTTTGTCCAATTTTAAATGTTTTAAAACTACGCGATTTTCCAGTTTTCTTTTCTAAATTTTTTGGGGCATTATGACATTCCTAAATTTGGGCGATAGTCCTCATGCTTTTGTCATGTCACCCAATACGCCAAATCTAAAAATGACAGAATGCCCAAAAAAAATTCTTGCAAAAAATTCGTTAATAAGGGCGATATGACATTTCATGTGGGCTTTGTGACTCTTGTGAGCCTCTAATCTTACTTTTAGATTTCGCTTTTTTGGAGTTAACCCAAAACCACAACGCCCAAATGTATATCGTCATAACGCCCAAAAAATTCCTTAACAATTTGTTGTTGTAAAAAATCGGCAGTTTGGGCGATGTGACATTTCATTTCGCTTTAAACCTTGAAATTTGGGCGATGTGCCGCTTTTTTTAAGGCGTTATCACATTTTAAAATTTGGGCGTTGTGGTTTTGGGCGATAAGACCTAACACCCTTCCTGACTGCCTCTGGAGTGAATATATGGCTCTAGGGAAGACACAAAAGGCTCTTTTTTGAATGATCGCAGTTCCAGAGCTCCGGGAAGGCTCTTTTTACTGGTAGCCTTATCTCTAGTGAAAAAGAATAAATTTGTATACCGCTGAGGACAATGGCACTTTTCAATTTAAAAGAGTAGGTGATGTGGATGTGGTTGGACCGCTGTCAAAACGGTTAAACGCACTGAGGAGTGTCCACTACAACAGAATGATAAATGTTAATGTACTGCTGGTTGATGTTGAACAAGTGGGTCTACTATCGAATTTGTGAACCAAAATCACATCAACATATTTGACGTTTTGTTTTTCTTTTTTTGGATTATTTCGTTTTATGGATTGAAAAAATCGGTGGCAATGATAAATGAATTTAATTATTTTTTAATAGGAGTTTCCCGGAAACAAAAAAAAAAATCACGTTTTCAAGGAGATGCGCAGTGGATGTGACGACAAGAAATGGCCATGTCAGACACCAGGAAGTCATTAAAAAAGTCAAAAATGAAAGCATACGTCAAGTTAATCTCCTCGTTTCCATTGGAAACACTTTGAGATTAACTTTTAAACTTTTTACATTAATCTTAATACTATGTGCGGTAAAAATAAATATAAATAATCCTATAAACACCCTATTATAAGATTATTCCTGTCGAAAAGTCCTTAAAAACTTACTAAAGGAAGATGAAATTTAAGTTCTCTCTTAGATTGCCAAGAGTAAGGCGTTGCCTCAGCATCAAAACATCTGTGTCTCATTTAACATTAAAACCGAGTTTTCTTACCAACCACAAATAAATCGACCCAAGTATTTCACTTTGTGTAAAAACAAATTTATGCAAATACGGGTTGCAAAAAAGTCAAAAATGAAAGCATACGTCAAGTTAATGTCCTCGTTTCCATTGGAAACACTTTGAGATTAACTTTTAAACTTTTTACATTAATCTTAATATTATGTGCGGTGTAAACACCCTATTATAAGATTATTCCTGTCGAAAAGTCCTTAAAAACTTACTAAGGGAAGATGAAATTTAAGTTCTCTCTTAGATTGCCAAGAGTAAGGCGTTGCCGCAGCATCAAAACATCTGTGTCTCATTTAACATTAAAACCGAGTTTTCTTACCAACCACAAATAAATCGACCCAAGTATTTCACTTTGTGTAAAAACAAATTTATGCAAATACGGGTTGCAATTGCAGTTCGAACAGAGAAGTTAAATACGTCTAACTTCGCAAAGCCAGATGCGTGTCAGCCTTTATAAATATGTTATTGTTGGCCTAATGAGCTCCCACGCATCTCTATAGGCTCTCCTGCCAAATGACTCTATTCGTATCGGGCCTTGGAATCGCTAACATGTGTACTGCCATTAGTTACACCTCCCCACACGAATGTATCGCATTACAGTATCTTGACCCATTTATGCTCGCCACCGAATGTGTTCCAATCGATAACGAAATCAGTTTACGATGCGGCTCCGGCCCGTTTTCCTGTTCAAAACCGTTTGACTCATTAGCATCTTGCAGCGCAGCCGAGATCTCCTCTAATTTCCCACTGCACACCCAAATACGCCAATCAATCAAATCCGTCGTCCACAGGCTCGGCCGGTGTCAATAAATCCCACACTTAACATATCCACTAATTGCCGAGGAAAGATCGATGATGGTCATTTAAGCACCCAAACAAACACCGAACGTTTTCTCTTCGCATGCAAACAAGTCTCATAACGAAAATGTTTTATTCCCCCGAGGAGTCACAGTTGGTGTGTGGATGTGAATAATTCTAGTTCCACATTTCCGATTAAATCCACGAGACGTTGTCTGCACTTCGGGGCGTTCAGGTGAGGACAGGTCGGGACAGCAACTCTGGCGCTTTGAGTGCGGTAGCATACCGAAAGCAGGATAAGTAACTAACGGTTGGACCGATTAATGAAAATCGTTATAGCGTTGCTGCAGCCTAATAACAGAACACAGAGTGTCTCCTTTTCAGATGTTCCCTAGTGGCTTTTGCAAAGGTAATAATTCACGGTGCGATTAAGCTCGCCACACGCTGGTTTTTGTCCAGGACAGCAGTATCGTGTGCCGACTCCTCTCATTTATAAGACCTGAAGCGTCACTGCCAAGAAGTGGATTGGCAGCATTTTTTGCGGTCAATCCTCGCAGTGATTGCAACTAAACCGTTGTGTAGCGATTTAAAGTGATGGTTTGTAGATTGAGTCGAGATGTTTGTAATTACCCGATAATAATAAAGTTTTTCCTTTATATCGTCAAAACACGAACTAAATCAAAAGATGTGTGTGTAGATAACTATGCATGCGAAGACGCACACACTGTAAGAGTATCTTAAATTGGAAGATGTGAAAGGATATCTTTCTGGTAAGCACCACATTTGAAGACTTGAAGTTGTGTGTGAATCACAAAGTTGAGGCTCGATAATAATGGCAATATCCAAGTTTATACCTCTACTCGGTGTACGTAATCCTAGATCTTACTTTTAATAATTTCTAAGGATTGGATAATATAATAATAAGATAAGGATAATATTTTGGAAAAAAAAATATTATTTTAGGTGATTGAAATAAATTGGTGGTCAAAGGATAGACATGTACACTCAAGAGGATACAAGCATCCACAGGTTTTCTAAACCCACCTCTGTCTATCAACTCCTACTCTCACCTCCCCGTGGTGAACACCGGGTGCCTAGTACCTCAACTGGAGATTGGGTTCCAACCCCTTTGGAAGGTTGTTGGGGGTAGCAGACGAGAGAGGGGGGGAGGAGTGTTCCCACTAAGGCACTTCTCCTTGCATCCGGACGGCAGCGGAGGAATTCCCCAGATGGAATCAACGGTGGCGTCCATAGTTCCAGTCAGGCCGAACTACTAAGTGAACACCTTATATGGGCTACTACGACGTATTCGGAGCTCAGGCCTATAAGGAGCGGGCTATCCGGCTCTCCGTCCTTAGAGCTAAGCAAAGGATCTGGTCCTCCAGGTTGGGGTCGTGCCGTCGGGGTGACTTCCCGGCCACGTAAAGAAACACCAGTCACGAAGCGGAAACAAGCCTCGGATTCGGACGGATTTACTGTTGACGACCAATGCAAACGAGAAAAGGACAACGAGCTCCGAATCTGCACGTGGAATGTTAGGTCCCTTAACAGACCACGTGCAGCCGAGCAACTAGCGGAGGCCCTTAACGACTGCAAGGCAGACATTACTGCCATCCAAGAAATGCGGTGGGACGGGCCGGGCAAAAGAAGGATGAAAAACTGCGACATCTACTACGGCGACTGCTACCGGCATCAAAGACAGCGCCTATTTGGATGTGGTTTCGTTGTTGGAGGCAGACTTAGGCAAAAAGTCTTGAGCTTCAACCCTGTAAGCGAGCGCCTCGCGACGATCCGCATCAAGGCTAAATTCGCCAACATTAGCCTGATATGCGCACATGCCCCCACAGAGGAGAAAGATGACGAGACCAAAGATATGTTCTACGAGCTCCTGGACAAAACTTATGAGCAGTGCCCTAGCTACGACATTAAGATTGTCCTAGGCGATTTTAATGCCAAGCTAGGAAGGGAGGGCATCTTTGGTCGTACTGTTGGAAAGTATAGCCTGCACGACACGACCTCCGATAACGGATTCAGGCTGATCGACTTTGCTGCGGGGCGACACGTTGTGGTACACAGTTCCCGCATCTCAATATCCACAAAGGGACATGGAGATCTCCCGATCAATCAACCGTCAACCAGATTGACCATATTGCGATCGACGCAAGGCACTCCTCCAGTATCATGGATGTCCGAACTTTCCGAGGGGCCAACATTGACTCGGATCACTACCTTGTTGTAGCCAAGGTACGGCTGCGGATATCCCGACCAGCGCCAAGTAATGGAAATACTGTGAGGAAGTTTGACGTCGGCCGACTACAATCGCAAGAGATCGCCAGGTCCTTCTCCAACCGAGTCTCTCAAAACCTTCTACGAAGTCCCATGCAACCAGCATCAAGTATTGATAGCCAGTGGCAACATTGCCAAAATGCCATCAGAGACGCCGCCTCTGAAGTGCTGGGTTTCACACGGCGACCACAACGAAACCCCTGGTTTGACGATGAATGCCGGCAAGCACATGCAGCTAAACAGGAAGCATACAAAGCGGCGCTCTGCATAGAAGGACTAGAGCTGCTCGCGAGCTCTACGAGCAGAGGAGGAGAGAGGAGCACCGGCTTCTCCGAAGGAAAAAGAGAGAGCACGAGAAGCGCGCGGTTGAAGAGATAGAGAGATGTTACAACAGGAATGAGGTAAGAAAGTTTTACCAAAAGATCAAAAGGTCCTGCCAAGGGTATAAACTTCGAACTGAAGCCTGTAAGGACCATCAAGGGAACATCGTTGTAGAATCGCAGTCGGTGCTGAGGATTTGGAAAGACCACTTCTGCAGACTGTATAACGGCGAGGACGAACCAAATACCGCTGTCAGGCAGAACGTACCATTCAACCCGGGCGAAGACGTTACCGACGAAGCATACGAACGATACCGCCCACCCGACCTGGAGGAGGTGAAAGTAGCTGTGTCTAAGCTCAAGTGCAACAAAGCAGCCGGAGCAGACGGCCTAGCTGCCGAACTTTTTAAATCCGCTGACGATGAGCTGGTTAGGAGCATGCACCAGCTCATCTGCAAGATATGGTCGGAAGAAAGCATGCCCGACGAATGGAACCTCAGCATTGTTTGCCCGATCCTGAAGAAAGGAGACCCTCTGAGTTGTGCCAACTATAGAGGCATAAGTCTTCCTAACATCGCATACAAGATCTTTTCTGCTGTACTGTGTGAACGCCTGAAGCCGTTTGTCAACAATCTGATAGGCACATATCAGTGTGGCTTTAGGCCAGGAAGTCCACCATCGATCAAATATTCACACTGCGGCAGATCTTGGAGAAAACCCAGGAATTCCAAATCGATACACACCACCTCTTCATCGATTTCAAGGCCGCGTATGACAGCATCTATAGAGACGAACTATATAGCGCAATGTCTAGTTTTGGCATCCCTGCCAAACTCGTCAGTCTGTGCAGGATGACGATGGAAAACTCACGCTGTTCCGTCAAGGTCGGCAAAGACCTCACCGACCCCTTTGATGTCAAAAAAGGATTTAGACAAGGCGACGCGCTGTCATGCGACTTCTTTAACATCATACTTGAGAGAATTGTGCAGAACTCTCGCGCCAACACCAGAGGTACAATCTTTCAAAAGTCCGTTCAACTACTCGCATACGCAGACGACATTGACATAATCGGTAGAACAAAGCGTGATGTCAGTGAAGCCTTCGTGAGTATTGGGACGGAAGCGGCGAATATGGGTTTAGCAGTCAATGAGGGCAAAACCAAGTATATGCTGTCATCAAGAAAAGACACCCAACACCGACGTCTTGGACAAAACATCACCATCGACAGCTATAACTTTGAGGTAGTTAGGGACTTTGTCTACCTGGGTTCCGCTATCAATTCAGACAATGACACCAGCGCTGAAATCAAACGAAGGATAACTCTTGCCAATCGCTGTTTCTTTGGGCTAAGAAGGCAATTGAGTAGCAAAGCCCTCTCTCGAGCAACTAAAGTGTCCATGTATAAGACCCTCATCATCCCAGTCCTGCTGTACGGTGCAGAAGCATGGACCCTGTCAAAGGCGGATGAAAACACTTTAGGCTGCTTCGAGAGGAAAATTCTTCGGACGATTTACGGTCCCGTCTGCATAGACGGAGAGTGGAGGAGGAGATATAACATCGAACTGTACGGGCTGTACAGCGATACCGACCTAGCCAAAAGAGTCAAAACACAACGTCTACGATGGCTGGGTCATCTAGAGCGGATGGACACCAACGCCCCGGCCCGGAAAATCTTCGAATCCACACCGCAGGGACGACGCGGTAGAGGAGCACCGAGACTCAGGTGGCGCACGCAAGTGGAAGGGGACCTCAGCCAACTTCGCGTGCGAAACTGGAGACGGCTAGCTAGAGACAGAGCTGGCTGGCGAAGCTTGTTGGCTGAGGCCCAGGTCCACCCCGGACTGTAGCGCCACCTTAAGTAAGTAAGTAAGAAATAAATTTGGTAGCTTAGGGCTAAGGTTGAAAAAGATTGCTTTAAGAATCCTTAAGGCTTTGAGGCTTGGAAGGGCTCTTTCATGAGGGTTTGGGATGCATATGCAAAGGTAAGGTAGCTACTGGTGGTGGTTCACATTTTGTCGGAACCAAAACAACCACCAGTCGTGTTGGTTATAAAGTTTGCGTTTGGCAGGATGTGCCATAAGTCGGTGTCTGAGACCCTTTATTTGGGGTATGAAGAAAGTGGATAAGATGTCGTACCTGCATCGGGGAATGAATGGTTCAAAGTGCAGGACTGTCTGGCCCTTTCTTGTGCCGGACATTTAAATCAGTGGAAATTTAGGAGTGTGGCATTGCATCTTGTTTTTGGCCAACTATCGGAAGGATGGTCTCCGATTGCTTTTTTTGTAAAGTTTGATTTGTTTTTATTGTAAGGTCAGCCATCCACTTGCCATCTTGAAAAGGTTTCAAAGCAACTTCGAAGGTAAGAGTAGCACGGTCGTCTATTTCAAGTGGATGTGATCATGGATGTATTCAAAAAAATAATCATTGCTTCTAGAAACCTAGACTACCAATACGCCAATACACCCCAGCTATAGGTTGAAGTGGCTGTGGGTCGAACACACACACACTTAGACCTGAAGCTCCATCGTAGGTAAATGGCCACAGCCCCAAACATTAGGTTCACCTCAAAGACGACAGTAAATTATGCTTAGACACGGAGGAATAAAAATGTCTCTGAATGATATTCTAACGTTAGCAGTAGGTACGTTTTTTTTTTACAGATTTTAAAAAAGGACAGACTACACCATAAGACATAAAAATAAATCTTAAATATGCATAAAATATATTATACTCATGGGTTAATTTACAAAATCGTATACTTTTGCAAGTTAATTTAGTGTAGGCTAACGAGGCAGCATGAAAAATTGTCTTAGCCATTTACTGACGTCCAATAGATTGACTTCTGACAGTCTTTTGAGCGCAAAACCAGCATAATAAAATGTATCTCCATCGCTAACAAATCGACTAAAGAAACGGGTTTCTTTCGTAGTGGAACGTTACTTTTCAAAATGTAACAAATTCTCTTTAGACTTTTTAGTCTTGTTGTATATATTATGTACATACATTTATGTTTAGCGTTGATTGAATAATTTTGTCAATAACGCTTAAGCAAAATAAGGTTCACTTTAAGCTTGCTTTGGGATTTTAAACATTTTTCAAACCCACTTTTTGGGTCAACATTTCGAGTGCGAAAAAAATGATTTCCGACCACGCTTTAGTTGATTGACAGTTGACAGATTGGGCGTTGCATATTTTTTCCACGTTCAGCACGCATAGCTTGCAAATGAGACTGAAAGACCTTTTTCTTAAAAAAATGTTTCCTTTTTTTTTTTTCCGTGGGTAGGAAAAACCTTCAGGCACTACGAGCACTACTAAAAAACCTCCCATTTTCCGTCAGACTACGACTAAGTTTCCTTAAAAAGTAGTTCAAGCTTCTGTAGTAATCGCGTGTGGCAGGCTGCCTTCCAACGAAGGCACCTACAATACCGTCAATTTGCTAGATCTAACGGTCTCATTCGTTGTAGTCGGCGCGTAAGATTTGTCTGATCCAAAGTTCGGATAATTTCATTGTTGCAGTGTCCGCGAAGACGAGTACCAAGTTTGCGAGCAAAGTTTGTTACCTCGTCAGACACGGTTGCGATTCCTAGATCTCGGTGTACCATGGAGCATTAACGATTGCTCTGAGTGTCTTATTTTGAAAAGTTTCTAAAAAAAATATATTGCTTGGTTTAGTACAACCCCAGAGTTGTGTACCGTACGTCCAAGATGGTTTTAGCACTTGCTTATACAAAAGTAGTTTGTTATATATGCTTAGTTTCGAAAATCTTCCGATAAGCCAATTCATTTCTCTTAACTTGATTTCGAGCTCGTCGCGTTTCTTTTTAACGTGCGGCTTCCATTTAAGTTTTGCGTCTAGAGTCATTCCTAGATATTTCGCTTCATTTGAGTACGGGATTTGTACCGAGTTAATGAATAAAGGTTTGTTGTTTATCTTTTTATAAGTAAAGTTAACATGCGCTGACTTAGTCTCGTTAAGGACAACTCGCCAGCTCTTCGTCCAGTCGCATATTTTGTCTTTGGGGTTTACAGTTTTTACAACTTTGGGGTTGTACTAAACCAAGCAATATATCTATTTTAGAAACTTTTCAAAATAAGACACTCAGAGCAATCGTTAATGCTCCATGGTATATAAGAAATAGCGATCTACACCGAGATCTAGGAATCGCAACCGTGTCTGACGAGGTAACAAACTTTGCTCGCAAACTTAGTACTCGTCTTCGCGGACACTGCAACAATGAAATCATCCGAACTTTGGATCAGACAAATCTTACGCGCCGACTACAACGAATGAGACCGTTAGATCTAGCAGCATAAGATGAAACCGCATAAATTGACGGTATTGTAGGTGCCTTCGTTGGAAGGCAGCCTGCCACACGCGATTATTACAGAAGCTTGAACTACTTGTTAAGGAAACTTAGTCGTAGTCTGACGGAAAAAAAAAAAAAAAAAAAAAAAAAAAAAAAATTTGTCTAAAGCGCGCTGGAGTTTCCCTGTTGATAATTCAACTGTCGTATCAATAGCGAGAATAGCAGTGTCGTCTGCGAACGTAGCTAAAATTGTTCCCTCATCGTGGGGTATGTCTCTTGTATAGAGCAAAAATAATATTGGGCCGATTACGCTTCCTTGCGGGACACCGGCATTTATCTCTTTGAATTTCGAGTACTCATTTTCGTACCTTACGCGAAAGATTCTGTCTTTAAGGTAAGACTCTAAGATTCTATAGAGTTTTTCTGGTAAGCAAAGCCTTAATTTGTACTTCAGGCCTTCGTGCCATACCTTGTCGAAGGCTTGTTTCCTTTTATTCTATTTTCCAAAGCATCGTAATTACTTATCTCTAAATCAAAGGTACACTTAACACTATCAATGGATAAATTTAATGGAAAATTTTTGCTTTTTTACATTGTGCTTGATTAAATTGATCGAAAACATGGGGTAGCTAGGCATTTTTATTATTATCATATCATACATTATAGGCATTGCTTGAGAGAATATTTTTTTGGTAGGGCGCTGCAATTAAGTGCGATAATCACTACCTACCTCGCCCACGAAACAAAGGTTTGATTCCTGTACTGGCCTTGCAAAAATTTTTTCAATTTAGTTTAAGCTTTTTTGGAGCGATGTTAACTTACACAGCTAGATTAATATTCTCGCTTTGCAGCATTGCCTAGCCACCAAATTTAGGCGAGTCAGCTGAATGACAGCTGACTTGTTTTGCGGGAATCATAGTGCTCTTGAGCTTGAGCGGAACTTATAACATTTCATTCGGTGTATGTTTCGTCCTCTCTTGACGTTGACGAGTTCAGCCATACGATTTGAATGCAATAGACTTTCTCTGTTATACTTGTGTTTAAACTCTTTGAACCACAGTGAAGGAATGTGACCAGCCTATGCAGTGTGAAATGTCGGACCGCCCGTTTGAATTTCGACTTCCTCACAAAGACTCTTGGCTTCAACGTTTTGCTTAACAATTGTAAAGAAAAAGCTTAATGTTACGTAATGTGACTCCAAAACGAAGGGCTGCATGAAATTTGGTCCCAATGAAAAATGGTCATCATCATCATCATTTTCGAATGCCCCTTACCCTTTATCCTTTATGTTACCAAATGGTCTTTCCATCGTTCTCGATCCTCCGCCACCAACTCAAGAGACTCCGGCGCAATCCCCAGTCCCGTACTCAGAGAGGTCCTTTACCCGGTCCCACCACCTGTTTCTTGGCCTACCAGGGGGGCGACGCGCTTGCAACTCGGCTAGCATGACCTGTCTAGGAAGTCTGTCAGGGGGCACGCGAACAACGTGTCCAAACCATCGAAGAATCGATCGCTCCACTCGGAGAAGTAGCTGCTCAACATTAAGATTCCCACGAATACTCACGTTTCTCACTCTATCCCTTAGAGTAACACCAGCAACGCACCTCCGGAATCTCATTTCGGCAGCTTGTACCCGCGATCTAATTCTTTGGGTCATTACCCAAATTTCATGACCATATATGAGGGTCGAAACGAACACTGAATTAAAAACTGAGATCTTTGCTTTCAATCCAAGCTCAGCTTTCCTGATGACCGGCCGGCGCAGTTCCTTTACTATTGCTCCAGCTTGGCCAATTCTACAGGACTACTCAGTATCACTCCTCTCATCTTTCGGGAAAAAGACCCCGAGATACTTAAACTTCTCCACCTGTTTTAATGGAACTCCATTTATGTGCAGGGTACACTGCACACGAGTTCGGGAAACAACTATCACTTCCGATTTGTTCACGTTTACTTTCATCCCAGCATCACCACAGACGGCTGCAAACCTATCCAGTGCTCGTTGAAGTTCCTCTTTGGATGATGCAAGGATGGCCAAATCATCTGCGATAAGCAGATGGCTCATCCTGATGCCAGCCAATTCGAAACATTGCTCGCCAGGACTGCGCTTCACCATCCAGTCCCTATATGCTATGAAAAGGAGCAGCGACAGAACACAGCCCTGGCGAAGTGCCACGCGCACATCAAAAGGACGGGATTTGACGCCATTTATCCGTAAACAGCTTCTGCAGTTTCCATACAAAGACTGGATGGCTCTCAGAAGAGGCCCACTCAGCGCATAGTCCTGCAAAACTCTCCACAGTGTATCCCGAGGGACTCGGTCGTACGCATTTTCCAGATCTACAAAACACGCATAGACCGCTTTGGCATATTCCCAGGCCTTCCCAAGAATAATCTTCAGAGTAAAAAGCTGCCAGGCCGAAAGCCGCACTGTTCTTCCCATAACGAAGGCTCGATTACAGCTCTGGAACGCGTTTCCAGCACCTTCGCGAATACTTTTCCCGGAAGACTTAAGAGAGGTATAGTTGGCGCAATCTCTCCTGTTCCCTTTTTTGAAAATGGGCACTATAACCCCTGTTTGCCAATCGCTAGGTGCCTTCCCGCTATCCCAGGCCACCTTAATGACACGTGTTAGCGATTAAACACCCTCTTCACCCATTACCTTGAGCATTTCTGGCCGGATTTCATCAACTCCAGCAGACTTGCCAACTTTTAGCGATTTAATCGCTTCAGTGACTTCGTCTACTGTGGGACTATTCTCCGTCCTTATCTTGGGTGCCATCTTCAGTGCCCTGTTGGGGGTTGAGCACTCCGAAAAGTGCTCTCTCCATCTGCGCAAGACATCGTTCTCGTTTGAAAGAAGTGCACCGTCCTTGGATTTAACCCCTTGAACGATATTCAACTTCCTTCCTCTGAGCCGGCGAATGGTCTGCCAAAATATCTTGTTTGCAGATCTGTAATCGTGCTCCAACTTCTCGCCGAACTTTTTCCATGACTGTCCCTTGGCTGTTCTGACTGGCAGATTGGAAGTCCTCATTGCGCCTCATTGTACCGGGCTCATTGAAAATGGTCATAAACTAAAACTGAAAATTCGCCCCAAAAATTTCCGTAAGGCAACACTTATTGTTGATATTCTGCAAATTGGAGCTTATTTAATTTTTGGCCCCAATGAACAATGGTATAAAACCAACTGTAAGCAAGTAAGTAAGTGCAAGAGTTCGTCTGTAACGAACTTCTAAATACTCGACCCTCTTTACTCGTTAACACCAAAAATTTTTTTGGTCTGTTTTATATACTGAATGTCAATATCATTTGTGTTGGCCACGCCCCTAAAAGGGCGTAGACTGAAAATTAAAATCAATTGACTCTAATTCCGTTGGAATCATGAGGAAATGCGTTAAAAGCGAATATTAATACTTAAAAAAACAGTTTTTTCCCAAAAACGCAAATCCCATATTAAAATTTTCTTTAATATTTTTCATATAATTTTTCTTCGATTTAGAATGAATTTCCCGAAGAAATCAGGTTTTCAAAGATTTAAGATGTTAAAAGTGGGCATGGTCAATAGAATGGGCGGTCCAATTTTTGTTTAATTAAAGGCTTCTGGCCAATATTACTCTCCACCAAAATATGAGTTCATATGTTTTGTCTATCTTGACCAAAAGGCATTTTGAAATAAAATGTAAATTTGAGGTTGTCTTACATTCAAGTCAATTTTGGGCGTGGGCGGATCTCCTCAATTTTCATACTTTGTCTGTACAAAATGAGAATCAAGCAACGCTGAAAGTTTCAGTTTCCTAGCTCAAATTTAAAGATCTCAAAACTGCATACGGACGGATGGACATGGCTTAATCGACTCAACTGTCGGTCTCGATCATATCTTTCAAAGGTCTTAGGGGTCTACGGTGATTTTTTGACTGTGTTACAAACGATGCATTGAAATTAATATGCAATGCAAAGTATTGAGCTCCACCTCCTTTAAGGGGGCGTTTTTTTTTTTTTGAAAAAAACTGGATTCATGAGAAAATTCATTAAAAGCGAAAATTAATGCTTAAAATTTTCGCTTTTAATGAATTTTCTCATGATTATAATGAAATAAGAATTTTTTCATTCTAATAAGGTAATTCCAAATAGACGTGGCCAATACAAATAATTGACATAAAGTAAAGGGCCCGCCATTTAACGTTGTTTTTTTTCAACTAGTGCTTTTTTCAAATCGTGAATGGTAACACTTAGCTCGTGTCTGATTTGACAGATAATTAGTTTTATCCTTCCGCTGAACGAAGGATGGTTGAGTATACGCTTGAACAACGCTGGGAAATATTGCGGCATTACATTCAAAATCATGGTAATGTTGCAGAATGTGTGCGAAAATTACGTACGGATTTTTGAAGAAGAGAAGCACCGTCAGCTCCGTATGTTAGTTATCTTGTGAAGACAGAAAAAGAAACTGGCATCCTCGTCAATAAACCAAAGCGTGAAAAGCTAAAAACAATGCGTAGACCCGAGAAAATTGCTGCTGTGGCTGAAAGTGTGCGCGAAGCGCTATCAACGTCAATTCACCGTCGTTCTCAACAATTGAACATCGGAGACATCATTGAGACGAATTTTGCATAAGGACATACAAAGTCCAATTGGTTCAGGAGTTGAAGCCAACCGACCATCCAATGCGTTTTCGCTTCGCTAAGTGGGCCTGCGATCGACTTAGAGAAGATGCTGATTTTGCCAAAAAAAAATCATCTTTTTAGATGAAGCTCATTTTGATCTTGGCGGGTATGTATACGGCGCTACGTGCCACACAGCCGAAGCTACACTCGATGTTTTGCGCCCTGTTTTGAAGATCGAATTATCAGCCGCAGTGCTGATGTCGTTTGGCCACCTCGGAGCTGCGATTTGACACCGTTGGGCTATTATTTGTGGGGTGCCGTAAAAGATAAGTTTTACGCCGACAAGCCAGAGACAATTGACGCCTTAAAGGACAATATTCGTGAAGCCATTGGTGAAATACAGCTGCACACAATCGATAATGTGCTTAAAAATTGGACCGATCGTGTAGGCTAATGCATGGCCAGCTGAGGTAGCCATATGAATGAAACTATTTTCTATTATAACCGGAAGGATTATACTTTCAAATAAAAGTTTGAGAAAATAGCTATTCAGTTGTTTTTTTATATTATTTTCTAAAAAAAGTTATAAAATGAAGCCAACTGACCATCGAATTTGGCGGACCCTTTATATGAATACATTAAAAGATTTTCTTCTTGGTACGCGCCCATTTTCGGGGGCAAGGCTTTTGAACATACCTAATTGACTTCCAATGAATGAATTTAGGCCAAAAAACTTCAAGAATTTGTGATGCTGGGTAAAGGTATTAAGAATTTCCTTACAGACGAACTATATATTAAATATTGATTTTCTTAAATTCTGCCTTCAAATGCTCAGAACTTATGTATGAACAAAATGAAGAACTAGTCGTTTTTACTAAACAACAAAATCATTGAAAAAAGGGCATTTAAAAGATTACTCCTTAAATCGATGCCACGCCCACTAGGGGAGGTCTACCGACTTTTTTTTTAATAATAAGAAGATGCTAATGTTTAATTTCATCTTATCACGACACTTTGAAAGCACTGGAGGTAGTTGCACCTTTAGACCGATTGGAGGGCGTGCCTGTCTTAGTTCCGATTGCGGGCGGAATGGAAAAATTTTACCACTTTAATTGCTTCGATAATTTTTTAGATCCCCAATTCCGACTGATTTCTTAGTTTATAAATTTTTAAGCCTGGTTTGGGGCTCAAGAGTGGTGATGGACGGATCTTACGTGGAAATTAACACAAAGGCTGAAGCGTACTCAATAGAAGACTGTTCGTAAAATCGAATGGGTGTCGAAGAAATCGGTGAAAGTGAGCTGCAAGGTCAGCCAAGGGTGAAATCGGTCTATACCGCAATTGCATTAGCTTCGTCCAGCATAGTTTAAATCCTTTAATGAGTCACACTCGACGTTAGCAGTTTTTCATTCCCAACTGACATTCCCAACTGTTACTTCTCAAACTGTTCTCTTGAGCTTGTTCTTAAGTTAAATTGCCGAAATTGGTATAGTTAAACAGAGAAACTAACAACGGATCAGAATTCAGAAAAAAAAAATATTTCTGGGCTTAACCTCAGTTTAACTTGGAAATTGGATAATCTCGTATTGGAAAACAGTATACGCTATTCCTTTTTTGAGAAGAAGTACAATAACCAATAAAAGAAGCATTTGAATCTTGGTTGCTTCTTGACAAGGCCGTTCACTTAAAAATGAATGTACAAAATCAAAATTTGTAATCTTATACTAGCACGGCTACTGTACACTATCGATTGTATCTTTTGGAAGCCTTATGAGACATAATGTGTCACTCAAAAATCTTAATTAAATCCGGTCAGAAATGCAAAACGTTTAAGACCCTAAAACGATGCTAGATTAACATGTCATGTCCATCCGGGTAGTTAGACAATTTTGAATAATTACCTACTTCCTCGCCGCTAAATATGGGATCAAAACAAAGTAAACATCGGTAAAAAAGGAAAAATCCACAAAATGGCAAAGCCATCAAATCCAAAACCTCTAAAAAAAAACCGATACCACAACCGCAACAACGTAATCGGTCCTGTATAGCTATTCGACATTTTTCTTGTGTTGCAAGCGTTTACTTGATTCTTTTTTTTGCTTTCATAATTCAATTGTGTTTGTCCATGGATGGGGTCGAAATTGCTGCAAGAAAATAGTGTGATGAAGCCTCACCGCAGCATGAAATGGAGCGCTACATTCACGTGTATGTACATAGGTTCACGCTAGGTGCACGGTGCAACATCAAGCCCCAAGAGCCGATCAATTCTCTTGGTGGCTGTTGTTGTTGTTGTTGTCGATTCGGTGGAGGGAATGACGATGAAAAATATCGGCTTCACATATCTTTGGATTGGACCAAAAAAAAGAAAAAAATTAAACAAGTACCAGAATACACGTCAGGAAAGTGTAGTTACGTGGGTTACATTGTATAAATATCACTACAGTAGAGGTCCACCTAGATGTACCCAATCGTTGCAGCTTAGCTAGCATTCTCTTTTAAAATTCATACCTTTCAAAATATTATTAGCTTTATAATTACTATCACTTTTAGATCGAATAGTTTTAGTAATAGACTATTCGATCAAGTCCTGTCTTTCTGTACCAAACAATTGTGAGCTACAAATTTTGCACACTCTTATTTAAAGTTCTTCCTTACTGATAAAGCTGATTCTTCTTTACTGATAAAATAATTTAAATCGACCCAGATACACCAGTTATGAACCTCTGGAACACGTCTGACAGTTCGAAGCACTTTACTGGCAGTTGAGCAATGGAAACTCCTTTCTTCGTGAGCGACAAGACAGAAATGATTGATTAGCGTCTACCTACAGTTTTAAGACTCTATTCGAGCAACGAAATGGCTAGCCCTGTCCTGCGTGCAAGCACTCTGACTCTCCGTTTTTTAGTTTAGTCCGGAGTTAAGCCGAGGTTACCTACTGAATTGAACTTTTTGGTTAGTTTCAATCCGGAGTTAACTTGCGAAGTTGGATGGGCTTTATGTGCACACTCCGGAGAACAGTTCCAACTTCATCATTCGTTTTTCTATAATAAATGACAGTTGCGTGTCTGTAAAAAAATAACGAGTCTGGAGAACAATTAGAAGTTCTATGCTTGTTTTTTTTCTATGACAAGTAACAGTTGGGAGCGACAAGGCTTGGTGTCTTTTCTAACGATTTTTGCAGGAACTGCATGGATAAGGAGGAAGAAGAGACCACTCTCCACCTTGCACATGCCCTGCTCTCTCTAAGAACCAAAATCTTCACCTTGGAGCTTCCTTCTATAATGATTTTATGGTCTTAGTGATTAGTCACAATGGATCTACAAAGGTCTAACGGAGTTGGGTTCTTCGAGCCCGACAGCCACTTCAACCTTACCTAAGTTAGCAGTTGGGGGAGAATCAATTTTACGAGTCGTGATAGCTTTAGTGACGGGTTAGCCCTCCCCTAAACATCTGATCTTTGGGTTAATTCTTTATTCCTTTCGTTTCGGAAATAACCGATCTTGTTTTTACCCCGGGGTTAATTCTGTACTGAAAAACTGCTCTTCAAAAAGACTCCCTTATTCGGAATAGAAAAGAATTTTTTCGCTCGGGAAGAACGCAAAGAATACTTCGAACATCTGTCTCGCATATAAAAAAATATAGCTGCAAATATAAAACATGGCTTTTCCTATGTTTTTATTATTTCTTGATTGGCGAATAAAGGTTTACCCTCACCGTCTGATTTGAAATGTAAGTATGAGCCCCTTAGAATTTTGACAGCTAGTCGTGGCTGTCATCACATTTGTCAAACTAGTACGGAAATTTGATAACTCACCCACAGACAAAATGGCGAAATTATTCATCATACAGAAGAGCAAAAGTTTATACATTTCTTAGCTTGTTAACTTTGGACAGCTTTATTGACCAAAAGTCCAGAGCAGGAACCTCCTAAACTTTCCTGAAACTATTTCAAGCACTTGTTTGACAGTTCTTCCTCTCAAACGCGCCTACACTATTTTGACGGTTCTGATCACCCAGTTCAGAAGTCGCTCATGGTATATACCTGTATGGGTGTAACAATAAATAAAAACTTTTTCGCAGGGTTTAGCCGCTCACGCGACTTCGTTGTTCCGCTAAGGGTAGGTGCTAGCTGTCTGGAAAGCGCCTGTGGCCTCAAACCTATTCTTTGGGTTGTTCCACAAGTTTTATAACCATAGAAAAGGGTTGGAATGAGTATTAAATTGAAAAATTACATCTTATCTCAGGTTTTCGATGGCCGGCCGGTCCAGTTCCATGACTTATGCTCCAGCCGGGCGAACCCCGAATCGTCCAGGACAACTCAGTATCGCTTCTCTCATCTTTCGTGAAAATGTCGGCCACAAAAACAACGGTTGGAAAACAGACGGTTGAAAAAAAAACTCCAGTTAAAAAAATCTTTGAATCCAGAACGAGAGCGTGTTCTGCACAACTGGAAGTATTGTGCTCCGTGTCCATCACAAACATTTCAAGCTAATTGTGAACAAGACAGGGCCCCCGAAGCCTTGTGATACACCGAGGTATCTTGATCTTTTCCCTTCTAAATTCCTTTTTCGTGCGGAATGGTTAGCCCAAAAACCGAATTATTAACCCGGGATCAGGCGTTTTTCCTCTTTTATTAGCTATAATCGTTTCAGTTTAGAAGTTTCTCGAAGACATTAGATAATATGGGCAGTAGCAATATAGGTATCGGTCTATTCATGGCCGGATTAAGAGGAGGGCAGTCGCATCTATAGCCCCGGGCCTCCACAAAACAAGACCCTCTCGAAATAAACTATGGAAAAAAAACAAATTCAAAAATACATTCAACAAAAAGAACAAGTCAGAAATCAAATCTTCATCAACACGAAAACATAGACTATCAGATTTCAAATCGGTGTACCACGCCACGATGTTTCGAAAACTACATAACAGCGAAGGCAAAAATCTAGAATACCAAAGCAGAACCCTGTGAAAATAAAATTTCGAGCAATAAAATCTAAAATTGCAAAAATCTTCAAAAACCAATATCTCGAACAACGCAAATCTGAATTAGTGTAGAACACACAATATTTTTGAGAAAATGTTGAAATTCTTCAAATTTAAATACTTAGATATGTAACGATGGAAGTGCGGTATTTTAAAGTACATTTTTTTGCAACACCCACTTACAAAAAAAGTCCCGAAAAACATTTTTGCTTTCGAGAAGTTTGTCATTCGATATAACATTGTTTCCACCGGGCACTAATCTGCGATGAATATAAATCTTCACTAAAGTACGCGGATAGGATATAAATCTTCCTCTACAAAGTACGGAATTAACTATACAAATTTAAGCCCTCTCGGCAAGCAATTAAAAATAAATCCCTTCATTAATCTCATTCACCGTTTTTACAAACCTCTTTTCACCCTTTTCGAATGCCTTTTTAACAGTTTGAGAATCGAAAAAGGACAGTTAAACTGTCCAAGTATTACACATCCGTCAGAATAACAATTTCTGATGGGATGTTAACAACGGAAATCTTTTTTCGCCTCTGGAAAATCAAATCACCGCACTCTTTCTAGAGCCAAAGATTGGCATGATTTCTCATGTCAAATTAATTCTATATTTGTCTGGTGGAACCACTTTGGGATTATTTATTAATCGCCTCCCGCTTATCCTCGTATTATTGCCAGTGAAAACAAAGTATTACGATACCATTTCAAAATCTCATTCGGATTCAGTAATGAGTTTAGTGAAACGGAGAAAATTAATAAGTAAAGTGTAGGTCAGTAGGCAGAATTCAAAAATGTTTACACCCAGAAAGAACAGATAAATTTTCAAGTTCTTAGCTCAAAATTTTAAATTCAGCATAGAATTAGACCAGACTATGGACTCAGACAGAAAAAATACTATTAAACATTGCTTAGTAAACAGACATTAAATTTGTCAAAATCCCATAGTAAAAAAAATACATTTATGAACCATTTTGGACCTCGCACTTTTCACAAATTAAAAGGGCGGCCCTGTGCATGAACGAGATATAAGTTTGTTTTCATACCAAGTGATGAAAAGTGACATTTTAGTGAAGAATCCTATATCAAACGGAGTTCTCAATGGTATACCTATTTACTTACTTAACGTTACTTACTTACTTCGCTCTTCAGTCCGGGGTGAACCTGGGCCTCAGGCAACAAGCTTTGCCAGCCAGTTCTGTCTCTAGCTAGCCGTCTACAGTTTCGCACGCGAAGTTGGCTGAGGTACCCTTTCACTTGCGTGCGCCACCAGCGTCTCAGTGCTCTTCTACTGCGCCGTCCCTGTGGGGTGGATTCGAAGATTTTCCGGGCCGGTGTGTTTGTGTCCATTCGCTCTAGATGATCCAGCCATCGTATTTTGACTCTTCTGGCTAGGTCGGTGTCGCTGTACCGCCCGTACAGCTCGATGTTACATATCTCCTCCTCCACTCTCCGTCTACGCAGGCGGGACCATAAATCGCTCGAAGAATTATCCTCTCGAAGCAGCCTAGAGTGTTTTCATCCGCCTTGGACAGGGTCCATGCTTCTGCACCCTAAAGCAGGACTGGTATAAGGGTCTTCCTTGATTCGTTTGCATTGGTCGGCAACAGTCAATCCGTCCGTATCCGAGGCTTGTTGCTGGTTCTTAACTGGTATTTCTTTCGTGCCGGGAAGTCACTCCGACAGCACGACCCCCAACCTGGAGGAAGTGGAACCTTTGAAGACTCGAAGGACGGAGAGCCGGATAACCCGCTCCTTATAGGCCTGAGCTCCGAATGGTACCTATACCTACATTCAAGCCAATTAGCCAACGCTTTCTTTCCATGCTTTTTTAAAGGCGTGGAGAAGGTAGTGTTTTTATTGGCAAACCTGGGACGTATTTTTTATTTCGCTAGACTTCTACGTTCTACCTATCTTCAAATTTACTTCTGAGTAATCTTTTGAACTTTTTTGCGGTGACTGAAAAAGCCAGAGGGATTCTAAGAAAAATTGAGACAATCGGAGGAATTCTGCCTACTCAACATTTAGGTATAATATAAGCTTAAAAAAAATTGTCGATTGAGTGTCTCCTACAATGTGTGCAAATTACAAAACTGGCAAAAAAGATTCGAATTAATGTTGAAACTTAGTTATCTTCATAAAAGGTTGAAACTTATGAAGATCACTTAGTTTTAACGGAAGCTTAACTTGAAAGTTTTAAGTCAACCTTAACTTAACCTCTTTAAAATAAGGGAACTTAGATGTTTTTTTAAGCTATAGTTTTATTCCGATTCGTCTTAACTTGTTTAACGAACTAATTTTTGTTTTAAAGGCAGGTACGACTTTCATGCGAGAGAAAAAATTAGGTCGTCAAAGGTGTGAAATTCTTGGTCCACTCTATTCTCTATTCAAGTTTCAAGGTATCTTAATGTAGCGGCTAATTTTAAAAGTGAGTTTTTCATATTTTGCTTTGTCTTTTTATAAAAACTATCCTTTTATGAAAAAGAAGGACAAATGTATCTCCAGAAAGTAAGAAGGAAAAAAAAGATCCATATGAAAAAAGTGAGCACAAATAAGATCCCTGGCAAAAAAGAAAACATAGCCTCCTTAAAATGCTCTGAAAACCATATAATTATCAAGTGCTGCAAATATAAGGAGCAGTTGGGCCTTAGACTGTTTGAAAAAGATAAAATCTCTCGTGTTAAGATGTCTTATGAATTAAACCATAGCTATCTAGAAAAAAAGTAGAGTGGTGACTTATCAGAGCAGTGAAATGTGTATCCTAATAAAGCGAAGACAAAAATTAAAAAAAAAAATTAAGCAGGTAGGGTGATGGCATGTGAGGTCAGCCCTCACTAGTGGTCAGCCACTTCGTTATAAAATGCAGCGTATAGTTAAGGCTTTGACCCAATGTCTAGACAAATATTTTTTTCCTGAAAGCCTTACGGATCCTCTGTCTGGGTGCGAAATTCTGTAGCAATGCAGCTGCTGGTTTATTAGTTAAAAATTTCAGATTGAGGCAAGATTTCGCGAGTCTCAAATGTGTCTGTTTTTCTTATAAAAAAATTAATAAGAGTGCATTCGGAAAATAGCTACTGTCGCCTTAATATTCATGATAAGTGATTATATATGAAATTTTCTAGATCATTTATGGTTTATTCTTCGAGTTTTCTGTCAAAAATTATAAAAAATGTTTTTTAATAAATGTTTAAAATGGGGGCTGACTTTAGAATACTACTTTTTCTAAGTTCTTCTAAGGTCAGCCACTCCGGCTGACTACTGAAAACAACTCATTTTTGTTTTGTTTTTTGTATCTGAGTATGCAAAATTTCAGTTCAGCAAACGGAATAAAAATAATTTTAAGCCCTTGCACTTTCAAAATGGTAAAAGCCAAAACCAACAAAGTCTAACAATTTGAATATGGATTAATCCGCAAAACAAACAAAAAGGGTGTTTCATAATTAGGTACCTCGAGGAAGCACTTGCTACAGCCTTGCATAAAATGCGCGAAGAAACTGGCCGTTAGGGAAAGCAAGTCGCGAACTCGGGATTCCTCGAGGCACTTTACAGGATCGCATTCACGGCCGAGTAATTAAAAAGCCAAGAAAACTGGGGCCTGAAACAGTTCTAAGTGCTGAAGAGGACTAAGCCCTTGTAAATTGGCTCATTAATCTTGCCAAATGTAGGTTTTCGCAAAAACCGACAGACCTTCTTTGTACGGTCCAAAAAATCATCAAGGACGATGGACGCAAGGCCCCGTTTAAAGATGGCCTTCTAGGTAAGTCGTGGTACTACGGCTTTCTAAGCAAACACCGGAAAGACCACCGGTCGTGACAGAGGAGTCTGTCAGAATGTGGTTACCGGAGCTAAGACAGCATTTGAGTGACCTGGATGCAGCCGTTATTTTGGACAACGCGGACAATTTCGGAAAACAGAGAAAAGCTGAAACCTTTGCGAAGTACTAAAGTTTCATTTAGATAGTTTAAGATTTGCTTATAAGCCTAAATAATTTGGGCCTTATTTCGTTCTGAAAAGCGATATAAAGCCCAATCGAAAATTGGGTCTTATTTCCATTTTCAAAATGAAATAAGGGCCAATTTTTCATTTTGGGCTTTCTATCGCTTTTCAGAACGAAATAAGGCCCAAATTTAAAACGAAATAAGGCCCAGTGGGACTTATTTGATTTTTACTTTTACAGTTAAATATGTACGCGGGGCGCGTGCCGCCCCAGCCTAGTCTTTTCTCTACCTTTCTTCACTTTAAACCGATTTTTTTTACGCTAGTTCACATCCTGATATGCTTGGATAAAATATTAAAAAAAAACTGATCAAAGTGAAGGGAGGTAAAAGAAAAAGCAGTCAGGAGGTTGCAGGGGAGCGGCACGCCCCCTCCCCCTCCCCCCCCCCCCCCCATACAAATTTTCTGCCTTTTTTTCCTAAATTTCAAATTGGTCTTTATTTCCAAATTAAAAAGGGCCTTATCCCGATTTGGAAATGGAAATAACAACTATTGAGCCTTCTTTCCATTTTTAGAACGAAATAAGGTCAATTTTAACATTGGGTCTTATTTCGTTGGGCTTTATTTCTTGATACCATAATTAACATATCTTAAATGAAATATTAAATGCACGTTCCTTTTTGTAAGTTATTGATTTTGTCTCTTATTATTTAACTATAAAATGTTGCCAATTAATAAATATTAGAGGCTGACTACTGGGTACAAAAGGGCCGCCCTCAAAGGGGGGGGGGGGGGGGGGGGGCGTAGGGGCCGACTACTCCAAAATCAGACTTGCGTGTAAATAGTGCTAAATAACTTATTTTAAGCAGCAAACTAACTAAATATCAATTAAATTCTACAATTTACTAATATCTAACAATCAGAAAAAAGGATAATAATGTTCATCAATTAAATAACGGATTCTTAAACATCGGTTGAACCGAAAAGAAAAGTTAAAGGGCCGACTACTAGTGCCATCACCCTATGATGTTAACCTAAAAAAGAGTCCAAAATTCTTAGTTTTGTTTGAGTTTAATACCTACTACCTACCTTTACCTAATTGAAATCAAATATGTACATAGTTAGGTACCTAGATACTCTTAAGAAACTTTATACCTACCTACCTAAGTAGGTCAATAGCAAAAGTTTAAGAGGATCTTAAGGCACTTCACAGCATATGGATTTGATGAGATGGTAGGTATAGGAACCTATCTTGTCAATCTTTCATTAATGAAATTAAAATATGTAGGAAGGTAGGTTGTATTATACTCAACGCGGGCACAAAACAACACAAAAAGTGGGCATATGATGGTTAAGCACCTATTAAAAGTAACGACGCGAATTAATTTGCATAAAGACAGGCAGGCAGCTACTTATCTTGATTTTGCTGAAAATTAAACAATTTGCAAAAAAACCTCTATTCAAATTCGTCTACGCATTAACACACACCTAACCTACCTACCTATACACCTTGGTAAAAACGTCAATATAAGATTTATTGGGTACCTAAATGGTTGAACAATTTTCGGTTGTAGGTACTTTCAATCTGGGTGAATTATGTATTCACTCAAGCGTCGAGAAAATAAGACTGATCCTTGAATAAAACAACCACTACCAGAGTGAGAGAAACATGTTGGAATCTTTACTCACCTTTTATCTTTGCATATCAATAATATCCATAAATGAAATTCATACAAAGTCTAATATCCAAAGCGATGAAATGAATAAACTTTCGGACGCGCTGTTTTAATCCCAACGAAGGAACGTGAAGATACTATCAATTCCCAGCAGGCACACAGATACACAACCACACACCGAAAGCGACACACCAACGGATTCCGCGAGTATAGACCAAAAATGCTTCACAACAAGACACGAATTCGCAATATTTCTTTTTCCTTTTTTCTTTATTTAATTCTGCGAACACTTTATGCAAATTATTTGCACACGTTGAAGGATTTTTTTCTATCGAACTTTTGACTATTATTTCGTTTCTTATTTTTTATTAACTCAACACTCTTTGATTGATGAGAGAATTAGAATTAAAAAGAAAAACACACATTCTAAAACCACTATTCACAAGTATCTAGAGCGAATGGACGTCGCCGAACAAAACATCAAAAGATCTTGGCGAAGCCAAACTACAACAACAACGCTGACGATCATACACCGAGGTATAAAAATGTAATCCTTTAGGATTTGCAGCCATTTTGCAATTGGCTGCCTTATCATTTGTGATGTCTTTCGCACATCAGTTTATTTCATTCTTATTGCTGCATGCCATCCGCATCCACAAACAGGATGGAGGCTATCAAGTGATCTACTGCAGGTGACCAAGTATGGAATGTTGCACGGCAGTCACAGTGTGACTGAAAGCAGATCGGTTTGCCGTCGCAAATGATTGCAATTACAATTTACAATTGGCAGAAAATACAAAAAAAAAAGAAACGCCACGCCGAACGCGAACCGGCAATACCTACGAAGACGAAATTCAAACTCAACTGATCACTGAATTCCTCACCTGAATCCAACAAGGTGTATTTTATTCACCCGCCATGGAATTAATAATTGACTCTCTTAAATTCATGTTCACCTGCTGGCTGAGGGCCTCACTCGGGGACTGTTTCATGTGTATTTACAAATGCAATACACAGGAAAAGACATTTGTTGTTGCCGCTTATGAGAAAGTAGCCTCATGAAAACGATCGCGTTTAGTTAGGGTGAAGAGAAAAACACCAACTTATGCAGTTTTCATCGCAAGAGCGAGGTAGTTGTAATGAAGGTGGCCCAGTCTAGGCTTTAAAGAGAGGGCGGTTAAGTCTTGGCTTACTCACAACTGTTGTTACCAGATGTCGTTATCAGAAACTTGTCCAAGACAAATTTATGAAAGCCTTTAAAAAGATCTTATAAAATTTTAATGTGTGCATATTTTTCAAACAGAAAAAGTTAGTAAAGCCGCGTTGTCACAAGGAATAGAAACAGGAACAGAGAAAGAATTTCATACATTAGCAACGCAAAAAGCATTTAGCGAATTTAGGTTTCAGTTGTTAATGTATGAGATTCTGTTTCTGTTTTACGTTGCTTGCGACAACGCGGCTTAAGTGAACAATTTGGCCCTGATTCACTTTGAGCTGTTGCGCCACACTATTTATTTCATTTTTTTTATTTTTTAAATAGATAAAATTTCGGCTTGAGTTTCATAGATTTATTGTTTTAATTTAGATAACAGAATTTAACGAACAATTCAACAGAATTATTCGACAATAGAATTCAACAAAATTACTTGCAGAATAAGAGGGTGTCCAATAAGCAGAGACATTTAGGTACCTAAACTGTGACACCTATCCAATCCAATCCTGGATAGTGGATAAAATATTGTAATGTCTTGGCATTATTTGTATAAAAAATTGTAATTAAATGTTGGCGACAAGAAATAAAACGACATGCAGGAATCGCTGAATGCACCCATGGATTCACTTTACGAACAAACCCAACTGTCATTCCAGTCAGCTGAAAGCAAACTGATATTCCAAGTTCTAGTTTCGATATCGAAAATTTTCCCTCCATGGAATTCGGCGGAGCTGTACCTATGGAAAATTACCAAAGAGGAAGTTATGAACGTACTAGAAGGTGCTTAATTTTGTATAAATACACGGGTGACATGCTCGTACGGGACAGTTTTATTTAAAACGTTGGCTTGTGAAAATCGGTAGTAAAGTAAAAAGTGATGGAATTGAAATAAAGTGTTGAATTCTAAGTAGCGAAGTTGAATTAAGTGTGATTTGAATTTAAATAAGTTTTGTTTGATAAAAAAAGTGTTGCATTGATTGCTATAAAAGTGAAATTGAGTTTTATTCGATGAACCCCAGGCCAAAAATTTTAGGATATTATAAAATCTACTTATCACTTCTTGTCTCACAAAAAAAGAAATGTGATGACACCAAAGATGTTGCACCTATGTACACCTACCTCACGGTTACAATGAAGCGACGGGCCAACATCAACTTGGTTCACTACTTCGTTTAAGCCAAGGTAAACGTATCACCTCGAAAGGAGGTGATTGCAAAACATAGAAGCAATTTGTTGCTCTTAACACTTTCTAATTTATCCTCACGAGTGCAACTTTTTTTCCTCCTATAACGGATTCAGGCCGTACGACTTTGCTGCGGGGGTACAAGTTGTGGAAGTTAGTACACAATTCCCCATCTCAATATCGACACTGATCAATCAACCGTCAACCAGATTGACCATATTGCGATCGATGCATGACACTCATCCTGTGTCATGGATGACCCTGAACCTACCACCCAGGGACCAACATTGGCTCGGATCATTACCACGTCGTTGCCAAGGTAGAGCTGCGGATATCCCGACCAACATCTAGAAATGGAAAAACTGTAAGAAAGCTTGACGTGTGGAAAGCTATAACCACGAGAGGTCGCCATGAACTTCTGCAACTGAGTCTCTCACCACCAACGTCCAACACCTTCTCTTAGAGCTTGCGAGTAGTTCTCGTCCTTCTAGGATGCAACCAGCATCAAGTGTTGATATCGAAAGGATTATTGCCAAAACGCTATCCGATATGCCGTCTCTGATGAGGACCAAAGGATTAAAATGACCTTCCAAAGATATATAAATTTCGAAATTAAGCCATGGCCAGAAGGCGCTGACGCTGATAGATAACGAACGATTCCAGCTGATTTGGATAAAGTAAAAGTAGCTGTTTTTAAGCTTAAGTGCAACAAAGCAGCCGAAGCTGACGGGTCAGCTGTCATACTTTCAAAACCCCGGCAATGATCTGGTAAACGCACCAGCTTATCTAATAAAATGTGGTTGTCGGAAAATATGCCTGATACATGGAACACATTATCATAACACCTATAGAGACGAGCTATGTTAGGAAAATGTCTAGTCTTAGCATCCCTGCCAAACTCGTCAGTTGATGCAGGATGACGGCAAGGTCGATGAGGACCTCACCGATCCCTTAGATGTCGGCAAAGGATTTAGACAAGGCAAGGGCAACGCGCTGTCATGTGACTTTTTTCACATCATATACGTGAGTTCAGAGAATTATGCGGAACTCCTCCAATCAATTACTCGCATACGCAGACGACATTGACATAATCGGAAAAACAAAACGTGATGTCAGCGAAGCCTTCGTTCAGTGAGGGTAAAGACTAACGACACATATTCTGCTTTTAACACCTCACACCGACGACGTCTTGGACAAAACATCACAATAGATAGCTACAACTTTTGATAGTCAGGGTCTTTGCCTTAGACAGTTTTTAATTGACCAGTTTCGCTAAAATTTCAGAAAATTACATTAGCACTAAAATCAAATGAAGGCTCTTGCTTATCGCTGCGATATTTGGACTAAAGCGGCAACTGAGTAGGAAAGCAATCTTTCAAGCAACTAAAATTTCAATTTATAAGACCTTGCCATTCCAGTTCTAATTCACAGTCCAGAAGCATAGACTGTCAATTACGAGTGAAAGCGCTTCATAGCATGAGCGCTGAAATGTCAAATCTGAAACAGCACTCGATACAGCAAAAATTGTCATGAATTACTTTTTTTGTTTTTAAACTGCTCCAAGAACATTTTCATTGATTTATGATATTATCCAAAAGTTTTGTTCGCATTCAGACAAGAGACAAAGTTGTCAGACAAAGCTGCCTAAAATTCTCTTATAAGTTTGAGAGGTTTTTTCCACTTGACAAACTTTTAAATATAAATATTTTTAGCGGACCAAATTGTGATGAATTTTATGATGGTTCGGGCTTTTTGGTCGTAAATTATATTGTGAATAAAAATATTCCATTTTTAAATTCATCTTCTACCTACATTCTCAGTTGATATAACTGAAATTTGACATTTTGGGCCAGTTTTTCAATGCGAGATCATCCTAGTTTTCGTGTCAAACTCAGATAAACGTCAGAAATTAATTTTTCTGTAAAGTAAATTTCTGTAAGTAAATATTGATCCGGTAATAATCCCGGATCAACTCTGGTAAACAGTATGAACTACTTTGAATGTGTTTGCTGTGTGAAATGGAAGTGGCTTTGCGTGTGCCTGGGAAAACTGACATCTGAAAATGACTCGAACTTCTTTTCCTGTGTTTTTCTATGAAAACTGAGAGTTGGCAGAGTCAATAATTTCTAGAGTGGAGGATTCTACTGACTGAAAATTGAACTTTACTGACGGAGTTAACTCTGCATTGGAAAACTGTTTGCCGGGTTAACTCTGGATTCGTTTTGTTTCGGGATTTACAGATCTTGATTAAAGCTGGGCTTGACTCAGCACTGTAATACCTGGCATTAGAAAACTGAAACCTTGGACATTTAGTGTGAAGGTTAAATTTAGCTTAAATGTTGAATGTCGGTGTGGTGTTAATTATTACAGTACTAATAAAAAATATTACAGCAAATTAACACTTATTTCGTTATTATATATTTATTTTAAACTTTTAAAATAAAAGAAGAAAACACTTTGTTACGGCCAAGCACGATTCTGCTACAATTGAACCTTGCGACGTCTGAAATGAAATTATAAAAAAATTACACATTGAATACAAAATGAAAATAAATAAATATTTTCATTCGACAAAACAACAAATGTACTCACCCCATGATGACTTTTCCCTGGTGGCAGCATCTGTCAACCAGTGGAAAGTACTAAAAAGGTGAAACACCGATGTCGACAGTGTCACTAGTACTAAAAAGAGAGAGGGCTGTGTTCAGGCGAATTCAGAGGCTGAGAGTGGATTTTGTTCGTGTGGTAAATCATTCCATTGGTTTGGGACAAAATTAGAATGTGGGTGTAATTTTGCAATTTGCTTGTTCTCAGAACACCTTTACAAGCATAATGGGCGAAAATCGGATGATGCAGAAAAAACGGAGAATTAGCGAGGACCGAATTCGATGGTGGGGCGAGGTTACGGTTCAAAAGAATGCTATTGCTTGCCGCGTACTTGTTCACTCTAAAATTGCGTTCAAACGTTGTGCGAATTTTAGACCGGACGGACGGTTCCAGTACCGGCTTACGAAACGTGGCGAAGTGTCTTCTTGTATTTAATATAAATATTCTAAGTTTATTAAGTCCGTTTCTTTTGAATTGCACTTACTTTCATTATTAGTGAGTGTAGTGAACGTCAAGTTAGACGTTAAGAAATTGAAAAATAAAACGAGAGATCAGACACTTTTGGCAGCAACTTACAGAAGGATTTTTTTGTTTAAGGCACAAGGGATAGCGCCGCACCTAAGTAAGGATTTTTTTTTAAAGCAAATGTGCTTAAAGGCGACTACCGACGCACGTTTTTGGTCGGAGTCGCCCTCGATTTCTTTTTTTGGTTAAAAAAACCAATTCCAGTGTGTCCTGTGACCAAGGATTTATAAAAGGCCTGGACCATTTTCATCAGCCAAGCAGTCTACCGGGTGGTAACGGATCCTCGTTAAATAACCGACAAGAAAAAGGGATTTCGAACGCCCCGAAGAGAAGAACAAACAAATAACAAGTAACCTAGATTTAAGAAAAATTTAGTAAAACTTAATTAATATTTAAAAGCCACAAGTGAAAATTTAAGCAAAAAAATTAACGTACCGTAAAACTTCAAGTAATACAAAAAAAATAGTGAGATAGCACAGTTTAGGTGCTTTTGTTTTAAAAGGGAACAAAAACCCCTCATTTTCAAACCCTACAAAGGCGTTTAGTCGGGACATCGTAGTTTATTCTGGTCAGCACTCATTGGATGTTGTACCAGCTAATTTAATTTGTAGTATACCCTTAGGGTAAATGATTTTTGTTGGTCGTTTTTGATAATATCTGTAAAATTTCGTTTCCGTGCGTTTGAGTATTTGGTTTTTTTTGTCTATTCAAATTGGATATTAAGATATCACCCCCTTAAAGAGCTCTTATAGGAAGGAAGGTATGAACACAATATATATATAATAATCTCTTGATCACTACCGCGGGAAACCAAATTCAATCAGTTTTTCTTTTTTTTAATTTTTCATACACATATGCATTAAGGTCAAGACAAAAACTTACCGTTTAATAAACAATTTATAATGATTCGCCTGTTAAGGAAAATTCAAAATCTTTTCTTTTCGGTCCGCTAACAGCCGTTACCATGGTCTAAGATTTAAAATTTCTAGGGGTATGAAAAGGTGAGCTTAAAGAACGATCGGTGATGATGGAGTGACCTGATGTTGTGACGATGCCGGCATAGGGGAAGTTTTAAACCAGGGCCACGAAACTTCATGGCATAGGGGGGGAATCGGCCGCGCTACTAACATCAACAGCGCATCCCAGATGTGGTGGTGAAAATTGGTGGTGATTTTTCAACGGCATGATAAATGTTTTGTTTGTAGGTAGTCTTCGTTGAGTGTGAGGAGCAAGAACCACGCCCCATCCGACGAGCTGAGCTGTGCAAAAAAGCAAGCATGCCAGCGACTCACATTCAACACTCCTTCACCTGTCAACTCCCGCTCACATCCTAAAGTCCCGTCCTCATCCTTCATATCCTACCCAGCATCTCTCCAAAACCCTTTAAGTTCCTACCTGCCTACAACAAATGGCGCCCAACGTTGGTCCCGTACAGTGTTTGTCCAGATTTGGTGTTGGTGTCAGCGTTGAGGCCTACTTAGTCTTGAGAGAGAAAGCCATGGGCACACTCCTCAATTGCAATTAGTCTCTAACATCAACGCTGACATCAACAACAACTCACCTCTAATCGTATTGTCCGGAAATATTTTTTCTGCCAATACTGAAGACTCGTTAGTCTTAGTGCGGATTGTCCACAGGAAAAGCCAGCCTAATTGCGACGGGCATCTACAGTGTTGGCAGGAACAATAATTCCACCCCTGTAGTGCATAGTCCATAGTGTAGTTGTTGTCAAAATCGAGAGCTCGTAAGTCTTGAGAGGAAAGTTCTTTAACGTGCTTCTCAATTGCGACGAGAACTCTCGGTTTTGACAACAAAGATACTTAACACCCGTGTCATCCCTTATTGTGTTGTTGCTTTTCACGATCGAGACTTTCATAAGAGCTCACAGGGCCAACTGCAAACAGCTTGCTCGTGAGAAGTAACAACGTAGTGTGTCCTTGTGCTATATGTTTTGCTATTTGCTCACATCACCACATCTGGGAGAGTAACACCATTTGCCAAAATCGTCACCTAAACAGGTCATTACCTACGCCAACAAAAAAATCACCGCGACAGCCACCCGCTCTACCCCGATCAATAATGAAAAAAAAACAAAATAAACAAAACAATCATTTAAACGAAAATCAATACATATTATTATTCTGAAATTTACGACCTACCATTTGCTTTGGAATCTATTTGTATATGTTTTTGCAGTTTTGTATTTTCGTTAGGTGTAGTGTTAGATTTTGAAAGTTTAGAGCCAAAACTTGTTTTCTAACTTACTTTACTATTTAGTTTTTTTTCCAGAATAAATCCTAAATTTAGTTAGTAGGTTTGTAGTTGTTAGTTTCTTGAATAAGTACTTTTTAGTTATAGAACTAGAATAGTTTCTTTTAGGAAATTTTTCACAAGTTTTGTGGATTACTTGTGTTTGCAATTTATATAGTTAGTTTTTGTTAGATACATTTTCGTAGTTGTTTAATGTTAGGTTTGTGAAAAATCGTTATTTCTATTACAAACATCAAACAAAAAGTTATTAAACGCGTAAGATTAATACGACTTAAGCAAATTTAATCCTTTATAAAGTGTTTAAAGACTTATATTAACCCTTAATTAAATACTTATAGTTAAAAATAATAATAATAAGAAAAAAAAAAAACAATCTATAGCAAGATGGATTCTGCATCTGAAAAAAAGAAACAAAATGAGAACGTAGAAGTCAGGGTAATAGGGAAAGTTACCTCGAACACGATGCATCCACTCACGGGGCACCGAATGGAACTTCCACCTCGCCTACCACCGCCTCCGCCATTGCCTGCATCAGCCAATCAATTCCCTGTTAGCTCGCAAATTACACCTTCAGGTAGTCTCTCTGCCTCTAGCGATTCGATTCCACCTCCTTCTTTCAGCAGCTTAAGTTCCTTAGGTACCAATCCAAAAGTGGTTACAGGTGATAATCTGCAGAATAGGTCTACAGGGAGGGAAAAAGAACAGAGTGTTGAAGAACGGATTCGTAATTTCAACCTTCTCGATCAAGAACGCAATAACTTACCGCGAAACGTCAACTCCCAAGCTGGTAATGTCCGCTATAGTTCTCAGGAAGCCGATCCGGGAGTTACATCAGACCTAAAAGCGTACGTTAACCTCGCGATAGTTAACGCCTTTTCGTCGTATCAGCGGACGATGAGTGAGGAAATCTCGACCAATCTTAGGGACGAGATGAAAAATAACTTTCTCGAGTTCTTAAGCGAGATAAATGCCGTAACAGGTCCTCTTCGTGCACCCGAGCCCAATGTTCCAGCGGTTCCAATAAATGTCCCCTCGGAACCACCTACACCAGGAAGACCGCCGAGAGTTCATCCTCAACCGGATCCTACAGTCCGATCATTTGCTCCGCAAGGACACTTGCAGCAACGTCGAAGCGACAGGTCAGCTCCGGGGAGATACCAATCAAATCCTCAACAGTCTAACACCTTCCACCAATCAACGCGACCAATTCTCGGTGGGTACAACCAAACGGCGACACCGTACCCCAGTGGTCCTAACTCTTACCCAGTTGTTCGAGGGCCAATAAAAATCGACAAGTGGGGTATAGTTTTTGACGCCAAGCCGGAGGTACTCACCGTAGAAGACTTCATCTTCAGGTTAGAAACTCTCCAACACCAATACGAGTGTCCGTGGTCTGAGATTCTGCGAGATTTTCATCTGCTACTCTCAGGCGCTGCGTATGAGTGGTACTGGCAGTACCAGCGCACGAACTACCGTCCAGATTGGTCGACTCTACGACAAGCCCTTATGTCCCAATTTCGGAACTCCAAGTCGGATTTTGAAGTGATGCGCGACATCATGGATCGACGACAAGGCGCCTGGGAGTCATGCGATGAATTTTTCGCGGCAATCTCTCGCTTGCGATCTCAGCTACGGACACCCATACCTGAGATGGAGTTGATGAGCATTCTGAAAAGGAACTTGAAAGAAAGTATAGCAAGATTGGTATATCCCATGGCGATTTTCAATATGGACCAGCTGCGATACTCCTGTCAGGATGCTGAAAAGGCATTTCCTAGCAGGGATCCACCCAGACAACATCGGTTGGGACGGTATCAGGCGAACGAAATCGACTTCACGGACGATACTCGCGAACCTGATCCCCGAGAATTCAACCACTTATCAGCAGTCCAGCATTCTTCAACTCGGGCAAATCCTTTTACTTCACGCCCAGAGCCAAGACCGTTAAGATGCTGGAACTGTAAAGCCGAAGGCCACACCTTCATGGACTGCCCATCAAGTGACAAGCACCTGTTTTGTTACAGGTGTGGTCAGGAAGGTGTCGTGACACCTAAATGTCCCAGGTGTAACCCGGGAAACCAGATGCGGAACGCGATGCGACCGGGGGAGTCGCGTTCAACCCAGACCCCGTAAACATGTCCTGCGAGAACCACAACCACCAGCAAGTAAAAATATTAAAAAGAGAGGAACCTGTAGAAGTAAATAAAAATTCGGTAGTTGTGGAAAAGTCAAATATTAAGCCTTTACATGTTAGGATTAAGGAGTACAACCTTGTTAGAAACCGGATTTTCAACGACAAGCGAGTTTCACATAAGATTTTGAAACTTAGGGAAAGGTTTAGAAAAAGGAAAAAGCTCAAAAGGTATGTAGCTGCTGCCTCAACCAGCACAAATAATGATCCGCGACCTTACGCAAAAATAAGAATAGGCGAAAAGGAAATTCTTGGATTGCTGGACAGCGGCGCTAGCGTAAGCATACTGGGAAAAAACTGTCTGCAACTAGTTGAGTCCTTGAGTCTACCAATCAAACCCTTCAAGTCTGACGTCAAAACGGCTGATGGCAAAAACCAATCGATCATTGGCAAAGTAAAAGCTGATGTTACATATAATGATCAGCTTCACACGATTGAGTTTTTCCTGGTGCCAAATCTCGAGCAAGAAGTCTACCTTGGGGTCGACTTCTGGAAGGTTTTTCAAATCGCACCCCGATTGATAAATTCCCTGGAAATGTTGCACCCTTCTGATGAACCAAACGCCCATCAGCTGTCTTATGAACAGCAGTCGAACTTGGAAGCGGTTAAGCAGAAGTTTCGGTGCCATACCCAGCACGGGTTGGGTAAAACCTGTTTAGAGGAGCACGTTATAGATACCGGAGATGCGGTACCTATAAAGCAGCGCCACTACCCTGTCTCTCCAGCGGTACAAGCCCTTTTGTACGACGAAATAGATAGAATGCTGAGTTTGGGCGTTATTGAGGAGAGCGAGAGTGCTTGGTGCTCACCAGTGGTTCTTATACGGAAGCCAGGCAAGAATCGTCTTTGCCTGGATTCTCGTAAGTTGAACCAGGTGACCAAGAAGTACGCTGGCCCCCTCCCCAATATCGACCAACTCATCAGTCGTCTTCAAGACACTCACTTTATAAGTAGTGTCGATCTCAAAGACGCATTCTGGCAAATACCGCTGGAAAAACAGAGTAGGGAGAAAACTGCTTTTGCGGTACCGGGAAGGCCCTTGTACCATTTTAAGGTCATGCCTTTCGGGTTGTGTAATGCAGCCCAAAGACTATGCCATTTAATGGACAAGGTCATTCCAAGCCGCTTACGTGAGCACGTCTTCGTGTATCTTGACGACCTCCTGATTATAGCACCGGACTTCGAGACTCACCTCGCCCTGCTTGAGGAAGTAGCCGAATGCCTTGCCAAGGCCAACCTCACCATCAACGTGACCAAATCAAGGTTTTGCTTTAAAGAGCTTAACTATTTGGGTTTCGTAGTTGGTGGGGGAAAGTTGAAGACCGATCCTGCAAAGGTTGAGGCGATCTTTAACTTCCCCGTCCCGAAAAACCCCAAGCAAGTTCGGCGGATACTTGGCCTTGCAGGGTGGTATAGGCGCTTCATCAAAGACTTCTCGACTTTGACCGCCCCAATCTCCGACACGCTGAAGAAGACAAATGAAAAGTTCAAGATGACAGACGAGGCTGTAGAAGCTTTTGAAAAACTTAAAACCGCTCTAACGAGTGCCCCAGTCCTCAGTCATCCGGACTTCTCCAGAAGGTTCTTTATACAGTGCGACGCTTCTGACTCGGGAATCGGTGCAGTCCTTTTCCAGAAGACCGACACCGGGGAAGAAACACCCTTGTGTTATTTTTCACAAAAGCTGACTTCTTGCCAACGAAATTACAGCGTTACAGAGAAAGAATGCCTAGCAGCTGTATTAGCTATCAAGAAGTTTCGTCCCTATGTCGAATTAATGGCCTTTACAGTCATTACTGACCATTCAAGTCTTCGTTGGTTGATGGGCTTAAAGGACCTTAGTGGGAGACTTGCTAGGTGGAGCCTTCAGCTGCAGGCATTCGATTTCGAAATTGAGCACCGTAAAGGTTCTTTAAACGTCGTGCCAGATGCGCTTTCAAGAGCATATGTTGAAAGTCTAGAGATCGAAAATATTGCACCTTGGATAGATTTGGAGTCAGAAGAATTTGACTCGAAAGAGTATCTGGAGCTGATGCAGACCATCCAGGAACATCAAGATGAGCTACCCGATCTCAAAATCGAAGATAACTACGTCTATAAGCGTTCCTTGCCACCTGCAGGAGATGAGTCGACAGTAGAGCACAATTGGAGATTATGGATCCCAGCAGGCCTAACAGCGGACATAATTTCAAAAGCGCACGACCCCCCTCAGGCTTCGCATGGTGGTGTCGCCAAAACCTTACACCGGATCCGACAATTCTTCTACTGGCCGAATATGACGGTTCAAGTTCGGCAGTATGTTCTTAACTGCGTGGTGTGCAAGCAATGCAAAGCCACTAACCAAATATCACGTCCCCCTCTTTTGACTAGCTACCTGTCGGAAAGGCCTTTCCAGAAAGTCTACATAGATTTTCTCGGTCCTTACCCCCGATCAAAATCAGGTAATTGTTTCGTTTTCGTCCTTTTAGATCACTTCTCTAAGTTTATCTTTCTCAAACCCTTGAGATCCGCACATGCTTCAAGTGTAATCAAATTTCTAAAAGAGGACGTCTTTAACACCTTTGGTGTCCCACAAGTTGTTCACTCGGATAATGGGAGACAGTTCGTATCGAAGGAATTTGATAAACTGTTGAAGAGGTACGGAGTGCAACACTTCAAGACCGCGAACTACTCTCCTCAGTCAAATGCTTCGGAGAGAGCCAACAGGACTATGTTAGCTGCCGTTCGTTCGTACATTAGAGATGATCAGCGTGACTGGGATCTTCACCTGAGTGAGATCGCAGGCGCGTTGAGAAGCTCATTCCACTCTGCTGTCGGGATGTCACCATATTTTGCTCTTTTTGGGCTCAATATGATGACACATGGCAGCAGCTATGAACTCGCTAAGAAATTGAACGCGGTGGACGACAACGAACTGCTAACACTTCCCCGACACACGCGACTCGAAATCGTAAGAGATAAACTCAAGGACAATATGAGAAAAGCAAACGAGAGAAGTATGAAAACATACAATATTCGTACACGACCGATCCGTTTTCTTTCTGGGCAAGAGGTATACCGAAGGAACTTCATATTGAGCGACTCCTCAAAGTACCTCTCCGCCAAACTATGCCCGAAATTTGTAAAATGCCGCGTCACGAAACCGGTAGGGAAAAACATGTACGAACTAGAAAATATGAGTGGTAAAACAATTGGTGTCTTCCACGCTAAGGATCTGAAACAATGAATCCTAACATTTCAAACCCCTCTAGTCACAACTTCACAACCCAGAACTGATCACTTGTACCTTGCCATGTCTTCCTCGAAATTATTTTTGCTTGCAACTTATTGTATTAGGTCTAAGTTTATGTTAATTTATTACTAGTTCCGTCACTCTATTTATTTTTGATAGGCTTAGTTATTTTTAGGTATGTTCATAAATGTTTGTCGATTATCTTTAAGTATACTTAATATTCATTTAACTTTCGATGTAATTTTTAGGTTTAGTTATTTATTTATTACCTTTAGTTAGGCATTTATATGTATATCGGTTTATTGTTTTGTAAGTATTTATTGATTTATTTATTATTCGTTTTTTTTTTATTTATGTATTGAGGCTTCAATACTTCCATACCTAGTGTATGATACTAGTATCCTTCAATTTATAAAGATTAAAAACTCCAACGCACTGTTTGGTTAATTGCTTAGTTCGTTTATTAATATCCCTTAATTTTGTTATTGCTATGCTCGCTTTACACTATACTTAGTATATACTATACTATGTCCTATATACACCCTATCCTCTACTTCTTGCTCGCACTACGTACTTATATTCAAAAAAATAAAAATATTCTTGCATGCTCCAAATTGTATAAAACTTACCCACTGTTTCCAAGTCACGCCGTATGTCCATCGGTTTATCCGCGGCATGTATTCGGCTTCAGTCCTATGTCCCTTTGTCTGAAGAGAATGTACGTACATAGCCCGGTCTAGCTCAGGTAGATGCAGTGTGGGTGTCTTCCCCTACGCAACCTGAAAACAAAAAAAAAACGACTATCAGGTATTCAACTCAAACAAAAAACTAACCAAAAATAAATACCTCGTTACGCCTCAATGTCTACCGACAATATGGTGCAATCCGTCGACTGATACGCACTCTTCCGCAGTCCGAAAACCTTCCTCATTGAAGAATTTAATTCCTGGAAACACCTGCAAATTAATTAGGAAAATTAGCACTCAAATACACAGTCGAAAAATAATGTCGAATTTACCTGATTGAATCTTCCTCTCTTCAACACGTCGCGTCGATGGGCCGCTCAAGCAATCAGTAGCTGAATTGCGATTTGGCTGGTCCTCGGATAAGTAGGTATCCATCTGCGAAAAAAAAAAAGATAATATTTAGAATATAAACATTGCATAGAATGTTTCACGTCGAATGGTATGTGCGAGGCTTTGCCAAGAAACAATAATGTTTGTATATACCATACATTATGTATGTACTTACCAGGCCATTCCGGCATCGATGTTTTCTTCCTCTGTCCATCTCGTCGCACGGGCCTCCTCTATATCCAGAGGTTTGTTACGACCAAGCACGATTCTGCTACAATTGAACCTTGCGACGTCTGAAATGAAATTATAAAAAAATTACACATTGAATACAAAATGAAAATAAATAAATATTTTCATTCGACAAAACAACAAATGTACTCACCCCATGATGACTTTTCCCTGGTGGCAGCATCTGTCAACCAGTGGAAAGTACTAAAAAGGTGAAACACCGATGTCGACAGTGTCACTAGTACTAAAAAGAGAGAGGGCTGTGTTCAGGCGAATTCAGAGGCTGAGAGTGGATTTTGTTCGTGTGGTAAATCATTCCATTGGTTTGGGACAAAATTAGAATGTGGGTGTAATTTTGCAATTTGCTTGTTCTCAGAACACCTTTACAAGCATAATGGGCGAAAATCGGATGATGCAGAAAAAACGGAGAATTAGCGAGGACCGAATTCGATGGTGGGGCGAGGTTACGGTTCAAAAGAATGCTATTGCTTGCCGCGTACTTGTTCACTCTAAAATTGCGTTCAAACGTTGTGCGAATTTTAGACCGGACGGACGGTTCCAGTACCGGCTTACGAAACGTGGCGAAGTGTCTTCTTGTATTTAATATAAATATTCTAAGTTTATTAAGTCCGTTTCTTTTGAATTGCACTTACTTTCATTATTAGTGAGTGTAGTGAACGTCAAGTTAGACGTTAAGAAATTGAAAAATAAAACGAGAGATCAGACACTTTTGGCAGCAACTTACAGAAGGATTTTTTTGTTTAAGGCACAAGGGATAGCGCCGCACCTAAGTAAGGATTTTTTTTTAAAGCAAATGTGCTTAAAGGCGACTACCGACGCACGTTTTTGGTCGGAGTCGCCCTCGATTTCTTTTTTTGGTTAAAAAAACCAATTCCAGTGTGTCCTGTGACCAAGGATTTATAAAAGGCCTGGACCATTTTCATCAGCCAAGCAGTCTACCGGGTGGTAACGGATCCTCGTTAAATAACCGACAAGAAAAAGGGATTTCGAACGCCCCGAAGAGAAGAACAAACAAATAACAAGTAACCTAGATTTAAGAAAAATTTAGTAAAACTTAATTAATATTTAAAAGCCACAAGTGAAAATTTAAGCAAAAAAATTAACGTACCGTAAAACTTCAAGTAATACAAAAAAAATAGTGAGATAGCACAGTTTAGGTGCTTTTGTTTTAAAAGGGAACAAAAACCCCTCATTTTCAAACCCTACAAAGGCGTTTAGTCGGGACATCGTAGTTTATTCTGGTCAGCACTCATTGGATGTTGTACCAGCTAATTTAATTTGTAGTATACCCTTAGGGTAAATGATTTTTGTTGGTCGTTTTTGATAATATCTGTAAAATTTCGTTTCCGTGCGTTTGAGTATTTGGTTTTTTTTGTCTATTCAAATTGGATATTAAGATATCACCCCCTTAAAGAGCTCTTATAGGAAGGAAGGTATGAACACAATATATATATAATAATCTCTTGATCACTACCGCGGGAAACCAAATTCAATCAGTTTTTCTTTTTTTTAATTTTTCATACACATATGCATTAAGGTCAAGACAAAAACTTACCGTTTAATAAACAATTTATAATGATTCGCCTGTTAAGGAAAATTCAAAATCTTTTCTTTTCGGTCCGCTAACAGCCGTTACCATGGTCTAAGATTTAAAATTTCTAGGGGTATGAAAAGGTGAGCTTAAAGAACGATCGGTGATGATGGAGTGACCTGATGTTGTGACGATGCCGGCATAGGGGAAGTTTTAAACCAGGGCCACGAAACTTCATGGCATAGGGGGGGAATCGGCCGCGCTACTAACATCAACAGCGCATCCCAGATGTGGTGGTGAAAATTGGTGGTGATTTTTCAACGGCATGATAAATGTTTTGTTTGTAGGTAGTCTTCGTTGAGTGTGAGGAGCAAGAACCACGCCCCATCCGACGAGCTGAGCTGTGCAAAAAAGCAAGCATGCCAGCGACTCACATTCAACACTCCTTCACCTGTCAACTCCCGCTCACATCCTAAAGTCCCGTCCTCATCCTTCATATCCTACCCAGCATCTCTCCAAAACCCTTTAAGTTCCTACCTGCCTACAACAACTTTATTCATTAAACACAACTTATTTAAGTTCAAACCACAATAATTTGAACCTCACCACTTCAATATTTGATTTCAATTCAATCGCTTTTTACTTTAACTCTCGATATTTTGGTTCAAATACAACAGCCTCGTTCGAACCGGTCATTTGCGTATTTATCTCTACAAATTCATAAAATTCTCGAAACTTCGTGTTTTGTAATTTTCCATTGGTATTTTACCACTTGAACGGTTGAGGGGAAATTTCGATACTCCAATATCAAATGTCGTTGGGTGCCGTGGCGTAGTGGTTAGTGTGTGTGCTTACTACGCCGGAGGTCTGGGTTCGAATCCTGCCATCGTCACCTTAAAAAAAAAGACTTGTTCTTTTCCACGGTCCCCACCTCCGCGAGGGTCTGACAAGCCCTCCGAGAGTATCATTTGTCTTGAAAAACTTCTCAAAGTGCCGTTCGGATTCGGCAAAAAATTGTAGGTCCCCCTGTATGTAAAGATATTAACACACCAGCATACATTGTTGAGAAGTTGGCCCTGGTTCACCTCGAGCTGTTGCGCCACTCTATTTATTTATTTATTTTAATATCAAATGTCAGTTGACTGAAATGACAGGTGTGCTTGTTTGGTGATCGAAGGCATGTGAGGGGGTGGGGGGCCTTAGCCGACTTCACGTTTTTAACTGGAGATGGTTAAAGGGAGACTGGCTTGGCGAAGTTTGTTGGTCTTGTTGGCCAAACCCGGAGGATAGCGCCACCTTATACCATGTTTCCACCGGGCACACGATTAATATAAATCTTCTCCGCAAGCGATTAGAAATAAATCCCCTTATAAATCTCGTTCAGCCTTTTCACAAACCACTTTCAACCCTTTTCGAACACCTTTTTAACAGTGTGGGAATCGAAAAAGGACACTGAACTCAAAATTTCTGTTGCGATGTACACAACGAAAATTTTTTCGATCCTGGAAAATTGCATCACCAATCTCTTTTGTCATGAGAAATTGTCAAATAAACCCGATATTTGTCAGGTGGAACCACTTTGGGATTTATTATTAATCATCTCGCGCTAAAGCCGCGTTGTCACAAGGAACAGGAACAGAAATGGAAACAGAATTTCATACATTAGCAACGCAAAAAGCATCCAGCGAATTTAGGTTTCAGTTGCTAATTTATGGGATTCTGCTTCTCTTTCTGATTTACGTTGCTTCTGACAACGCGGCTTTATTCTCGTATTATTGTCGGTGGAAACATAGTATTAAGTAAGTAATTTATTATAAGGTAAAATAATATGTTAAGACCCTCATTAGCCAAAAGTATCTCCGAAATTATGTGAAAGGGAAGGAAATTCATTTTCCGAGAAGGAATTTTGTTATACACCCGCATAGCCGCATAACAGCTTATAGAACTTTTTGGTAAAATGTCACTTTTTGCACTTAGTATGGAAACAAACTTTTTTATCTCGTTCGCGCACAAGCATACCCTTTGCAACCACAAATCACAGAACATAAGATTAGCACAAATCAAATAACATAAAATTACGACACTTCGGATAAAATATGGCTTATTCACAAATCAGACTCGTCATTGGATGCGAAGCAAAACAGATTGCTGATCTGTGATTGGCCAGTACAGATTGTTGTTTTAACGAACGGGTTTTTTTCACGCGTACAAAATAAAAGCCAGTTCCATTTCCGTCCCATGACGTCGGATTTTCAGTTAGCTCTATCAAAGATATGTCAAAACAAACGGGTATCGTAATTTTTATATTCTTTCATTCATGCTTTGCAACCATTTCATTGTTTTCATGCCACATGAACGTATTTCGCCCAAGGTTAAAACGAGAGGTGTGAGCAAGATAGAACAAGATAGAACACTTTGTCAACATTTCTATCAACATTATTGTGTCAACGCTGTTTTAAATGTGTGTTTCTTTACCAGTTAAGAGTAAAGTATATTAGCAGACAATTGAATCTACCAAATTTTATTGCTTCCAATTTTTCGAACTCGATTTTTAACAGTCGATAAATTCACAGAGAATTTGGTTTTCTGACTCTTTTTCACCATTCTGTTCGTGATTCACCACAGTAACCGCTGTACTTCATTCGTTTTACGTCTCACCAAATAAACCACTGCCAACTTCACTTCATTTCATTGCAAAATCTAGTTGTCATCGCTGTCGGTGTTTTTCAGAAAAGAGTTTTCCCAATTTATTTCAATTTCTAAACGAATTAATCTCAAAAATGGCTCTCGCGGAAATTTGTGGATTATCCGATGCGCCCTACATGAAGATGAGCAGTTACTCGCCAACAGATCTCGAGCGTGAGATGTCCCAATATACGTGTAACCTGGAGAATGCGTACACCCTAGCGGCTCCTCCATTCGAGAACGTGAGTTGACACATTTCAGGCTTCGATTCCTTTGTTAAATCTGCCTTCCCGTCCGACAGCCATGTGAGAATCTTCGCAAAATCCAGGCTCACGGTGAGAACTCTGGCATCAAAATCGATTTTGATCACGGAACAACGACCCTGGGCTTCAAGTATCAGGGTGGTGTGATTCTGGCTGTGGATTCCCGTGCCACCGGTGGCCAGTTCATTGGCTCGCAAACCATGAAGAAGATTGTTGAAATCAATCAGTATCTACTGGGTGAGTCGAAATATTTTTTTTTGATCCAATTCTTGTCCATCGACTGACACCCAAATGTGTTTAGGTACTTTGGCTGGTGGCGCCGCCGATTGTGTATACTGGGATCGAGTTTTGGCCAAGGAGTGTCGCCTGCACGAACTGCGCAACAAGGAGAGAATCTCAGTTGCTGCGGCGAGCAAAATCATGGCCAACATTGCTCACGAATACAAAGGGATGGGACTTAGCATGGGAATGATGATGGCTGGGTATGACAAGCGAGGACCCGGGCTGTACTATGTCGACTCGGAGGGCTCCCGCACATCGGGCAATGTATTTTCGGTGGGAAGTGGTTCGATCTATGCGTATGGTGTCTTGGACTCTGGTTACAAGTGGGACTTGAAAGACGAGGTGGCTCAGGAATTGGGCCGTCGTGCGATCTATCACGCCACTTTCAGAGACGCCTACTCCGGTGGTATCGTAAGAGTTTATCACATGACCCCCAACGGATGGATTAACATTTCCAATACCGATTGTATGGAACTGCATTACAAGTACGAGGCCGATAAGAAGGCTGCCAAGGCATAATTGTGTGGGAAGCGGCGTGAAGTTTTCTTTTTTATGTTTTGTATCGTGTAACCAGGTTGAATGGAATAAATATTGAAAAAGATTTGGAAGTTAGCCTTTGGAAAAAAACACAGAGAAACAAGAATTCCGCTTTTGATGCTATCAAAATTGGCATAGGAACTCCTTGGTGCTAAAAGGGTGTTGGTAGGTCCACCAAGCTTGCATTAGATTTCTTGCGGTGTGAGCAGCTCTTTTGTCGTGTTGGGTTGATAGGTTTCATTTAATCAATTATTGTATCAAATATTTTGGTGTAGCGTGTAGAGGTGCAAGATCTGCTTTAATTATGCTTTAACCACCTGTTCTTCGGTCCGTAAGCTTCAAGAGTGGGAAAAAATGCAGAGCCATGGTGTGACTTTACAGACTGAGTAGAATAAGGAGGAGTTACACAGCATTTTGCGTCCACATCGACTTTTAAAATTTTCTATACTGGACTACCTTATCACAAAAGCACAACGGGGGTGGGAGGATGGAAAGAATCAAGCTCTGGTGCATGATTTCTGTCTCAGAATGATATAGCACCTCGTCTGAGACATAGTATTCTTGGTGAAATCAGGAATTAAGTCAAAACTGAAATTCGAAAGGAGCGTAAAAAGAAGCAATGTCTTGGACGTTAGAGAATCCTGGTAACACCAAACGCTTCAGATTTACAGACAACTATTGCAAGAGGAACAGGGATATCTTTTTTGGAAGAAGACTGGGTAAAATAAGAGGGTATGGCATTGCCGTATGGTCCGTTTCTGATGTACTTAATCCGAACCTGCATACTCAGTGGTCCGCTATCTGTTCGACAACTGTTTTAGCTTTTTACTTAATGGGTTTGGATTTAGCTTCTTGATTTGGGATCGATAAGACCATTCGCTGAAGTAGTCGGAAGAAAGAAGCATATGTATACATATCCGGTTTTCAGCAAAAAAAGGCGGTCCTTTCAAATAGTGCACCTACGTTGCACTTGTGCATTTTACATCTTGTTTACACTTTGGATCTCTTTTTAGCTGCACGCTTGGTGCAATTTCTACACCAGTTCTCTACGCAATTTCTTTAATTTAGCCAATTAAAGCATTCCAATTTTTTTTCCAATATCTTATTGATTCCCAATATTGCAACCATCTGCGCTAGCATTGACAGGGTCAGTGGGCACCGACTTTTACGTGAGCGGTAAAATTAGCTCTTTATTACTTCGTTTTTATTTAAAACTAGCTGACCCGACAGACGTTGTCCTGCCCAAGCTTTGAATTTTCTATTCGAACTGGAATGAAAACTGCTTCAAATTTTTTATTATGACAAATGCTTTTAGATGTCCAAACAAAATTGAAACACTGATCTTGCCTTTCGCCTCGGTGGTCAACTAGCGCTATAACTTGAGTATGGCATTACCTACCGATTTCATTCATCTTTTATCAAAAACTTTTGTAAACATAAACTGTTTTCGTTGTCTCAATTTATTTACAAAAGGAATAAGTAACATCTTCGTGGAACACCTATAAGGTTTGCCCTACAAATATTGTTTTAAGACAAGATGACGTTTGACTAAATCTGTTATTTTTCAGACTGCTTATCATTTTGATTATCATTATACAGATCACAGTTAAACTCAAAATGGCACTCAAGAATTTTGCTCATTTAAAAGGACACGAGGTCTTGAAATCGGGCACGAGGGTAACAAAAAAAGAGGAACACCAAGATGAACGTTCTTCATTTAAAAGTCCTTCGTCCGCAGGCACCAAATATTAACCTATCTTTTTGGAAAAGCCAAAACGCTAAATAAATTAAATAAATCAAAAAATAGTACACGAAAAAATTTTCAGGCTTTGTATTTAAAAACTTTTTGTTTCCTGGAGTCGTGAAGTAAAACCTAATGAAAGCTTGATTGAAATGTTTGTATCACAAGTCACAGCTGATTACGAATTTTCGAACATAATACCTACCGCTCATAACTTAATAGCGGGTATGACTACTCTTGTCTTAAGTCTTATGAGCGCTCATAAATTGACTCTAAAAACTGTTGGTGCATAGACTTACGAAGCTCACAGTTTAAGATTGCTTCGTGAATACCGCCCTTAGCGACTTATTTAATACATATAAATTTGAGAACTGTTTTTTTTTTTGTAGCATAACAATTTTGTATATATATATATATTTTTTTTTCAAATTTATCGTTATAGTAGTAAATTTATTATGGCACTAAGTTTACTGTAGGTCTCAGTCGAATATGTTGGATTTTTTATTCTAATATATGGATTTGGGTGTCCCGATTCCGAATATGACATTAAAAATTGTCGGTCTCAATTAGCTTAAAGTTTATAGAGAAAAAAGGTAAAAAAAAGTGCAACCACAGGCGCCTGCCAGACAGCTGACACCCGCCCTAGCTGACCCGGCAGACATTATCCTGTTGAAGCTTTGAGTTTTCAATTCGAACTGGAATAAAATTTACTTTAAATAAGTAGTTTTAATAAGAACCTTTCAACCCTGTTTATCGGCTAAGCCCCGCGATAAAGAGGGATGAAATCCTTTAAATCCGCGAAGCGGTCCACCCAAAAACTTTGCCTCCAATTTGCCTCCAAAGGGAAATTTTTTTTAACAGATTTTATTTAATTTTTGATATTTTGATTTGATTAAAATAAAATATCTTTAACGGAGTGAATGTGCGCAAGTTGCATTAGATATTTTCGGAGAGTTTTATCTATGGGCCAGTGTCCTTCCTTGGGCCAATACGAATCGATCAAGCCCAAAATTGTCAAAAACGAACAATCCGTAAAGCGTTTACCAATCTTTGATGCATTACCCTTTGCAATTTTTTTAATTTTTTAAAGCAACTATTACGGCGAGTATGCAAACAGCCGCTCATTTGCATTGCAATCGGATTAATGGGGTAGACACGTGTGTAAGACAAACAAACACACAAGAATTCATTTTTATATATGTATATAGAAAAAATACCTAGAAAAACTAAGGTTTGAAAAGACAATTTTGATATTTTTTAACGCCACCAGCGTTCTTTCTGTTTGTAGAAGATCCAGACTGAGAGACGGAAGGAAAGGAGCTCAATAGAGTTTTTCGCGTAACTATCTCGCTCGCACCTCTCGTTCTAACCTTTGGTGAAATCCGTTTACTTGGTATGAAAACAATGAAATGGTTGCAAAGGGTAGGCCTGTGCGCGAACGAGACAAACAAGTTTGTTTTCATACCAAGTGACGAAAAGTGACGTTTTAGCACGGCTATCAAAAGTTCACTTCTTTCACATTTTTCGGGCCAGGAATGCCAAGCAAATTGTGTTTCTATATATGAAAAAATTCAGTAGCTTCTCTTGAAGTGCGAATTATTATTAAACAACCCAACTTAAGCCGCGTTGTCACAAGGAACAGAAACAGGAACAGAAACAGAATTTCGTACATTAGCAACGCAAAAAGCATTCATGAATTTAGGTTTCAGTTGCTTATGTATGAAATTCTGCTTCTGTTCCTGTTTTACGTTGCTTGTGACAACGCGGCTTTAGAGTGTGCAGATAATGAATCTTTCGCATTTGTTACGTTGAAGTAACGGTTTCACTGACAACGCAGTGAAATACACACGTTCTTATAGGAAGCGACGTATGTCACGCACTTCTTCTATAGGCTGCTTTCCATAAGAACGTGTGCATTCAACTTTATAGTTAGTTGTACTTCAACGTGACGGACGCTACGGATTCATTGATCTAAAGGCCGTTAAGAAGTTGTTGTTCTTATCCTGTTATTTTAATTGACCTAAAGAGAATTTAAATAAAATAAGTGGGAGGTATCGAAAAAGTACCCTCATATGCACGGTTTTTACGACACAAACAAAAGTTTTTTAATCATTTCCGAGTTTTATAATTAAAATATTTAAAGCCTTATTTAGAAAGGCTAATTAAGTCTACAACTTTCTTGTTCATCCAAACATACGGTTGCATTTTTTTTTTAAATATAGCTATTTAAGTTTATCTGTAATTTTTGTCCGTTTTCCATACAAAAGGGAACTTTGCTTGGCATCCCCAACTGAAAATACCAGTAGACGTCAAACTTTTAAAAGGTCTATCGAATCTTCTGTGAATATTGATCGTAGCTATATAGAGCTTTTAACAGTTTGACGTCTACTGGTATTATCGAGTGCGGGAAGAATATTTTTATTATATAACACGGAAACGATAAGAAAAGTGTTGTTTTTGTTGTAGAAACAGTGTGTACAACCACAAAAGGGTACACAGATTCAAGAAGATTATATCTTCGGAACACTTTTTCGATACTTTCCACATATTTTATTAAAATAATTTTTGGGTCAATTTAAAGAACGGAATAAGCAAAATAACTTTTTTCATTATCGGCACACTCTAGGTCGAGTAGTTTATTAGTAATTCGCACTTCTACAGAAACTATTGAATTTTTTCATATAAAAACGCGATTTGCTTGGCATCCCGCGGTCGATAAATGTGAAAGACGTCAGATTTTGACAAGTCGTGGTAAAAGGTCAATTGGGGGTCTATCGAGATAGTGACAGCGTTACAAACTATTCTTTAGAATAAATATATCTAGGTAGGACTTAGAAATCACAAATCCCAACTAAACTTCTATATACCCGATCCTATTATACAGGTATACACCAAATGTTAAAGCCTTTTGGCCCGAATTCATATATTATTTGTATAGGCCACGCTGAAAAAACCCGTTTTTTCCTAAAAACGCTCCCTTAAAAGTGGGCGGAGCTCAAAACTTTGTATGGAGTAAACTTAGCAAATAGTAATATCTTTAATATTTGTCATATTTTTTTTTTCGATTTTGAGTAAACTTTCCGAGAAATCGGGTTATTAAAGATCTTACATGTTTGAAGCGGGCATGGTCGATATTGTGGGTGGTCGGATTTTTGCCTTCTTAAAGTTTTTGGGCCAGTTTTGCTCTGTACCATAATTTGAGTTCCTACGCACTGGCTAACTTGACCGAAAGACATTTTGAAAGAAAATGTGAAATAGAGGCTTTTACATCAAAGCCGGTAGCAGGTGTGGCCTTAATTGGATTTTATCAATTTTCCCACTTTGTCTGTACAAAAAAAGAACCGAAATACACTTTAAGTTTGAGCGTCCTAGCTCAATTTTAAAGACCTTAAAACTTCACACATACGGACAGAAGGACGGACATTGCTTAATCGATTCACCTGTCGGTCTCGATCATGTTTTTAAAAGGTCATAAGAGAAGAGTCATTACGGGAAGAGATGTCCGGAAAACACCAAAACAATGTCCGAACTAAAAATACCGGAAATCACAGTTGTTTCTTCAAACTCAACTTCGGGGGAAATTCGCCCCAAAAAAATATAATTTGGTCGTTGCTGTTGCCGTTCACACAAATCTTTGGGTCTATTTTTCATTGGGGCGTAATCTTGTAGCCACTACCTACACCCATTAAATCACATACCGGCTTCATCAAATTTCAAAACTGTTTTTGAGAAGAATATAAAAAAACATTGCCTTGGAGAGCAACCTTTATCAAAATCCTGCGTTTGGTAGCGAATTTTGAGCTTTCGAAAACTTAAAAGCATTTTTGAAATTTTTTTTTTTTAAATCTTTTAGTATCTTTATCACCCAATACTAGAACAGTACTGCAAACTTCGAAAAAAGTACACAAAATTATGTAAAATGTGTATACCAAAAAATAATTTTAAAAAATAAATAGGATTTTACACAAACTGTACAATAAAGATGACCTTAACTTCAACAAAAGCTGACGGACCATACTTGACTGTCTTCTTTTATTCTTCGGCTTCAATGTTGCACTTAGTCTTTTATGAAAAGACTACAATCATGAAAACTGTCGTATAACTAGCAGAATGTCCTTACATCGATTAGCATCGATTAGAAGTTAAAAAAAAGTTTGAAATTGAATCCACCTTGCTGGATTTGAAATTGAGCCTAGAACCTGCGGGTCAAACACTCTCGCAGTGAAATACCAAGCTAAGCTATATAATTTGGACTGACAAAGCTTATTATGTTACTGTATTGCCTTTCTTAGTGTTTTCTAAATTGAATGCCCAATACTTTTGGAAATTATTCCTGGGTAAAATCTAGGAAAACAAATTGTTGATGGAGGTAACAATGTACTGTAATGTGGTGACAAGAAATAAAAGATATGCAGGAGTCGCTGAATGCCCCCATCGACTCACTTTATGAACACACCCGCTCGATTTACTAAACGAACACTCATTACTCGTTACTTACGAACACTCACGAACTGTCATTCCAGTCAGCTGGCATATATGGCATATTCGAAGTTCGAATTTCGATATCGAGGATTTTCCGTCCGTGTAATTCAGCGGAATAGTAGCAATGGAAAATTACCAGAGGGGAAATATGGAACGTACTAGAAGGTGTTTAATTTGTATAAATACACGGATCGTGCGAGACAGTTATATTTTGAACGTTGACTTGTGAAAATCGGAAATAAAGTGAAAAGTGATTGAATTTAAATAAAGTGTTGAATTCTTAGTAGTGAAAGCAATATACAATACAATGCTCACATGGTCTCCGGGATAACGCGTCCGCGTTGCAGTGCAGTCTTCCTTTGTGATGTTACATCTCGAAGTCAAAAGCCTGCATTCGCTCAATCCATCTTGCGACTTGTCCCTCAGAATTTTTAAACTGCAATAACCACTTAAGCGCGGCGTGGTCTGTACGCAAGATAAACTTTTGGCAACTCAGGTACTTCTGGAAATGTTTCGTTGCCAACTCGTTTATTATCTCCCTGCTGGTGTTGGGATAGGACAAATTCGCTAATCGCTCGATGTCGGCTTGCAACTGTTAAAGAGTCTCACCCCTTGTCTGAACTCTTCGGCGCAACTGGACCCGGTAAACTTGCTGCATGTGGTCGTCGCCAAACCTCATCTCGATGGCCTTCACCATGGCATCATAATCCTTCTGTTTTTCTTCAGGAATAATTTGCAGCAATTCGGCAGCTGTTCCTCTGAGAGCAAGCGTGAGAGCAATCGACTTCTCTTCGTTGTCCCAATTGTTCGTCATTGCGGCAACTTCAAATTGCCTCTTGTAAATCGGCCATGACGTTTGACCATCAAAAACAGGAGACTGCATCTCTTTACGCCGTGGACTGTCGGGCAAACATTCTCGCACTTTCTGTTTCTTAACCAACTCCAGCTCCTTAGCCAGCTGTTCTACTTCCGATTTGACTTCAGTGAACTGTTCCTCCACGCTTTCAATTTTTCGATCCATCGTTTGGAACTTTTCCTTAAAAAGTGAATTCCGGGAATCGAGTTTGCTTTCTAGAACTTTTTTCTGCTCATCGAACTTTGTCGAGAACAACACAGAAATAAAACAACACGCAGGAGTCGCTGAATGCACCCATCGATGCACTCTACGAACGCACCCGCTCGATTCACTTAACGAACACACCCAACTGTCATTCCAGTCATCTGAAAGCATCTGTCATATTCGAAGTTCGAATTTCGATTTTCCCTCCTTGGAATTCAGCGGAGGAGTACCAATGGAAAATTACCAAAGGTTGTATGGAACGTACTAGAAGGTGCTTAATTTTGTATAAATACACGGGTGACAGACTCGTACGGGACAGTAATATTTTAAACTTATGAAAATCGGTAATAAAGTAAAAAGTGATTCAATTGAAATAAAGTGTTGAATTCTAAATAGTAAAGTTGAATAACAGTGTGATCTGAGTTTAAATAAGTTTGTTTGGTAAATAAAGTGTTTCATTGTGTGATTATAAAAGTGAAATTGAGTTTTATTCGACGAACCCCAGGCCGAAAACATCACAATATAGATATATCGTATACCTATAATTATACATAGATTTTATGATACTTGGGAAAAGCTGCAACAGATAAAATTAAGAAAAAAAATCTAAAGTCCCAAAAAAATTAGTCTGTTGTATGTATTAACGTAGATATTTGTATTACTAAGGATCAAGGTACACCAAAGTAGGTGTTATCTTGTAATCGCGTTAAGGACAAACCATAATTTTGGTAGCAACAAACATAAAGTTCCAACGAATTTAAGGAGTTCACCTACCTTAAAGTCAACTTCATAAGGATATAAAGCTGTGTAAGAAAAATGGGAAAAATAAAACACAGATCTTAAATTATTTTTAAACTTTTGTTTTGTTTTTTTATTTATTTAATTCTTCCTTTTAAACATTATAATATATATGTTATATTTCTACACACCTATATAGCAATACATCTTTTTGCTTCAAATCTTATAACTAAAAATATTTAAAATGCATTTTTATATTTAAGTTAGAATTATTAATTTATCCTGTATTATATTTCCCATGTGCAACAATTTTTTTTTATATATTTTTGGTTTATTAATTATTGAAAGTTGTATATATTATGTACATACAATTGCAACCTGCGTATGTAAACCCCTATGGGTTAGCTGTTAAAAAACAAAAAAACATTAACAATATTCAGTTTTTAGAAAGTATAAAATAACATTTGATCTTTTATTTTATACATATTGCGTATATTGTTGTTGTATGAGTGTGTATGATTTCAATAATAGAAAAAATGTTTAAAGTCTATTTGGTGTTGTATCTGCTGGTTACAATGAAGATCTATTGATTTACAAAACATTTTGTACAATGTTCTTTATTCTTTTTTATAAAATGTATTTAAATATTTCAATTTTAAATGACTTGTCGAATGAATTTTGGTATGAATAAATGTGCGAGTATGTGAAGAAAAGTGTATTGGGGATGTTTTGTCGTGTTTTATGGTAGGTTTTAGCTCATGCGAATAAACAATAGTTCTTAGAGACTAAACGTTAACAACTAACATGTTTTATGCTCATGTACAAATGTACAAATGCGTACAGCGTATGATTGATTAAAAATGTTTTTCGTGGGCATTGTGCTTTCAGGTGGGAATCCTTGATGCCTACTGTTGTTAAATAAAATATGAAAGCAGTTGGTAGATATTGTCAATGTCATTGTGTCTGTTAAGCTTAAAAAGCACGAACGCTTATCGACTTCAATGATGCTGATACCGAATATATTCAAATAAAGTTCAATAATTACCTTAGTGCTCAAATACTATTTGTGATTCGGTTGTCATTAGGTTATTACTCGCAATTGAAGCCTCAGTACGGAAACAACTTTTCCAAGCTATTGCAAATATATGTATACGCTCAGTTCATGCTTGTTTTTAAGTTGACCAAAGGTCGTTTTTAGAGGTTTCGGAAGGTGATGTTCAGATCAACGTCACAAAATGGAAAGTTCAACTTTGTTTCAGTGGCAGGTATAAGCCTACATAACATCAGGTGTGTAAACGTGTCCCAGGTTTGGGAACCTATCCCTTTTTATATTACAATATTTTATGTTTTCCTTGATTGCCATCCACAAAGGAACTGGGCGATCTCCCGATCAAGAAACTATCTACCAGATTGTTCACATTCTGATCAACAAATAAGCCATGTCCAGGGTTCTGAATGTAACCAATAGCGACTTGGACTCGGCTATAAGATTAAATTTGTTTCTATAACAACGAAGAAATGGAAGAGAAAGTTAAGCATACTTGACGTAACTGATTCTAGGGTTGCCAGAAATTGGATTAAGTCGAAAAAGGTGTGAGGTTTCAATTTTTCTACACAGTGCTCGCTGGTTTCTGGAAATCAATTTCTGTGAAAATATAAAGGGTGGTTAAATTTTAAGGGCCGATATTGAATGTGAACCACACCTAAACGTCGTTTTTTTCTGCATTTCGTTTGACATTTCTCAATTTCAGACTAACTCAACTTGAACCATGGAAAGATACACAATCGAACAACGCGTTAAAGCTATTCAGGCTTATTATGAAAATGGGCGTTCAAATCAAAATGCATATCATGAACTTCGTGATTTTTTCGGTCAATTTTCGGTCAATCGTCCAAACGTGCGTACAATCGGAAAAATAGTGCAAAAATTTGAGCAAGCCGATTAGGAAATGTGAAAACACCAGTGCATGCACGTACCAGCTCGTATTGTAGAAAATATTGCTGCTGTTCGCGATAGTGTGGCCGATTGCACCTCTCACGCTCGTCGTTGATCAACATTATGCATGAAGACTTGCATTTACACGCTTACAAGTTGCAATTGACTCAAGAACTAAAGCCTCTTGACCATTTCAAACGTCCTCAATGGTCAGAATGGTGGCAAGAATTGGCAACAGTGGATGATCAATTTTCAAAGAAAATCATCTTCAGTGACGGCAATATCAATTGGCCGCCAAGATCATGTGATTTGACACCGTTGGACTTTTTCATTGGGGTTATTTGAAAGAAAAGGTGTGCGTCGATAAGCCAGCAACAATTCAAGAGCTAAAGTATGAGATAATTCGGCACATTTAAAGCAAAGAACCTCAATTATGCGAAAATTTGATCCCTTGGATGGAGGTGTGCCGCCGAGGTCGCGATTGAACCATACCTATTGAGGAATATAGGGTGTGCCCTGGCGGAGAAATTTCGCACCTAATAAGTCACATAAGTTTGACAGTTGCGTGTATTTTGTATTAACAAAGCCATTCCAAAAAAAGGTTCTTGAAATAAAAATAAATATGTTGCGTGATTTAATGAAGAAAATGTATTAAAAACCTGTTAAATTATAAAACAATAATTGTGTAGTAGTTTCTTAGGAAAGTACGTGTGCGAAATACAGTTATAGCTCATATTTCTTACTCATAGTTTCTAAATAAACCAGGAATGTTAATCAAATAAAGTTGAGAAGACTTCACAAGTATTAAAATAATTATTTAACAATATTGAAAGGCGTAGGCGAGTGCCCAAACGATTTGGAAAAACTCTCAGCAAGAGTTGCAGATAGTATTTGTGTCATTTAATGTGCCATTGATGAATTTAAAATTGGTAGGGTAGCATTCGGCTTTGTTTTTGGCATTAACGAACTTTCTAAACAGTATGAATCTTTGTGTTTAAGTATGGAAGACGAAAGGCCGGTAAAATCTAAGTTAATAAGTTAATAAGCTTTGCAAACCTGAGGTCCTGCGCATAGCACAGGTGGGTCAGATCGGTGAATTGCTTGTATACGTCCAGTTTGTTATTCTCAAGAAGGTGAACCTGTAAATGCCACAGAGCAAATCCGTTGCGATTGCCGAAGAGCAAAGACTTACAGATGCTCATTCATACTGAAATGGAATATCATCTAATATGCCTGATGGGAGGACGTAAGACCCGAGCCCCTTTTTAGTTTCGTTTGTTTATTCGTTACAAACTATTTCTTTAAAAATAAATTTAAACAAAACTGTTGCTAAGAGACAAATCGAGAGCAAAGAGTTGCTACACTAAACGGAGTCTATTATAAATGCACGCAAGAAACTAGTGGAAAGGAGAATGACAATTGAGATCATAACAAACACTCAGCGCCACATTCCAAATTAAAACTTAGGTTTGGAGTCAGTCAGGTTGGTGCTTTACCCCTTATTTTCGTAGCCCTCCTCGGCTTCTTCGGCTGCGTGAAGGCAGTTGCAGCCGAAATCGAGTACAAAATTAAACCCAGGAAGCCCACGGGTAGTTCGAACAGCACAGTAGTTAGTTCCTGGGTTGCCTACTACCCTCATCCCTTTGAATGACTCTTTGACATGAGCTAGTTACTTTACTAATTAGGTTAGTTAAGCGACGTGGAAGACCCAAACCCACGCATCCATTGATATAAGCTTTTTGTCTGCAAATATTTAAGACGCAAAATAAGGCAACAATACTTTTTATTATAGTTGACATAATCTTAAAGACAAATGTTTGCTTAAAAAAAAAAAACGACTGCGAGGGAATGGCGAGTGAAAGACAGTTTGCTATGTGATCTATTCTCTTCTCTTTTTTGCCACCAGGTATCGCATTTCAACTTTTACATTCCTCAATATTATGAAATGACAATAATTTCCTAAATAGTTTGTGTTTTATTCAAAATCGACATCGGCCCCTTAAATTTAACCACCCTTTATATTAAACTGTGGTAGCATATTCAAAGAGTGCTAGTTTTTCTTAATTTAGAATCAGAATCTAGAGACACTGTTATCGTAGATTATGGCTCAAGCTATGTTTAACGCAATTTCACTCTTTATAGATAATTATCTAAATAAATTATAATTTATCATAAGCTTTTAGGAAACCCACCTGCCTAACTAGCAAGACCCAAGTTTTTTTTCAGCTCAAACTTTTTTTTTTATAAATTGTATGTTTTATACATTTAGCACATGGTATGTGGGTTAAGTTTTTATTTGAGTACTTTATTGATTTTGAAATAACAAATTATTTATTTTACAATGCAAATATTTATGCCATTAAGTATTGTTCTTTTAATATACAATGGAATTGCCTTATGAGTCTAATAAACGCACTCGTTATATGAAATTTTAAATTCTTTCTACTCTAAAATAGAATTTCACTGATGTAACTTATGCGTTTTTGTTTAATCCTGTGTTATTCTCAGAGAATTTAAATATATTTATAGCTTAGCTTACCGTGTCATAAGTTTTGTGTTTTGTTTTTTTTTCTTTATTTCAATTTCTTACGCAAAAACTTTTGAAAGATGAACAACTTCAAGGATCATTCAAGATGCTTTTATTCAGCATCTAAGGTTAAATATTTTCATAGCACGCTTTTTGCAGTTTTCAATTGTGCTTGAAAATGAATAGAAAATTATTTTATAATATTTATCTGCTTTCTAGAAAATCTTCCTAACGAAAAGTAAGACTAGAGCAGCTATAGTGTGAAATTTTTTTTGTTCATATTTGTTTTTTTCACTTTTACTCTTGTTTTATTTACTTTTAATTCACGATGTATTAAAATCAGTCGATTTTATATTATTTGATAATACAAAATATAAAATAATTTGTTGTTTATTTTCTTCTTGTTATTATAGGCTTTTTTTTTTGTTATAATTTTGCTTTCAAAATACAAAGATGAAACTTTACATAGCTGAATAAGTAGTTTAAGAAAGCTTAATAATGGGATAATTTACATTTTATGTGTGTGAATGTTATAAATAATTTCTTTTGTTTACATTTCTACAAAACCTTCGAAACCGTGTATCCAACATAATTTATTACTCTCTATTTTGTTTAGGAGAAAGCACACAATTTGCACTCCATTGTTAAGAAGTGTTTGTTTTGTATATAATATAATTTATTCATTCAAGGGCACTCAATAGGATTTTTTATTTTAAATGGTCTGAAAATATTTATATTTACAATATTATTTCAATGTCTTCTTTCGAAGAGTGAAAGGGGCTTACATTGCTTATTTCCAATGCAGAACATAACACTCTGTTGAAGAATAATTGACAAACATATTTTTGTGTAAAAAAATATAATTGAGGCTTAAATTATCAATATGTGTCTATGCTTTAAGTGTTAATCATTATAGGTCCTTGTCATTAATAAAAAAAAAAAAAATAACGAAAAATAGAAAAGTAAAAAATTGTGGAAAATTTAAATAAAAAAGAATATTTCTAGAAAATATCAAAAACTTAAGCATTAATATCAGAGCCAAAGTAAAAATTTTATTCGGTTTGCCCTTTTGTACAAAAAGGCTAAGTCGTGTTTTACGTCAAGCTGGTCTAAATATTTTGTTATAAGGATTTACGCGACATTGCCTTCCATATAAGATACAAAAGTTCTTGAGCGTTGCATATCCAAACGAGTTTTAAGTTATTTCTAAGCAATTGACAAAAAAAAATCGTAGATTTTAAACCCAGGCGTCTATAAAAATAGAGTCTGATCCTGATGGCTGCAATAACTATGAAGCGCCTTGCACAAAGAAGATACAAGGAGCAGTTCCACATTCCGCGAGATAATCTATCAGATTTCAATTCTCAAGTCGGTATGGACCTTTTTCTGTATAATTGCCGTAATCTATTCATTAGCTGACGTTCATAAGAGTTTCACTTTAAAAGCGAAGAATACATGTTAGTGGAATAAGTCGGCAGCTTGTTGAAAAAAAAGGATCTGCTTTTTTCGGAACGGGCTGAACATTATCCTGTTTACCCTCTGCTCGAAATGATACCAGAAGAGGACATACAAAAAAGATCTAACAATGGTTTTGGGAGTGTACAAAAACGAACTTTAATAGTAAGCAATTCTAGACTATAATAATTTCTTATAGTCTAGAACTTCTACTGTATGGGTGTGAAAATAAATGGGTCCCAAAAAACTTCGACCTGTTCAAAAATAAGTGGAGGCATCGTGCACTATGGGATCTGGCAGGTGGCAGCAATCAGCGCTGCGAGCAGATTGCCTTTAAAAGAGTTTAATGGCCTTTTCGGTTGGCGATCCCGGATCAGGGCGTTCTTCTCCCGGATTAGGGCTTCTTTCCGAACAGCCAAACACGTTTGTCTTAAGGTGGCGCTACAGTCCGGGTGGACCTGGGGAGTTTGTCTAGCGTTGTATTTGTGAATCAAAAGCTATGCTACGGGGGATAAATGACATTTATCCAACTTGACATTGACGATGGTATGATTGTGTGCGTGCTTCTGGTTTTGATTCTGGATTCAAAACCAGAAGCGAATTTCTCTTCTATCCAGAAGAAGAACTGTCAAACGAGTCCAAGAAAACACTTTCAGGAGAGTCCAGAAGTCTCCCGGACGCTCCCGGACAACCAACCGAAAAGGCCATAAGATTATGAAAGAGCTGACAGTTCTTTTGTCACTGCAAGCGACTACGAACGTTGGGATGGAAGTGGAGCCATGTATGAACACATCAGCGCGGCGGCATTAACGTCACAATGTAGAAAACATGCCGACATGACATGCCGTCTTACTTCTTAAAAGTATAGACGAAACGCAGACTATATGGAGCAATAATCTATTTGGTGCTATTTAGACGAAGATCGTACAGATCGAAATGGAGTTGAATGTTGGACTTAAACATGGCAACACAGTATACCCTGCACTGTATTCGATGACATCACTCGATGCCGATTGTCAAACTGGCATCAGAGATCAGAGTTGTTACCTAAGTGCCTGTTTTCATTTGGTTGATCCTAACCTGATGTGTCTACTATGGTTGGTGAGGGGAAGCGCCAGCGTGGTGACCACCGTTCAACCTCCGTTTTATTTTGAGAAATAAAATTTGGGTTAGGTTAGGATCAACCAAATGAAAACAGGCACTAACACGAATTTATTTTGTTTGTTTTGAAAAGACTGGAAAAAAGTCAAGCCCAAACGAAAATAGACTCAATTGGGATTAGCCTAATGTCAAAATACATAGAAAATCGCACTCAAATTCTGCCAAACGTTTACGGTGCCCATAATAGACTTAAGTTAACAATTCGGAAATCGTATAAAATTTGCATGTATCATGTACCCAGCTGTCAAATTTTTGCGCTGACCCTCTCACTTGAGTGGTACTAACTTAAAAAAGCAATAGCTAACGAAGACTTAACGAAAGCTAGCAAAAAGCTATCATGGTCGAGGCACACAAAATGTGGTTAATGAGGCATTTATGAAAGCCGACTTAAGTTAATGAACATACAACGACACCGAGCATAAACCTATTATGGTCGTGGCATACGAATTGCTTGTAATTAGACATTTATTTTAGCTGACGTAAGCTCACCTTAGTCTATTATGGTTAGGCCTTCAGAATGATTCCGGGCGAGAGTGCCATAAATGACCCTCTTTTACCAGTATTTTTTTTTCGAGGTCAAGTTATGCCTTGAGAATTTCAAATCAATTTTAAAAATTATGTCATTTTTTTTCAACTTTGGATGTTTATATTTCCGAACCCGATTGTCCGATCTAAAATATGTTTAAACTTTTGAGGTCAGCGTGCAATTCTTGGTATATTCCCTCCTTTTACGGATCTTTTGAAGCACAATAAAAAATAAATATGGGCTTGAATATGACAATTTGTGAACTAATGACATGCAAAAATAAAACTTTAAACCAAGACAAGTTAACGAAATCGGGCAAAAGGCTATTATGGTCATGGCATACGAATCGCGTGCAATAGGGCATTTCGAAAAGCTGACTTAAGGTCATCAAAGTCTGTTATGGTTCGGCCTTGAGAATTTGTTTGGTCTAATACCGCTTAGGGCTAGGCACGCACAATGAGTTTTCGGCAGTGTGATCTTCTTCAAGATAAAGTCGGATTTCCGGAGAGTTCGCTATTTTTATTTTAAACAGGGATATTTTAGCCGGTGGTTCCTCGTAAAGTACCTATCACACAAGGTTTTTGATTTTGTTTTTTAGACATAAAAATTTGACATGCTTCGACATTTTTGGCGAAGGCCAAAATTAAATTTATGTCTAATATCATGTTTCCACCGGCCACTAATCCGCGATTAATATAAATTTTCATTAAATCCTTTTACGCGATCGACCCTACAAATTAAAATCCTCTCGGCTAGCGATTAAAAATAAATCCCCTCATAAATCTCATATTTCACGAACCACCTTTAACAATTTTCGAACACCTTTGAGCAGTTTGAGAAAGGACACTAAAATTGTCCACTTATCACAGATCTGTCAAAGTTACGATTTCTTTTGGGATGTTTACAATGGAAATCCCTTTTCGCTCCTGGAAAATGACATCGCCACTATCTATTGGGATCCAAAATGACAGAAAAAGAGTGCTTATATCATATTAGTCCTATATTTGACTGGTGGAACCACTTTGCGATTTATTATTAATCGTCTCTCCCGCTAATACTCGTTTTATTGCCGATGGAAGCATAGACTGATTTCGATGCATTTTTTAAATACATGTTCGAATCATTCTTAATGGGAAACTAAAACTCTACCACTTCCTTAAAAAACTTGATTTTTACACAGAAACTGTTTTCGCATAAGGATTTCCAGATTTTGGCAGGTGGCCATGATTTTGGCCATGACCGCAGGTTCGCTTGCCAAATTGGTTTTGAATTACTAAGCCTGCCTTCTCCACAATTCAACAAATTACAAAGCATCAAGACACATTTCACTACGGTGTGTGGATTTTGAGCTAGTGGTCTCATCGGTTCATACTTTAATGACTTTAACCCAGCTTTTAGAACAATTTTGACCAATCTTTCACCGTCCACGGCGGGTGCTGCGCTGTCAATCGATGAAAGTTAATTTTATTTTGCTGTTTTTCAAACTAGCTTGAAGGTCGGTTTCAACTAGGTGCTATATGCCACACAGCCTGCGCCAATATTGACGTCGTTAACTAGCCAGCGAGAACGCAAGATTTGACCCGATTAGACTTTCTGTGCTTTTCTATGTCTATGTCAATAGACTGCAAACGACCACCGCCGTTTTTTGTGTCGAATGGCAGTTGATTCTCGTGTTTCCGTGAAAAATGACATCCGAGAATAACTCGAACCTCCTTACATGTTTTTCTATGTGAAGTGAGAGTTGGGAGAGCAAATAATTTCGAGAGTCGAACTTTACGAGTTACAACTTTACGGATGGAGTTAACTGCATTGTAATACTGCGCGCTGGGTTAACTTCAGATTCGTTTTGTTACGGGATCAACAGATCTTGGTTTAGCACTCAGCACTGAAAAACCGGCCCTTTAGGAATTACCCTCAAAGAATCTTAGGGATCTAATATGCTTCATACATTTAATTAGATCCTTAAGATACATGGCAAATCTTTAGATAATTATTTGACCCAATATTTAACTGCCAAAATAGCAATCCACCGCATTTAAAATCAGAACGAAAATATTTTTTCTGCCAGAAGTCGGTCAGCTTTAGCAGTGTAAGATTATGGAATGCATTTAATAGCCGCAGAAAATTTGCATGAATAATTTTTCCTGCTTTTCTTCGTTGCAAAATCCGTACGATTTTGATGAGATTTTATTAAAATCAACTATTATCACGAGATTTCAAGATCTCGAAAATGTAGGGAAAATCGGGATTGCGATGAAGATTTTTTATGTATTTCAGAGTTTGGGATTTTGATGTGCGTAAATTTCCACAGACTTTCCAGAGACTTGATTTTTTGTCGGGTCACGGTTGATAAATGCCTAATTGCTGAAATGGTCCTTTTTTAAATAATTAACAATCTGTTGTATGTCCAATCAGTTTGATCTGAAAAGAACTGAAAAGCTAGAAAATAAAAAAAAGTTGAAATAAAACAAACAAAATAATATTAAATTTCTTTAGTAAATACAATTCCCATTTACATCATCATTAATTGCATATGTATTTATAAGTTTTTTTTTTATGAATATGTATTATTTTTAAATCCACATAATATAGTAAGATAGTGTTCACAAAATAAATTTAACTTAAAAAATAAAATTAATCAAAAAAACAAACTAAATACAAGACTAAGTTTTTCTATTTATATTTTTTTGTTTCCTTTTTGAATCTTTTTTAAACATGGGTTCATGTATAAGAATATAGTCGAAAGCAATATAAATATATATATAATATGATAATATATATTTCCAATTTAAAGTGCGTAAACTTTCTCATGTGTGGATTAAATATTTGTTTAAAAAAATTCCTACAATCAAATAATCATAATATTTTCTTAGATCCTTATTGTTTTGATTTTTTAAAACGTGTGTGTTTCTTTTTTAATATTTTACAAAAATTTATTTTCTTTTAACTATAAACTTTTTTTTTTATAAATAAAATAGGTTGAGATTTTTATAGGTGTAGTAATAAGGTATGTCTATAATATTGTAAACGTAAATTAAAAACAAATTCAAATGAAATTTCAGAAAAAAAACCTAAAGTTAAAAATAAACTTAAACAAATAATATTTACTTAGGAAATGAGAACAAAAACTATTTAGATTTCTTACAACTAAAAGCATCAAGTTTATGTATGTTGTTTTTTTTATGTGACAATTTTTAAATTTATCTAAGCATTTTGTAAAAATATGAGCAAAGAACTTTTTTTATTCATTTTATTTTGAAATTCAGATTTTTTATAGGTATTATGTGAGTTTTGTTACAAGAATTTTTATAACAAATTTATATATATATTTCTTTGTAAAATAGTTCACTTTTGATGAGCAGAATTAAAACACTTTAGTTCGCCGAGGAGCCATCTTCAATTTTGAGTAGGCATTGTCAGTTTTAATGGGTTTTTGAAAAAGTCTGTCCCTTTTTGTTATTTAGGTGTTCTTAGAGGTAAGAAAGGATAACAAATACTTATAGCAAAGTCAAGCATTTTTCTTCTTCCCTTCTTTTGCTGTTTACTAGCGTTTTAAAAAACGTACGAAAATAATTTTGACAATGCTAAATATCTCATCAATTATAGCTAATAAACAAGATAAAAAAAGCTTATTAACCTTATATAAACATGTATTTGATACGAAAAATAGATTGACACAGAAAACGCATTAAGCAGGAAAAAAAAACAGGTGTCTATTCTTTCAAGTTAACCGCAGTTTCAGTTTATATCCCGAAAAGAAGCACACATCAGATGACACTTAAAAGAAATGTGTCATACTTGGAAAATATATAATTTCTTAAATATTGACGTTCCTAACGGACTTTTCGCGATCCCGAATCTGGGTGTTTATCTCACAGACAAGGGCTTACATCAAAACAGCTAAACACGTTCTTCTTGATTTTAAAGTTTATCTGTGAAACAAAAGCTATTCTACAAGCGACAAATGACATTTATCTAACTTGACACTTGCGTTGTATGATTGTGTGCATGCTTTTGGTTTTGATTCTGGATTCACACTTTTCTCTGGACCAGGAAAAGCGTGATTCCTGGACCAGATTCTGGACCAGGAGCAAATTTCTTTTCTTTTCGGAAGAACTGTCAAACAAAGAAAGCAGTTTCAGGAGAGATGCGGACGCTTCCGGACGACCATTGAAGAGGCCATTCACTAACATTAAAAGACAAAATAAAAAAAAAAAAAACAAGAAGATTTTGCACCCCATACTATCAGTAAATTTGAGACAAAATAAAAACCATTGCTAGGTTTTGTTTGACATTTCACCACTTTGTGAAGCGCGCAGTATAACACCACAGTTGATAAAGCGAAGACAACCCAGTGCATTCTGCACTCTATTCAACGAGAGCTTGCAGAAAAATTTGATCAGGGCAGAAAATTCAATCCTGTAAAAAGTTAAAGTGTCACTTGCTTGCCAGCTCAGCTGTGCAATCGGATTTAAATTCCGAAAAAGAAGTGACAGACCATTTCCGCCCAAAAAGTTTTTTTTTTACTGGTGGATCATAATCTTTCTGCTGTTATTGTGTTCCAATTGGGGGGTTTTGGCGTTCACCGAAGACGATCACTTTAAAGAATATTCTAGAATCAGTAAAGAAACAACTAGTTGGCTGATGTGGGAAATTCAAGTTAAAAAATCCCTGATTTTAAGTAATTCGCGCATTTTGAATGTATGAAAAAAAGAGAAACATTGTTTGACATACTACAAAGTTGAGCAAAGTGTCAACAAATTTCAACAGAGTAAAGTTGTTATTTTGAGAGGAAATTTTCCTGTCAAGTTTTCATAGCCTGTCAAATACTGAGCCAAAAAATGATGACATATCGAGGTATGACACATGCGAAAATCGGAATGCACCGTCAGTTGTTATTGATAAATATTGCTGATAGGCTTTTGGCGGATGCGTTGTTGTGCATAAGCCCAGTTTGGTTTGCGGGGTGTTTTTGTTTTATTTTTGCAACACAGTAACTAATCAAATCTCGAGTTTTACCAAAAAATTAAAATCTTCTTAGTAAGAGATAAAAAAAACATTGCTATAAACCTCATTCGCCCTCTTTAAAGGCACGAAATTCTGTAACAAAGTTTACCTATGTTTATAAAGGCCGGCGTGCGTATGACGTTTAGCTGTCACAAACTCATGGAATTTTGAAAATGTTTTTTTTTTTTTTTTGTAACAAACCATAATGACAATACGAAAGAGAGTGATAAGGTTTTGTTTGTCCGGTGAAAATCACCAAGTTCAAGATTTATTCTTAAACTGGTTTCACTAAATTATGACAGGTGAAACGGCAAATGTTGCGGTTCTGCGGATATCTAAGAAGGTAAATAAAAAAATATGGAAAGCGTTTTAAGCAAATGCTCGTTTCCTCGCCTAAAGCAGTTTGCAACTAGGGCAAAGGCTTACCTCCTCTCCAAATAAAAACGTATTTAATATATAAAAATTAACTGCAAACACTGGTTAATTATAGTTACTTCGTATATAACTTAATTAAAGGACACTGTTGTAAAAGAGAAAATTATTTCCATCATTCTATTGCTCATGAGGTTGTGTCCGTTCAAGGATGTGCGGAGAACATGCGTTTTGTTTTATGCACTAGCGTTTATTTCACAATTTGTTTGTCGTATATATTTTTTTTGTTTCACAATTTTTGTTTTTACTTACTACAATGTATACACTTTAAATATAAACATTTTTGTTTGTTTTTTTTTTTATAAATACATCATTAACTTCGAGGGTATGTGTTTGTGTGTGCCGGCAAACAGTCGCACACATAAGCACACACAACTGAGTGAGTTTAATCAACGTTTTTCTTGTTTCAGCTTACCTTACATAGGGATAGATAGATAGAAGTGAACATTTATGGAACAAAATGAACAACAACTAGTTTTCCACGCAACATCTTACATTACACAAGAGTTAAATATTCAAATGTTTTTCTTTTTCAGTTCTTTATAGCGTTGTTGTGCGCAAAAGTGATGCTATTAAATTGTTATATCCTAGTTTACCATTGTCCTTTTTATTGTTATTACCGCTTGATGATTCGGTGGCTTCTCCTTTCGATTCGCCTCCTTCGTCAGAGTCCTTTGAAGAGGTGGCTGCTTTTGAGTTTGTCACGACCTTCAGACACTTGCGACCCATGAGAAGTGTGGGCCTGTCCGCCTTGCTTTGGCTAGCAACAGTCGGTGTCCTTACATTGGATTTCGTCTTAGTTTTGCTCGTATTTACAATTGAGTTGTCGTTTAGGCTCTTGCTCGTGTTCATTTTGGTTTGAGTATTATCGCAGGCAGGCTTCGTTTTGCCTTTGGCGTTGAGTTTCAACGCTGTCAGTCCAGTGGATGTGCTGGGTGTGCCGACAGTCGATTTCGGCAGTTTCTTACCAGCAGCTCCGCACTTGACCGGTGCCGAGGCAGCCAGATCGCATAGATCGTCCTCGTCAATGTTGTCAATGTCAATGTCGTCGTCGTCTTCCTCGGCGATGGGATCGATTGCTTCCTCATGCATTTGAACTGTCGAATCGATACGATTACTAGTAGTGGGATGATGGCCATACAATGGGGCAGCAGTTGTGGTTGTCGGTGTTGGAGTGGGTGTTATTGTGCCACTTCCGTCTGTGTTGGCGATGCCGTGCTCATTGGTTGTGAGGGCAACAGAAGCGGGAGCGATTGCCGAGACTGTCTCTTCGAAGGACAATGGCTCGTGGCCATGGCCACGAAGACTGTGATTGCTGCTGTTCTTCGAGCTGCTGGCGGTGTCCAATCTCTCGCCCGACGAAAGGGTAATGGAGACTTTGTCTGATTCGGAATTTGAGCGAATTTTTTGCTTCTTTGAAGTTGCACCGGAAATATTGCTGGTGCAACTAGTCGTGATTATGGTTGGATGCTGAATGTTTGATGGTTTTTTACTCTTCACTAGGCTGCTGCTTATGAGTGTGTCGGCTATTTTTGCTTTTAGTGTTGAAGCGTTCTTTCCGGCTGAAGATGTTGATGCTGAATGGGACTCGTGCTTGAAACGGTGATGTGTGGATGATGATGACGTTTGCTGTTGATCGTCCGATGATGCTAGTGAGGATGATTCGTTTTTAGTTTGATCGAGTCACAGACGTAGGTCAAACGCTATACGGGATGCAATGTTCTTGAAGCCAATGCTAGTGCCTAGAAGAATAGAATTGAAAGATAATTAAATCATTGAGAAAAAGTCTTATAAGAACAAACGAAGAAGGGAAAAATGTAAGGACTTTTCAATCTCGTTCTATGATATTATGTCAAAAAAAAAACAATGATCATTTGCGAAAAAAACAACTTTTTAACTCAGCTTTCCCATGAGACTCCTGCTTGAATCTCCAACAGGGTCTAAGGAAGGGCTTGTCTAAGCAAACATAATTAAGAGTCTTGTCTAAATGTTTGAAAGAAATACATTTGAATAAATTTCGCACCTGGTCTGAAATTTTGCAAGCCACACGAAGGCTTATCAATTTTGCTTACAGGGTTTCGCAAATTTTTTGCAAGAGCACCGTTCCAAGAAGATCTTTTCAGGATCGAGATTTTTTTTATTCACACACGTTCAAATTTTTTTTTTAGTTTGGTTCCCCTAATATACCCCTGGGGCTCAAAAGGAGTAAGGAGTTTATTATCCAGGGAATAAAAGACTCCTCTAATTTAAAAAACATCTTTTTCGGCAAGACAGCTTAGTGCCGTTCCCTGAAAAATTCTCTTTAATTTCAAGTGCAACAATCTGTCTTTCAATATGCAAAAAACGGTTCCACTTTTCATTTATGTTTTAAAGAGGGCAGTTTTTGTCCTGTTTTTCGCATCCAAACCATTACTACTTAAAATACATAACTCTTTTCTTCATTATTAAATCACCTTTGCTCTACTTAGTGTTTGCAAGTTTGAAATAAGCTCAATTATATAAGGACGAATATGAAGGGGTTAAAATTTTAACACAAACTTCAGTTCAAAAGTTAAAGGACACCTTAAGCAGTCATGGCATCAAGAGCTGTTTAAACAACAGGTCCTTATTATTATACGCCTAAACCTTAACGATCGATTAGGTCAATGATGCTCTGAATAGCATAACAGAATTTCGTTCTGAACGCCAGTTAAACTTTGATTGTCTTAAAACAGAGTTAGATCCTGCTCTTTAAAACCGTAAGAACTTAACAGCTATGAAGCGAAAACTCGAAAATCAATTTAAGAAATCTGAAGTGCATAAAATCCCGTTGGGGACAATTTCTTTACATAGAAGGAACGTCCCTCAATGGTGTGTGAAAAGCTCGGCAGAATCAGTTTCAAGCCTCTGTCAGATCTAGTAAGCTAAAGTGTTTCCCTGAAGTATTCAGGACATATGTTATGAACAATGCTATGAAGTTTTACAATATTTCGAAAGTTGTGGAAGTCATCTAAGCTTATTCCTAACAAAGAAGCTTTAAGACGGGATAGACTTGCAAACCTCGGAGTGTTGTGTATAAATCCGACACAATCATTAAAAGCAACATTAATTCTGCGTTTACACTCGTAGTCAAGGCAAGGATCTACAGACATGTTATACATGAAAAACGGTAGCAAAATACTTTGCACTAGACGCTGTTTAAAACAAAATAGCAGTAACTGTGATGATGACCTAAGACTACTAAACTAAAACCTAAGACTACCAAAATAGACTCTTCTTAGAGTGCCAGATGTTGCCTCAAAACTGCTCAGATGCCTGTTTATGACAAAAGCTAAGTTTTAAATACGCTCTACATAAGAAAAAACTTTGGAGTTTAAGACAAGGCTGGGAAAATCTTCACAGGCTTGTCTTCACTTTAAATCTTCTTTTCTGAACAAACCATGGTGACTGTTTTCGTCTTTTCAGACGTACTCAGTTTATTTAGGTTTGACCGTTGCAGTACGCTAGCAATATCTTCATTTACTCTGGCCACACAATCCTCCGTTAAGCCGATTGGCCAAAACAAATAAAGAAGCACATCATCCGCGTACATGTGTACTACACTGTTCGCAAATATTTCCGGTGCTTCAACACATATGTAATTAAAACAAGTGAATAAGTGGAAGAGTTCGTCTGTAACGAACTTCTTAATACCCGACCGTCTTTACCCGTTAACACCAAATTTAAATTTTTTTGGTCTGTTTCTTATACTGAATGTCAATTATTTGTATTGGCCACGCCCCCAAAAACGGCGTAGGCTGAAAATTAAAATCAATTAACTCTAATTTCGTTGGAATCATGAGAAAATGCGTTAAAACCAAATATTATTAATACTTAAGAAAAAAGTTTTTTTCCCAAAAACGCCCCTAAAAGTAGGCGGAGCTCAATGTTTTGTATGCAACAAACTTAGCAAATGGTAATATCTTTAATATTTGTCACATAATTTTTTTTCGATTTAGAATTTCCCAAGAAATCAGTTTTTCAAAGATTTCAGATGTTAAAAGTGGGCATGGTCAATAGAGTGGGCAGTCCCACTTTTGTCTAATTAAAGGCTTCTGGCCGATATTACTCTCCACCAAAATTTGAGTTCATATGTTTTGTCTATCTTGGCCAAAAGGCATTTTGAAATAAAATGTAAATTTGAGGTTGTCTGACATTCAAGTCAATTTTGGGCGTGGCTGTGGGCGGATCTTCTCAGTTTTCATACTTTGTCTGTACAAAAGAGAGAAGAACCAAGCAACGTTGCAAGTTTCAGTTTCCTAGCTCAATTTTAAAGACCTCAAAACTGCATACATGCGGACAGGCGGACGGACATGCTTTCTCGACTCACCTGTCGGTCTCGATCATATCTCTTAAAGGTCTTAGGAGTCTACGGTCATTATTTCACTGTGTTACAAACTATGCATTAAAATTAATATACCCTCGGTCGGGTATAAAAATTAGAGCTTCTTTCCATAATCAGGATAAAGAGAGCCATTCGAGATTTTGGTTTCGAGATTATTGTCGTTCTTATACTATAATTCTTCCTATAATCTTCTCTGTTGATTATTATTGTTTAGATTTTGGTTTTCTAGACACCCGCTATCGTTGATCCCAATCATTAATATACAAAATTGAGTGCTGAGCTCAAAACCACAAGCAGATTTCACAGATACTTCCCATATAGAGATAAGCGAAAAATGCGAATAAGCGAATCCCTAATTACCTTTAATGGATAAATTATAGAAGCGTGTGGCAATGCGTGACGTGAAGTCGTGAATCACTAAAAACAAAGAAACCTTCAGTTTTTTTCCAATCCTTTTTGCAAGTTCAAAAACAAAAAATAGAAATATTTTTATGATGGGTTTTGCAGGCAGGATAATGGTTTAATATATAGATTTTCTAGATTATCAAGATTATTCTTACTTACCCGAAATGCGCTTAAAGCGTACGCCATTCAACGACAGCCTAGGAAGCTTGCATACTTCAATTTCCCATTGTACCAAGGAATCGGTATTTGGATCACCATGCACGCACCATAATACAAACCTTATAGAGAAAAATTAAAAAAACAGATTAAAATCGAAAATTTTTGAAAATTTAGTAAGAAACTAAAAAAGTTTTGAATTTATACAGCTTCAAATGAGTTGAAATAATTAAGTTTTTTCTTACCGCTCCCTTTGTTCGTAGTCACAATTATTCTGATCAAGTACTTCGCGGATTTTTTGCATTATCTGATCGGGCATGAGGGGCGATGTCGTCTTCATTGACCAAGTGAATCGAAGCACACGTGGCTTGGCGGATTCCTCGGTTGTTGATCCACTACCATGAAAAAGTCTTGGTTTTTGTAAAATGATAACACACGTGACGCATGTAGTATTATTATTGTTACAAGTATTTTTCTTTGTATAAATAATTTTAATACTGTTGCGAGTTTATTATTCATTTAAGCATTTTGACAGGTTTTCTTCTTTTCAAAAATTTTTGCATTATTTTTATCCAAAAAAAAAGTGACGTGCTAATACAACGTCTAGTTATATTATCTTAAATTGAATTTTAAAAAGGAATTTGTGCAACAGTTGGAGACGAGCCAAGGCTCAGTTTTTTATAGCCACCATGTAAAATGTGACTTTTATGGTATTCCTTATCATTGAGTACGCCTGCCTCTAAACTTAGAAAAATAAAGGGAAGAATTCTCTCTCACAAAATAAGGGGAAAATACTCTCTAAGAAAAATAAAGGGAAGAATTCTCTCTCAAAATAAATTGCTCGGGCCGGAGTTTGAACTGTCGACTTCTTGTATAGTAGCCTGACATATAAAGCCATTCATAATAAGCCAATTCATAAGCCATCCATAAATTTAATTTAACCAACCTGAACCCTCTTACACAGCCGGCAAGCTATTGCACTTTGAATGTAAATGACTTGAATACATAACCACTAAATTCAAGCCAATCCATATAGGGCCAAACTGACTTCATTTTACCAGCATCAAGCCGAGTCTTCCGCGAGAAAAGGCAAATAAAATAATGCTTGCTCATAAAGATTAACAACTGGTAAATAAATTACCAACGGAAAATTAGGTACTATCTGAAATTGCATATTGGACGTCAAAATTTGACATTTTCGCAAAGCGTATTTTAAACGCGTTTTAGAAATTGCCTTTTTATGATTTTATTCTCGAATTAAGTAGTCTCTTTTCTTAAAAGAAAGAGATGGTATCTAGTTAAACTGAGGCATTGATAAAATAGAATCATCTGACCATGGAAATTTGACAGTGTTCGAAATAGCGTCATTATTGTGGGAACTCGGTTCAACTTTGTTTTAGTCGTTTTAAAGACCATCAAGCCTTGTTTTTTTACGTGATGCTATTAATATTTGTTTAAACTTGTACTTTACTATCATTATTCTTGTTTATGTTTGAAAAACAGCGAAAAATTATTTAATGTTTTCAAAAAGCACGAAAAGCATTAAAGAATAGGTCAAAAAACTCAACGTGACAGACAATGATATCCTTGGCATATGTTAACTATGACACGCCTAGTTGATTTGTATGCATGATAATACTCGAAAAAATAATGCAAAAATTAGACTAAACACTTTTTTTTTCAAATGCTTACAACAGCGCGGTTGATGAACTCCTTATTTAAAAATTTATATGAAGTTTAAATGACTATAACACAAAGAATTTACAGACTAACACAGAAAAAAAAATATGTGAAGCAGAACGAAAAAAAAAATACTTGTACAATCTTTATTTAAATTGGTATAAATATTTATGATAATGGAGACTAGGAATGTAATCAGATCTTTAAGTGAATAAAAATTAAATAAACATAAAAAAAACATGCTTAAGTCATGTGTTAAAATATGTGTTTTGTGCAAAAAAACAATTAAAATATTAAACACAAAAAAGGGACACATGCATTTAACAACTAAATTATGAGAAAATAAATACTTCATTATAAATAAGAAACAAACATGTGTATTTATGAAGTTCACAATTACTTTTGGCATTTTTACCCTTACTTAATGACATAAATTAAATTGAAAAATTAAAGACTAAAAAAAAATCTGATTACCCCTACAACACGATTTTCTAAAAATCAAACTCCTATTATTTTTATAGTACGTAGGTGTATTGTCGATTTGTCATTTTTGTTTTTTAAAATTTACAATATAATTACCTAAAGCTGTTGTTGGATGTATTTGCTTGGCCTTCGCTGGGCCTAAAATAAAAAAGATACAAAAAAGAACGCAAAACGTAGTTAACAGAACAAAAACATAAAACATAAATGGTTTTTTTTTTATACAATGAATCTTCTTTTTTCTATTTTGCAAAAAGATTTAAAAAGAGTCTGTTTGCTTTCAGATTATGTAATTGCTTTTTTTTTGCAAAATAAAATTACAAAACACAAACATAAACTAGAAGGGATCATAGATGACAGCACATGTATTTACAGTAATAATGTAATGTATTGCTTTCGAAAATATTTTTTTGTACACTAATAAAAATGTTATGAGTTAAGAGTTGAAATAGTTTTAAAGGTGACGAGGAAACAGTTTTTTGACAGAGAAACTAGAAAAAATATTTACAGAAGTAGTTTTCTTTTGTTTCTTAAATTTAAGTGAAATGACTGCATAACCAAAAAAATTGCATAACCATAGTTAAATAAATATTAATAAATTAACCGAAACCACAAAGCTGTGAAATAAGCATGAAAAATAACACTTAGACACAATTTTTACCCAAAAGCCCCGCCACATCATACATTCTGCTGTTTTCAGAAAACCTGCGCATAGAATTTCTTCCTTAGATAATTATGTATATACATAAATTACATAGTACATCTGCTAATGTAAACTCATTTATTAATGATCCGCTAAAGTAAACTCAAATACAATCAGTGGCGTATTGAGATGTATATTAACAGCATTGTTTTCAGGCGCCCCAACTAAGTTTTCCACTCTGTCATTCGGAAGTTGAATCCTTTCACCGGTACTAAGTCGACGACGCCTTGCATACTAGGGAGGCGCCAAGGATTTGTTTATCTATAAAAAATTTCACAATCCTTGACAGATACCTGCCAACCTACTTAGTTTCAGCGTTTTACAACGTCTTCAATCTAAAACAAAAATCAAACGAACTAGCCGCATTTCTTTAAGCAGAAGTCAACCTTAATACTAATGGCCTTTTCGGTTGGTGATCCCGAATCAGGGCGTTCTTCTCCCGGATTGGGGCTTCTCTCCGAACAGCCAAACACGTTTTTCTTGATTTTGAAGTTTGTCTAGCGTTGTATTTGTGAAGCCAAAGCTATTCTACAGGGCACAAACGACATTTATCCAACTTGACATTGACACATGTATGATTGTGTGCGTGCTTCTGGTTTTGATTCTGGATTTAAAGCCAGAAGCAAATTTCTCTACTATCCAGAAGAGGAACTGTTAAACGAGTCCAAAAAAAATTGTTTTAGGAGAGTCCAGAAGTCTCCCGGACGCTCCCGGACGACCAACCGAAAAGGCCATAAGTTTCATAACCCTATCACACAATTAAAGGACTAAAAATTGGTGAAATACAGACAGACGAACATGCCTTATTCAAGACACAATTCAGTCGCGTAAAATACCTTATACTGTGTTTCCACCGGCAATAATCCGAGGATAAGCGGGAGACGATTAATAATAAATGCCGAAGTGGTTCCACCGGATAAATATAGGATTAATTCGACATGAACACTCGTTTTTCTATCATTTTGGCTCTCAAAAGAGAGTGGTGATGTCATAATTCTGTCAGATGTGTCATACGTGGACAGTTTTAGTGTCCCTTTTTCATTCTCAAACGTTTAAAAATGTGTTCGAAAAGGGTTGAAAGTGGTTTGTGAAATGGGTGAATGAAATTTATGAGGGGATTTATTTTTAATCGCTTGCCGAGAGGAATGAAATTTCTATGGTTTATCGCGTAGTTTGTAGAGGGTTTAATGTAGATTTATGTTAATCGCGGATTAGTGATCGGTGGAAACATGGTATTACTGTCTTTACTGTCTACTGTATGCTATTATTTTTCTAGCTATTATTTTTCTATGTTGCTCGTACATTTCAATCAACCTGCATTCAACATGATAAAATAAGGCGGAAATGAAATTTTACACGGCAGGGGAATGCTCACAAAATATCGTGGGTACCGGTATAGAAAACGAAAAATTCACGAGTGTTTGTCATAAAATGAGCGGCTTTCTGGTCGGCGTCTGGTACACAGGTTAGGGTCGGCTGTTTACTTAACATATTTTTCGCTTTCACCATGCAAATAAAATGGACAACAATAAAATGTATACCAGATGTTTTTTATTAGAAATTCTTCTGGTTTTATCATTGCTTTTCTAGTAAAGGCATAACACTTGCGGGGGTAAGATTCGGTGTTTCTGTGTAGGGTATTTTATGTGCCGTACTGGCTCATCAGCGATTATATTGGACAGAGATTCCTTTTCTCTTTTATCACTTCTATCCTCATTTTTCTTTCCGTCCATGATGTGCCTCTTATTTTAATGGTAGTTATAGCACCTTGAAGTCCTGCACATACTTAGACGCCGCAAAGGAATAACACCTTATCTTTCCGGGCAGAGAATACTGAATATTCAGGAACATTTGAGCTAACAATTAGATGGTTAAGCCACCAATGCTACTGGCGCATACTGGTGCTCTAAAAAAAATCGGTATTGCAAGCTGCAAGCGTGATAACAGGCCAGAACATATAGGGAAAATACGCAGCAGAATAAACAACTACCGACTACATTTAAAGAGGATTCAAGGACTCTGAAGCGGAAAAAGTTGTGTTCGAGTAGCAGCATTTTTTATTTGGAATTGGAATTTTTATTTGGAAAGCTGAATGAGCTTGCAAGCATACCGGTGCCGAACATAGTAAAGTTTATCAGAAACTTCGAATACACCAAGTTTTTTTTTTGCTAAAAAGTCATACTAAGATGTTTTATTTAGGACCAGTCTTTTAGTGCGAGATCATCCGAGTTTCAAATTTTTCAGTAAATATTTATCCGGATTGATCTCGGCTTACATCGCCAAATTTAGTGAGTTAATCCCGGATCAACTCTGTTTTTTCAATGTTTTTTTTTTGTGTGAAATGGCTTTGGCCTTGCTGTGATTCTGTGGAAAATGGTATCGGAAAATGACTGGAACTTCTTTTCCTGTGTTTTTTCTATCTGACGTGAGAGCTGGGAGAATCAATAATTTCAAGACTCTAAGAATTTGACAACTTTACGGACCAGTACAGTTAACTCTGCAGTCAAAAACTACTCACTGGGTTAACAGTAGATTTGTTTTGTTCCGTGAGTTGCAGATCTTGGTTTAAGCTGGGCTTCACTTAGCACTGGAAATTCAGCCCTTAGTCACATAATATAATTAAAAATCAAAATATCACATCAGATTGGTAAGAAACCAACCGTTATACGAGATTGCTTTAGAGATTTAGTACAAACTTTTCATAACCCAGCCTGTATTAATTTTAAGGCATAGTATGATGCACAGTGAAATAATCACCGTAGGCCCCTAACATCTTTTAGGGCTTTTTAGTGCGAGATCATCCGAGTTTCGGATTTTAACTGACATTAACCCCAGAAATGAATTTTTCAGTGAATATTGATCCGGGGTTAATCTCGGCCTCACTCGACAAATTTGGTGAGTCAATCCCGGATCAACCCTGGTGGACAGTACGAACTTCTTTGAATGTTTTTTGTGTGAAATGGCGGCTGCTTTGCGTGTTTCTGTGAAAAATTACAAGGCAAATGATACTCTCGGAGGGCTTGTCAGACCCTCGCGAAGGTGGGACCGTGTAAAAGAACAAGTCTTTTTTTCAGGTGACGATGGGAGGATTCGAACCCAGACCTCCGGCGTAGTAAGCACACACACTAACCACTACGCCACGGCACTCCACGGAGTGGGAGAGAGGAGAGTCGTCAAGACTAATCAAGACTTTCGTCAAGTCTTTAATTAGACGAAAATTGGATTTTAATTTCCAAATTTCGATGGGTATTATTTCAAATCCGTTCTTCGGTCTTATAAAAGTGGGCTGAGATTTTTCCACCGCTCAGCCTGCATATCATGTTAAAAATGAATCGATTTGATGGCGAAAATCTAAGTGCGATCCCCTATTGAAAAGATAATTTCGAAAGCTTAATAGATAAACTCAAAGCTATGTCCAGTGGATTATAAGTATAGCTGTAATTAATTTAAAATTAGTTGAACAAAGATATAGGATTAGGCATAAATAGCAAAGGACATGCGCACGTTCACTTTTTTTTTGGCTACATTCAAAGAGGCACAATAAAAACATTGTTAGAACAGAAAAAATAACTAAAACAATTTTTGCATACATAAACAGAGTTCACATAGTTCTAGACGAGAGAAAATTAAAATAAATTAAATAAAATTCGATATTCTTATTTCAGTTTTGTTTTAAAATTATCATATTTTTATTATTTTCATTTTTTTTCTTTAATCATTATTTCATATCGTGACAATTGTATAGCTTAATTTTTTTTTCTTTACCTAATTATAACTATTTTTTCATTTATTTTTTATATGTAACAACAATATATGCTCGTGTGTTAAAACTAAAAATTAATTTACTGATATTTTTATATATAATTGTATTTCATATATATTTATGATTGAATTAAAATATAATTAATATACATATATTTACTTTTTACGAAACTAACTAAATTGATAGCAGATATAACTAAAGTTATTTTAGTATCTATTTTATAAAATAATTATTTTAGCGAATCTGCTTACGGACAATGATTTGCTTTTGAATTTTATTTTTTATTTCGTAGGATTTCATAAAAATTAAAAAAATTAACTAAGTTAAATAAGGTTTTAATAATTGTCCAATTGTTTGTTTTTGATTTATTTTTAATATATACTCAAACGAGGGATATAATTTTTCTTTTAAGTGCAAGTTAATAGTTCTTTTTATTTAAATACAAATATTTAGAAATAAAAATATTAAATATAAAAAACTGCCATATGAAGGTTTGTTAACAATACAAGATAAATTTAGTATGATATTTTTAAAAGTACAAAATATTAAAACTTAAATAAATATTATTGAAACAAAATGAATAGGTTAAACCTAAAAACATGAAATGACAAATTAGAAAGCAGCAGTAGCAATATCTTGTGATCATTGACGGTTGAACGTGAAAAGAACCGGAATTACCCGCTTCTAATTGCTTTGGATGGAAATCGCCTCAGAACTTCTTTCTAAAGTTTTTTTTTTAAATTGTCAGTGTCACTCAGCTATTTCAAAAAGAGTAATCAAGTTTGAGGACACTTTGTATCGGGGCAGACATGTATTTAACGACGCAAGGCGGCTTTTCTAGTCTATCTGTCCCTATTTCTAGGCATTCTGCTGATTTATACATTCATGGCTGTGTGTCAATTTGAATAAAACAATTGGCTTAAATGAAGACTTGCTTTATTATTTTGATTATAAAGCATTTCCGACAAATCCATTTATTTACAGTATAAACCTCTCTTTTCTCCCATCCATGTGAGCTTCTTACATTTTGAAAATCAGTTGAGACAAAAATTCATGAATCACCAATTAGTGAAATCCAAATAAAGTGTTCGTGGATGGACAAAGGGCAGAGAAAATGTAAGGCCTTTAATTTCTTGTGAAAAAAGTATCTAGCGATGATGGAGTCGACCGAGGCTCCTTGAAGATGATGTCGAAAATTGTGATGAAAGACTGGAACAGCGTCGTTACAGCATCCGTCCGTGGTGCAGCCCTTGAAAATGTCCAATAATTCGAAAACTGCAGACACTCATTAGCTTTCTTGCACACTCATCGCTTTTTACTGTTTTGTTAAAAGTACAAAGAATCCGATACAAGTCCTGTCAAATGCGTGCGGTGCCCATAATAGGCTTAAGCAAACGATTTGTTAAACGTTAAAGATTTATGTGTTTCTCACAAGCTGCCGAATTTCCGCGTCGAACCTCTCACTGGATTGGCGTCAGCTTAAGCCAAAAAAGTTAACGATAACTTAACAAAATCAAAAAAAAGGCTATTGCCCTGGCACACAAATTGCATGTATTACGGCACTTCGGAAAGCCGAATAAAGCTCATTTTGGTCTATAAGTTTGGGCCTTTATTTTGCAGGAGGATTAAGGAATCCTAAGGCTGTAAGCATTTTTTTGTTTTTTTATTTTTGGACTTATTAAATACTCCCCGCTATATGTAAAACGAAATGGACATTCTGTATACTTTACAGAAAAGTATAACTCACTCGTTTACTCGTTTAATAATTCGAAAACTATCCCGATTCTTTCGAAAGAAGTTTACTTTTTTTACTGTTCAAAAAATTTAAATTCAAATATTAAGTTTGATGAAACTTAATGCATGTGACCCAGGTAAGGTAGGTCCTTTAAGGCGATTTAAAATAATTAAAAAAAAACCTGAGAAAGTAGAAAAATAAACGACGAAACGAAAGGTCTTAATGACGTTTTTTATTCGCATCAGAAAAATTATTGACCAATAAATCTTAAACTTCACAAAGTACGTCGTGAGAAGAATTTAAATTATAATTGAATTCTCGTAAATTTCTTTCTATTCAAAGGGCTTGTTACATTTTGAATAGATCATCCTTCCTTATTAATTTTCCAAGTTTTTTTTTACAAAATTTGGAAATTTTTCCTTCTTTTTAGTTTCATGGAGAATTTTGGAGCCTTTAGTCTCTCAGGATCCCATGTTTTTAATTTTAGACTTGCATCCACATGTTAAATGGAATAAAATTTCTAAAGTTTTCTGCATGATAAATTTTTCTTCTATGAAAACATTTTAGTGCTGCCATTCATGGCATGGAACTTCACAGATGTGTCCTCGGATATGTACGTGACGGGCTTAAAAAAATACGCCTTAGGAAGTCAAAAAATTAACGACCAAACGTAACAAATAAATTGACCATTTAATGGGAAAAAATTATTATAAGCCGACACGTATCAATCCTTTCGCCTAAATAGAGGCAACATAATTTAAGAATGGATTGGCTTTATTATTGATGTTTCGAATATTAAGATCAATGAGTTTTTTTATTAGAAATTACCAAAAATGCTTAAACATATCGCTTAAGCCTAATTTTTGTCTTCCAGTTAAAATCCGAAAAAAGCTCGTAAGACAAAATATTAAAGAACGTATTACATGAGTATTACCTTCGCTTTAATTTAACCAGAGAAAAAATTAGAATTGGAAGTGTCTGTTCCTAATTTTTGAAAGTTTTCAACTTGAAAGAACTTTTCTCTTGAAATTTTTGATGGAAAGCGTCTAACACCTGACTTTCCTTCCCACCCATTCAAAAGGCGACAGATTGAAAAGGATTTTATGGCTTTGCTTCTCCGATAATTTTTATTTTCAAAATAATTCGTGAAAGCCTGCAAATATGTCTGATATTTGTGTTCAGAAGATACTTCAACTGAATAATTCAATAACGAAATGAATTACAAATGAAATATCATTCAATAATGTCATTTAATGTTTGAAATAAAAAATATGCATTGACAAGCCTGCTTAAAAATATCAATTTTAATCAAGCGAAAAGCACATGTTTATCTTTATCAAAAGTTTCTAATATTTCGTAGCTTCTTTCTTATTTTACACATTTTTTATTGAACATTTTTATCTCCTTCTCATTTTTGAGGTGAAGTGTCTAAGCATCCTTTTGTTCGTCCATGTGAGTAAAGAATTCATAAAAAGCGACAGATTCAAAACGACCAACATTTATTTTTCATGAAAAGGTTTAGCCTATATATATTAGGGGCGTTCTGAAACTTTTAAAATAGTTTAAACCTCTTTTAAAGAAAATAAGACGAAATCGATTTCCATACAGCATTTAGTCAGAGTGATTTTTCTTTTAAATATCCTCTTTTTAACGAACAATTATTTGAAAAACTATTATGTTCCACAATATTAAAGTCTCGAAGTTATTCTTTCTCACGTAGCTACCAACAATCAATTTCACACAGATATTGCATTGGAAGTTTAAGAACAAATACAAAATATTTTTATAAACGAAAAACAATAAAAAATATTAACCTTACAGTGAGGAAAAAAAGAAATGATTTTCATAATTTGAATGAAATTTCTTAGTTTTACCACCGTAGCAGCAAAGTGAAGTTGTATTACCGCACAAAAGGCAGATTTATGTATATAGATGGCGTTTATTTTGCAGGCACTTTTCTTTAACATATTATTATTATTTATTTCGTATTAATTTATTAATTGCTTCTGATATACGTTGATTGTGTTGCTGTAGTTGAAAGACAAAAATTTAACTTTCGAAAAAAAAATTAAATAACAAAAATCTATTTAACCTGCAAGGAATGTGATAAATGATAAAAATAAAGTTTTGCTTTTTTTGTTTTTATTTTAATTCTTAATACTTTGGAAAGATCCAATTTTATTCTAGTTTTATACTCAATCAAACGATTGATTTTTACATAGTTTTTAATTTTTCATTATTTTATTATATTATGCATTTTTTGTTTTTTATATATTTACAATTTTGTAATGTGAAGAAGAACCGTAATGAAAATTGAAAGTCTTTAATGGTGTTTATGGTGTAATGATGTGTATTTCGTCGGTGTGTTCGTAAGTATTCACTTTTTTTACGATTATCTTATGTATCATTATGTTTAACATTAAATTGCTGACTTCTGGAGAATATCCTTTTTGCTGTTTGATGTCGTCAACATCATCATCATCAACATCGTCGTCGTCGTCGTCATCGTCGAAGTGGTCGCGAAAAGCACAGATTATAACGAAAACATTTATTTTGTTAAAACAAATCACAAAACACAAACTCTTTTTTGTTTAGGTTATAATTCAAACTAGATAAACTGAAAAAAATTCTTGGCTTTTCTTATTGTAGACCAGAAACAAAAAAAAAAACATGATTGACTACAGCCATAAAAATTAAATTTTGTAAGTAAACATTTTTTTTTAACTTTATTTTTCTAATTGGTGTTTAATGGTTCTTAAAAATTTTCCAAAATTATTTGTATATAATTATTATACATTAAGTTTTAAATATAGAGTTATATTTATAAACAATACAAGCACTAAATAGTCATAATATATATACTATGGTGTGTGTAAAAAATAATTAAAACAAAAATTAAAAACTTATTAGCTTAAACAAAATTTCGTTACAATAAAAAAAAAGAATAAAATATATATTATATATATAATGTTATATATAGATTGCAAAACATAAATAAAATGGTCACAGCTGCAAAAAGATTTTCAACTCTCCTTTCTAATTTCTTTTGTAATAAGTAATACTTTAAATGAATCTTGCTTGTTAACAAAAAATAAATTAAATTTCTTTTTATAAAATAAAAATAAAATAATTTACACCATCACGATTAAAAATATATAGGACCTATTTGCTTTTTTGTGTTTTGTGATTTCTTTTCTTTTTCGGCATCAAAATTAAATGTTACTTAAAGAAAAATTATACTATAAGTTTTTTTTCCGAATATTTTTTTATAAATCGTTATAATTTTTTTTACGGGTTTGGCCTAAAATAAAAGAAAAAACAAATAAATAAAAAATCAGTGAAATTAAATGTTATTTGATTCAAAAATGAAACAAAAAAATATAAAAGTGTGTGTGTTTGTGTATGTTGTTGTGGAAGAGAGATAGAGAAATTATAAGGCTTTTTTTTCGTTTTACTTGGAGATGGTTTCCGAATAAAGTGGAATAAAGAGTTAATAGTAGATCTATATAATCTTTTTCATGTTTATTTTTTTCCAAAGAATATTTGAGATTTGTTAAAAATAGCAGTAAGATAAGAGAAAGTAAAATAAAAATAAAAAACACAAATAATTACAATTAAAAAATAAAGAAAAAAGATAAAGAAGATAAGGACCGCGTCGATATATTATATTGTTTTGAAATGCACAATGACTTTCCTTTTCTTGATTTCATAAAAAATAAATAAACTAAAGTTTTTCGAAAAAAAACCGACATCCCTGCAGTTTTTGTGCATTTTTCTATTGCCAAAAAAAAAAAATTATATTGTGGTTTATTCTTTTTGCAGCGTGACCATTTTGTAAATTTTTATTGTTTATTTTTAAACTTACAAATACACAATTATAGCGAACTCTTTGACATATGCAATTAATAAAAATAAACTTACTTATAAGGTTATGCATTATTTATAATATTGTGATAAAATTTTATTTGGTTCCATTATTAGAATCACTAGAATAAGTATATAAAATTGCTGACATGTTATAAGTTAGGGTTGTATACGAGTCTTTTTGTACATGGTGAAAATTGGTGTAAATTTTTTAGTGTTATTTTTTTATGAGTAAAAGTGCAAGCTCAGTTTCGCAAGAAAGAACGATTTAAAAAGGACTAAGACGAGTCGAAATTTAAGAAAAATAGAAAAACAATACGACGCAATCTTGGGGTTCTTAAGGACAGGCTTCCTTAAGCACGGCCCAAGTGAAATGGGTTTTCAGGGCTCTACAAACGGAGAGTAAGTGCTCCAAGACAAATTGTGCCCGGATCCTCGTATAGAATCTTTTGCTAATACTGATTAAAAGGGTTGCCGTGCTCTGATTTAAATTTTAAGTTGAACAGTTAAGACCATAATTCATCGCTTACTCAACAGAACTGAATTCACTACAAAATAATAAGATACAAACTGAAATTGTAGGTTAAACTAACAGCATAAGATTAAGTTGAGTTGTTCTTTAAGTTCCTCAGTTAAAAACTAAACAGACTGCGTCATTAAACAGACTTAAGTTTTACGTCTTTTATTTATATCATTTTGAAACAAAAAGCATTATTATCTGAGCAAAAAACCAAGCCAGCCATCCATTCATGCGGGCTAAGCTATTTGAATGAGTTAAATCACAAGGCAAAAATTGTTTAAATATATTTAAAAATATTGTTCTAGGAGACGAGCCTAAAAAACTAGTTTCAGCTCAAGTCAAAAGTTTCCACGCAAGGTCTAAAAGATCATGCAATTGACCTACAGACTGCCTTTCAGGCTTTTCAAAAGCATTGCCTTATATCGGCGTTTTGAATCAGAACTAGTTTATTATTTTGGTGATTTTTTTTTTACTCTATGTCGAGTCGTGTACAATTCCGTCGACTGCGCCTGTTTTTTTTTTTTAACTTACGCGTAATTAATCGTAAAATCGATTATTAAGTTGCTGATGAGGAAAAGTTACGGTTTTAAGAGTTAGGGTATAATTTAAAGGTGTCCAAAACCGACGTTTGGTCTTTCGACTGCGCCATTTTAATCAGTTTTGTGAATTTTGTTATGGTGGTGTTGGTATAAGACTAAATTGATCAGGTCACTTAAATTTTCTTAAAGAATGATCTTAAATATTTCGACATTTAAATGTTGATATACTGAGAAAACAATCGTTTTTTAAAGAAATTTTTCAGTCATATGAATTTCACTTCAAAGATAAGCAAGAGATGATTTTATTGGAAAAAATACATTTTCAACTCCGTTAATATAAATTTTGTGTGTAGTTTTTCTAAAAGAAATTTTCATTTATTTTAAGCATATAATTGAAAAGAAGGTACAAAATATGTAAATATGTAATTAAGATTTTGCCACAAAGCTGTTTGTTAGTGAAAAACAAATTGAAATTCATTATTTTTATATTTACATACATTTTCGAGTATCAGTATTCTGAAAGGTGGATTTTTATTTTTGTAATTTTAAATCTAATCAAAAGCTGTGCACAATGATTTTAGTTTTTGTTTGTTAGAATGTCGAAACGTAATTAGATTTATTTCACACATTTGCATAGGTATTATATAGGAATGTTTAAGTGGTTTTGTTAAGGCAGAAAAAAGATGAAATATAAAATATCAACATGTATAAGGAGTATGTATATTTATATATACTTATCAATTTTTTTTAAGAAGTAAAATTATTGTGAAACAAAAAAAAATATTTACAAGCGCATGCCTTTGAAAAATGTTGTTGTTGAGTCACAATTGTATTTAAAATGTTTTTCAAAAACATAATTAAGCAGTTTTTTTTATTTATAAATTTTTATTTTTGCTGTGCTGGTATTGAAGATTGTGCTCCAGTACTTTACTCAAGAGGAAGAGAGTTATACTTCACTAAAAAACCTATATGCAAGCCAGATCAAAATATATTTAGTATATTGTTTTTTTTTTTTTGTATTTAGAACGATGTTCATGTGAGAAGTTAGTTCTCTAATCTATATGGCTACTCATGTAACTTACGACCGTAAGTTTTATGTGTTCTTTGGTGCACCTACCCAGACATGAGAGTTATACGTCAGTTACCGCTGTATGTAAGCTTTAAACAAAGTCGGCATGTAAGAAGAGATCATAGCCTTTCGTAGAATTTTTGATTACGTCGAATCAAAATGAAGGCTGCCAAAATGAAATGTAGGCCGAACTTCGACGATATGAAGTGACTTCGTTTTTGCTAGCATAACTGCAACTCACTTTCAACACTTTCAAACTTATTTTGAATTTCTATATTCTTGTACACTTTTTAAGGATATCCTCGAAAAAAATTATGACCTCAACGGCGGCAGACAGACTTGTTCAATAATGACCAGAAATGAAACAAGAAAACACTGGCGCTAGCCTTATGAAAACATAGTCCTCGTCAAGAATGCCATTGGAGATGTGTAACCTAGGATCTGGAAATGAGATTTTATTTGTTGGGGTCTCAGATTTAGCATTCGAAAAAATCTCAAAGCCCGACTTTGTTTAAAACAATCAATTCCTAACTGAAAACGTCTTCGTTTTAAACAAACTCTACATACCCTCAAAACAATTAGGGAGTCGTCTTAACATAACAAAGGAAATTACATATAAGAAATATAAATTTTCAATGAATAAATTTTAAATTTTACTTTTAAAGCATTGCTTCTATTTTAGCAAATATTGTATTAATAATAATTTAATACATTTATCTCTGATACTATAAATAAAACATTCAAGTCAGCCACCTTAAAAGGCCTTAAAAAAATCGTTTTTCTTCAGTTATAAAAAAACGAACACTTAAATCTACATGTATAATTTTTTTTTTAAGTAAAATAGTTTTGTATAGAAACAAACTAAGAAAAAGGAAGTAAAAAAAACTAAAACAAACATTACTTAAGGCTTGGGAAACAAGTAACTAGTTCCCTTCTTAACAGAAAATAAAAATAATATTTAAACAAAACACACACACATAAAAAAATGGTCCGCCTTTGAAAAGTTTAATTCTTTTATTATTTATCCGGATTTGATAAATTTGTTTTATAAGAACTGTTATAAGAAAAACCATTGTGCAGCCCCTTTTTTTGATTTTTTTCTTTAATATTCTTTTTTATTGTAAATATATTTGAGCACTGTTGTTGTATTAATTAGTATTTTTTATTCGTCATAATATTAAAGTTTAAACGTATAGTTTTTAATAAAAAAAAATATAATAAAAAAAAATTATAACATATCAATAATCAAAAAAATAGAACATAATACTGAAGAAATACACCAAACACCAATTTAAAATAAATTTTTGATTATGATTACTTTTTTCTTAATTAAAAAATTATAAAACGACACTAGCCAATTATTTTAATTAAAATAAATTAAATCAAATAAACATGCAATGAAATGTGAAAAGGGGTTTCACAGTTACAACGACAAGAGTAGCACAATCACAAAACTCTATCTAACTGCAGTTTTTTTTTTTTTTATTAAATTCTTTATTTTGCTACTTGCCCTAACCAAAAATAATTAAAATAAGCATCGTGCTTATAAATTTGAATACAAAACAAAAGAAAGCAACATGTCCGTTCATTTGTCCTTCGAGCTACTTTTACATTACTTAAACTCTTTGCAGAAAAATTAGTTCAACCTTTGGAGTTCAGACTAATTTCAAAGATTCCGAGGAGATATTTCTTTACCATTCTCAAAGAATTTCGGTAAAAAGCTGTTTTTGAAACAGATAGAACAGCTTTTCTGCAAAACAAATGGATTCAAACCTCTATTGCCAAGACAACAGATTCTAGGGAATATTGCTTGAAATTCTTAAATTCCCTTGCTGCAGGAACGGTACGCTGAAGCTAGCTTCTTGCCGTAGATTCCTACGAAGAAGAAGTTAGTAATTTTATTCGGAGACAATAAAGAAGGAGTCGCAGCTCTCAGATACGGATGCAATTGAAAAACCGAATGATCTTCATAAGCTTGCAATATGGATCTTTGGAATTCAACTGACACAACCCATGAGACCGAACCTCTATTTTGGGGGCTACAATATAATGGAAGCTAGGTAGTTTTGACAACAGCATACGATTGCATCTTGCTAAAGTCTGAGGCACTATTGTTTTGAAAAGCTGCAGCACCATTGCAGAAAACTGCACTCTGTTTTCTTATCTACACATTTCTACACATCCTACAAGGACAATCAGGAAGGAGGAATGTAACCCGTTAATTTAGCAGAGGATAGCAGAAGGCTTAACCGTCCGACAAACATATGACACCATGGAGGGAGAAGAAAACTTTGGGGCAAGTTGAAGGAAATCGGGGCAAACCGCACACGTAGCTAGAATCGTAGAAACTATTGATTCGAAAGAAACCCAATCAGCATTGATCTGTTAGCTTACTGGATCTGCATTTAAATAGCATGTCCCAAGCTTTTTTTCTGAAGTTTAGCATTTTCGATTTTAGTATTTTGCTCGGTATTTGCACATTTCGTAGGTTTTTTCTTTGAAAAAAACTAAAAAATATGCATCACTGTCACAAAAAACGTGAACCTATACTCGTAGTTATTGTTATTGTTCTAGTTATTGTAAAAAGAATTTTTTAACTGAAATCACACACAACGCGGCAGAAAATCGTGCGGCAAATAACCGCGAGATTTACTGCCGCAAGCATATTCACACGACTTATAACCTGCCGTGCAATGGTTGCTTATAACAAGAGTGTGCTCTGATCGCAGAGTGGAGTTTAAGTACTAGAGGGCGAAATGCAGAAAGAAAAAAATGTTTTCGACATTCCGACAGGAAACAATCTTGCTCATCACCTATCTAAGGAGCTTTAACCAATCAAGCTATCAGGTAACCAATTTTCTTCATTGATAAAAAGGCAAACTTTTTGAAGAGCTCCTAGCAAGAGTCACGCAGTAAGAAAATTGTTCGCAGAAAAAATAGTAAAAAACATGGGGGGAGCTACAGTCGTTTCTCTGCTATACAAACGCGTGTGTTTCTAGTCGGACAACAATTCGTCGCACGGTTTCTGTCAAAGACGAATTAAGTTTTCATTCCATCTATCGCCAGAAAAATTGTGTTTTAGAAGAAACACCAAGTACCTTATTCCAGCCCGTAATACTCACTACCCTGCCTTAAAGGACGCAAGTATTCTATTATTGATCAATCGACAAAAAAAAATCAAATAGTTCTTCGGTAGATGAGTAAAAGTCGAGTCATTATTTGACACTTTTTGACTGTCTTCCAACCGCGTAACAGTTCCATAATGCCAACAGTTAGACATTGTTCCACCCATGGAATGGCTGCTATTCATGATGAAGAGACCTAGCAACTGCTCTGAAGAAAAGTTATAAGTAACCCTTCACGAGTCTTTTAACCAACATAATCTCGAGACGTTTTTTGGAAATCTAGAATTTTTTAGTTTTTTAGCCCTTCATTCAAAGCGTTTTCACCAACATCTCTCTGATGATCCACTAGCATTTTGGGAGTTCGCTTTGAACTGTATAAATGAACTGTATAAACGGCCAGACAGTTGAAACAGATTCACCTGACCTATCTGAACTGAATTAAGAGAACGAAATTTAGTGCTAAGGAACCCTACATAAGATTATAAGACGTTATTTAAAGACTCAAAATGAGATTGTATCATCAAATCCGATGCAATAATATTTTGAGACCAATTGTTGAAAAATTAAACTTCACTACTTATATTTAAAGTCTGGTCGCATATAATAATTAGAATTCATATTTGCCTCTTGTTTTTAATCGTTATTTTTAACGGTGATCCCTTCCATACATTATTTTTATTTCGTTGGCAGGGCTGACAACGTTAAAAAAATTTCTTTGTAACGTGATAGTAGCGTAGAGTAGCGTATTTTATTTTCGTCCTAAAAATATTACCAACGTGCATGCAAACAAAAACTAAGTAACAAATTAAAGTTAACCAAAGACAATAACTAAAATAATAAACAACGCTATATTGAATTTATTTTCTTTTTTTTAAATTTTTATTAATTTCGTTTAAAATATAATTTTTTTTAAGTTGCGGTAACTATAATAAGATACATAAATGATGACATATAATTATGAATGACATTGTTGTTGATTATTTATTTATGCAAATATTTTACGAAAAAAAAAATAAACAAAAAAGCGATAACAATATCCGAAATACTGTTTTTAATTTTTTTTTCTTTTATATTGAACAAAGTATATAACTAATGTTAAAAAAAAAATTAAAACAATAAATATACCATAAAACACTGCGAACTAAATTAAGTATGATAACTGAAAATTTTCAACTCATTTTCTTTTGTAAACATAATTTCGTTTTCAATATAAACAAGAGTGTTTATAATAATAATTTGACAAAAAAGGAAATACAATAATATTTTTTTACATCAATTCTGAAGTTAACGGCACACCTTGCTACTTGAGGCAATGTGAACGACACCTAAAAATTATAGCGCGCATGGCATTTCAAAACAATTGTGTTTAGCTCTTTGTGAAAGTGATTATTTTAGCGAGTGGTTATAATTTTGCAGGTTAAGTTAAAAAAAAGTAATATTAATAATAATAAGAAAACGATGAGCGCGTTTTTAATTTTCTTCTTTCTTTTTTCCCTTTAGATCTTAGAGAAAATTAGTAATTGAACAGTTTTTCTTTTATTTTTTTTTTTTTCATTTCATTATGTTTAGTTTTTAGCTGTCAATACCCTAAACCTGAAATAAACAACAGAAAAATGCCAAAAAAAATTGTGTTTAACAAAAAAAAGATTAAATTAAACAAGGGGATGGAGTTAATGTTTTTGTTCATCTATTCTTTTTTTTTAATCAGGGATGTTATAAGAAAGGGGAGCGTCAAGAAATCGATAAGATAAGGTTGTCTCTCGCATTTGCATAAGTCTTTAAGTTATCATTATTTCCTTTTCGTTACAAAAATTTGCTCTGTTATGGAAAACATAAGGACGCTATAAATAACGATTTTTTCAAATGTGCTTCGTTTGGAAAAGGTAATTTTTGCCTTTTCCTTGATAATCCTTAAAATATTTGCCAAATGTAAGCACCAGACACTGGGAAGTGTCCAGAGTGGCCAACTCTGTAATCGCTTCAATAGAACTACTTTGGCTTTTATGGAAATAAAACCATAGCCACCTTCTCTACCAATCTAAAAAGTCTGTTTATATATCTGATGCTATTTTAAAAATTTAACCTAACTCGCTTGTGGTACAAGTACTCTCCTCGAGTTGTTTTTATTTGTTGATCAAATTAGTACCAACTTTATGTTCTAGTGTCCAGGGTTAGTTTTCTGTGCGGTGCAGTGCAGAGCTTAGTGCAGTGTTACGCAACAATTTACTTTTCCACTTAGCAAGCGTAACAATAAAAAGGAAAGCCAAAGGTGCGTGAATCGAAGTGCCAGCCATGTGTTCATCGACGCAAGACACACATCTTATATCTTGAATGTGCTAAATTCGTGGCTAAATTTAGAGCTCGACTTTCCAAAAAGAAGAAGCTACGAACCTCCAAGAAAAAGCAGTTTAGTGTTGGATGCCGCAGCAAAACTTGAATACCCAGAGCCTTCAGAAAGCGCTTGAGTGAAAGACTTTCTGGTTTGCATCCACTTTCCCCAGCCCTAGCGCGTTACCATTAACAACTTGGCCTAATAAACTTGGTATGATGACGAATTTGTTCACAGGAAAATAGCGACAGAAGATGCATATGCAAAGAGGCAGTGTAAAGCAAGGGCAGCGTATATAGGGTATCAAGATAAGAAAAGTAGGAGAAAAGGAAAAGCGAAGAGTCTAGTACTAGAGGCCCAAGAAGAGTGAAGAGTCTAGATTGAACTAGTCACCATATTGCGGCGACGGTTGGGGCTATTTTGATTTCTTTTAAAACTAAATGAGACTTAATGAATTGAGCTCAGGAAACCCGAGTTGGAAATGAATCCGAGTAAGTCCTTGAATGCTCTGGCTCTTTTTCTTCCGCCTTTAGATAAACTTAAAGCTTTTATCTAGGTTTCACAAAGGTTACAGTGATTACAGTGAAGTAACAGTGGTTCTTCATCTTCATTGCAACATTCTGTATTTTATTATCTTGCACTATTCCCATCGTAATAGAGTGTGTTTATTTACTCTGCTGTGTCTAATCTGATCTTGATCTTGTGAGCTGATGAAATTTTTTTTAAAATAAACTAGTTGTTGGCTTTAAAACCGGAACGTAGGCTCTTCGAAATGGCGAAGGAAACTTAGTCACCAACACTGAGGATTAGTAAAAGAGGCATTAAGAGGAGTAGAAAGTGTGCAAGAAGGGAACCAAAGTACAACCTAGCAAAAGCGAGTCCAACGTGCTCGTCGATGGAAGAAGTAAGCTTAGCTATAAAAAGGCTTAGAAACAACAAGGTCGCCAGCTCTGATAGTTTACCTGCCAAGCTCTTTTTTTGGACGATCAACTCCATATTGACAGGAATCGAGGCATATTCCTGCTAAATGTCGCATAAAGGACCCTATCAAACGTACTCTGTGAACGTATTAAGCAGTTTGGCGACACTAATTCGAATGTTTCAGTGCCGGCTTTCAACCTGTCAGATAGACCAAATCTTCACACTAAGAAAAATACATATTGGAAAAGACCATATAAGTTTCAAATCGAGGCACACCATCTTTTCGTCGATTTCAAAACCTCAAGCTCCTCGAAACTGTTCCAAAAATGAATTATCTCGAATTTCGGTAAGGAGATGCATTGTCATGCAGCTGATCTTCAATCTAGTCTTCTCTCAGGAGATTATATGGTACGCCATGATACTGACATTATTGCCTACTCCAAGCTTGCCGTGATAGATGGTTTTACGGCGATTGAAGAACAGACCAAGTTGGTGAGGACTTGAAGTAAAGGAAAATAAGAATAAGTTCATGCTATCAATAAACGAAGAAACATCCGTCCACCGCTTAGGACATTACGTCAGTCTTGGTAGCAGTTACTTCGAGACATAGTTAAAAAGTTTATCTACCTTGGAGCTAACACCAACACTACAAATGACATCTTAGTCGAAGAATAAGCCTAGGAGCCGATGATATTTGGATTTGGCAAATAAATGGGCATTAAACTCCAATTTCGAAGGACATAGGTAAAGCTCTACAAAAAGCCTTATTCGGCCAGTTCTGTATTTAGGCACCGAGGGAAGGCTTCATTGTGAGCGCATACGCAGACGATGTAGCAATCCTTATTCTAGGTTAACTCCCATCAATCCTCAGTGACCGATTCAGCTACGTACTCCGCATTGTTGGATAATGGGTTGAGGGTCGAGGACTAGGAATAAACCCCTTTAAGACGGAAGTTGTGTTATTTACCAGGAAAAGGGTAGTTCCACCCTTCAGTAACCCAAGAATTGGGGTAGTGGGTTACCGTTATCCAAATCGATAAGAAACCTGGGCGTCATTTTAGACTCCAAACTCAGCTGGAGGGATAATATAGAAGATCGTGTCAAGCGGCCATACGTGGCGTTATACGGCTGCCGCAGAACGTTCGGAAGCATGTGGGGACTGCAACCAAACATGGTACACTGAATGTTTATAGCGGTTGTAAGACCCATCTTAGCTTACGGTGCAGTTGTATGGTGGAAGGCTACGGAAAGAAAGCGTAATCTCTCTAACCTCACCAAAGTTCAAAGGGCAGCCTGCATGGGTATAACAGGGTCCCTAAGGACCACACCCACCGCGGCACTGGAGGTACTACTTAACCTCACCCCCTTGGACATATACTGCAGCAAAAACGCAAGATCTTATGGACACGCCTCTGTGGAAACTCAATGGGCTGCCTCCACAGATACCCCAATAAACGGATTACCTCCCTATGACATTCGCTTTCAACAGGAGTTTCGCTACCAGAATACCTGAAAGAGGGGAATGGGAAGATAAGACCATTACAGGAGATAACGAGATCGCGGTATATACTGACGGTTCTAAGATGGACGTTGGAACCGACGCGGGCATCTTCTGTGGTGCTCTGGGACTATGTAAATCTTTTCGGATCAATGACGACTGCAGCATTTTTCAGGCGGAGCTAGCGGCCATAATCCAAGCTGCCTCCGAGCTGAAGAAACACAGCTCCGTAAACAAAACCATCACCATATACTCTGATAGCCAAGCCGCAATTAAAGCCTTGGAATCAGACGTAGTGAAGTCAAGGGCTGTGAAACTATGCAGGGAAATTCTGGACGAGTTAGCACTTGGGAGCACTGTAACTGTGTGTTGGGTGCCAAGTCACACCGATATATCGGGAAACGAAGAAGCGGACAAGCTTGCGAGATATGGGTCTGTGATGCATGCACCTCTAGCCCTCAAATCTAAAAGAATCCAGCTGAGTTCGATAGCACGTAGGATAGAAACTGAATCTTTGAGTAGAACCAACCTACGTTGGACAGAACTTGATTCGTGCAGACACACAAGGGACCTATGGCCAGCGGTAAGCAAAAAAAAGATCCCTATTTTTGCAACCAGGTGACCGAACTTCCGTTTTAAAGAGCAAACCAGCGCTTGATCTGGACGTGCCATGGTCGCAGAGTTGGGAAGATTACTGTCAGCCAAGTAGAGGCCCTGTTGCAGAGACCCGGATAAACCCTGTTTAACCTAACCTACTGAACGCGGACGCAACTTGAATTCACCACAGAGAACGTGAGATTTAAATCCTATGAGATCGCAAAATGACAAAGGCTTTCAATCAAGTCACGAAACACTCAACGGCGAGCCTTATGTAATGTAAGCTTTATCTGTATGGTACTGTGGATGTTGTCAAGCGTTAAGAGAGGAACAATATTTCTTACACCACTTAAATAATCTTAGAGATAAAAAATGTGGTTATTTAACATATGTTACTGTTCTCTTTTCACGCACATGCTGACAATTGCAAGCTTTTGGGATTTAGGGAAGTATGTGCAATTTATGACTTCTTTTACAAAAAGCCAGGAGACCAAATTAGTGCTTAGATACAGAAAGTGTTCGGGTGTGGGTCTGTCTAAGAAAATTATTTTTGTAAACAAGAATTATCTATTCACGAATTGATAATAAAGAATTATTACATAAACTGTTTGGGCCCATTTGATTCTGTAGAAACTGTCTGTAAGTCGAGGAATTAAAAAAAAATAAGTACAGTACCTGCTCTGACAATCCAACTTGCCAAACACGTCGACTGTTCCAAAACGGTTTTGAAAAAAAAAAAAAAAAAAACTAATTGGCACTTGCAGCTCAGAAGAGCCATCGCCTGACCTCTCTCACAATCATGCATGATATGTGCGTTACAGGTGTTTTTCACACATGAAAGCGACCTTCAGGTTTTTGCCGATTCCGAACGGCGAATCGAGAGGTCTCCATGACAAATGATACTCTCGGAGGGTTTGTCAGGCCCTCGCGGAGATGGAACACAGTGAAAAAAACTTTTATTGCCCCGGTCGAGATTCGAAGCCGGGACCTCGTGCACAGTGGTTCTACACACTTACCACTGCACCACGGCGCCCACCAAAACGTTTTGAGAACTGAGTCATTCGGGCCTCGGTTGCAAACATTTTAAAATACAACCGGTTGGTTTGGTACAGTCAGTCAGAGTCGCCACTTACCTATAAGGGATCATAGTCGACCATTATGGCAAATATTCCGCGTAGCTGCGATGTTTGAACGCAAATCCTCCTTCTAGCCTCAGTTAGAGGAGATGTCGCTTTTTATTTAAAGGAGACGCAACCGATAGCTTTAGATAGATACACAAGCAAACACCCCCGAAATGTAACTTAAAATTGTGAACAAAAGTTCCTTTTGACTAAAAAAAAAAATGGAGAGACATAACTTCTCATTCAATCCCTTTTCACGTCATTGATGTTGTTAATTTGAAATATTGTTACGCGCAGGAGATGCTGGAGAAAAAAAATTCTAGACTTTTGCTAAAAAAGTTATGAAACCGTCTTTTCTGTTCACACTTATTTTTTTTTTTAACAATATTCGTGGGTAGATAAATTAATTAAAAGCAAAAAATACAATATGAAAAAAAAATAAATGCATGCGTGAAAAAATAATAAAATTACGTATTATTACAACATCAATGTGTTACAAAGCTTTTTTCAGGTTGGTTATGGTTAATGAAAGATAAAGAGGAAGAGAACTTTAAGAAACTATTGTGTGGTTTTAATTTTATTTGTTTCTACAATTTTTCTCTTTTTTCTACTGTTTAGTGTGTGCAGATATATATTTTCGAAAAATGATTTTTAAAACTTTGCAAATCAAACTTAAAAAACGAAAAAAAAGATTGTGCTCTTTCTGTTAGACTTTTTGTTTGTGTAGTGAAAAGTAGGAGGAAAAGGCGCAAACAAATTATTCTCTAATTTTTATAAAAATGTATGTATAACGAAAAAATTAAATAGTACTATAACTATATGAGAATTTAGTTGTTAGGACTTACCGTTTACTAAATCGTGATGATAGTTTTGAGAAAAAACTCATGCGTCCCGGATGTGGTGATTCACCTGTTGCACCCCCTGTTCCTGAATATTCTAGTGCAGTATTGTTTCGCGCTCTGGTTTGGCCTGTTTGTTTTGATTTTTTGTTTGTTTTTTTATCAATACGAAACAGAAGATGAGGAAAGAGAAAGAAAGAGTAGATAGGAGAATATTGTTTAAATTTTTTTTATCATTTATTTTAGATTTATTGTTCTAGACATGCAGATTTTAGTAAAAAAAAAATTAAAATATTTTATTTTGATTTTAAATTTGTGTATCAATTTATTTTGTTTTTGTTCTTAATTTGCATTTATACAAGACACAATATTTGTAATTTTTATTTGTTTTTGGTTCATGCATTCCACAGTTATAATGTTGAATGTGTGTTATAATTTTGTTTTAAATTAATTTTAATTTTACAACAAAGATTCAGAGACACAATACGTCGATACTGTTTACACAGTTTTCATTTGACAAATTTACAACATCTTAAATAGGATTTATATTTGTTACACTTTTTTTTTTTTGTTTTTTTTTTATGTTAAGTAGAGAAGTAGTTCGTGATGATTTTTAAATATCATGCAGAAGAAGAACGCAGATTATTTTGCAAACATAAAATACTGAAGAGAAGGTTGGTTTATTCTTCTTATTTATGAAAAAAAAACAGATTTTATGGTAGCATTAAGTCGGTTTGGACTTTGCAGGTTTAACTGATTTGAGTTTAAAATAAAAAAATAAATTAAAAAAAATATTGTTTTATTCGTAAAATACACTGTACTGATCAACTTCCCTAAAAAATACTAAATCAAAATAAAATTTCATGTTATACCTTAAATGAAAAGACTAGTGTCAAGTATACAAAGGTACTCTTTGCATTAAATAGAGTGGCGCAACAGTTTGAGGTGAACCAGGGCCAACTCCTCAACCAAGTATGCTGTGTGTGCTATATTTTTTTTCACATACAAGGGGACCTACAATTTTTTGCCGAATCCGAACGGCACTTTGAGAAGTTTTTCAAGACAAATGATAGACTCGGAGGGTTTGTCAGACCCTCGCAGAGGTGGGAGCCGTGAAAAAGAACAAGTCTTTTTTTTTCAGGTGGCAAAGGAAGGATTCGAACCCAGACCTCCGGCATCAGAGGCACACACACTAACCACTGCGCAACGGCACCCACATTGCGATAGGATAAAAAATCATTAAAGTGGAAATTAAATACGTTTTACATACGTTCTTAAAAAAAACTTGTATAATTTATGAGGCTTTGGCGGTGGTTACACCACAAATTGAAACGTTTTAGTATTAACCGCATATACGCAAAACGTAAGTGCATAACCGAAGATTCACTCCAAAAGATTCGCTAAACGTGATAACCAGCAAACTCAAGTTTCAATCAGCGTTGAGTAAGGTTCTGGTCTAAATTTAAAAACCTTTCCATGTGACACCCCATTGTCACATAGAAAGGACAAGCCCTCACCCCAAAAATGAGGGCAATCCTTATTTATTCGTCCGAATTGTATAAACGTATTTTTTCAAGCTAAGAGATTTCAAAAGAGTCACTTTGTTTAAAGAATTTAATTGTACTGAAAGTATTTTGTCAACAGCTCGAAAAAAGTTAACAGATATTGTATTCAAAAATATTGCCGACTGCGCCAATAATGGATAAAGATTTGAGTCTCTAATTTTTTGGCAGCTTTTTAATTTCATTTTTACAGATTTTATTTCTTCAGGAATGTATTTTTTAAAGCTAAGAGTTGTTATAGGAGTCGCTTTGTTTAAAGAATATCGCCGACTGCGCCAATATAATGGATAAAGATTTAAGTCTCTAATTTTTTGTCAGCTATGTTTAAAATTTATTATTTACCTTATTTCAAATTTTATCATTTCAGAAGTGCCGCAAAGCCATGAGTTCTTATTAAAGGAAGAGTTCTATAAACGTTCTATTGAATCTCACTGTGGGTCGTTTGGAGAGAAGGTTCATAAATTTTTTTTTCATCATTAGAAGTTTCCTTAACGTTTCAAAATTAACTGTGAAATTTTATCGAGTCAACTAAATAAACTTCCTATACAGCAGATGTTAACTTTTTTCACTGTTTGCTAAGTATCCTAGTAAGACTATAAGAAAGATTTCGAATTGTAACCGGCTGCGTCACATGCATTATTACAAGCTGAAAGGCTAAAAGCTTAAAGTTAAATTATTTGTAAGAATCGCCAATGCGATTATTTTGTTAAGAATCGCCAATGCGATAGAAGTTCATTGAGTGTTAACTGCATAGTGATTAGCACGTATAACAACTGCGGCATATTCACCTTAAAAGGGCTCTTTTCTCTTGAAATCTTTATAGCTTTTGAATTTTTTTTAGAGACTGCGTCATGAGAAGTTTTTGTAGTTATACTTAAGTATAAATATTCATCAGGAGTAAATCTGTGCTAAACTGGCAATGGCTAACTGTTAAAGGTCCTATATTGACGATTTTTTCTTTGCAATTTTAAGTGTACATTCAGCATTTCCTTATATTTTGTTGCGTTTGCAACTGCACCAAATTTACCATGAGATTATTCTAGGATGTTTTGGGTGCATTCGACTGCGCCAGATTAACGTTAGGGTAACTCAAATGTAATGAAAGCTCTTATTTGTTTATTTAACATTTCGTCGGAAAATAAATTACAGGGTATATTTTTGGGTACGAATTCGGGTACGAAACAAAAAAAAACATTAGTGATTGAGATTAAATTTTAATGCACATGTGATTCTGATTTGGACACCTAAATTCACTATCATTAAAATATAGCCAAGTGACGATATTGATATAGAATCAAAGAGTGATTTTAAAATACGAAAACATTAGAAGCGACTGCAGTGAAAAGGTTTATGAATAAATTTTTGACTCACAGGAAGAGGATTTTTGTAAGCTGATTAGACGCCTTTAAGAGTTATGTTTACTATCTGTTTTGTTTCATTCCAATATATGTTTTAAGAATGACAAAATACAAAATAATCTTGTATTTAGGTTTACGGATCGTGTCCAAAAAGAATTTGGGTTCAGTTCCGTACATCGAATTTAATTTTATCGTCATTTAATTTTTTCAAATATCACCTTTGTCTAAACGTATGAAATTAATAAACTTTTGGCTCCTGGTCTAAGACTCAATAAATTTTGTTTTTCATTTCAATAAACTGTTGCTAGCTTAAACAATTTTTTATATCAAAATGTGTTTTTTGCCTTCTTATTCTTTGCAATCTTTTTAAAGACAGTACCAACGTACTTGTCGAATATAATAATACACAAAAGTAATTATTTATCTATAGATTGTGTCTCGAATAAATATTTCTACTTTTGTTCTACTTGAAAAAAAAAAATTAAAAATATATAAAAAAGCAAAATAAAATTAATTTTGTTAGTTAGAATAAAGCCAGTTCATGATTTAAAGATTTAAAATAAACGACAATAGGGAATGTCATTTATTTTTTTCTGATTTAACAGAAAATATAAATTTTAACATGATCAATTAGATTTAAAAACTTAAAAAATTTTAAAAACTAAGAATTAATTAAAAAACAAAGTTATAATTAAAATAAAAAAAAAAAAAATAAAAAATTATACACATTAAGCAGAAAACTCACCCGAATGGAAGGTTGATCGTGATGGTACATTCCTTGGGAAATGCCTGCTAGATTTAACAGCCGATGTCATTCTAAGTCGATCGAGCAAACTAATATTTTTTTATATGCAATTGTATTTTTGCAATAAATTTTTCCAATTGAAAAAATTAACAAACAAAAAATTGTTTTTTTTAAGGCAAAGTGCGAATATGATGCATTTGAAGGATTTTTTTGTACAGTAAAAAAAATCGGTTGCAAATTTAAGTAAACAATTGCATTGAAAAAAATTATTAACATGCGCATAGGGGTTAACATTATGGCATTTGGTTGGTTGCATTTTTTTTTTTCAAAACACACGATCAGATGATGATTGATTGAAATGTGTGATTGAAGATTTTTTTTTTGTTTTTGAATGATGAAAAGAAGAGCAGCAGAGCGAGTTGTTGTAACCAAACGTAAGGTTTTTTGTTTGATTTAATTTTTATTTATGATGGTGTTTGCATTCACAAGATTTGTATATTTTTTATGAAATGGCGGAGAAATCAAAAAAGAAAGAAAGAAAAAATATATATGAAATTAAAAATTAAATAAAAATTTAAGTTGTTTTGTTTTTTAATTATAAAAATATTATGAGGAGAAATATAATGATTTTTAGCATTGCATAAATATGATGATACAACGATACGACAAAAATAAGTATTTAAAAATTATTTAGCAACAATTAATTATACATTAAGATGAGAAATTTAGTTGATAGGCAAATATATTAGGGAGGGCAAATTATATATGTAGCAAATTATAGTATGCAAATGGGCAGTTAATGAAGTTAAGTATGTATAAAAATATGCAAAACGAAACAGTAATAGCTTGTAGATGATAAATTAAAAAATTACTATTAATACTAAATGTGATGGAAAGATGAAAGTGTTTAAATGCAACAAAACTGATGGCTGCAGAGTAATGTTTCACAAATACCATGTAGACACAAATTGATGAATACACTCAAAAAGTTAGGCGTTTTCTTGCCTCGCTAAAACAAGGCAAGCTTCATAATATCACTGCTTTAAATAGCACGCGTACGTGAGATGACAAGACTACAGGTAATTCCAAAGTAATCCTTACAAGTTACATCGTTATGAATTCAAGCTCACAGAATATTTATGATATGCCTAACCGAGGTATTTTATGTAGCTCAAGCAGTACAAAATAACCGACTGCGCCAATTTTAATGCAGATTCTTGTGGTGATTTTTCAATATGATTCTTCAATTTGTTCGATTGACCCAAAACTGATTGAATGATTTTTTTGTGGTACCATCGTGTGTTCAAAAAATGAGAGAGGAGCTGTTGAGAGGAGCTGAGCTGTCAACTGATCACCACCTAGTGTTGTACAAATTGCGACAGTATTCATGTGCCACCCAGGCGAAAACCAAGACTGTTAACCCGCATACTGTGCGAAAGCTTACAGGATGCTAAATCTGATTACAGGGAGCGATTTGCACGGCACGTTTCGGAAAAGTTTGACAAATTCGGATTTTTAACTTTTTAAATGTTCTTTTAAATGATTTTTTTTTTTACTTTTTAAATGTAAAGGGAAGAATGGCAGCTGTTTTTATTGGCAGTCATTGCATGTGCAAGAAATGTTTAGGGAATGAAGCGGCTTGGTGTGGCGGCTGGTGGTGAGAAAAAAACTGCATGGTTAAAGACTCCTGGAGTTCAAGAAGCCATCAAGAGAGATAGGTGTATATCTCTCTTAAGCCTTCCGGCAAAAGTATACGCGAAGGTATTCCAGAGCTGTAATCTAGCCTTTGTTGCGGGAGGAGCAATGCGCCTTTCGACCTGGCAGAGGCACTCCAGACCAGCTTTTTATTCCGAAGGTTCGTCTTGAGAACGCCTGGGAATAGCCAAACCGGTCTAAGCATGTTTTGTGGAGTTGAAAAAGGCCTATGACCGCGTTACTCGGGATAAAAACTGGAGTGTTTTGCGGGACTATGCACTGACTGGGCCTTTACTGAGAGCAATTCAGTCTTTGTATGGGAACTGCAGAAGCTGTTTTCGGATAAATGGCGTCAAATACAATGTGTGCATTGGACTTCGCCAGGACTTCACTTAGAAGCTTTGTTTTAGTACCAACAAAAGCCAACCGTTTATCAAGTGGACATTAGACTAGAGGACGTCCAAGGCCGCTAAGATTGAGCGGTTTTAAAGTTGAATCGGAAGACTGACGTGAAACAATAGTCAAAAGCGATTTGAGATCATTCATTATAAAGCCCCAGTTTTTAATTTGGTGGCAAATATATTTTTGTTTTGCGTTAAGATGAAGAGAAGAGATGTTTACATCTTTCTTTACACAATGGCACATTTTATAATAATGAAGAGTCTTTGAATTGGAAACATGCCAACAGGTTTTTAATATGACATTCGACAAAGCCATGTTTCCCAACACTCATCACAAAAAAACGGTTTTAAGGCATTAGTATTTAGGTAGGTATTTATTTGTTTTTTTTTTTTTTTTTTTTTTTCGTTTTAAGTCCAATGGTCCTTTTTTCTGCAAGACTTAAAATTTGTTCGACGTTTTTCTAGCTTTAACCGTCTTTATTTTTTGCATCTTTAGCACTTTTCCGGAAGATGATGAAAGGACGAAGAAGTATGTCATAAACGCGACTAGAAATTCTGTGAACCTAAATTTAAAGAGAAGAATAGAGGTGATATGTACTTTAAAAACTGATTGTGTCAAGAGATAATCTTAATCAATTGATGCCCCACATCGCCAACAGTGAAATCAAAAAACACAATGAAAATATTATGTGTATTATTTGGACATAGACAAAAATAGATTATAATTTTTTGGGTCACATACACAGGTAGAGCAAAAGGACTGGTTGCAACTTTTGATTCTCAAAATATGCATCCAAATTGCCTAACTCAAGAAAATATCATTAGATCAAAAAATCTGATAAAAAACCGAAAATTATTTGAATATATTTGTGCCTGAGTTATATTTTCTTTCTTCGTTGTCCTGAAGCTTGATTTAAAAAAAATGAATTGAATCACCGCAAATAATTTCCCATCAGTGGAGGATACAGCCAACAGTCATACAGCTATTATATTTGTGGCGTGTAAGGGGGTTTTATGTCTTGCATAACCACCCTTAGATCAAAAAGGATCTCTAACGCGAAACATCCGATGCAGTATCTTGTGTAAATTCAGCCAAGGTTCGTAAAAATCCCAAATGAAAAAACAAACGCAGCCAGAAACACCTTTAGTCGTTCCACTTTAGACTATCTTATAAAAGTGTAATAAGACTCTTTGTATAACAAGGAAAGCAAGTGTGTTTTCAAATTCAAACGAAAATCAAAGCAACTAAAATGATTTCGATAGTTTAACGGTCTTTCTTAAAACTAAACTTACACGCCTGTTAAAGATATAAATGAGTTATGAAGTCTAAGAAATATTTATGATTGCGGATAATGGTATTCTACAACAACGAAAATGGAGTTTCAAACAAAGCAAATAAGATTAATAATAAAAATTTTTTTCTGCAACCAAGGGCATATAAAGGTTAACCATAAAAATAATCAACAAGCCATTTAAGCAAACCAAATGAAAATATTTTCATGTATTTGTTTTTTCTTTAAGCAAAACTAAGCGATTCAAAATAATAAATTGCATATTAAAACATATTATTCAATGTTAAATTAAGTTTGTAAGAAATAAGATAAAAGACCAACAACTAAACTTAAAAATGGAAACCAACGAAATCACAACTGAGTGTGGGTTTATGTGTGATAAACAAAAAGCAGCAGAAGTAATATGCAAATACTTAGTGTAATTTTTCAAATATATTCTTAGTTAAAAGCATTCTTTTTAAAAAAATCAATTCTTTTAATAAATCGCTTAAAAACGAATTCATAAACTCACCAAAAAAAGAAGATGATTCATCGTATTTGCAAAAATATCGTCAATAGTAGTAGATGGGTGTGTTGGTGGTATTTTTATTAATTTTTTAATATTCATTCATTTGATTTTTTTTTTTTGTTCAAATGGAAAGTTTGTGATTTTTAAGTGATTGTGCCCAAGACGTGTTGGAAACACGAATTTGTTTTACGCATCATAAGAGTTTTTTTTTACATTCATCAAACATAGACGTGGATAATTGGAAAAACGAAGAATATGGAAAGAAAGAATTAATTAATTTGTGATTATTCCTTATTTTTTCCAAACTAAACAAAAATTATTAAAAGAAAAGAATAAAAAAGTCCTTAAATAAAAATCTTAGCATTGAAAATTTTTATTTGCTAAAGAGGTAAACTTAAGAGAGAAACAATAAAACCTAGTTTTTTTTTTGTAAATCCATGCAAGAATTTGAGGGGAGTAACTGTCGTGAAAAATCGGAAACATTTTTTTGTAAAGAAAAACACGTCTTTGATGTGTTGACTAAGTTCGCCAGACAGTGGTAGTTTAGGTTTCGTTTACGGAGTTTTTATCTGTTTTTCGAAAATCCTTAGTAAGTCTGTGAAGTGCTATTTAAATAGAGCGCGCTACTTTAGTGAAAAAAACCGTTGCACATGAAGATTCAAATTTATAAAAATGTTCACTTTACGTATTTTTCATAACAACGCAAGTCCAAAAAAATTAAATTCCTTTATTTTTCATAAACGAATCATAATTCTCATAAAAGAATTAAATAAAAAAAAGGTAGTGATAGATTTGTTTTAAAATAAGCAAGGGTCCGACAACCGCGCAACCCTTAAGGTTTTTATAGCTCAAACCTTCAACCTCAATAATAAGGGTGATGTTAAATATTTGTCAAATGATGAATTCTTAATCAAAACAAGTTACAGGGCGCTAGAAGAAATGCCTGCAGGAAGTTATTACAGCAGATATGCCAAGTGATGAGTGACTAATTAGCGATGAGACTTAGCTCCTAACCTGTAATAAAGTGTTCAAGAACAGACTGGGCCATTTTTGACGTCACTTTTTTTTGTCATGTTAAAAAGAACACATTTTATGTATTCGAAAAGTTTTTCACCTAAGTATGAAGTTTAAGTTCAGCATAAGTTGAAGTGAAGGAATTTATAGCCGCCCGCGCATTTTTTGCCGTCACACCCCAATTAACGAATTTATGTTCTTTCTGAGCTAATGCCTTCAACAGAACACCCAAAATTAATTCAAAAACTCTTTCAGACAAGTATAAAATCTGCATTATTTTAGTGCGGTGTTTTAAAACGTTACCTGTGATAATGAAGACTATGACCGACTGCTCCATTTTTGACAAAACGTTATAACGAATAAATTTGTGTGCATTTTGAGCTCGATGAGCAAATGGATTGAAAAGCTCTTCATATCAAGTATAAGGTCAAGTAAATATAAAATTTAAATAAATTTTCACGAAGATTTAACACTCACACTGTGACAATAAAGACATTTAATGACCGACTGCGCCATTTTTTTGCGTCACAGCATTATAAATGAATCTGCTTCCTGAGCAAGAGTTAGTTTATGCCTAAATTTAAAGGCATAGATAATATTGAGGCCTTGAGTAAAGTATTCGTTGAATTCAAAAACAGATAGGGATTTAGCACCCTCGTATATTAAAAATGGATTGAAAATTTCGCTAAGCCAACAACCAAGGAGTTTAACAACCGACTGCGCCATTTTTTAGGATACAGCATAAATAATGGATCAAATATGGGTTAGATCATCACTCTTTATACTCGTCTTCTCAATGTTTGGATAAATACTCCGACTTGGGTCTCGAAGAGAGAGAAATGGTTCTAAAACCGAAAAATTGCAGCAGATTATGATTTTCACTAAGACTTTTTACAAAATGCTTTCGCCATTTTAGTCCTTCTTAAGTTTTCAGTTGTTAGCTCGCAGTATTCGTAGCCATATTCATGTGCCTTAATGCTGCTGACTTGTCTTTTTTTAATTTTCAAATACTTGAAGACTACTATTTTAATGTTAGTTTTTTTAATTTTAATGTCATTATGATATAATAATTCCTGGCAATGAACATTAAGCAATGTTCGAAATACTCGTAGTTTTATTATTACATTATTATTACATTACAAATTATTATTACATTGGTAGAATTGTAAATTGTTGCAATTTTTCACCTTTGCGCAAACTGAGAAATTTATATGCACATAATTAAAAATCAGACGTTCTGCTCTGCACAATAAATTAATTAGCATTGTCAACGCGCAAATATTTTTAAATACTCCAAAGTTTTTTATTTATGGCAAGAAATTCTTAAAAAAGAAAACAATAAATAAGCCCACCGGCTGCGCCATTTAAAAGACACAGTGGAATGAATGAACTAAAGGAATTTCGTGAGCTCAAACCAGGTACAGGGCGTTCAAGTCGCGGCCTCTCGGATATTGGTAGGTTTAGCACCATACCGGAAAAAAAAAACTTTTAACAAGAAATCAGACAAAAGACGAGCTTTGTTAACTTTTTCAATGTACAAACAACTCATTTTTGCTCTTCAACAATATCAGAACAAAATTGCACTTCAATGCCTTGCTGCTCAGTCTACGACTTTCAAAATACGAAAATAGTTAAGGTATGCGCCATTGCCAGTTTCGTGCTTTAAAAAAACTGGCGACAAAGTTATTTGTTAACCAACTGCGTCAATTTAAGACGTACTGAAGTTCACTGAGTGAACTATCACCGTAAGACGTGATTTGTGGTTTGTTCACTGAACAAATATCCACGAGCAATAGAAATAGGTGGAATTCACTAATCTAGTACTCTACATTTTAATCACTGCGTAAAATATGGACTAATTTTCCTAAAATAGTTCAACAAAGTAAGAGTACGAAATGTAGTTCACATCTTTCCTAGTTTAGAGCTCAGTCTGGCGAGCTTATCAGATGTACATTTGACCTAAAATTGGTGCGGGCAGTTTGTATATTTTTATTAAAAAAAATCCTATTTCTTTGTCTGTTGACCTAATTAGAACTTGCCTACTGCGCCACTTTTTTTAGCTTATAAAAATGTTTTTATGATTTCTGTAATGAGTTTGTCTGTGCAACAGTTTTGTGTAATAACTGCGACTTCAATAGTATGTCAGACGACTAGTTGGTCAAACTTTCCGACTGCGCCGTTTTTAACTTTATGAAATGCTTTTATAGTTTCTTCAGCGAATGGCTCTAGTAAGTCTAATCTTAACCATTTCCGATCCCAAACTGGGATATAGAAGCAATTACTAAAGTATAAGTAAGGCGCGATTTTATTAATGCCGTCTGCGCCAATTTTGTTTTTTGAAACGACAATGAAAAGAAACCACAGAGGAAAAAGACGAGAAAGTTATGCTTAAAATTGGACTGAGAGTTCCCAAACAATTGTCATGATTCACCCATATCGGGAATCACCAAATCGATTCCAAATGGATCCGGATGTTTTATAAGTCAGTAACCATAGTCAGGATCAGTAAGCTAGGATCAACTGTTAAAATTGTTCAAGCGCTTCGAAGAACTTATAATAAATTGGTAAAAAAAAAAACATAACCTGTCGTTGAACGACGTTGCTGTCAAAAAAAAACGTCCAACGTCTTTCCATTTGCACCTATTCCAAACGATAAAAAGGACCAAATCACACACATAACCGGATCTATCACAAAACAACTGAATAAAAACTATAAAATCTAAGGGAAGTGAAATCATGAAAAGTCACATCTAACAAAACGCAAACGTCAACATAATTTAACCGAAACCGAAACAAAAAATAAACTATAGGCTACCAAAGAAAACGAAAACACACATTTTTAAAAATTTTATGTGATTTTGATTTGTGTTGTTGATTAACAAAATTTATACCTCGATCCAAGTGGGTCATTTGAAGCGCCACTACTGTCAGCTACTGATGGGCCCGGACTAGAAACGGAGGCGCTCTTTACATGGCCCTTACCACTTGGAGCGGCCGATCCACTCCTTGATAATTCAGAAACGTTGGTCACAAAACTGATATTTAATATATATTTTTTTTTGGATTTTGGTTGGTAAAAGGTTTGTAAAGATTTTTTTTTTTTCATATTAAGTGCAAAAACGTGCATTTCGATTGCAGATTTGTTTTTGCAAATTTTGACATATTTCGATTAAAATAAAACGAAAGAAAGAGAAACAGAAGAAAAATATTGCCAATCAATTACAATTAACAACAGTTCAGTGGTTGTACTTTCAAATGTAAAAACAAAATAAACAAAATCGTCAAGAGAAACAAAATAAGCTACAGAAGAGAACAGATTTGAAAAAGGAGACCGTTAAAAAGGACATCCCGTTTTAACTTTTTGCTTAAAATTGTGAAAAAAATTCACATTGTACTTAGGTAAGGATAAATTTTGTTATAAGTGAATGAGAAATTGTAAAAGTGTTTGTATCGTATTTTAAAACAATAGCACCACACCTTTACAACAAATGGTAAATAATAAAATAAAACAATACTAGCGCAGTTCTTCGTTGAACTAAACTAATAATATAAATAGAGAAACATTCAAACAGAGATTTTTTTTAAAAAGCGGCTAAGTGAAAATTTTAATTTTCCACTATAAGAAAAATAAAAATAATAAAAACAAATAATTTAAAAGAGTGAAGAATAGAGAAATATTGAGCATCACAGTAAAAATAAAAAAGGAAGGGGGAGAGCTCATGAAACAACAAACAAAAAATTAATATTTAAGAATAAAATTGATAAACTTAACGAAACGTACTTTGATTCTGTTGGTAAAACATTGGTCTTCTCCGTCGATGAAGTCTTTTCGTATAGGGTCGTTGATCGTCGTGGTATCATACCACTGGGACCGACTGTTCGGTTTCCATTTGTTGGATCATATTTTGATGATGAACGAGGCTTCGCCGGACTAGTAACTGCTGCTTGGGTTTTAAATAAACGTTAAGTTTTTAAGTTGAAAGGAAGTTTTTAGTTATACTTACAACTATCTCCGGATGAAACTGGTTTCTGGGTCGCTGATGCGGGTCTTTGATTTTGTGCTGCTAACCGAGCAGTGTTTTCTTTTATTGTTGCTGAATCAATGGTATTTTGTCGTTTGAAATTACTACTTCTGTAAATTGAAACACAAAATGTTTAAATAAAGATGTCACCATTGTACATAGTATATTTTAAGATGTTAACTATCGAACTGATGCTCTTTAACGCAAATGTTGCTCTCGAAGCACTTTTAAATAGTTTTTTTTTTATACTTACATTGAAGATCGATCTGCTGTTGTACCAGTGCCAGTTCCACTGTGATTATTGCCTGACGGAGTTGTCGTTGCCGCTGCATTGGTTGGGCCAACACCTGTGATAAAACGATGGAATATTTCTAAATATTAAAAAACGATGAATTATGATTGCTTGATATGAGCGGGGGATAAATCTCTTGTTAGTATGGGAAAATTTTGAATTTTGTATTTTTTTTCTTTTTGTATTTTTAATAATGAAATGTATTTTTTTTTTTTCTTTATGTTTTCGCTGATTCACCAGTCGAATTTTAAAAGCGAATGCATAGGCGAGAGAGAATGAATATATTTTTTTCTGTTTATGTAAATTAGAGTTATGAAAACCTAGAAGAGAAATTTTAACGCATTTATTGTATTGCATGTCATTTTGAGTTTATTTTAAAGTACATTATTTTACTTGTGCATTCGTTGTTCATATGAATCAATGGAGGCGGTAAAAATAAAGACATGTCGAGTGTTTCTTGAGACAAGAACTGAACTTCAATGTGCTTTCGAACGCGTCAGCTAAATCTGTAATAGTTGAGCAGACGACACGCTAAAAAAAATTATTTTTGGCTCACTGGTATTTAACGATACCTCGAGCTTCACCTATGTTGGCTGGCTGCTTTAACCAGTTAAGCTATAGTTGACTGATTCATTCTCGGCCCGAATTTAATTACCTTACGAGTCTTGCCTTATGTATGCTGAAGAGTTTGGGAATAGAAGGAGTTAAATCACTTCTGGAAGCTAACATGGATGCATGAGGAGGTGTCTTGCAATTGTCCTATGAGCGTTGGTAACTCTTAACCAAAAAGAAAGGTTAAGAGAAAAACCTCAAGAACATTTTACTGTTTAGTCTGCCAAAAATGTTCGCCGTCAAAGCAGTGTCTTCATTACCTCGACAGCAGCATGGCCCAAGTAAACATCCATCACATTGCGGCATCAGCCGTGGTAGGAAGAATGTTTTTTAATCAAAAATTTTGACCTGACGCTGAATCAGGGAACCATGGATCCTGAAAGGATTGGTTAAGGGACTAGCATGCAAGAATGCAACGCCACTTTGGAACACGAGAGCATTCCGATACATAATAAGTACAAAAATTGTACTCTACTTCCAGAATACGATCGCAAGACTTGGTGCCTTTACAGGTGACCATGTGTATCGAAGGAGTTCATCATACTATCCGCGTATTGTGCTGGGGACAAACTAGCCCCCCGACCCAACTGCAGGCCCTAGTGGAGCATTGTAATAAGCTACACATACCACTGCTGATTGGATGTAATGCGAACGCACACAATGCTGTCTGGGGCAGCACGAATATCAACAATCCAGTTAATTGCCTCCTAGAATATATACTTAGTTCTTCCCTTGATATTTACAATGTGGGAAATGCGGCCACTTTTGTGACTAGCGTAAAACAAGAAGAACTTGATCACGTGCTTGGCAGTCCGAGCATTAGTAGATTGATAAGAATCTGGAGAGTATCAAATGAGCCGTCGTTGTCAGAACATAGAAAAATTTTATTCGATCTTGAAAACACAGGTTTGATAAAAAATCCGGTAAAAAATCCAAAGAATCTGGAGCACAACGATGTATGATAAGCTTCAGCCTATCGCTTAGGCTTTGAAAACGCAGGAGAGGGCATCACAAGAGCCATCACAAAACGCGTGTGAAACTAGCGACAGCTAGTACGAAATGTTTCTTAGCACGACAATGAGAGGTAAAGAAGTGCCATGGTGGAGTGAAAACTGAGAACCTGTGAAAACTGAGATCCGGGTGCGTCACAGCAAATCGGAACGGAGACTGGCAGAGCTACAAAAAGACACCTACCAAATACAATAAAGAAATTAGCAAAGCTAAAAGAATAGCTTCAAGAATTTTTTTGAGACAATAAAAAGCTCTCCCTGTGCAGCACGGCTGCTTCACAAGGCTCTTGCAACATCAAGTGGAGTGCCTATGTCTCTCAAGAAAGTGGATGGCAGCTACACCGAGAATGAGGAGCAGAGAGCACAGCTGCTCTTAGAAACTCACTTTCCCGGAAGCTCCTCTGACACCAATGTCTGGAGCACGACCAACACATCGAGACCTCGGAGGGAAGACTGACAGACAGCGAAAGCCATTTGCTCTAAAGGCCGATTAGAATGGGCAATAAGCTCCTTTCAATGTTTGAAGTCACCTGGTGTGGACGGCATATCACAAGCCCTTTTACAGAACGGGCGAAAAATGCTACTCCCACACTTGGTAAGAATAGCAAAAAGTAGTCTTGCTCTGGGATATATACCGAACCAGTGGAGACAGGCAAATGTTGTATTTATTCCAAAGGTGGGGAAAAAACCCAACACAACTCAAGTCCTATAGACCGATCAGCTTAACATCCTTTCTTCTGAAAACAATTGAAAAAGCTGTGGACGTATGACATGAGAGAAGAAGTGTTAGAGAACTTCCCTCTTCACCACTGCCAACTGCATACATACTGTAACCGACAACGAGAGAGTAAATCTTTTCCCCACCCTGAGCAAGTTTGAAATTTCGTACTACACAAATTTTCTTGTAGTAAAAAGTTTCCAAGTTTCACATGTCTAATCTCGACAGTTGATACAAAAATTTTGTTTACATTTGTTTGGTTTTTAGTTTCGTTTTTGTAATTTTTTCGGCAAAAAGGATAAAAAAAAAGCAACTTCCTTCGATCTTGCCTGCAAATCGCAATCAATGAACTATTCTTGGTGGTCGACCGCAGAAATTCGAGGACCTAGTTAAGTAGCCTCTATCCCGGCTTCTTTATAGATAATGATTTATTCTTAAATGCAGGAGACGATTAAAAAAAATTCCAAAGTGTCTCCAGCGGACAAATATAGGATTAATTTGACAAGAGCGCTCTTTTTCTGTCATATTCGCTCTCAGAAAAAGTGGCGATGTGCTTTCCCGGGAGCAAAAAAAGATTTCCATTGTTAAAACCCTTGGAGAAAACGTATTTGTGACATTTGTGAGTTTCAGTTAAGTTTTCTGATTCTCAAACTGTTACAAAGATGCATAAAATAGGTTTGTGTGTAGGGTGAACGGGATTTATGAGAGCATTTTTTTTTATCCTTAGCAGAGAGGATTTAAATTTGTGTGGTAAATCCCGTGATTTTTAAACGATTTAATGAAGATTTATATTAATCGCGGATTAGTGCCTGGTGGAGACATAGTACTGGATTTTTTCAAACAAATGCTAGGATCTTTTTTTTCAGTTTTACTCATTTGTGACCCTTTAATTATAAGCTACAGAATTTTCTCAAGTGAGAAACACATTAAAGTACAGCTTGTCTCATATTTAAATAATTAAAATGTATGTATTTATAGCCAAATTAAAAATAAATAATGAAAGCAAATTATACATAAAAAATTAGTACTTTTTGGAAGGAAATCCGGTTCACAGGACAATCGAATTAAAAGCATGCAAATAAAATTTTATTGAACAAATTATCAGTTTGTTTTTCTATTAAATATTTAAATAAAATAAATAAGCATTTTAAAAATGGAAAAAAGAAACTTTACTACAATGTTTTATGCGTGAAGAGTGAAATGATTTTATTTCTTCTTCTTTTTTTTTAAATTCTCCTTTTCTTTACCAAAATCAAACAACAAAACCCTTTTAAGCTCAGCTTGGCGACGAATAATGCACGAAAAATAATTTTAGACAAAACACCTTTGAAATAAGAAAAAAAAAGTTGCTGTTGTAGGTTACACTTACGTAATGTTTCAGCGCCAGATGAGGCGCGCCGACTTGGCTTCGTACTGGAAGCTGAAATACTTCGATGAACGCCGCGATGTGTTGGACTCTGTACGGAAGAATTACCAACGGCAGCTCCATCGTTTCCAGCAATATTACGAAGTGACAGAGACGACCCGGATCGGGATCCGTCGCTTTCGGGCTGCGAATTAGAATAGTTCAAATCACAATTAGACTTGTGTTGGGTTCTATTTTCAAGTTTTAGTTTTTGTTTTTTAATTTTTTTTGTGTACAGTGCATTTATTTTTGTGTTAAGCAGAAGAGGTGTGTATTTTATTTTGTGTTAAATAAAATTTTCGAACATTTAAAAGTAGAACAAAAAAAAAATAAAACCAAATGTACACAAAATAAAAAGCATTTTAATGGTGTAAGTATTTTTTTTTTTGTTAAAACAAAAAACAAATTAAAAGAAAATTGAAGAAAAAGTATTATTTTTTGTTGACTTACATCAGTGCTTTTTCTTCCTAGAAGCAAATATGTGGCGAAAACATCATCGTAGCGTACTTGTGACAACGAAACTTCAATTTCTTGCCTATTGTAACCCATTGCGACAAGAGCTTCTACAAATTGTGTGAACCACAAGAGTTTTGATTGTGTTTGTTTGTATATTATTTTTTCGTTAATTTTTATTGAGTTACCAAAACGCATAAAAGTTGAAATTTACGAAAAAAGAAAGAAGAAAAAAACAAATTAAATTGATTAGAGAAAAAATAGAGAAAATTTCTTTTTCACAAAAATATAATTTTTTTTTACTTGAAACATTGTATTTGGTACAAACATTACATAAACAATTGTACAAGTACAATGAGATAAGAAACAAACTAATATAATGAGAACAACAATATTGTATACAATAAAAACATACATGTACTTTTGAAAAACCATAAGTTTTTATGAGAATGGAATACATATATGTTTTATGTGTATATTTATCTTTTTTTTTAATTTTTTACACAAAACAACGTTTACACTACATGAGCTTGAATTTGATTTTTTCTTTTTGTAAATTTGCTTATAAGAATTTCTCTTAATAAAATCGAACTCAGCCAAAAATTATAATAAATACATTTTATAAAATACTTAAAAGTTAATAATAAATAAGACATTCGTTGCAGAAATGCAATAAATGAAAAATAAGTTTAGAGTAATATATACTGCCACGAAGACTTGAAAATATTTGAATATTCAAAGTTTATAACGTTTGAGAGTTAAAAGTTTCGAGTAGAGACTTATGCACGGTTTCAAAATGAAAGTTTAAACTTTGGTTAAGTTCAAATTTTACGAAAGTTTAAGCGCGGTACCTAAACCGTTGGTGTTTCTCAGTAGAACTTGATCGAACGTTTAGCTAATTTTCCATTTAATATTTTTCGTTAGTTTTGTAGACCATTTTTGAGATGTTATTATGTCAGCCCATATTTATTTTTCGAATTGCTTTAATAGAATCGTGAGAGAAGAAAAAATATCAAGAAATGGACGCTGACCTTGAGGTAAAAAGTGACTCTTTGGAAAATGTATGAGACAATCATTAGAGTGTACCTTGCTTAGAGAGCTGCGAAATGTATAAATTTTCTCAAAAATACTTAGTGTAATCCAAAGCCGTTAAGAGTTCTTCCTGGTTTTTTTCAAAAGAATCAGAGTTGTTTCAGCATGTCTAGTGTGTATATTTTTTAAAAGTCACTCAACTTAAATACTATTTCCATGTGTGAGCAGGTGTTCAAAAACCAGCTTACCAGGGCTCTAGAAAACCTCTGAATTTTACTGATTAGAAGATGGAAATACAGCGAAATCAATTGACACGCATCTTAGCAGAGCAGAACACGATAAACGAAATTTTCACAAAGAAAAGTCGTGATTTAAACAGAACATACAACAAAACCGGCGAGCTACAGCAATTTTAAGTATGTACTTCACTTTTGAGGCTTATTTAGGAGCACGATGGGGAAATTTATTAAAAGTCTCTTTTATACCCGACTTTACCACATGAATTTGTAGAATTGTTTAATATTAAGAAACCACCGGGAGCTACCAGAGATTCCTGTGGAGCTGAGCAAACATTGTGTTTTTGGATCAAGGAAACAAAATGAAGTACCGTAAGACTGCTGCAAAATTTTTTGGTAGCTCGCAACACTGATAACATTTGTGTGTTTTAATGATTTAAACGTGCTTTTATTGGATGATTGCCTTTTGACGGGAAACCGTAGGGAGTTTGTGATAAAAGAGAGTTTCATGATGAGTATATCTGGAAACGTTCGCAATTATGATTATTCCAGCCATTCTCATGTGTGTAGAATTATACATGTTTGGAATTTTTAATTATTTTTCAATATAAAAAGAATATATCTTTGAAATTAGGCAGTTTAAGCAACGAAGCGTTCGGCAAGCTCCTACAAAATTCTGTTTTCATTTGTTTTTGTTTTTTTTTTTGAGTTGAGGCCAAGAACTCATAGAAAAAACCAAAAATTAACCTTTTTGTTGTCCTTAAAATATTTAAAGTTTACAAAGGCAGGCCACGGGCATATACAATAACAATTTATGTTGGTTTCTTGCGCAGAACGACCAAAAATTTCACTAATAGTCGGTAGCCATCGACCACCAAGTAAAAATGGGGTCTAAGCAACCGCCTTCGGCTGCTCATTAATAAGTCATGGCGGAGGCGGCAACGAAACGCCTTTTTAACTATTCTGCACGATAATTATTTTATTAATTAATTTTTTTTTGGAGTTGAGGTATTATTTATACAGAAAGAGATCTGTTACTGTACCGAAACGAAAGGGTTCTTGAAGGAAGGAGAGGAAGGCCTTAACATTCATGGATCCCACAAATGCAACGACAATAGCATTTATTTGGCCTCAGTGACGAAGAGATCCAAAACCGGGTGGCCTGGCGGTATATTCTGAGGTCAAATCGGCGCTCCTCACAAGTGGACCATTTGGAGAATGGTTCTCACCATTCTCACCTCACCTTCGTAAAGAACAAGAAGACCTCGGTTTACCTTCTCCGTTTTCCTGAATTTTTCCCTAAGGGTGTGTTCCCGCAGAAAGGTTTAGGTCCAATGAAGGGTTCTGCTGCTCTTTGTCTTGCCAAGGAGTCCGTTGCTTCATTCCCCTCATTCATAAGCTTCCTTTAGAACATAATGTTATCGCTTTTCTCAGCTACAGACATAATCGAAATGATGATATACTAATGTTCCTTTGCAAAACCGTTAAAAGTTAATTTTCCTCAAATACGTGCATAGAAACGCCTTCGTAATTTATTTATTCGTCGTGGCAGTATATTCCAATAAACATAGCTTAAAAATATGTATAAATAAAATAATTTATTAGCAAAGCTCTCATTCAGTTAACAAAATTTAGGCTTTTTTTTTGTTGTATAAAAAAATTTAAAACAAAATAATTTGAAACTTAAAGAACAAAATGAAACACAATTTTCTTTCTTTGTAAAAGGAATAGGTTTACCGCACTTACTCCAAATTTTTGGAGCATCACTATGATTACAGTTAGACCAAACTGCATTGTTTGTTTTTGGTGGATTTGTGTGGATGACAGACAAAGAGATGATCATTTTTCGACAACATACATATAAAGAGTGAAGAATAAACGTAATTTACATAGAATTAATATCTGTTCTTTAGTCTTTGTTTCTAATATAAAAAAAATTATTATCATTATATTTTTTTCTCTGTAACAAATAACTTTGCATAAACAAAAGAGAATTAAATAAAAGATACATTTTTACGGATGCAACTACTTTACTTTGTATACAACATGGGTTTTGGGAAATATGTATTTGTTTTAAATTTATTGTTTCAAGGGGATACCAAAACTTAATTGAATTGAAATATAAAATTTTTACATATTTTTAGAAATGTGGTAAATAAAAAACTAAGGGAAAAATATAAATTTTGTTTTAACAAGTGTAACTATGGGTTGCATGGAAGTTAATGTAGGTTGTTAGTTCACATGAGAACTAAAGGGTTCGAAGATAGTCTACCCAAACCTATCCTACTATGTATTTCTCAATCGTGCCTCCGATTGTTGGACTACTGGATTTTCTCAGGTTAAAGGTTAAGGCAAACTATTAGCCATGGCAGGATGGAAAAAGCAGGAATGACGACTTATAAGCTCACGAAGGTGTTGTCTTACGGAAACTGCACTGGAATCGTTTTTACCGCGGGGCACTAATAGGAAAACAACGAAAACTAATCGTTTGAAAACTGCATAGAATGATTCGTAGTAAAAGACGTAAGCATACCACCAAAGCTCAAAATAGTTTAAGAATTGACATTCAAACAATGACATTCAAAACAATTTATAGTCCCATCAGAGTAGATCAGGTTCAAATGTTTTAGTCATGCTTCCAATAAAGGTGGCCTGAACCAAACAAAAACGAGAGTTTTACATAAACTGTGGAAACTTATAACTTTCATTTACGATATTTGAGAGTAGAGAAAATATAAAAAAAAAAACATTAAACCAGCCACAGCACAAAACAAAAATATGCCTAATTATTTTTTGGAACGAAATAGTCTGAAATAGAGAGGATAGTTACAAACTATGAAAGACCCTGTGGCTGTTAAGAGACTATTACTTGGAAACAAAAGCCTCTGCAACTCAAAAGCTTATAGATTTGACATCAAAACAAATTCCGGTTGGGCACTTAATCAGAGGAGCTTAATTTAACTTATTTTGAGGGCTTCTACGCAGAACAGGCTTTTATATCTTTAAAGCTGTAAAGATATTCATTCAAACAATTAAGGAAGTGCTAAATTTTTAGCTTCGGGCAACTTAATTTGTCGTTCTCCTTATAATGGAAACCCAATACAATCTGCAGTGCATCTGGTATTGGGCCTGCATTGCTGACGAGCATAAAAAAAATAAAATAAATAGAGTGGCGCAATAGCTCGAGGTGAACCAGGGCCAACTTCTTAACAATGTATGCTGGTGTGTTGATTTCTTTTACATACAAAGGAACCTACAATTTTTGCCGAATCCGAACGGCAGCTTGAGAAGTTTTTCAAGACAATTAATACTTTCGGAGGGCTTGTCAAACCCTCGCGGAGGTGGGGACCGTGAAAAGAACAAGTCTTTTTTTTTCAGGTGACAATGGCAGGATTCGAACCCAGGCCTCCGGCGTAGTAAGCACACACACTAACCACTACGCCACGGCACCCCACTAAATAACGATTTATACTCCATCGAATTTTATTAATTTAATGGATGAAATAAGAACTTTGCAAATAAAACAATTTATTTCATCCTACCCGACATTGTATTGATTGGTTTTCAACTTTTTTATTTATTATTTTTACTTATTTTTACATGTGATTATTATGTCTGAGAGATCATATCCATGGATTTTTTTCAGTGTTAGTTTTGAAATTTATTAAATTGTGCCTCAATAAAACTCTCAGTGGCACATTTTGTTTTCTTATCGAGATCTTATCCGAGATCTTATCAGGTTCATCCGAACATTGCGGATGAATTCAATTGTGGAAATTATGATGAGGAAAATAGATCATGAGACAACTTGGTGGGCACTTTTTCAATGAACGAGTATAGGGGGAAAAGGACATCAAGGAGAATGTTAAATTTTAGCAAGAAAAGTAAGTTTTTTTTTTTTGCAAAGGCACTCCCTACGACTTATAAATGGCTTTCATCTGATTAAAAATGAAATTAACTCAACAGTAAAAAAAAAGTATTCTACCAGTAGAGACAATATGTTCCTTTCTAAATAAACTGAATGTCATTCCACTAAACTCTACAGATTGTAATCATAAACAAAAATCTACAAGGTTCTTAAAAAATTAAATAAAAATAAAAAATAAAAGCCATTCCACATTCCCTGCAACATTAACGGTTGCAAACATTTAAAAATGAAGAAAATTATGTACTAATAACTAAATAAGAGCTTTGTAATAAATTTAAGAAAAAAATACCCGACATTTTTGTAAAATGCATAACATAAATGAAAAAGAAACGCGTTACAATATTTTCAAAGCATTGACATTGCTTTTACTATAATTTTTTTGAAAACAAAAAAAAATAGTAAAATTACAATCACAGACAAACATAAAAAATGTCTCTAATGACGTTCTTTTAACAGAAGATTGAAAATAACGTTTATACATAACAACATCAACAGCAAGGAACTAAGTTTCGTTTTTTTTTAATAACATTTCATGTAACAAAAACAAAATTGGAACAATTAAATATTGAAGAACAACGTTCATAATAAATTTTCTAATCAATCAAATCACGTAGTGGTTAAATGTTTTGTGTACAGTACCCGTCTTACCTATCCGCTTGGGATCGGCTAGATCTTGTTTTGGTTCAATATATGGCTTCAGTTCCTCATCTTCAAAACCCATATTCATCCATTTATCACTCATGATAGTCTCTAGACTAGCACGTTTAGCTGGATTTAATACAAGGAATTTACGTAGGAGATTTTCACAGTCAGTTGACATGTAGAAGGGAATTCTGAAAGAAAAATTGCATAAAGTTTGAGAAACTGCAAAAAAAAAAAAATGATTGGCTTTGAAAGACAACAAACCTATATTTGCCTCTGAGAACTCTCTCCCGCAATTCTCTAAGTGTTGACCCATCAAATGGCAATGAACCACTAACCAAAGTGTACAATATCACACCCAATGACCAGACATCAACCTCTGGGCCATCGTATTTTTTACCCTGAAACAATTCGGGGGCAGCATATGGTGGACTACCGCAGAAGGTGTCCAATTTCGAACCCGGTGTGAATTCATTAGAAAAACCGAAATCGGCTATTTTAATATTTAATTCACTATCCAAAAGAAGATTTTCAGCTTTTAAGTCTCTGCAAGGTGTTAGAAAAAAATATATATATTTAATAAATAAAACTCTTTGTCAAGTACCTGTGGATGATTCTCTTCTGGTGGCAGTATTGTACAGCCGATACAATTTGTCTAAATTTAACACGTGCCTCTTTCTCCTTCATACGACCGTGCAGCACAAGGTAGTCGAACACTTCGCCACCGGATGCATATTCCATCACAAGATACAATGTCTTTTCGGTTTCGATTACTTGGAATAGTTTCACTATGTTCGGATGATCAAGCATTTTCATTATTCTAACCTGGAAAATTAAACAAAAAAAAAATATTTTCATTGCAACATCATGAAAAGACAAACTTAAAAATGATGATGCTAAAGAATTGAGAAGATATTCGAAATGAATCTACAATGTTTAAGGAAATTTACAAAAAAAGGTGAACCGCAGGGTTCCATATTTTATACATTTCTTTTCCCAACAAGATCGAAATGATCTTGTAAAAACTTGTTTTTGGTTTGGTTTTAACTTTTAATGTTTTTAGGTAAGTAACTGCATAAAGTTCACACCGGAAGGGACCTGGATGTCTTGATAGATTTTCGTCAGACAATACTAAGGAAAAAATGTTTCCGCTTCGCATAGTACTTTTAATTTTTTGATATCCTTTTTTTGGGGCTCATTTCCTTTTGTCAATGCTGAATCTTTTCTGTGAGTGATTTTGGGAAGCAGTAAATTTTCCTGATAAGTGTAAAAGGGATTTGGAATACTGAGAAGCTACTTATGAAAGGAAATCTTACAGGACGTGAAAACTAGAAGCCATTTTTGTGTTTCAAAGTAGTAGAAACAATTATCCTTGATCGTATGACTCCCATGGCGTAATTGTATGGTATGGATTCTAGAAGATAAAATTGATACAGATCGAACTGCGCTCCGAATAGATTTCTTGTTCCTGGATAGTGTCGATAGTAGACGTTTTCTGCGTAGGAGGCTTAACCAGCCAAATAATCGCTGTACCAAGGCTATCTACAAGGAACTTACATGTTAGACATGTCAGACATGCCTTCATCCTGTAACGATACTATTGCTAATGGTCGTCTGACCAGTGATGCTCTGAGTGTAGTTCGCCAACTCAAATCGGCAAAATACGCCGAACAAATACAATCTTTTAACAGGATTATGAACTTTTTATTGTCCTAACAAACACATAGCCTCACTATCTAGCGGGATCATCCTAAGAATATCCTGTCAGATTCGCAACTGTCAGAGTCTTAACGTAAGATAATTTTCTTCTGAGGTAAAATTTATATTTTTGCCGAATCGCACTCGAAAAAAGTTAAGTTAAACAAAATTTTTCTTTGACCGCTTTTGGGATAACTTCTTAGTCTCGAGACTTTAGAAAACTAATGGATATGCAATGCACATTCGCAATCGAACGAACCTTAAATTGATATGAACAGCCCAACATGCCTACACTAAAAGTAAAGGCATATATACCCTTGCAGCTTTCTTCTACATTGAAGACCTGCGCAAATAAGCGAAATTTAGAAAATCTTAACTTTGATCAAGCTGTAATTAATTTAAATGTAAATGTACTTAACAGTAGAGTAATCAGTACATCCACAGGTGACAGTGTTGTAAAATTGATGGCACCCCAGAAGGAGAAGTCATATCACCACTCCTTACCGGCGATTAAAAGGAATTTCTCTTTAACTCCTGGATAGACTCAAGGAGGCAGCCAGCCTACTGTCACTAAGAACAATGACAACCAGGCAGCCCTAAAGGCGATATCTCCCATAGAAATCAAATTCGAACTTGTTAAGTGTTGACGCACAGAGCCTAAGGTTCTTGGCTCATAGCACAATGTAAGACTCTGCTGGCTTCCTGGCTACAGGATCTTTCGTGGCAACAAAAAATCCGATGAGGTTGCACGACATGGATCAGCATTAGAACATCGAAAACAAGAGCAAGGTTCTTCCCTCACTGGGCAACACAATGTATCTCAATAGACCCAAGTGCGATGAGGCGCGGGCTACCTCGCTTCATCAACCCAACAACCTAACCTAACATGCCTCTGAACTGAAAAAGCTCTCGCTACGTTCTGGCAAAGAAAAGGCGTTTTTTGGCAAGACATGGGGCTTATATCCTTTAAATTTATGCGGCCATGGCACGGTATGCTTTTGCAAGGAACGGAGTACTCCCTTTTCTGCCAAATTCTAAGAATAGCTTATTTTGGCTACAGGGGCATTCTCCAGCACGCCACGCTCTGCTATAGTTTCTTTGGCCACTTTGAAGAACTAGCGCGATTGGCTATCCCGTCTGATGTTATGACAAAACCACCTTGACTTCTCTCAGGCAACAGCATGGCTTCGTTCAAACTCTAGAAAAGAATGCCATCTTAACAACAACCTAACAAAGGTTTGGTGTGGAGTCTTTGTGGAAAGCGGAAACATTATACTCCATTCCGCCTTAGATAAATGTGCGTCTGTCTCCCAAAAGAAAATATTAGCTGTGCCCATATTTGTGCGTCATGTTGCCCTAACATGGCCGAACGCCCAAGATAGTGCTCGAATTCAAGCTTTCTCTGAACTTGGTCGAAAGGTTTAACACATTCGCCACTGATACTCAGGTTTCTTGTGAATACAAGCCTCGTTGGCGCAACTGGGCGCCGGACAGGATAAACGAGTGTGACCGGACGACACACGGAAAAAGTTAGCTGGTTTCCTTTTTTCTGTAGAAGAATCAACTACAGACTGCTTGTAGGCGAACACGTCCTTTGAAATTAACAAACTTTTGCAAAAAACTTCTTTTTTTCGGAGTAAACTAAACCACCGCCTGTTGAGTGGAGAACTATACAGCGGATTCCTTCCTCTGTAGGTGTCCTGCTTTTGCTGGCATCAAGTGGCAGATTTTTGAACCTGACCCGCGAAGTGTCGAACATCCAAAAACTTCATCACTGAAGCTGGGAAAACGAATTACCATAATAAATGTAGCTACATGGTAAGGAAAGCGCTAACATCAGTGGCCAACCACAGAAAAAATCTAAGTTTTAACAAATGTTATATTTGAAACTTAAACAAATGTATCTTAAAAATGTTAACAGTGTGTAAAACACCTTATTAGGTTAGGATCGGCGGAATACAAAACACCTATTCTCTTCCAATATAAAATATATAAAATGGACAACAATAGGGCCAAGCTGGAGCAATAGTAAAGGAACTGCGCCGGCCGGTCATCAGGAAAGCTGAGCTTGGAGTGAAACCAAAGATCTCAGTTTTTAATTCAGTGTTCGTTCCGACCCTCATATATGGTCATGAAATTTGGGTAATGACCGAAAAAATTAAATCGCGGGTACAAGCTGCCGAAATGAGATTCCTGAGGTGCGTTGTTGGTGTTACTCTAAGGGATAGAGTGAGAAACGTCAGCATTCGTGGGAATCTTAATGTTGAGCAGCTACTTCTCCGAGTGGAGCGATCGATTCTTCGATGGTTTGGGCACGTACGTTGTTCGCATGCCCCCTGACAGACTTCCTAGACAGGTCATGCTAGCCGAGATGCGAGCGCGTCGCTCCCCTGGTAGGCCAAGGAACAGGTGGTGGCATCAGGTAAAGAACCTCTTCGCGTCCCGCCTGGGGATTGCGCCGGAGTCTCTTGAGTTGGTGGCGGAGGATCGAGAGAGATGGAAGGACCCCTTTCCGCGACCCTTTTGAAGGATAAGCGGCATCCGAAAATGATGATGATGATGACAACAATAAGATGCATGGCAGATGTTTTTACGAAATATTCTGCTGGTAATACTATTGCTTTTCTCCGTAAAGGCATAACACTTGCGGGGGAAAGCTTTGGTGTTTCTGGTGGATCGAGAACTACTTTCCCTAAGATTCCTAACCCAACTATCCCCAAATTATTTTCGCTCGAGATATGCTACGCATTTTAATTGTACAAATAGACCCTTACTCACGAGCATATTATAACAAAAAAAAATAAGAGGCAAAACACAATTAGGCCAAAAAATGCTGGCGACTGTGACCAAGTCTTCAAAGTAATTTTGAGGCTTCTTATTTGACGGTCATGTGAACAACTTGAGGTAGAATAAAAAATAGTACCTTGGCATTTTAATTTTAAACTGCGGATTTTAAACCTCTATGTAACATAAAATAACTATACTACTAAATATAAAACAATAATTGTTTTGGAAATTCTATGATTTGTTTATGCACGCGCCTTATTGAACAATGAGTAAACTTTTGTTGCATCTTTTTGCAATATTTCAGATGTGAATAAAGAACAAAAATAATGAATTTCAAACAGGAATGACAATGTACTAGAATTTTTATTACATTTCGTTGGCCTGGCACTCATTAAATAAGTAAACGAACAAAAAATTGACATTAACTTACCTCTCTAAACAATTTTTGAAGCGACCCAGGATTCAACTGAGTTTTGTCTATGATTTTAATGGCCACTTCTTTACCGGTTGGCAAATGTTTAGCTAATTTCACTTTGGCAAAATTACCCTTTCCGATCGTCTTAATCAGCTTGTATTTTCCGATATGCTCCTCGGTTGCACGCCAACGCATTGGCACGCCACCACGTATTTGCATATTCGGCGAGCCCTGTAAAGTAAAAATAAAAAAAATTAAATTTAGTTAAAAAGTTTTGATCAGTCAAAGTAATTAATTATTAAAAATATTAAAAAAAGGTTAATATAGAAGATTTTTTTCATCGGTCTGGTTGTGTCCCCGGATTTATCTATCAATTTGGAATTATATTGACGGAAGAAAATAGGCGAAAGGAGCTAATTTAATCTCTTATTTATTATGAAAAGATTTATTTAAAATAAAAGAAAAATATAAGTAAATATTTGAAGAAATATTAAAAAAAAATGCACTAACAATTAAAGCCATCGGCTTCGATAAAACCTTTTAAAATTATTTTTATAGATAAAATATTCCCCAGACTTCGTTAAACTTAAATATTCAGGTTCTTTTCTATGAAAAATTTGGCTAAAAATATAACGACACAGATTGTGGGTCATAATTCCTTTTTTTTTAAAAGCACCGCCTTTCCTGGCAAACATTTCTTCCGTGGTTAAGCTTTTGGACACATGGATGAGGTGAAGTGTTTATTCTCGCGATATGATAAATTTGCTTCGCGACCTTATTTTAAAGTATGTAAATAAATACAATTCTATAAATTGTCCCCTAGTCTAATAATGAAGTTAGGAAGACTGTAAATAAGGACCAGTAATAGCAGAATAAACATTCAGTACACAAATCAGTGGCAACAATAGAAAAGTCGACAACGGTCTTTTCTCTTGAACTATTTCATGGATTCATAATCGATTTCAACGTTTAAGCTAACAACACAGATCCTTCCTTCCCAAGAAAAAATATAGGGTTCCTTTTCATATTTCCTCAACAAACAGCAAAGTATGTTCACCCGAGTAATTTGAAAGATTCGAGGAATTATTAATGTCTCGAATCACCAGGTTTCTCATGTAGTTTTTTAAAGAAATAACTTAGAAGGCAACACAACTCTAAATGCAAGATGCGCCGACTTCCCTTGATGTATTCTTACTTTTTTATGGGTGCAGCTCGTGGAAAGAAAGTACCACTATCACGGAAAAAACTCATCTAAAACATAATTGGTATTTTTGTCCTTCTCATGACGTGTCCTTAAGGTTGAAGGGGTTCAGAAATCGTTAAGCTCGATCTTCAAGCGACTTAAAGCGAGAATTGGATCTCATACACTTTTCGAAAAAAGTTATATTATTGCTTAAAGCCGAGTATTGCCTCTTTTTTAACGGTGGGCTCTTCTTCTTTTCTTACAGACGAGGTTGACCTGAACTCCATTCGCTTATTTCATTCCCAAGAGGCCGCTTAAGTATGTTTCACCAGATTTACGCGACGAAGTGAATGACATTAACCCAAGTTGGTAAAAGAGCCGGTCGACCGCGAATTTCGCGGCACACAAAGATGGAGAAGCCAGGCGGAGAATGATTTAACATCTATAAAAAAAGTACATCTACTAAGTACTTAGTATATCGCACGTACAGCCATTAGTAAAAACGCAAAACCCGACATGCTAACTGACTCCAACCAACAAGGTTCGTTAACTTTTTTCTCCGACTAGTTTGCACCCCATATACAGCCGTTCACAGACGACAAACGAGATGCAAGCTGTCAACTGGTGAGCTATTATTCAGCAACTTTATCTAACTGCACGAACTTACTTAGTGCTGAACGCGCCTCACAGCATCTGGAGCATGAATCTTATCTTAACTGCCCATGTACTGAGAAAATGCAATTGCGATGCATTTTGTGGAAAAGTTTGGGCACTGAACGGAGATGCCGTTTTCCAAGGAGTGGAGTCATATAAAATAGCTTTTGGAAAGTAATTTAAACTGAATTTTTCCACCGCATCGGTTTGTAAAATTAGTTTTGCTAAAGGAAAAGAGAACGTGAGACTGTTAATTGCAAACAAAGAGAATCATTATCATCTCTATCTCGAGCCATCCATCAGGTGTTGTGTGAAAAACTAAATAATTCATTTTTTCTGTTTCTGTTTACAGACTCTAGGTGAGATTTATTTATATCCACTCAGGTTTAGAAAATACATTTTGCAAAACATCCAATTTCCGTCAGCTTAGCAAAACAAATTAGCAACTCTAGGCACATACGAAAACGAACGTCAAGTTTATCTCGGGGGAGCTTTAGGGGTTTAGGTAGACTAGAGCATTTAACGTGGCTGACTATACTCAGGCTAATTCAATGTATGCACAGATAGAGTTTGATAAGAACAGTCAGTGTCGGCCTAGGCTAGTTATGTTATGCAAGAAACAAAATGCAGGCTTCATTGGCCTGAGGAAAAGTGTACAAGTTTTTTTCTTCTGTTGATTTGGATTAAGGAGGTTTGTATAACCACAACACAAGACGATAACAATCTGATGGCAAAAGTGTGAGTTTAATTTTTCTAATTTCCTTGACACCAACAATAGCGTCGTATTATAGTAGTATACAACATGACGTCTACTTTTGGCTGACACTTTAATTTTTTGAGTAAATTTATTAAATTGAAGATTCTTATCGCGACGTTATCGCGAAGAGAAATTAAACAAAAGCAAGATAATAATAAATATGTATAATAACGAGTACATTTATGCAATTTTTTTTTGTCGTTGTTGAACCTAGAATAAATATCATGTGTTCAAAAAATAAATGACCAACCGCGACAGCGATGATGTTTCGGAGCTTTGCACTCACGCGATGTTGATTTTGACGGATTACGGATCTTGCTTATCGGTGTTAATTTTTCTTTTTTTCATCGCTGGATAAGCTTAGGCGATAGGCCTTAGTGCGTCATTGACGATTGAGCAATTGAAGTACATAATGAATAAAAGGTTGCAAACAGAGATTTTAAGGAAATTATTAGAATCGTCTTAGCGTCCGACTTAGAAAGATAAAAAAATATTTTCCTCGTTGTTAAAATCTAAGAAAAGGGAAGAATATTAATGGCTTAAATAAGTTTTCTAATGAAATAATTTACATTAGCGAAAGTATGGTTATACCAAACAAACCAATGATAGAGTCAATATTTACCGACTGCGCCAAGTGTATTGTTTCACAAGTAAAGTACCTATTTTTCGTGTTTGAGTAAATCAGATTTGATGCTAAAAACTGGAAACTTAATATATTTTGCAGTCTTAGAATCAGATCTGATTTCCTTCAACACCAAAAACGGCGCAGTCGATAAATTTGACTTTTACCATTGCTTTCCTAGGCATAAACATGCATGCAACAGAAAGTATTGTTTCATCTGAGGTTCCTAATGTACATAAAAATGCAAGGGTCGATACTTAAGAAGAACTTGGTTCAAGATCAAAGTGGAAGTCGTAAGGTGGAAAAAGATATTGATAATAAGCTAAGATCGAGAGACTCATGGTCGCCCACAAAGTACCACAATGAATTTGAAAAGACAAATAATAATAATTAAGGCGGTTCTGTCTGTAGGGATGGTACACACATTCCAGATGTCGACTCCACAAAGTTCCTGCCTCTGACAAATCCAAATCATTAGGTACACTAAACAGAATGGTCGTCAAACAGAATGCAAAAACAGATACCGAAAACCTTCATAAAACACCCTTTACCGAATGTTAATAAAGTACTATTGATTCAGTAGTGTACCCACCATTTATCATTACAATCCTCCCCCAACAGACCTGTATCAATTCTGGTTAAAATATTCAGCTGGAGTTTGCTAAACGGTCATACCTACTATACCTAGGGCAGGAAGGTTTTTGGTTTGAAGAAATTCTATCACCCTGTCAGGCTCTTGTTTTTTATCCTCAAAAACGTGGAAGAAGAGAGTTATTCAAACATAATTCCTCTCCGTAAAGATGTTGATTAGTGACCGCTATTGAACGATTTTCTGGCTTGATTTAGAACAATTTTTGAACGAAACGTTGTGAAGAACATCGTAACTTTGTGTTCTGTGTTTTCTGTTCTAAATTAGACCTGAAGCCCGGCCAATAGAATTGAACCCTCCAGCCTTCATTGATCTAAGGAAATTTGTCTTATGACTTTCCCAGACACAATTGCTTAATTGCCACTTACAACTCAGAGGGTCCAGAGCGACCCATCGGCCTGGCCTCTCCCAAGACCTGGCCATTGAAGGAGCCTTCAACATATCTCTTAAGTCCACTAAAATGGTACAACGGCAGAAAAATTCAGAACCCCATCGATGAACATTCGTTTATTGGTGGGGTTCTCATTTAAACCTCTCAAATTGGGATACTGATGGGACCGACTCTTTGCTGTCCCGATAAGGAGGTGTTCCAAGTATAGATATTTGTTTAAAATTTATAGAAAAAAAAAACTGACTATGTATGAAAAAACAAGATTATTCTCAGCTTAGAATAGTATTGAACGCCCTAAATTAAATGTAAAATTCGCGGTACCAATAAAGCTTTTGAATCAAAATAAATATTGGTAGTGTAGGTTTTCGCTTCCGATTTCTGTTTTGCTATTATTTTAACCTAACGGTCTTAGAATTTCTAGAACTTTTTCTGAAAGCCGGGCAAACGGTTCAGAAAAATTTATTATATTATCTCGATTAGAGGAGTCACAAATCTTTCTCGTTTCCAGTCTAGAGTCTCAATTTAGAGTTTCAAATCCAATGGCCCCGATTAGAAAAGTCCGAATTAGAATGTTTGGCCCAATTATTATTAAGAGGCCCGAGATGGCTGCCTTGTGGAACCCCAGAGGAGGCCAAGAAATCAGGATCACATAGGACGGATCTGAAGCGGACACAGTAGAAACGGTTTTTAAGGTATGAAGAAATCCATTTTCATAATAAGGCTCGAAACTGAGGGCAGACAATTTAAAAAGGATAGGAGCCTTATGAGGCTTTGCCTTATCTATTAATTCCAGGGTTTACTTGACTCACGGCGGATCTCCAAACCCGTTCAAAAACTATCAAACAGTATTCGAACTTAGCCCAATCAGGAAAAGTACACCAACTTCTATGGGAAGTAGAATCGGTTTAGTACTAAATGCTATCTATAAAATGTGTTTTTAGATTTCAGTGGATGATTCGAAAAGGAGTAAAACTGGATGGGCTTAAACACTCCTTTCCTAATCATAACCTTAATCGAAAAGAAGAATAATTGGTTTTTAGGAGTTTTATCTTCGATAGAGGCTTTACCATCTCTTAAAGAGCTCTTATCTAAAGCAGGACGTGGCCAACCACAATGATCATGAAGAGGCTGGTTTTTTTCTTTAAATATTTTTCTAGTCAATGTATGCTTGTTTCACCTTTTGGATGCAGCACCTGGAAAACTCACCTCAATTCTTTAAGAACCAAAGCATAAGAAAGCATTTTTAGTCAAATATTGAATCCAAAACTATAGAAGAAACAAAGGGTTGGCCACTTTTTCAAAAGATTAAAATTTAATTGCCAGAGGCTGCAGGTGTCCTACGCATTTTTGACAGTAACAGTTGCGTTTTTATTCAACTCAAATATAGAACAAAAAACTCAGATTTTATCTCTGTTTTCACAACTAGAGTTGCCAATTGTATTTTTAGTTAGAAGCTCTATTTGATGCGTTTTATCTCAAGTCAAAAAGTTCTGCACGACTTTACTCACTCCTACTCAAATTTCGAGTATGATTTCATAAAGACTCGCTCATTCGAATAATCGATAACTACTCGTTTTTTTTTTTGCTCGATTCAATACTTAGTTTATTCGTTTTTCGAATAGTGGGGAAGCTTTGGTTGGTTTTACAAACCTTGTCCTTGGAAGCATGGCGGGCAAAGCTTTCGATTCCTTTAGTTCGCTCGAATCTTGATACTTTTATTTAGCCACTTGTTTGTTTAGAGTTTAGGCTTATCTGAGTGCGTATAAAAATCGTTTACATACTCAATTCGATTTCTGATGAACTCGCTTTAATTTCTTTTTGGGGTAAAATCTTGTTAAAATAAATATCCTTGCTTAGGTATTTACCTAGAAGCCTTGCAAGTCGATTAGTTAAAATTCCATAAGATTGGATGTATTTTGGAGCTTTAAAAAGTATGAAGCATTTATTCTTCTTTGCCTTTTCGGCTAGAACTGTCATAACGTGTGCTAAAATGTTTGTCCTCTTGGAGTTCTTTAAGGCATCGGTTTTAAATTGAATTTAGCCCTCAACAGTTACTTCTCTTGCCATACAATTTTATTAAAATCAGTCATTAAACAAAAACACCTTTTAATCTTTTGGTTCAGAGCCATCTTTAAACAAAGAAACAAAATTTTAATCGCGCTCTTGTCCTTTTTTTTGTACTACTTAATGAAACCCATCAAAAGTGGCAGCACTTGGCCGCAAAAAAAAACATCGTTATGCAGCATCAACGAGTGATTGTTTGTGTACAAATGCCGCATTGTCACAATGGACTTTTGTTAAGGATATTCGCTTCACTTTCTTTTCGTTTAAATGATTTCAGTCTTTAAGTGACATCCGTATTTAAAAGAAATTTTTTGTTCCACCACATAAACACTGGGCTGTGCGAACAATTTTTTTTATTTTTTATTCATCTTTTGTATGATTTCTCTGTTGCTAAAATAAAATTTACGACCAGAATAGGTTAACGAACTAAATCTTAGATTACCCTACGAGTTAAGTGTGGCGTAAGTCAAAGAAGAAAGCGATAGTTACACAAGTTGATTTATATCACTCAGTTTAGGTATAATACGAGAGCGGAAAAGTAGGTAACCAAAAAAAAAATTCTGTCAGTTCAGTATACCTAAATAATATCAGAAAAAAAAACTTTTTTGAGTCACTGCACTTTCAAAGCGGAAATGTAGAGCTTTTTTTTCTGTTTTGTTATATTTTCTGACAATAATACCCATTTATGACTATCAGAGCAGGAAAGAACAAAAGGAAAAAATCAGGTCTCACAAACGTACACATGGGCATCCAACGCACGCACACATTCACTCCAGAAATCACTTTTGCATGGGAATTGGAAAACTGGAGAAGTAAAAAAAAAACACAAGAAAATGTCATTACGTACGCTCCCAAATGGAGCAACTTCCATCTTACTCCTCTTGACGGTTTGGGGTTTTTTTTTCTTCTCGTAATTAAGCGCTCTATGCCGGTGCGGTGGATGGCAGTTGGCATGATTTCGGGACAAAAAAAAATTATGAGGAATGAAAATTTTTAGCTACGCTCTGGTGGATGACATGAAACTAAGAAGTAGAAACTTTACCTGTTTTTCGGAAGCGTATCGATTGTTACGCATAGACGCAGTGGGCGACGGTGCCGTCGTGGTCGAGGGCGGAGGTGGAGGCATTGTTATGAGGCGCCTGTTGCCGGTTGGAGTTGTCCGATTGCTAGCGGGTGATGGTGTCGCAGTGACTGTCTTGACAGCTGGTGCAGCGGGGCGCGGTCTCGCCTGCTTAGTCTCGGTCGACACAACTCTGGGTTTTTGCTGGAGCAATGCTTCGAACTGCTTGAGGTTTTCCTCTCGCCGCTTGGCAGCAGTCATTGCCGCCGTGGCAGCAGTATTTGCGCTGTTCTTCGCCCCGTCCGCCGAGTCTAGCTGAACATCTTTGTTGGCGATGCTTTGCTTTTGCTTCAGCGCAGCCCGTATCGCAATGACATCGGAGTTCTTGGTGTCCGACGCTGTCCGAGTGATTTTCGGTTTCTGTGCAGTTGCCGTTGCCTTCGAATACGCGCCGGTGCTGTTACGTGCCTCAGAGCCGCGTTGAAACTCCGACTCACTATCGGATTCAACGCCATGACTTCCATGGAGGTAGCCAAAGTCCATTCCCGATGCCATGTCACTGATACCCGGCTGCAGGAGGTTCTCGTGCTCTCCGTAGCGTTTGCTCTTCTTGATGATCTCGACCTTGAGCTCATCGACACTGGGCTGCTTTTGTGCCTTCGAAGATTGCTTGAAACTTTCTTCCACCTGGTTGATGTGTTTTTCGATCGAGCCCAATGCAAATGACACATTGTCATCGTCCTCGTCGGGTAGTATCAGCCGATCTCTGTCCCTATTGGCAACAGGCGAGAGTAATACCTTATCGCGGAGTTGTTCGATTTGCGCCTTCTGTGCAGCACCGTTCGGATTCAGCGATACACGGTCATTGCCCCTCTTGGCACTGGCCGAGAGGTACTGGTTAAAAGATTTAGAAACCGGAACCGAGCACCGTTTTTCTCCCGAAATGAACGTGGTCTCCTTGGGTGGTGGTGGCTTACGAAGCTCCACAATCGGCGTAAGCATCTCGGACGCTTCATCGTTGTAGATTTTCAGCTGCGCAGGTGTGGCTGGCGGTGACACAGTCGGCTCACCGATATCAATATCGGCGAGCTTAACAAACTCCACCGGCTTGGCTTGCGTTGTTGGTGGTAATGGAGCTGCACCCTTGCGGGAAGGGATGCGAAAACTTTTTCGCATTGTATCGTCGCGCTTTAAATCGGAATCCATTTTTGTACGCACAGAATTCCGTTAACTATTATTCACTGTTTTATTTTATTTTATTGTTCTTGAGTTTATTTGGATTTTCTATTGAGAAGAGCAATTTCTAAAGATTTGGGGGGAAAGAATACAAGAAATTCAATTACAAGCTCCACGCTTGATGGGAGATGACCTTATCACGCTTGATGACACTCCACACGCACAAAAAGACGATGATGCGCGATGCCCACTATCGAGGTCATGTCTTTTTGGAGAGCACATCGACGAATACGTCGCGACGCCCGCGCACAACAACACACAATGACGAATCACAATAACAATACTGACGAAGTCTCTATACAGTTGTATGCTTTTGCTTTGGGGGGAAAGTAAAAGTCTAACTCTACAGGGTGATGCAAAACTAAAAAATTGAAAAGAAACATTTGACACGAAAGGGGGGAAAGTCCTTTTGGCTCATTTATTGAGTTTTAAAATATCGAAACAAGTCAGTAAAAACAATCGCAAAACTTTCCGCCAAAAAGGCCCTAATAAAATAACCAGTTGAAAAAGGGTTATTTATTAAAAAATGTATACAAACCAGGTTATGTTCATAGACGACGACACTTTAATTACAAACAATTAACAGCACGGAGTTAATAAGAAGATCAAAAGAAAAAGAGAAATTATCACTGTCAACTTGCTTAATTTTAATTAATCAAATGTTTGCCACATTTGCAAAGACTGTGTGTCATTTCCATATTTAGAAAAAAACAGGGAAGACTAATTATCAAGGTCTGTAGTGTGTGTACCTACAACATTGAGGTTGTAAACACAATGAATAACATCGAAAGCGGTAAGATCAATTGAAAAATAAATCGAAAATTTTATTCTTACTTTTTTTAACATTAACTTTTGTGTGTCATTTCTATAAGGTTAGAGGCAGGGTCCTTTTTGTGCAACCTAGTATTCTTTATAGAACTGGCCTCAATCAAAGTGAGCTTGCTGAAATCGCGCAGAGGATAAAGTTTGAGTACGCCAAGAAGAAGATAAGCTAAAACAATCGCTGCGTTATATTTAACCCGACAGATCAAGTCTTAAGTTTTGATTCATAACTTATGTTCATGTTTCTTCAGAAGACTGACCATCACTCGATTGCTTTAATCTGCTGTGCCTACTCGACTTTCGTACTAGTATTTTTCTTTTGTGTTTAAAACATCAAAAAAAAAAAATATTTTGGCGCAGTCGGTAAGAAATTAAATTAGGAACCTGTACAACTTTTCTTCGTACATATTTCAGTACTTCAAGTACATGACGTACAATCTTTCTTTAATTAATATACCTGTCTTAGAAAAATTTTGAACACCATTTTGCAGTCAAAGTGCTCTTTGAGTGCTCTCTCAAAACTAAAGAGAAACAAATGTACGGGTTCATTTTTCGTATCGCTATTAATGGACAAAAGTGCTTAAATTTTAATATAGAAGCCAATTTGTGTATAAAAATGGCGCAGTCGGTAGGTAATAAAAAGTCCCAAGTACTTTCATACCTCGCTAAAAGGCCGCTTTATTTTTCAATACTGTGATTCACTCAGCGGCCAAAATGTTTTGTTGCTACGGCCAAAAACCAACTAAACGATTTGAATAAAAGAATCCCCTCTGAAGGTTATAAACGGAGTTGTAAAAAACTGGAAGCATGTAAGATGCATCTCATATTAGGTGGATACCCCAGGCATATGTCAGGCCAAACAGCCCTTCACCAAAGGTTGCCTAAATCTAAACAGCATGCTTTTAAAAACCTTGTAGGATACCACCGGACAAGATATCACTTTTTTAAAATAATAATAAAACTCTCCAGAATGTCGACTTAGTCTTGAAGAACACGAAAGTGCTGAACATATCCTATGGGAATGTCCAGCCCTAAACGGTTTAAGACGGAACTCATTCTTCAGAGAACATCATGGGTACGGAAGACATTGATTAAGATTTCGCTTGATAGCAGCGTTATTAAATGCGCACGGAAAGTGGATAAACTCCTAGATATGGAACCAATCTAAAATATTTAGCGTAAATTCGTATGAAAAATAATGACTCGTTATCCGGCGTTTTTTTAACGCCCTGTTTTTGTGGAACGTATCTCAGCCATTAACCGAGGAATAAATGTACTCAGATTTTGTTTTCTGTTCTTAAAGTAACCCTGAACCAGTGTTTTTAAAAAAGAACATCTTTTAAAAGGCACAAGAAGTAAAATTTAACTATACGACTCTGGCGCAGTCGGCAGTGAATCCTTTCGCATTATAAAAGTTTTGATATCAAAAGTACCAAGTACTCAGATTTTTCTTTATGCTTTTTGATTAAAATAGATTTTAGCGAAATAAATTTGCTTTAAAAAAAGGGGACAAACTTCAGAGTTTAAATTCAATAAAGACATTTTTAGGAGGTTCAAGGTAGTCGATCGGTTTATTTAGAGTTACTGATTTTTCCAACTAGTGGTTCGTAGTAGTAAATAAAGACTTAACATGAGAATAAGCCCTGAACTCGACCTGAATAAGACCTGAACTCAGCACGATATTTTCGTTTAACCATATGCCTCCAATAGCTTTTTAAGCCTGCAACCATTCAAAGCCTGCTATAGCTTTTCAGTTTAGTGGCGCAGTCGGTAGTGAGTTTCACCAGGCTTAACAGCTTGAGCTAAGTTAGGCAGATCCACCACGGCTTGTCAGAACAGGGTCTTAAATTGCTTGGCAAATCAGAACGGATAATTGAAAAATATAGAAGTTTGAATAGCTTCATGCCTTAACAGAATGTTTTTCAGATTCAAACAAAAATTTTGTTTTGGGTTTAAGTGGCATGATTTGTTTTTCATACGCATAATTACCGGCATTAATTCTAGGATTGGCAGGAGATGATTAATAATGAATCCCAAAGTGGTTCCACCAGACAAATCTATGATCAAGTTGACATGCGCACTCTTTTTCTGTCAATTTGGTCTGAGAGTGGCGATGAGAGTGGAAAAGAGAGTGGCGATGTAACTTTCTGCGAGCGAAAAAAGATTTCCGTTGTAAACATCCCAATATAAATTCTGACAGATCTGTCATACGTGGACAGTGAACAACTTTTTCAATTCTTAAGCTGTTAAAAATGTGTTCGAAAACGGTTGAGCGTGAAAAGGGTCGATGAGATTTATGTGGGGTTTTATTTTGAATCGTTTACCAAGAGGATAAGAGTGGGTGTCGTGGCGCAGTGGTTAGTGTGTGTGCCTCTGCCACCTGAAAAAAAAAGACTTATTCTTTTTCACGGCTCCCACCTCCGCGAGGGTCTGACAAACCCTCCGAGAGTAACACTTGTCTTGAAAAACTTCTCAAAGTGCCGTTCGGATTCGGCAAAAAATTGTAGGTCCCCTTGTATGTGAAAAAGAATATAGCACAGACAGCATACATGGTTGAGAAGTTGGCTCTGGTTCACCTCGAGCTGTTGCGCCACTCTATTTATTTATTTTTAAGAGGATATAAATTTGTATGGTCAATCGCGTAATTTGTAGAGGATTTAATAAAAATTTATATTTAGCACGGATAAGTGCCCGGTGGAAACATGGCATAAGGTAGACAGCTATATTTTTGATAAAATTCCTTGGCTGACCCTTAAAAACGTGTTTTCCTTCTAATGTTTCAGCAAAGAAACTCACTACCGACTGCGCCATTTAACTGAAAAACTATTCCAGGCCTTACATGTTTATGGCTTAACGAAAAAATCTTCCTGAATTCAGGTTTTATTTCTTAGGTTAGGTTTTTTTAGGTATTTTGGTGTCAAAAAAGGTCCAGGAAATCCATGTTGTACATCGCTCGCAAAACTTTCCTAATTTAAAACAAATTTCTTAAAGACCCTTAATTCATGTAGAACTAAAATGGTCACAATCTAAGCTATTCAGCAAGCTCCCCACCGGTATAATGTCCATAAGCAAAATGAAAGAAAAATCTCCACCTTTTCATTAATTTTAAATCATGTACCGTGAAAAAAAACTAAACAACTATACGCTCTAAGGTGAAGACGATACTCAAGTCATCCTTTCATTTACAGACACACTACGGGTAATGTTATTCATTAGTTAAGTACTTGCATTTGCTTGAGGCCACCTAGGTCAAGTTTACACCAACTCTGAATACACTTAATTGACCTTAAAGCGATGATATATGGCCCTGTCGACATTTAAGACAGGGAGCCTACTGCCATACAAAAACGTAAGGTATGGTAAGGTAGGTTTCCCCCCTCAGATAATCCAAAAGTTTTCTCTTCTTTTATGGTGTTTTGCATCAAATAATTTCTTTTCGAAATTTCTCTTTACTTCTATTCACATCTTTGGCAGAAGTGAGGGCATCTGGTCTCGATATTAGGAAAACTAAAGCAAAAGCATACAAATTTACAGACACGGGTGTGTAACAAAATATCTTGCATATTGATTGTTACTTTTTTTTGGCATTTCTTTTTATAGGAAAAATTAATTAGTAAATTCACGTTGCAAATCAATCATTAGAAGATGAGTAGTAATCATCATCATCATCATCAAATCAACATCATCACCACTACACAAACGATTAGGCCAACATTTTTTTTTGGCAAGACTACAACTTGACACAAGTAGGAGAGTTTTTCACACACAAAACGGGTTTTTTATCTGAAATAAAAAAAAATAAAACAAAAATTAAAGGGTTGTTGGAGAGTTTTTGAAGTGTAATTTTGTTTTACGCGAAAACCCTTTATCCAGCGGCGCATGATGATGAAGACGTGTATTACACCAAAAGCACAAACAATTTTCTAGACGATGTTCTAAACGACACTAGGGATTGACATAAAGAAAAAATTTTGGACAATTTACACAGACAAAACACACAAATAAAAAACGAACACAACAACACTTTAGGGACATCGAAGCAAGTCTCCACTTTAAAAATTTTGACAATTTTCCATCATTTTGACAGTGAACTTGATCTCAAAACGTCGTTAGATTCCACGCTCCCCACGACATGTGGGGAAAACAGCAGAAAATGGCGACGACACATTAACGGTTATAGCTGTTTGTACTACAGGTAATAAATTTAATCAAGAACAAACATTAAGTAACTAAGGTATAACTCCATAACACATGCTTCGCCGCGAGCCGATTGCGAAAAATTAAAAAAAAAACTGTGTCGCGCGCGGTGGCTTTCAGATAAAATTTCTAACACAATTGTTGTTAACCTTAACTGATTTATTTTAACCACATCACTCGAACTCCTCCGGCTGTTACCAACAACAACAAAACCGTGTCTACGTCTATTCTATAATTTTACATCACCGGCGGCGGCGCGACCGCTACGGCTGCAGCACAACGATTGTAGACTAGCTAATGGGGCTTTAGATACAACAAAAAAAAAATGTACCTCAACCCAAAAATACTAGACCAAATGCGAACTTAAATTGGTAAGGAGGGAACAGATGGGAAAAAGCAAGTCTCTCCACATGGGAAAGAAACAAAAATGAAGGAAAAAAGCTGAAAAATTAAATCACAGCACACAACACACAGAGCAGTAACAACAAGGAGAAACAATCCAAAAACAGAGTAGTTGTCATTATATTGTCGTCAAAGTATGTGCGCGCTGCTGCTGGTCGTGCTCTGAAGCTCTCCTTCCATGCTCGCACGCTCGCCATATTGTTTGCGCTGCTACTAATACTACTGAATGTGCTGCTGTGGCTGTTGCTGTTTCTACCACCACCCCACCCCCCTGGCCGAGACCGTGCCGCGTGCCTTTATATCTTTGTTACTCTGGAGGGCTTTAAGCCTCCAACTATGTTGTGTGGTTGGTTGGTTGGTTTGGTTGCTTGATATTCGAGTATCTACACTTTACAAACACTTTCCGCACCATGGTCATGTTATGACGACGATGATGATGATGATGATGTTGATGATGGTACGCTGACTGGTCGGGTATAGTGGTTGCTGCTGCTCTTCCCTGTTTGCCATAGATGTTAACCATTATGTTGATATGACGAAAAAGTTAATTCATGTGTGTTGTCCTACTACACACCATCGTCAGAGCCGAAGACGACGATAACGAAACCAACAACTAACAAAACAGTCAAGAGAGAATAAGATACTAAAGTTGAGATTGTATATACATATAAACCTAAATATCTATAGTATATGCATGTGGTGGAAGCCCACTTTTACGTGTATGAAAATGGTTCATTTCTATACTCTCTGCTGGGTATTTGAGGTGAAACAGAATGCGAGTAAGAACCAGGGAGAGGGCAGAATATTTCCATTTTATTTTTTTTTTATCATACAGTGAGTAACAGGTTGAACAATACAGACATTCCGGAGTATAAACAAAAATGTTTGTAGTTATTTTTTTGTATGGTCGTTTGAATATACATATGAGAATTAAAAAGAAGATATGAGAGGAAAATCTGCATGCAAATTCTCCAAGACTGAGTTTATTTCCTTAACCAAGTCCCACAATAGAAAACGTGAAATTTTACCGCTCATTATGAGGAACGTCAATTATCGAGGACGGTAGAAAAATCGATTGCAATAAATTTTCATTAAATTATTTGAGGATCAACAAGAGGGAAATTACTATAAGAACACACATAGGCTTTTTTTAGGCAAGGCGTTACAGGCACCGAAATGACGATCCAACTTCTATGTCTGTTGTAAGTTACCAGCTGATATTAGCTGGTAAGAGTAACGGAATTTTTTTGGAAACAGCATTTGCAAGTTCGAATGAATCCTGTCATCGTCACCTGAAAAAAAGACTTGTTCTTTTTCACGTTCCGTACCTCCGCGAGGGTCTGACAAGCCCTCCGAGAGTATCCATTTGTCTTGAAAAACTTCTCAAAATGCCGTTCGGATTCGGCAAAAAATTGTAGGTCCCCTTGTATGTGAAAAAATTAACTCACACAGCATACATTGTTGAGAAGTTGGCCCTGGTTCACCTCGAGCTGTTGTGCGAATCTATTTATTTATTTTATTTGCAAATTCGAAAGATAGAAGTTCAAGATATTTTAAGACCAATATGAACTGGACTTTTGCCTCAAATTTTAACACTCACAAGATTGAGTACATCGAAGCTCAAGGAGGAGGAGTAGAAGAAATTTTTTGCAATAAACAGTTTGAGAATCAACAAGAACGAATGGCAAGAGTTATATTTCTATTACAATTAGAGTTCGTAAGACAACTCTTATTTGTTTATCAGTTGTTTGAGAATCAAAAAGAACGAATGGGAGATTAGTCTATTACAAAACATTATTCTCCTTTGAGAATTGCAAGCTTCATTAAGTTAACAGCAAATGAGCAAAAGGACTCTTGCATCAAATGAAAAATTCACACGACTGAAAAGTTTGAAAATGAAAATGGAGGAAAGGATTTTATTTCTGAACTAACTCATTAAGTAATTTAGGAAGCAACAAGAGCGAAAGGGAAGCGCATCTATCACGATAAAGCTCCCAAAAAAATTGCTCATCAAACAGTGTGAGAATCAAAAAGAACGAATAGGAGAATATCTATCTACAAGTAAAGTTTGTTAATCAGTCCAGAATAATCTAAATAAATTATAGAGTTTTCGGACAAGGACGTTAAGGGCGCTTGAAATTGTATTTATTTCTAGAAGAGGCGTTTTCAGGGCGGACGGCGTGAACGGTAGTGACATTTAGTGCTCATAGAGGGATGTACAGTGCAGGTATAGTGCAGATGTCAATGCATAGATTTTGTGACATTTAAAAAAATGACAGTCAGTTAATTAACGTTCTACAGTTTATTCTTGAATAACTTCTAAATAATTTACTTAATTTTATTAAAGAATAAGTCTGTCAATTTGCAATACAGAAAATATTTAAGGAATTATTTATATGTCTTAATTTATTTTGATTCTACCAGTCTTTTAAAGGCATCGTATCATGAGAATCGACAAGAAGACAAGGCAAACTAATAAAATCTTCATAAAATTGATAAACATCCTTGGTAGAGGCTTATTTAACTGCGGTTAAGAATCGGATAAAGAGGCCTAAAAACAATCAGTTTACCTCGTGTGGTATTCATGTTTCATGGCGGCTGTTTTTTCGGTTAAGGAATACGATTTGACAAAAGCGTCTTTTCTAGTTTAAGCTTTACAAATCCTACTTTGCCAGTTTTTCGGCGATATATCTTTGCCGATATGTTTTTGTTTAAGTACGATCCTTTTAATGGTTTGAATCTTTTTTCATCTTTCGTGGTTAGGATTCGATATCAGTATTATAGAATTCATAAATTCAACTAAGATAATCATGCTAAGATAACTTCCAAACGCCTGTAAGCGAATCATGAAACCTTTACAACAACAAAATTTTATTTCTTAGTGTGTCATAAGATTTCTTTAACCTCCTGAGAAGTTTGTAGGTTTTCATATTTGAGTAATTCCTTTCTCACGTTTCTGAAATTTAAGAAAGTTTTGCTATTTTCACTAAACGATGCTAACAATTTTTGGCTCGTATATTTATCTTCTGTTGCAAACAGTCTTTCAAAAGGACCTTCCGAACTATGACAATCAATCGCAGACATATTGCTCAAGCTTCATCTGTCAAATTAGCAGTCATTTATTCAGTCTACTTTGCCAAATCACCAGGGAGTATCAAGAACAATTAAAAACATGGCTTTATCAATATGAGTGTTGGTTGGTGCAAGCGTTCCGCGGGTTCTTTTGTGAAAAATCCTCTTCAGCGATGTGGCGATTCTGGAAGAATGTTTCCGTCAACAAACAAAGTTGTCGGATTTAAGAAGAAACTACTACAGCCTGAAGAAACTATGGTGGCATGATTTGAACTGGAATGGCCAGCGAGATCGTGCGAATCATCCCCTTTGGACACATTCTCGTGGGATTGACTAAGTCGCAGGTCTATGCAAATAAGTCATAGAGGCCATTACAGCAAAGAACTGATCCAATCAGTCAAATTCAGTTTGATTTCAGCTTCAGAGACATGCAAAATGTGACATCTCAGATGCGCTCTACCCAGCGAAAACGCGGCGGACACTTAAACGATGTTATATTCCGTACATGATGGCATCGTTAGGCCTTTCAAACGAATCAGGAATTTCAGATTTCATCTCACACAAACTTTGTTTTATTAAAGTTTAAAGATATGAAGCGCTTAATGAAAAGCCCCGCAGCACTAATGAAGGATAGTTGAGCCTCAGTGGATTTAACTCTTTTTTTATTTCTCACAACAAGGCTGTTGGTAGTCTCAAAACAAGTTTCTTTCGCAATATGTTAACTCGTTTTAAGCGAAGCCTTAAACCCTTAATATTGTACTGTAAGAAAACCAGCCTAGGATTTGGGGAGATTATACTTTGTTTCCGATGTCAGTGTAGGGAAACACGACTTTGCTTCTCGATCTGCCCTTGATGCCTTACACAGACTTGTGTCTCTTTAAAGTTACTTAAGGATTGAAAGAGTGACCAATTCAAACCGTCACAGACCAAAGAGAAACACACTGAGTTACCATCATTTTTTTTCCGCGTATGCACATGCTTTTGTGCTGCGAACCAAAAGCAGTACAAACAACGGGTAAAAATCACAGCCTATATTGAATCTGACTTCTGTCAAGACTTGAAGAATCAGAAATTCTCAAAGCTATGTGATCAAAAACACAGAATGATCCGAAGCGCATTGTGATCAAGTGCTTAAAGTCAGCAGTCTGCTTTCGGCTCTAAGTTGGCCACGCAATAGTATTACCTAAAATTTCTCAACATGCATATAGTTAGATCCATCGAGGTTTGTATCGAGGTTTGTTTGGCGCTGCAGAAACTGACTACGTTTTGTTAATAGACTCTAATAGTAGGCATGAGCTGGTTCCTGTATTGGATAAGTTATTTTACAATAGAATAAAATTAAGGAAATTCCTTTGCTTTATTACTTATGTATTACAAGAAGCGTTGACAAAAAAAAAGGAGTTGGCTCACCGGCAGATTGCTCACCCATCGCGGGTAAAGTTTCAACTACTTCAGTGATCAGTGGCCCGTTTCTTTTCTGTCCAAATCCGACCACGTCACTGGTTTTGCCTTTCGTACGCTAAATATTCCTAGCTTTCATCAAGAAGCTCTTTCATCATTCTAAGCTTTTGTTGATAGTGGATTATGATTAGGAATAGCACACAGAAGACTCATATAAGTCTATTAACCACGATCATATCTCATTCCCCTCGATCATGAGATTTCGCCATCAAATCCTTTATGTGATGAGCTTGTTTTTTTGTAAGTGGTTGAATTTTTTTAAAACACTTTACAGAGTTCAGAAGTTTGTCGTCCACAAGGATTGACCCAAGATTTTCAATATTTTTGTGGAATTATGTTATGAGGCTGTTGCATAAAGCTTGGTGTAAGGAAGCTTCCAGTTGCACAGGCTGATTCCCCGTGGAGGCGTACAATCGAAGAATGAATACAACCAGACACTTAGCCAGCTTTTCTGTTTCGTGTTGAAAAGAATTCAGAACTCAAGTACTTTTTGAAGTTTAAACTTCGGCAAGCCCTGTAATTTATTGGTTCATGTCTTAACTTATTTCGATAACCTTTAAAAGCTCTTGAGCCGCCCACAAAAAAAATCTTTATCTCAACGTTCAATAAATTTTAACAGTTTTATGGCATCGACTTGCTTAAAGAAAACCTTTTTCATTCTTAGGTCACTGCCAGAAATATTAAAAGCCCCCAAAAATGTCTCGAAAACAATATTATACAATCCGAGCTATTATAATAATTTCTGATATCAATGAGTGAAATTTATGAATGTTTTGCAATTTCAAATGATAATCAAACTAGACGATAATCTGTTAAACAGACAAAAAAAAAACTCGAGTAAACTGACTCAAGTGCTGACTTCCCATTTGGTTTAATAAAAGTTTAAAGTTCGGTTCGCTAAAAGGCGTGCCAATTCAAAGCAAGGAGTCTGTTGAATCAGAATAAATAACAATCGTTATCGTTTGATGGCAATTGACAACAGACTATTTAAACTCATGTGCAATGAGTTTGTTTAGATATAACGTAGGCACGTTATGTGCTTTTGATAAGCTGTTCTTGAACTTTTCAGGGGGCAAAAAAGATTGATAGAGATATTATGTTGAATTATTTCCCAACACCGAGTCCGGGGGTTAAAGCAAGCTTTTAAGTAAGACTCGGTGCAATGAAGCTTGATTTGACTGATTTCGTGTGAAAAGCATCCATTTTTGTGTTCAGTATAAAAAAAGGGTTCAGCACAAGTCAGGCTCGTTGTAACGAAGCTTTCAGTGTAAAAGGCTGGTTTCAACTCTCTACTACACCAGTTTTGCTGTTCGATGTTAAAAATATTTCTGCAATAGAGCTCTTTGTTGTGGGAGCGGAAAGCGTAAGAGGAGCTGAAAACTGAATCTTGCTACGAATCTTGATAAGTTCGAAACTACATCAGGTAAGGTTTATCGCGATAAGCATAGAGTAAGCAGGGAAGGGGACTAAGAGCAGAAACCAACAATAATCGAAAAGTAGCTGAAACCAGCGCGGTGATTTCAAAGGGACATATTCGTCCATTAGTAGTTTAGATGTTTATTTCACAAGTTTTATACTTTTTTTGATAAAAAAGTTTTTTAATACAAGAAACTTCATCCTTCGACTGTATCGAATTAATTCTGGAAGCAAACAAATAGTGTTCGAATTGAGTTGAAAGACTCCGACGAAATGTCGACCAAAACCACCGTTTTTGGCTCACCCGCAGGACATGATCCAACTAACTTCATCTATTGCGGGTACTGCTTTAACCAATTAAGCTATTAGTGACCGATTAATCGGCTGTCCGAATTCGATTACCTCTTCGGAATTACTTCGAAACTCTGCATCAGGTTATATCATGATAAACATATAGCAAGTGGCGAAGGGAACTTAAAAAAGGAAATCAACAACAATCAAAAAATCACTGACAATATTTTAGTTCACAATCTATGGTGTCTGAAACAGCGCGGTGGTTTCTCAAGGACATATTTATCCATTGTAGTTTAGATGTTTATTTCACCAGTTTTATGCTTTTGGGATTGATAAGTTTCTTGAAGCAAGAAAGTTTTTTCTCCGAATGTATCCAACTAAAAGTTGGAAGCAAACAAAAATGTTGCTTCCAACTTATACATTCGGATCTGTTGCGGGAACTGCTTTAACCAATTAAGCTATCAATGACCGGTTTATCGCCTGTCCGAATTCGATAACCTCAATGGTTTTGCCTTACGTAGGCTGGATTTGCTTTCCTGTGTTGTACTATTGGTTGATTTATTGTAAAAGTTAAAGTTAACAAAGTTAATAAAAAATGCATCACAGAAGACTCATATAATTGGATTTCACCGATTTCTGTTTTGAATTATGGTCAGCATTGAAGATTTTTTTTTAATGGAGGTTCTAAATTGCCAAGCAAAAAAGATTCCGAGAAAAAGAAATGTCTTCTCTTGAAGTAAGCACTAACAACATTAAGTTACTGCTTATTCCAGTGGCACACTCAGAAGTTGTTGCTCCTGTAAGGACTCTTGTAAAGACCCAATCTACCCGGGCTTGACGAAAAACTGTTTTATCTAATTTTGTTAGTGTAAGGCCAGGCAGAAAGCCTTTGATTACAATTTTTGAGGCTCATTTCCGAATTCGTCTGGTTTTTGGGGTTTACCGCATATTAAAGGATGAAGCATAATTTGAGGATCAGTAGATTGTTTTCCCTTCTTTTCTAAGGTTAGGTTAGGTTAGTGGCTGTCGGGTTCGAAGAACCCAACTAACTTAGACCTATGTAGGTCTATTGTGATACCACGCGGATTTGGAAAAATGCCTACTCGTTGAACCATTTTGAGATACTAATGATGCGTAAGAGACGTTTTGGGTCAGTCGTGCTTCGATCACTAACATCATTATAGAAGAAAGCTCCAAGGTGAAGATTTCGGTTCTTAGAGAGAGCGGGGCATGTGCAGAGAAGGTGAAGAGTGGTCTCTTCTTCCTCCTCGTCCATGCAGCTCCTGCAAAAATCGTTACAAAAGACCAGACATCAGACAGATCGGACCGTGTCCTGTAATAACGCCGATTGTAGCACTCATGTGCGATCTATTAAGAGCTATCAAACTCCTGAGCGTTTAAGATTTAGCTTAAGCCAAATCTGGTTTGTTACTAGACAGGTACCACCACTTGTCCTTCTGAGATTTGTTCTTTCTATTGCATCCAGTTTTATTATGAGTTTGCATGTCGAAATTGGAATGTCTAAGGAGCCTTTATCAGGCGAAATTCAGAGAGTAGTTCCAAGTTTGGCGAGTTCGTCAGCCTTACAGTTGCCTGGAATGTCAATATGCCCTGGCACACAGCACAGGAGAATGTTGAACTGTTCTTACATCTCCTTTAGAGACGAACGGCAGTCTAATGCTACTTTAGAGTTTATAGAAACCGATTCCAGCCACTGGAAGGCCGCCTGGCTTTCAGAAAAAATACGTATATCCTTGCCGGATATAACGTTATTCTTAAGCCAGAACAAGGCTTTCTTAATCGTCATGATTTCAGCTTGGAAAACACTACAATGATCCGTAAGACGGAAAGAGAGACTAAGATTTAGTTTTTCTAAGAATACACCCCCACCTAACCCATCATTTGTCTTTGATGCATCCGTGTAGAAGTGAATCGATCCGCATTTCAGAGGCACACAGTCATCCCAGGAATACCTTGGGGGGATAGTTGTCTGGAAGTTCTTGTCAAATTTAACTGGGGTATAGTGAAGTCTATGTTTCTAAAAGGGGATTTGTATGTGTTCAGAATAGCGGAGTGACCTATCTCACTATAGGTCCACTCAGAGGTCGCTTTGAGGCGAGTAGCCTTAGCAGCTGTTTGTCTGCCTTCTTTTCTTAGAATCAAAAAAAAAAAAAAAAAACATTTCCAAATAACTTTGGGATACAGCTTTATATATAAGTCAAAAGCATATTGTGATTGGCATAATTTGCCCTCACATTACCGAAAAGTACACTCAACTAGTGCCACAACGATATTAGCCCCACAAAGACTTGAACTGCTAGTTCTTAAAGCCGCACATTACTCGTTGTTACTCACTGTACATGAAGATATATTTTTTCGGTTGGAGATACAATTTTAGTTCGGCTTTTGTTTGCAGATTGTTCCGCTCTCAAAACACAGCTGCTACACAACTGATGCTATATGTACAAAGGTGTTCAATCACAGAGCCTGGAATAGAGGGAGGAAATGATGACGAAGGCCTTGACTTAGATGGTGATTCAGTTCGTGTTGATATTTTTCTCTCGTTTATAACTTTGAGGGAAGCTTCATTTGTTGTTCAAAAAGAAACAAAAAAAAAACTTTATGATGGTATGCTTAAAGGTGTTTGACTAAGTTTTTGTGGCAAGAGCAAAGAGCCCTATATACACACATTCAAAAAGTTTTGTGTACATTTTTCTAACATCTCTCCTTCCTATAGTATTGTCTTTCTTATTAATTTGTTCTTTCTTCTTTGTTTCTTCAAGTCGTTTGTTGTGTGCTGTTCTTAACAAAATGCTACCATATCTCTAAGGCTTACTACTACCAGAAAACACGGTCACATGATACCTGTATGTATCTACAATTTTACACAAGTCCATCTGTATACAGTGTATCAGCAAAACTATCTAAGAGATGTGAAAAGTGCAAATGTTATGTGGATATTGCCTTTTGTGAGTCTTCCCAACCGCACTGACTGAACAAAGACCTTAGAATGAATAGGTACTAGCATAGCAAGCCAAAAGGTATGTTCTTCTCACTCGAAACAAGCACTGTGGCATGAAGTCTGTATAGGTTTGTCAGAGAAAAAGCTTAGCCAAAAGGTTCATGTTTCTCTGATGATATAGAGCTTAGGTGCATTCATGAAAGCTGGTCCGGTCATTTCTCAAAAGCCGTTACAAAATCAATTCAATGAGCACTGAAGCTTTATGTACTAAAAGGGTACTAAATTGAGTTTAAACTGGTGTTCAAGTTCAGCTTTGTGAACCTTTTTATTAAACCTGTTGTGGCTTGAAGAGACAGTCGCGATAGCGGCTGAGTTAAAGCATTTGTAGACTCATTCATTTCGGAATAACCCACCATATGGATTCGATTAGCGAATGGTTTAAAATTTCTTGCTTAAATTAAGAACAAATTAAGACGATTAATCGCAAAAAGTTTAAGGTTACCGGCTCGTGTAATTTCTTGATCGCTTTTCCTGATTTCACTCAACGACGATTCAAGTATCTCGTCGTAATCCAGCACTCACTGGGATGAAAATAGTTTTTGTTTGAAAGGTTTGTAGGGACTAAGATTTTTTTCACTTACCTAGGGAAGTTCTCCCATTCATTTAAACTTTTAAGGAAGAGACAAAGTCTTGTCAATATCAAATAAAAAAATTTGCGACAAGACTGGCTTCATTTTCAAATTAGAGTAAGGCCATAACCGAGTGGCTATTAAGGACGATGATGGGCTAAATAATAGACTCAGCCTCTTAGGAACCAAGTTTAGCCTCGACACAAACCGTCCCAAAAACCTCTCAAACATCTCTCACTCTCTAAATAAATAAGTTTACTTTACGTAAAGATGTTGGTTGGTGACCTTTTGTGTAAATTGTCTTCGTGATGATGTTAAGAAGGCTACAGGTCTTCTTTAAAACAAAATAAATAAGTTTATAATTAAGTTAAATTTATTCAAATAATTGGTAATGGTCGGAAATGATATTCAAATAAGGTTTGATGGTTCATGTCTTTGCTATAAGGTAACACAAAATTTAAGGAACACTGTTCAACAAGTCAAAGCACTAAATATATGTATACAGCTGGCAGTGCTTAGGGCCAAACTTCGCTTCCTTATCTACTGGCCAAAATAAAAAATCGCTATTGAATGGTTTGTGTCTTAGCTCGAAGTGCCAACCCAGTCTTTCGGATCTGCAAACTTGGGGAAGCAATATAAAACTTTTATCAATGGTATTTAGTTCGGTTTTAACTAGCCGGATGAATTGCCAACGCCAGAAAAAGAGATTGTGAGGATCAGCAACAGGTGAACGTTGTTGAGAATTAAGGCAAAAGTAAGAACGAACCGACAAGGCCACATGTGTCGTATTCACTCTGAGCGCATTGAACTCAAGCGATTATGAACCTTAGGCGTATTGTGGAGTTGAAATACTAGCAGAGGAAATTTTGAAGCAAAAAAACTTTTCTGGATCACCAACCGGGCACGATCCTGCAAGCTTTACATATTGCGGGTACTGCTTTTGGCAATTAAGCTATCGGTGACAAGTTTTTTCTTTGTAATAATTCGACCAGCTCACAACTTCTGGCCTTAGTGAGATCTACCGTCCCAAAATACTTCTTTGATGATTTGCTTTTCCACATGTTGAGGGTTTTTGTTAATTTCCTCGACAATGTAGTTAAGATTATCAGTAAATGAGGTGTTATGCCGATGTCAAAGTAACCCACAATACTGCACATAAATTACCCAAAGGCATTAAAAAAGCCTTTATCTAACGACACAGCTGTATACACCCCATTAAAGAAAAATTAACAAAACAATTCACACCGCGCTCCGGTAAGAACCCACCTATATCGCTCGCCGGCCTTTTATGTGTAGTCACGATTCGTCACACTGGACAGAGAAAATAGGGAAAACTTGTAATCTTCCGTCTGGGAATCTAATTTCGGTTAAGAAACCAAGAGAACAAACAGAGAACAAGTTGCACACATTTAATTGTTGTGTGTTTGTTTTGTGTTCCAAGGCTTGAAACACTTATGTACGAGTACAATCAAAGATGGCAGGTCGCTGACGTTTCCTGGAATTTTTTGCTGCGTTCGCACTCTATGGTGTTGGTAGACCATTGTATCGTATTTAACCCTTTTTTCCAGAGTGTATGTACCTACACAAAGAGGTGGACAATTTAAGACGTTGTCAACAACTGGGTGGGCTAAGCAGGGGGGTAAACAACAACACAGAAAATACACACAGGATCGGGTGCTATACTCGTACTTAGGATGGGTGGTGGGAAAAAAGGTGCATTGTGCTACCTTTTTTTACCGGAAAAGTAAAAGGAAACAGGGGAAATGACTAGCAAATCAGATATAAACCTGGATATGGGATTTTTAAAGTTTTGCATTTCTAAGCGGAAAATTTGTGCCATTTGTGTGGGCTGGAAAATTAATGTAGGGATTTGGGTGAAATTGCTTGTGCCGCACAGGTTTTTACCTGGGGGAACTTAAAGGCAGATTAAAGAACGAAAGCGATTGGGAGGATATTTCGAGGTTTGGGTTATCTATTAGCAGGACTCAATTAAAAGGTCCATCTAGTTCCGTTTTTTCTGCACCTGTCCAAGCAATTTCATTTCAATGCAGGGCTTTTACCTTCGATTTATTTATGCAAAACAGGCTTAAATTCAATTTATATCAAGGAAACAATTGACTGGTAACCTTGCAAGTAATAAATTAAATTACGATTTCGAAGTTTTTGTAATACGATAGCTTTACCATAACTTTTTAAAGAAGTGCAAGTCAACACCAGAGACATAATAGAAAACTCGTTGATCTAACAAAACGGGCATAACCTCATTAAGTTCTTGGATGTACGAAAAGAAATTTGAAGAAGGATTTGCTATGGGACTGTTGATTTTCTTTCTCTTTCTGTCTTTCTTACTTTTGACAGGAGTGAGAAAAGCTCACGAGACAACACAGAGGCACACTAATTCACTGCAGACTGGAAACTGACTAAGAGTACTTAAGGTTGGTAACAATACTTCCAACCACGCGTTGGTATCTTACAATAAAGATCCTGTCTGCTCTGCTAAACTTTGACAGAATTGTTCAAAAATATGAACCAACACCAGAGGTACGATCGAACATATTCTGCTTTTCATAAATTGGGTGAGGTAAAGGATGGAACTAATAATTCCAACGAAGCGTTGTTAACTGTCTGTGACTTCCTTTCTATCTGTTTTGCTAACCTTTGACAGAAGTTTAAAAAAAAAATGAGCTAACACCAGAGGCACGATCGAATATTTTCTGTACTCGAATTGGGTTGGGTGGTGGTTCTTAAGAGTGGAAATATTAATTCGCGCTGTATGACCGCCCTGACATTTAACTTGAAAAAAGGTTCGTTACCAAAGGGCCAGCCCTGGAAGCACAAAATAATACTCGTTGATTTTTTAAAGCCAGTTACCCAACTAACATTTTAGCTCGTATAAGACTCTACTCTACGACTCTCTTAGAATTTCACTCTTAAAGAGTGTTATAAGAGTCTTATAAGAGCCTTACAAGCTTTAATTGTCTAATTTTAAGAGTTACTAAACTCTGATAAGTAAACTAAAACTCTTGTTGTAAGACCTGTATTCTCATTGATACCTCGCCAAAAAGAGAGGAAGATATAAAGCTGCAAGAGGATTTTTTTTAAGGAAGGAAAAAATACTTTTTTTTTACAGGAATTGGCCGAAGAAATGAAGTTGTCTTATAAGACTAAAGATTTGGACTCTTGTTGCAAGATTCAAGCTCTTGTAGAGTTTAAGTCTTGTAATAAGAGTCTCAAACTCTACTTAAGTAGATTTATAAGAGCTAAATCTTTTCTTGTAATATGAGTTAAGCGGTATAGGAGTGATAATTCTTATAACAAGTGATTATCTCATAACAAGATGTTATATTTGAAGAATATCAAAAGAATTATAAGAGGCTTTTAAGAGCTGGTTAGGTACAGCATAAACAAGGTTTTGAGTGTAAAGGCGAAAGTCGCGACAAGGAGTTTTTCTGTGACTTATTACATAAGCACAATCGCACTTAACTAAAGAGCACCAAAGGCAAAAAAGTGGGGATAGTTTGACTCTTGAATTCTCGCGCAAACAGAATTCTAGTGACTCGAGCGAAACTTGCGAACTAGCACTTGTCTAGTCCAGGGAAATAGAAAATATCCTTACAAGAAATGGTTGCAATTTAAGCAAACAAGCTGTGCAATATGACTTTTTTATCTTAACGCTTCAAAGAACTGAACACACAAGCTGCTTAAAATTTGTGGAACTGTCAAAAGACAAGAAATTTTCCTGTAACTTAGACAGGATCGTGGAAAGGCTTGTTGATTGAGGCATAGGTTCACTGCGTGCTTAAGAGACACCTAAGATTTTTTTCGAAATTAAGTAAAATTTTATGGTAAAAAAATGAGTCCCCACGACAAGAACTAATTCTAAATATATCCTCGCTAAATAACCTCACATTACGACTGTTTACCCAAGACCTATTTCAAGCTAAAAATCCAGACAAATTCGTTAGCACTAATCAACCAGAGTCGTGTCAACCACTTTTGAAGTTAATCATCCAACCACGAAAGCTTGTGTGCAAATCGTCAAACAATTAGAGGCTCATTAAACTTTGCATAACCACTATTACAACGACACGTCTGGTTGGTGCGGAGGCGTTCGTCGTTCCTTCTTTCCTGAGTGTCTTATTCAAAATTTGCTCCACTTGATAATTTAGGTTTTTTTTGTTTGCCTCACAATTACATTACAGCCCCAATTCATGCCGAGTGTCCTTGTAACACACACGCTTTTCTAAAGACTATTTTTCATTACGCCGCCATTCAGAGCTGTAATGTATCTGGGAATTGTTGAATTCAAGTCTGAATTAACTTTTATCAATAATGCCTTGAAGCGAATGCGTACACAGCCCCCTGCTGTCGGTGTGTGTGTGACTGTGTCTCTTGTTAGATTTATCACGAATGTCAGCGATAAGATAGCGCAAAATAAAAAATTAAACAAAAATATCATGTCCAAACGGAAAATACAAATTTTAAAAATACAAAAAAAAAATACAGCAGAACGTAAGGCATTGCCTCGTTCTACTTCATCGCAATTTCTATAAAGTCGTTGGCAGTTTATTTTTCCACTTGAATTTTTATTGTAGAAGAAAAAGTCAACGTCTGGAGATAGAGAGTAGTGTAGTTGGTGTGTGGACTTGTATTGTGTTGGGTATGTGTGTGTGTGGTTGGTTTTTTTTTGTTATCAAACTGATAAGGCTTCTCAAACAATATCTCGTCGTTGATGTGTGGGTATAAGCCATGGTCTCTTATGAGTTGAAAATGATGCAGCTTGGATAGTGTCGTAGAATTAGATGTCACTTTGATTAGCGGGTTCTTACATTGCGAATTTTCTTTTAGCACTCAAAGGAATCGGAGGGAATTTAAACGGAATTTTTAATCATTTTGGCGAACGAATGAACACACCGACGAGCGAAAAAGAGGTATTCAGGAACTTCAGGCAAACGTAACATCAGACACAAAACGCGCGCACGAAACACACCTTATACGTCCTACGCTCAGCCGGGGAGCTTATCAACTGAACATTTCCAGATTGTAACCTACAAAAAGTGGAAAAAAAATCTGTCGATTGTTCCTATCAGGTGTAGGAGCAGTAGCAGAGGGCGGTTGGTGTCAGATACTTTGTACAGTACCTACATGTGTTTAATGACTAATAAAAACTGGTAAATTTGAAGTTGTTTTCATTCATGGGCAGGGTGCTTTAAAATAAATAGCCCAGCTGAAAATTTTGGAACTAAATAAGCCAAGGTCTGGGTGATATGATGAAACTAAATAAACCATTCAAGGATTAAGCAATTCCCCTGTAATATGTCCTCTTAAGAAATTCTGTCGGAACATGGATGATTTGCAAAACTTTTAGTTAAAACATATGAATTTGGTCGCTAAATATTTCATAGTTCAAATTTTATAAGGAACGAAGCGGGCAAAAAAAAACTATTACAACCATTCGAAAATATTAGATCCTAAAACCTACCATACATACATATCGAGTTTCTCAAAAAGGATTTCTAAATGCAATACAAAGTTTAAGAATACGATAGGTCGTCAAAACTAATTGTAACCAATCAGTGTCATTCGTCTAAGAAGGGAGGAGTAACGGTTAGTACTAGAGCTGCGTCCATAAAGACGGATTCAATACTTCTGACCCGTCCCTTCAAAAGTTTTGGTGATTGCAATCCCAGTTGGGCAAACCAATCGTTCCCAATGTTAATCCTTTCTTCCGTCCAAACAAACGAAACGAATGAAAAGTGAAACCAATCTTTCCGAATATCAATCCTTTTTTTTTCAAATAAACGAAACGATTGAAATAGTTGCAAGCCAATACTTTTCTTCTTCAATTATTTTTAGTCAATTCGGTCATTCACAATACTAATACGTTCCATTTCTGCATGCATTGCTACATTCAATTCGGATCGGAACAGCGCTGTCACTTTGCTTCGATATCGAAGCAAAACTGCCAGGAGATTTGCGAAAAAGCCTTATTTGCTTTTACTACGCTGCTGCTGCTATCGACTATACCTGCTCAAAATGTGAAGGTAAAATTGTCTTACATAGTGTAGCCAAAAAAATTACAGCTTGCACTAAAATAGAAAAATATATGTGAATAAAATCGTTGCAAAATGATTCTAATAAATAGTCACAAATGATTAAGACCATTTAGAGTGATCTAGACTAGAGCCACCGCGTTTTGTCTAAGGGGGAGGAGTTACACGAAATTGATGCAAAATGATTTCAGTTAGAAATATTAAAGATTGAACTATACGATAAGATGAAAAACAGCAAAGAATTGAATTTCAATCTGATCCTTATTCCAGACGGCGCGCGGTGATTGAACGGGGATTGGCTTTGCGTACTGAAAAAAGAACGAAATCGGTGGGAAAGGTTGAAAACAGAACGAATGAATGAACGATTCGATATTCAAATGATTCAAACTCGAAAAATAAACGATTGGCCAACTATATTAGATTAGATACTCGTTCCGAAATTGTTTTAGAAAATGTCAAATAAATAGTCGAAAATGATTAAAAGCTTTAAGAGTGATCTAGACTAGAGCCAACGCCTGGAATAATATAATACATAAATTTTATTATATTATTAAATATATATTGATTTTCTTTCGCAAAATTCGGTAGCTAGTTGCAAGTGAGTAAGAATTTTTACAATGATATGGAGCCAACGCCATTTAACTAAGGAGGGAGGAGTTGCAGGACTATGAAGTCGTTATTTTTTTTCTTTGAAAATTTGGTAGTCGTCATAAATAAATGAGAACTTTAAGATTGAAATATACCTAGCGGCGTTTGTCTAAGGTGCGAGGAGTTACAGAAGTACAAAGTCGATTCGAAAAATTCGCTAGCTAGTCGCAACTGAATGAGAACTTTTGGACTGATCCGGGGAAAAATAGCAAATAAATCTTCCACGTAATGTTCCAGATCACTCGAAGAGCAACACCTTTTGGGTTTCTGAATTAAATGGTCCTGGAAACTCATAAGGGAGCAAAATATACTGCGTAGGCATAATAGACCCCAAGCAGTCTCGCAGCTTTAACTTAAAGAGTCTAAAAGCTGTCATAGTTGAGAGATAATTACGGCCATGTAATTGAAAAGTGGTTTATGCAAATACTCACAGTAAATGTGAATTCTAATCGAAGAAAGAAAAAAAAAAAGACAATTTCCATGGAAAAGCTGTTAAACAGCCACAAGTTGGGCGCCAAAACGTGAACCTATGCGCCAGGTATTAAGTGGTACAGAAATGTCAAGAATTAAAAAAAAAAATGAGCAGACAAACTAGAGGAGAAAATGGCAAGCCATGAAAAATGGCAGTGAATATAAAAAATTACTAACACGAATAAAAAACGGACAATAATCAGAGGTAAAATAGGCACAATAGATAGATTATTATATCTATTATACCCAAGTTAGGCACTAAGCTGAAGCATATGTCCACAACTAAAATTAGTTTGGGACCACACAAGGATATACACAAAGTCTGGGACCAAAAAAAAAAGAGTTTGTTTTGATTTCAGAATTCCACAATGCAACTTAATAAGGCAGTTACAACCCCTTTTTTTCGAAAATTTTGTAGCTAGTGATTATAGATCTGATGCCACCGCCATTTGACTAAGGACGGAGGAGTAACAGAACTACAAAGTCGATATCTTTTCGAAAATTTCGTAGCTAATCACAAATGAGCGAGAACTTTTAGAGTGATCTGGGGAATGGATAGGATATAAACCGTCGGTTCAGGTAATCTTCAAGTTTTTTTGAGGAACAACCTTACAGTTGATATCACAAGGGGCTCGCGATCACCTCCATGAAGGTCGAAGAAGTACATCTTTAGCTTCAAGAGTAAGGACTTAAAGGCTGTCATAGTTGCTTTGCAGCATTCTGATTTGATTGGGTTGGAAGTGAACGAGTCTTGGTTCACTAAACCACCCACATCCGTTCCCTGCTTAGAAGAAAAAGTAACAGATGGTCTTTTCTTACGAATGTTAGAACTGTTTGGTAAAAGGCTCAGGTCTACGTGAGGTCAGGTCTTAAAGTAAACCTTAGGACTTGCTCTGAACTAAGTCTATGTCAGGTCAGGTCATAAAGTAAACCTTATGAAAGAAAAAAGCTCCAGAGTTTACGGAGTTTGTCCGCCTTCTGAAAAAGGGGTGCTTTCCCTCGTTGTTCTGTGTCATTCTTCGAAAGAATAATTTGAAGGATGAGAAATGTAGTGGCGACTTTTAAAACTAAAGTCAAAAGCCTTTTTTTGTGTCTTAATTTTTCCTAATAAGGGAAGGGTCCAATCGTGGTTGCTCAGTTTTGAGTCACCTGCTGTTCATAATCATGTAGACTTTTCCGCGGGCTGTTTTTCACTGGAAGACCAGCTTTAATAGATCGAGGAGATGCAAACTACTTTAGGACATAAACGTAAAAAGCTGTTTTGTAAAGTTTCATCATAAATTTTAGTCAATATCAGTTGAGGTCTTCCAAAGTAAGAATTCTTGGATTTTTTCCTAAAGCGCATGAAAATTTGGGATTATTTGTTTTAAATGTTGAAAATTTTACGGAATTGTTCTAAGAACGTAGGTTTGTTCTTTTTTTGCTCTTTTTCAAAAATTCATAAGATACTAAGAATGCAGAAATATTAATTCGTTTACAGATATCGCGTGAACGGTGATGCTGAGCAGCTTGCCGGCATGAAATACATCGGCTTATTTTTTATTTCACATGTGGAAGTTGTTTTTTTTTTTTTAACTATAAAAGAAAATGTTGTCATAAAAGGATTATCGTGAATAACATTAACTTATCTTTATCTTCATTATTTTTCCTACATATTTTTGTAACTTTTAGTAACTCAGATGTTCCCTCAGCAGCATTTTAAATGCTGTGGAATCTCGCCCAAACTACAAAGCCAAGTATCCGAGTTTCCATTGCCATAAGAATGAAGTAATTTGAAAGGGCAGAGAAGTTGTATGTAACAGCTTTAATTTTATATTAATGCTAACATAAAATTACTTCTACCTAATGTCGTGAACCCGAAAGTCGATAATTATTAAGAAACCATATCAACCCGTATTAGCCTTTTTTGGCAAACAATTTCAACCCACATTGCGTCAATTATTCGAATAACTCGCATGTCATAATTGATTTAATTCAGTCCCATAACCGAAGCCAAAGATTTTAAACAATTTGCTATTCATTACGCGGCAAATATTCATAATTAATTGAAACATTTCGCTTATTTACAAAATAAAGTATAAAAATAATTTCTAAGCGTCCACCTATTATTTCTTAACGATAATTTAATTTAATTGCATTATTTTTTTACGACACGAAATCGAGTAAAATTTAAATAAAGCATAAAAAAAAATTATTGGAAATACCAACAAAAAATTATTTTTATCTCTAACGACACTGCTCTGAGTCATTTGACAGTCGAAGCAAAAATATAAATAAATTTAAAATTAAGTAAGAAAAAAAAACGAACACTGTTTTACCAACGAAAGTGATCGGTGCGAGGTGGTTTTCCCTCAGACATGAGGGAATTAGGCCATAACGATGTGTAACGTAACGTGTTTCCCTCAAGTGCGTGACGCATACTCTGCAAATTGTTATTAAATTTTTAAAAGTGTCGTCGCTGTTTATTATTTTAATGCAGCACCTGTGAGTATTTTTTAATCAGTTGTGATATTATAAAACACGTGTCGGACGTGTTCTCTTTGTCTTAAGGTAGCAATTTTAGATTGTGATTTATTGTATACGATTCATTTCAATGCAGGACATTTATTATGTCATTTTGTTTTGCTCTCTGAGGTAATGGAAACATTTAAGCCATAAATGGTTTTAAAATTTTTTTAGCTGGGTAATTCATTAAAAAAGATTAATGTGATAAATTAGTGGAGTAGTTTATGGGAAGCTATACATAACGAATACGCGTGATTTCGACTGATTGGTTTTACCTGAAATAAAAAGCAATTCGAATTTGTTGGGAAAAATTATGCCATGAGTGGATTGAAGTTTGAGTAAAGGCTTTGAGGGTTAAAAAGTTACAAAATAAATGTATTTTAGAAACCTCCCTACTAAAAATGGAGTTTTTTAGAGCCTTTTTAGATATAGTTCGATTTAATAACTTTTTCTACTTACTCAATGAGAATCAGCCCCACGCAAGGCGCCAAATTGTTGTTTAAACTAAAAAACGTTAACTGGCTCCTGCAGTTCGGAAGAGTCATCGCCTGACAGCTAACAACCATGCATGTCGTGTGCTTTTCGGGTGCCCTTACACGCATGGAAGGGAAGTAAATTTTTTTGCCAATTCCGTCTAAAAAAACCAATTGAGACGGCTCTTATGACCCTCGCAGAGGCGGGGTCATGAAAAATATTTAATTGCCCAGTTGGGGATTCGAACCTGAGACCTCATACACAGTAGAAACCACAACGGTATCAACCCAATTTGATGTTTGGCAAGAATCCGATTCGAGAACTTAGGTCGTCCTGTAAGCGATTCTAAAAAAATCGCTGAAATATCGTATATCAAGCATCATGAAGAACGCGCAAAAATACAAAAACGTGAACAGAGTGAAGTTACGAAGTTAATTTTTTCTGAAAAAAAAAAACGATTCCACTCTTGAAAAAGTTGTTCGAGTAAAGAAACGTTTAGAGATCGTGTGATTGATATTTGCAAGGTTTTTGAGCCTTATAAATATTTGGAGAACGAGTTTATCTAAATCATCAATTAGTGCAAGCCCCACGCTGGACGCCACTTCAGTAGATAAACATGTGTCTATCATTTTTTTCTTCAGAGTAACGTTTTCAGAAATTTGTTCGAGTAAGGAAATGTAAAGAGATCGTATAAGTGATATTTACAAGCTTTTCCATTTAAGTTAATTTGGAACGTTTTGGAAGCGTTTCCTCAAAATGTCTTTAAACGTCATTTTAGGCGGCGCCGTTATAGGAGAAAATAATAGTTCCATAATTCGGGCGAATTTTGGAAGTATTATTTTCTCCTTTCCTATTCTTTCCTAGGAAAGAATTGAGGAATTTGGAGTTATTTCACGGCACTATGTTGAGCGCCTCCTTAGTTATGGGGCCTATTACTAGCCGGCTTTTTTTGGCCACGTGGCAAATTATGGGCGAAGATTTCGTCGATCTTTACCGAAATCAAATTAGGAGTTTAATCAAATTTTGACAGCCGATGACTTCTTTGCCAAATACCTCCAGTCTAGTAAATAGCCTCGTGAAGGTACTCAGCAACGAGTCGAGCACAGAGGTTTTTTCGAGTTCCAAATTCAGTTGCCTGTGGGAAATTGCAAATGCTTTGCCGAGTCATGAATTCGGCCAATAATCCAAAATTAGATTCAAAAGTGCCATAATCGAAGAGTTTATTATGAAAACTAGTTTTTCTTGTGCCTGTCCTACCGCAAGGGGAAGACCGCAAGTCTATACGACCTTGGTTCCAACCGAAACTACGAGCCACAAAAGCCGCCGAACTATTGAACTCTTACGAGTTCCTCATTGTATTCTTGAAAATTCTCCAAATAAAGAATTGACGCCGAAGTACATCCTTTTTGAGGCCATATGAATAAAGAGGTTTATGGAAAAACTCAGTAAATGCTGGTTTGAATCCTACTTCCACTATCTAAAAAATAAAAGATATACGGCTCACAGGGAAAAGCCCCACGAAAGGCGCCGAAATACCTATGCGTCAGGTAAAAAATAGTGCAGCAATGTTAATCATGTAAAAAATCAAGTAGGAAAATAAGAAGTGAAATTGTCAAAACTCTGAATTGTCAAAACTCTAACTGCTTCAAAAAACGAATCGCTTACTATTGGTTACTGCCCTCGTAGAAATAAGAAAAATAAAAGTTTTTGATTAATTTGACAGTTTCGCAAGCTTCAGTAGGACTTAAAAACCAGCCCCATGTCGGGTGCCAATCACTTATCCTTGTTTATTGAAATACATTCAAAGGTTAGTTTTTTTTTGTGGCTGAAGTTTGAAGAGAAGTTATATCATGCTTTGAAACCGTTTCAATTAACAACAAAAGAACGATGCGAGGTTACTAAATTTTGGCAAACTTCTTTCAGGTAAAAAAGGGCCAAACGAGAGAAAGGTCTCGGTTTTAAGCAGCGAAAGAAACAATTTGGCACAACTTTTAAGGCAGTGCTTCTGCCAATCGTACCAACTCGCAATGATAGCACTTAAGAAACAGCCCCACGTCGGACGCCAATCCCATATACTTAATTTAGAAGTTAATAAATAAAATATTGTACCGCTCAAGTTTCAAGAGAATTTTTCGTTGCTTTCAGAAAAATTTATTAAGTTTAGGAAGAAGATATATTATGCTTTGGGATCGTTTTCTTTCACGACAAACGAGTCATTGGTAAATAAATTTTTCTGAACACGTTTCAGGCCAAAAAACGGTGCCAAACGATAGACCAGAAACCCACTTGACCCAACCTTTAAAGCAATGCTTCTGCAATTCGTCAGCAGCTCAGAAAAAGTAAGCGGTACTCAAGATTTATAGCCTTATGTCAAGGTGGATAAAGCAACACTTCATCAGAACAACAATAATTAAGTTTAGTTTTCTCCTTCTCATAGTGTTAAACGTCTATACGCGTTACTTGATATCTCCTCCAATCGATTGGCACACAAGCCAACTCAAGTATGACACTTTAATTACATTTCAACTACCCAAGACCCCCTCTAATTACGCAACAACTGATGCGCCTCTCTTACACAATAGGCCACTGAAAATTCGTACAAAACAAATACACAAAACCAAACATACCCTCGCTTTTTGACTTCTTGCTTTGTCCGCTGCACTACCACCACTCGTATCCTTGCTACTGTGTTTCGTGCGTTCCGCCTTACTAGTCGCCACAATGGGCAGTCCTCCATTCTCCATCATGGTAACGACGACCTTATTGTTTTTGCTTGCATTGCCGCTACTGCCACTCATGCCGTTCTCGGCATTGGCGGCCGCTGAAGCGCGATGCTTGCGTTCCCGCTCCCTGTCCCGTTCACGGCGTTCCTTCTCCTTTTGCAGCTCTTTTAGGGTCGCGGGCGTATGACTCTTGGAGCGCTTCAAGAACTTCATCATTTGGCTTCGCATCTTCGGTTGACCACTGCCACTGTTTGCGGTGCCATTGCCGGCCAGCTGACCACTGCCGTCGAGATTCCGTGAGACTTCCAGCCGACGGAATGTACCTTCCGGACTCTTGACATAGCACCCCTCGGACATTTTGTGGTACGAGTCGGTTGGCAGCTTGTGAAAGTTCCCATCCGGGCTGCGATAATAGCAAGTGTCTGTCTTGTGGTAGCCATCACCCACGGTGTAGAACTCATTCACCTTGGGCGGCGCAGTGGCCGAGGAAGTCAACTGTGATGGCGGTGGAGTAATCGACAACTCATCCGAGACGTTCGCCGTGCTAATTATGATCTCCTGCTTATCGATGGCCGATGGGATGCCGGCCAATTTAACCAGGGGCGATAATTGCTCCTCGTTCTTCTCGATGTTGTAGGCGTTCATCTCGCTAATCGTCACAGGACGACCATTTGCGATGATGTCTTTGTTCTTTCTCATCAGGATGGATTCACGGGCACCGGCTCCCCGATAGATGTCGGACGGATCTTTGAGCGGATCCCGCAGTATGACCATTTCGTCTTTGCGCAGTGGCTGAACGGCGGAATGTCTGTAGTGGGTTTTCGACTTCTGGTTCGGATGGTGTCGATTTACATAGCTGGCCGATTGGTTGTTGTTGTTGTTGTGGTGGCTGTTGTTGTTATGGTTGCTTGATATTTGTCCCATGATTAGGCGAAAGCTACTCAGTGCACATGCAGCTTCAATTTTCTTACCCGCCACTGGGGCTACTTCATACATATTTCAATGGTGTAATCTCAGTACGATGGGAGTTGGTCCCGTCCTCTAGAGTATATTGTTCTAAAGAAGTCGTACAAATGTCGTACCACTTCGATATAAAAATGCTACAACTCCGTTTGTACTTTAGAAATATAAAAGAGAATACGGTGGATGGCCCCTTTCTCTTCTATTACACAAATGCAAGATAGGAAGTCTTTTAGGATTACATCGCTTCGTGTTGATGGTTTCAACTTGGCTCTATCTGGAAGAAGAATTTAAAGATATGTTGTTGTTGTTACCTAAGAGGATTCTTTTCTTTTTTCAATTCTGTACTCGCCATACGATTAAATTGAAGACAGTTGGTTGTGTGTAGTTTGTTTTTTTTTTTTTCATTCGTGTTGGTCAATTCCACAGAAGTTGCAATGGTCATGACGTACGAACACGAACGCAACGAGCGCGCACACGATGTAATAGCGCAACGAACTTTGCTCTATTATCGATCAAAACGGATAGAGATACTTATAGATACAAATGCACTCGTGGTCTTTCGGCGTAGGAATTTCGATAAAGTAAAATATTTTTTTTTTCTATTTTGTTTTTGCGTGTGCCGGCGGTAGTAGCCCACCACCACCATTGGGGAATGAGAGAAGGATCTATTTTTATACAACGCGAATTTTGTTCTTTGTGCAGTTTGTTTGAGTTGAAATTCTTTTAATTTCAAATTGTCTATAGTCGAGAGAAGTGAGTTTGTTTTGCAAATACTTTGAGAAAAGATATTTTTGAAACAAACGCGGATGAAAGATAAGAATCGAGGTCGTGAATTCCCGAGTTTCGTCTAAGTGGTCATAGACACAACAGTTCTATCACAATTAACACAATGGTAGCAATTCTCTTTTAAATTTATCAGAGGGATTTGTACAAGTTTTTCAGAATTATCGACAGAAAGAAGCGATTTTAAGAGCCTACAACTTTCACTTAACAGTTGGTCCCAACTATTTAGTATTAAACAGATTTCTGGAGAGATGTTTGCTAAAGAAATCATCTGGCGCAGTCGGCAGAGAGCGAGAGTCATAACATGTCAGGCATTTAAGTAATGAATTAAATCCACTGACGTGCTAAGTTTATTTTTTTATTATTAATACACCCTTTACCAATTGCTTAAAACAACATCATTTGACGCAGTCGGCAATATGATCATCTTTAACATGCAGGTATTTTGATCTTACACCACATAGACTGTATACTCCGATTTTATTAATTGCATTCTTATTGGGAGATGACTACATAAAAAGTTTAAAAAAAGTTTGCAAGTTTTTTAAGGTTTTTACATAAAAGTTAGCATAAAAGCTTATAGTAGCGCAAGTCATAACCGATCTTACTAAATTTGTGTCAAGGACCCTGTGCGCGCATTGGAAGGTGGAAAGGAAGTTGACGCCATTGCCGCTGCTTTAAGCAAGGTTTTTAAAAACTGGCCTTCGCAATTATTATCCTAAACCATAAAAAGCTCAGATTCCCCTCTAGTTTTGTTTATGGGCCTTTTCACCGAATCCCCGCAATCTCAGATCTGTTTCTTTGTTCCGCCTTGTTACCCACCACTAATTATGGTCATTTCGAGGCAATCACTAAAATGATCTTAACTGTCTTAAATTTATCGTATCTACCCCAAACCATTGGTAAAAAGAATTTTCCTATATTCTGTCCATTTTAAAATTCAGCAACCTCTACTGTCCCAGCTCTTACTTTTCCCCGCTAGTTTTAAGTTACTTTTCCCCTCTAGTTTAGACTTGCATTTAGCTTAATAAATTTGCCCTTTGGGGCACTTAACTAAACTATTCGTTTTAATGGAAAAGTGGCATTACATTTTGGCGCAGTCGGCAGTTTAAAAAACTTAATCTTCCGATCTGTTGATGCTTTATTGTTATGTGTCGGGAAAGACTTTAATTTCAATAAAAAGTCAGACTAAGGAAGCACCAAAAAGCAAAGAATGATGGACTTAAGTATAAATTTAAAGCGCGAACCAGTCCAATTTTTTGCTCTCTGCTATGTTTGATGGGAATAAGCAGTTTAAAGATACTAATGTCTACTGTTTTGTAGTAATCAAGGACTTACTTTGATACCTTACGTTGTTTATTGCAAACAATGTTTAGGCAAACGAAATCCGGTGAAACATGTTAATTTGGCGCAGTCGGTAGGTTGTAAAAAATACTTAAATGTTGTCTTTTTTCTGCTTGCTTGAGTGATATAAATTTTGTGATATTGTTTCCTTGCTCTATGATAACCCTTTTGCGACCAAGGCCTAATAGTGATAAAAGATGCTAAGTTAAGTTGTTAAAGGTTTCTATGCTCAGCACATTATTTAAGCATAATCCTAGAATTTATTTTAAAGTTTAAACTTTCAGTCTTTCGATGTTATTCAATTGGAAAGGATAAATAGGGAGTTTTTTTTAATTATTCGACAGTTGATGCAGTCTGTAAATTATTTTACTTCTAAAAACACTGATTATTCAACCATCAAGTAATGTTTTCTGGTCTTTTTAGTAGTTATCTCGTTTTTGGAGATCGGGGGCTAAAACTTCGCGAATGAAATTTTGCAGCCATTAAAGTGAAATTTCTTTAGGCGTGTTTTATGCAGCACATAAAAAAACCAATACAGTGCGATTTGTAATAGCTTGAGAGATTTTAAATTTTTGGTTTATTAAGAAACGAGGGATTTCCTTCTAAGGCATTTTTCCTGACACTAAAAGAAAAAAATTGGCGCAGTTGGTAACGTAAGTTATATTTTTATATTGAACAGTTTCCTACCCAGAATATTTCCAACTCAAAATCATTAAAAAAACAAAACTCTTTGTGCAAATAAAAAATTAACAAAAAGTTTCTAGGATTTGAAAAAATTTGGCGCAGTCGAAAAGTTTTCTCATTGAAATTTCTGTTACTTGAACAATCTCATTAATATTCTCATTATTTGTTTATTAATTACAGAATTATTATCCCCACGACCGTGAAATGATCTCCAGCTTTGAAAATTTCCTAGAAAAAAAATATTAAGTGCTTTAAAGGAAAATCCCACTCGAAAATGAAAATGTGGCGAAACCACCACCAACAGCAGCGGCTTTAATGATAATTATTTCATAGTTAAAGAGAACCACTCAAATATGCAAACGATGACGACTAGTCAAAGCACGTCTGCATGGACGAGAAAATTCCATAACAAATCCCATAACTTTACCATAAGAAGGACTCATTAACATTCCCACCGGCCGCCCTATAATTAAAACAGAACAATAGCCATTCATAGAAGCCTTTTGGAAAAGAAGGAAATCCATCTTGCAATAAAAAAAGGAAATGTACATGCTTCGTGCCTCATTTGAATTGTAGAATTCTTTTTTTGCCAACCTAAAATTAGACAAATAATTTGCGGAAAAAATGTGTGCAGCCTAGGAATAGGTATTAGCCCGAAAGAACTTGAGTTTACAAAACCAAATATCGAAGAGTTATTTCAGTTGTAGACGGATATGCGTGTGTGTATGTAGTTAAAATGCTTTACATGCAATATTTGCTAGAAATTTTTTAATAAGATTGTCATGACGTTTGTTTTGTGCCAATTTTTCTGATGAAAAATTAATTTTCTCGCGGGGTGAAAAATATTAAAAATATGGCACAATAATGACGAAAGCAGAAGTCGTTGCCAAAAGATACTATTTTCGCCTCTTTCGCAAAAACTTATTTATATTCGTTGCGTATTTTTTTATATAGATTTCTATATAGAGGTTAATATTTTATTTCTTTTTTATTTATTAGGTGCCAGTGTGGAGAGGACATTTTATCACTTTTGTGTAGATAATATGAAGTTATAATTCAATACTAATCGCTGCTATCGAAGACAGATTTTATTGCACGATAAATAGAACTAGTTCAGGCCATGTGATGAAAAATAAAATGAAAACTAAATGTGACAATAAAAACGAGTTTGTAGCAGAAATAGGAATAGATTTTCCAAGAATTGGATGAGCAGGAGCACCCACAAATCGTAGGTGAAAGTCAGTTGAATGCAGATATTATTTAAAAAATAACCAGCGCTACAGGATAATCAGAGATTGTCACTTTTTTACTTAGTTAAAATAAAAATTAGAGTAAGAAAATCTCTTTTACGACACTCCGTCGTTGGCCAAAGAAAACTTTAAAAAATTGTTATTTTAAAAAAGTGGCGCAGTCGGGAGGTTTTCTTTTTGGCGATTTTTATTCCTTTACAGGAGAAGTATGATTTAGCTTGTTGCTCCTTTTTATATCGACAAGTCCTCGATAAAATAAAGGAAGACTATTTTCTACTAATTTTCAACACAAAAAATTTCAAAAAGGATATGACAAAAGAGGCAGCAGTATAGCAAGAAAAATCCGTAATGTATTGTTTTTCTCATACATTCAAGGTCATAACGACTTAACAAACAGAACTGCCAACAAACCATCTAATCGATGTAAAACAAAAATCAGCCAACACTTGTCATTCACAGATTTTAAAACAGTGCAAATGAAGCAAAAAATTGTAATTTTTTCGTTAGCAAATAATTTATTCTGAGAGGCACATAGATTTTGGTAACTTTTTTTTGTTCTAAACGGAATCGTCCCTTCTTCCATTTAATGTATAAAATAATTTGGTCTTGCAAACTTATATGCTTAACGAGGCATAGAAGACTGGCGCAGTCGGTGTTTAGCTCAGGTCATATCATAGTTGGCCTTAAAAATATTCTGACAATGTTGTTTGTTGTTAGTTGATCATTGAACGTTGTTGGTCATTTCTCATTCAATTGTTGGTCTTTGCGCAATTGTTTTGGGCGACACACAATTTTGGCGCAGTCGTTAGTCATATTGAATCACGCAATGATTGGGCCTAAAAAAACAACCAGCATGTGATCAGTGAACGACCTTCTCGGGACAGAATTTGCATTTGCAAATAAAACAATTGGTCTTTAGTCATTTGGTGGCGTGACCTTCAAAACGCATTAACCAAAAAAGGAACAAATTCGGCGCAGTCGCTTTTTGTATTTTCTAAACTGGCGATTCGAGTTTCGCTGTTGTGCACATCGGTTTTTTTGATCAAACTCTTCCGTTTGTGAGTTGTGCAGCTTTTGCGCAGTCGGTAGACACTTTATCTATAAAAAATTGTCGCAAAAACAGATTTGTTCATTAATAAAACAGAAACTAGTTGCATGAGAAGAGCTTAGAATCTTATCAAGTTGCCATTCTTTCATAATTGGTCTTTGATAGAGAGTTTTTATCCCACTAGCAACTCAGCAGCTATCTTTTCGGGCAGTATTGCTCATAATTCATCATTTGATGTGACATTGAATATTGGCGCAGTCGTTAAAATTTTTATTATTACTAACGACTATACGCTTTTTTTTAGGTTGTCGTAAGATGGAAATATGCTGCAGTAAAAATTGCTTTATAAATGCGTGTCGCGTCCAGGTGGATTGCAAAAAAAGTATTGTATTCATCGGAAAAATAACAAGTAGAAAAACAAATCTTAAGAAAAACACGCGGATTTTTTTCTTATTGCAGTTTGTTCTGATTTGAATTTCTTTCAATTTTAAAGTAATTATAGTCGAGAGGAGTGAAATTGTTTTGAAAGACATTTTTGAACCAAACACGGATGAGAGATAAAAATCGAGGTTGTGAATTCCCGAATTTGTCTAAGTGGTCATAGACAAAAGAATGTCATCACAATTAACTAGTTGTCTTTTTTAACCTACAAAAGGGTACACGTTGTTCAAGTAAGTAACAGAAGGACATGATATGAAGAATCTATCACGGTCAGTCTGCTTTTTTGCCGTAAAGCATCAGACATGTTGTTGCAGAGAATAGTTTTCAGGCTTGTTTCTTTAAGAAGTCACTTGGCACAGTCGACAAAAAGCGAGAATGGAATGCGCAAGTATTTAAGATACTAAAATCACTGGGACGTGCTAAACTAGAATAAAAGCACACCCATTGCCAACTGGCTTAAAAAAGTCATTTGGCGCAGTCGGTAGGTAGAAAATCTTCAGGTTATCTTTTCAAGCATAATTATCTTTCATAACTGGTCTTTGGTAGACATTCATGGACCCACCACCGTACTATAAGCGTAGCTGTTTTTTTGAGTTCAATTCCTCATAATTTATGATTTGACTTGACATCGAATAAGGCGCAGTCGTTAGCATTTTTTAGTATAACTAACACTATTTCAAGGTGTTCAAAAGATTGAAATAACCACAGACCTGTAGTAAGAAATATTTTTTTTATTGCGTCGACCCCAGCTGGATTGCAAATAACGAAATAGAAACGTTTTTCATCGGAAAAATAGAAATTGGAAAAACAAATCATAAGAAAAACAACACACTTTTCAAATTATTTTCTGTCGATTAATCTTTATGAATGGAATTCATTGAATCGACAAAAATAGAGTTACCATTTTTCTTTTTGGAAAATGTATTTAAAAAAAAAAAACCTCATCAAAATATTTACACTCTCTCACATGGAAGTGTGAATAAACGTTCACTTCCTCGTTGTTCTTATAAAAATATACCTCGCACACACTTCACAGATACTTTTTCATTGATTTTTGATATTTTTCGATTAATGGTTTTGAATACCACATGTGGCACCTAGAGGATAAAAGACACAAGGGGTGTGTTGTTGTGTTTAAGCGACCACTAACTACGGTCTCATCTTTCGTCAGAGGAAGTTCACAAAGTCACTTTTCTGTACACATTGATATTAAATTACCTCGTGTCATCAATTTAAATATATGTAATATAAGGCCGCAGTTTGACATGTACGTGAGGTTGGCTTTAAATTTTGCGGGAAATGAGTGAACACGTTTTGGTTTTTCTTATTTGTTACACCGTATGACAAATGTCAGTCATCGACCATTTTCATTTGTTGGGAGGAAGACACTATGAAAGAGCCTTCAATTAATTGACAGCAACATACGTATGCACGGATAATTGATGTGGTCATTGGGTGGCAAAATCACAATGAAAATGTCGTGCGAACATTGTGATGAATCAATTGAATTTCTGTGTACGAGTAGTTATAAATATTCCATACATGGGGAGAGACAGGGAAACTAGAACAATGTAATTGAATTAAAAATTAATTATAGCATCAAGCTAATAAAATTTTACAAAGTTAGTCCATTATTGTGAGGCATTAAATTGCCAATTGATAGTTTTGCACTATTGACGTTTATTAAGTTTAAGTTGGAAATAAAAAATAAGGTTGTCCTACTTCGTAATCGGACAACTATTAGCTATAAATCAGCCTATCAAGTTTACGTGGTGCAAGTAAGTTTCCAAGCGTTTTCGATTTTGTGTAGATAAACAAAAATGTATCTGAGGCGCTTAAGACTGCCTAAAAATTTGCCTTGATTCCTGCCTGTGGGTTAGATTCTTCCAAACTCCAAATCCAAAATCACTTCAGTTCTCCGAAGGGAAAACTGAGAAACCTTTTGCAATGAGAATTGAACTCTTGAATTGAAATTCTTAGGCCTTCAGCCCAATGAATCCGGTTAATCCGTTGAAGCTAGTTTCTTGTCGCTGCTGTTGAAGTTCACAACTGACAACTCAGTGAAATACACACGTTCTTATGCAAAGCAACGTACGTTCTTCTATGGGCCGCTTCCCATAAGAACGTGTATATTTAACTCAGTTGTCAGTTGTGAACTTCAACAGCAGCGACAAGAAACTAGCTTCAATTCAGGGCATATTGGTGCTTAGGTTACTGTTCCAACGGAGACGAGTCTAAGCCCAATGCCACAAGAAGTTTTCAATAGCTTATTGGGGTCCAGATAGGACTAAAGACTCAATTTCTTCATACTTCGCAGCCGAGCGTTCTAACCGACCGTTGCAAAGTATTCTGGCTGCAAAAATTAATACTCAGATCGGCCTAGAAAATTCGTTAAACTAGAAGAGAACGAAATGGTGGTCCAAGTTCTCACTGGCTCTTGTACAGAGAAGACTTTGAGCAAGCTGGAGATTTTGCCAAAAAGACTTGACAAAACAACTCATTTGAACTGAGTCTTTTCACCGGCTTCTTTTGTCAGTTAACAAATTTTGTTACACTTTTTTGTTACGTGCAATGTACGTATACCTAGCGTTGCGTTTGTCCCGTTCCTTAGAATGTGTCGGCATTCGAAGGACCTTTCTATTATACGTCAAAACTCTCTTAAGCATTAGTTCCAAGACTGAAACATGCAATTCTTGAGTTGAGTGTTGCGCATTTTTATTTTACGGGTCCCCCACACTTGAACATCTGCCCGAATGATATAAAACTGTGTCATTTAAGAGAATACAGTCCCTTCATTGAACTCAATTTAACATGCATTGGACCTGATAACGTAAGAGGCTTTGGTACTAAATTGCCAAACAAGGAATTATTGCCTGAGGTAAAGTCGTGTGATAAGGCGCAGCGGGGAAAATTGCGCAATTCAAGTTTGCTTACAACCAAAAAGTTCTAGACAGACACAGCGCATTATTCTCTTGTGCCCTCACTAAGGATTCAAATGGTCAACAGGGGGATTTCTTGAGTTAAATTTGTTTTGGGGCTGAAAACACAGTTTTTACATTTTTATGACGTTTTATTCATTTAAGTAAGTCCTTTTTGTGACTAGCTATCTTACTTGCCATTACATCTGCAAATGACGAAAAAACATGACACAACTAAGTTTCGTTGATCGAGATACGTTTTTTTTTGTGAGGGTAAAATGGCTAAGGGTCCATTTCACCCTCTACGTTGTTTTAGACGAACTTAAGATAGGATAAGTCATTACTTTTAAGTTTTTTTTACACCCACCGAAACATTGTGCAAGCGGCTAAGCTTTTTCTGAACTAATTTTAGTTAGATTTTTATGCTATCCTTTGCATTTTTCAACATGGAAGTGAAAAAAAGGAATTTTTGGTAATGAATATTGTATAAGTTTAAAACACCCCAAGTGATGGGTTAACAGGAAACCACGAAGCAAAATATTTGAAGCCATTGAAGCAAAAGGCTAATCAATAAGTTTTTTTTTTAAATGCCATCTTTACATTATGCTCAGGCGGACTGGAGCCTTCTTCCTGGAAAAAAACTACTCTCCTCCGACACCCTTTCCCAAAACTCAAACAAGCTTTCCGTATTTTTCGGTTTTATTAATGGTTTTTTGATGTTTTTTTTTTTTTGTTTAAGACATAAGGTCCATGACCCTCATGATCAAAATGGTGGAGTAAAATAAATTCTGGGAGCACAAGAAAACCCATTCTGTAGGTGAGGCAACAGCTACATAAAAACTCGAATGCGCCAAATGTAAGAGTGTAACATATTACCCGCCCTTGGGCGTTTTCTTCTTTTTCTTTTAGCACTTATTGAAAATGGGTTTTTTTTAGTAAAAATTCGATGTGTCAATCGAATTTTATTGAATCCACGTTATGTGTACCGCGTTAAAAAAAGGCTTGCTGTGCTCCTATTTTAAGGTAAGATTAAAGCTCACTCGTTTCTAGTGACGTGCATATTGTTATCAACACCACGAATTGCACAACGTTGAAATAGTAAATGCAATGACTATACTTTACCGCCTCTACAGTCCCATCGAGACAGCCATTTTTGACTTTGGACTTGTGGATTGCTATGATCGTCAGCGATTTGGCTACATATCGGTATCCTTTTTCTAGCTCGATCAGCAAGGTTCTTTAAAACTTTAGTTTTCTTTTCATAATTCTTGCTCACTTCTGTGTCAACGCCGTGCGATCAGACATCAGTCTTCATTTGTACATTGACCCTTAAAATTATTTCAGATTGTGTTTTGGGCAAAAATTTTTAGCGCCGTGAAATCGTCCAAGCGTTTGAATATTATTTTTTGGAGTATGTCCAGACTCAAGTGATTTGAAGTTTTAAAATGACTTGTGACCTTGACCGCGGAAGTTGTTTTTTTTTTGCAGATTTAAAATTATCGTCCAATTGAAAAAATTGCAGGACTCCGCCATAATTTTTTTTTTGCAATTTTGTTAGAATTGAAATCATTAAATTTCGTTAAAGTTTGAACTTGAACCACTTGCCTAGACTTTGGGGTCTGGTGAACGACTCCGTAGAGGTTATTTATTTTCACCTGGGACCCTACCCTTTTAGTCATTTGATTGATATGTGATGCGATTGCACACAAGCCTGTCACAACTGTGACATTTTAACAACTAGGTTACAGGGTTACACTCTAGTAACTATTTTCAATTTCTAGAAACAAAAAATTGCCTCAATTATGCAAAAGGTCATTGCGAACAGCAGGCACATCATATTGTCGGCTTCTCTTGTGTCGACAATTCTAAATTAATAATCAAGACATGAGTAATAACCGACAGAGGACTAAGCTCTTACACATGAAAAACCAACAAAAACAAACGATCAACAATTTTTTAATTACAACAGGTCACGCAACTTGTATGACAATAAACAAGTGACTTATGGCACAGACCTAGAAATTCAGTTTCAGATGGCATCCAATTCCACTCATGCATTCTTTGTTGTTATGTAAGCCCGATAATGTAAATAGAGGCAGAGGCTAAAGAGCTTTTAAACGGATTTCCTTAATTTTACCTTGAATTTTTAATTAGTTCCATATGTTGTTTCATTGTTTAAAATAAAAAAAATACAAACTTCCGAATGTATATCTGATTTTGAAAAACGGAATGCGCCTTTCCCATAATTACAGATTGCACCAGAAGCTTTCATTCTCTTAGTTGTTGGAAAAGTGAACGAAGTTACTTAAAGCTTCGGAAAAAGTTTTTAACCTTTGAGATAATAAGAGAAACGTCTCTTATTCAAATAGAATGTAAAGAGAATTTTTCAACTTGACGAAACTTTTACTCATTTTAACGAAAATGAAGGTGTTTTTGTTTGGTGTAGCGTGTAGTACCATCATGATGGAATGTGGTGGGTGTTTATTTTTGTACCCACATTGGGTTAACTAACTGGCGTGTGTGTCTCTCTGTTTTTATCACATTTAATTGTCATCACAAGAGTAGTGATGTCGGTGGTTTAGCCGTCAATTGTGGTAGAATCAATTTATGCTGCTGAACTGGTTTTTATGGCAAGTAGTAGGTAGGTAGGTAGGTAGGTAGGTAAATCGTGTTGGAACAAAGAAACGATTTTACTATTGCCAACAATGCCATAAATTCAAAGTTGACTTGAGTTTGAAAGAGGCGAAAAAAAACACGTTTTTCAAATCAAAGGCATTCAATATTATAAGCAATTATCATCAATAACCAGGTTATAGGGTTGCCAACGTTGTTGTAAAATGCAGTGTCGAAAAAAACTAAGGATTTTCATGTGCTTGACAAATAGCTTAGGACAAAGAAGTTTGGTAATTGTTTAATGTATTCGTAAAAAAACGCAATACGAATAACAAAATTTTTGGTCACATCTAATAAATCTTCAACGCGTCCAATACTTTTCACAACAATCATCAAGGTATCGTTTTTTCTAACGAATTACAGAAAAAAGGAGCTAGTAAAAAAACGAAGGTTAAAAAAGGAGATCGTGAAAAGGAGTGACCCACAGGAGTGAGTCACTGTCGTAGTCCCCTTCAAGAAAATATATCCGTTTAGCTTTCAACCCCATTTATAATAACAGTTTTTTAAACTTTGACAGAGTAAATAAATCTGAAAATATATATTTACGCTGTCAAAGTTTTAAAAAAACTGGTATTATAAAAGGTGTTGACATTATATTTGAGTGTTCCACCCAAATATCCATAAAATCCTGCACAAAAACACTTTAGTTTACACCCGCAAGTGTTATGCCTTTACGGAGAAAAGTTGTCCAGATATTTTGACCACACTAAACTGGACAACAGGACGCCGACCAGGAAGACATGCGCTCCTGGATTTTTCGTTTGATGATGGAGGACCATCCACGGATATTATCTATCGCCTATGAGTCTTATCGCTCGTTTCTGGATCCTATCAAGCAAATGCAGCGTTGTTTTTGTTGCACCTACCCAAGCCCAGTTCGGTCCTCGGGCCGCGACAATAATGTATGACGGAATCCTACGAATAAGATTACCAGAAGGGGTAACGATAATTAGATTAGTCAGGTCCAAGGAGGTTTAAGACCCATGTAGAGTATGTGACTAAGAAAGCATCACAAATGCAGGGAGCTCTGTCGGGCATTAAGGCTAACATCGGTTGACCGACATACCCTAGGAGGATTTTACCGTCGAGAGTTATTATTTCGGTCCTGCTATACGCCGCCCCAGTCTGGGCGAAAGCACTGCGGACGAAAGAAACGAAGTTATCGTCAACGTATGAACTTTGCGCGTTACGAACAATCAGCGGCTTCCGAACCATTTCTGATGGTTACAGCCGGAATGATTCCTGTCGATACCCTCGCCGATGCAATGCTCAGGATATGCAACAGAAGAGCTTGCAAGCGACGCAATCATACACGTTAAAACGGAAGAAAGGGCATCGTCACTAGCTATGTGGCAAACCCGGTGGGCCAACAGAAACAAAGGAAGATGAACATTAAAGCACATACCGAGAATCGCTCTTTGGCTACAACGAAAGCATGAGGACTGCAACTACCACCTTACACAGCTGCTATCCGGGCATGGTGGCTACCGAAAATATCTTCACCGTTTCGGACACGATAGCTCCCCTTTTTGTCCGGAATGCCCTAATCAGGAGGAGGACACAGAGCTCGCCATATTCCATAGCGCTCGCTTTGCAGAATGGAGAATTAACCTCGCAAATCTGTTTTGCATTGTAGAAGAAATGCTAAACTCAGAGGAAAGCAGAACGACAATAACTAGATTTGTGGCAACGGTACAAATCGAGCTGAGCAGAATTGAGAAAACCAGGCGAGCAGAATTAGCAGAAACAGGAATTACAGCGCAAAATGCTTACCAGAGTTTAACATACGCAATCTTGCCATTTCAATATCCAAGAGGCTTGTGTTGGATGTCATGGATAAAAGATCATTTACAAAGATCAGAAAAAGTGTTGGAGATAAAACAGATCCCTGAGGTACACCAGCATTAATATGGTGGATATCAGATTTGAATCCGTCTATTACGACACCAATTGAACGTTTTAAAAGTTTCTTATCCACTCTATGAGAATTTTGTCAATCCCATAAGCACATAATTTTGACAACAGAGCTTGATGCGATACCCAATCAGAAGCTTTAGAAGTAACCAGTGCAACAGCTTTGCCTTCACCATGGAAATGCAAGGAGTAGTTCCATACTGTCGGCCATTTGTGAGCTTCCGGAATTCGAGATATTTCATTACCTCATTTCATAGACCGTAGAAAGCAAGGATGTAAGTGCAGTGGGGACGGTAACTAAAAGGACAAAAAGAACTCCCTTTTTTCGGAACTGGCTGAACAAACACTGTTTTCCATCGAGTTGGGCAGAAGCCAGGGGAGAGAGACAAATGAAAAAGCTTACGCAGAGGTTTGATTAGGGTAGAGGCACACCTCTTCAGAACGACGGCGGATATGCCATCTGGACTTGCGGATTTATGTTTGTTAGATAGATTTCTAAGAACTCCTGCCACTGCAAGCGTGCGAAAGTGTACTTGCCCATAGAGTGTTCGACGCGCTCAAGTACAGGTGGAGACAAATCGCAATCAAGAAGCGTGGATTTAGAATATTTGTTTTATCTAAAGAGCAAGTTTTATTGTTTGGATAGAATATGTCCTAATTTTGTTAACCTACTTTATGCCTAGCGACAGCACCTGTCTACTTTCGACTTAAATTATGTTTACCGACTGCGCCACATTTTTGAATGCAACGAAAAAATGTAGGTGTGACTGTGAGGAAAAGTAAATGTAGTTTTCATATTGCGAAAAATGCATTGGTTGTGGCAGCAGCTTTTGACAATGCCTCAGGACAAAATCTAACCAAGACACTCGACTTGAGTATGGTGTTGCCAACCTCTCTAGTTTTATTTATTTTCATTATAGTTCCAAAGGGAGTTTTTTGACAAAATGAAACGTGTGCCTTTGCCTTGCGTAGTTATGATTAGAATTAGAATCCTTGGGCTAACCTTGACCATGACCAAAGAGGCTCTTTTTGGCCATTTTTACAAAGCAGTCCACTGCGAAAATGGAAGGGCATAATATAAGGTATATATAACAGTCCGTTTTTTTGTGCTATTCTTATGGCTAAGGTACATAAATGTCTGAAGCTGGGAAGCTGGAACCACAACAGATGTAACTTAAGATAAGAAATTGTTTTTCAAAAAATTGTACAATGAATTGGTCGAATGAATTATAGTTAAAAACTAAAACCCTTGAACATAACTCAAGCTGTTAAAAGTTTTTAAATTTTAAAACCGACCATATTTGGCAACCCCTTTCAAAGACATTATAAACTAATTATCAACGGATTGTTGAAAAACTAGTTTAACACTCAGCCACATGAAACCATCATCGGCATTTAAACTTCATAGTTGTATTTAAAAAATATCAGACTATACATAAAAATATTATTAAAAAAAAAAGAACTTTCAGCTCGATGATTGTGTTATCTGCTATAAAATAAACTGAACTGTCACGGAGAAATTTTCCACGCAAGAGAATTTATCTCAAGGCACTTGACATGATGCGCGCACATTGCTGCTCGTCGTCTGTTGTGACAAATATACGATATGCATCTAGTATATCTATCTACTATAATACTCATGGCACAGTTGATGAAATGCAAATAAAATTTTACTTCATCATGATTACATATAAAGACTACAAGATTGCTATTTGTAGGTGTTGTATTATGTTCATGTGTGTAAGTCCATTAATCATTAAAATAAACGTCAAAGCGTTAACGCGTCAGTGATCTTTGGCTTGGAAAAAAGTTAAGTAGAAATGAAATAATTAACATTTAATTTAGTAATGACAGAAAATGAGTTTTATTTTTTATTTTTAAGAAACAAGTCGTACGGATTGCGAGTTTGTGTTGAGTCAATTTTATTGAACTCACTGTGTTTTCACTCAGCGTCTAACGATAATAATTTGAAATTTTTTCAACCGGATTTTCGTTTAACCTTCATTTTGAAGAGGATCATCATTATTTTGCATTTGATTTCGTGAGATAAGTCAATTGTATTCCTACCTACGAGCGATTTTAATAACAAGCAGATTGTGATAGGATTTGGTTGAGTACCGATGCTGCATACAGACACTGAGACTTCCCTGATCTTTATCCCAAGTAAGTTATTGATCTTTAGACTGGTGACGATCGTGGACGTTATTGAAAAGGCTAACTGAACGTATCGTTGCTTACATTAGAAAGCGGACCCGATGGCAAAGCATCTATTCATATTCACAATAAATCGGATTCTAGTAGTGAAAAAAAAACCCGCATGTTTCTATGCGACCATGTTGTCCACATGGAAATATGCAGAATTTATGGTGCATGTATTTTGCATGTAGGTAAAGAAACGGAAAAGCAGTTCATATATAAAGGTTCAGTTCATATATATAAGGAAAAGTAAAATTTTTGCATGCAATCATAATGTCGCATGTACTCACCTGTACCTGCGACCGCAAAAAGGATGAACAGTACAAGACTATGGCGCCAGGTTTATCAAGGTGGGTAAAAACAAAAATAGTCAAAATAAGACTATAAGTGAGGCGAACACTTTAGCTAGTTATTTTTTTTTTTTTTTTTTTTTCAAATATCAAGCCAATGATGCTGCTTGGTTTGCTCTTTAGAATAAACTCGTCGGTGTTTCTACTCTGTTTCGTTCATTTACCGTTATAAAACAATTGTTATCTATGGGAAGGAAGTAATTACAACGTAAAGGCATAAAGACTTCATTAAAAATAGCAAAAAAAAGAGTATCAGGCTCTAACCTAGGTATAATAATTTGGCTCCATTATAAGATCAATGGATGTAGTCAATGATGTGCTCATCAGATCGGAAGTGACGGCATTTAGTCACGAACCCTTGCTGTGATGAACACGTACATATATGCTATCGTCAGCTATGCAGGCAGACAATCCGGCCATTTGCGTAATGGCTTGCTAGAAAATCAATTGCAAGTTGGTTCACAAGGTTTTGGGATTCTAAAAGGTTATTCGAACGTAACTTGTTTGAAAGAACTTTGCGTGATTTTACAAGCTTGCCCCGATTTGAAAGGTAGTTTTGTATAAACGTCACATTTCCCTTGGAGGCGTTGATTTAACAAGCTACGGAGTAGAAAATTTTACAGATGGGAGACAGTCATGCAACTGCATTTAGAACTCCCATAATAATAAGCAAGAGATGATAGCCGAGAGGTGTGTTATAGATTGGTGTGTTATAAATTATTGAAAGTGCCTCACATTAATATCTATGGAGTACAGACATGAACTCCTAAAAACCACATTAAAGCTTACAGTTTTTTGTTGTATCAAGCTGTAAGATACAAATCTGGAAAAGTTTAACCCTTTAATTTTTTATTTTAGTTTAACCCTTTTTATGTGTTTAAAACACATTGAAACTCATTCTTAGATCTGAAGACTTAGAGCAGTTTTTTGCAAACCGTGCAAAGTGTTCTTTTGTTTCCCTTTAGGAAGAGAAGTTGTGAACAAGCACACTTTGAAACTCACTCTAAAAAAATGTTTTAACTCTGAATCAAACTCTTCGTGGTATTTATTGGATTCAAGAAAGACAACCTGTGTTCACTTACTAGAAGGTAAAACTGCAAATTTAAAGCAGTTCCTGGGACAAGTGTTGTCTTGTTAACTGCCAGAAGTGATCTCGTGAGCAAGCATATTTTGAAACTCACTCTTCATTAGATTTGAGCTCCAAGTCACTCTTTTCGTAATATTTATTGGATCTAAGGTTTCAAGGAGAAGATTATTTTACTTACTAAATGGTTAACAGCAAATTTAAGGCAGCTCATGTAAAAGGCGTTGCATTGTTAGCTGCCGGAAGTGATCTCATGAACAAACACACCTCGAAACTCACTTCTCAAACGACTTGAACTCAAAATCAGTAATTTAATGATTTTTATTGGGTTCAAGGACCAGTATCTTCACTTAGTAAATTTTAAGCTGCGAATTTCACGCTGTTCCTGTGAAAGCCAATGTTTCGCTAACTGCAGGAGCGATCTTGCGAGCAAGCATACTGTGAAATTCACCCTTCAATATATTTCAACACTTCTTTGGGTTCAAGGACAAAATCATATCGTTTTCTGGATGTTTCTTTTATCCCTTGAAAGATTTGGGCACAGTTGTGCCCTTATATTTTTATTATTTATATTTATATTATTTAACTTGCTCTCATTTTGAGCCCAAGGATGAGAAGTTTTCTCTTCTATTTGTTGAGAACCTAACTTCTTCGTTCAGCAAAAAAAAAAAATTTCATCGATGATGTTTTGCTCGAGGGGCCGAAGCACATAAATTGCAGACGCGGTGTCATGTATCAAGCTTCGGCCACATGGGTATCTTGGAACCCAGGAGGCAAAGTATGCGGTTGCTCGGCTGAGGTTCGTCGGATAGGGTACTTTATGCCAACTCTCCCTCGCACAAAGACTGCGAAAAACAGCAAACTGCGGTCCCTCTGCGGCCGATTTACATTAAAGGCCCGCCACCAAAAACCCTAAGGTTTGATTTTTAAAGGACTTATACCCAACGTTAACTATCCTAAAGCAGACTTACATCTCGTTCGCCTTTTTCAATTTCACTGGCTGCCGGGCCAAATTTTATGGGAAATATCCTCCGTCCCAAGCTGTATCACAGGCACGAGATACTACGTCTCCTTCATTGTCGTGTCAGAAAGATAGGCACTCTTCTGGGGTTGCTGGTCCCCAATCGGGCGCCTCCGGGAACGCTCACCGGATAAGGTGGGTACCGGTATGGAAAATATCCGGGGTGGAACTAAACCAGCAACAAACGAACACGTGACAAACAGCAAACAAATCCAGGGGTGGCTTCCTGGTCGGCGTCTGTTATATATATTAGGTTCGGCCGAATACTAAAAACACCTCTTTCTCTTCCAATATGCAAATAGAATGGACAACAACTAGATGCATTTATGAAGTACTCTACTAGTAATAGTTTTATTTTTCTCCGTAAAGGCATAACACTTGCGGGCGTAAGCTTTGGTGTTTTTGTGCAGAGTTTTCATGTTCCTTACTGACTCTTCAGCATTTGCGTGTTGGATGGTTTACTTTTCTCCTCCATATTTTCTATCCTCAATTTTTTTTCCGCTCGCGATGTGCTACGCACTTTAAGCCCTTGATCGCGAGTTAATTATAACAAAAAAGGAAAGCCAACCTTTCTAATCATCTACACAACATTTCTGCATTCTTCATGCGACTCTTAATCACAGGGTCATGGGTTAAGGGCCCCACGTTGGGCGCCATAGTTATTCGTCAAGCTAATGACTGCGAGAATACTTCTTTGCCTGAAGCTTGCCACATAACAGCCGTAACACTCAAAAAAAAAAAAGAAACCCTAATAAATTGAGAGTTCGATTTTGAGACTCACTTTTACACAAGACTGATAAAAGACGTTTTAAGTGGTTGGTTGAGATAAGTGGTTTCACACTTATACTATGTGTCTCCACCGGCAAAAAAAGAGGATTAACAGAAACGATTAAAAATAAATCCCAAAGTGGCTCCACCGGCCAAATATAGGATTATTTTGGCACGATTATTCTTTTCCTGCCATTTTGACTCTCAAACGAGAGTAGCGATGTCATTTCCTAGGAGCAAAAAATGATTTCCGTTGTAAAATTTCAATAGAAAACGTATTTGAGACAGATGTCGTACAGGGACAGTTTCATTTTTTAATTCTCAAACTGTGACAAAAGTGCATAAAATAGGTTTGTGAATAGGGTGAATGGGATTTATGAGAGGATCTATTTTTAATCGTTTGCCGAGAGGATTTAGATTTGCATAGTAAGTCGCGTGATTTGAAGAGGATTTAATGAAATTGTTTTTTAATCGCGGATTTGTGCCCGGTGGAGACATGGTAATAGATTAAAAAAGGTCTCCTAATGATTCCTTGACTTGAAAATGGAGGCTTCTGAATCCATACTGAGGTCTGATTAGCTTAGGGATTACTAGTTTGCCCAGGATATATGAATTATTGTATAAGAATGTGGTCTCTAGGTAGAAACATCCATCTAGAGTTTTCTATCTCAAGGCTGAAAGCGTTGAATAAACCGATAAACAGAGAAGGAAGCGTATTTTTACTAACTTCCTGGTCGTTTTAAGGAAGGAATGAGTTTTATATAATTAGAGACCCTGTCTCTTTTTCACAGAATCGTGTATTATTCACTGGTAATATTGAATCTGGTGATTATCGTTCTTATAGGAACTTTTTAGAAGCTGGGAATTTAGTTTCTTAGACGATTAGGCGGCCGCAGATCGCTAATCAGTCAAACAATCAATCAATCAATTCTTGTCATGTCAAAAAAAATCCCAGGAAAGCTGCATCAAAGAAAGCTCAAATTCAGACTTAATAAAAAATATCCCTGGTGAAGTCGACAAATGAATCGACGAAACGTCGTCGAAAAAAAAAAAAAAAAAAAATTTAATTATGAATTTTTTTGCAGCGAAAAGGTAACAGCCAGAAGGCCTAGATCCTAGCAACATACTTCTAAAGTATTTTTAGGTTTTTCTGTTAAATTTTGAAATTTCATTTGATTTCTTTTTGCGGCTTCTGTTAGTGTACCTAGAACAAAATATTTGGAGACCCGTAAATTCAACGTTGTACAGAGAATATGCCATCCAGTTCATGCTGGGTTGTAGACTCACTCAACTCAGTCCAAGCCAAGTGGGTCAATGTTTTGAATGCTCATTAGAGGTTCATCGATGAGGCGATTTTCACTTAAGCCAACAATAGACACGGATAAGTGGATTAGATTGGCTGACATACTTTAGCCAACGTGATTGTCTCTGAGTCGAGCTAAATCCACGTTCATTGTCATTTCATGTAGTCGAATTGAGTTTAAGTTTGGTATTCCTCTTGATAAAGATATAAGCGAGAGAATAGTGCTTCCCAGTCCAACTATTGGCACTTTGTCTAGGACAGATAAGCCTTTTAGCTGATACTCTGATGTTTCCGACATTTATTATTCTTCAAGCCTTGTGAGCGTAGATTCTTTATGGATTCCATTCTCCGTACCCAAATCGATACCAAAAGCGAAATATGTTTGCTTGTCACAGACGCCAGCATTTCATTAACCAAATATGAAACAAAGTTCCGACCATGTTTGGGTTAAGTGTGCCGTGTCGAGGAAGTACCCGAACGTGTCGATGAATAAAACTTGTATCTACAAGAAATAGCGGTACATTCTAATGGAAAATGTGACAAGACATATTTCCAAGTTTTTTTTTCTCTATTTTGAATCCATTATCAATGAAGGCTAATTGTTTACACAAGCACACCAAACCCATCTAGAATTTTTTTGAGAAGCCACAATTTCAGTTGGTTGAAAGTGGGTGGTCGGTCGGTCGGAGAGCACTATTCCAAAAAAGATGCAACAAAAATACTCAGACCCAATGCAAAAGACGATTAAGTGGTGCGGTTCACTTATTCAGCAAAAATATAAATTAAAAAAAAAAACAGAGTACTCGCGCAATAATCCAATTTGCCACTTGCAGTATCCAATTAGTCGACCTTATACCTTGGTTACATATACAAGCGTCGTGGCATCGTTTAGTGGGAGCAGACCGCACTGTCGACACGTATACACGCACGTCAGTCATCTAGTATCTATGTGCCTTTCACAAAACTGTCAATTGACATATATAACTCGGGTTCTTTCTGGCATGGTTAGACGCAGAGAAGGCTCTTGTTGTGGCCAGTCGGCTGGATGTCGTGTCGATGTCACAACAGCAACTCGGAACGCAACCCTGCCCACATCCTCGGACAAAACGTTGACCAAAGAGGAGAGAGCTACCGAACTGCGGTTACTGCGGTATATTGTATCCGAGCAATCTTATGGGTCGATTGGGATTTAGAATACACCCGACGAATCGTTAATTCTAAATTTACATATTTTCTACGTCTGTCTGTTCTGACCGGCGCGCGGAGGAGTGTGCGAGTGACACCGAGAATGGGCTAGAAAAATACACATCGTATCCATCGAGTGTCTTTATATTTTTGCCCACTTTCGTCGTCTTGTTCTGTCTTCAGATTGCGGACAAATAACAGGCCTAAGTACTTTTGTACTCAATTTGGTGTCGTAATGTATATTTATTTGTTGTTACTCTCCTGTCGTTGTCAGCCCGTTTGAGATGGTTCGAGTACCTACTATAGGTCGAAATTAACTTTAATAGCGCAAGCGTTTTTTTTTTTTTCTTGCCTCTGTGGAGGAGAACCTACTGTGCGGGAGGTTATATTCATGTCACACGAGAGAGGTTGTTGTTCATTAGAGGCTTTTCAAAAGGAAGAAGCCACAAAAATTTGATGTGCCAAAGGCAAGTTTAATTCCTTCCCGACTTCAAATTAGCTTGTCTAAAGCGTGTTGCGCAATATTTTACGTAACGACACGCAAATTTGAGATGATTCGATATGAATTCTTCTTTAAGACGTGTGATGGTGGTGGGTGGTGTTCTGATGATGATGATACACCAATAAATGCAGTGAGTAATATTTAATGACTCAGTTCAGTAGTAAAGAGTTAACCACTTCACGCAAAGCTGTAACGCAATACGAATATGGAAGCATGGATGTCCTTTTTTGAATTTGTCGATTGCTTTGTTTACTTTTTGTCTGTTTATTTTTGAACATGGCAGTTTTAAGCCACTACCGCAGCTCTGTGCAGTATAGTGGGACGGTTTTAAGATCCTTCAATTATGACTTTAGCTTTTCACAACGCAAGCAATGGTACTTTTCTTAATTATTTTTTATCTATGTACGTCCGAAAGTGGGTTTTAAGACGAGCTGATGTGCCGTCTTAGGGGATGCTATGCAGCTGGCTATCCTCCTGTTTTAACGCCCATTTTCGAATCTTATCTAGAACGTAAGTGCGATTTTTGGAGTACCCGCCCAGACATGGAAGTTGTATTCCAGCTTGGGCAAATATAGAGGGTGCTATAGGGAAATAGATAATATAGAGAGGAGAATGAGAGCATTGGATTTATAGGAGCAGACAAGAAAGCATTTATGAAAATGAGAAATAAAACCGGAGATTCCTCAGGGACTCCGCTGGGGTTCCCTTTTTCTCTAGGAAACCCCAGCGTATGCGAACCCCTATTGAAATGCAGACTGAAAACCTCCCACAAAAACTTGATTTTAACGATAAAAATGTAATAATTAATCCATTGGATAAGAAATTTTTCGAAACCGAATGCACGCGTATACGTCAAAAGAAAATTGGGTCAGAAAGTTCCTCTTTCTTGTGAAACTTTCAACTGGAATGCCATTGGAAACGAGTGTTTGGATGGAGGCTGAAGCACAATTTTTTCACATTTTATGCCAATACACATTGCCTTACAATTTAAGCGTTTGCATAAGATTCAATTTTCACAATTTTTTAGGAAATGTCATTTTAAAGCAGATTCATAGTTGGTGGCACGACGAAGCCGAAAATTTTACCACAAACAAAAAATATTTGAGTAAAAGAGGTATTTTTAAAAATGTTGCCTGTAACCACTTTTTGCTTTAATGAAACAAAGCAAATGTGAAAAAAATATAGAATTAATATGCATTCCAAAAAGCACTCGAGCACTTAAAATATTTCCAAAACTCGTTTTGTAGATAACAACCCAAAAATGTTCGTAAACAGCGAAGTGTTTTTTTAAAAAATATTTGCTGCTCGAGTCTTAAACGATCGCTTTAAACACTTTGCTGTTTGAGATAAACAAGAAAAACGTTTATAACGAATAAACGTTTTTCTTGTTTTCCAGCAAATATTTGTACATCTTTCGACAAACTACCGACTCCTAATTGTTCGCTCCATTTTTTTTTTTTTTTGCGACAAGAAGTATTTTTTAGGGTAAAGAATCTTAAGCCACAACTTTAAGTCGTACCAGTATTTTAAAGGACAGGTGCCCTTACATTGGACATATTCTCATAAGGGCGCATGTCTACCTAAGAGTAAATCTATTGCGAGTAGCTCTCCGGCCAGTCCTGAAAGTTCCGAGAGTACACGCAGATAGTTGATTACTACTCTCCACTTACCGGCTCCTTGAAAGTCTCCCTTGGCGAGTTACTTTCGAGAGTTGACTGAGAGCTACTTGCTACTACTAGTTTTACTCTCAGGTGGACACGCGCCTTAACACCAAACAGTTTAAGGTGACGAAAGAGATCTTGTCGGTCGTTTTCACACTGTCGGGTCTTGTATTTGTTGTAATTTTACTACACAAGTGAGAGAAATTAGCAGGGTTACTGTCCATTTTATCCTGGCCTTCCACGAGCGAACAGTTTTATGGTACAATATGTCCATTAAGTCCATGAGCGGCAGCTGCCGTCAACTGTCGCTTCCAAAAGACCTAATGTATTTTGAGCTTATCTCAAGCTTAAGTGTCAACTGTCATGCAAGCTAGCTAACAAGGCCCTTGGGCTGGTAAGACCGTGTCGGTCGTTTTCAATCTGTCGGGGTTTTTTTACACCAACCAAGTTTAATATAAGAATTTTTTAACACCATCGTTTAAGTGACTGTGGTGTAAGTTTTGGGGAAAAATAGTGAAAAATCTATTTAAGCCGAATAATCTATTTGTAAAGCCGGCACAAAAATTTTATGTGATTGATCGGTAGGCACAAGTTTTTACGTTCTTTAAAGAGTGTGTCGTAATCAAGACTCACAATAGAAACTTCAAGCAAGGAAGTCATTTCTTACAACTTCGCCTTACCACTGGTAAGGAGTCTATGTTTGCGAACTATTAACCAAAATTGAAATTAGGTGTCCTGATTAGATTCTTGTCTAAATAACTTAAAAAAAATTAATAATGTAGCTGATCCTTGCTTTTCAAGAAACGCAAAGTTTAAGCCTTAGTCAGCGCGCAAAAAAATAAATTAATGTTTTAACAAGAGTCTTGAAAATTCCACGCGTGGTTCCGAAGGGATGTAAAAGCCCAGTGAGAAGGGATTTGTTGTGCAAATCTTTATTATTTAAACTGTTTTTTTTATTCTTCTTTCGAATCAGATGTTATGAAGCAATTGCTGAAGCTAAAAAAAAGAAATTTAAAAGTTAGTTGTCTGGGCAATGTGACGGTCTACTTTTTGTTGAAGGAAATAAGGTTTATGAACTGGTAATTTGCAAGTTTATGCATTCACCCACATAAACACATTCATCTACTGACCAAAATTATCCTTTAAGCAAACATTGAGGTTTTAAAAATAGACATTTGAGGAAATTATGTAAGAGGACCTGAAAATATGCACCATTAAGTTTTGTGGCCGGCCAAATCTAAGAAGTCTCTGCAAAAATTATTCCTCCAAGGTTATAACCCGAGGAACCGGGTTAAATGAAATGAAAATTTTTGCGTCACTTATAAAAAAAATAAAATAAAAACTGAAGAAACAATTCGGTTTTGTGGTCCTTAGAATGGGGCTTCATTTATTCCTATTTTCCCGACGTTTTGTCAATTATTTCACGATTTCCTCAGGGTATAAGTCAATACAGTTTTTCTGAATTAAAGTTGGCATTTTGTTAAGTTTTGCTCTACTGAAGTTTTGTGACATTAAAAAAGAAAAACCAACATTATGAAAACTTAGAAAGTTTATAATTCTTTTTCTTTTCTGTTCAGGCAATAAAGAGTTGATTTGAGGGATAATTAACCTTTAGCTTTTACTGCATTCCTATTGGTCTGCTTGTAGGTATTGCCATAATCCAAAAACTAATGACACCAAGCAAAAATTATGTATTACTCATCTTTTAAACATCGCAACAATAGTTTCCTCTAAATCATGTTAACTGTTTAGTTTGTCTACAATTTAATGGTTATATTTGGCGTTTTCGAACTCTAGCTACTTGACTCTCAGGGCCAAAATGCGCGTTCAACTTGGGGTTACCATTTCGCTAAGGTAACATCACAAGCCACAATACTGTTTAAAAATATAAAAACTTAAATTTATCTTAGGGTATTTACCTCGTAAGACACAACTGTTTTTGTCTGTTGCCATTTATAAGACTTAAGGGCAAAAGTCATACGTTACGAAAATAAAAAAGAACATAAGAAAGAGTGCCAAAATATTGATGTATGCAAGGAGTTGACTTCGAGACACTAAAGATCTTGATGACTTATGATTGTTTGTTGAAACATCTTCCAGACCTTGCGGCTTCGCAGATTTCTTCGGTTATTATGACCAAAAATAAATTCCTTGGAAATCGATCCTTTGTCGAGACAAACCTTTATATCGTTTGGGTTTTTATTTTTGTATACGAGTACATTTCATTGTCCTTCTTCGTTCGTGGAATGAATCATGACCTCGCGTTGCTGCGAAACGAACCGCGTGACCTAGTTTTGTGAGTCTCAGCATTTTCCACTGTATTGACCGACGACGCGACATGTCCATGACAAAAGAAATTGAAAGATGATATTTGTTTACACCGTCAATAATGGCCTGGCAGCTCCAGATTGAATTCCTAGAAGTCACAACAGTTTTGAATGGCATACATTATGCCTATAGGAGTTTTTTGCGTGTCATGTATTATTCTTGCAAGCTGTCACTTTTCTATTTGATTGTTTATATTTTATTTAATTATATTGTTTACACCGTATTTCCTTTTATAAATTTTGTGAATCTGTAAGTGCTTCCTTTGTTAGTTGTTTTTATCAAACTAAATTAAGGAATATCTTAAGAAAGAAAAAAGCCACATGAATGTGCAACCAACATGTATCGCTTACTAATATCAACATTTTTAGACATGTCGGTCAGACTTTTATTAGACCTCAAGGCTTTTCTGCTTAAAACTTTATCTGCGAAAGCATCACATGAGCCCACTACACTATCACTGGAAAACGGAATCAAAAAGTCGAGTATGTGAAAGCGTGCGACATGACGAAAGTACATGCAACCGAAAAAAATTGGTTGTCATAGATTCGACTTTTCCATTCAATTGTGACGGATTTTCGTCAGAATTATGTTGGAGCCGGCCCGGCCCGTAACACACTTTGGGTATACATTTTTTCGAAGTGTCCAATATTCAGCGTTGTCTGGGTACCTTCCTCAAAGGAGAAGAAGTAGGCTGACATGACAAGGTGGAACAGGGCTGTGGTAAAGTTTGTAAAAATTATTGGGCTACAATCAAAATAATCTAGGAAACATTTTTTGGATCATTATCAAATTCCCAAACGAGCACCTTATGTTTTAAGTCATCTCGTAAAGTCTCATTACTAAGGGCTTTCGAATTAAGACCCCATTGTTTTAGAGCAATTTAATTGGAACCTCACGGTAAGCTAGTAAACCCAGTAAAATCACAGCTTTTTTGTTTACCACTCGTAAATTGAGTCCATGTTTTGCCTACGTAGGCTTAAAGTTATGAAACAACATTTCTGCCACATAAACTAATTAAATTATGTAAACAAAAACTGCCTATGTGTTGTTAAATATCAACCCACCTATCTTTTACACACTGGTCAGGCATCACCTACTCATTATCGTCTATTACCTCCTCTTAACTTTGTGTCTTACGTACTTAAGACGTTTTTTCTTCGTTTTTATTTAAGATAAATTTTTATGTTTCTTGACATTTTATTTTATTTTTTTATTTTATTTTATTTTATTTTTTTTATTTTATTTTTTTAGTTCAAATTTGTATGTGTGTGAAACAGTTAGACATCGAAGACAATGACATTATTATTGCATTAGCACAGTTGCCGGGGGTTGTTGTTTTATTGGTGCTGGTGTGGTGCAACCTGTAAACACGCATGACTTATACCTCGAAGCTAACTAGGAATAAAAACAAAGAGGGAAACAAATAAAAAACAATATTGCGAAAAATATAAAAGAGAACGTCGAGTGGAAAACTTAGCAATTGTTCATTCAACGGGAACAATTTTGAAGTCTAGGGGGATTTCAAAACAGAGTTTTGAAGTAATAATTTAAGTGAGACCCAGCAAGAGACTTGCTTTGTGGTGCAAAGTTTAAAGGGGACAAATCATTTATGTCAAGTTCTAATTTGAATTTGGTGACTTGTCAATCGGAACACAGCCGGATACCACCAAAGAGTCATTCCGAAAACTATTAAAATTTAAGAGATACTTTGGCAAAATTTTCAAACCGCCAACGGTTTTTGCTTTTGACAAATTACAGCATTTGCAAACTTATGTCACAAGACATCTGTTGTCTCGTAAAAATAAACAGATCAGTTAAAATTTGTTTGTTTTAACAAAAGATTTTTTATTCCTTTTTTTTAATAAAAAAAAAATTCAAAAGAATTAATCGAAAATTTCGATATTACTTCTTTATCATCGCCCTGTTGTTTTTTTCGCAGACCTGCTGCCGCAAACACGTAAAATAAATGTATCCAACAAGAGCAGGTTATAGCATCTACACAATATTGGCAAAAAAAAGATACAAACGAAGAAATCATGATGCCAGGCCAGGCCAATAATGAGAATCACTACAAAGTTTTTGTGTCTCCACCAACTTGCTGGTGTGTAGATATCTTTTTTATCTGGGGCGGGAGGGAGAGCACTTTGCGTCATATCCACTTTTAAATTACAAAAACCAACCGGTTCTGGAGGTGGACTACTGCCTGTCTGACTGAATACAGCTGTCTGAATGTTTTTTGCTCCATCAGATATGTTTCAGGTTTTCGCACTGGTGTTTGGTGTTTCCCTTTTTAACTCCAGCTTCTTCTTGTAACTAATTCTCGAATCGATGTTTAAAGTAAGTTTTCTCCTGTTTCAGGCATTTTTCAGGTCGAAGTCATTATGTAAAAAAAAAATATCTGCAAATACCAACAGTGTGAGAAAAAATTTATGTTGCATCATAAAATTGAAGAAAAACTATAAAAAGCTGCCATGTTCATGAGGGCCGATGATTGAAGTCGACCCATATTACCCAGGAGGCTAGGCTTTGTTTTATATTTATACTCATATCGAAGAGATGATGAAGAATTTGAATACCTAATAGGGGGCAGGTGATTTCGTCCTCAATTTGTATAACAATAAAGTTAAGTGGCACTAAAAGAAGTATCCATCATAAATCCGTCGTTAAAGGAGTTCAATCTTTGGTCTTCCTTCTATGAGGGACAAAACTGATTTTAGAGCTTAATTCTTTCGTTGGTGGCCTTTTCCGTTGGTGGCAAAAGGAAAAGGCGATTGTCGCTTATGAAATTATTGTCTCATAAGCCTCAATTAATAGGTCGTCGACAATGCTATTTCAAAGGGAGATGATGTCAATTACATAAGCCCGAATAGTTGGTCTTTCTTGCCTACACTTAGGCTGACTTTCTGCATGCATGAATAAAAAAAGGTGTTCTTTTACCTTTCACAAGCTTAAATAAAGCAACGATTTGGAACACTATTTTTGTCACCTTACGCAGACGGATAACTTCGTTTAATTACATCGACTGCCACAAAATGTGAAAATCACAGATCACCTTAGCCGATTCCACCCCAGGTGTCATTTTGACTTGCCAACTAAAGAATTTAGGATTTGCAAATCTTAATTTTAAATTCTTGATTTGCAATCGACAGCGATAGGCAATAAATTGAACATGGGCAATCGATTTTTTAGCGCTAGGTTTGAGTGTTAGGTGCACCTGCCCAGACATAAGAAGAGTTTGGCTTTATTTTTAAATTCATTTATTTTTTTAAGGCTGTTGTCTTCAATTTTGATGCTGGCGAAAATACAGCATCAATCCGACAAATTAATTGAGGTTTAACGCCTTTCGAGCACCTGTCCAGACATAAGGGTAACACCTACTGCTGGTGATCTAAGCCCAGTTTTCTGTTCAAGTTTTATATGAATACTCATCGTGAGATTTTCAAGTCAAAACAGACAACAGAAATCTGTTGTCCCAGAATAAAACGATTCTGGACTTAGCTCACTGAGTCGTTTTTCAGTGTGTAAAAAAAAGTATCAAAATTTTCTACCCTCGATATCATTGGTTCAACCAGCTGCGAGGATAAGGGATAAAAAATCCAGCTGTTTCCTATGCTCTGTCTAAACGTTGTTTTGCACAGAAATACGTGTTAAAATTGTCGCTACAAAAAAAGGGGTTAAACCCGGATCAACAATGACTGAAAACTCGTTTCTATAGTCTCTGTTTTACTCTGAAAAAGGGATGATTTCGGACTGCAAAACTGAGCTTTACAATGTGTTAAGGCAAGGGATACCACAAGCAGATCATAACCAATGCAGAAGAAGTGATCATTGTCTCGTGTCTCAGAAACATACCTACTTTACGTAACATTTTGTCTCCCTTTTTATTTCTTGTGCACCTGCCCAGACATGAGGGAAACACCTTATTAGAATGCATTTCTGTTCGTCTAAGGGTTTAATTCAACTTTTGAAAGAGCTGAAAAAATTCAAGTTAAAAGGATCAGAAGGATCAGATCGTATCATCGTCACCTGAAAAAAAGAGTCGTTCTTTTTCACGGTACTTCTCCGCGAGGGTCTGACAAACCCTCCGAGAGTAACATTTGTCTTGAAAAACTTCTTAAAGTGCCGCTCAGATTCGCCAAAATTGTAGGTCCCCTTGTATGTGAAGAAATCAACACACACAGCATGTGTGAGAAGTTGGCCCTGGTTCACCTCGAGCTGTTGCGCCAAACTATTTTTTAAAAGGTTCGAAAGAAAGGTTTGAAAGGTCCTGGATCCATATTTAGGAACACTTCAAAAATTAGACACGAATGTGCTAAATATATATTATTAAGGAAATGAAGGGTGTTTAGGGCAAACTCCTTCTTGAACAGCTGATCTCCAATTAAGCGCCTCTCCAGCTGGCAATTAAGGATACCCTCAGAAGATATGGCGGGTACCATGATGTAAAAAGTATTCGGGACGGACACTAACCAGCAACTAAAGAGGGGCTCAGGAGCGTTTTCCCTCTCAAAATGAGTGGCTTCCTGGTCAGTTTCTGTTATTCAAGCTAGAGTCTCCAGTCTACGCGGCGCTCAGTCAGTGCTCGGTAGTGCAGCGCACTAATGTACGCGAAGTCTAGGGTTAAAATCCCAATGTGTTTCTGTGTCGAATGCTCATGTCCCTTACTGCCTAAACGGCATTTTTGTATGTTTTAGTTTTATGACGGTTCTCAATCTTAAGAAAAATTAAGTTTATGCTGCACTTGCTCAAACATGAGAGTTATGCTTCTTAAAGTTTTGAAAATTTATTTTCGTTGCATTGTCTTAGTGTGCTCTACTCATTTTCCCACCCTAAAAAAATCAGTTCGACGATTTCTTTCAAGAGAACATTAATTTTTTTTTTCAAACGGTATGGCTTCCCGGATAAACCAAAAAAAGGATAAGCTTGAAAGCAGTCTGCTTTTTTCTATATACTTTGTTTACGTGGAAGAAATAAGATTCCCTAACAGATCATCCTGTGCATAGACATCACACTAATAGCCCTTAGGTGACTAAAGTTAAAGTCATTGATTAGATTCAATGACTTCAACTTTAATTGCCGGCTTATAAAGATTTGATGCCGAGTTCATGTGGTGCTCAATACACAATTTGTAAGTTAAGTTGTCTTGATATGTGGCTCGAACATAATCACGCTCAAGGGTTGCATTTAATTTACATGACAATAAAATGCCACATGTGAATACCATGCCATGATCCCATGCGACTTTTTACTGGTTCTATTTTAGCATGTCGCATTTGATACAGTAGAAACTGGTAGGTACGCTGCATAAAACTGTTACATGAAAAACACCTTCCGCTGCAGGAATTTGTACCATCAAGTATTTGATAACTGTTTGTTCTCAAGGTGATGCGATTCCTCAGTTATTTTGAAATTTGAGCTCACAAAATCCAGGCCTTTAGCACATGCAGCAAGATACAGGTACATGCGCACTTTTCTGGATGCGACATGTGGATGCTGTAAAACCTGGCTCGAATGCTGTGTACTGGCATTATATCTGCGCAAAATATATATGTAAATAATATAAAGCATTTTCGACTTGTGACAAAGTTGCATAATACAGCAAAATACATGCCGCATGTAGCAAGTAAGACGTTTAGTGTTTTAAGGATCAAAAAATCAATCTTTATTCTTTTTACTTGTGACAGAAACATTTTCTCTGGAAAATTTTGACTTTCGGGTGAGTATCCGACTGAGACAAACATCACAGTTGAACAAGTACGAACTCTGTAATCACGTTAAGTAGTCATTTTGTTATTAAGTAACAAAATTACCAAATTCACACATGAACTCCAACTCCAGTTGGCTGTGGGAACTTTTGTTCAAGCTCTGAGTTGAAGGTTGCTTGCGTAGTAAAGCTGTAACCATGACCGTGAAATAAATTTTGCGCTCTAGTTCCGCTTGAAGGAAAAATCTGTGGTTATTTTCCATATCATTTTAAATTCAAACCTTGCAATACTTAACTTATTAAAGTTTCAAACCACCTTTTAAGGGATCAAGTTATCAAAGTTGTAGACAATTCTCACCTTTGATCTGTGCCGTAACAAAAGTTACGCCGCCAAAGTATTAAGGATCCCTATCTCCGTCTTTTCTTTTTGCCTTAATCCTAAAAATGATTAAGTAGTGTGTAAACACAATGTGCATTGGTCTTACTTGTAAAGTTTTTTGTTTACCAAGAGTTGCCACATATAATGCAACTATAATTCCTCGTGACAAAAAATGTTATTCAATATTTCGCACCTTGACAACCTTTTTTTATACTAATAAATCACTCGCGTTACACTTTACATGGTGACAATTGTTAGACTTAACCCATATGCACACACATTTGGAGTTGGTTTGGTGGTGCTAGGAAAATTTCCGACAATCAGGGCGAAATCTATTGCAAGTGCACAGATTGTTTGCGCAAATAATTGCCAACTTCCCTCTAAAATGCTTGAACGCGCTAGCGGACTCAAGTTGTTTTTTTCCATTCTAGAGTCTATTTCTGTAGTTTTTCACTACTTGAATTCGGGAACGAAAAAAAATAACTACAGATACAAGTACACAATAGTACGACGATGGCGAGAGTATTATTGTGAGATTTAAATAAACATGAAATAGGAATAGATTTACAAGTCTTATTTAAGACAAATTTACAATTTAATTAGCCCTGCACGTAACTAACAAAAATATACAAAAAAAAAAATTATCTACTAATAACAATAAACCGAAATGATCTAAGCTTTGTATAGCTTAGATAGAACTCTTGGCAGTAAGCCTTTGTTTGGTGGACTATATGACGGGACAGATGACATCAACGGCGCACACACTATTAAACTAGTAACTAACGAACCAAGCGCGCTGGTAATTATTTAATGATTCATGATTAGTGTCTGTTTTGCTTTTTACAGAAGCTTTTATAGACAATTGATGTCCGTGTGTCTGTGTGTGTATAGGTATGAGGCTTTTAATTGCGCCAGATGAAAACGACAGACCCAACAGAAACAAAATTACAATTTAGAGTAATTAAAATTAGTTGGAATAATGGTGAATCGAGTTTCAAATAATTTTCGTGGACTTGTTATGCAATAGTTGTATTGGCAGTCACAAGACACATATACGTGATTAAATAGTCTCACAATTCAACTTACAAGAGTTGAGAACTTATGACATGTAGCTCACGAGTTTGGAACGCTTCTGACCCCAATATGACTTTCACTCCAGACTCTTCTGCATAAAACTAGTTCTTAAGATTGTTTATGACTGACTTTGATGGTTGTTCAAAGATCGTTAAGTAGGCGAAAGTAGGTAAAATTAGGTGGTACGGCCAATTGTTTTGAAATGTAGACAAAAATCTAGCGTCTTTCGTGGCTAATTGGTAAGTTTGCCTGGGCCAATTGACTAGACACTGAGTATTATGCGAAGAAGCTGAGTATTATGAATGAACGAGCAGCTTAGCATCGCAACTTGAGCTGTTCGGAACGGGTTATAGAAAAATGAAGGCCATTAGTCCTTCGGATTTTCCTCACAATTTTTTAAGGGGTTCGGATGATAACTAAAATTGACTTCTTCCCTTTTGGTCAGGTTGACTAAAGATTGTTCGCATTGGAAAGCGAAAAACATAGATTTTGTCAAAAAAAAAACAGCGAAGTACCACCACAGTTTACAGATGTCTTCGATCAGGAAATGCAATCGATCAGGTTTGTGTCTTTGGTTGTTGTCCAGTATCTTCTGTATCTACTTATTCTACTAAGGAAGTAGTTTCGCTTTGAGTAACAAGGACCCCTTGTATCTTCAAATCCTGTACCACGGTTGGAGACGTCCAAAAAAACTTTCAGCTACCTTTCAACGTGATAAGGGCGACGCCATCGCAGAATTCCCCTAAATACAAGTATACATATTTCCCTTCCAGTACAAATGTTCTTTTCGTTGATGAACAACCTTTACCACAAAAAACAAATATTCCAGAGAAAATAGACATTTGAACTGTTTCCAGCAATCAGTTTTGTGCTTTTTCCAAAAAAAGAACTTATTCCATAAGAAACGAATTGATATTCCAAAAATTGTTCCCTCAAGGACTTGAACTATTTCGAATAAACGCCATGCTACTTGACATTAAATTGTTACTGCAAGCACCAAAATGTTTGTTGGAAAAATTAACAGCTACGCGTTGCTAATTTATTTTACCACAAACTTTGATGTTTAGCCTAATCTTTAAACGATCGATAGAAACACTTTGGTGTTGGAAAGGAATAAGAGAAACATTTTCTTGCTTCCAGCAAACACTTGTGCATCGGCTGCAGACACTTAAATTCATAAATTCATTATTGTTTGCCATGGATAGTTAGTGCTTTTAGCACGTAAGCACGAAAATAACAAGGAGATTCAGAAAAAGGGTGTAAAATTTTCCTCAAATCGGCCGCAAAACTGGGTCAACATGGGTTTATGTGTGAGGAAGTCCGACCATCCATTCATGTTTCTTGTGTAGAGTGAGTCGAGACATAAACCGTGGTCGCCCGGAGTAGCACATAAATGCTGGATAAGATTTTGACAGCATTATTAATTTGTAGGACACTCAATAGAGCTACTCCCTGTAATCTTCTTCAAAGTTTTGTAAGTTAAAGTGTATCTATCGAGTAACTAGCCAATTGATACTGCCACGTTAAAACTCCTTTGAACCCTGTCAAAAAGGTGATGTCAATCGACATTCCAGCGCAATCGCGAAAGAGAGGAAGCCCTAAGCATTCATGGATCACAGTGACCAAGAGATGCAAAAACGGGTGGACTGCCGGTACATTCTGAGGACGTATCGGCGTACCCCACAAGCGGACCATAAGGTATGCAGTAGAGTGGGACGGTAATGATCCATCCCTTCAGATCATAACCTCGCGCCTAAAAGAAAAAAAGAAGAAGAACTAGCCAGTTACAGGTTGTGAGCCTAAACGCGCCTTACTTCGGAGGAGAGAGCAAAGAACTTCATACCGATCGCAAAGCAAGAACTAGCCATGCAGCTCTTGACGTCTCTACGTAATCTCTAGAGACGTCTGGTTCACTTTCTTACCTTTTTAAGGATCCATTCTTGACATAGGACTGGGATAAGAAATTGTAGGCAAGAGAATTAGTTTCGTGACAAAACTGGCTTTAAATATTTCAAGAAGTTGAGAAGATCCGAATACCTGAATGCCTTACATGTATTGTATATCCACACGCTGATTTCTCAAGAACTTATCAAAATTTATCATTCATCTAGGAATGTACTTAATGCTTTCGAACGACGCAAAAGCTGGATTGGAGCCTACAAAGGCTGCAGGCAGCGTTGTTTCGAAACTAACTGCAAATTGGGAAACTTAAAACTAAACTCAAGTTCTCAGACAATTCTGTAATGGATCCACCATTAAGTCCTGGGACACACGACGAAAAAAAATCATGCGGCAAATAACCGTATGAAATTCTGCCGCAAGTAAACTCAACACACGCAATAACCTGCGTTGCGAACTCGGCCAATTTCGATGTCAACTGCCATCGTTGAATAAAAATTTCACACAAAACGACATTGTCAAATTTCTTAGCGTGTAACTTAAAACAGTCCCAGACGACATCGTGCGGCAAAGTGCCGAAACCGCGGTCGTTTGTGGTTTGCTACACAAACGCTGGTTTTTCTAGTCGGACGACAAATTGCCGCACAATCTTGTTAGTGTGTTTTATAACTAAGTCTCTACCGACCATAGAACTGGAATAACCAGGAGACTATTAAGAATAAGTCCTGAAGTGTTTCCACCGGAAGTTTCGTTGTAAAAATTTCAATGAAAAACTTATTTCAGATAGGTCTGTCGTACGCGGACAGTTGCAGTTTCCCTCTTCGAGTTTTTAACTATTATAAAGGTGCGCGAAAAGCGTTAAAAGTGACATAATAGAGGTTTGTGAATTGGGTTAATTGAACGAGGAGATTCAATGAGATTGAACGAGGAGAGTGAATGATTTACGAGGAGATCTATTTTTAGTTACTTCCCGAGAGGATCTTAATTTTTATGGTAAATCTCGAGTCTTTTAACAGATTACAGTTGAGGATTATGTAAATCGCGCACAAGATTAAGTTCGGTGGAGACAAAGTTTAAGTAAGATTAGATTCGTTTCTCGCAATACTGCGTCATGTGAGTGTTTTATTCGTCAAACATATCAGATGCATCAGACATAAAAAAAAGTTTGCCGAATAGCAACCAATTTTTTTGTACCAAATGGGATTCGAACCCATTATCTGCTACATGGCAGTTTGTACACTGACGCCACCCATCTTAAATGATAGATCAGCCAATGATCAATCAATCTCCCACGATTTTGTAATGTTCCGCATAAAACACGGTCTTGAATAATCAAAGATTACAGACTGGCGGTGGAAGAATACGAAGCATAGGCTCTAACGAAATGACAGGGTGCTCCAGATCTTCGATAACAAATACAACTAATGACAAAAGGGTTTTATTCTAGACAAAGCACCTTTTTAGTCTCACTCTTCAAATAAGTTGTCTACAAATGAGAAGAAAACAGAGGATGATTTGTGTAAGGAACTTTAAAAATTTTATGCGAGCCGTGAAGAACAATATTTTTTTTAGAGTTCAGAAATAAAAGAATGGCAAGCAAGAGTTTCCGCTTCTGGAAGAAATTGTGAAAGACTTAAACATTTTGGAAAGACCATTTTACGAAAGTTTCGGTGCCCAAGGAAACCACGTATGAAGAACTAAATAGCACTTTTTTGTGTGTCAAAGAACGTGTGAGCATCAGATCATCAAGGAGGTAATTTATTCCTCCTAGATTGTTTTCGAATGGCGACAGCAAAGACTCAGACGTCTAACCCAAGTTAAGAACGTAAAGAAAAAAAAAACTAGAAAAAATTGAATTCCCTATTCTATTTGTCAAAGTCCAATTTTTCCCACATCGAATTAGTCCCTTTGATATGAAAGGTTTTTACAGAGGACCTTCTGACCAATGAGGGGCTTTGTACCTACTCCTTCAACACTGTAAGCACACATGCTTTGCACAAGCTTCTTGTGGGGTATCGATTGCACAAATATCCTAGTAGTCTAACATTCTTTGTCGCTATTCAAACACTCACCCGGTGTACTGTACACCCAAAGCCTCTTCATTTAACCCACCATTTCATGTCTTCTGCCTCAACATGACCTTTACGTTGAGGAAAATAATTTATTCCATTATTTCGTGATTGAATTCTATCAGCAATACACACGTAATCCAATCCAGGAATTGTTTGTAACATGTTCTTGAAATAAAATGTTTACTCGAATACCAAAACGTAAATATTACGTAGTAAAACGTAGAAATACGCTAAATGATGTCGCATGTTTTTATGATGTTTGGCGTTTTGACATATTTAAGAAAAGTCGCAAAATCTCGACGGAGTTATGAGTTATGATTACACAAATTAAACACTTATCGGAAAAATCATCAAGTCTCAGAGCTGTAGTCGAGGTACTCATGTCGAAAGTACGCACAACTAATCTTATCTTCTCCACCAAGCAAGTTCGACGAGACGACTCCATAATAGTACGTCAATTCATTGTTATGATTTGTTCTGATTTTTCTAGTACTGAGGAGTTACTGACCAAACAACTCATCCCAGAGATATTGATGTATCTCGGCGTGTCGGTGTGGCGGTATGGAGTGTCGTGTCCGATAGAGTGATTCATGGATTATCGCTCGGAATTATTTATAAAATGTGATTTGCTTATGCCCATGTATACGTATACTCAACGTTGTGTTGTATGTCAAGTTACACAAAATAAGCGCTACACGACTCTGGGAGAGATTGAGGAAAAGTACTGAACGGTTGGTGTAACGAGGGTATTGTTGTTTGTATTTTTTTTTTCTTAAGTGTTCAGCAATAGATTGTTTGCACTCTGGGAATAGGAATTACTTTGTTATCACAGACGTAAGCTGAAAATGTGCAATTGCATTACCTTGGTACACAACAAAAAAAAAAAAAACAAGCGTCAAGATGCGTACCATTGAGTTGTTTTTATTTAATGAAAGCGCCTCTAGGGATGCTAAAAACTAAAAAAATGGGTACCTATTGAATTTATTTCTATGGAAACGGTCCCTAAAACAAAGAAGGAGCTAAAAAAGCACTTTCTGTTGCGCATAGTAAGAATGAAAACAACTCGCAAATGTTGTTCCAAAAATAAAAATCATTTGAGGAGGGAGGAGTTACAGTTGACTCAATAAATAAAAATTGTTCAGGGAAGGAGGAGTTGCAGATGATTTTAATTCAATGCATGTTTACTGAAGCGATATTAGAGCGTGAGCCCCTTCAATTCAATCTTTTTAAGAAGGGAGGAGTTATAGTCAAGTCATAGCTTTCTACATTAGTTTGGTATTAAAGCGGATAAGATTTTGTTTATTACTCATAACAACAACAAATAACGTTTGGATATTAAAAAAGCCTCATTCAAAGTTTTTAGATATTGTCAAAAACACTGAATAGAAATAGCCTCTACCGGATCATCAACCTTACGCAAAACCAAGTGTTGTGTAAATTTAATTGTTTTAAAACTTCACAGCAATAGATATAGAGTGCAAGGCAGCCGTCAAATGTGTTCCGACAAAAGATAGATTCAAATTATTTCGCAAATACAGTAACCAGAAGAAACCTATCAAAACCAGTGACTAGACTATGTAAAAGTTTATTTTTTTAAAAACTTGTTTGTAAAAGTGCCTAAATCTATGACTAAATCAAAGATTGCTATATTTGTACGCGTAATGCTTGTCGAAAAATGTTTAAACTGAAGCCATTTGTAAGGCTTTGACTGCAAATCGAATTAGTGTGGGAGGAGTCACTGATGAAAAATGCCTTATATGGTTTTTGAAGCAAGTTGCAAAAGTACTTGAAGATATAAATGTGTAAGGTTGTCTCAGATATAAGATTGCCCTATAGTCTAAAAAAATAAAAAACTTCAAGAAAAGCACCAGTGAAATTTTTACAAAATCATTAACAACATTTTTGAAAGAAACCATTTGACGTCTTTTTTTGTTTTAAGTTTTAAAAACTAAAATAATGTTCTCTACTTCTGTAGATTTTGGGAAAAACTCTTCGTCGCGAGTTGGGAAAAACTCTCCGTTACGTCTTCTATGCCGTTTTCTAAGGGGGCCTTATTAAAATCTGATTAGGCTAGGTAATACGCTCACACTGAATCAAAAATTCATTTTTGGAGAAAAAGTTTTGAAGCAGATTTTAGATTGGACATTCGGTTTCACAGATACTTACATTCAAAGTTCAGACAAAAGTGACATGCTCTACAAGTTAAATTTAAGTTTCTCAAGGCATTCTAATACTCGTGACTTTCACAGGTTTTGAAAACAGAAAATTTACAAAAATGTATGGGAAAACTCATGTTCTTGATGAAGTTTTTACGTGTCCTTGATTCGAAGTGCATAGGGCATCCGATTTCAAGAAAAAATATTTGATAATTGTATTGGTTTAAGGAGCGGGGAGTACCACTGCACATTAATCAGTTCAAGTAGGGGGGAGTACCGTTGAGCCACAATCAGTTTAAGGAGGGGAGAAAACCACTGAGCACAGTTTTGTTAAAAGTTTGAAGACATTAGACAACTGTTTTGACAAATTTATTCTTTGTAATTTTATGCTTTTGAAACATTTTAAAACACGCTGTGTTTTCGGTTAATTTTCAAAATAAATAAGTACGATTTTCATTTTAACTTTTTGAACAAAGAAAAGTCAGCTTCAATGAACCATAAAAACTCTTATTACAGCTTATGAGCGTGTGGAGGAGGCAACGATCGAAGGAAGGCTTCGAATACAAGTTTTTAAGGATTATTTGGCCTCAGATTGTATAGAAGGAAACACTTTAATTTTGTTAAACAAAAAAAATAAACAAAGTGTGCTGAGCAATATTGTGACTCGTGGTCGGAATGGACAAAAACACGTGTCAACCTAAATTTTCGATTTAATTAGGTTTAAAAAACAGAGCGAAGGTTTGGTTAAGGCCTAATCTATTTGCTAATTTTATAAGCTTTACATTGACGAATTTTTATACACTTTTGAAAAAAAAAAAAGTGAAAATCTTTAAAGAGGGCGTCCTCTGCGAAAATTTAAGTTAAGTTAGGAACCGCTAAGTCTAATTTATTCCTAAGGGGAGAGGAGTTACTGTTGAGCCAATTTTCGATAAATAAAGCATTTATATAAAACTATAGTCTATAGGCGGCACTTCAAACTGAAAAAAATTGCTCTGGAGCCAGTCATTATTATAAAGTCTGTAGTTGTAATTGTTAATTGTTGTAATTTTTTTAATATTAAATTAAATTTTATATGACTCAGCGTTAGGGGCCGCTTCCAATATAAGCAACGATATGTTCGGTTGACTTTTGAATAAAAGTAGTTACTCTCAGTTACTCTCAAGTAGTTACTTACAGTCGTCGACTTAGGTGCGCTCTAGAGATTAAATTAGGAAAAGATCGTCTTTGGCTAAGCGTCTTTGCTAAATCTTTGCCTAAGGACAAATAAAAAATAGAGTAAAAAAAACATTCGTAAATTTTATGAGTGTTTCGACAACGATGATTATATGAGTTTGTTTTTGACAATCTGCACCGACACAGACAAAAAATAGTTCTTAGACTTCCCATATTGGTTGCCTAAAAACAAAGAAAACGAACCAGTGATACAACTTCCTGTTTGCCAAGATCAATTAACTTTCTAAGGCGGTCTTTTTGGTGGTAAAATTAGGTAAAATTGAAGGTCGTTAGCTTATATCATCGATTTATTGACTTCTTAACAAGTGCGCGTGTTACCCATAAGACTGGAAAGAGGTAATAGAAAATTATTTAAACAAATTTTCCTTATAATCTTTAGCACTCATACAGAGTCTAAAAATACAACCCCTGAGCTATAAATACCGACGACTGTTAGAAAGCTATTTTCTGCACTTGCATATTAAAATCAAACTGCAGAAGGACAGCTCTATAATTTATGGCAACATGTAATTGTTTGGTTAGTATAAACTTATTTCTGGACATCGGAATACACTGATGTAATGATAAAAGTCTAAAACAATTCAACCGTGTTCGACAATTACTATGAGACTATATTTAGCACACAAAATAGTCGCGGCCTTGGGCTTTTTAGTGACACACATGTCATTAATTTTTGTGCGTTTCAAAAAGCCAGAAATCGAGATGGGGACCCCTTTGAGTGACGGGAGGAAACATATAGTTTATGGTAACGAGGGAATCGATTTAATTGTTTTTTTTTTTTTTCAGGGGACATTTTTCGGTTTATGTTATTATTATTTGGTGACTTTTAGGATTATAGAAAACACAGCAAGGAAACAAATGAGCTAATTGCTGCTCACTGGTACTTTGAAGAATCCTAGCAAATATAGTAAGAGATCCGCACACCACATGAAAATCGCAATTGTATGTTCTGAACTAACCAAGTGGATGGGAAAATCTCCCCAAGGATTGGAAAATGCTCAGTTTACATACTAAAAAAAACTAGCCTTAAATTTTTGTTGCAAGCTGTCGAAAACACCCAAAATGCGGTCACTGTGCTTTGGGACTGTAACTCGGGACGCTTCAGACTAATTACTTAATTATAAGGCATATAAAAACGTAATACCTACCCTACCGAAGATCCATCACTTAAATGTCTTGAACTTCAGTCGCAGACGTTTATTAAAAATAAAAATATTCCCGACTCAAATTATAAAGGTATCACATGTGAGCATGCAACCTATATCAAATTTGTATACATGCGTCATTCGTAACATTTCAAGCTGTCAAGTTGTAAACACATAAATAGAAAAGATTTTGTTTGAGACATTTTTAAATGTTGGCACGTTTTCTAAGACTAAAAGAAAAATACAAGCCCACAAGTATATGCTTAGTATTATCTTGTGGATTTATCTCAGTGCAGGGTTAGTGCGTATAGCACCTAATCGTGCGACAAGTATTTAGAATTGTAAACAAAATTTAGTTTTTTTACTTTGGAACGCGGTCGAACGAACGTACGTCAGCTTATGAATAAATGAGTCACAAGTCTTAATTTTCATTTAAAACAAATGAAAAGCGTCAATACTGTGATGCGACTTAGTAACAGGTATCTATCATCGTCGAAATACTTTGTTAAGTTTTAAGTTTTCTGCATAATAACTTGTGACTAATATTCACGTCAGGTGAAAAAAGTTCACGCAAATAGATCTCTCATCATTGTTACGCAACTACTGTTAAGAGTAGAAAAAGTTTGAGGTGCAAAACCGATTTTACACACGGCTAAAGCACAGATCTGTAAGCTGGGACGAATAGGCGAAGTTAAATTTACGATTTGGATAAATTATTTCAGGTTAATAGAATTGCACAAAGAAACTATTTAAAACCAGTGTTCAGAAGTGTTATACAGCAGAAAAGTCTAGAGTTTTGTAATATGTGTAAGATAATGAGTCTCTAAAGTGAAATCACTTAATCTGGCAGGAGACGTCATATTAAGAGTTCAAAACTGCCTTAGGTCTTCTGGCCTACATTGACGAAATGGGGATTAAACTCCCTCACTCATTGGCTGAAATACAAACAAAAGTTATGACAAGCGATCGTCTTTAGTGAGGATGTTGCGAGCGTATATCTGCAAGTTATGTGTTGCAAGGAAAAGCAAACTTTTCGACCCTTGCTAGTCTAGTCTGAGCTTCTTCAAGCCACTATAAGAGACTATTTGCCCTTTTTATTGAGCTCTACCCCTTTAGAGACCTTTTTTTAGTTTGGGATCCAAATGCGGAATGTGTCAAAGTTATTTTAATAAAATCCTCCTTTCAAAATTATGCTTAGCAAAATTTTGAAAATGTTACTCTACAAAAGCGATACAAATTTTACTGTAAAAATAGAATTGCAAAAATGACAGAATTCGGTTACTAATAAATTTATCTGGCTGAAGTTTCAAAAAGCAGAATTCTCAAGCGCATTTTTTGCAGAAAGAAAAGGCAAAACTTTATTTAAAACGTTTGAAAATATGCAGTAACTCCTCCCTACCTAGGATTTATTTTAACCTATTGATAGTGGGTTCGTTCGGGAATCTTAAAGGCGATACAAATTTCGTGTAAAAATTAAATTGGAAAAAAACGAATTTTGATTATACTTATAAATAAAGCGACTCAAAGCGATTCAAAGAGAAGAATTCTGAAAGGCTTTTTTTGAGAAGGAGTAGGCAGAACTATGATTTAAAAACGTTTTGAAGTATAAAGTAACTCCTCCCACCTTGCAATGATTTTTTTTATTTATTGACAGTGGAAATGTTTTTCCAAAAGATTTTGAAATGTCACTTCAGATCGATTCAGTTTTTCTTTGTGATAAACAAAATTGCAAAAAAGCAGAATTTATTGCTGTCAGAATTTTAAAAATTATGATTCTGTAAAACTGAATTTTTTATTGCGCGAAGGCAGAACTTCGACCTAAAAACTTTTTCAAATATGAAGTAACTCTTCCCATCTTAACAGAAATTATTTTTACCAATTAATAGGCGGTCTGTTTTATAAAATGTTGTAGATATCACTTTACAAAGCTATATAAGTTTTGTAAAAATTTAGTTTTAAAAGAAATAAAATTTAATTGCTTAAAAATGTTTCAGATTTTCAAAAAAAAAAAAACAGAGTTATGAAAACCTTTTTTTTTTTTTGTGCGAAAAGGCAAGTTATGAAGTAACTCCTCCAATCTTATCAGGAGTTATTTTTACCTGTCGATAGGAATAAGGAGTATGTTCTACTGTGAACATTAAAGAGTCTTGCCCTATCCTCATGCTCTTCTTCCGAAAAATTTTAACCATGGCTTAAAGCTCATCATTTGTTCGTTCAACCGCACCGCAAACCTATTTTCATTTAGGATAATTACGAAGCTCGAACGCAGTTAAAGATAAAGAGATCGTGCCGTAGAAGCGATCGCCTTTACTCTGCTATCTTGCAGGAAGTCACTTGACGCACAATTTTTCGTGGTATACTAAGTACTTAGCATGGAAGTGAAATCCAAAAAGTGATTGTCTAAAAACAAAAAAAACTGATTGAATCAAAGAGGAAGGAATGAAAGAGGAATATCAGAGCAAAGTTAGACTATTTGGAACTAGTCAATACATACAATGTTGCGTATGTTTATTTTTCGAAATCTTTTTACCACTTCGTTTGTCATAGAGAACGTACAAGACTTTGGCATTTAATAAGCATTAACCTATGAGCACTTAACCTATCCAAATTTTCATCTGTTTAGTACAATTTTTTAAGAAATACTTAAAAGAAAAAACTAAAAGTTCAGCAAAAACTTAAACGAAAGTCTTTCGTAGAGTTGCTCTTCTGTTTCTGTTGCTTCTTAAGTTACGAAAATTTGAGCAGAAACAAGCAGGTCTAACTGTTTGCTACCAAGAAAGTGCTTAACGAGAGGAAACATGTTCACTCAATACTCAATATGGACACCAGTGGTTTCATGTTTATAATGCTGGTACTTTTTCAAAATACATAAAATGGCTTCAAATTTATTTTAAAATTCTGTTGCTATTGCAAAAGGAAAAATACGTCAGTAAAAAAGAAAATCTCCATAAAAACTTCTCGCGTTTTCTCCCAGATAAGTCCCCTTAAATATTTTTTAGTAAATACTGTAATTTTTGACATTTTTCTCACGGTTTGTGTCAAAAAATTTGCTTACAAAAGTCTGCTTTTAAACTTATGATTTACAAAATTCTGCCTTGCGAAATTCGGGAAAATGTCACAAGGCAGAATTTTCCTATGCTGATTTTGGAAAGCAGCATACTAATAACCATGTTAAGCTGAAGAGGCAAAATTTTTCTGGACAAACTTCGCCTTCACTTTTTCCCCCCACAAAACGGAATTCTGCTTCAGTCTTTGTTTCTGTTAAAAATTATATTTTCTGTTTTCGGCGAAACAAGTCACCTAGGATTTGTCTTGGTAGCATAATGTAGACGTTTTCTTTAGTCCCGTAGTTTCAAAAATAATTCTCTGTCATCGATTGTTTCTGGTGCAAATGCATAGAATACTGCTTCCACTATTTACTTATGTTCAAAACAAATTTGAAATTAGTTTTCAATTCTATTAAAAATTGTAATATCTGTTTTTTTTATTGACAAGGCTTCTAGGCATGTTGTTAACTCAGCTAAAAATTAAGTCGCAAGCGATTGTATAGTGACAGTCTCTAAAAAACAATTGTTTCAAAATTCTTTTGCTGTCTTGAAGTCTTATAACTGGAAACAATTGAAGACCCTGTCTTTCAGTTTCAGTTAAGTTACTCGAAATGTTCCTGCTTCTGATTCAAATTTAGTCTAAGTTTTTGTGATTTTATTTTCTGTTTACTTTTTTTTTCGACAGACTATAAGCTTGTTTTAGTTAAATATTTAGGCATCTTGTTGCAGTCAAAAAAGTAAAAAGTTAATATTAAACAAAAAGAACAAATTTTATCGCAATTTCGATTTGCCCAAATAATTTTGCCGACGACTTTATATTTCAGTTTCTGTTGCAAACGCATAGAATTCTGGTTCAACTTTTATTTCTTTTTTTATAACGAGGTATCTTGATTTGTTTGAGTTAATTAAAATGGCTGATAAAGAAGTCTCAACATGCATAGAAATATAAATTTCTATTGCAAATTTAGTAGATTATGCATTCTGCTCTAGTTTTTTAGCAGCTCTGGCGAAAATTCAGTTTCTGTTGTGAATATATGGGATTCTACAAAGGAAATCTGCTTTAGTTTTTTATTTGAAGTCGGCTTCATTTATTTTATTCACTTATTGCGACTGAGTCCTCTCAACTATCCTAAAAATTCAGTTTCAGGTACAATTGTACGGGACTCTGCTTCCGTATATGTTTCTGCTCTTAATGGCACGTCAACTAAGCTTTCACTGAATTTTCCTAGTCTGAGTTCTATTTAAGCTGATAACATTTGTGCTTCACCTAGAGACGGATTTGTTGTGGCTGATGTATGCAGCCTTTTTGTTAAAATCAGTTTCAGGGACAAAAATTAGAACGACTCGAAGGAGTTTACCTAAACATGGCACCTTAGTTGTTTACTTAAGGGAAGTTTTTGAATTTTTAAGATTGTGATTGTAACTAAGGACAACGATTCCACGTAGTTTTACATTTCCAGGCTCTGTTTAACATAAATTTAACAGTTTTTCAATTCAAGTTGTTTCGAATATGGGTCCATGTACGTGTTTCTTCCCCAAGACTCAGGGTATTCCGATCTGGGAAAAAGTTGTCACTTTTGGAAGGAGTTCATTCACGTGAAGATGACGTGCATTTTCAAGACTATGAAGAGATTCGTTTCAGTGCCTGGTTCGTGTCCTGACTAATTGTTCTACCTATTGGAGTACTTTTTTGCTAAAGAATATTTTAAGTCAACTATTTCTCATAGAAGTTGAAATATTATCAAAATAGGTGTGGAGTTCATGTCAAAAGGCTAATGTAATTTTTTTTATGATTTCTATCTTCTCATCTAACAAAGGTTCATCATTGCCATCAAAAGAACTAAGTACATCAGTTTAATGCCCGTTTTTAGGTACACTTTCACTGAACAAAGAGTCTCTTGTTGTTCCCACGGGTGTTGCGCCAGAAGAAATTATGTTGAAATACGAATAATTTACCACTCATGACTGGGTCGCACCTTAAATGACTAATTTACCAACGATTTCGTATAGAGTCTTCCAGCGAAGAAGGCTTATTTGCATTGCTTCGTCAGACCGATAACGAGCATATCTTAAAGAACAGGGGAATATTTTACACCTTTCTTATAGAGGATATGAGAAATCTGTTAAGTTCTTATAGCGAAATTTAAAAGGAACCAAATTAGACCAGAGCAGACGACCTTGAGCACAATCGCTTCGGCTATGCGTCATGAGTACAAATTTTACGAGTACTTTTATCCATCTCCTTTGTGGAGCGTCATAAAATTTAATCAAACTGTCTTCAATTTAATCGGCGAATAAAAAGTATATTTTTTTTTTATTTTTGCTTAATTCATTGATTACTCTTGAGTGTATACGTACATTTGGGTTGAGTGTTTCCTCCTTCGCACAGATTGCTATAATCTCATCAGCATCCAAAGGAAGAATTATCTGCTTTGCAGAATAAACACTTCCATCGAGTGTACAGTATTTTATCAAACACACACTCTTGCTGTTTCGAAATAATTTATGAATTTATCTAGAAAAAAATTCGGTTTCTTTATCCAGATTCGAGAGTGTACGATATGCGGGTGTTTTCTGCTTGAGGATGGTGCGAAAAAAAAGTATCTCGCTTGTTTTTTTTTTAAGTATGTTTTACACACTTGGCTGATCGTATAAACAACTTTATCGGATGTGGTCTTGTGTTTTGCACTGTATCAACCCACAAGGGTTGTGGAGGATAATTTTTATATTCACATTAATTACCGCATAATGAGCCATAGATACTCATCACAATGACACAATACTTTGGGCTTTGTTGTGTATGTAAAACTTTCACAAAAAAAAATGCAAATTACTTCAATATAACACTAAATATAATCTAGCTTATCACACACTTATTTTTTAGCATTTTTTTTTATATAATTTCAATGAAACTTGAAACTGAAACCATTTTCTCACATTTCTCGGTTTCAACGGTTATTCTACCTATACTGAGGCGGGCGTTTGGTGTTTTAGTAACGAAAGAATTTCGCGTTTCGATTCGAATTTTCTGCTAAACGGAAAAAATATCCAGTTCTTGGTGGTAAAGTATCGCAACCAATTCGCATTGCTCTATCCGTTTGCGATCGACGACACAACCAACGACGAACGACGACGATGTGAGATGCGATCAAAACAACAATTCGTTCAGAGTGTAGTTAAGATGAAAAGATACTTTTTTTCATTTTGATTGAACGAAAATTTTTTCGAGTATAAGACGAGAAAAAGTTAAATTAAACAAAAGGATGGAAATGAAAATAAAAAAAATTGCAATCTAACGTCGCGCGCGTTCCGCACTTCAATGAGCCGCGAAGAATGTGTGTTTTCTTCGAGTTGTAGTGAGCAGCTCTCTTCCTTCGCCGACTTGCTGTTGGCTGGTGAGGCTCTCTCTGACGGGTTAGCAGCTTAGTTTGCGTTTATATTTTTTCCTTGTCTTTTGATGTATCTGAGACTGCGTATCTATTTGTTTAGGTAAGAAGGTGCGGCGCGGCGCGCACTGACGAAACCAGTACACACGGGTATTTCGTTTTGACGAAGAAAATACGCCCCGAACGTCATTCGAAATATTGTTGCCTCTGAACGCGAATAAAAACGAAGAGAATATCAAAATGACAGCAGCTGAATTGAACAAGCGCTAATCAAAAATTGGACGAATTGCTTGGCAAGAACAACAACAACACTCTTGCTTTAATTAAATTAAGTTGATTTGGGTTCTCTTTGGTGAAACTTGACGAAGCATTAAATGCCTGCCTGTATACAGGTTTTTCTCTTTGTGAATCCAAACAACAAGTGGATTTGACGCTATAATGTTGAGTGTATCGTGTATGGCTGATGAAGTGAAGGTGAAGAGCCAAAAGGCGACCAATTTTATTCTGGTGGTTGGTTAAGTGGCACTCACGCTCTCTCTCTCGCTCGATGTACCTATCTCCGAGACTCTATAGTATTCGCTTTGGTATGCAAACAAATTAGTTTTTTGTTCCTCTTTGTGATGGCTGCCATTGTGAGGAGGAAACAACAATATCGTACACAAGATATGCGTATATTTTCGATGGCATAAGGTATTTCGATAGAGTTGCCATCGTAGCTAAGCGAAAAATACACAAAAACAGTAATATGAGTTCTGTTTTTACATTTAGGTTTTTAAGAACGGCTAAATAAATCAACCGTTAAAAGATGTAAGAACACCGCAAAATACCTTTTTGAGATATTAAGTAACTCCTCCCACCTTATGGTGAGTTACTAAATGGTGTTTAAAAAAAAAAAAAATTGTTTCTCATATAAAGCAACCTACTAAAAACAAATTCCGACACAAGACCATTCAACAACTCTTGGATAGTATTCCCCAGTATGCCGACTTTAACTAATAACATTGAAGCTTCCTTCTCGTTAGTAAACACAAAACAAACTTGCAGCAAAATATAATAGCATCGCGCAGTTTTGATATTATAAGTAACTCCTCCCACCTTCCGAGCAATTACTCGAGGGTATTTGATGACCGATTTCTATTACGTTTTATTAAGTTACTCACAGCCAACAACCTGAACAACCACAAAATCTGGGTAGTATCTCCTTAGATTGGGTCGAATTTTTTTTTGCCGATATCGACTCTAGCTTTTGTTGGACGGGATAGACGATGGTGATGAAGGTCTATTAGACCCAGTCTGCGATTTGTCCACCAACCCTTAGATCTATAGTAGAAATTCTCGCCAGACTGCAAACTTTACAGGAAAGCATAATAACAGCACTTTTAGAGCCATACTTTCATCGATTTGAGATAAGGTCTCTTGATAAGGTTCATTGGCGTTGAACCAACCCATAAAAATACGCTCTGTTATCTTATTCTGAGGCAAAGTAACTCCTCCCTTCTTAATCAAACTAAAAGATTGAGCAATATTGTGGTAACTATTCTTGCACGCATCTCAATCTTAGGGAAAGAGTGAAATAGCAAAAATTACTAAAGAACATTGGACCAGTATGTAATTTCAAGCCTGACTGACAAACCCATTAAGGTAAAATAAAGGACAGGTAATAATCGTCTGCTCGTCTTTTTTCTTGCACACAAACCTTGAATATCACAGTTTACAATGGCATTTAAACAGAAGTGTGTCGCGAAATGTTCCCTATTAAAAAAATCTACACAGTACCTTTTTAATAACTCCTACCTTAGTCTGTAAATCCTCTCCTTAAGTAACTCCTCCCACCTTAAAGGAAGTTACATTCATACGTTTTCTCACAATTTTCATGGTTTAAGAGCACAGCAAACGTCAGCATCTAGTTATAGCACGGATTTTTTTTAAACCCTCATCCTATTGGCGATGAAGGATAAGATCTTCAATACGAGCTTCAACGGCAATGAATCGAGTTCAAAGTTTTTAGTGAAGCGAAAGAGAATCCTGGTCTTTGCTATTAATAGTTTTGCCCCTATAGACTAAATTATTACCACAAAAACAGTTTTCCTATAATATGAAGTAGCTCCTCCCTCCTTACTAACACCGACGTAAACTATAGTGCGCACCATTATTTTATTAATTGCTCGTGCACCCACTTCAATCCAAGAGAAAGTGTAAAAAGGATAAGTTTCTGAAGAGCTGCAGTTGATGCAGTATTGATTTATGGTAGGAGAGCTGGACAGGTAAAACTCAAGTCGGATAATAGTTTTCTCCTCATTTTCGACCCCACTTTTTTCTTCAACGGAAAACATTAATAAAACTTTGAAGAGCACTAACCGATGGGATAGAAGTTTGTACAACTATTAAAAAAAACTTAGATGGAAAAATGGTAATTCTAGTCTGGTGACAAAACAGATTTTGCAAAAGTTTGATCATAAACACTCAGGCGTTCGATCGCCCCCAATAAATAAAATAACTCTTACAATCGGTCTGAATATTACAGCCAGACAGACTGTCTGATAGTCAAGGATTCAAAAGCCTAGGTGTATATTGTAATGACTTTTGACCACTTTCCACCTTCCGTGCTCATGACACTGCAATCATCTCTAATTTTGCTTGTCTTCCAGTGACGTTCTTTTTTCATAAGCCGCCACGTTACGATTATAGAAGATCATCTTCAAATATTTGTTTTAAGATAAGAAGTAACTCCTCCCATCTTACTGGGGTAACTAACTGGGGTAACTAGGACATCATAGCAAAGTACTTCTGAAGCAGTCATAAAAAAGACCAGACTATATTTTCTCAGTTACTTACATCAGATTATTTTGAGGTGTGAAGTAACTCCCCCCTCTTATTGTGAATTACTATAGAGACCCCAGTAGTGATTACCCTTTTTTCTACAAGAGAGTTGGGCACATACAAGAAAAGCTTGTAATTTTATCTTGTTTTTTGTCAAAGGATCTGCTGTCATGTGGTGGGATTTCCCAACTGGGCAGAGCTTGGTTATTAAGTCGGTTTTTTATAGCTGGAAAAATACATAAAGTAGTTTCACTTCAATAACATTTGCAGAAACTTCTTGTTACGTGAGAGGTAACTCCTCCCAACTTACAGGGGTTACTCTCACCCCAGGACCTTAGGGGTCCTAACATTTTTGTTGTAACATTGGACTTTAGTCACGAAAAAAAGAACAACATAGTTTGTAAGTTGCATCGAAATAATGTTTTTAAGAAGCGAAGTAACTCCTCCGCCCTTATCGTGAACACCATAAAAGTTTCTGTAGTGACAATGTACTTTTTTCTATGAAGCAGCTGAACACGTGCAAGAAAATTTGTTCATTATTGTCATTGATCCAACTAATTTGGATCTGTGATCTGTGTTTAATTCTGTTCTGGGATAAGGTCTATTGGCATGGCAGTTTTGCATAGCTTCAAAAATAACGTCTGCAAACATGAATTTATAAGACGAACAGTGGCTTCTCTCTCCATGAAGTTTTAAAGAAGTAAAGAAATTCCTCAGTCAGTCCTTGTTATACTTTTTACTACATAAGAGAAGGAAAGCTTCAAGAAAAGGTAAATGAACTTGAGTCAGAAAAAAAGCTAAAAATCTAGAGAAGTACATTTTTCTTCTTCGTGAAGAAGTCGCAGTCTTGTGGCGCAGTTGCCAAGTGGTTTACTTAAATAACACTGCAAGTACGTACTTTTTTTTTAGAAAATGTGTAACTCCTCCCACCTTACAGCGATGAACTAAAAAGCGCTTAGTGTTAAGTTCAAGTGTTCACAGATTAAAATTCTTGATTGGGGCATGATTCACAGTTAGGTAAAATTTTCTTTATCCAGTGTACAATGTCTTTCGAAAATAGTGATTTCAGGTGAATTAATCCCCTTACTCACTCGCAATCTCAAAGGCCATTGAGTACATCTAATACTCTTATTATGCTTCAAACATCGATTGTCATATCTTTGCCGATATAATTTCTACTTATCGGACTTGTGCTGACTACAAAAATGTTTCAGCTGACTGCGAAGACGTTTTAGATTTGCGTCATATTTGCGATTGGCAAACACATAAACATCTTCCTCCCGCGTTCACATGACTTGTTATCTGGCAAAAATGAAGCTTCGCTGAGACGGTGCCGACGTCCGCAAACTACAATCAAACTCAAACAATTGCAAAAGTTTATATGTACCCATTTCCCAAACACGACGAAAAAAAAAAAACGCCAGATACAAAATTACATTTGAATTTTATTTTATCGGTGTGTATCTCCATACCGCCCGCTTGCCATTCTACACAATAACGAATGGGGAAAAAAAACTTAAATTAATTATGATTTATTATTGCAATTGTCAAAGTTTAAATATTTGATAAGCTTGTGCAGGATTTCAATTTAAACGGGTCGCTTAGCGCACAGCTCCGTCAGGTTTTCGACCTTTTCACACCAAATTAATATCTCAGACCGAACTTGTACGAATTATTTCGTACACGATACATCTTATGGCTCGTTTCGTTTGCATAGTTTCCATTCAATTCAGTGTGACGGTCATTCCAAAGTTAATTTAAATTCTTCTCGATTTATCCATGAGGCCAATTCACTGGGTCTTTACTCTTGCTTTGTATTTTTTATTCCACCTACGGATATTCTGAAGCTTATATAGAGGTGTACCTATCGTGTAAAGAAAGAGAAATCCATACCGCGGCGTCGGCGGCGGGCGGATTGCAAACAAAGTAGAAACAAAATGAGCTTTCAAAAGTCGTCGTCGTTGCTGCGGAATTAAGTGTCACGTTGACTCTAATAACGATACCAAGCCACCGAGCTAGATGGAAGACGAGAGACACGATCAAAAACCATGTAATTCCATTTGGAATTGCTATCGTATCTGGGATGGACTCTCCCACAACTAAGTGACACGTGAATACAGACAAACTGTACTCATTTGAGTTTTATTGCAAAAAAGCAGCGTAAAAGGTCAATCAATTAGCTTCGTGATAGACAACCTGCTTATTGACTTTTTTCTTGTCACCAAAGGGTATAGGCTTTGGAAGAAATGTCAACAGTCGACGCGACTTAAAAACAGCTTTGATGCAAACATTTTGTTTGAACTTTTCCTAGGCGCTAAGAGCATTATACCATTGCGTGATACTGTTTGCCTTTTCGGGTGTACCCAACTCAAACGTTACCAACAGTTGGGCATCAGGTGACGAAACTGCTGTTACTAGAAGAGTTTTATCTTTTACCAATAGTCAGTCAACTTTCTAAAGCCTAAGATCTTTTAATTCAAAGGGTTTTCAAAAACGCTTTAACCTAAAAAGGTAACATAACTGGTTACTTGCTTTCAATATAAATAAAAACTACACAAGACAGAGACTTTTTCACGGCAGGCGTACGACACGGTTACACTTATACGGTGGCGTACGGTACGACTAATGCGATGAGATGCCTTAAGGTTGCATATTTTCTCCCATTCTTTTTTCCTTTTATGAAAAGTCTTCTTTCCTTTAAGTAAGTCCTTCATCGACAAATTCAGTAATTTCGAAGAAGAAAATCGTATGCCCGCCCAAGTCATGAACGCGATACGAGTGAAACTGTTTAGTCGGTGCTTTTTTCATAGAAGAAAAACAAAAACCTTAAAACCTTAAAAGAAACATTTGAATCAGGCATGTGAAACCTACCGGACAGGGTGTACAGGAATTGTAGGCAGGATAAATTGCAATTGTGCTCCAAACCATCAAGATCTCCAGCACCTGCCCAGACATGAAAGCTAAACTCTCAAGAAATGTAAACTTATGTAGAAAGGGTTTTTTCCGAGGCTTTTGTTTACAGATGAAGCCTGACATTTTCCGCACATAAAAGTCAAAAAGCGTAAACTTATGAAAGGCAATCAGTCGAGGATGCTTGGCGAGGATATTTGAAATTTATTGACGTTAAGTATCATTTTTGCTGATTGATGTAGTTTTCTGCACTTGCCCATACATTGTAGTTTTACTCACAAAAAAAAGAATATAATGGAAAAAACACGACACATTGCCAAAATATTTAAAAAAAGAAAATCTGCCTTGGGCAAAAGACAATTTTGGATCCAATCAATGGTTGTCTTTCCTGCACCTACCCAAACATGAGGGTTTAAGTGAGCACAAAAATGTAAAAAAATAATAAAAGTAAATCAAGTAGTCAATTTCGTGTGTTTCAAACCTATTCTTTTCCTGCACGTCCAAAAACATGGGATTTTAACTCTCAAGTGTGGCGTTCTCTCCACATGCCCGTACATGGAAGCTGAACGCTCAAAAATATAAAATAACGAAAAGCATGACAGATATTTTCAGGATATTTTAAGCTGGTTGTGATGAAATTTTATTTAAAAGTAGATGAAACGAGTAGATGAAGTGTTCTGCTTCCTGCACCTGCCCAGCCATGCGGTGGTGTAAGGTTAGGTTAGGTTAAAGTGGCTGTCCAATATAAAAAAAAAACCCGAATCGCTTATATCATTAAAGGTCCATCGTTGTGAACCAACTGAATCTGAAAGTTGCGCCTACTCGTTGTACCAATTTGAGCTACTAATAGAGCGTGAGGGGCATATTGAGGCTCAAGTGTCCCGTGGAGAACCATTTATGATGAAGATTTCGTTTCTGATAGAGACCGAGCACGTCTGGGGAAGGAGATGTGTGGTCTTTTCCTCCTCATTCATAACAATAAACACCAAACACTAAAACATGCATGTCTATCTGACAGTGTCCTATATTGACACCGATTATAGCCTAATGTGCGATCTATTAAGTGCCATCAAATTCTTAGAATGTCTATGACCCAGCTGTAGCCAAATCTGTTGCTATAGCCACCTGCCCATCTAAGATTTATTTATTCCCTTGCTTCTAGCCTTGCGATGAGCTTGAATGTGGAGATTCCTTTACCTAAGGAGGCTTTTTAAAACTAGATTGAGAGATTACGTCCTAGTTTGGGGAGTATGTCAGCCTTTTCTGCCAGTTTCCTGGAATATCGTTATGTCCTGGCGAGTCAAAATGGATCCGACATCTCCTTGAGAGACCACCGGGAGTTTAAGACTGCTTTTGAGTTTATAGAACCCTCTTCCAGGCAATTGATGGCCACCTGACTGTCCGAAAAGATAAGTATATTTTTGGCGTATAGAACGTTTTCTTACGCCCGGTCAAGACTTTCTTGATCGTCCTTATTTCTGCTTGAAAACCACAGATTGGGGAGACGGAAGCAGAGACTAAAATGTTGTCTAACTGAGAAAACGCCATAGTAAAACCCATCACTAGTTTTTGATCCGACACGGTGTAGAAATGGATTGATTACCTTCCAAGGAACGCAAGATCAGCCCAAGGGGTTCTAGGAGGAATGGTGATCTGGAAGTTTGTGTCACTTAAATTAAGTTTTGGCGGGGTTAGTGATACGAGAATTTAACTCTGCTAAAATAATTAATTCAAAACTTTCCATGCGTAAAAACTTACGGGAGCCTAATAAGTTGTTCAGCACTTACCCAGACAAGGGAGTTTAACTCTCAAGAAACATAAACTTACGACAGGCATGATTTATTCCGATTATGTTTCAAAGACTTTGCCGCTCTTGACGATTGATTATGAATCCCATATGCTGACCGGATTTTTCGGCACTTGCCCAGACATTAACTCAAAACACACAGGCTTGGAGGGCTGTTTTTCAAACGAGAAACGAGTACAAGCAGAGTATTCTTTGTTTCTACGTGCCCAAAAAAAGTATTTTAACCCGCCAGAAACGTAGAATCATTAAAGACATTAAATATTGCGGCGATATTGTCAAGCATTGCATCGTAAAATCGATAGTTGTTTAGTCCTTTCGAGTAGATGCAATGAAGCCTCTATTGCTCCTGCCCAGACATAAGGTCAAATTTATGGTCTGTGTACTCTTTTAAACTGTTTGCTTTGTTTGTGAAGAAAGTGAAGTTGTTGGTGCATAATTTGAAAGATAATTTACGATAATGAAAGGAACAAGAAAAATATACAGCAACCTGCTAAAAAAAATTATGAGCCCAGTTTAATTTTATTTTATCTTAAATGTGGTCCTACAAACCTATTTTTTTTATGGCCAATAACTTCATGTTTATGAGGATAGTTTATGCTCCACTAAATCTTTTGTCCCCTCAAAACAAAACCGTGCAGAATTCTGCCCTCTTTTCTTGTTCCACAATGTCTCTGGTCACCATAGCTCAATTGGCAGAGCATAACCTGCGATAGGTAAAGGTTGCACGGATCATAACCTGCCGGTGAATTCCACACGGTCTTTTCTTCCGACATTTCATCCGCTAGTATTAAAACTCCACTTTGAGGGTTACGAAAATTGTTGTGGTTCTAGTCCTTATAGTAGTCCCTCATATGTGCTTCATGAGCATAGAAACCAGTTTGCATAGAAACATGCGGCCAATTAGACAAATTTCACAAGAAGTGCTGGTGTTTTCTACTCGAATTGTAGCATACTAAACCGTGCAGAATTCCGTCCTCTTTACGTGCTCTACAATGTCTCTATTTGGAATTGAACAACACGTAAATTTTTGCGGTTCCAGTTCTTCTAGTAGTTCCTCATATATGCGCTGTATGCAACCAACAAGCTTGCATAGAAACATGCGGCCAATTGAGACCAAATCCACATGTTGTTTTCCATCAATGTTGTTTTGCACTGGCATTGCATCTGCAGCCTACATTTGATACAAATTCCGGTTAAGGGATGCAGGATTTTGGTGGGACATGCGACATTTAAAATGTCGTGAACTGAAAGAATTACTCTAACTGCAACTTAATATGTTAAAATCACAAAACTGTTGGCTTCAGGGCTAGACGCCTGAGTAGGTTCTCTTCCACGTTCTGTGTACAGATTTAGTCAAAAACAATAGTGGACTGAATATTGGTGCCTTGAATATCCTTGACATCATCAAAAATCGCAGTCTCACACATATTCTTAAGGACACAATCTAAACTCGTTCTATTTATCCAAACAAATGCATCTCATCTATCTTCACAATCCAGCACTTTCAATTGACGATGGCTTTTAAGAATATCAAGATAATTCAAATGTATAATTCAACTTCCAATGATATCCACCCCATGATGCCTCTGTGCGCATATTCTATTCTTTGTAAATTGCTCCATGTCAGAGTCGTTGCGCCTCCGCCCTCCGTTCGGTGACACAAATTGCAATTTGAAAGCAATGCTCTGGCGGCATAATGCAGCTACACGTGTCATCCATTGTCGGTGGCATTTATAAGGCTCCCCTATGTGATTGTCTTGTGTACTTCGACAAAGGATAACACGTGCCGCTCCAAACACTACCTTGTTTGCCATTGAAATTAACATGATAAGCGGTCTCCAAAACACAAGCTAATCTTTTTGGCAATTAAAAATTCATGGCCAGGGTAGTTTTATATGTGCTCCCATAACCCCATATTTAGCCTTCTGACGGATGGACCGGAATGTAACACGAAAATAGAAAGAAAAACAATCAACAAAGTTGCGCCGACAGGGCTGATCCATTTGTCAATGTTTTCCAAAAAATTAGAGACTTCAAGACGATGGATAAGACAAAACCCCGTCATGGTGCGCCATTGCATATTTTTTCAAATTTGTTTTTCGTGGGCGGCCACAGAAATTAGAACTGCGCTAAATTATTTTCACACTTTTGTCGCGTGTCTTAATTAAACTCGCGATGGTTATCGGTCATGTGGGGCGGGATGTAAACGTTAACGAAATCTCCTCTATCTTAATTTCAAAGGGCATCTCGCATCAGTGACAGACTGATGATGGCGAGAATTTCTCTCTCTCTGTCTGTATTTGATTTGGCCTTAGGGCTCTTTCGAGCCATATTATGAATTATGATCTTTGACTGGCAGCCATTTTATTTATTAATTTTTCACGAACGACTGAAATAGATTTTTTATTGCCTAAATTAAATTGTTTGTAGAAAAATCTCATCATCAAAAATGCTCATGATGAACAACCAAGTGATGACGAAAATATTCCCGAATGTTAAATGAATTTGTGGCAATTTAGGAGCGAATAAAATATGGTCCTTAACCTTTGAAGGCCTCGTGGCTGGGGTTTTTTTAATGGAAATGTTGTCATGTTGTGTATGGGTCACATGACGACGAGGGCGATACTTGTTGATTATGCTGCATCCGAGAGGTAATTCAGACTTTTCTGTGGTGGAAAAATTAAGTAATGTGAGGGCTTGTTAGTTGACAAGTGTTTGGCATTTATACTGACACAACCACCAACGTTCACATAAGGTCAAGTCCCTTTGCCTAATCTGTTTGTGAGCCGTGTTTATTATAAGTGTTTAACCTTCCCGCTTTAATTCCCTGAGTGGAGAAAAAATCAGCCTTTACTAACTTACTTAATCATGACAGTTTTGGAAAAATGAGCTCCATGATTCAGTCTAAATTTACGTAGAAGCAAATGTCGCCCTGGAAAGGATTCAGGTTGCTCCTGGAAAATCTGCGGTTTGACCACCAACTGAAAAAATAGTGCGAGGGGTATTGGCTCTATGAAGGCTTTTCTACAAAATGTTTTTTTTCGAGTTCCGACCGATCTGTAAAAATAAACTTAAGCAATTTTTTTTGGCGTATACCAATTGGGAAGCTGCTGTCCAGTCATAAATCCGAGGTCGACACGTGCGGTTCACTTCTATAAATTTTTCCTACCTCAGACTGACCGTTCAATACCATTGCGAATATAAAGGGTCTGCATAAATAAGAAATAGGTCCAAATGCTAATCGCATATTAAGTCTGTGAATTTTTTACACAAACATGCAACCATCTGTTGGTCAAGTGCAAAAAAGTGTCGCATTTAATCGCACGAGCGTCATATGCATGGTGCAACGAAAAGAGGAATCTAAGCTGGGCGAGGACAGATGTTCTTTTTCGGAATTAAGCTGGGGCAGCCCTTTAATGCTCTAAACCTCTTTTAAGCGCTTCCAATCAACATTCACATGTAGTCCATGCGACAACCGCAAACAAACATGTGACTTTCTTACATGCGGTACTCTGCAAGAAAATTTCACATGTCACTGCACAAATTCACAGCTTTACCTGTATTTCACATGCATGCTGCAACGAAAACAATATCTGATGCTGAACGGGACGAGGATAGGTATAATATTTTGGAAGTGAGGAGGTGGACTTAATACATATTCTCCATATCCGGCCTCCTCATAATGCAATCGTGCAACCTTTAAAGATTAGAAAATAGGAACCCCGCAGGGTTCCTTGTTGCGGACATAGGAATAATATGTCTGAAGTAAGGAAGTGGACTTAATACATATTCTCCATCTCCGGCCTCCTCATCATGCAGTCGTGCAACCTTAAAAGATTAGAAAATAGGAAGCCCACAGGGTTGCTTCCTGCGGAGTCGATCTCTTTTACATTTAACAAAAACCCTTCGCCTGTGTTAATAACATTTTTGCTATCTTTTTTAATCAGTTTTTAGACTCTAAAACTGTAGGTGCTGGTTTTATTTTCCTAATACCATGTCTCCACCGAGCACTAATCCTCGATTAATATAAATCTTTTGTAAATCCTCTACAAATCACGCGATTTACCATACAAATTTTAATCCTCTCAAAAATCCCATTCACCTTATTCACAAACCTATTTTCTGCACCTTTTGTAACAGTTTGAGAATCAAAAAAAGAAACTGAAACTGTCCCTGTGCGACAGATTTGTCACAAGCTCGTTTTCTATTGTGTCTTTTACTGAGGAGATCGTTTTTCGATGCTGGGAAATGACATCGTCACTCTCTTTTGAGAGCCAAAATGACAGAAACAGAGTTTTCGTGTCAAATTAATCCTATATTTGTTCTTTGGAGCCAATTTAGGATTTATTTTTAATCATCTCCCGCTAATGTTCTTTTAATTGTCGGTGGAGACATAGTATAAGATTCCCACCTCAATTCTCGTTGGTGGTGTTTGAGGAACATTTTTAAAAAGATCCCTGCTAACCTGCTTAATTTGTTCTGATCATCGTCATAGTTTTTTAAAAAACAAGAAGGTCATCTTTTCCGATTCTCCGACACCAATTCGAGAACTTCAGGTGCAATGCCAAGGCGGCTCCAAACATGGTTGTCGGTTTCATCCAACCACCTTATCCTTGGACTATACGTTTAGTCTTTTCTAAGCTAGGATTTCGCCAACTCATTATGGCGATAGAGGATGTTGATAAAAACCACACAAGGTTTTTCTTACTCCGACGTTTGACTTCATCATTAGGAGCTTCTTAAAAATCTTATATTAATACCATCATCTGTTATTCACCAGCTGTGTGGAATGGCAATGTTTGTCAGGCTTTTTGAACGCCTTAACATGGTTAGCACAAGGTTGCGATCTCGGACCCATTCCGGTTGTTCTTTTTATTAATGAATTTTAGATCCACTGCAAGCAGGAGTAAAGTTTGTCATCGAGCTAAAAAGGCGCTTCATTAGGCTTCAAATCTTCTCATACCGATAAGAATGAAGGACGTTTAAGAAGGAGAAGCTTGTGGAAACACTGGTCATAAGGCAAAAAGTTTTCTCCCTATCGTTCTTGGCCGAAAATTTTTCTATAAATAAAAATTTATAAGAATACAGAAAAATTCTCATGATGCTGCTTTAAGGTAGTCAGGAATAGCGTAAGCAGTACCCGCGATAAGTGAAGTAAGCAGGTTCGTGCCTTGTCAAATTTATTTAAACATATCGTATGCTAGTATTTTAACCACTCCACTCTATGGCTAAATGTCTGAATAAAAGGGCCTGCATCATCATAATTGTTCTAATTTACTTAACAAGACACGTTAACAAAAAAAAAAAAAATGGCAAAAAATAGTTGGTTTGACCTGGTATTAAACCCAGCACCTTTTGATTATCTGTCCGAGGTCCTGACATCTGGGCCAAAGTCGTACGTAAATCTCGGGAGCTTCTTAGCCCTTTTTTAGGCCTTTTAGCCATTGCCACCCGCTCTAAGGCAAAAAAAAATGATTTTTTAAAAACATAGAAATTCTTCAGAGAACATATTCAAAATTTTTTTCTTTACTCCTTAACTAATATCCGTTGAGTTTAAAAATAAATATGTTTTTAATTGCATTTGGCAATTGCTTACTGGGGAGACAGCAAGCTGTTGTTTTGCTATTTTAAATAAAGTTAAGTGCGTTTGTTTTTTGGCTTTGCTATTTTAAGACAACGAAGATAAGAACAACAATTATAAGAGGTTAATAAAACAACTAATCCTGTAAATCCATGTTTTATCTTGACAAATGCGAATTCGCAAAAAAAAAAGTTTTCCGGTTGAAAGACGAAAATATACAAAATGGTTATATGGCCACAAGTCAGTTTTTTTTTTATCAAGTTTACATTCCATATCGCAACGATGCTCACAGAGTTTTTAAGGTATTTATAAAAACTGTACAAACGAGGAGTTTTATTTATCCAGGGGAAAAGAAACTTTCAGGATAAACCTTTTCATTTTTCAGTCACTGTGAATATCCCATTTTGTGATATTTTCTCACTACCATAAGAAAGACCTAACCGAACGCATCGAGGAAAATCAATTGAGAAATACAAAATTCAATTCAATATTGAGAGATTTTACACTTTACCTCAATAGAAAAACTGATTTAGAGCTGGGAAAAAAGTATTATAATAAACTAACCGAATGTACTCAATAAAATATTGAGAGACTGAAAAACAACAAGACACTTAGAACAATAAAAATTAAGCAATAAAACTGCCTCTTAGGCACCATCTCTGCTTGAATCCACAGCTGTAAAGTGTTCACAATAAGATTTCAAGACAAACGAAAAGATTGACACATTTTCAGCAACAATTTCCTGGAAAAAAGTATTACCCACCACCTTAAGGAATGATAACAAAATTGTGTAAAGGAAAATGTTTAAAATAACAACAATATGAAATAAAATTTCTTATAATTGCTTATGTTATGCACGTGTTGGGGGACAAAATCACATAACACGGAGACATCAAACCGAGACCGATGAAAAAAGCTATATTTATTCCATTAAAATTAAGCTGTTAAAAAAAAAAATAAATAAATAATAAAAAGAAGGCTGTTTTGTTTATCAACTTTCAATTGAACTTCATTTAAATAATTTCGCGCCACAAATGTCCTCGCTCAAAAATTGTCGTTAAAAAAGTTGATTTTAAAAGTGCGACATCAATGGGCAAGCAACGAATAAAGTTTAACATCAATTCGTTCTCTATTAAGTACACCAACCAAGTATGTAGAAAATAGTTTAAATTGATTTAAACCTTATCGAAGACACAAACCAGTAAACTAAGCATAAAGTACTTGCCGGTATATAGTTGAGTAAGCAAGTGTGGCAAGGCAGTGCTATCAACATTTCAAAGTTTATAATGGCAAAACAGTTCGCGCAACATTTTTATGTTACGAAAAAAGCTTTGCGGCATGTTGACAGTGAAAGCACTTTTGCTGAGAACAGTGGTATTGGAAATAATTCGTCAGTTTTGGTCGCTTAAACCGGGAGCAAGCAACATTTTCTATTTAAATAAATTCCTTGGAGTTTTTTTGCATTCGAGGTATAGAAAAAGGAAAATAGATTTCTTGTCATTCTGTGATTAGAGGCTTGAGTGGATTTTTGGTTTTTAGCCATATTTTGAATAAAATATCAATTATAGTTCAGGACATTGGAATTGGAAGAGCTTCCTGATGACTTATTCTTGTTTTCATATATCCTTCTATGTATAGAGATATTGGGTAGGTTATAAACTTTCTAGCGGCTTTTTCGATTTTATAGCGATTATTAAGGAAACACATCGCCACTAGACATCACATTAGATTATGTATGGACCATAATTGGCTGTTTTTTTATTCTAATTGATAGTTTTATTCAATTCTGTCAGCAAAGTCAGAATCCTTTGCAGAAATCGTATGACATCAAAATATGTTTTAGGACTGATACACAAACACAAACTCAGGGGCTTTGGACTAATCGTCTCTTTTAGGCCTTTCACTTCATTTCATGGGAAAACCGAAAATCTCGATTGAAATTCGGACAAGAACGTGACGGACGCCCAATGGACAACTGTCATATATGTTTTGAAATACCTGATGAGGCAAAAGCTATTATAGGTAGATAGATTACATACATAAAAATAAGAACCTTTCAAGAGCTCTGGTTTCGGGGTCTTCTCAAAAGGAGTTTATCGTGCCTAACATGATGACATCTTAGACCCTTCTTTTTCCTACGGAGGCAGTTTGTGAGACGAGGATATTGCCTGGAGGGATTTCGGTTGGATTCACCTATGAAATAATTCCCTTGTCGTGGATATTCATCATGAGGCCAAGGAGGGCTACACATTCTATGAGTGATTTAAGGAAAACAAACCTTCAGAAGGTGAAATCCATTAGGGTTTTTGATTGAATATGCGTTGACTTCATGGCTACAACGGCTTTTTTGTGGGTCCACACAGGGATTTATATCATGGGACGTTATCCTTAAAGACTTGTGGTTTACAGTTTTTACAGTTTTACAGTTTTTCTGACCCAAGCGGCACCTACCAAGACTCATTCTGTTTCTTGGATAATTTTAGACGGGCGAAGAACAAGGATGCAACTTGAACGTCTCATTTATATGATGGGACGGTATCCTAAAAGATTTGAGTTTACAGTTTTTAAAAATCTGACCCAAGCTGGACCTACCAAGACTCATTCTGTTTCTTGGATAATTTTAGACGGGCGAAGAACCAGGACGCAACTTGAACGTCTCTTCAAGGATTGATTGACACCAATAGGCATTTAGTGCTAGGGTTTTTATGGAGAGAGAGAAAATAAGGCCTCAATATTTCTCAGCATAGGCCAGGTTTCCCAAGTCAAGATTTATGACAAAGTAAGGAGCGGAGGTGTAAGAGCATTGACAGCAAAACTCTATATGAAATTATTGCCATGACCAAAGATTTCTCATTTATCTCCAATATTATAGTGCGCGCACAGGCTTCAAAGGTTTCTTCATAATTAGTCATTTGACTTAATTTTCTACAATTTGTGTGGGGTATCGCAAGGTTAACCTTCCGAGAAGGGTCCACTTGACCACCCTGTGGTAAGGTTACGCTTACAGCAGTTCATTCACGAATATTTTTTCAAAAAATACCTCTTATTCTTTATTACCTTTCCTGCGGTCTTTTCGGCGCTGCTGGAAATGGAGCCCCAGGAGATAAAGCCTCAAATAAATAACCAAATAAGACCCTAAATTCGACCCTTAAGTAGGATGTTTACGAAATTTTATGACTCCACTAAGTTAAACGTAAAGCTTATCGTGTGTAAGGTTATGAGTTCTTCAGGTTATTACAAGCTAGCGAAAGGCACTTTGCTGGTACAAGTAGAGTAGAGGAAGATGAAGGCTGTATAACGTTACAACCAACTCCTAGGTAGCATCTATACAAATGGCTCTAAATCAAGTGAGGGTACTGGGAGCAGGTGTATGCTATTAGAAACTCGGTATCCTAACAAGCAGAAGGCTGCTGAACTGACCTGAAACTGACTGCTGAAACCACCCCTAAATTTTAGCCGCCGAAAAGGCGAGAGTGTTGGAACAATCACCAGGACGATATTTCCATTTACGTAGATAGCCAAGCAGCCATTAAGGCCCTGGCAACACCAACAGGAAAATTTCATGTAGTTGGAGTAGTTGGACTCTGCCATTCAGAGCTTAGGCTCTAAGCAGACAGAATAATGTCTGCATTGTTTCGGTGGCAGGCCATTGTGACTTCATCGGAAATCTCACATCTATGCCTACAGTGGGCAAAATGGCTCATCATCCGCTATAGCTTGAGACAGGCAAAATGGCATAAACCGCTCAGAATATTGCCAAAAACAGATGGGAAAATTTGCAAAGTTGTGGCCATCCGTAGACAGAAACAAGTAAAAAAAGCATATAAAGCACTAAAAAGGTCATCAGTGGCCATAGCTACGAGAGTGCAACCTGTTGGGAAAACACTCAGCAAAATTAAGAATCATTTGCACAAACTACATTTGCAGTGGCTGTGTCATGATCCCGAAGCGGAAAAGGATGTGAACACCTCCTCTGTCAGTGTTCAAGTGGTACATTTTATTGAGGAGCTGATCGAACTTGTAAGTATACCGGTGGCGAATATCGTGAAGTTTAGCAGGGACTCCGGCTGGTCCAAGTCTCTCTTTGAAGCTCAGAATACTTCAAAACTAACTAAAGTATAATATTTTACAATAAAATATTTTATCTCTTACTGGTTGTCTCTATAGGGTGACGCTAAGGGCCCTCGTAGCTTTGGCTGCTAGCAACCACCCAAAACTTTACCTTGTCCTTTAGACTCCGATCCCGGACTTTTGGCAAATGTATAACTTGTTTTCAGTTTAAGACGAAGATTCCGCCACCGACTTAGTAGTTCTTTAGCCTCTGTTTCTGATATCTGTCAGACATAGGAACAGGGGATTTGTTAAGCGAATTCTTGGTGTATTTTCGGAATTGAAGGACCTCAACAATATCGTAGTGGAGGTTTCTCTCAGTAAATACATTCTCTTGAGCCAAGAGCGAAGGGTTTTCACCGACGAGGTTTTCGGACTCAGTAGTCTTGATTACTATCCACTGTACTTGACAGATAAAACCTAACCTATATTTTACATATTGCTGAAAAATAGTCTGAATGTACTTTTACTCCCTAAACCCAGTGACCGAAATCGTTTATCAAGGCAAGGGACTTGGGCAACTGTCTTTTGAAACTGAGTGAAGTCAGTTCTGATCAAAGAGCAGAACAAAACAAGCCCAATGTAAATAAAGCTTTTGGATGTCTATTTTTAAACGATTACAAATTATTTAAACTATATTTTCAATTTGATTCAAGATCCTTTAAGAAAACAGAATCAGTCGACTGCAAAAAAACAGAGAGACAAATGACTCTTTATCCATTTGACTGAATTTGACTTGGGATGAAACAAAAGACAAACTTTTGACCTTCACTGTATACTGTCAATGGAAGCATAACAATTTTGTCTGGCTCATTTTTATTTCCACGTGATATTGAATGATCATCGTTCCTATAAAGCATTTGTCGTTATTCACTCAAATTTATCGAGAAAAATGTACAAAAAGAAAAACACCATCTGTATGGTCCACAAAACAAAAATTTTCCCATGTGCCTGCCGAAACACAGCCATAAATTTCGTATATATCGAATAAAATAACGTTTATTCTCGAGGCTACAAATGTACAAAACATGAAAGAATGTTTTTGACAACGTCAAAGCCATAGAGAAGATTTTTTCGAATGGTTTTCTTTTTTCTTCGTCTAAAAATACCAGCCGATACGTACAAAGTGGACATTGAATGAACGATTTTTTTTTTTCAATTTCGTTATTTATATAAATAAAATTGTTGAGAAAAAAAAAAATAATAATAATAATAAGGAGGACTATAAAGCTTGAAAGCTGAAATTGATTCCGGGTGCGTAAAAATTTATAAATAGATTTATGTTGTATGTTGTGTGTTTTTTACTTTTAAGAAAATACATAAAAACTTTCGAGTTTAGATAATTACTTATAATGTGTTTACACATAAGAAAAGACTTGAGATTTTTAATATAGTCCTTAAATAGAGGGTGGGAGCGGAAGGAACAAGTTTGACATTTTTGAACTTATTCAGATTGTAGGTAAGGAGTGAAAAAACTACTGAACTTTTAATATATAATTTTTGACAAACACGTGCTTTGAATTTTTAGAAAAAACTAAGGCAGCCTGAATATGGAAAAAGTCAACAAATAGTTTTTTTGTACACAAAGAAAAAGCAGAATTATAAGCCGACCGGGCGGCGGCAGCATTTAAAAACCTCTCGAAATATATTGAAATCGAGACAGTGTTCCATTTCCGACTAAAACTCTAATCTTGTCCCTGCTTACATATATTAACTCCCTTGATCCTTTTCCCGTAAAAATTGCTACCATGCCAGAAATGGACGTGCCAATATAATTTACACTCATCACTTAAGCTTTCAGGAATAATTGGCGCAGTCGGTAAAACGTCGCAAGTACGCATTGTAGGAAAGTAGGCAAACTCAGCAGTTTTAATTTTTTCTTTGCTTAAATTTCGTTAAAGGGTTTTATGAAATGTGAGATAGCAATAGCTCGAGGCGCGAGTAAGTCCGTTAAATTTTTAAAAATCTTCAAAAAATTTCTTTAACAAATTTCCTTAATACAAAAATACTTTGAGGATTTTCAGTACGATTTCCTTTGATTCAGTTAGGTGGATTCAATCAATGAAGAAATATATTTTTCTAATTTGGCGCAATATTAAGCAAGTAAATCCGACTTGACTCAGGCGATTAAAAAAAAAACATTTTCGGAATTTTGAAAATTGGAAGACATTAATTGAGTTTCTATTTGGCGCAGTCGGTAAGCGAATTTTCTCAAAAGGAAATCAACAGTTGAGTAAATTTTGATTTTAATCTCTACCTACTTTCAATTTCAACCAATTTAAATTCATCACAGGACTCCTTGATCTTCTGAATCCATCAACTTCGCGCAGTCGATAAGTGCAGTTAAATGCAGAATATTATTGTCTACACGTCAATTAGACGAAACCGATAGGGTGTAGTCGTAATCGAGTATTTATTTTTTTTATTTCTCAAGTGCCTAGGCGAGTGTTTGAGAAGCCAATACAGTCAGCTTAATTTAAGTACAAATTTAAAAATGTGCGCAGCATAAAGTGTTGGTACTTTTATATTAAGAACACTCTCCTACCTAACACCAAATCACAAGGTTAAGAAGAAAAAGTAAGAAACATACGGAATCTTGAAAGCGAAGATATAAATTGTGTTTCCATTAGTTTGGCGCAGTCGATAAATCGTACGAAACTAGTTTCTCTCTTCTTACTTTGACGCAGTCGGTAAGTGAATTTTCTCAGTAACTTTTTTTTTCAACTATACCTACTTTCAATTACCTACTTAGTCAAACTAAATTCGTCACTTGACATTTCCAGGACTCCTTGATCTTGTTGATCCATCAACTTCGCGCATTCGAGTTTATATTGTCCAGTCGTCAATTCGGCGTAGCCGATAGTGTTGTTTTAATCGTGTATTTATTTCTTTATTTTTTAAGTCTCTAAGCGAGTGTTTAAGAAGCGTGTAAAGCAAAAGCGCAAGTTTGTCAGGTCAAAGGAGTCAGCTTAATTTTTACACAAATTTTAAAATTTTATAAAGTACAAAATACTCAAATCTTAAAAACACTCCCTTGTCTTAAGACCAAAGTTCTTAAGTAATAATTATAAGGATTCTTGAAAGTGAAGATATAAACTGTGTTTCCAATAGTTTGGCGCAGTCGATAAACTGGTTTCTCTTAGAATGCAATCTTACGTGGTTTTTATTTTTAGCTCTTGTTTTGAATAAATTGGTGGGTAAAAATTATTTAAAAAACAGCTAGAATCAGTCGGCAGAAGTCAAGCGTCAAACCAATCTTTATTCGCCATTTAAAGGATCAAGACTCTCTTGTAAAAAAGAGAGCAGCAAGATTTCTCCTAAAATAATGGCAAAGACGACTCAGTCCAGTCGATAGAGCGCAGTTTTAATCAAGAGTTTCTTAACACATATAACCCTGAACATAATAACCCTGTCGTGTGCTAAGAGTGAGCTAAAATTTAACATAAAATTTGAAAAAAATCTATAGTGAAGAAACAGCAGTCCCTAACACTTTCTACGCCAACGGAATTTTCGAAGGTTTAAGCGAAGACATTGTGCTTGAATTGATTTGGCGCAGTCGATAGATTCTGTTAAACAAGTTTCTCTCACGAAGCCAATCTGCAGTAGCTTTCATATTTGAACTCAACTATGAAAATAAAATGGTTGCTCGGTGAAAATCATTCAAAAAGAATAGCTTATAAAATAAATATAAATAAATAGAGTGGCGCAACAGCTCGAGGTGAACCAGGGCCAACTTCTCAACAATGTATGCTGGTGTGTTAATTTCTTTACATACAAGGGGACCTACAATTTTTTGCCGAATCCGAACGGCACATTGAGAAGTTTTTCAAGACAATTAATACTCTCGGAGGGCTTGTCAAACCCTCGCGGAGGTGGGGACCGTGAAAAGAACAAGTCTTTTTTTTTCAGGTGACGATGGCAGGATTCGAACCCAGACCTCCGGCGTAGTAAGCACACACACTAACCACTACGCCACGGCACCCCACAAAAAAAGAATAGCTTGCTACGTTTTTATTCAAATTTTAAAAGTGTGCATGCCTACTTCTTTATCTAGAACTATGCAAATAGATCTTCAACACTCTCTTTAGTCCATCAGACTCTTAGCACGGAAGTCAAGTGATTCTAAGATGGGAATGAGAAAGTCAATAAGAAAGTAAAGCCCTAAATTGTAATTCCACTTATTTGGCGCAGTCGACAAATACTGCTAGACGAGTTTCTTTCACAATGAAATGTCTCTCTTACACTCTTAAAAGAAAGCCTGAGGGCAACAACTCCAGACCCAAATCTATTCAGTTCCTTGACAATTTCAGTGATTCTTTGGATTGGAGATTAGGCGGTCTTTGTGGTCGATGATTATGATGATTATTGATGATTGATACTTTATGAATACCCTTTTCTCTTCTACTCATTTTTGCCTTTACTAATAAGAAGCTCAGCAGAAGTTACAATGCGTTTAAGGTTTTTTTAACGCTTGAAAAGAAGCTTTATTCAACACAAGAAGGATAAAATTGTCAAACGAAATTTTATCAATGTCTTCATTTGGCGCAGTCGATAGAGGGCAATCTTAGCCGAGTATTTACCAATAAAAATTGTGTACCCGAGCGAGTTTGGTTTCTATATCCAACGGTTTTCGAACTTCAATTCTAATACTTGACATAAATTTCAAACGAATATTATGTGGGTTAATGTTAACGCCCTCAGGCCAAAGACATTTTTATTCATGAGAATTTTTCACTCAAGAATGTGAGAGAAGCTTACCATATTCATTGACTTCCAGAAGGTAACTTTGTTTTTAAAGAGAATTTTTTGACTGAATATCTAATGTGATATAATAACAGTCACTTTCCAAAGTTCGAGGAGGAAGCTTTGCGGCCCCGATTTTATACTTTCCAGAAGGACATTCTTTGTTGAATTTGATTTGTGCTTTCGCCAAATTGACGATGTTTACGTTACGAAACCCACTTTCTCCTGAAAATAAACTTTTGCTTTAACCAAAATTAATTCATTCTTGTGTTGTTCTAAAATGAATATTCTTGCGACCTAAATTTATGCCATTATTTTCGTCTATAATTGCCTTTGAATTATTTCATACCAATTAATATAAAAAGACTACTTTAAACTTTTCACATTTGAGCGTGAACATTTTGATCTCGATCGACAAAAATCGTGGAAAATGGGCCATCGCACACGAAAACAATTCTGCTGGGAAAACACAGGGTGGTTTTCTTCCGGCTATGCCCCTTGAAAATCATGAAAAAGCTGTCAGCCAGTAGGTTTTACACACGAACTTACCAGTTCTTTCACAGAATCCTTGTTAGACAAATTTCTGTTCTACAAAAAAGAATTCTAAGACTTGTCCACCATATTCAGTGCTTAATTTTGGCGGACTTAAAAAGTCGAATAACTTTAACCTGCTGCCGTATAATTCATTTTTCATCATTTCACTAGGATTAGGATTCCATTCTCTCAACTTTTGTTCAAGTGTGCTTCGCTCTGAGATCCAAATCGTATAAGGAAAAGTTTACATGAAATGATCTCAGGTCTACAATCGTCAAGCGTTCTTAGACACACACGTGTAGGCACATACATCACCCTCAAGAGAGAAGGAAAAATTTAATACAGAAAAAGAATAAAACACCACCACCCACGCCACGATGTCCTATAAATATGCAATTCCAGCACTAAAACACAATTAACGCTAGTGCGCCCTCATGCTCCTCAATGGTACTTCCACGTTATTGCGTCATCGAATTGGAACAACAGCCAAGGGTTCCGCACTGGGCTTCCTTGTTAGGAAACTGTTGTCCTGCTAATATATACAAATATCCGCCTATTGACAGAACCTGACCCCTTCGGGAGGCAGAGGAGCAACTATGTCATCAGCATCAAAAGAGTTCAGTTTATTGCTTAATAGGTATGACCTACCCAACATTTTGTGGTCGCAATTATTATATAACATGTAATAGAAAATACATAAACATGTTATGGGACAATGTTTCCTTTTTTCTTTGGTGGATATAAACAAGTCTATCTACACTCTGACAGCAACCCCTAATCCAAAAGGACATGCAAGAGTAATAACCGCTGAACCTTGTTCAACAAACACACTGAAGTTTCTCTTTTCCCGGGTAGTAACCGAATGCTGGGGCTACTGCGCAGGATCTCCTCAAAACTACTTGAATCTGTTTTTCCATCCGCCTGCACCCTTCTATCTATATTTGGTTTTCCTGGCTGGGCGAAAAAAAAAACTCACACACAAGAATTTGATCCTGAATTTTCGAAACAATTGCGTTGGGTTCCCTCTGACATGGTTGATCGATTAACTTCAAGAGCAACAGAAACTAAAAACAGTCTGTTTACAGAAGACTGGCGCCAGGTATCCTGGACAAATCAAAAGGAAAAACCCAGTGAATTTTCTTTTCAACACCCATTAGGGGATAAAGAGAGCTTACTCAAATTTATTGATTAAATTTGTGTTCGCGTTCGCACACCACCCCGAAAAATAAAAGGATGAGACGGGATGATGATGATGATTTCATGTGGCGAGATGAGTTCATGGTTGGAATAGCTCATCATCACATTAACATCGCGTTTAAGGTTAGGGGCGTTTGGAATTTATTCACAAATCTTGTTGAATGAGATGAGAAAAAAAAAATTATTTTTACTGCTTCGTCAATGTAGAGTCGTGAGAAAATTACGACACTTCCTTGTGAATTCCATGGGGAAAATTGAATCTAAGAAAAAAGTCGCTGATTTTTTGTGCGAGTTGAGCAGATAATTCATTCGAAGCAGGGAACTGATTTACTTTCGTAAGAATCCTTTGCTCTGGTGCGCTAATTCTATAATTTTCTCAAGAGCACTTGAGCGTCTGGTGAATATGCTTTATCACGGAAAATCTTTTTTATTTAGTCAGGCAGAGTGCTTCTGCACCGAGCTTATTTGATGTTTCAATTGCGTAGCCAACTAGGGACACTATTGAAATATACCAGGAAAACGTTGCTCCATCGACGAAATAGTAGGGTTTATTCAAATACTTCAAAGCCTTATAGACCCTCATAATATTTTAACATAAAACAACCGTAAGATTGTTTCAATGATTCCTTCAATTGAAGGACGTGCAAGCCTGTTCCACCTTCTTGATGTTTTGCTTAAAGATTTTGAGTCAATTTTAGGATTTAACGGTTATTTCTGAATAATTTTCTGTCGTTAGCAAGGAGCTCTTAGGTGCACGTGCCCAGACATGAGGGTTATACTCCAGTGTCGGGAGTATGGACGCTTTATACAGGCTAAAACTTTTTTAATGCATAGTAGTAGTCGATTTAGGAGTTTTAAGGCTTGTTGAATCCTTGTGTTAGGATTGAATGAGTGCGTTCGTTGCGTTTGAGCGTCTTGTGGGTGAGTCGAAGGATGCAGGAGTGAGCGACGGAGGAACCTTTTAAATTAATTACACAATGACTGTTCTTTCTAGAATCTACAAATCAAAAATTTGTATCCGGAAATTTTTCTACTACGTGAAAGTCGCCGAGTATTAAGAAATAGAAATACACAACGGTCATGGAATCCTTGCCTGATAATCCCTGTCATAAAATGTTTGCTTTAATCGAAATTTAAGGTCTAAGGAGTTACTGAACAGCCACTGAGACATATGTAGGTAGAGAAATAGTTGGAATACTTGAAATACTTTTAATGCAACCTATCGACTGCGCCAAATGGATGGAAGACAACTTGCGTCTTTATTTTTGTCAAGTTTTGCTGCAGGAATCGTAAGCGATGATTAAAATTTGGTTTAAAACTAAAAAGATTTGAACCGAAGACTAGATTCTGAGAGAAAAACAATTAACGGCTGCGCCAAATTAACGGAAATAGAATGAGTGTCCCTTTTCGTAAGCAACGATTAAAATTAGGTTTAAAACTAGAAAAATTAGAACCGAAGACTAGATTCTGAGAGAAAAACAATTTACCGACTGCGCCAAATTAACGGAAATACAATGAGTGTCCTATTTCGGGATTCCTAAGATTTAGGATTTAGAATCTGCTGGCTTTGGTGCGAAGAGTGGGAGAGACATAGGGGAGTGTTATCTGAGAAAAATTATCCTGATGTTGCTGCACCATGTTAAATTTTCTAATTTGTATAAAAATTTAGTTGAATCTGAGACACGACAGATTTGAGAACATGGCTGCTGCTTGCATAATTGTTGAACACTCGCTTAGGCACAAATGCATTGAAAAACTCTGGAGTAAATAATTAAAGGAATAATTAAATATAAACACCGAAGCCTGCGTCCCGAGAGTAACTACCTTAATACAATTCATCGACTGCGCTGAGCACAATATGTTCGTGTGTTCAAATGTGACAGACTCTAAGATACGACAAATTGCGCCTTAGCGCTGTTGCTACATCGCATTTCATATAAATTTTATTCAAAACATAAGCTCCAGAAAAGAGCTACAGCTGCGTATAATTACGTATAGGAAAATGCTAGTTTGGTGTTGATTTTTACCGACTGCGCCAAATCAACCGAACTTAATTTACAAGTTTTTATCAAACTGGAGGATTGTTGTTTCTGAAAGCTTCCAAGTGGACTGTTTTGTGGAGTTGATTCTCGTTTTTGAGGTTGGGGAGTCTTTTTAAATTAGAAAGGTTAAAACGTCCTGCGGAAAACAGGCAATCGCACCAAAAATCATTTTTTCTGACATACGCTCTGGAAAGGTAGAAGATTTTCTCATCTGTCAGAATCCAGTTTCCCAGTTTGAAAATAAAACATGAAGAAGCTGTCTGGAAGGGAGTTTAATTTATATACTTAAAGGTTCTTTTAAAATTTTTTTTGCCTTTCTTATGTTGAAGTTTTTAAGGGTTTTCCGTTTACGAAATCCTATCTGCCCGCAAAGCTGGACACGTAACGTACAGGTGAAGGAGACACGTTCAGACAGCGTAGACTGATTGCAAAATGAACTCATTCTATGATGGCAATGAACGCACCCTAAGGAGCTAGGATGTCATTGGAGTCCACTCACTCATAAAACCGTAGGCAGACATGTTCTCGTGTTGCGATGTCCCAATGAAAACTTCAGAGAGTCATCTTTAAGGGTTTGAACACGCACTTTTGACTTTATTGGCAGAAATAGCTTTTTAAAGAAGAACAATTGTCTTTTTGCATGTGAAGGTTTTTAACAACCCCTGATTGTACTTTAGCGAAATTCAATCTGTCCCATACTGTGCTTGACTAGCTGTCACAGTATACATTCCGTCAGGCAGCGAACCAAAATGAGCAGCAAATTTTTTTTATTGTATTCTGATCTGGGTTGTCATTGCAAACGAGAAAAGACGCAATTATTTAAGGTTTTGACAAATAACAAAAAAAAAGACTACAATTGGGACACTAGGCAAATTTTCTGTCCCAATACCTGACTTTGTGAGGATTTAATACAACTTTAATTCAACTAATGCGCGATTAGTCATAACTTTGGGCCCTTAAACCAAAGACTTCTCTCCCTCAAACAGATGGCATCCTTAAAGCTCAAATTTCGCCATGAAATATCTATTGGACTGAAACTTTCAAACAGAGGTATCTCGCTGGCGTCAGTCCCATAGAATTGATAGAAGTTTTAAAGTATTGGAAATGAGCGTACTGCTTGCAACTTGCAAGGTACCAAGGAATGCAATGAAAGTGAGAGTTTTATGATTGTCAAAGCGTTATCAAACTGAACGTTCAATCATATTCCTAAAATCGTTGGGTGATCGGGGACTTTCGTATTGGAGAAACGTTTTGTTCTTTTGATTTATTTGCTTTTGGGTGATTCGGAAAACTTTTGCTCGAAAAAGAGGTCAAGTCCCGGGATGAACATTATTCAATTTAACTTGCCACTGCATACAGGGAGTTTCGAAAGGAAGGAAACATGTATGGATGTTTCCCCAATAGACGCCATTGTGCCTTGACCCAATTGAACTAACACAAATCCATTTGGAGTTCAAAATGATAAAAAGTTGATTGATTTTGACAGCAAAGTTTAAACAAAAGACATGTACCCAATTCTCGACCTGACCTGACTACCACGCAGTTGAGCCAACCTCAACCCCAAGTATATGTATTCAAATTTGCTGAGCAAGGACAGTGTATCGCTCGAAAAGTAACCACCTACGCAGTTAGCCTCTCGTCCTTTGTATTGAATAAACTTTCGAGGAGCAGAATCAACCCCGAATCGCTTTGCTGAAATTGACTTCGTTCGGAAAACCATACGAAAAACAAACAGAAGCAAGAAAAACTTAATTAACTATAATGGAGTCAGTGTGTGCTCGCCCACTGACGTCACAGTCGAAAACAAATAGATTTTGGTTAACCGTTGCGGCCGTGTTCAATTGAAAATTGATGACTCTTACCTTGGCTTAGATGTGCCAGTGTAAACAAAACAGCTTAGTGTAGGGGAAAACAATTATTTTTTTCATATAAACAAAAGACTCACCTTAGCCGACGATGACCTCTGTTTCATTGCAGACGAATTCGAATGTGAGTGAGATAGAACGGTTTTGTTGACACCGGTCACAGTACCGCCGCCGCCACCACCTCCACCACCGCCCGATGACGTTACAGACGTTGTATGATGATGATTTGTCGTTGGGGCAGCAGGCGCAACAGTACCGCCGCCACCGCTAACACTGTTTGTTGTAGCGGCAGCGGTGGCCGATGACACCGAGCCCGATGTCACCGATGACGTGAGGGCCGCCTGATTTGTAGTCACAGTACCGCCTGATGTGACAGCAGTTACCGAATTGTTGCTGACATGATGTTGTTGGGGCATTGCGGTGGCATTGTTGCCGCCAGCGTTAACACTCGAATTCATTAATGTCGCAGTGGCGTTACTGACCACCGATGACGTGGTGGTCGAGACAGTTCCCGATGGCGGCGGTGGAGCTATGATATTGGCATTTGTTGAATCATGTTGATGATGCTGATGCTGTTGATGATGATGGTGGTTGTCTTTGATCGATTGCACCGAACTACTGCTATTGTGTGTGCTGTGTTGTTGTTGTTGTTGTTGTGCGGCAATGGCGGCCGATGCTGCAACAACTGCAGCGGCAGACACTGATGTTGGTGTGGAGGTGCCACCATTGGTAACATGATCGGCGGGTAGAGATTCTGGCACGGTTTGCAATGTTGTACGCATTGTGGCAGACATAATTGTTCGTACACGCGAGATAGAAGTTTAATTTTTGTGTTTTTTTACTGTTACAGTGTTTGTTAGAAGAAGATATCCTGAATTCAAAAACTTGTTTTGGTTTTATTTTATATAAGAATTTTTGTGTGTTGAAAACGACGACGTTGACGATGACGACGACAGATTTAATATGATTCTTTCACTTTTTCGCTATTTTTTTGTTCTTTTTGTTTTGTTAGAACACGAGACGAATAGTAACGCCCTCTCCTCATAAGACTCATAGATGATGGTTTGTGTTTATGTTTGATTTTGACATTAATTCCTCAAGATGTTTGGATGGGTCTCTCCAAAAGGGGAGCTCTTTTAAACTTGAATTTGAAAAAAAATTGAAAAATTGTTTAGAATATAGTAAAAAGTTTAAGGGATGTCTAAGGGAGACACAAAGTCTCAAAGTAATTTAGAAATTTCGAGATAATTTATAAAACGCGAACCATGCATGCAGTGGAGTTCATTGTATGCGGCATGACTAAGCGGGGGTGCTCTCTGGAAGATGGCATATTTTGTCTGTGCAGTTTGGGAAACGTGTGTGCTTCGATTTTTCCCGAAACGTGAAGAGGCTGCTTCATAGATCATCTGCGGATTTTCGTCACCTGAAAGAAAAAGATAAGGGAATAATTAAACCAGGCAATAGTTCGTAGATATTAAAAGTTGTATATCAATAGATTTCTATTCTAAGCAACGTTACAAGGCTAAACAAGTAGAAGGTATCCTTTGTTGTTTAAGGTGGCATGTACGATTCAATCCAACGAACTGCGACAACTGACCAGAACACTGGTAAGCGAGGATAAACCATGACTGCGTTCAGATAAGATTTCGAAGATTAAAGTTACAAGCTGTTTTTTTTCCTATAGAAATAGAGGACGTATAACCCCCCACTTCGGCATAAATCTGAAAATGCGGCTTGCAATCCCGCATTTGACTACCCACACAGGCGGAGGTGGAAATAAAAACAAAGCTCCCGGCTGTCGGAAAATATATTGGAGTTTCTTTCGTTTGCAGGGAGTGGAAGGCGGGCATGGCTAACCTTTTCTGTTTTCTGAATACATTCCCAAACTTAAAAAAAAAAAAACTTTTTTGAAAAAAAAAAAACCAATTTGGCCAAAGACAAAACCGTTGGTAAGACCAGTACCCGCAATAGGTGAAGGTAGCAGGATCGTGCTCTGTCGGTGGGCCAAAAACGATTTTATCTGTCGCCATTTCGTCTGCTACTATTTCAACTCCACTCTACAATTAATTGTTATAGTTTACTTAACAAGACAGTTGGATAAAATAGTTTTAAAAAAAATGTTGTTTCACATGGAATTGAACACAAGACCTTCTAATAAGCATTCCGAGGTCCGGGCGCTTAAGGGACTATTTTTTTTTTGGATCAGGAAAATCTCACTACAACGAACGACCGTTGGAATTAGTGGCTTAAAACGAACCCGTATAAATTGACAGAATTTTAAGTGCTCTCGTGATTACCTACTACAGAAGCTTGAACTACTTGTTAAGGAAACTTAGTCGTAGTCTGATGGAAAATGGGTGTTTTTTAAGTGAAAAAGAATCTCACACTACTATATGAGCATGCGCAGCCGGTCCTTGTAGTGCCTATGAAGGTTTTTCCTACCATGAGAAAAAAAAATTTCTCTGCAACAGAAATACTATAGCAAAAAATGATATACCCCAAGGAACGGTAATATGGTACACCCCATCAGGTGAAATGGCGCTGTACAGTACATGCACCACCTTTGGCAGAGAGCACACTGCATAAAATTTTATATCCCGGGTGACACTAAGGTCTTGATGCTACTTACTGATTCGCTCTGTGCTTCAAATATCTAAACTTTTTCTGCTGAATGTTTTTTTTTTTTTTTTATCAAAACCAAATTTAACTTGATTTTTATTTTATCCCAAACGAGGAGCAAAATATTGCTACATCTAAGCAAACATTGTTTGGAAAGAAATTTTTCCCCGCTGCGCCATATTACCCGACTTTACTCTAAACTTGAACGATTCATTTTTCCCCTGGTAAAGGTGTTTGTACCGAATCGAGAGTAAGTGCCTGGAACCTTCTTGAACGAAGTTATTATTCCTCTTTAATATAAAGTTACAGACTTTGGCTTTCGTATCATGATTTGGAAAAGTGTTATTGGAAAGTACTGAGACCATTGATCAAAACAGAAACCGAGTAAAGTTGTAAGACTTCTGATCCTCTGGTAGCCATTATGGTTATTTTCCTTTGATACAACAACAGTCAGGTTTCAGCTCTCTCTAAACACTGTCATTCAGGGTTTAGAGAAAGCATCGTTAGATGGCAACTCTCACCACCGCGACATTTAATTCAGCGATACTATTTCAATGCCTTCGAGGTGCAAATTAATGCTGCTTTATCGTATCGCATGCGGTAACACAAGCGTGTAAAAAATATCTGGCACGGCCAAAACCAGCAAGAAAGGAAAAAGCCAAGAGCCTCGGCCTCAAGATGAGCGGCTTCCAGGTCGGTTGTTACACAGGTTTGATGGGCCGAATATTAAACACTTTTTCTTTTCTAACATGCAAATAGAATGGACAACGACGAGATGTTTTTATTGAAGACTCTGCTGGTTATATCATTGCATTTTCTCTGTTAGGGCATAACACTTGCGGGGACAAGCTTAGTTATTTCTCTGCAGGGTTTTCATGTTCCCTACTGGCTCATCAATGCTTAAGTTAGGTTGGTCTTCTATCCTCAAATTCTTTCCGCTCGTGTGGAACGAAGCGGCTTGGTGTGGCCGTTGATAGTAAAAAGAAAGCTGCCTGGCTCGGAGTTCAAAAATCCATCAGTGGAGGAAGAAGGGAAGTTTCATTGTGAAGTTTTAGTGCGAGGACTTAACTAAAATCAAAAAACTTTCTAATTAGCAGAAGATTGAAGCACGGCCTCTTTTGAGAATAGGCTAATTAGGCCTTTCTGAGCCTTTTGGTCTTTGTAGTGGGGGCTGTAAGACCTCTGCTTTAGGGCGTGAGATGCTAACATTTTATTGTGGGCTTTTAACTTCGCTATTTGGTGTATTATTTCACCTCTCCATTTCATTATAAGTTTTGACTGAATGTAGCGCCGCAGTTTTGGCGAGTCATTTTTCGAATTAAACGTCATCATCTGCTTTTTGCTGATAACTCAACCATTCTATACCTTCAAAATTGGAACTGCAACGGACCCTACGGATGGATTTGTGTTTGTGGACGTTTGAAGTGATGATGGAATGAAATTCGAAAGTGATGGTTGTTTCCCGTCGCCTGGCCGTTAATGGAGTTACTTTAAAATAAGCACTGGATGGTTTTGCAGCCGTCTGTGGTGATGCTGGGATGAAAGTAAACGTTAACAAATCGGAAGTGATGGTTGTTTCCCGAACTCCTGCGCAATGTACATAAATGGAGTTCCATTAAAACAGGTGGAGAAGTTTAAGTATCTCGGGGTCTTTTTCACGAAAGATGGGAGGAGTGATACTGAGTTGTCCTGTAGAATTGGCCAAGCTGGAGCAATAGTAAAGGATCTGCGCCGGCCGGCCATCAGGAAAGCTGAGCTTGGCGTGAAAGCAAAGATCTCAGTTTTTAATTCAGTGGTCGTTCCGACCCTCATCTATGGTCATGAAATTTGGGTAATGACCGAAAGAATTAGATCGCGGGTACAAGCTGCCGAAATGAGATTCCTGAGGTGCATTGCTGGTGTTGCTCTAAGGGACAGAGTGAGAAACGTCAGTATTCGTAGGAATCTTAATGTTGAGCAGCTACTTCTCCGAGTGGAGCGATCGATTCTTCGATGGTTTGGACACGTTGTTCGCTTGCCCCCTGACAGACTTCCTAGACAGGTCATGCTAGCCGAGATGCGAGCGCGTCGCCCCCCTGGTAGACCAAGAAACATGTGGTGGGATCAGGTAAAGAACCTCTCTGAGTCCCGCCTGGGGATTGTGCCGGAGTCTCTTGAGTTGGTGGCGGAGGATCGAGAAAGATGGAAGGACCATTTAGCCACCCTCGTTCCGCGACCCATTTAAAGGATAAGCGGCATTTCGAAAATGATGATGATGATTTTAAGATAAATGAAGAAGTACCAAAAAGTTAAGAAAGAGAGTAGAGGGTGCCCTTGTTCGTGAGTGTCTCAAATTGAGAATTTTTTTTTCCTTTTTAATATTATTTTCTCCGAAAGGTAAACGCTTCAAAAATTCAAGGCGTTTACCTTTCGGGCGATAAGGACATGAATGCTAATTCATCAGGCAGGTGGTAAATGGATGTCAAAAAGGAGGTGATTAACCGAAATCCTTAAAGCGCCTTGAACCCATATGGTCATCGCACCTAAACATCATAATTTATTAGCGGGAGCGATCGACAAAGGTGGGAGAATCACTAAAATACCTTCTCTCAGCGACGGTGAGATCAACGTACCTTCCAAGTTAAGCCAAGGGACTCTCCCATAAGGTGCCCTTCTAGTAGAATGTTAGAGGAGCGATGATCAGCTGTGTTGGACCCCGGCCAATCAGCCAATGCGAACCAAAACTAGAATTTACAAAAACTTAGAGATCGTTCGTCTCAGATTGAGGAATTTTCCTATCGCCCGCCGGGCTGTCTTCTATGAAAGCATGAAAAGGCCCGAAACAGACCTGGGAGTAGAATATAAAATTCGTCTTTTCACTTTTATTTTCGCAGCATAAAAAATCAGAATGAAGAGAAGATTTGCTCTGAGGCCACCAGTAAACCCATGGTGTTTCTCCACAAAGGCATAACACTTGAGGGAAGAGCTTTCAGGCAGCATTTTTATATTCCGGCCATATCTAAGCTAAATTTTGCTCCTTAGAGGATAAAACCTCTTTCCTGGGGTCCTTTAAACCGCTTCTTTAAACCGACTTATTTGAAGGGTGGTCACAATACTGGGTTTGCGAATTGATTTTAAAAACAGAGAGAGAATAAGAGCAGGAAAAGGTGCAAAGTCTTAACGTTTTCAGGCAAGCCTTATTGCGTCCCCGCTTTTAATAAAAACTTTAGACTATAATGCCTTAACAGCTTAAAAACGTCGACCCACACACAATGCTGATCCCATTGATTCCCCCCCCCCCCCCCCCAACTTTCTCATCAACTGCGAGTGCATTGAAAAACCAAAGCGCAAACGTCTCTATACCTAATCTAATTCCCATCACACTAAAAACTCATCCGCAACAATTGCATTAGTTGAGGGGGGAAAAAAATATTGCAAAAAGCTTTTACTTTTTAACTACTTCATGCATGAGGCATTATAATCTGACACCATAAACGAAGCGAGGGTTACTTACTTTCCTGTAGTGCATTTAACTTCCTCTTCATTTAATGGCTCATTGTTTCCGCTGGCGCATCCATATATGCACTCTGCAAGTAAACGAGTGAATTTGCACTTTTATACGAACGTTGCACCGTTTAAATGGGGTTACGACGATAGCAATCTATAGTGTAGCTATTTGGATACGCTTCAATTGGAGCAGTCAGCCGTCGTCTGTTGGGTTGATTTAAGTTATAATAGCGTAATGAGTGCAACTGAAAAATGTTTTTTTCGGCCTTTGGATGGGAAAACTATGAAGGTATAAAGTCCATAATGTTGCTGGCGAGACCTGTCAGTCAACAATGAATAGGAACCGAACGAGTAAAGCAAGAAACGCTTAAAACGAATTCCGACTGAATTAAAAAACGAAAAATGGATAAAGTTTTTAGTCGGACTAAATGGCATGAAATATGTGCTCTCTTATTAACAGAATCGATTATGGTTGCCAAATACTGCATTAATAAGTCTGGGGTGCCACAAGTGTGTAAACTTGGACCGCTACTATTTTCAGTAAGCAAAACCGGATGAAAGCAAAGTACAAAGGGGCTACCAAGATCGGGAAATATTAAATGGCGTTTTTGCTTTCTTTTTATTTGTAAAGATACTTTCAACCGGCTATTTTTCGAGTCCACCAACCTTAAAAGGAAGTGGACCTATTTAGTAACTTAACAACTTTGCTAAACTCCTATTCCTGAAGTTCATAAAATTTACTTTTTACGCCGTTTTATAATAAATAAATAAATAGAGTGGCGCAACAGCTCGAGGTGAACCAGGGCCAACTTCTCAACAATGTATGCTGTGTATGTTAATTTCTTCACCTACAAGGGGACCTACAATTTTTTGCCGAATCCGAACGGCACTTTTAGAAGTTTTTCAACACAAGTGGTACTCTCGGAGGGCTTGTCAGACCCTCGCAGAGGTGGGAACCGTGAAAAAGAACAAGTTTTTTTTCAGGTCACGATGGCAGCATTCGAACCCCGACCTCAGGCGTAGTAAGCATACACACTAACCACTACGCCACGGCATCCCACACACCGTTTTATTCACCGTCAAATAAGCTGTTGTTCTCTGCGCTTCGACAGTATTACGAATGCAAACTAGGGTAGGAGACAGAAGTGAACCTTGAGGTAACCCAAACTTATGTGAAATCCCTTGGATTAGGCAAAAATTTCAAGGACTTTCTGCAAGGTACAAGGGTCAAAAGCCAATTAAACAAGTAATGAAGTGTTAATTCAACACAGCGCGAAGGGAAAGAATCACAGGAAAAAAAGGGGAAGGACTATGGGCAAGGAGCGAGAAATAACAGTGTGTGGGATTAATTTTCTTGTTTGTAAAAATCTTTTGCAGACATTCAATAAAAGGCGTACGTCCAAACTTAAGCTATAGGAAATTCGAAGTTCGTCCTACGATAAGATTTATTCAGTAATGCAATTTTGCGATGAGGATGAGGATTTCTTTGCCCAGATCGAGGAAAATTTTCTTCGCATGTTACCTAGTCCGATAAGCGGTGTGGAAAATATCACACAATGAACTATAGGAGCTGTACAGTTATATCAGCCTGGTCTAGGCTAGAAATTTGTCAAAACTGTCCTCGAGAGCCAGCGCAACGAATGACAACTTCCGCCATCTTGAAGTTCCGAACCGAAGGCAGTTATATAGGCACCGAGCTTAATGGAAGGCAATGTTGGCTCAAGTCAAGGTTCATGTGTAGCCTTAGGCTAGTTTGTTTTTGCTTGCTTGTGTATAAAGCTTGTGACGTTGCTTGGAAGAAGAAATTATTTTAAAGTTTTAAAAAACGTTCAGCTGCGATCAGTCAGTATGGCCTTTTTTGTAACAAAGGAGCATTCGGAAGAGTTGACGGTTTCTGTTGCATTGAGGTGTTTTCTTCAACTGTGTTGAGCTGTAAGGCAGCCTACAAAGTTTTTGATGAATTAGAATTTGTCTGGCACCTTTATTGACAGTTGGCCCGTTGTAGTTGTGTTCTCTGAATATGACACATATCCGTCAATACAAACATGTGCAAAAATGCGCCAGTCCAGTCTTGTTTCTAGAGCTGAGTTCAGGGTGTTGGTTGTTGAACTTGTGTGGAAGCCCAACAACTTTACCCTTCCTTAGAAGTATCAAAAGTCGTCACTGCTTCGAGCGAAGGCTGAATAAGGATTAAGATCTGAAGACCTAAGTTTACGAAAATATTCAAGCTATAGACACAAAAGAGTAAGCCCGCAAGTTGAACTTGGCCGAAATCAACACAGAATTCGATCGGATGTGCGAATTTTAGCTGTGAGGATGACAAGAAAACAAAAAGTCATATTTTTACACTCGTCCCTACCCTCAGCCTAGCACTGGCTGTCTTAAACTTGTGAATCGAAAAAATTATAAGCGAAATGTTCTACAAGATTGTCATGATAGAGAAGGTCCAGTAATCGCGGTACCTCTTTTTAGCGCGACGGAGTAAAAACGATCGGTAACCAAATGTTTACTTCCATAAGATTTTGAGCTTTGGTCTCAGTTCTCTTGTCCGAGCGTTGGTCCCAACAATTAAAATGCTCGGGAGCACAGGTCTAGAGTTCACCACTGCCTGGCACTGGATAACATGCTGAACATCGTTAGCTCGGTTAAGAAGATATAAAACTGTGCTAGAAGTGCATGCATACAAACATTCATATTATAAGAAATTGGCTTTCAAATTCGAGGAGATTAAAGTCTCAGGGAAAGCCGGAACCGATGAATAAGTCATGGAAACCGAATAAGGTTCTGGGTATTCGAGGGAGGAATTCCGATAACAAACTTATACTATGTCTCCACTGGACACTAATTCGCGATCAACATTAAACCTCAACTAATCTCCCTAGATCTCCCTGATAGATTTTCCATAAAAATTTATGTCCTCTACCAAACGATTGAAAATCAATCTCCTCATGAATCTCATTCATCCAATGCACAAGCCTTTGTAATGCCACATTAAACAATTTTCGCACACCTTTGTAGCAGTTTAAGAATCGAAAAAGGAAACAGAAACTCTCCACATATAACAGATCTGTCATAAATGTGTGTTCAATTGGGATTTTTACAACAAAAACCTCTTTTCGCTCTTGTGGAATGTCATCGTTTCTCTCTTTTGAGAGAACATGACACAAAAAGAGTGGCGCGTGTCAAATTAATCCTATTTTTGACCGTTGGAGCCACTTCGGGATTTATCTTTAGCAGAGTCAGCAGAGTTTTATGGTTGGTGGATAGTATTACCTTTGACTTTAAATATAGAAAAGCCAACCAATAGATTCTTGCTAATATCGTACTTCTTTTCAAAAAGGGTAGTAAATCCATTAGAAATTACAGACCTATTTCCTTGCTGCCTACGTTTCACAATATTTTCGAGAAACTTCTCAAAGTACCATGGTATCACTTCTAGATTAAAACAGGTTTTTTTGGGAATCAATTTGGGTTTAGAAGGGGGATATCAACTGAAGATGCTTTCTAGGAAATTTGTAATGGGCCTCGTCAATGACATGATCATTGCCATAACGCAAGTCATACGGTCGACCATGACTTACTGCTTAAAAAACTATATCGTGCTGGCGATATTTTATAGTTTTCTTCTATAATTTAGATAAATAATATTCAAGTGACTTATTTACTATTTAAAATACACAGTTTAAAAAGTTTTGGTAAAACTTCAGTGAATCGCGTTTCTAACAAATCGTGTACCACAAGGTTCGGATCTAGGGCCCGTATTTTTTATTCTATTATCAACTCTTTTTTCCAAATCACTCTAAATGGAATATCTACTGGCTTTGCGGACGATATAGTCCGAACCTCTACGCCCAATTCAGTTCTCGGGTGCATAGCGAAAGTTTCGATTCGTTGGACATCAGTAAATACTTAGCGAAAAAACGAAGACGTTATGTACGTATGTCATTGAGATTTTCGACCATGATTGCCAAAATTGTTTCCTAACTGTGCATAGTTGCGGCTGGTCAAAGTTTTTCTTTAAAACGTATATGGACCGATGATGCCGCAAGCCTTTAAAATTCTGACTTGAGCGATAAAATTCAGCTTGTTCCGCTGTTTTAAGCTAAAATAAAATGTGGAAGTGCTACTTATGTCGGAAATCGCCGCGGAGTTTTTCATTACCTGAGGTAAGAGAAAAACCACGCCTGGTTTTGCCTTGCCAGAATATCAAAGTTTCGAAAATTGTTGTAGGTACTCTTGTTATTTTCCCAACGCATTCGTTGTTCACATGATGTTCCAGTCAAAGGACACGTGAATTCATCTCTGCTGGCCAACATGCTGAACAGTCCGAAAACAATTAACGCCGGTGATTACACAATTTCCCCATGCCAGGACACTACTCAATTAAACTGGTCATGAAAGTCAAGTAACCGCCGGAAACGCAACACTGACCTACATTTCCGTGCACATCGGTCACTGCTATAATTTATAAAGTTGCTAATATTTAATTAACAAACAAACGCAGCTCCCTCGGCCCCCTTTTCACCCACACAGCTATAATACCCCAATGAGGTGAACTAAAATAATTCATAGAATTTACTCATCCCCCAGCGATGGATCAATCTACTCGGTGCAATTAAGAAAGGAAAAAAAAGAAACAACACAGAAACGCATTAGAGTACCGCACTTAATAGCCTCTGCTTGGTTATTTTTTCCTGGCACCAGTTCCATGTACACTGTACAGGCTTAATTAAAGCTGCCGCTGTGTCACAAGGGTTCCATTAGCTCGATGTAGGTCTTAAGTCAGCCATTTATGGTGCCCCGCGTCAGTTTGTCGTCAACGCAGAGGGAACGGTCAGTGTCGTTTAAATGCACAAGAAATCGTCCCGACATATAGCTCGTCTTTAGGGTAACGCTGTGCTTGCTAATGACTCACGTGTGTATCCAACCTCTTCGCCATTAAAATAAGAAGAAACTTTGCCTATGCGAACTGCCTGCTAATTTCGTTATGCAGTTATTGGATTTCAGATACTTTTCAGTCCAATGAAATAAACAAAAGATATCTTCTCTCTCTGTGAGGTTTTGCTTAATTGATTTTCCTTTAGCCTGGTGCAGTCGGTCGATAGTCGAAAAGCTTCTGTGCACGGCTTAGAATTATGTATTCGTGCTGGAAACCAGACACATGTATCCACGTTCCGATTATTAATCTCAAAGAGTTACACAATGCCACTGCACAACAGGTGCGCTACTTATGGTTAGGTAACCCGATACTTGCTCAAGTCGTGTTGGTTATGGAGCTCTTTGTATGCGCCAAGATGATGAGAACGAAACAAGTGACTGGGGAGATTCAAATCGCAAATTTTTTTAGTTGCACAAGAATTGCTGACATGTGTGCGGTTCGTTCTTCTTTTTTTTCTCGAGTGGTCAAGGTTATGGTAGAGATGTCTTCATGGTGTATGCGGCGTTATGCAGGCTGCACATGTGCAGTTCTATAAACTCTTCACCGGGGGAAAAATTAAAATTCCCCTGGTGGAAGACAGATTGTGGTTCAGGCTTTCCTTGGATAGGTTATCCCGTAGTGTGAGAGGGCAACCGTGCTAAGCCACAATCGTATGCCTTTGTCTAGCAAGGCTACTGACAGCTACTGTCACAAAGACACCCCCCTCCTTAACTTTATAGAGGCATTAACATTGCAACCTTGAAAAAATTCAAACTCTAGAAGAGACAAACCTTGTGAAGCAGGATTTGCAGAAAGACAGATCATTCTAGACTCTGTTCAACATAAATTGTTGTCAGTATAGGAAAGGGCCCTTCACTTTGCTTTAATGCCTTACACTTGTCGCTTTTTTAAGCTTTTACAGTGTTGCCATAGTAACGAAAACCAACATAAACGCAAATAGAAATAATTCGATTTTACATGGCTTTGTCACATGGGCCACTCCCTAATATAAGCAACGATGCTTTCGGTAAGCTTCTTAAGCAAATAGAATTAATTTGTTACCATCACCCTATGTCAGCACATAAATTTGGTTCTATGCTACAACGTATGGTAGCATTCACCACTTAACTTTCTCTTGAAAGCTTAAAAAAGCACACATTCTTAAAGCTTTTAATCAAAATCTTATTTTTACACTTTTAGTAATCGCAGGCAAATGGGAGACTGGCTTCTCTTTTGTTTTCGCATATTTTGTATTCGTCGTGTGAGAACAAGTATGCAGTCTCCACTGTTAAATAAAAGCTCTTCGCATAAGGCTTGTACTGACAATTTATGTTGAACAGCGTATAGTCGCCTAAATCTCTTTTTGACGCCAAATATTTATCTTTGGTCGAGGAAGTTTCCGACACCTGATCAGACATTATCGAAAACAAAATAAAGCTTTGCGTAACAGCTTCAAGTTAGCTAAGACCTAGAGTTTTCTGCACTGTAAAATTAAAATTCTTCCCATAACCGCTATACTAGCAGCTTTTGTTGAACAGAGTAAAGTGGCGTCAATCTTTTAATTTTTGCCCAAACCTATGGTATATTTACAGTCATCACTGCAAAAAAAGCTTTTTCCATTATCTAGGACCTAGAGCTTTGCCTCACTATAAAAGCTCTTCCCATAAGAGCTATACTGACAATTTTTGTTGAACACAGTAAAGTCGCGTCAATCTGTTAACTATTGCCCAAATCCATGCCATCGGTCGAGTAAATTTTCGGCAACTAAGATGAGGTGCAATAATTGAAATGACTTTAAAATTTATATTCTTTAAAGACGTGAGAGTTTAAGAATAATAGGCCCTAAATTTGTTTTTCATAGGACTTTTCCAGAGAACTGTTGATATCGAAACCAGTAGTCACGGAGATTTTACAAGTTTCGCGGTGAGGTCAAGGCCAAAAGTAAGTTTTTCGTCAGTTTTGATACAGGCCTAACCTAGGATGAAACTCTGCAGGACGCCTCAAAATTATTTTGTTGTTTTTTTTTTTTGTGGAGTAACAGCTGCTTCGCGTGCTTTTGTGAAAAATTACGCTTGAAAAGACCCTAGAGAACAACTCGACTTCTTCGCCTGGGCTAGTTGAGAAGTTTAGTTGAGCGATTCAATGATTTCGACTTTCGAGTGTAGTGACTGCTGCCTGGGTTCATCCCAGATTGGTTGTATGCTAGAATTAAAAGATTTTTAAAAGGTTTTAGCATTGCTCATGAGAGCTAGGGTGCCGAGGCGTAGTGGTTAGTGTGTGTGATTACTACGCCGGAGGTCTGGTTTCGAATCCTACCATCGTCACCTTAAGAAAAAAAAAAAGACTTGTTCTTTTTCACGGTCCCCACCTCCGCGAGGGTCTGACAAGCCCTCCGAGAGTATCGTCTGTTTTGAAAAACTCCTCGAAGTGCCGTTCGGATTCGGCAAAAAATTTAAGGTCCCCTTATTGAGAAGTTGGCCCTGGTTCACCTCGAGCTGTTGCACCACTCTATTTATTTATTTATTTATTTAAAAGACTCAGTTTTGCCGAACGCCTTATTCACGTAAGGTTAGGTTAAGTGGCTGCCCCCGCTCGGTAGGGGCACACTAAGGCCAAAGGAGGTCAATTTTGATACCACTGTGTACGACCGGATTTACCACTCCGAGGAGCCAAATGATAACTACCCGTTTTGGTGAGAAGGGTTGAAGCAAACAGTATCGGCATAAGCCGAAGGTCACCAATCAACGGTTGATTGGTTAGGTACTTACCCGAAAAGGGTAATGAACGCTGGGGGGGTACCTAACCATAACGGTGTTAATCACTCTCAGCAAGGTTGAGGGGGCAGATAAGAGACTTTCCTGAAGAAAGAGTCTCGTGACTGTTGGAATCCATATCTCGCTGACTCCAGATGGAAATTTTCCTCGAGAAGGGAAGGGATGTAGTTGTTACGAAATGGAGGAAACAACTTGAGGTCGAGGGTATCCATTTTCGGTCTGAGCACTCGTCAACAAGGCGGGGGGAGGTCAGTGAGGAGTGTGTCTTATATATAAGGTGATACTGCAAGTGCGACCGGTTGCGAACCGATTACCATCCGAAGTACGAAGATCGGAGGAAGCCTCCACATAAAAGGACCTATCTCCAGAAAAATGGAGCACGACCGGCTCAGTTAGTATTGCCACGTTCAAAGTAGAGATCCTACCAACCCCGTCAAAAAGGCAATGTCAATCAACAATCCAGCGCAATTGCGAAAGAGAGGAAGGCCTAAATAATCGGATCACACAAATGCAACGACAGCAGCATTTATTTGGCCTCAGTGACGAAGAGATCCAAAACCGGGTGGCCTGCCGGTATATTCTGAGGTAGAGTTGAATAGAAATTGATTAGAAATGCAGTAAAGTGAGAGGGTTATGATCCATCACTCCAGATCATAACCTCGCGAAAAAGAAGAAAAGACAGCAAGGGCAATCGATTTCGGTATGAGTCCGTGCCTATTGCTCCTTAAGTCAGAATTATCCTCAAGGGTGGGAAAGTGCAGGGGTACTTCGGTATGAACCACTGCTGTGGGGGAGGGAATTCTAGGCAAGAAGCTGCAGGGTACCCATCTTCGGTGTAAAAGCGTACTTCAGACGACCCAGATCAGAAATGACCCTGGGGGGATAGGGAATAGGAAGGTAGGGGTAACCGAAGCGGTATGAACCCCAACCATGAGGAGTATAATCAATTGTGAGTATTTTCAAAGTGAGCAATTAACGTTGATTTGATCACTTCAAGGTTTGCTTAAAGCGATCTGTTTTATGTCACGTTTCTCCCGACAGATTAAAAACGACCGACATGGTAATTTTCACAAGCAACCCTTGGTTTGTGTTTTTCAATCACAGTCAACAGGCTGAAAACGATCGACATGGCTACTTCCCGTGCGCGATCTTGTGTTCTATTCGTTTTGTTTTAGAAACATCTTACACAACGAAAACGACCGACATGCTCGAAAAATGCAATATGGAAGGGGCGACTTCTTCTATTCAAAAATTAAATTATTAATTTCTACAAGACAAACACCAAGAGTTCCTCAATATTTTATGTCCTTTATGGCACTTGGCATTTTTGCAGGATGTTCGCAGACAAACTTATTTCCTTAAGAACAAGTTTTCGACGTACAGCATTTCAATTATCTGAATCCTATTTCAACATCACTGTTCTGACGAACATTTACTGCAAATGACACAAGAGAAAATATTATCTTTATCAGCCAAACAAGGACTTAAACAAAACTACGATGAACGTAAGTGGATTTCAAGTGTATTAAAAACTTTTCAAACCTTTCAATGAATGGAAAGTTTCCTGGTAACATTTGCAGGACATTTTTTTAGGTCACCTACACTGATGAAATGACGAGTCGTCAAAACGGCAACTACGAATTGCTGTTGCATATTTAAATTTTCAAACAACTGAAAAAGAAATTAAAGAAAAATAAAAATAAAACAGAAAAACGTAAGAGGAAAATTGAGTTTGTTTTGTGTTTAAATATAAGTCGAAAACTCCTTTTAATAGAATTACCAATGCGAGTGGACATCAATCGTTTCGTATGCAAATATTGCCTTGAAATAAAACTGCAGTGATTGCATTGAGTAAATTTGATTACAGATCAAGTATAAAAACAAAAATTGATTATCCTGCACTCAAGTGTCCTCAGTCCCATATGGCTGTGTGGGCCGCTGGGCCATTCTAGTAATCCAATTTGGAATAATAAAGTTTTTGCTGCTCATAAATATTATTATGCTCATAGTAAAAAATAGAGCGGAATAATAGACTCTAGTTTGCAAAAGAATTTAAAACCAGAGACATTTTTCAACGTTGTTCGTTTCTTCTTCTGATGTGTTCCTAAAATGTAGTAATAAAAAAAAATTCTTGGCAAAAATCTTTGGGGAAAAAACTTAAAAAAACTTAAACTAAAAAGCTTCTCCTCCAAATAAGTAGATCGGAGTTTTGAAAAATCTTGCAAGCCTTCTCTACATGTGTAAGGAATAAAAAAAAAGTTTATAATATCCCAGAGCCCGGGTGACCTCGAGCAATCGCGTGATGTTTTTTTTCTGCCCATTTGATAATATATTTTTCTGTAAAAGCCAAAAAGTGAGTGATATTACTTGAAAGAAGTTATGATGGCAGTCTCTACCCCATTTGCTCCTTCAGAACAGGCGTGACAACTTGATCGTCAGTTGGTCGCCGTCGCGCCCTGACCAAAACACAAGATTTACAAGATTCTACATAAGTCGAAGTCCGCCAAAATCGCACGTCAGCGTGGGTTCCTTTCACCCATTTGGGAGGCTTTCGCAGGGCACAATCTTTCTCCCGTAATGGACAGATAATGTTTGTTGATAGAAGCGACTTAGAGTGCGAATGGCAAGAACAACACGTGTCAAAACACTTTTATCTGAAAAAGTGAAGTATTAAGCCAGAATAGAGACTTTTTTAACGTAAGTCGGGACCACTGCGCAAATTATGTTCACAAAGTGAAGCGGCTTGGTGTAACACCTGATTATAACAAGAAAATCTTCTGGCTTAAAAACAGCAGGATTTAAAAAATTTACAATGAAAAGATGAAAATCTAGAGAAAGAGAGATTCTTTAAGTACTTGCTTCTGAAGAAAATGTTTGCAGAGTGAAGCAAACAGTTGTGTTAAAAAAACTGAAGGTTACTAAGTCCGCATATGACAAGAATAAATGAAAACAAGTGAGTAAGTGCAAGAGTTCGTCTGTGAAAAACTTCTATATTCCCGACCCCATATACCGTGTAACACCAAATCTTAAAATGTTTTGCCCCGAATTTATATATTATTTGTATTCGCCACGCCCCCAAAAGTCTGGGGGCGTGGTCTGGGCTAAAAACTAAAATCAATTAATTATAATTTCGTTAGAATCATGACAATTTGCTTTAAAACCGTAAATTATTTCGGAAAAAAGTTTTTTCATAAAAACGCCCCCTAAAAGTGGGCGGAGCTCAAAACCTTGTATGGACCGAACTTAGCAAATAGTAATATCTTTAATATTTGTCACATAATTTTTTTTCGATTTGGAGTAAACTTTCCGAGAAATCGGGTTTTTACAAATCTTACATATTAAAAGTGGGCATGGTCGATATTGTGGGCAGTCCAATTTTTGCCTTCTTAGAAGTTTTGGGCCATTATTGCTCTGTACCAAAATTTGAGTTCAAACGCCTTGTCTAACTTAATCAAAAGGCATTTTAAAAGAAAATTTGAAATAGAGGTTGTCTTACATTGAAGCCAGTAGTAAGCGTAACCATTGGCGGATTTAACCAATTTTCACTCTTTGTCTGTACAAAATAAGACCCAAGATACGCTCCAAGTTTGAGCATCCTAGCTCAATTTTAAAGACCTAAAAACTTCGGACATACGGACGGACATAGCTTAATCGATTCACCTGTCGGTCTCGATCATATCTCTAAAAGGTCTTACGGGTTTACGGTGATTAATTCACTGTGTTACAAACTATGCATTATAATTAATATACCCTGGGTCGGGTATTAAGACGAAGTAGATACCGAAGAAGGATGGTTGATCTTTTTTCTCAGTAGTCAGAGCTGCTGATTTTCAAAAAGAAAAAAGCTGGTCAAAATTATGGATTTCTGTATTTTGAGCGGCCAAAATTCTGTATAATTCGTTTGCGTTTAAAAACTTCGGACATACGGACGGACATAGCTTAATCGATTCACCTGTCGGTCTCGATCATATCTCTAAAAGGTCTTACGGGTTTACGGTGATTAATTCACTGTGTTACAAACTATGCATTATAATTAATATACCCTGGGTCGGGTATTAAGACGAAGTAGATACCGAAGAAGGATGGTTGATCTTTTTTCTCAGTAGTCAGAGCTGCTGATTTTCAAAAAGAAAAAAGCTGGTCAAAATTATGGATTTCTGTATTTTGAGCGGCCAAAATTCTGTATAATTCGTTTGCTGTAAATAAATCTTCACAATATCTAAGTCAAAAAATAAATATTGGAAATGATTTGGGCCAGGCATGGGTTGGGGCCGAGTTTTTTTTTCAAAATTCTGTTTCACAAGATTCTGGGGGAATGTTACTTTGTCAAAGGGACACAGTGAAATAGGTTTGGTGGTTAGGATCAAAATTCTGCCAGGGTCAAAATTCTTTTTTCAAAATTACATTTGTTTAAGTTCAAAAAAGTCGAGAGTTTGCTTTAAAACCAGAATAAACTGAATGCTATTGCTTAAGTAAGAATTTGGAAAACAGAATTTTCAAAAGCAGAATTTTGAAAGCAGATTTTTTTTCGAAGAAGCAAAAAAGTTGGATTATTATCATCTACGCCAGCAACGGCTGTTTTTTTTTTATACCGCCCCAGCAAAGTCGAAAGTGTGATTTGAAAACCAGAAAAGTCAGATTTTAAATGCTAAAACAAAATTTGTTAAGCAGAATACTTAAAAGCGGAATTTTCAAAGCAGATTTTCTTCGAAAAAAAAAAAAAAAAAATCGAAAAGCAGAATTATGACGCGCTCGCATGCGGAGGGGAACCCCAAGTCTGTTTCTTAAGTTACATTCAAAGATGTAACATTTACTTCAAAAATGTCAAAAGTTTCCTGTTTTTGCTTAAGTCAGAATTTTGTAAAACCACAATTTGGGAAAGCAGAATTTCGAAACCAGAATTATGACCCCCGGGATCCTACCAGGAATTTTATAGATATTTTGTATTAAAAATAATACGCATGGTAAAAAACAATTTTGTTTTATTTTTTGCATTATATTATTTTCCAATGTATTTCCTTAATAAAAACGTTAATTTATTAACATATCTCTACGAAAACATCATTGTTAACAGAAAAACTTTGAAAACGAAAGTGGCGATTACCTTTTTTTTTGTCGAAAGTTTAAAAACCTCAATCAAGTGAAGGCAGCCCTAACTGACTTCTTTTTATGAACTTAACTCTTAGTTCACTAAACAAAGCGTCCATAATCCGTGTTGGCTAAAATAAGCCCACCGGAATGAAATAAAATTTCTCTAGTAACGACATATCAATGAAACTGATTCAATTGCAAAGTTATAATACAAAAAACATTTGGTCTCATTTATATTGACATTATACCGCACGTAAAGATCCTTTATATGCAATGTCACACGAAATGTTTACGCATGGAAACACAGCTGCTCGCTGGATGTCCTTGTTATGCCTTTATGAAACCACCAGACCATAATAAAACTCATATCTTGCATCCTTACGTTAACAAGGATTAACAGCAAAAGCCTATTAAATGAACACAAATGCTCTATTGATAGGCAGCAGAGTTTTCTATTTTTCGCGTGAGTGCTTATGGGATAAACAAGTTTTATCTTACCCTGTATTAAATAAAATAAAAGGACTTATCCTTGCATGAAAAAGAGCTTGCACACGCAAAGCACAAATTTAAATTCCATATAGTGGGAAAAAGGAATACGGAAGACTGAATAGTTGAAGGACACTTTGAAATGCCTTCTGATTTTAATTTGCAACTGTGTAATGCATTTTCTACTGTTGTTAACTAGCTTTTAATTAAGATAAAGTATGTTTAGTAATTACTGCATGGTAAATCGTCAAGTGCGTGCTTGCTTAGAGGAGTTCAACTCTTCTGTAGGATAATTGTTTTCCCAATCAAATACCCAGGGCAACAACTATCACCTATTTGAAGGTTAAGTTGGACATTGAGGAAATGGTTTTATTGAAAAAAAAAATTTTTTGCCGTAAGAGAATGTTGCTAACTATTTTTTGAAATATTAAAACAATAATTTTTTAGGGAGGTATGACCCTGAGGACGTCTGTGGGCTCATTTTCCAAGGTGGTAGACCATGCGCTCATAGCGTCAGTTTGAGTTCCGCCTTTAACTCAATATAAAACCCGTTGCTGCCCACTTCAAACTTCATTCCGGCCTCAACTTTGCGTTTTAAGAAGGGTCACAACTCAACTTTTCAAAATTTTGCTTTATCAAAATTCTGTTTTTCAAAATTCTGACTCAGGCAATAAAATACTGCTTATCTGGCTTTTTGAAGCAAACTGGAGGTATGTAAAAACTTCAGTCCGTCTGCGAAGGATTGCAAAATGCCCTACCCAACCTAAGAAGGAAGCTGCTACGCCTCTAAAAAGTGAGCGGGATTAAAAAAATTTAACTGCTGAATGCTTTATGCTAGGTAAAGCATACATTTCGGACCAAAACTCCGCCTCTTTAACTAAAAAGAAAAAAAAAAACACTTTTTTAACCGCCCACGAAAATGGGCGGAGGCATATAACTTTTGTCATGTAATTTTTTTGTCAGATTTCGTATGTATTTATTAAAAAACAGTAATTTTAAATTTAAACCCCTTAAAGAAGTGGGCGTGGTCATCGTAGAGTCCAACTTTTTTCGGTTTTTTCTGTTAAAAATTAGTGCGCTTACACCAGTGTAACATAGCTCAAATTTGAAAAAAAGTATTTTTGTGGGCGTGTCTGTAGGTGGATTCAACTAATCTAAGCTTGAGCTAAAGGACTAAACTTGCAGTTCATTTACCAACTTTCAGCTCTCTAGCTTAAAATTTAAGGCTTAAATGTTGTTTACATACGGACGGACGGACGCACATGACTTAATCGATTCTCCTGGTGGTTCCATTCAAAAGTCTCAGGGGTCTACGGTGATTACTTCTATGCGTCACAAACTACACATCAACTTAATATACCCTGGGTAGGGTATAAAAAGAAACAGGCAGGGGGTAGCAGGTGGAAGCACGCACCCATACATGTTTCAAAGTTGCATTTTCAGAACATTGAAAAGCAGAATTTCGAAAGCAGAATTTTGACCCCGGCAGAATTTTGATTCTCCCAACCCAATCACAGATTCGTCGTCCCAACTTAATTCTGTGTATATAAAGAAACCGCGTTGCATACGCTTCTGGCTTATGTGAAACTGTTCGATTCTCAGTTCACTGATGGTAAGCGGGAGAGAGCAAAATGTCGGAAGCTAAGACAGAACCTGGCGTACTCAAGTACATACACCCTAAAACCAAGAGAAGTGGACCAGGGACCAGGATACCTTACCAAACCACATTTAATTGTTGCGTTCTTTCCACAGAGTCTGAAACTGAACTTGAAAAAGATTTTGTCCATGAAAAGTGGTACAAAGGGAGAAGGTACGGGCACACTTGTCTCTAGAAGCATCGAAAAGGGTTCAACACCTGGACAAGGTGCCTTCCTGCCTTTTACACAAAGGAAGATGGACCTACATTTGGCGAAAATACGTCCGCTGTCACGATACGCAAACTTACTACCCCTAGCCTTGCCAGTCCAAGTAGTTCTGCTGTAGTTTAGGCCACCATGACTGACGATTTGACAGTGGTATCTTACCTCTTAAGTGGCCCGGTGCATGAGAAGGCCTGCCCACACCGCAAGAAGAGAACACAGTGTCTTTCGTCAAGTCAAAATTTAGTCGGTCAAAAACAAATTAACAAAATTTCAGCGTCAATTTTGATAATTCAATCTATTAAGTAAAGTAGGCGTGTCAGTGGGTGGATTTAAAATGTTTTTACACTTGTCGCTGCGGGACCTAGAAATTACAGATATCAAGTTTCAAGGCCAAACAGACGGCCGGGCGGACAGACGGAAATACCTCATTCGACCTAAAACTCAGTCTTGACCCTTAAGATATTCGGTCTCATACCCTTAAGGTCTTGGGGTCTACTGTGATTATTTTTCTTTTTTGTAAACTACGAATCAAACTTATCTGGTCTACGCTAACTCATCATAAAATTTTATATTATTAAATTAATATTTTATATTAATTAAAAAGCTAACCGAACGTATCGTTGTTATTATTGGGTAGCCGGCCGCATAAAATGAAATTTAATACTGAAAGGTGAAAAATTGCAACAATAAAAACACTAAAGTTATTCAGAGATTTATATTGTAAAAAAAAATCTTGACCTTAAAAAAAAATAAATAAATAAATAGAGTGGCGCAACAGTTCGAGGTGAACCAGGGCCAACTTGACATGACAAGAAACTTTTCGGATTAACCGCGTTAATAACTATTTTTAATGAGTACAATACTAGACTCACCCCGAACGTTTCGCGCAAGTTGCATTGGGCGTGGTCACCGGGAAACTGCTATGAAAGTGTTATCGCTGAGATCGGCTGCGTAGATTGTAGCGGTGCGTAGACGGTTCCGACTCATCTTGTTGTTGTAGTTGGGATGAAGGTGGTTGAGAGCAAACTGTACTAACTACATCACCGGGTGTTTTTAGGATGATTGGGAGTGGGCGTGTGATGTTGATCACGGGGTCCCATGTACGCGAAAGTTTAAAACTATTATCACGATTGAAGTTTTGGTGGCGTTTTATTTCAATCGCTTCGCGGACCAATCGAGGGATGTAATGATAAATTTGCTTTCTCTTGGCAAATCTGGCTTCCATATTCTTTGCCTTTTCGTATAGCCGTTTGCTTTAAGCACGTCGTTGACCAGGACAAGTTCAGCGGAAAGATGGTCGTTATCACAAATTTTGTGGGCGCGCTGAACCAGTGTCGAGACAACGGATCTTAGGTTTGCCGGGTGGTGGTGAGAAGTAGCATGTAAGTACCTGTTTGTGTGTGTGTTTTTGCGAAAAACTGTGTGTCCCAAAGTCCCGTCGGGTTTCCTTAAAACTCTCACATCCAAAAACGCGATTAGATTGTCCTTTTCTTTTTTCATCGTAAACTTGATTTTTGGATGTTGCGAGTTAAGATGTTCTAGGAACCTCGTGATGGTGGAGATATTTAATATACAGAAAGTGTCATCCACATACCTCAGCCAGATTTTCGGCTTATTTTCGAAGTTTCTTAGGGCATTTGCTTCAAAATATTCCATCCACAAGTCTGCCACAAGAGGGGCTAGGGGTAAACACCATCTACTTGTAGATAGAACTGCTTGTTGTAGCAAAAATATCCTGATGTTAGGCAAAACTCTAAGAGTGGCCAACTTCTCAACAATGTATGCTAGTGTGTTAATTTCTTCACATACAAAAGACCTACAATTTTTCGCCGAATCCGAACAGCACTTTGAGAAGTTTTTCAAGACAAATGATAATCTCGGATGGCTTGTCAGGTCTTCGTGGAGGTGGGGGCCGTGGAAAAGAACGAGTCTTTTTTTTTTCAGGTGACAATGGTATGATTCGAACCCAGACCTCCGGCGTAGTAAGCACACAAACTAACCACTACGCCACGGCACCCCCCGGTTTTAAAAAACAACGTAGCAAAATTCTGCATTTTGATAAAAAAAAATAAAATTTTCAAAATTTTGACAGCAAAATTTAAAGCAATAAAATTCTAGTCTGTTTTTAAAACTATTTTCTCGTGCTGAGTGGCTACGGAACAGGAAAATCCTGCACAGAAACGCTAAAGCTTATTCTCCCATATGGGTGAACCATCTTCGAAGCCGCAGGAGCTGGATACCCTTTTGAAAAAAAAGAAAAACAAATAGTGAACTCCGACACCTGCCTGCCTCACTTTTATCTCGCACCTCCTTGCAGAAGTCTGATGCAGGTTTGAAAATGTGAGGCATAATCGAGAGTTTTTTAACATGGTGCAACCCACCCAAATCGATCTTTTCGAAACTCAGAATTATTCAATTAGTTGTCAGTCACTGGGTTTAACCTGCTTGTACAGAGTTCTGAAACCCCAAAGAGTGCAGCAGAAAATCATTGTCCTATTTCGTCCCATGTCGTAAGAATAGGATAAACAGGACCAAATTTTGGTCGAGGCTTCTTGCTCTTCCGTAATAATAGATGTTGATACGTGGTTGCTACGCTGTGTCCTTGTCTGCGGGCGCTGACACCACAACTGTCTAGGATTGCCGCGAATTAACTGCGCAACATATTCTGAGCTGCATTTAACAAAGATTGCTTCTGGCTGCCTGCCAAGTTGAGGCCGATTAGGAATTGTATCCCATATATTCAATTTATTTAATTTCCGTTGAGGATTTTCATTCCTCCTACATTGTAGCAGGCTTTTCAACGCTCAAAAAAGAAAGAAACCCGCCACTAAGCCGAATTTCTTTACCTGCAATAGATATCCATTCATAACATTCTTTCAATGGAATAGTAGGTTAACTCAGAGTATTCAAGCAGAGAACTTAAACAGGCAACCCCCATGAATGCAGCCTTAAATGTCTAGGTAAGTTTTCAAGGTGAGAAATAAGCCACTTTCAGTTTTTAAGAATTAACGTAAAACACTTATTTTTTTGCGTCATGAATGGAGCGAAACATCGAGGTCTCTGGGTAGTGGTGCTGGCCCATTGTGTTTGGAAATACTTTTGTGGCACTACATTGCGGGTATGTTAAGGTTAAGGATTCAAAGTAGCTGTAGCATGAAGGGTAGGTATGCCAACGAGATGCAAACACTAACAATGAATGTACTTGGTCTTATTTTATTGTTGTATATGTTCCACTTAAAAAACATAACAAAAGTGCATCTTTTTGTAGTGAATGCAAGAACACCATGTGTGAGGAAACAATGTTAAATAAATGTAAGGGTATTTTTTTTTGTAAGGGAAAGTCGTTTAGAAAAGCTTGTGAAAAAAAGTTTGGAACTTAGTTTTGGTCGTTAAACTAAAGTTGGGGACATAAACTCGTGTCTTAACTCTCGAGAATGAAACACATTTCCATGTTTCAAAATTCGAACTTTTCAACACACTGGTCAATTCCCTCCTGCTTTTTGTAACATTTTTAACTGGAGCTCGAAATTTTTTACTCCACTCCTTTCTCCATCTGAATGTGTGCTTCCACATAAAAAACTCGAAACGCTCCAGTAAATCTCCTTATCTGACACAGAGTCAAATGGAGTGAAAAATTAGTCTATTGGGAGAGTGAATGCTTTGGAAATTCAGTAACGGCATCTATCAACTTGTCACCGAGGGGAATGAGGGCAACAAAAAAAAAGCGAAAATAATATCCCTCAACGTGAAAATCCTTTTAACTTTAACTACGCAGCGGGAACGTCAAATCGATTTTTTACTCAAGCTCTTGACACGTTAGAAATTAAAGCGTTTCAATCCAATAAGCCAAGCATCTGTCCCGTCCTGAGCATGAACGAGTGATAAATTTATTCTCTATTTGGAGAAATATTTTTTTATAAATATATTTTTTTTTTGTGGTTTCTGCCTACTTAACAGTGGTGGTTTCTGCCTACTCTAGCTACCGCCAATGGCATTTGCCTACTCTGGTTACACCCTCAAACCTTTTGCGTGAGTATTGGATTATTTGTGCTTCTCTGTCCCTTCGAAGTGGTCTAGACGTTTGTTCCGATTGCTGGAATGTATCAAGTGTCTAATAATTGCACCTCGAATTCAACATGTGAGTAAGAGTTTTATCCAAGGACTTTGCACATGAATCATTCTTAAGAGTAGCTATGCATGCATTATTTTTTTTCGGGAAGGACATGATGACTCATTGCGTAAACTTCAATTAAGGGTGACACACTCCAAAGCAAAACCAGAACGGACGAAAAGGACAAGGGTGAAAAGTTTACATATATTCTGACGCTAGAAGAAGACTTCGATGATTTCTCCTCTCCAAAGAAAAACAGTCTTCACTGATGAATGATAAAAAGTGTTTTCCTATACCTCTAGAAATTGAATGTGTTGACTTCATCTCTTCTCAACTGTTTTCAACTGAGTCATCCGTTGCGGAAATGGTGAATTATCTGCGCAAGTTAAAACGAATGACCTTTTGTTGTGGAGCGCGTCTCTTATGAACATCAGCAATAAGATTGGGCCTAGAACAGATCCTTAAAGCGCACCGTGTCGCATTCTCCTTATTTTTATTTTTTTTGTTGTGCCTGGCCAACTTGAAAACATAAATAAGATTGGACCTAAAGCCCCTCCGTGTGGTACCCGCTACATTTTGAGCCTGTCCCATTTAACAGAATCAAAAAAATTCTACTGTAGTTAAGTGCGACTAAGCTAAGGTATTCTCCAGGACTTTATGATAAACAAAGATTATGCATAATTTAACGGTAAGGGGAGAGAAGCAACGAAATATAAGTTTTTCTTTCTAACGCTTCTTTCTATTTTTTTTTTCACTATAAATTTATTAATTGTCAAAATTGAAGGTTTTAAACCAAGTTGTTGAACTAAACGTTCTTCGTTAAATCGTTGGTGAGTTTTGCATTTAGTTTTTGATTTTATCGAGGGAGTTCTTGATACACCTTAAATATAACTAGGAGGATCGAAAATGGTGCATGTAATATCACCCACTAAAAGTCTAAAATCTGTTGCCGAACTTGTTTCCTTAGAATTTGTGCTCTAAGATCGTTTATATTGTGGTAGCCCGTGTTTTCACTTGGAAAATATTATTAGATAGTCACGCTTTACAGCTGAATACGAAGGTAGGGTAAGGTCGGGGGATATGGCACCCATTTTTATTTTTCATTATAAAATTTAAAACCTAAAAAAGGGTATGAAAATTTATGAAAGACTAGTTTTAAAGAAGAAAATGGTAAATGTTGTAAGATTTACAGCTAACCAACTCATTCATATATTTCCTCCAAAAAATAAGAACCATTGGAGGGTAATATGGCACCTACTGGTGGGTTATATGGCACTTTAACTTTTCTTTTGGTGTTTTTTCCACGCTTGTTCCACGGGATAATTTTAAATTTATTTTCTTAAAAAACAAGTTGTTAAGTGGAAGTTATTGCAAGGGTGTAATATACCCCGAGGTGCCATATTACCCGACTTTACCTAACTGTCTACCTATAATGGTGCCATATGTTAAAAAGATTTTTGGAGCAAGATTTTATTCGCTGATGTAAGTCATTATGTCCAGAAAAGGATGAATCTCTTTCCGTGCTTGGGTCTTTTAAAATTTATTCGCTATCCGATGGACCTGATCCATTGGGTAACTTCGTGCCTTGGTCCTTATTTGAAAAATTTTTAATGAACCATCAAAAGTCTTTTTAGAAACTTTTTTAAAGAGGTTTCTCACAGACTCTAAGAGCGTTAAATTTGTTTTGACCTGGGATTAACTAAACCTTAACCGAACTGTTGTTAAAGGCCCTGAAGGCTTAATTGTGGTGGGTGCGCACGCAGACGATGTTGAAGGGACGTTGAAGAAATTTCCCTGATATGCGAATGTCAAGCCCGAAAGAGCATAAGGACTAGTATCCTCGGCAGTTACTTCTTTAATGAGCTCGAAGATCTAAGATTTTTTTTTACAAATATTTTTTAGGAGATCAGAAAGTTCCCAAATGGAGAGAATGGAATCAACTGTTGGTCTAAGTGAATAGAGACTAAGGGCATCCGTCCACCTAACCTATCCTAGATGACCCTTCGTGGCCTACGGGTGGTATATGAATTGGAATTTTCCTAAACTTTTAATTGTTCTTTCTGTTAGTCGAAGCTCGGAATTTATTCAAGAATCTGCAAGTGTCTTTCGACAATGTGTGTCCGTCGAAGATCCTAAAAAATTCTCTACTAGATCTGTGATTAAATGCATTATCATCTTCAGTGATTAAGAGGATCTTCAGCTTTAAAGAGGAGCGAAGAGGCTGAGAGCTTGAGCGATTACTCTATCTATGTAGCTCGATCATACGCATTTGACTCTCAGCTTTTGACATCTTCAGCATTAAAGAGGATCGAAGAGGCAGAGACCTTGAGCGATTACTCTATCTATGTATCTCGATTATACGCAATTGACTCAAGCCCTTTTTGGGCTTAAGCCAGCTACCTAATTTTTAGCCCTTTCACGTTACCAATAACCCGAAACTAAGACATAAGAAAAAAGCGATTCTTTTGTCAGATTTTGTCCGTACGTCCAGCGCTTTTGTGAGTGATGGCAAGTTTCAAATTAACAGCGTGTCAAATAAGTGTTAACTACAGCGAGTAGTTTGAGTTTGCTGTCGGCCAAATTTGGTGCACCTACCCAGACATGAACGAAAGCTTACGGTTGTCTAAGCGATCTCCTATCTCTCTTTCTTGCGAGGTTTTCGGGGTTTGACTAAGTATTCTTTCCTCGCGCAATGTTGATGCACTTGCCCAGACTTGATATCTTAGTTTTGCGACAGTCTGTAACAATCTTAATCTACTTTTTCTTGTTTCAAAACCTTTCAAAACGACTGCTTAATGTGTTGAGAAGAGACAATGGAAGGATACTTCTGTTGAGAAATAGGTACAAGAAATCAAGCGTTATTTTGTACGACAAATAATTCAACACCAATTGCTACAGTTTCCGAAGAGTTTAGTAACTTAAATTCTTTATTTTCGCTACTAAGAGGAAGAGCCATGGATCAATGACAAGTCTGATGTTTTCCAAGTCTTAGTTCTAAAAAGTTCTAAGTTCGAAAAGGCGTGTTTCTTTAAGCTCGTCAGTGAACGACAACATATTTTCGCGAAAGCAAATGTGGGTGGGAAGTGAAATGAGTAGTACTTAAAGATAGGAAACAATTCCTTTCACAAACAACGCGCCCTTCTCAGTAGTTGAAAGGAGCCTTAGAGCTATAAAAATTCTAAGCCGCCCTGATTGTTTATTGCTTTTGACTATAAATACTGCCTGCGGCTTATTGGTTGGCGATTTATTTGATGCCAGTCCCAAAAAATCGGTCAACGTACAGGGTCATTCAATTTGTGGTTTCAAGTTGGTTGTGCTGGCATTTGACACCTGCCAAACAGAGCTGTCATTTGAAGTGCCACAACATCAGTTGAATGTTTGCCATTTACGATACTGGCTCCCTTTGCATGACTTGGACGATATGTGGTTTCAACAAGACGGGGCAAGAAGCCACACAAAAAAAGTAATTATGGCTTTATTGTGTGAAGAGTTTCTTGATCGCGTGTAATTCCACATTTAAATTTACGTTATTTCCACGTCGTCAATTAGCCGCCGAATCATTTCATTCCAAATTCTTGGTGCATCAAAAACTAATATCGTTTAAGTTATGGTCGAAATACCGCCCGAAAAGTGCGAAAAAATGGTTAGAAATCACTTCAAAACAATCGCATGCTGCGAATTCTAGACCTTCTTGAATGACATTGTTTTTGCACTTAATGGTAAGGTTTAAACTTTATAATGAAATAAAATATTCACCAAAAATTTTTATCTGTGTGTGTTTTGTTTAGCATTAGTTTTGAAACCGAAAAATGAACGTCCCTTTCTAACAAATGAACTATAAAAGAAACAAGTAAGTACTTGCAAGAGTTCGTCTGTAACCGAACTTCTAAATGCCCGACCCTCTTTACCCTGTAACACTGGCCTGAATTCATGCTAGCTTTTTGTCCATGATTTGTATTGGCCACGCCCTCGAAAAAGGACGTAAGCTGAAAAAAAGAATGAAATAATTCTGATTTCGTTAGAATCATAAGAAAATTCGTTAAAAGTGAAAATTAGTGCATAAAAAACTGTTTTTTCCCGAAAAACGCCTCCTAAAAGTGGGCGGGCTCAATGCTTTGAAGGTAACAAACTTAGTAAACGGAAACATATTTAATATTTGTCACATAATTTAATTTTTATTAAGAATGAATTTTTCGAGAAATCAGGTTTTAAAGGTCTGCCATGTTAAAAGTGGGCATGGTCAATAGTGTGGGCGGTCCAATTTTTGTCCTTTTAAAGGCTTCTTACGACTATTGGCTTCTTACCTCTACAAAAAAATTCCGAGTTCCTACTCCTTGTCTAATTTTAGATTGTCTGATTCCAAAATGAGGGCAAAACATGAGGGTTTCTTTTAAAGCTGATGAATCGCACTGACAAGGCGATTTAACGGTCATCGCAAAACATGAGGGTTCTCTCTCTTTTTCCCCGGTCATAAAAATGTATGCATTTCAATTGTGGACCAATAGAAATAGAGTTAAAGTGGGGAGGCTATGCTTCTCTAAGTTAATATGTCATAGTCTCAACTAAATGAATAGAAAAAATAAAAATATTTCAGATTTACAAGGTTAAAACCCTGCCTAAAAGCGTCGTTGATATTGCGCGCACTGAAACACATTAACTTGAATGTTTTGAGACAAGGGAAAAAAGCTATCCAACCCTGGTAATGCCATGACGTATACCCATTGTATACCCAGTGTTTAATTTTGAAAATACTCAAGTGAATAATAAGCTTTTCTATTGTGTTTAAAATATCCCCAAATTTTTGTGATACATCAAGTCCAGATGCTGCCATTTCAACTCAACCAGAAGTTGGCAAATATTCGGTGTAGATGAGTGGTATGGTTATTTTCGACTCTACGCACCTACCGGCAAGCGTGACACCAATCCGACAAATTCAATCCATAACACTTTGTATGTTAATTTTATACACCGCGCGCCAACCGGCTCTTTGCTGCGTGCAATTAAATAAATTCAGCTCAGCACGTTTTAATGACGCTCGAATGTATTGTGCATGCGATAGCAGAGTTCCAGATACGCAGAATGAATGCGGCGAATGTTTTTTTTTTCGAAAATTGCGTTTGCGTGTAACTTACTAATTTCACGAGGAACTGTGTGTACATACAGGCGTAACATTGTGTCATTGCACTTTGCACGAGTATTTTTTTTTTCATTTTTTTTCGCTCCCCATCCACTTCCTTTTGTGGCATTTAAATGTATCTATCAGTAATGATCAGATTGTGCCAGCGAATAGGTACAATCTTATTAGTTTGAGGACAAGTCTACACTATGATTTATGTGATTTGTTTGATTTATTTATTCACCTTTTCGCCTTTTATGAAAAGCGGTCGACTTATGCGAATGGCTAAAAAAAGTTCAAACAAGTTTCTTCTTTTGTTTGCAAAAATAAAGAAAAGCGGAAAAGAGCAAACAAGTCTTCCACCAAAGAACACACCGAATGCTGACCTCATTTGGGGGGTATTATTAAACTTTGTTCCACCTTCCATTACTTAACTTTGGCAAAGGTGAGGTTGGCTGGTAGTATCTGGGCGAAATTATTAAAAATTACGTGAGGAAACCTTCAAGTGCAGACACACACAAACACAAATGTCAGCCGCGGTGGTGACACAAAATGTGAAATAAGATTGAACCCGCGAAATAGATAAGAATGGGTAAATTTATGTGCAAAAAGGTGTCAAGCTAATCAAGACCTAGATGTGTGGCAAAAAAAAAATTACGACCAGAACATGACACAAATTTTGTGTTTACATTTTTAATAGCTTCATAGATTGTAGAGAACAAACTGACAGTTTCTTTGGGGAATTGGAAAATTCCTATTTCCTTCCATAGTAATGTGTTTAGGGGCAGGGCATAGAGCTATGATTAAATTGCCATTGAAAAGTGTCATAACATCGGCACTGCGTCGTCATAATTGCATTGTCACAAAAGTGTCGATGTTTTGCAGATATTATGTACGTCATTGGCCAAGTTGAGAGAGTGCAAAATGCATTGACAATCACCCTGACAATCGCATCGACGCATCAAATCACATTGACGGTTCGTATTGAGAGTCTAATCGCCTCGTAAGTGAATGTGTTCTTAGTTGAAGCACGAATAGACTGATACCACAAGTAAAAAGGGCATTCAGGGAAGACTTCAATTCTTAACTTTCTTTGACATTTGAGTTATAGAAAAAATACGTAGATTTTCAATGGTATAATTCAAATGTAAATTGTTTTTAAACGCACAGTGAGGACTTGATAGCGAGATCTCAACACTTAGGAAGAGCTCTACAAAACAGCCAAATGCATTACCGGGTAGATAGCAATCTAGCTCCTTCGAAAAATTATGTTCGAACAGGAGCATAGAGACGAAGAAAATTGGAACTTTTGTGGAACTACAAAGAATCGCGGAGCTTATCAAGGACTCAGGTCTATAGGGTGGACTTCCTACGAAGAGAGCGGGTAACCTCTCAAAAAAGAAAAAAGATTCGTTATTCATAGAAGACTATCTGCGAGTCAATCGAATCTAAGACCGATGCGTCTCAGCTGAGAAAAGTTCTGTCTTAAGCGCCAATACCGATGTTCTCGTTCAGGAAGATCGATGGCAGATATGGACCGCATCACACATGAAAACACTAGATGTGCTTATTGGAAGGCACGGCTGTACTAAGAAAGTGGAAGAAGAAAAGATCAGAGCTTTAAATGGATGAAATAAGGTTTTGGCTTTTGATAAATTCCTTGGGCTTCATTAGAGTGTCAGGGACGTATAATATTCAACCAAAAACGGAAGATCGCAACCTTCACGACGGGAATTATGGGAAGAATTCATCTAATAATTTCGAAACCAGCTAGATTTGGGGGACGTTATTTTAAATCCAAACTCAATTCGAAGGAGAATATATAGAAGATTGTGTCCATCGGACATACGTGGCTCAGCCAGGCATATATGGCTTCCGCAAAATTTTTGACAGCATGTGGTTACTTAAACGGCACATGAATATGCTTTACAAATTGCTTGGGAGAGCCATTTTAACATAGGGTTCGGCGTAGACCTATTTTACACTATTTCACAAGCCTATTACTGACGTCAGAAGAGTCAGAATAGGCTTGGATCATCTAGACACCAACATCCCGCTCCGGACATCTTTCGAAGCCACCTCGCAAGGACGGGGCAGTTGAGTAGTACCGCGACTGCGGTCGCAAATGGCAGGGGCCTCAGCCAACTTCGCGTGTAAAACTGGAGACAGAGCTGGCTGTTGAAGATTGTTGGTTGAGGCACACGTTCATCCCGGCCAGTAGCGCCACCTAGGTTTTTTTTTGTGAAAAACTACAGAGAGGACTCCAATCTCTCCATCTCTCGAATTTAGTTAGAATCGAAATGAGAGGGTCTCTGACTACCAAACCCACTGCAGCCTCGGGGGTACTACGTAATCTCGCAAGGGAGCTGCAAGGATTAAGAGAGTCCCGAATGTGGTATTCTGAAATTCAAGGACAAGCCTCTATGGGGTGTCGGCGGTGTTCATTCATGAGTCACAGTGTCCAATTCAAACCACCCTCCTTTAATATTTGCTTGCAATAGGTGATTCGATACCAGAATACCGTCAAGAACTTAATAGGATAGGAACCAGTGTTGCCAAGTGACGAGATCGGCGTCTATACTGAATGTTCAAAAATTTACGTCGGGAAAAGTGCAGACATCCTCTGGTGAAACTCTACGATTAAGCAAATCCTTCGGCATTAGTTACGCAGAAATTAGCCTGAGTCCCTGTATCACATAAATGTCAAAGAAGTACAACGTAGTGTGCGACGTGAGAAGCGCAATTACATCAACGCGCTTGCTGCTGAAGCAGAATATTCAACCGGAAGGTGTGACAGCAGGACCGTTTATACAGAATCACAAATGAGCAGTTAGATGGCCTAACCTCCCTTCAGCATCCCGTGAAACTCAGACGGATCTCTGCTTCTTAGGACCAAGCGGTTCGGAAGGAAAATTTCGTATTGGTATTGAATCATGTTTTTCTTTTTTTTAACTAATGCGACCCCAAATCAAAATGAGTTTTCCAAAATGTAAGAATTCCCCGAAAACGGCCCATAGCACCCAGTAAGGAAGAAATAATATCTGCGATCAAGTCGCTTGAGAAATATAAAGCCGCAGGACTAGACGGAATTCCAGCCGAGGTAATCCAAGCATCTCCAAGGTCGTCGGCGGAGTTTTTGTATCCCCTCATCGAGCGAGCATGGGTGGCAGAACTTTTCCCCGAGGAGTGGAAAAATGAGATGATTGTCAAGCTCCCGAACTAAGGAAATCTTATTGAGTGTGAGTACTGGAGCAGCATGTGCTGTGCTCACATCCTGTGCTCATCATCTGCTCTTTATAGACTTGGAGAAGGCTTTCGACAGGGTCAACAGAGAGTTTATCTAGCATGCCTCACGTTGAAGGGGTGCTGCAAAAAAGCTTATAGCTATCATAAGGGCTACCTACGATAAACCGAAGTGTTGCGTCTTGCGTAGGGGAATATTGTCGGCGGATTTTGAAATTCAAAGCGGTGTAAGACAAGGCTGTATTCTGTCACCATTACTTTTTCTACTGGTGATAAGTCAGCGCAGCATTGTTCTCCGCTAACGGAGGTATTCAATGGACTCTGACAACTTCCTTAAGACATCATGACTACGCAGACGACGTGTCTTTGATGTCACATAGAATTATGGACCTCTATTAAATGACACCAAACATGGAGAGAGGCAAATCTAGTTGGGTTTGAAAATTAATGCCACAAAAAGCAAAATGCTAAGTTCATCATCAACAACATCGAGTCGAGCTTAAATATGTGTGTCTGGGTCCAACCGCTAGAAACACTCGGAAACTTCGATATCTTTGAAGTATAGGACCTATACTGATGGTGGAACCGAATACGACGTTGCAAGCCGGATTGGCAAAGCCATGTCGGCGTTTGGTATGTTGTCAAAGGTATGGAGATACAACTTCATTAGCTTAAGCACCAAGCTTCGACTGTTCTGCTCAAATGCTGAGTCTGTACTATTGCATGGATGCAGTACCTGTAAAGTGAACGCTACTATGACGGGGAAGCTTCAGGCATTTCTGAATAGGTCACCCTTATAGGTCAGCCTCCGGAATATAGTAAGGACTTTCTGGCCAAACCGCGGCCCAAATGACGAACTTTATCTGAGAATAGCACAGGAGCCTATGGGCACAATCATCCAACGACGGAAATGGGAGTAGATCGGCCATGGAATGGCACCCATCAACGAAGGATGTCAGAAGAGCCACTCGACCCCGTAACACATGGCAGAGAACCGTGGAGGAGGAACGCAATTGAGAAAGAGTTGGATAGAGCTAAAGCATATCGCCGGAAACCGCACACAATGGCGCGGAGGCAATATGCCCTTTAAGGGTAAACAGGAATTGATATATTCAGGATCAATAACGACTAGTGTTTTCGGTCAAGCTGCCAGCCATAAATCCAACTGCTGCAAAACTAAAAATGCGCTGGTTCAGACAACCAAAGATAAAACGTGGTTAAGTCAGAGCCGTAAAACTTACTGGGAAATTCTAGATGAAATATAAGTTTTGACAATACCACAAAACTCCGCATTAAGAAGCGAACAAGCTTGAAAGATCTGATAGATTTATCGCTGATCCTTAAATTTATAAGAACGCCACTGAGGTAGATCGCAAGTGTCTAGAAACGGAGCATTTGAAGTCTATAAACACACTAGACAGCGATGGCGAATTATTGGCACACGTGCCATCATTAATTGAAAAGCCCGATTGCACCTTTAAGCATCAGTATAAACTGTCTTCGTCGAGATTAGAAAACTTCATCAAGACTGCATGTTAGCACGCCAAAGGCACTTCAAACTATGTGAGTATTTGTTTCTTGAATATTATGGCATGGGGCTCTTAAACGCTTTTCCATTCCTGCACTGGAGACTGCATACCTAAGACTCTTGCATAAGCCCGGCCCTTAACAGCATAACGTACGATAATACCCTCAGCAGTTACTTTTTTCATAAGCTGAGAAAAGCTCAGAGATTTTTAGGTGTTTTCAAAGGATTTGTAGGTATTTGTAAGTGTACACATCCAGATAGTTTAAATCTTCAAGCTTGTGGCAGGCGTTTCTTTTATTTAAGGTGTTAAGAACGTTCCCAAATGAACACTATGGGCCCAACTGTTGGTGTAAGTGTGTCGTTACTATTTTACTCTTTGAGGTTTTGCTAGTCCCTCGCGGAAGTGGGGCAGAAAAAAAGTACGAGGATTTTTTTAAAGACGGAAATTCAACTTGAGGTATACAAACCAATCAATACGCACCCACTAACCCTAGAAAAATCTCACCGGATAACAAAGGCATTAGGCAGATTTAAATTTCTTTTCGAGATTATATAATTTTGAGTCTTCTACCTTAAAAATTTAGAGGCTAAAACCGACGATAGGTTGGGTGGGTCTAAGAGGATCTGTTCAGCCTAGAGGAAGTTTAAAGTTAAGAGTATTCAGCTCAGTTTTATTTTACGCGGAATGGATGTGAGACTAAGCACTAGCGGAAAGGGAAACCGATGACGTCCTAGGGCCTATCAGTGGCTTCCTTCCGATTTTGAATTACTGTTTTTATCCCAGCAAGAAAATGGTAAGTTTGGAAGTAGAATAGCACACGTAGGCGCTAACAGTTTAGACTTAAGTACTTGCTTACGATTTCCATCTAAAGCCTTAAAATAAGATGAAAGGATAAATTTCTTGCTTCAAGATTTTAGCGTTGACTGCTAGAGACCAGTAGGCCACGGCTAAGTGAAGTAAAATGCTTCTTGAAATTTAATATTGAACCGTAGCGCTCATAGAAGAAATAAGAGAACGAGGACAAGACCTACATTGAGCCGGTCAACTTTCAAGTTTCTAGTCTCAAGTCGAATTAATAAGCGTCTTGCGGACTCTAAAGCATTGAAAAAAGAAGACTTTGTAGAATTTAAGGCGTAATAATTTTGCTTAATAAAATGTTTTAATCAGATTTAGGTCAATTCTAAAATATGTTACAAAAGCCTTGGAATGCACAGAACGGAAAACTTCAACTCCGATTGACCAAATTTTTCTTCAGTGCGCCGTCGTCAGGCTTTTATCATGGGCCCACTTTAGGTCTCAAAGTTTTGTGTGGCGGTTCAAAAAAAAAGTACAGATTGGCTAGCTTCTGAAAAAAAAAGTATAGAAGCTGAACAAAACCCTCCAGGTCCATGGAGCATGATTTTTATTTTTATTTGAAAAAAATATTGACATTCGTTAGTCTCAAGACTTTCAACAAGAGGAGACTCTTATCGTGTTGCAGTCTTAACTTGCTGAGCCTGAAAGCCTATATTCATACATATGAGAAAGAAAGTGTGCGTCTCAGGATATCTGGTTAAATAATTCTTTTAAACTGAATTTAGAAGAGTGCATATTGACGGTAAAGCTGTACGTATACTATGATCTGCATCTAAGAGCCTTTTCCACGACCAACAGAATCCAGTTAACCATGGCTCTAATAAGAGCGACAGATGCAGACGGTTTTCCCCCGCGTAAGCGCTCTAGTAAGACACGAACCAGGGTCCAACAGAAATGCGCAGTGCTCTGGTTCGTTCATACACTTCTGGTTCATTAAATGACTCTTAACTCTTGAGTCTTGTTCAACTTGGTCGAAATTTCGATTTTTTATAAAAAAAAAAGCAGCTATAGGAGATCTCCATTAAAATTCATAGCCGTAGAAGTTTATGTTCCTGACGTCTACCGGCCTCGTGACAAGGCATGACTTTCACATTTTAATAAACAAAATCTAATTCAATAATAAAAAATCAACTTAAATATTTAATTTCACAAGTCGCCGAGCTGATAATAAATATTTTATTAGCAGCTTTTACATACCTACATGTGGCTGTGTGTATATCTATCTACACTTGATGTGATGATTTCCATCAAAACACAAAAACCACTTTGGATGGACTCTTATCATATCAATTTGTATTTAGATTTAATTTTTTCGAAAGACCATCATGAATGCAAATCTATTTAGAGCCTTGTTTTCTCAATTGAGATGGATTGTGCTATTGGGAGAAATGGACTTAACGAGCTTGAATGCTTTCGTTCGAACATAAGTAGGGGAATAATAGAGCTTCGTATAATGATGGTGACTAATGGAGATAAGAGTTTATGTATAAACGATTGTAGACAATTTACTGAACCTTATAGATACACTTGGAAAACCGAAAATGCGAGATGTGCGCTCATGTGTACACGAGTAGGTATATAGGTACACCAAAGGTAGACACTATTGAATGATTTGAATGTGAGGTGATTGTACTTTTTTTTGTAGTCTTTGTCGGACTTTTTATGAGTACATTAATGTGCCATTTTAGATCAATGATAGCTGTGCTCACTTATAACTTAGACAAGGTATTTTAAATGCTAGAATTTGATAGTAACGCTGGGTATTACAGAGTTTAACAAAGGCTTTTACTTGCCTCTCCAGAATTTGCTTGTTCAAAAATACATAAAGAGCAGAATAGTTGGTTTTATCGAAAACCGCTTGGTCACACTACTAGAATTGTTTCGAAGAATTTTGCTGAAAGTGTTGCCTCGTCAAATTGCATATAAGAAACGTAGGTTCTACCTTACTTAGGATAACTGGAGGCTTGTCCCCAACCGAATATACCCTACGAAATAGCATCCAGCTTAAAGTTTGAAGTTTCCTTTATCAAAGGAAATTTTGAAAACTCGCCTTTGGGGCACAGATTAGAAAACTACATTAAGACTGCACGTCGACACGCCAAAGGCACTACAAAATATTTTTTTTTATGTGGCACGAAGCTCGCCAAACCTGTCCTAGAGGCATCTTTTCACTCCGGAGGCAGTCGGGATGACGAGGATATTCCCTGCAGGTATTTCGACAGGCAAAGACAACTCCATTAGACAAAGTCTGCATGTAGGGTCCGGTGAGAGCCAAAAGCGGTGAAGATGTTTTTTCAGACCGCTGAGTCTTCCTGGTAGGATTGTTAGGTTAGCTTTGTCCAGCTTAGTCAGGGATTAGACTTCCTGGGGTTTATGAGGAAACATTTTTGGAGCAGGACTTTTTATGTGAATTTGATTGGACTTCGTTGAATTTGATTGGAGCCAGACTATGGCAAGTTTTTTACTGACTCCGCGAAATGAACCAGGCCCTATGAGGGGAGTAGTTGGACCGATTTTGCCTAGTCTGCTGTCCCCCCCCCCCCCCCCCCCCGCAAGCCACTATGAAAACGACGTTAGGTCAAGCTAGTGATTTTTTTCATTGATGATTTCAGTCAACGCCTTGAAGGTTGTTTCGCTGTCTGAGAAGATGAAAATTGTTTATCCCCAACAGCGCTTGATAGCCAAAACTTCAGCCTAGAAAATGGTTAAGCTTTTGCCCAGGCCAGGCGGACTGAATAATTTACTTGACGCAATTTCGCATGAATTTTAGATCCGACCTCTGTCTTTAGTTTAGAACCGCCTGTGTACAAGACGAGGTCAACATGTGACAGATTTGAATTGCAGATTTTCCGGTCCTTCCCTTGGAGGAATGCTAGTGAAGGACATTTTGTGAAAGCCATACTCTGGCAGCTTATGGTGCAGAGGTATACTGACTACGCTTCCAGGTTCCATAGCGTTAAGCAGAGCTATGTCGCCGCCTTAGTTATTACAGATAGTTGCTGCAGCTCCCATACTTCGAGTATTTCGAGCAGAGCATATCATCGAGTCTACATCATCGCCTAAATCGCATTTATTTGGCCTCAATGACGAAGAGATCCAGAACCGGGTGGCCTGCCGGTATATCCTGAGGTTAAATCGGCATACCCCAGATTGGGAAGGTTACGATCCATCACTTGAGATTATGGAGATGATTAAAAATAAATCTCGAAGTGTCTCCACTGGATAAACATAAGATTATTTTGACACTGTAGAATTTTGTTTTCATTTTGGCCCTCAAAAGTGAGTGACTGATGTTGACATTTCCCAGTATTGAAAAATAAAATACCCTCGTGCCTAAAAGAAAAAAAGAAGGTCATCGCCTTAGAAAAAAGTTGAAGGTAGCTGAAGTTAAGTTTCAGTTGGATGAGTAAAAGTGTAAGAAGTACACTTTTCTAACTGCTCCTATCTCTGAAAGTACTCAACAAAAAATGTAAAAGTAAAAACATTAAGCACATCGCAGCATATTAAACATGAATTTGATGTAAGTGTCAAGCAGATCCATTTAGTACTTTGGGAGTTCTGGGGGTCACAATTTTAGGTGACAGCTATTAATATTAACTACAATATTGACGCCACTCAAACGAATTTGTCTAAATAAAATGAGTGAATATGTAAATAAAATGAGTAATATGTAAATATGAGTAATATGTAATATGTAAATAAAATGAGTGAAATAAATGACACGATATTTAATAAAATTGTGCGTGAACCCAGGTGATAATTGTATGAGCTGGCAAATGCTGAAGCTCATGCCGAAATCTGCCAAAAAGCTAAGATGTCCCTTTTGTTGTGTCAGATGGGGACAAGATTAACTCTACGATGGAGTAAAATCACGTCTGTGTAGGTAATACAAACATATTACTGCACATGCTAGATTGGACACACTAAATTTTGACCTACCAAATAACAGAGTCGATTACATTTCGACATTTTGTTCACAAGATCTTCGACCCTGTTTTCTTCGACACGCTTCGAACGACAAGATTGAACTAGGGACTATACGAGAAGTACAGCGGCAGGAACCTAGATAAGTCGGGATACTTCGCCTCGGTCGTTTAAGGTGACTACGGCTTGCAGGTTGCGTGGACCACAATCCTCTGGACCGCAGCCTTCGATTCACCCGAGATGGCCGACGGCGACGCTATGAGGGAAGACTAGCCTTAGGCAGCGCGCATCTATAAAAAAAGGGCTCAACCAACTTGGATCAAAAGAGTACCGCACCATACCCAGTCAGTCTTGCAATTGTTTAGACGAGGTCGTCAGATTATTGGGGCTTTTTTAAAACAACCCGAAGAGGAAAAGTAAATTTTGGCAGTTGTGCTTTCACCGAACTCGATTGCGTTTAAAATTTCTTTGAGACAACCTTTTTAGTTGTCTCAAAGTCTTATGAGATATTTTCGTAAGTTGTCATCATTTTTTCTCTTCTCCTCTTTTTGAATTTCAGATGGTCGTCAAACCTTTGCTTAGAAGTTACGTCATCAACCTAGAAGTTAGCATTGGGTAAGTTCCTTCGCTCCCAGGCTACCAAAACTCACGCAAAGCTATTCAAAAAAACTGAGTTATGATGCTCCTTCTTTATCTACTACTTTGAGCATTCACCAGACTTTCATCCTTTTAGGTCCGGTTTTTCAGTGCAAAATCATCCGACTTACCGAGTTAAACTTAGATTAACCCCAGAAATGAGTTTTTCTGTGAACTGGGGTTAATCTCTGGGGGTTAATCATCTCTGAAGAGCAGTATGAGCTTCTTTGAATGTTTTTTCTGCGTGGAATGTCAGTTGATTTGCGTGTTGCTGTGAAAAATTACATTTAAGAATAACTCAAACTTCTTTTCCTGTGTTTTTCTATGTAAAGTGAGAGCTGGGAGAGTCAATAATTTCGAGAGTCGAAGATTTTGACAACTTTGTTGACGGAGTTAACTCTGCACTGAAAAACAGCTCGCTGAGTTAACTCCAGATTCCTTTTGTTACGAGATTAACAGGTCTTGGTTTAAGCTGGGTTTAACTCAGCACTTAAAAACCGGCCCTTAAAAGAATATTCTTTGCTCTGCCAGTAAAAATTGTTGACTTGACACCCCGAGAAGTTTAAGATTGAGCAACTCGAGGACGCAAACCCTGTAGGGGACTTTGAAAATTGATCAATCTATTGAAGTAAATCATTTAATATTGATGTGCGCAACACCTTTTTCAACACCTAAAGATGTTGAGCTTCCTTCGCTTGAAGCGCTTGAAGCAGTTCCCTGTCTGCTTTTACAGTGAGTTTCCAAGTATTTACCACCTCTGAATTCCGGAAATGTAAGTCTCCATGCACCGCATGTTTTATTCTTTTCTTTTTTTGGGTTCTAGAGCTCCGAGTGTTTTGAATGAAAAAGGTCTTCTACTCGCATTAGCCGCTACACCAAGTCGCTTCAATCCACAAACTTCTTTTGAAGGAGTTATGACGGAGGATAATGTAGAATTTAAGGTTTGAAGCACTTAAAACCGCTTCTAAAAAGATTAAAACTACGAAAACTACGAAAGCTTATAACCTTCATTAAAAAAGTTTTTCTGAAACAAAGAACCAAGTTTTCAATGTATTTCAAGACTCTTTTTTGGGGAACAAATTAAGTCCTAAATCTAAAAAATTTTAGATCATATATTTTTCGTTTTATGGGCTCTAGATTGTGGGTTCCTGTTTAAAGCAAAGAAGTTATTTTAACAGTATCAACCGCCACACAAGGTCTCTTCACTCCACAAACATCTTCTGAAGAGGCAATGGCGGGAGTGATTGTTGAATTTGTGACGAAGAAGATCTGAAAGCCACTTCACTTTCACAAAAAAATTCGTCGGAAATATAGAAAATAGTTAAAGCCTGCGTATTCTGGAGAGTGAGCGCCCCCGCCTCGTTGGTTCTGTTCTTTTTTATAGGTTCTATTTAGAGCTGCGAGTATTTTGAACTTTAAACATTTTTTGCTAGTTTCAGCCGGTTCACCGAGTCGGGTCACGCCACAAACATCTTTTAAAGTGGTGATAACAACAGAAAATGTTGGGTGCAGCTCCTAAAAAGTGACGCAGGCTTTCCTTTATCAAGTTCTAATACGAAATATTATTACAACCTATTGGTGCAGTCATCTGCCTAACGATTTTCTTAATGAAAAGAGAGATTATAAAGTCATTAGTCATGAAAGTCTTCATAAGACTGACAGTTTGATGGCAAGAAATTTTGGATCTGAATGCAGAACCTTAGTTACCAAAAAACTCGGCATTCCAAAACAAGTTCCGTAGAAAGTAAGAGGCGTGGGGAGCTTCAGTGAGCCAAAACATGGGCGGGAAAAGGCCTATAACTTTTCAGAAGTCAGTATATTCTCGAAAGAATTCTTTTTTAAGTACTAAAGGACACTTAGATAGTTAAATAAAAAGCTGGTGTTATTTTAAGGACTGCCAAAGCCCATTATCAGATTCATTTGTCAGAGATTCTCTTAAACTCCCAAAAGTCACTCAGTTTATTGGTTTTTGCAGGTTTGTTATAATTTTTAGATTTTCCATTTTAAAGTTTAATATTGCTAAGCCATAAGGGAGACGTACATCCTCGATACGTTCAGTGTCGGTAAGTTTAACTTTCTGTGAGATTTGAAACAATAAAAACTTTTACACAAGCAAATCAAAGAGAATGTGAATCGAAATCTGTTTTTATCTGAAGATTAGAGTTTTCCGTCAAGAGATCAGGGACCCTTTCAAACGATTTCTACGATAAAGACATCATCAGAGGTGCCCCCAGAATGTCAGTTTCCAACTTCATGGTGTACACAAGTTGAGAAAAAACAAAGCAATTCAGCCAAGCAAACATAATTTCAGATACTTTGCGAATAATAGAAAAACAGATAATGGCAATAAGGACGATATCATCGAAATCGATCCGACCAAGTGCTGCCTGCTAGGATGAGGCGCGCCCAAACTAGACAAGCTGCTGTAACAAATTAAGGCAAACACTTATTTCTTGGCAAAGGCCAAAAGTAATAAATGGAAAAACAACGCCTCGGCGTAGTGACATCTACTTTCCTAATTTCGACGTCCCCAGGCAGTCATCAATTATTTGCAAGTTTTTTTCCTCTTTCTTTGTAACCTTGCCAGGCCCAGATATCACGTCAGCTGATTACAGTTACTTAAGTTTCGGCAAGCGCAAAAATAAAGAACGAGGAGAACATAATAAGGTCACACAACCTAAACGCAGGCATTGACAAGTCAATTGTCGCCCTAAACTTGTGTTTGGTGGGATAGCGCAGGTCCTGGCGATGCCGTGCCGGTATTTTATCGATTTACCTTTTTCGATTATATTTTTTTTTTTCGGAGGGATGTTTTATTTGCTCTTTGAATTGCAGGAGAAGTTCATGGGGATGGGCTACGTTATTGCCATTGGAATTCTCTGCAGTATTTTCGTCATGTGTTTTAAGGACATTTTTTTTCGAAACTTATATCGTTACGGTTATTAATTTTATGTTGAACATTTTGTAGAAATTTTCGCAAAGTTAGCCATGCGAAATTTAGGACGCAGTTGTCCAAAGTGGTCAGAGTTTTCCAATGTCCCCCTGTTTGATTAACAGCTGCAATACCAGTTAATTTATATCAATTATCGAGTGATAGCAGAGAGCAATTATTAAGTCGTTCAATCATGGGACGCGAGTCGCAAATAGAAAGAGAAAAGTTAACTTTAATGACTGGCGTATAATTATTTCAGTTTCAGATGTCTAAAGCGGATTTGCACAAGTGATTACGTCTTTAATGCGTTATCCTTCCAAATTGGCTGTTTGTAATTAGCCGCTGCGATATTTGTGTTGGTAACTGATGATCGAAATCATCCTTTACGAAGGCCTAGGTAGCGCCTGTAATTATTAAGGACCCAATTAGGCATACTCTTCACTTATCAAACAAAAGATTTGGCGTCTAATCATGGTAATTGTTAAAGCAACTAAGTTAATGATTTGACGCCAGGGTCGCTTTTAATGAAACCCTTTTTGTGCTATAGAAACAATCATGTCGCGTTTAATTGCAAGCAATAAAAATATTTTTTCTAGAAAACTTTTCAAATCAAAATGTTGGTGCTTTTATGCTAAAATTATTTAACATTTGGTAAGCTTAAGGTATTTGCTAGCATCTGTTTTTTCATTATCTCAGCGAACTTTGCTTTACTTCATTCGGTTCTTCAGTTGAACATCCAACCGGCAAAGCTTATAAAGGATTGGGCTCCACGTTGGGCGCCATCTTCGGACAAAGTTATTTGTGCAAAAGCGACAAAAATAATTCTGCTAGAAATTGAAGGCATTCAATCTTATTTAATAGATTTCGATACACGGTTGTTAAGGTCTCTTCTTCGAAACCTAAACTTTTTGAATGGAGAAAACAGGATATACCTACAGAATCCTTTGTTACCAATTTCAAAGGGTTGAACAAGATCAGAACAAAAATTCCAGATCTAATTTTAGATTTAGAAGGCTCAAAAAGTTAGAGTTGAGTGATTTTTCAATTCTTTTTGGTTTGACCCCACGTTAGGCACCACCTTAAAAATATTTTTGTTTTGAGTTTTCACAAAAAATTTTGCTAGAAATTTAAGATGTTAAAACTTATTAAATCGATCCAGGGTAGCTACGATAACTTTTCTGTAAGCCAGATAGGAACTAAATTTGTTTCTTAAGAACACCGGGAACATGAAAAATAATTCTTAGGTTTAAAAAAACTTCAAATTCTGTTCGCCTACTTGGCTCCTATGACCGTGAATCGTTTTCGCTGAAGCCCCACGTTGGGCGCTGTCTTGGGACAAAATCATGTTGGCTGCTGATGTGAAAAGTCTTTTTTTGTTTAAAGGCTTTATTTCCAAAAAGTTACATTTAATTGAATGGTACTTTCTATTTGTTGGTTAAACATGGCAAAAATGTTTCTGTGGTTGAAAAATTACAAAGAAAAGACTACCTGATTTGTCCAATCAGGTGTTTTACAACAGACGTGACAGTTTTATCAACCGATGGGCGCTGTCACGTTTTGCACAAAACACTTCTTCAAAAGCTTTGATAAAAAAATTTGTAGAAAATTAAAGGCGTAAAGTCTTATTTTAATGTCCTTCGTCCTACGGTAGGTTAGGTTTGGTTAGGTTGTAGTTTTAACTAGTTTTAATCAATTTTTCGATATTAGCAGTGTTCAAAAGACTAAAAATATCTCCTCCGAAGATGATAGGAGCCTCTCTTCAAACGTCAGGATAAAAAAAAATGAATTAAGTTTTTCATGTATCTTTACTTTGATCAAAAAAGCCGAAGAGGAAAACAACCCTAAAACAACAAGAATACTCAGTTATCGAACTACTTACAACTCACATTAGACTAAATCTTAAAACTTTGCAAAAGATCCATCTTACTTTTCAATGCTTTTCGTTTGGGAACCATGTTAGGCGCCCTAACGAAAAGAAGAAAAAAAAAATTAAACAAAAATAATTGATAAAGGTTAAAAACTCCTATTTTCCCGTTTTTTTTTTAAATAATACAAAATAATTACCACTTTTTTGAAACATTCTTGATTCTAATGAGAAGGTATACAGAAGGGTGAACTCATGACACTTAACCGTTTAGTTGGTTCAACTCACCTGAAAAATATAAAAAGAAAAAAGCAAATTATGTTATTGAAGTTATTTAAAATATTTGTCATGAAGTTATTTAAAAAAAATTAAAGCTAGAAAACAAAGTGTTATTTATATAGGGTGCAAAAATTAATACACTATTACTGATAATAAATTGAACTATATTGGCTTTTAAATGTCTGGTATTAAATAAAATTTTCCTGGATTAGTTATTTAGTCAGACACAAATTGAACGAGGACTTTGAACTCAAAAGTGTTGACCATTATTCACACATTGGAATCCATGGGTAAAGACTCATGTAGATGCCAGAATATAGGCTGGTTGGGTTAAAGCAGATGTGAAAAAGATATGCTGATCATCTTGCAAATCTAAAATCAAATTATGTAAGACGATTTTTTATTTTGTTATTCCTTTGGACCATTTAAAAAAAAAATTACTCAATTTTTAGAATTTTACTTAAAAATCCCAATCCTTAAACAGTGTGTTAATAATTCCTTTGCCCTTAAACAGATTATCGCTTTGCAACGACCATATTTGAATCCTGCTCAAGAGTGGTTAATATAGCAGTCAAGAAAAAAAAAACTCGAAGCGCAACTCCTCTGCCCTTTAACAGTACACAATTAACTCCTCTGCCCTTAGACAACTCAGCCTACTCATGCTACTTGAAGATGGTTAAGAACGCAAGCGAGGAAAAAATGTAGATAGAGGTGCAAAATTAACTCCTTCACCCTTAAAAATATTCTGATTATTGAAAGACTTTATTTGAATTCTGCTCATAGGCAGTCAATATAACGCCAAGGGAAAAAAATCAATAGCGTAAGTCTTCATTCCTTAAACAGTGCAGAATTAACTACATTCCTCTTTTTTTGGGTCCTGCTCCTCCTTTCATAGGAACCAAGAGAAAAAGTAAGGTTAATAGCGTAGGTTAGGTTAGGTTGGAAGGGCACGCATTTGGTGCAAGTTCACACGGTGGCCAGGTTGACCCATTGTGATTTCATTGCTCGTAAGAGAAAGAAAAACATAGTTGGACATAATCTTTAACTAACTGAAACAGGATAATTAAGATAAATAAGATAATTCTACCAGGTCGACCAGACTATCAAAGAACCTGACTCATAAACAGGTAAGTCGTCGTGCTTGGAGACTCTTTTTATTCTTCCTTCGCAAATATTCCCACTTGCGTAGCCATGACACCAATGGTGCAGTGTCCTGTGACAACGCCAAAGAATGTTGATGTAGTGAGTGAGAGATAGATGGGTCGTTGTTCTTTTTAGGTCGAGCACTGGCCATAAGCTGTGAGTTATGACACAATCCTTCGTTCAAATCCAACCGTTCACCGGCTGGTTTAACTGTGTTTTAATCTATGAAACTTTCGGCTATGTTGAAAGGATGAAGTACCCGTTGGTCAGTCAACGTTATGCCCATATAAGAACATTTTCTGGCCACTTCATCCATTTTATTTCCTGCCACGCCAATGTGCCCCGGAAGCCAGCAGAGTAGAACCGTGTGAAGGCTTACTTCTCTAAGTTCCATGAGGCCATCCTTGACGCACTTGGAGTATACACGAGTGCGTGGGGTGCCCCGAGCACGTGGGGTGCCGTGGCGTAGTGGTTAGTGTGTGTGCTTACTACGCCGGAGGCCTGGGTTCGAATCCTGCCATCGTCACCTGAAAAAAAAAGACTTGTTCTTTTTCACGGTCCCCACCTCCGCGAGGGTCTGACAAGCCCTCCGAGAGTATCATTTGTCTTGAAAAACTTCTCAAAGTGCCGTTCGGATTTGGCAAAAAATTGTAGGTCCCCTTGTATGTAAAAGACATGAGCACACCAGCATACATTGTTGAGAAGTTGGCCCTGGTTCACCTCGAGCTGTTGCGCCACTCTATCATAGCCCCCAGATTAACTTGCTCTGAAAAGGTCGGCCAATACTGCCAAGGTTGCAAGCTTGCCATTCTAAAATAGCGTAGCTCCCATGCCCTCAAACACTGTATAAATAACTCCCCAGAACTTTACCAGATTTCCCCATTTTAAGAACTTGATTAGGAGCCTTATTAAGAACTTATGCAGATTACGCTTTTTGTAAGACTTCAACTAAATCCTTTTCGAAGGTGGTGAATATATTTTAAAGAATTTATTCAAATCCCACCCGAAGGTGGCTAACAAAAGTAGCCAAGGCATAGCCACTGCATAGTTAACTCCTCCGCCCTTATATTTAAAGAGGTTATTAAAGCAGCCCGACATTTTTTTATAGCGTAGCTCCTGTGGCCCTTAACATTATTAGCTTCATTCACCTTAAATATTCATTTTTTTATGGGTACTTTATAAAAGGTTTTGTAAGAAGTTGGTTAGAATGCACTAATTAACCACTTTGTTTTGAGAAGCAAAGTCCTGGTATACTAGCTGTTTGTCAAATATATTTAAAGTATCTATTATCACAACCTGCTGTTGTCAATAATTTTAATGATGGATATATTAGTCGGCTCGGTGACGCAAGCTTTTAAAATTAGCGAAATATTTTCTAAAAACGACGATTGTTGGGCTTCTAAGAGATAATAATCAAATTGTACGACTTCGAGTATAAAATTTTGAATACGGTGCACAATTTTAAATTACTGAGTAGAAAAACGGAAATTATTATTGACCAATCAAAAAAATGTTTTCCTCCCTCTTGAAAAGCCACATAAGACTCAAATTTAGGAGAGGTTATGTAGAAAAATGAACTTTTAACCGAGGGTTCTTGACATCAATTCCGATTCACTACAAGGAAAAAACAAAGAGTCATCTGTTAGTGCTTAATTTTTGTTTTGAAAACATCCTCGTTTCAGCCTGACTTAGTTCACACTTATCACAGGATAAGTGTCAAAAGCATCTACTGATGGTAAACTCTGTTTTTGTCATGCAATGACCGCTGATTCTCAGTAAGACTTTTGAGACCTTAAATGCCCAGATCCTAAAGAAAAGTCGGATCTTTTTTTTTTTAAAGCCAATTGCTGACTTTAAACCTTTGCTGACTGTGTTACTAACTTATGGAAATTGATTGGCGATGATTTTAGTAATTTTCTTTCGGGAATTTCTCTGCTTTAAGGCGATATGGAAGGATGACTTATACGATTCGAATAAGCAGATTTTAAAGGCTAGATTCTTTCTCGGGATTAGCCGAAAAGAATAAAAAAACAGAATTTTTATAGACTTTCTTTTGTACGATGTATCGATAAAACTTGTTTGTTATGTCAGCCAAGCTTATAGCTTTTTTTTTTAGCTATCAAATCTTTGTTTAAGGGCTGATACGAAAACTACAAAATACCTTAATTTCGTCGTTACCGGCACGACAACACCTCATAAAACCCCATTAACTAAAATTTGTTTTATAATTGGTGTCGACCCAACAACAGCGCGGTGATATACACAATAAAAATTCAGAGCTAAAAGAAAAAAGCTGTAAAACTATTATAGCCATTTGTTAATACACTTTGTTCCTCAACCGTAACAGGTTTTTCCCACAGCTGTGGCTTACTGTTGCATGGGAATACATCAGACTTATGGTCGGCGTCACACTCGCCAAACAAATGAAGCTCCATTCGAATATACGTATACCTGAGCCTATATGCTATACCTTGTAGTTTATTATAATCAGACATGACACCTGATGTTTCGTATAGGATAATTAGACAACAGATGACTGCATCACATAAAGTTTTTCACTATACAGAAACTTTTTAGGGGGTGTTACAGGAGTGTGGTACTCAGGGTATACTAATTAAAAAATAAGAAAACGAAAGCCTTAACCACACATGATGAACTTGCGTGTTAACGTATATTACTATATGGCCCAGACACACGAAGCCATTTAAAGTCAGTGATCTGTCGTCATGTTCATCACTTGTTTCTATTAACAATACAAGCACTTTCATTAAATTAAAAACTATATAGTCGACGGGGACGCCGCTGTGTGGAGCTTCATAGAATATCCATTTCCATAGTGGCCCCCTTCACGACCACACACAATCGAGAAGTTGACATTTCCAATGTTAGACTGATGATGAAGAATATATTTTATTTCTTACTTGGCAAAACAAATCGACAAGTGAAACCGCTTTTAACTGGTTCCGAGTGGAAGATTTTCCACCCCCAATGTCAGAGTCGTTGGAAATTCATGGTCACAGCTCCTACGCAAATAAACTCTTGAGCGAGTTCAAATATTAAGAAGTATCTGATGTGGAAGATAACCATTTTATGCAAAAAAATCAATGCAATTACCCTACGACTTGACTATTAACAATTGATAAAATTCTCGACGCTCAAAGGAATCAGCACCACCCTTGAGGTGGATTGAGGGGCTCTTGGGTGTTTTATGATTTGGCCGTCACGACACGGCAGTCAACATCAACAGAAAAGAAGCCATGCTTCATCTCACATATTCAATAAATAATCGAACAAAGCTAAAAAAAAAAATGTTGCAAGGACGAAAAAGGAGAATAGATTCACGACTGATATGACGACAGTCATTTGGGGCTACGTGATTTGAATAACAACAAAGAAAAATGGGGCAACACAAAGACAACACAACGGTGAGGTGAGGCTCACGCCGTGACAATTTGAATTGCAAATTTTTCGTAAAAAAAATATAAAATTGTTTCTCCTAGAAAGAAAAAATCAGATCCGTATTTTCACAGTGTATCTACTCTCGATTGAACCTCATCGAATTTGAAGACATACAAGGACAGATTTGATTTTATTTCCCAGAGCTGCGTTTTTTTTTCAGCTGAAGACAATACCGAATGAAAATATGTTTGAACTTTTCATTTCATTGCATTGACGTGCGGAGAATAATGTTTTGTTTCCTTGATCCAAGCCTCGAGATTGTCTAGTTATCGTCAAACCTTAAGTAAGTACTACTTTCCATATACAAACTCGTACCAACACTTGGAAGCTAAATTTAATGGCTAGGACCACTTCGAACATTGCCAGGTACCCATCATCAGATCTCCTTTTTTTAGTGATTTTGTTAAAGTTCACCTCCCTTAAAAGTTTCTCTGTATATTCAGGAAATCTTTCGTCAACTACAGCGCGCGTCGTCCAACTTGCTGTTGTTACCATAAGAAAGTAGCTGCGAAAACAGCTAATAACATGTATCAATAGTCCTTAAAATTTACTTTTAAATCTTCTCCTTTTTGTCCGATTTCGAGAACGTAATTTACGATCTGTTGGATTTAAAACAGATAGGACCCTTAATTATAATCCAATAATAGGACCCTTAATTGCAACGGACTTAAAATGGAGTAGATTAGGTACGTGAGTAGGTGTCACTTAAAATTAGAAAATCATTTAAAAGTCCGGGTGTGTCTTACGTCTTTCAAACTGAGACATTTCGTGTTGTTAAAAAAAAAAAACAGAGCTCTTCAATAGCCACATCTTTTGTTGGCAACGTAACTCCTCCCACCTTCGTAATATTTCTCGAACTTTATTTAAATTCTACTTGGCTGTTGATGTTACCCTCCTTCAGGGTGACCAAAAATAGAGGTTCCTACGAAAAAAATCTTACTTTCTTCTCGTTGACAAGTAACTCCTCCCCCTTAAGTTCCATTTCTCGAACGTAACTTATGTTTCCTTGTAGTTCAACGAACCTTTCTTTATGAGGGACCGAAAATGGAGGAGGATAAAGGCTCCTTTGTGTTTTGGGAGTCACTTAACCCTACCAACTAATTTAAACTTTCGGTCGAGTGATAGTGTCTTACGATTTCATCTCGAAAAAGTAAACTTTTTCCATAACAACAAGTCAAGCTGCCTGTTTAACAATGTAAATAACAGCTTGACTTGTTCTTAGGAAAAAACTTAACTAAACTTTCGTTGCTAGGCCTTATATTAGCTTCCTATTTAGAAAATATGCACCTAGTTTCATAGGTATAGTAAGAGTTTCCGGATTCCAAAAGGAATTTTTGAGGATATCGTACGCAATAAAAAGCCTCAGCCTAGTGATCGGCAGTGTAGATTATGTAACTCTTCCTTGCGATGGACTCAAAATGGAAAATATTATCTTTGTGATTTTGAGTCACTTAACATGTAGCATTCCGGATGAGTGAAACGAGTTTATGAGTCCTACTAAAAAAAAGGGCTCTTCAATAGTTACACTTTTTGTAGACAACGTAACTCCTCCCACCTTCGCCTGATTTTTCGAACTCAAGTTCTTAGAATTTAGTCGCTGATTATATTCCTTTCTGTTGGGCTAAAAGTGAAGGGGAGTAGGTGAGTGTGTCGGTGGTTTTGTAAGTCACTTAAAATAAGGGAATCATTTAAACTGTCGAATAAGAGGAACGTCTTTTAAGATGAAGATGATTAATGCCATGTAAGAGGCAGGCTCCTGAAATTTTTCTTATGGACAGAACAAACACTTCAGGAAATTTTTTTTTTTGGTTGAAAGCGTAACTCCTCCCAACTTATCCTCTATATTTCTCATATGTGAGTTTGACTCGACTTGACAATTCACGTAACCCTTCTACTAATGCCATTGTGCTTTGTGCGTCAATTAAAGAAGAGTCCTTCAAGAATACGATGGTAAATGCCATTCAAAAGTCGGGGCGCCTGAAATAGTTTTAACGAAAAAAACCAAATTTTTAGAATTTATATATTTCGATGACATGTTTGGTCCTTCGTCTTTAGTCCCGTTTTGAAATTGGCTCACAGTAAATTAGTGTTATGATGGGTCAAAAATGGAGAATTCTAAAATGCGCGCGTTGGTGTGTCTTAGGATGTCAACTAAGATTAAGTACGTAAATAGGCTTTGGTGCGGGTTTAAGTATGTACCCAAGTGGCACTTTGATGTGGCTTTTTGTAACCACGACTCGTGTAACTTGGTTTGTGATTGTTGTTCAGGATGTTAAGTGGTTGGTACCCAAAACCAACTTTTTGAGTTAAGGAAACAGATAAGGGCTATTACCTTCTTTAACCGAGATTTGCAGTGCACTCAATCTGGACCTTGCTTCCTACCCTTAGACTAGATCAGTGTTTAAGCTGAGATGTCCTTCAAAGGACGATGAATCGGAAAAACTGTACTTAAAAAAGGAAGAACTCTTTAAGAAAAATAAGCTACGTGGGTAACTCCTCCACCCTTAGTCTTTTTTTTTACCAGACTTAGAGTCTGCTTGTTGGCAAACGTAACTCGTCTTTTTGATGTGGCGAAAATGGAAGAGGAATCAACTGCTGCTATTTACGCACTTGATTTGTGTCTAAGAAAAAACTTATCTAATTCGGGTTTGAATTTTTGTAGTCAACAAAGCCGCAATAAACGAACTATTATGGTTTCATCGGCCACTTTCCAAGGTCATAGTTGAAAAATAGCGAAAACTAGTGACCAAATTAGGCAGCGCAAATTAAGTTTAAAGTCAATCTTCGATTCGGATCCTGATAGACACAGTAATACAGAAAATATAGAAACAGTGGATGAATTTTTACTGATAAGATCTGTGTCAAACGATGAATTTGAACAATCAGTGGGAAAAGTCACTGCTGCCAGTGTGGAAAATATGAAATAGAAAAGAAACCAAGAAAACGAATCAGTGAGTGCTGGAAACGCAGCAATAATATTCAAATGAAAATAGGAGCAAAACTGTGATATGTTGTTCCCACCGCACATAATACAGAGATTAACGTAGGAAGATTAAAAGTTAATCCCAAAGTGTTTCCACTGGAATAGAAGATTAAATTAAATTGATGTATATATCCATTTATGACATTTTTCAATGATAATTCGTCATTTGCGCATCTCCTTGTAAACGTGAATTTTTTATCTCTCGGGTAACACAGATTCAGAAATAGTTCAAATCATTTTTAATTGCCACCGATTTTTTTAATTTACGTAACAAAATAACCCAAAAATAGAAAAACAAAATGCCAACGATGTTGTTGGGATTTCGGTCCACAAGTCAACATCAACCAGAAGTATCAGCATTAACGTCCGTCATTATTTTGCAGTGTGCACACCTTATTGCATTTAACTTTTTTGACAGGAACAACCATCATCCACATCAACAGTAACATCAGCCGTTCTGCGCATCGCTTTACACCATATAAGAATCACTGCTGAGTTGATGATACCTAACTGTCAATAAAAGGTGTGTTTGTTTTGTTTCTTTCGGTTTGATTTAAGAATGCTCGCGTTGAAGAGATTAATTTACGCGATTAGTTTTTAATCTCCTCGTGAAGGGTAATTTAGATTCTTATGTTAAATCTCGTGATTTAGGGGGGATCTAAGGATGATTTGTCTTAATCGCGGATTAGTCTCCGGTGAAAACACTCTATTAGAGGATTCTTAACGAGCCATTAGCTGCAGGAAGGTTCTTTTGCGTGATGGAACAATTGCACAAAACAAGAAACTGTGCCCCACGTTGGGCGCCAAAGTAGTGTGACAGGTTTGTTTGCCATAGGAATGAATCATCTCTCAACAATACTGGCAGAGAGTTGAGTCTGAGGGCGCAGTCTTGCTGCAGAAGAGTAGGTAGGTGGTCCAAGCATTGTCAAGCATTGTCACCAGGCATGCTCAGGATCCTCGGCGAGCAAATGTTTTGCGGTGACACTGGAGCAGAGGTAGGGTGGATGAGGTTTTATTTGGCGTGGAATAGACTTGATGTAGATTAGTACAGCTAGTTGGTTGGAAAGATTTCGGTTTTCACATGGTTGCGTAATGGTTGCATGGTTGCAATATGCATAACATTCTAGGGAATCCATCTTTTCCCATCACTGTGGCATTAGTCTGCGAGACTTTCCGCTTCCCCTTTGTCCTCTTCTTTTACAAAAGGCTGTCGCTACGGTTTAGTTTTCTTCTATCTGTTGGAAAAGATGCCCAGATTTTGTTTGCTGTACAGGCAGTGTTTAGTGATCGACCAAGACACCGCTCCAGATCTGAGCAAAGGCGAATTGCTGAACAAAGTTTGTCGACCAAATCCCACCAACACTTGGAAATCTGCCACAGAACAGATTGGTCAGGTCTTCATTTTCCGATCTAATGTAGGATAAGGCAAAGGACGGATAACCGGATTGTTTACATTTTATTGGGGTAAGCATATACTTTAAATCGCCAGACTTTCCAAATGAAGTTCATGGCTATTTGTAAGGCCAATAACTGCTTCCAGCCATGTAAGCATTAAACCCACAAATATTTAAACCAAATTTTTAAAGCGATTTCGCGCATTTGTAAGGTGAATCTCATTTTTTCAACAAATATTCGAGGCGTAAAAGTCTCCATTAGCGGCAGAAATGGGGAACTCTCTCCCATTTGTAAAATCGTTCACTTACACCTGGCAAATGATACAGGCCACAGTTAACCAGACGCGATGGCAGACCGAGCACAGATATCCTGGTTTGGAAATTGACGTAAATGATTTCTGGTGCCACTTTTTTGATAAAAAATTAATCATCATATAGTCTGTAGGTGCCCTGCCAAAAGATAGCTTTGGGGTGCATAGTTTAGCGGGCAGTTTAAAGACATCGCGATTCGGACATTAAAAATATTAAAGAATGAATGCAGTGCCGAGGTAGCGAAATGACCAGATGATCTCGAGGGTATTAGGTACAACGTTTACATAAAAGCCACCTAACCAAACTGTCGTTCAAAGAAAGACCCTTTCATAACTATTTACCCGTTAAAAACACATGAAACCATTCAATATGCTCAAATGACAAACCCAACCATTAACCCATTAACCCTTACCTACTACTCCCCACAACTTAAACCAGGAAAACAAAAACAAAATTTCTAAAGATATTTTTTTTCGTATTAAAAATACCATCCTCAGTAGTTAGTTTACATTTTCTAGATGACCTATTTCGGTCTATCTGAAAGCAAATCGATTCCCCTTCAATTAACAGAGAAAATACGGCGGCGCTTGTAATCCACCATGAATGTGTGTGTGTGGTTGATAGAACGTTCTATAGCACACAACACTGAGCATGGAAGCAGCCCCTGTGTCCCCTCTTTTTCTGCGAAAATTTCCAAATGATTTAGAATCGTGTTCTACAGAGTGGCACTTCACTACACTTGAAAACTTCTTATACCTGGGAATATTCGATTTAATAAAATTAGAACGATATGCGCGAGAAGAGGAGAGCAAGGTGCTTGAAGATTCATATCTTGCGGAAGATAAATCTTCCTGAAGGAGGCTTTTCGCCATGCCAACCTATTTAAATGCAAAAATTTTCAACAATATTTGCGGATTATCTTTGTAACCGTGGGCAGTGACATTTAATTAAAAATCTAAATATTTTGAGGGAAATATACGAAGGCAGGTACCTACTGCAGAAGGAGGAAATTTGGTTAACCGTCAAGTGCGATAATTATTTTGAAGGATCCTTAAGGGAGTTAATTGACGAATATTTTCATTGGGGGTAAATATTCAAGGTTGTGGGGGTATTAGTCCAATTAGAAAAAACATCACAATGACTGTTAAACAACAGGGTGCCATGTCACAAAATATACAATTGAATTTATTTCTCATTTTAGAATAGTAAAGTGGCAACATTAGAAAATTTAGGTTTCATGCTGGGCGCCAGTTAAAAATGGTTTCAATCTTTTTAGGAAAAACTTTGAGTTAAAAGATGGTTTGCAAGGCCGAATAAACCCTTAAATTTTTTCGATAAGAGTTGAGTGACAATGCTGGACATAAAAATGTCTTTAACTCGACAACCTGCGGAAAATAACATCAAGATTGTTTACCGACATGGGGCTTAGGTACAAAGCCAAGGACACCGTAAAGCAATTTAAGGTATCCAGTGGAGTTCCTCAGGGATCGGTGTTTGGCCCTCCTGAATGGATTTCCGCGACTGCCACTGCCGAATGGAGTAAAAATAATTGCATTTACTGAGAAAAAAGCCCTTGTTTTCATGACACAGCACATTCAAGAGGTGGTCAAAGCCGTAAAAAACCAGTGGTTTAAATCTAAAAGGTTTTATAAAACCAGGCTCTAGGGATCGGAAATCAAAACATTAGATCGACGAAAGCTTCCGAGTGATAATTGGCAATAGGCTAACATTTAAGACTTATTTACAATACTCGAATATTAGGTTCCAGAATCACTACCCAACATAGCACGATCTGTGTATTCTAGAAGAAGGTTGTTATCCAGAGACAGGCCTAATAAACAGGTGTCGCCGTCCCGGTTCTGTCGAGGGCACTAGCGAATAAAGAGACAAGAAGGAAGCGGTTGTCTGCCCCCATTAGACACTCTGCACGTTGAGGATTAAATGAATTCGTTATGGCCGGTACATACCTACGTCCTACATTACACACACAAAACATGATCCTAGGTAGCTGAACTCGGATCAACTCGAGCTGTTTTTTGCGATTTCTATTTATTTATTTTTTAAATCCTTTTGTAAAATAATTGTAGCTAACAATTATTACGTGTTTGTTTGGCGGTTGTTTGCCTGCAGGTTAAGAAATGTTTGCTGGAAGCAAATCAACGTTTTTCCCATAATTACAACAATTTACAATTCTACAAACATTACAATAGTGGCTTGTCATTTTTATAATAACAAAAAAACAAAGTATTTGTGGTAAGACCAATTCGTTTTGTGAAGCGGTTAATTTTTCATAAACAGTACAAGTGTTTGGTAGGTATTTCGATGAGAAACCCTTTAAAACTTGTTTTTGTAAAATATTTGAAGCTCACAATTATTAAGTGTTTGCAGGCGGTTGTTTGCCGGAAGGTTAACAAATGTTTGCTGGAAGCAAATAAACGTTTTTCTTATTTCTCTCGAACACCAAAGTGCAAACAGCAATAGTTTGTAGCTAAACTAAAAAAAAAAAATTATTTGTGGCAAGCCAAATTCACTTTGTAAAACAGTTAACTTTTTTATAGAAAGTAACAAATTTTGGTTTAGGTAAAGTTCGCGATACGTTCGCTGGAAATAATTCAAATGCTCTCCACGGGTAAGCCAACATATTGGCCAACCGATAGGAATAAAAAGCCTGACCTTGTCGATTTTTTCATCGCTAAAGGGTACCCCAAATACCTTACGCGAATTGAAGAGTGTTATGATCTTTGCTCAGACCACTCAGGAGTTATCTTGAAGATGGGTGGAAGACTGGCGAAAATAGAAAGAGCTCCTAGATTAGCTAGCAGAATTAGAATGTGCCATTGAAAACTCCTTTCGAGTTAGAAACCGCAGTTGACAAATTCATTGAAGCAATTCAGAGCGCTGCTTGGAACAACAATTCGTCCCAAAAGAACGCAGTTAGCACCGACGGGCATGTACGTAAAACATATCCGCTCGAAATCGAAGAATTGATTCGTGAAAAGAGAAGAGCGCGTAGGAGATGGCAAGGCACGAGGGCCCCCCCAGACAAAACCCTATTGAACCACCTCTCTAACAAACTGAAAGGAATGTTGCTAGATCTTAAAAATCGTGAGACCACTGAATACCTTGAAGGCTTGTCGGATAGGAGCTCAAACTACTCGCTGTGGAAAGCAGTTAAGTATATCAAGAAACCTATAATCCACTCGGCACCAATAAAAAAAGCTAACGGCGAATGGGCAAGAGAAGACAAAGAGAAAGCGAATTTGTTTGCTGAACATTTAGAAGAAACATTCAAGCCTTTCGACGGTCCGCCGTTGGCTGACGTTCTAAACAACAACGGGGAACCTGGTAGCTTTAGAATGAAAAAAGTTTCGTTAGTTGAACTCCGACAGACAATTAGCAAACTTAAAAATAATAAGACCCCGGGTTACGACCTGATCACTGGCGAAATATTAAAAGAGCTACCAAAAAAGGCATTAGTCAAGCTACTTTATATGATAAACGCTTCTCTTAGACTTCAATACGTTCCAAGACAATGGAAAGTTGCTGAAGTCATTATGGTTCCTAAACCGGGGAAATGCGCAAATGATAAAAAATCTTATAGGCCCATATCGCTTCTGCCAATAATATCGAAAGTATTTGAGAAACTTCTGCTGAAGCGATTACAACCAATAATTGCAGAAAGACGCTTGATCCCGGATCATCAATTCGGTTTCAGACCTAACCATTCCACAATAGATCAAGTCTACAGAATAACGCATGAAATTGAAAAAGCCTTAGAAGGGAAAAAAATATGTTCAAGTGCTTTCCTCGACGTATCGCAAGCCTTCGACAAGGTATGGCACGAAGGCTTGAAATATAAGCTACGGCAAAACTTGCCGGAAGACATGTTTAAAATATTGGAAAATTATCTTGAAAGCAGACTCTTTCGTGTTAGGTGTAGTAGTGAATACTCGAGTTTCAAGCAAATTCGGGCTGGCGTACCCCAGGGAAGCGTCATCGGTCCGACCCTGTTCCTGCTCTACACAAGAGACATACCTCTAGATGACGAGACAGTCGTGGCCACGTTTGCGGACGATACGGCCATCCTGGCAACAGGTGAATCAGTCGAGTCATCAACGAGAAACCTCCAACGAGCATTGGACAGAATTTGTGTCTGGACGAAGACTTGGCGAATCGCTCTTAATGAGAACAAGTCTACGCATGTGAATTTCACTTACAGAAGGGTTAACAATTTGCCTCTGTTCATAAATTCTGCACAAATACCTTATGCAAATGAAGCGAAGTATCTAGGCATGACACTGGACGCTAAACTAAGGTGGAAACCACACGTAAAGAAGAAGCGTGACGAGCTCGAGATTAGGCTCAGGGAAATGTATTGGCTTATTGGAAGATTTTCGAAATTAAGCACATATAACAAACTGCTCTTGTACAGGCAGGTGTTAAAGCCGTCCTGGACATACGGTATACAACTTTGGGGTTGTACCAGGCCGGGCAACATGTCCATGTTGCAGACTTTCCAAAACAAAACACTAAGAGCAATTGTGAATGCTATGGTATGTATGGTATGTTAGGTATGTTAGGAATAGCGATATTCACAGAGATTTAGGAATAGCTACCGTGGGCGAAGAAGTAACAAACTTCGCTCGAAAGCTAAATGCTCGCCTTCATGTTCATTGCAACAATGAAATGATCCGTACTCTAAACGAGACTCTTAACGATGTTAACAACGAGCGACGACTACAAAGAACAAGACCCTTCGATCTAGCGACGTAGGGTGAAGCCGCATGAATGAACGGCTTAGTAGGTGCATTCACTGGAAAGCAACCTATCCAATGCGATTAACACTATGGAAGCGTAAACTACTTGTTAAGTTAACTAAGTTGTAGTCAAGAAGTATTATGAGAGAGCGAAAATTTACTACTATGAAGTGCGTTCTGGCAGTTTCATAGTGTCTCTCATAAATGGGTGGTTTTTTAGCACGTGGAAATCGGCTATAACCAATATCGGCTACTTCGGTATTATGTACCTGCTATAGAGGGCGTATTGGTATCTTTGAAAGATTTTGGAGTTTTAGCCTCCGTCCATCCTTGTATTCAAAAAAAAAAAAAAAATTCAAATGCTTGAGGAAGTTTTTTTGGGAAAATTAAATCTCACTTTTTAATGGAAGCATTTAAATTCTTTTTTTTTTGGAAAAAGCAAAAAAGTGGTTGTCGAAAACATTTTAAAAAAATAGGTTTTTGTTTTTGTTGTTTGCAGTAGAGATATTTTTTAAGGGGTAAGTACTAATTTGTTATACAAACAGTTACATTGCAAAGCAAAGACATTGGTGTTAACGGCAAATATTGTGTAAGCAGTCTTTTTTTCATTGTAGCTACGTTGGGAAATGTGTGTTAAGGACGTGACTCTTTTCTGGAGTTGCTGATCCCCAATTGGCGAACCAAAACCTATGTCTGTTCTAAAATGAGCGGTTCCCTGGTCGGCATCTGTTATACAGGAAAGGGTCGGCTGATTGTGTAACAAAATATGATCTGCTGGTTATACTTTTACTTTGAAACCTAAAGGCATAACACTTGCGTAAGGATGCTGTGGTGTTTCTTTGCAAGGTTTTGCTGTTAAACCCTTGCCACACAGTGTTTTTGCTAATTCGGATATCGCCTTTCATTTTCTCCTCACTTGTCAATTTCCTGCTCGCATTTTAAGGGTTCTCATTACTCCTTGATAGCGAGCTCGCTATAAAAAGCGCGTTCCAAAGTATCATTTTTTGTAGAAATAAAAATTTTGAAAATGTTTACTGCGACGTGCTTTAAGGTGGATAAGAAATGGAATCGCTCGCTTATTTTAAACTTGATTTGTCTCCCAACAATAATTTGCGACTAAAATATTCCCTATTTTTCTTATTTCAGAAGTCCTACAGTACACTCTTTTCGTTGAGTGTTCTCTGCATGGCCAGCTGGGGACTGCAATCGCTACCTCGATGCGAAGGAATACACAGAACAAGCTCTTTTCCACTGTAGATGCTTTACAGAATGGAGGATCGACCTTCTATTTCCTGACTACAAAGAGATTCTGGGCCTCTGCCTCATGAACTCTCAAGTCACCTTAGCTCCTCTAATTCTTTCTCTGGAGGCTCTTCCTTGCCTGCAGCATTTCTGGCCGCATGTCATTAGCTCCAGCAGACTTGCTAATCGTTTAGCTATTTGATGATCACTTCCTTTACTGTGTGGGCTTTTGCCACCCCAAATCACGATGGGGAGATAATCATCCTAAACTCTTTGCGATTGAGATACTTCGAAAAATGCTCGCACTATATGCGTACTGCGTGTACACGAATCGTCTGTCTCTCTGAAACGGCGAATTGTCTGTCAAAACAGATCTAGATCTGCAGTCACTAGAGGCGGCTAGCTAGAGACAGCTGGCTGGGGAAATTTGATTGTTAGGCTTTTATTCCATGTTGTTGGTTTTTGCGCCTTAATTATGGGGAGAGAACTAAGTAGGCTTTAAGCTCCCCAGACAGAAGTGGAAATACTTCCAAGTCTTAATATCCGTACCAACATACGATTTGAAGTCATGAAGAAAAAGGAGTTCATGCCTGACACATTAAGAAGATTGGTTTCGTTCAGGGAGGAGCTGACTCTAAGATGTCCTCTTGCTGAAGGTGATTGTCATAAGTTTGTCGAAGATTTTAAAGTGTAAGCAGCTAATTACTCAACCCACCTTCCAGTTCAGGAGACACATTTTTGGCACCTGAATTAGGCAAAGTGAAGTTGGCAGTGAAAAAAAAATTTTTTTTTTATTTCACGGTTTAATTTACGGCAAATTATCGATTTGTGAAATCAACGATACGTTACAATGGTCCTGCCAACTTCAGAGAGGTAGCAACGAGCCTTTGAGTTATTTGCGCAGGCCTTAAACACTTATCAATGGTAGGTCCACTCGTGTCAGAAACACGGCCTTATGAGCAGATAACTGATTGGAATCAGTTTAGCGTTCAGCATGGCTGCTGGAAATGGAGCTTCAGAAAAGAAGGCCCCAAATTCGAAATGAAAATTCACATTCAAAATTAGAAATTTGGCAAACACCTAACCTCGCGCTCGTTTCGCAAATAAAGCAGTGACCCCAAGCAGCGCGCGGGTTGCAGGTGTAGGTCAGCCACCCATAACTAGTTTTTGGTCTCAGGAATTGTACTTATTCGAGGAGTAGCTTAGTACCTGTCCCATTATGCTAGACTTTATGCCCTCTTAAAAAATTTCGGCTTATTTCCAGATTTTGCAGAGAACACCCAAAGAATTCAACGCACTTGGATCAATAAAAACAAGTTTTTGTTTCAAGCTTGTCAAAATATACATGATGAAGCAAAGAAACATTCCTTTGAAATCTGTCCTTGTTTTATTGACAATGTAAATTGAGCTTCCTCGCAGTCGACACAAGATATAATTAGATACCGAAGTTACTCAAAATCAGAACTTTCAGACGTCAGCCATTAAATGTTTTGGCGCAGTCGACATAAAATAATTTACTAAGGCTTGCAAAACTAGGTCCATGTCAAACTACTCCATATTTACGCACGTCGCGTCCACAGTCAACATAAAAAATAAATGACTAACAAATTATGTTTTTCAGTAAGAGCGACGGCGCAGTAGGTCACATCTTACCAACTTTAAAACATCAACCATTTCTAATGAAAGTTTTGGCGCAGTCGACATTAAGTTAAAAAAAAATACTAACTTGAGGTTTCTAAACCTATTCACATCTCGCTTGTCGATATCTACTTACGTCGCAGCAGTCCACATCTGGCCGTTTGGCGCAGTCGAAGTAAAGCGTGGAAAGCGTCGATTCAAGAATTACGTGTTCCTCGTTTCAAAGACGTTGATTTTACACGCTTCTTTATTTTGAAGTTAATTTGTCTCGTTCTATTTAAACAAGGTCGCGTCTTAAGTTAAGGAAACGCTTATGTGCCCCTCAACCACTCCCAACTTACCTGGTTTAATATGCATTCCTTAATATGTATAGTTTTTGTAAGGTATGGGACGACAAATCAAGACTTTCTTTCCATCAACGTTTCTGTAGACTGGCAAATATTTCCAAACGATAAATCGTCGACCGAAATATACCATCAGTCGAGACTACAACCAGCAGCCCACCCAAAGTTTTTTGCTGAATATTGCTAGGACAGCAGAGACAGGTCAGCTCGTAAAGAGAAAGGAGAAAGGACAGCTCGTAGGTCATAGTCATCGTAGGTCGTAGGTCAAACCATAAAAGCATTGCATCTAGACAAAAGCTAGTGAGGTGGTCGAGTTTGTAAAAGGTAACTGATAGCTTAATTGGTTAAAACAGTACCTGTAATCGGTGAAGTTAGCAGGTTCGTGGCTTGCCAGTAAGCCAAAAATTTTATTTCCAAGTCCACTCTACGAGGCAAAAAGGTCAGTTATATAGAAAGCAGCAACGATTTCAAAACTAGAGGTTCAAATCATGCGCATATTACTCACATTTAGAATTATAGTCGAAACTTTTCCTTTATCTACCATTACTCCAGAGAATTACAGAAACAATTTGCTTATTTAAAATTAATGCCGCTGTCATGTCAATTTTCGAAATACTCTAAATGCCTTTGTCCTTTTGACAAAGAAAAACCCATGGTAGATCTAGAGTCGATTCAAAATAAAAGACCCTCCTGTCTCGAGGGAGAAAAACACTAGAAGTAAGTAGTGTCTATTCAACCGCCAGTCAAGGTCACCATTTGGGGGATGGATGAGGGCCCTTTGGCGAACACATGAACAATCCCAAACTACCAGCGAACTTTTTTGTGAAAAGGCTACATACGAGCACACGAGTGATTGTTAACCTCAATGACTAAAAAGTTGTGTTCGTTCGTGGTATGTATCTAATATAGCTATTCTTGGCATGTAGCTATCTACATGTGAATGTCCTCCAACCGCATCATCATACCTACACTACACAAAAACTTTTCTATTTATTTATTTATTCCCTGATAATGACATCGTAGTATCAAGTTGTATCATGTAAGGTTTTTAAAAATTTATTAAAAAAAAAAGTCCACCTGCCCTTAGCTGGGCACGTGTGTTTGTGCGTTCGTGTCTATTTCTAGAAATGGATTTCTCTACCCAGGAATGGTGTAATTACCGTGGGCTATACAGTAGAGAGAAAGGATACGACAATAAAACTTTAATTGAGGTGTAACCTTTCGAATATGGGATTGTAAAGAGTTGTGTTGTTAAATCACAACGATTTTATGGTAAGCTGCTATCTTGTGTGTAAAATGGACAAAGGAAGGGAGTACAATTAATTGCGACGGACCTTTAATTATTATCCTTGTTCAGCCGTGTGGAGAACCCGAGTAGGTAGAAACGATAACATATCATTTTACACCAGTTAATTTTGCTTAAGGTTAGTACCTAGTTTCATATTGAATTGGGAGCGAACGCGCAATCATATAGGGTAAAAACTTTTCCTTAAGGGAACTCTGTAAAAATTACTATTTTGAATATACCCCACTGACAGCTACTATCAGTTTTGCTTTGAAAATTTGTTGTTTCTACAAACTCAGAATTATTTCAGGGTTTTCTCGTTTAAAACGATTTGGCAACTGTTCGTCCAGAAAAAAATTAAGCCCAAAGCTCGTTGGAGCTCATCATGTCAAGACATGTCTTTTGTTCAACAGCAAGAATAGGTTAGGACCGAGTACCCTTCCCTGGGGCACGCCAGCTCGACTTTGATTGAATTTCGAGTCTTTAGTACTGTATCGTGCTGGAAACTCAATAAATTTTTTTAGTCTTTTTCAAAGCCATCGTGCAATGGTCGATTGTTGATCCTTAAACTGAACTAGTTGAAAACGTATTCAGTACCTATTCTTCGACATCATCGGCAGATGCAACATGAGGGCACAGATTAAGCGATTTCCCATAGTTTTGGGGAATTACGACGTCAGTTTTTTCATGCAATCAGGTCAATTCTAAGCATTTTCTCGCACGTAGCAACAGTCCAAATCTGATCGTTTTAGCGCAGTCGGCATAAAAAAATTGTCTAAAAAAATTTGCCAGCGTCGCACTGGACCATATTTACCCACGTCACAGTACTGCACAAATTAGACTGACATAAAATCTCAATTAGATACCAGAGCCACGTCGCATTATTCGAAGTCTACCCAACTTCAAAACTTTAACCACTTCCATTTAAGGTTTTAACGTAGTCGACAAAAAAACTAAATTAAAAAGGTTAGCTAGGATAGATTTTTCTAAGCTCGGACCACGTCCCTACTGGTGCTTTCCTTTCTACGTGGCTGCAGTCCACAGCTCATAGTTTTGGCGCAGTCGACATAAGAAATAAATAAATATAAACTAAATACTTATTTTACATTATTCGAAATCATATCAACTTTCCATTGAAGGAAAAGGCTACTTCCATTGAAGGTTTTGGCGCAGTCGGCATAAAAAATAAGTTAGGAACATTTGCCAGAATACGGTGTTCCTAAACAAGTCCCAATTGCACTGGTGCATTTCTGCCTACGCCACATCTGTACGTTTTGGCGCAGTCGAGGCAAGAAATAAATTAGATGCCGTAGCCACATAGCATTAATTGGATTCAAGCTAACTTTAAAAAGTCAACTATATGTACTTGCATTTAGGTCAACTTATTTCATTCTACTCGAAAAACTTACCAACTTAAGAGTTTTTAAACTGAGGTCACGTCGCATCTACATATGACTATCTCGTCGAAGTCAACATACAATTTTCTCAAGTTATGCTTCTTATCCAGGGCCACCATCAACATCTACCACTTCCGTTAAAAGTTTTGGCGCAGTCGACATAAAAGATGAACTATAAAAATTTACTAAGGCCCTCGAATCAAGTTGGATTTTCACTTGTTCATATCTACCAACGTCGCAGTGGTCTTCATCTGAGTTTTGGCGCAGTCAACATAAGAAATAAATTAAATACCAGAGCCACGTCCCATTAGGCGAAAACAAACCAACCAACTATAAAATGTCAATGACTTCAATTGAAGTTTTTGGCGCAGTCGGCATAAAAAAAAATCTTTTTAAAAATTCACAAACTAAGGGTTTTTTAAAATAGGACCACGTAGGACCTAATCATATGACAGTACTCCACGTCTGACTGGTTAAGCGAAGTCGACCGTCTGACCGTTTCTGTCATGGCTCTTCTTCCGCTAGGGACTAAGAAACTCGCCGAGCCAACTCGAGCCAACAGCATTGAACTCGAACTAAAAGCTTGCCGGACAAACTCTCGCACTGTGACACCAAGTCATTAAATTTAGGCATTAAATTTAGCGCAGTCGAAAAAAAAATTGTCGCAGTAATCTACACCTTATCGTTTGGCGCAGTCGGTATAAAAAATAATTTAGAACAATTAACGAACTTAACTTTCTAAACTTAAATCACGAACAATATCTATCCAATTTAGAGTCAACATCTCACTTGTTCATTTCTCCCCACGTCGCATTAGACCACGGTTGACAGTTTTGGCGCAGTCGATAAAAACAAATTAGCCAACTATGGTTTTCAGCGTGATGAAAAGGAGTTTTCAGGGTGAAAAGGAAACAATGATTGGTTCAACAGCTCGAGATGACCTAACTTCTTACAACCATATCTCTGTTGGCTGTATCCTATGTTGTATTCTTTACATACAAGGAAACATGAAGTTTCTGCCAGCTCCGAACAGCAAATGTGGAAGCTGTGTATGACAAATGTTTACTCTCAGTGGGCATGCTAGGTTTACTCTCAGTGGGCATGTCCTTGAGAAGATCTGACCGTGAAAAGGAACCATTATCTTACCGCTAAAGTCGGGTTTCAAGTTCTTGCAATATAGTTTCTGGCGTTGTATTCTTTGAAAATTTTAGGAGGATCTTTCTGACGGATCTTTTGTTGAAATATTCCCTACACAACAAAGCGATATGTAGGAAGGGTACTCCGCACCCTATTACGAGGGCCAACAACCTAATAATTCCCTAAATTTAATGATTTGGTGGCACTTTGCGAGAGTTTGTCCGGCACGCTGTTAGTTCGAGTTCAATGCTGTTGGCCCGAGTTGGCTCGGTGGGCTTCTTAGTCCCTAGAGGAAGAAGAGCCATGACAGAAACTTAAATTTTGCCAATGTAAGGATTGAAGTCAACGACCACCTGCAATGTAGGCTGTATACACAATTTATGATACCGCAATGAAATATTGTGTGCATTTTGAACAAATAAAAAACTGTCAAAATAAAGACATGGCCACTACTTTTTCAGATTTTTCAAATTTAAGTACGGCGCACAACACGTCTTGAGACCTTGTTAGAAGCAGTAGCTAGCCGCGAAGTCGATGTACCATATGCTGAAATTGTTGAAGCCTAAATGGAAATTTTGAACACTAAAAATTTTATCGAAATAGAATGTTACCAATTTAAACTGGCGATGTACGCACCCTACACTGTTCTATGAAGTCTTTGTTCGCTATTTAATTTTAACCAGCGCAGTCGAAGTACCCTGCTCAATGAATTCGACCCAATTCCGTACAGGAAACTCTAACAATTAAATTCTTGACCAAAATGAACTGGAACCCGCCAAGACCCCAACTTGATGCATGTTTAACTTTTGAGCTTTGTACGCTGTTCCATTTAAATTGGCGCAATCGAAGTACCCTGCTCAATTGAATCGAACAGGAAGTTCTAATAACTAGATTTTTGAGCAGATCAAACTGTAGCCGTCGAGAACCACAAGTTGATCTTGATGTGAGACTTTTAAGCTTTGTAGGCTGTTCCATTAAAACTGGCGCAGTCGAAGTACACTGCTCAATTAATTCGACCAAATTCCGAACAGGAAGTTCTACAACAATTAGATTCTTAGGCAAAAGAAGTAGTAGTTCCACATGACCACAAGTTGACGCATGTTATACTTTTAAACTTTGTACACTGTTCCATTAAAACTGGCGCAGTCGAAGTACACTGCTCAATTAATTCTACCTAATTCCTAACAGGAAGTTCTAACCATTGAATTCTTGACCAAAATTAGCTGTAGCCCGCCAGGACCACTAGTTGACGCATGTATGACATTTAAACTTTGTACACTGTTCCATTTAAACTGGCGCAGTCGATGTACCCTTCTCAAATTTAAACAATCAATTTCTAGACCAAAATAAGCTGTAACCCCCCAGGACCACAGAACTTGACACATGTTTGGCTTTTAAACTTTGTCTGCTGTTTCAAATCATCCGTAAATGATTTTCCACTTAACGACTGTTGCCATAGAGATTCTCAGGAGGCTTTTTTTTAAATAAATTCCATCGAAAATCCATCAAAGCTCCGTCATGGAATATTTTCGGTTTAAATTAATTCCTCTTGTCCCCGAAGCAATCATACCACCTAAGTAATTGAGTAATATGTCCTGTCCATTCATCTCGTGGAACATTTCGCCGCAGGGGAGCAACCCGGCTCCACATCTACACACGTGTCGTCCATCATACCAGTCATTCACCAGCTCCACTTGGATTTTTTTTTCTTACATTTCATCCCAAGAAACTTGAGAGTTTGCGACAATTTCTCCAATAAATTTGTCCATCACACATCTACTCACTTTAGGCGTGTATGCACCTTTTCACTCATCTTGAAGTGGTTACTGGTTTAGCTCCACGCAGCAGCAGCAGCAGGTAAGAAGAGAGAAATCATAATTATGTGGCAATTAACGATTGGACTCACACATGTGCACCTACATAGATACATACACGCAAATATAAATGAAAGAATGTGAAATTGTTCGAAGCCGGAGCAGGCGCAGAATACCTGTTTACGGGCAGCTTTTTTCCACCATACTCGCCGGCGAAGGATTTAAACTAGTTCTTGTGTCTGTCGGACACATGCCATTAGGCAGGGCAAAAAGTGCTCGCCAAAGTGTGTTACCACCAAATGCGTGGCGTCTTACAATGCCCGACAATTGACAAATTTGTCCGTGCCGTCTGAGTTAGTTTTTTGCTCTTCGCTATTTGACAGCAAAACTACGTTTGCGGGACGTCTAGCAAGCTGTGTTATTGGCGAAAGTTTTTGCATCTTGCGTTGAGCAAACCCACAAAACTTTTTAATATCTTAATTTACATGAAAATCACTCACGGATATGTCATCGTGCTGTTGACCGGTCCATGTGAAATGTGATTTGAAGTTTTATGTTTACGGGCTTTTATGCCAGCAGAGGTGTCGAAAGCAATGAGTCAGGTAATGGTGTTCTTTTTATGCCAACGTACAATGTATCGAATTGGGAATGTGAAACGGCTAAAGATAGAAAACAAAGTTCTGTTTTTGTTTTGCTAATTTTACTGATCCACTTAAGTCGGAAAACGAATCAGTCTTATGACTTTTTTTTATTTCTGGCTAATGTTATAATATTTAAGTGCTTTTCAGGCAATTTACATAGAGTTGAGCTTTGTTTTAACAACGTTTCCGACCAAAAACTGCCGCATCTGTCTAAAGGCGATAGGCGACAAACTTTATTCTTTCGAGTGCAGGCAAGACAAAGTTAGATAATTTGCCTCCTTTTTCTCATTCTGTTAAAGACTTGCCACACTATTTGCATTTGATTTACATGTCATCTGAGATGTGAGTGCATGCGACATCTTGATCATATGTCGCATCAGCTTTCTCGCATTTGTACCAATAAGCCGCATGTGAATTGAGACTAGGAACGAAACTGTTTTAGTTGAGTTGCATGGAAATTTCACACAAAATACACAGGACAGTCGCATAAAAATATCTGGCTTCTTGACATATAAGAGTGCTGCAATAATGCTGCATGTTTTCTATATCAAACCACATGCAGTCAGACGCTCTCAAATTTATAAAAAAACGCGTAGTTTGCAAACTTAAAAAAAAAAAAAACAAACAAATGGTAGCAACATGTCATATTTACGTCGGTTTTTAACAAACGTTTTTGCTTTGACATTAGTCATTCGATATCAAAAAACATCTCATCTGTCCCTATCAGTTCGAAGGAATCACATTTTATTGGGTATCGTGATTTGAAATACTTTATGACTTCGTTCAGCTTAATAAAACGAAAGTTTTATCAAGAAACTGCAAACAAACCTGTCCTGATAGTGAAATGCAGTTTTCTCAAGTCAAACTGAATGGAATTGCCTGAGGGCGTCGAGGCAATGCCACGCCTTGTATGCTTGGTCTTTTGCTCCCAAAGTTACTTCCTTTTATTACTCTTTACATTTTAGTAAATATGAATAAGGCACATCGCATACGTTTTTGATTAAGTCCACAAGTGTGATTTACAACTAAATTCATGTTCTTTTTTAACTACACTCAGAAAAAGGACTATTTAAAAAATATTTGCAGTGAACATCATTCATTTTTCCGCGTATTATAAATTGTTGCATAATATATATGCTAATATATGCTATTATTTCCTTAAAAAATAAAACGTTGTCCGCAAAATACACTAATTTGAGAAACAAAAGTGTAAAAAATGGTTCCAGCAACCACTTTATTGGCCCAGGTCCACCCCGGATCTCTAGCGCCACCTTAAGTTACCGTATCTATGGGAAAAAATAAAAGCAATTTTTCAAAATCGAAACGTTTTACCTGCTTTTAGCATTGAATTGTTTCCAACAAACGCCGTGTTATCTTCACCCAGCATAAAATTATTGCCGCAAACACAGAAATGTTTCTAAGAAATTTATAATTTCACAAGTTTTTTTTACACATAGTCTTAATAGTTCCTTCGCTAAACTGTAAACGATCACCATCAAAACTCTGTTTCTCAAAAAAAAAAAAAAAGAAACATTTTTTTGCTTCCAGCAAGCGTTTTTGCTGCTTCTGGCAAACAATCGCTTGAAGACACTTAACTTTTAGTTTAATAAATAAATAATAAATTATTGTTAGTGTTAAAAATAAATATTATTTATTAAATAAATAAATATTGTTCTTAATTCTGCTTTCAACTGAGTGACTGGACCTCTTTCGAACATTGAAAGACTATCAGATTCCATTGTCAGTGATTGGTCTCAATGTGATTACGAGAAAAAAATTGCCTTCAGAGGCGTTTTATTTGACGTATCAACATCAGTGGGGTAACCCAGTCCAACCTCAACCTACATTGGCTTGTACAGTTGTGAAAGTTCTCAATATTGACTTAACATTTCAACTGAGTAACTGGGCGGCCCTATTTCGAACACTGAAAGATTATCAGATTCCATTGTCAGTGATTTACTTTAACTCAATGTCGTTAACTAGCAATTGTCGGTGGATAAAGTTAAAGGGACATTTTTTTTTATAATCAACTCGCGATCAAGGGTTTATAACTACCCGTAAGATACGTAGCACACCGCGAGCGGAAATAATTTGCGGATAGAAATGATATAAGAGAAAAGTAATTCTCGATGCAACACGCAAATGCTGATGCGCCATTACGGAACACGAAAACACTGCACTGAAAGACCCCCCGCAAGTGTTATGCCTTTACGGAGAAAAGCAATAATATAACTAGCAGAGTATTTCATAAATCCATCTGGGATGCATCTAACTGTTGTCCATTCTAATTGCATATTGAAAGAGAAAGGTGTTTAATATTCGGCCGATTCAACCTGGATAACAGACATTTTAAGACAGACACTCCAGTATTTTTCGTTTGTTGGTGGTTTTGGTCCACCCCGGATATTGTTAATCTGGTGAGCATTCTCCTATACGCCACCTGGGAGCCAGCAACTCCAGAAGGGAAACCTCAGAAAGACATTATGGTTGACAGCAGACCTTACGCTACCTGCGTTAGCTACGCACTCTGAGACAATCTAGCGAGAACCCCATGAATGAAAGAATATAAAGATCACAATAGACGCATGTTGTGACATTCGTTGGGCAGACCTGACGGTAAATCTGGCGTCATGGGAGTTCACAAGGACAACTATCTGTGGTGGCCAATCACTGTTCGCGATCGAATCTGTTTTTCTTTCACTCCAATGACGAGGCTGCGTTGTGTGTGAACTTTTTTTCTCAAAGAAATTTTATGTTTTGTTTTTTGTCCAAGAACCCTGGGACAGCACGAGGACAAACGAGGCATGTTGTCGTAGGGTAAAAAAAAGAGCGACAGTCCAAGCTGGGAACTGTCCAGTTTGGGAACATACAACTCAGAAGAGTCATGTACCAAAACTTCAAAACCATCCAGGATTTGTGCGCTGTCATTAATTTGTCCCACTTTGCGGGGTCCTGCAATAATTTACCGAGCGGCTGGTTAACAATCCTCTCATGAGAAATAGTTGGCATTCGTGCTATTCGAAGCTTTCTCAGACAATCGCGAAATTAGAGCCGTTAAAAATATTTTATTACAGTGGTCGGGATTCGAACCCAGGACCTCTCGCATAGTAATCCGACACAGTAACCAGAATTTCCCAAAATATAATCAAATAACAGCGACTCAACGAGACAGCGACTTGATCACCGAGTGCTAGACTATTTTAATGGAATGGAAAAATTTTGTGTTCCTAAATCCTGCATACGAGTAAGTTCTCTCGAAAAAAAATGTTTGGTGAACTTTTTGCTCCTGTGTGGATTAAGGGAACGGGTTGACAGTTAAGGTTTCCTTTTCTTCAATCTTCCATTTTATTTATTTTTATGATTTTGTTTGCATGTAAAGTTTTTACTTATAATTATTATTAAACCATTTAAGTTCTTGCAATAGATTTACTTGTGTTTAAACACTTTTAGACACTGAATGCAGACAAAGACGGCAAGTCTCAGTGTCAGCGTAGGGTAAAATCGGCGGATATGGCGCACTTTTTTTTGTTTTTTTATTAATTATAGCTTCAAACAAGAAAATATTTTTAAAGGCAACAAAAACAGGTATATTCTTAAATAAACGTTAACATTCATACAAAGGTACACAAATTTCGATTGTGCATTAAAAATGAATTTAAAAAATATTTGCAAAAAATTATATCCCCCAAGGACGGGTAATTTGGTACACCCTATCAGGTGATTTGGATTTATTTCACGTCAATGTTACCTTACTTATAAAACGCACAGCAGCTAATCACCCCCCTTCCTTTTAATATTGTAGGCCTTCCCAAAGCCTGTGCTAAGACTTCGGTGAAAGTCGTTTTAACCTCTGATTCCTCGTGAAAAGCAACTTTCAGATTATTTTCGTCTGCGTATGACAAATCAGATGTTTTAGATAATTTCATATGTTGAGGCCTAGCCTTTGCGGTGCTGTTGGTCTGTTAGTCTTAAATTCTCGCTGCTCTATGTCTTCTTGTTAAGCCTGATCTTAGAATGATGCAATTATTTTGAGCATGAAGAAACTTTTAATTCAAGTTAGCACTCGAGATTTTTTTTCGTTTCATAGAAGTGATAAAACAAACCCATAAACGCTCGGCAGTTTAGCTCTGTTTTGTCTATAAATTAATTGTTTGCTTTTTTCGATTTATTCTGCTGAATGTGGAATACTGCTGAATACTGTCACTAATTATCCGAAATGGAATTAGATTACTACCGCTTAACATTGTTTACCTGCAAAATAAAAAAAAAATTATGTTATTGGATTTTACTTATTTAAAATCCTTACACAACTGCGTAGGTGAAATTGAACCTGCGCCATATCACCCCCACACAAAAATGTGCCATTTTTCCCCTTCGAACACAACACGAATGATGCCAATTTAACCCAATTGGCCGTGTTTTTTCGTTACCATTAACGACTGCTAGAAGTGTTAAAACGCTAAAAACTTAATAAGAAAAATTAAACATGAGATCAAATTTTTCCATAGAAAAGTGCCAAACTTTGTTTTCTCTTTTTTTATTACACAAACAAAATTTAACTTAGATTTCCTGATATTAGCCCTGTGAATCCAAAGGGAGGACCGAAGAGGTCATTGCTTTTAGTCAGAAAGATATTTTAAGTGCGCCATATTACCCGCCTTTAACAAACAAAAAGTCAATTATCTCTACGAAAACATCTTCTGCAATGCAGTATTTTAGAACCGGGTATGTTAAAAGGTAAATTTATCGGATCTTGAACGATGCCAATCTACAGGAGGGTCCAACAAACGGGTATCGTCCACAGAAATTCAGTAATAAATCAATGGCAAAAATTGGTCTTCTGATTAAGAAAATCAAAGGCATCATCGGTTCGTACTTCTTCAAAAAGGAGTAGGTACTATCGATCGCGCATAACCTTTCTTTTGGCCTAAAATGCATTTAAGATGTGGCCTCCCGAAGGTGTTGGATAGGGGAGCGCTTACCTGACATGGTAGGTACCGACATGGCAGAAAACCGCGTCGGAGTAAAACCAGCAACAAAACGTCTGTCTCAAAATGCGCGGCTTCATAGTCGGCGTCTGTTATCCAGGACAAATGATTATTCTGCTGGTTATACAAACACTTTCCTTATGAGATTTCCGTTCCGGCAGGGTTTTAACGCTCCGTACTCATAAGCTTTTGTTTTGTATTAGAAACGTTATCGCAATTCTTTATTCCTCTTTCTTCGAATTTTTTTCGCTCATGATATGTCAAGTGCAAGTTTTCAGGGTACTTAGCATCGACGGTGGGCGCTAATAATCGATAACAACTTAATCTTAATTTAATCTTAATTTCCTTTTGGCCCGAGTTGGATGTACAGAATTTCAACGCCATCTAGTTTCAACAGTACTGCGGCGACACGTGCCACACAACTACAAAACTGACAAAAGCTAGAAGATCGGAGGGCATGTTGATCGCATTGCCATTGTCATTTTTTGGGCGGTCCAGACCGAAGAAAGAGGATAACAGCGGCCTGTAGTTAATTAGAACAGCGCGTCGGCACGCGCCACACAGCTCATGAAAAAACACATAAAATCGAGAAGATCTGAAAGCATTTTTATTGATCGCTACCTTGATGACATTGCCACCACCATCATTAACGGAGAGTGCAACCTATCGACGACCATTTGTTTTTGGTTTAAATTCTATGAAGAGTATTTCAATTAAGTTAGTATTGGACAGCCAGTGGTGATACGTGCCATACACCTAATGATAAAATCAATAATGCCAGATCTGGCGGCATGGTCTGACGGCAAATCAGCTCGAACGGTTAATGCAGTCCCTTGACGTGACCCCGTGACTTTTGGTTAAGGGTTCTCTGAAGTCGTATGCCTATAGCCATAAGACGGGAACTTCCGATGCCTCAAAGTCAACCGCTTAAATTGAGCCTGATATGTGCGTCGGTTTCAGTCAGAAAAATATATTTTTTACCAAAAAGTGTATTTTAACTTAGAACTGTAGATCAATTAATACAAAATCTTAATTGGTATCAAGTGCGGGTTTGACGTTATCCTTAAGGGCATCTGAAAATTTATAGAAACTCAGCCTGAGGGACGACCTGCGGCACAGTTTTAGCCACCACGCAGGTTTTAGACCTCCGCACTCTGATGGATGAAGTTTGACATTTGTTTTTGACCTGTCTACAAGTCGCGACGAGGTAGGTGGCCAATCACGCTACTTGCAAACGTCTTGTAATAAGTTCTCACTGAAAATATAACTTCGCCTTGAGCTCGATGAATTCGAGCTATGTGGTCGTCATTTTACCAGAAGGAAAGTGTTATCGAGGATTTTAATTTTTTAAAAACTCCATGTCGTCAAATAAAGCTTCCAAGTCAACCAAATGTAAAGGATCGATAAGGTACAGGAATTGTTGTCAAGCTAAAATTTGCTGCCGTATTTTCCAACCCAATAATTGAACTTCGTAGAATTACCCTAAGGGGCTATCAATCTTGAACTTATTCAGCCCGTTGTTAGTCCCCGAGAACAAAACAATGCGTAAAGTAATTTCTCTCACCATTTCCTTTTCATCTGTTGGACAAAAAAAAAAAAACAACAAAAATCTGGTGTAAGCCCCCTGGGTTAGGGTGACTTTTTTATGTAAGTATATGCCCTGAACCTGTTGGCCTGGGATTTATTGATTTTTTTTCCTTTCAATTCTTTTAGGTACTCTTGTCCAAAGTGGATATTTCCACTCGAAAGGTTCGACTTTAAAATGATGACACACCTACCCATGACAACTCGGCTGCTGCACACGTTACTGTTTCGAAACACACACAAACTTGTGAACGGTTTCGAAAAAAGGGAGTATGGAAAAACAAATATAAACAAAATCCAACACACTTGCCTTTGGGGTAGGCAGGTACATAAAACTGTCACCTTTGACCTTTTCACCTTTGGGTGTGTTATAAAGCCTCTACACATCTCATTCACGGCCGCATAAACCGTGTGGCTGTCAATTTAGGAAATTGTATTTGCCTACGCCGCGCCACGCCGTTAGATATTATAGCAATCGCGTAAACGACTTATAAACGGGGTAACAACGTCACTGGTTAGCCCCCAGAAACATATTAGCTAATTAAAACGAATAAACACATACAAACGGCTGCTGATAGTGAATCCAAGTGAATTGTCATTCATGATTAATCAAAATTGATTGCCAAGTGTGTCAACTTGTTGCCATAGTTCCGGCAAAGACAGCAACACAAATATTTGGACGGAAATTGACCTTATCTGAAGAGAACTGGCATTTGCTGAAAGAACTGTATTTCGCTAGAATGTAAACACAGTGCACGATTGTGTGTGGGTGTGGTGGGCGAGCCCGAATACAAAAACATTCAAAAAAAAAGATCGACTTTTTCTTTGGAATTAATTTCAACAGTGCTGCTTCGTCGTTTGGCATCACTGTCAAATGACGCCTTAAAGCTATGGGTGCTATTAAGAGGCTGTATAAGCTTTCTTTAAATTTGCAAACACTTAAGGGCATCGATATGGTACTTGAGAGTTTTAGCCAAGGGGCATTCAAAAGTCTTGGAATGAACGGTTGAGTGACAAGTGTTCACTTTCATTTTTGTTGTTTAAACTTTCGCGAGTTTATTTTGAATGCCACGAAGTTATTGGGATTTTTTTTTTCTTTTCTTTGAAATTAATAATTTAGGTGAATCATTTCGTTCAAAATTTACCAGAATTGTTAAAATTATAACCAATGTTTCAAGAGGCAGACCATCTACTTCGCTTTTGATGCACCTTTGGGCTGTGGTTTCGAGTTACATGTCAGTACGAGTCATACGCCGATGACGTAAACTTTCAAAACTACTTTAATAAACACACATTAAATTGTAAAAGACTTCAGTTTCGTACTTAAAATTGCTTTCAGTTCACAGCAGCTGGCGCTATTCGTCGACTCCCAGAGTCTGGTGATAAACCTTGGACTCTAGAAACCGATTGTGAAAAATAATCCATAGCAAACTTTCACTGTTCCGCCAAAAGTCAGTTAAACAACTGACAGTAGAAATATGGGTTCATCATAAGAGGCAAAAATAGGAAATTTCTGGACGTCAATGAATTAAATTTTCGTATAAAATTTTGTACAACGAAGATTTTTAAAACTTCTGTGCGTATTGGACTTCAAAAATATTATTTGGACGCTCAATCAATTCATCGAGTACAGTCGCAACTCACATTAAACTCTCATGTCTTTAAGACGGTTTATATTGAAAACTATGGCAATTTAAAAAGTGAAAGGGAAAAAGACCTTAAAGCCAGAGTGCGAGGCAAACCGCATATCTTCGCTGTACCAGTCAGTGAACCTATGTTGAACCTATTCTTTTCACGTAGTTATTCATGACCAGTGTAGTACCAAGCTTATCTTCCTTAAGGCAAAAGGCAAAATCAAAATTTCAAAAATATCTGGTTAATAGAGTGCCTTAGGCCGCAATGACCTTTTAGACGAATAGACCTGAAAAGACGCTTTAAACGTCCTAAGGGATCTCAATGGCATGAACTTCAGTCTGAAAGCCATGGGCTCATTTCTAACGGGTGATTTTTTAAGAGGTTGAGAACTTTTTTAAAAAAAAAAACACAAAAAATTCGAAAAAATTAATGAAATATTTATTTGAATCGATAGTTTGAACCTTGCAATTTAATGTTTAAAGATAATTTCATGCAAATGTTGACCGCGGCTGCGTCTCAGGTAGCCCATCCGCTGAGTCCAATTTTGGCATACTCTTTCACACATATCGGCCGGTATCTCACGAATGAATGCATGGATGTTGGCTTCCAGTGCGTCAATCGAAGCGGGCTTGTCCCAATAGACGTTAGCCTTGACATACCCCCACAAAAAATAATCTAATGGTGTCAAATCGCACGATCTAGGCGGTCATAATCAAATTTGGTCACAATCTTCCGAATAGACTGCTCAGAAGGTCGAGAATGCCGACCATAAAATGGAAGCAGCGCGCGATGAACATTTCGAACCGAGCACGAATTTTGATAGTAAAATTCAATAATTTGCAAGCGTTGTTCATTTGTAAGACGATCCATGGTTAAATTGCAAACCAAACTGAAGCTGTTTGACAGTGACACAAGGTACTAAACACACGTCAGCTGTCAAAACCAGTGTTGCCAAAACCAAACCAGCTAAAAAATCACCCTTTATAGCTTAAGAGATCTTAAGGAGGACAATAAAAAACCATTTGAATGAATAAGTCTGTTGCCCCGCACAAGATAGTGCGTCTTACCATCACTGTCTTAAAGCTATTCATAATTTTTAGATTTAAGTCCACAAGTTTACCTGTAGAAGACGACTACTTGCCCATATGGTCTTGTGGCTCGCAAACAAACTAAAAGTTGTTTATTTTAAGGAACCTTACCAATATAATATTTAAAGCAAGTAGCTGGAGCCTTACCTGAAATAGAGATAAGAAAAAAAAAAATTAGATTTATTTAATTATTTATGTTTCTTATTTAAAATATTATGTAAATCAATTTGAATCGTAAGGGCTAGGCTTAATAAAACTAGGATCTATCAATGGTTTGATTCCACCACTTTTATGCAACTCGTAAAAGCACGCGAACGAGTGCTTTCCTTTCGCTCTTTTCTCATAACACCTTTGTTCTCCCGGTAATTATACCCCATCCCATAAAATAGGAGCTATATTAAGTTTGATTCATAGGTTGTAACATAGAGTAATAATCACCATAGACCCCCAAGACCTTAAGGTCATATGATCGAGACCGAATTGTAAGTCGAATGAGCCATGTCTGTCGGCAGTTTTAAGGCCTTAAATGTTGATCTAGGAACTTGAAACTTGATATCTGTTTTTTCTAAGTCCCGAAGCAGTACAAGTGTAAAATTTTTTAAATCCGCCCACTGACACGCCCACTTTTCTTATCAGCATGAAATAGCAAAGCTGTCGTAGGAAGCTGAAATTTGGTATGCAATATCCTCGCTTAAGTGTTTTGTGATTGGCATTTAAAAAAAAAAGCGAAAACCGACCCCAAGTAGGCGTGGTCATATTTAATATGCATTCTAATAAACGGTTTTCATTTGATATATTTGATATAAATCCAAAAAACTTGCACTATAAAATGTTCAGATTTGTGCTTAAGCTATCGTCTCAAATGAATAAATTTTGGCCACGCCAACCTCTGGGGGCGTTTTTAAGTAAAAAATCAAATTTTTAATATAAAACTGCGATCAACACGTGTATACCACATCTGATAAAAAATATATTAAAAAAATTATGTTATTGAAAAAGGGTTGATGCCACGAGCCTTTTTTAAGAAAGAAGATTCTAAACTGACGATTTCTTAACACAATTAAAGTAAATAGAAACTGAAATTTAACAACCAAGATTTTTGACGCATTTTGGAGCTTGACAGTGGTCAATTGGGATGGGGTGTCCAACGATTCGCCTAGGCAGATTGTAACCCTCCCACTAGTTTTAGGTTGTGTTGGTTTCTCTTTAATGTGATGTACCTGTTTCAATAGGAAATAAGGATTGGGAAATATCCCTTCACATCTTTTCTAAAAACTTGGAATGTTTTCAAATATTTTCTAATATGTTGTACCTAAACTGTCGGCAATAAGGCGGATTGATGAGGCCACTTGAAAAAACTTAGAAAAATAGGAAAAACAGAATAAAAATGTTTGCAGGTTACATTTAGTGGGTCTAAAACATTTATTAATTATACGATTTCGTCCATTACTAATGAATATGGCCGCGTTTTTCCATATAATAGTCAAGCAAAAATCTTGTTTCCTGGGATTACCATTACGGATGCCTTCGATTAGGGTGTCTTTGTCATCAAACTCTCTAGTGCCTTCACAAATTTGCCGAAATTGACATCCGGCAAAAATTATCGATTATGATTAAGTCGGTGCAATTTGGCGGTCACGGAAAATATTATATTTTCTAAAAGAATTTAGCGTCTGGCAACCCTGGAGGTGTTGATGGGTGCATTATCTCGGTTAAAAAATTATAGACAGAAATTGGAAAATATTTTTGATTCTTGGAAACGAGGGTTCTTAGCTGTTTCCGTTCATCGTGGTCGGGAAAAAAAAACAGCTACATTGTTTTTCTTGTCTTTTCGGATGGAAAGGAATCTATTGGCGTATTCTTTTCAACACTGAATCGTGAAACTGGTGTGGAATACAGAAAAAAATTGTTCTTTTCTCGTACACCTGGACGGAATCGTGCTCATGTAAATGTTCTTTTGAGCTCCGAATAAGTAACGCCACCATCGTATTTGACGGTGGAGGCTGATTGTGCATGTGAAGTAGCGTTTCGACTCAATTTCATTCGTGATTATTTACAACACAACGAAATTGTATGAAATCGTTAAAAACTCAAATTTAGAGCTTTCAAAATTCATTTTAAGTAAAAAGTGCAAAAAACTGACGCCAACAAAACCACGCTACGAAATGAAAGAAAAGTAAACAAAATTAAGTCAAAGCAATTCGTCACTTTGTCGTTCTGTACACAATGAAACCGAGTGTACACCACGCTGGAATTGTCGCGAACACCGAGTATTATTTGACAGCTCGGTGTGGCAGTTCGGTGTTCAAAAGAATACGCCATAACCTTTACGGTTCCAACTTTTATTTTTACGATTTAAAAGAATAGGATCATATTTCGGCAAATCTTAACAGCCGTATGTCAAGACGTTACAGATGTTTTCTGAAACGTCCAAATTCACATATAAAGAACATTTTTGGACCTTTGTGTTTGGAGTAGCCAACAAAAAATTTAACAAAATCTTCCAGAGTTGCCAGATGCTGAGTTCTCTCAGAAAACATGAAAAATTTTCAGTGACCGCTCTATTTATAAATAAATAAAAAATAAATAAATAGAGTGGCGCAACAGCTCGAGGTGAACCAGGGCCAACTTCTCAACAATGTATGCTGGTGTGTTAATTTCTTTTTACATACAAAGGCATACAAAGGGACCTACAATTTTTTGCCGAATCCGAACGGCACTTTGAGAAGTTTTTCAAGACAAATGATACTCTCGGAGGGCTTGTCAAACCCTCGCGGAGGTGGGGACCGTGAAAAAGAACAAGCCTTTTTTTTCAGGTGACGATGGCAGGATTCGAACCCAGGCCTCCGGCGTAGTAAGCACACACACTAACCACTACGCCACGGCACCCACCGCTCTATTTACCTGGTAAAAACATGAAAAAACGTTTCAGTATGGCTGTCTCTAAAAGTTTGAGAAGGCGGTGAACAGCACAAGGACACTAATGCGATTCCGCTTAACTATTCAAAAAAAGCTAAACGTTTCGATTCCCCACGGCTCGACGGAGGTTGTATAGAAAAATAAGGGAGAAACTCATTAAAAATGGAAGGAATACGAATAAAAAATGTTTGAGATCCAGAATATGTGAACATTTTAAAGTGAATGTTGCCTTCTTTAATTAAAAACAATGCCGGCTTTATTATAAACGTTTACTCCACAACTAAGATTAGGTATAACGAACTAATGCTTAGCCTTGGTGTATTGGCAGTCATTTCAATCCTACACGTTAGCTCCAAGCTTGATTTTCCATGTCTGGGCAGGTGCTCGCAAGATCGAAGACTCCTGAAACATAACTGTTTTATATCGAGGGTTTCTCATCTTTTTTGCAAGTTAAGTGTTAACGAACCCATTCATACATATGGTGGAGTAGGATTAGAGAGTAGGATTTCGAGCACAATTGTGGTCTGGTCAGTATCGAGCCCAGTTAGCGAACACATGGCATTGTGTATGGTCGTTTTGTTAACTTAGTTTCTGGCTCAAAATTTGCGTGGTTGTAAGCCCAAGGCATGTCACTAAATTCGCCAAATTGTGATCTGCGAAGCCCGAGTTCTTGTGAGCTTACATCCGAAAGCTGGAATAATGGCTTATAACACTCAAGACAAAGTTAGACGGTCACAAAAAGCCCTCAATGTATTGTCAGTAATGCACTGAAGGGTTCCAATGCATTGAAGGCCTGCAATGTTCCTTTGTTTCTGGATTGCATGGGCAAGTGGACAAGACTTTAGACTATCATCGAAAAGATCGGGATCATGTCCTAAAAATTGTGTTTTGATTATGCTCCAACTTGTCTTGTTTACCAAATAATATTATGTACAATCATGAAATCACGAAATAATCCGAACTCTGGATCAGACAAATCTTGCACGCCGACTACAACGAACAAGACCGTTGGATCTAGCGTCGTAAGAGGAAACCGCACATAATGACGGTATTGCAGGTGCTTTCGTTGGAAGGTAGCCTGCCAAACCCGATTACTATACAGAAGCATGAACTACTTGTTAAGGAAACTTAGTCGTAGTCTTACAAAGATTGGGAGGTTTTTTAGTGAGTAAGAATCTCACACTACTATGAGCACGCGCGTTCGATTCTCATAGTGCCTATGAAGGTTTTTACCTACCCACGGGAAAAAAAAAAAAAAAAAATGTACAATCATGAAAGGAAAGAAACTATATACAGGTGGCATAAGGTTATACATTTAGTCTTAATTTAGATTAATTTTTCCCTCGACGAGGTGAGCGCAAATGATTCATCTTTTCTAAACGTTTATGGCACAAGACCTAAAAAAAATGTCAACGCGGACCGTAAATTAATCAAGCAAGCGACACCACTTCAAAGAGCAATGCTCACCCTGAAAGGTCTCTGTGTTAAGTGAGTAATCTCAGCTCGATGCTTATTATCCAGGGAATTCACAATAATTTAACGAGAGTCTTTTGTCTATCTTATCCGGCTACTTAAGCACCGCCACATTTCTTCACTCAACTTTTCCAATTTGAAAGGCATTTTGACATTTTAATAACAATCCACATTTTAATATGCCTTTTCCGCTTTGATCAAATGATCAGGCATTCAAAATTTGACGACACCTTGATCAAAGATGTGGCAACGACTCGTAATAGTCCCACAAAAAGAATGAACTTGAACTACGATTACCTACTGCGTGAAATTGGATCACATTTCGGGCCATGTTAAGTGACTCGACTATATACGAATACTTTGTATACGCACTCCAGACGCACCGCGCCATACGATCCAAAAATAAAAAAGATCTCGACAATTTCTTTCGCTTCATTATGATGCATTCACCAAACCCGAGGTAGCAGTGCTCGTAAATTATTTACGCCTTTTCAGTACCAGTTGTGCAGCCTATCAAATTTGTCATGGCGTACAGATTTCAGTCGGCTGTCTTGTGTCTTGCCTACCTACAAGGTGGGTAACTTACACACATCTCTTTATAGAACAAACCACGAAGATGCGTACAGCAATCTGTAGGCGCTTTCTTAGATACATTTCTATAAATTAACACCGCAAGGCGATTAGTGTGAAATATACTCGGTCGAAACATCGAAAATCCAGTCGTGCGACATCGTGCCGTGGGCACTAAAAAAAAAAAAGAAACACACAAGACACTCGTTCCTCCGCGATTTGTGCAAATGAGAGACTCCTTCACGTTCGTCCCCTCCCCACTCTCAAAACAGGTTCCACTCAATGGGAGCTCGTGGTTTAATGACCGGTTCACATTGGTTTAGTACGCATTTCTCAAAAAGAAAAAAATAAACGAGTGTAAAAGAGCAACGATAGATGTATATGCTCAGATAAACTCTGAGCAAAAAGAAAAATGTATCTGGGACGACGACAATCTTGTTGAACTTTCTTGTCAGAAAGTCAAAAAATTTCGTTCATTTTGCATCCCTACTCAAGCAATGACCATTGACGTAATTTTTTTCTCTAAAAATATACGAAAAAAATAAAATTCAAGACACTATAGCAGCGTGTGTAAATAATATATATGGCAACCGCGCCGCATCTCGCGCGCTTGGCTTCTTTTCTTCTCTACTTTTTTCTTTCTTTCAGACACACAGACTGTTGAAAGCAAATTCTCGAGATAATTAAGTGGAACCTCTTCCAAAACGAGAGAAGAAAGTTCGAACAAAAAAAAAAAAAGTCTCAAGATGACGTTCGTATAACATAAATACATTTTGTATCTACGTATTACTACAGCGAGGGAAAAACAAAAAACGTACAACTTTGAGTAATTACCTTAAGCGGGAAGGAGGGCGGCCGGTGGGCTGGCACAAGGTTTTTCTTCTCTGTTTTTTCTTATTCCCATAAAAAACAACACAATTTTCTTTGGCTTTGGGGCCCATTATGATGGATTGGTCTTTTATTTGTTGTCGTTTATTTATGCATAACGTATGGAAGTCGATAAAATGTCAACTTTCAATGAATTCTTTGGATTCTGGGAAAAATTCCCTTAAAACTTTGTTCGCCCGCGTATGGAGTTTGGGATATTCAAATGAGGAGCAATATCAGTGGGAAGGCTTTCCTTAGATACAGACGAGCAATTGCGGTTAATACATATATTGCTTAAAGTTTAAAATACAATTCTGGGAATCGGTTGTTCTTATGGTTTGGGTTTTGGGTAAGCTAAGTTATTAAATTATTTTGGGGTAAAAAAATCCTTTCAGAGAGATTTGGGGTTGAAATAATGTTAGATACAGCCTTTAAGCCGCAAGGTCATCGGTTGGCAGGTCTTCAATAAAACAGCTGAATAAAGGAACATTTTCGAAAAAAGTATGTAAGTAAGGAGGGAGGAGTTACGTAGGAATGGTAATTTCTTTGTTCTTTCTTCTTAACATAGTAATAGGAAACAATAGCAAATCTACTACGTATACGATACGCAGGTCAACAATAAAACAGCTGAATATAGGAACATTTTCAAAAAAAGGATGTAAATAAGGAGGGAGGAGTTACGAAGGCGTGCTGATTTCTTTGCGTTCTTAACGTCGAATAAGGAAAGAACAAATTAGCCAATATACTACGAATGTTTTTTTTTTTCTTGCCGAGGTCGATGTCACTTTAAAAACCGTTGCATCCCTATTCAAGCCCATGATACCTATGTCAGCTTTAAATTTTTTTTAACTCTAAGAAAACAAAGGTCCATAAACTTAATCTTCTCGATGGGATATTGAAACGAGAAGGACTTTGAGGAGAAATATATCTTAAGGCTGACATACGAACTGGCAGTAAACAAAAGAATATAACAATATTTCCTTTACATAAAAACTATTAACTCATCATTGTGAAAATTAGTGGGGTGCCACGGCGTAGTGTTTCGTGCGTGTGTTTACTAGCTGGAAAAAAGACTCGTCCTTTTCCACGGTCCCGCGAGGGTCTGACAAGCCCTTCGAGAGTACCATTGGTCTTTAAAAACTTCTCAAAGTGCCGTTCGGATTCGGAAAAAAATTGAAGCTTCCTTTGTATGTGACGTAGTAAACACACACAGCATACATTGTTGAGAAATTGGCCCGGTTCAACTCGAGCTGTTGCGCCACTTTATTTAATTTTTTATGTAAAAATAAGTAAAAAAAAAAGGAAACTCTCTGAGGAGGTCAACTAAGAAAGACGAAACGTTGGGAAAAAGTAAAGAAAATGGCAGGTTCTTTTTAAGTGAACGGCCTAAAGGCCTACCAAACCAGTTTTTCAGTGCAAGATCATCTGAGTTTCCGAGTTAAACTGGGATTAACCCCAGAAATCAATTTTTCAGTGAATATTGATCCGGGATTAATCTTGGCTTAAATCGCCAAATTTGGTAAGTTAATCCCGCATCAACTCTGCTGAACAGTATGGCAGTGGCTTTGCGTGTTTCTGTGAAAAATGACATCTGAGAATGATTCGAACTTCTTTTCCTGTGTTTTTCTATGTGAAGTAAGAGCTGGGAGGGTCAATAATCTCGAGAACCGAAAATTTTGACAACTTAACTGACGGAGTTAAAATACTGAAAAACTGTTTGCGGGATTGACTCTAGATTCGTTTTGTTCCGGGATTAACAGATCCTGGTATATGGTGGGCTTAACTCAGCACTGAAAAACCGGCCCTTAAATGGGCATAATATATTTTGGTTGATAAGTTATAATTACTAGTTGCAAACGGTATTAGTAAGTCCCGGAGCACAAAGGAGTTTGCAGTTTATGTGTGTTAGGAAATTAGTATTCAGGGTGTGAATTCCAAAGAGTGCTTGCACTATAGAGGAAAGAATTATGGAACAGTGTAGTGCGAGGGTTTTTGAGGCGAACATGAAATTGATGAGATGAGATGTAATACAATTAAGAGTACTAATTTGTATTACATTCACGTTTCGGGGAATATATTAGCTTTTTCATGGAAGCACTTAATTTGTTTGGACAAAGCAAAAAAGTGGTTGCGCGAAATATTTTTTGCAATGACACTTTCTTCTTCTATAAATGTTTTTTTTTTTTTTTGTGGAAGACTATAATGTAGGTCCAAACAAATAGGTAAGGCTAACCACCAATTGGTTTTTGAGCGTGTGATTCACCTGGATAGGGGTAAGTGTGTAGCACCAATGTGCACGAGGTCTCGGGTTCGAATCCCGACCGTGGAAATAAAAGTTTTTTTACGGTGTCCCACCCCCGCGAGGGCCTGACAATCCCTCCGACTGTATCAATTGTCATGAGAGACTTCTCAATCCACCGTTCAGAAACGGCAAAAAACTGTGGGCCCTTCCATGTTTGTAAAAACACCTGTAACGCACACAGCATGTATAATTATAAGAGAGGCCAGGCTATGACTCTTCTGAGCTGCAAATACCAATTAGTTGTTTTTAGTTAGAGTCACATGAGGTTACGAGGTTACGTTTAACAAAAACCCTTCGGCTGTGTCTATATCATTTATTAATCACTTTTTAGACCCTTAAGCTGTAGGTGATGGTTTTATTTCCCTAAGATCCATAATCTTTATACAAGCGCAACAAAATATATGCTAAAAATTAAGGGTTAAGTTGGTAAAATAAAAAAAAATCCTAGGAGGGAGGAGTAACACGTTGGTTCATTTTAAATATTTTTCTCGATATTATCGCTACGCATGGGATTTTCAGCAAAGAATATTGTTTTCAGAAAACACAATTGCAGCTATACACAGCAATATTGAAAACCATTAAAGCTTCAAAAGAAATCTAAAAAGAAAGCGAAGGTGCGAGGAGTTACGTCTGCTAGCTTCAGCAGCTATTCAGGCAACTCTGAAGTCAGTTAATTTTTGGCACAAAATCAGGTTCGTCGAAATGAGCATGTCAACTTTAGAGATGTTAAGGAGCATTCTCGAAGAAATTTTTCGGAAGAGGTCACATTTGCGACCCGTGCTCGAAAAAATTTTTATGGATTCTGAAAGTTTAATAAGTCTGCAACTGTAAGAAATCTTGGATATCATTTAACAAAGATCACACAGGATTGCTGGCAGGACCTTTAAGCAAAATGTGATGTGCAACCGAGTAAAAAGAAAGACGATTGATAGCGAAGCGATCCAACTTTTGGCATCGAAAACGGGCGCACACACTTTGTTTTAAGGAAGCCAAGTAAAATACACGTTTCGTGGGTCTTAGAAAGAATCCGAGTGAGCATGGAGACACAACCAGCAGATGTGTCAATCGTGACTGATTCGATGCTTTAGTCCCGTTCCTCTGAAAGTATTGGTGATGCAATTGCGATCCCGGTCGGGCAAACCAATCGTTCCCAATATCAATTCTTTTTCCAGTTCAAAGGAACGAAACGAACGAAAAAGTTAAACCAATCGTTCCCAATATTAATCATTTTTTTTATATGAACGAAACGAATGAAATCGGTACGAACAATAGTTTTCTCTCTCCATTATTTTTGGGCAAATTAGCGAAACTAAAAAGAAAGGGTCAATTCAATCATTCACAATATTGGCACGCTCCATACATTCAATTTGGGGCGGATAAAGCACTGCCTCTTTAAGGAGAGGTAAATTTCCCACGCTGGCTGGCTGCTGCTGCTTATTCAATCCGGATTGGAGCGGAACGGAACGGAGGAAGCACGAACGGAGGAACCGTGATTGACTTTGGATCGATGATTGGAAAAGAACCAAATCGGTAGAAACGATGATGGTGGAAAAAGGGACGAATGAATGAATGATTAAAAATATCGGTTTCTTTTTCAAATCAATCTCAGATCGATTTGATCCGGGAAAATGAGCGATTGACACTGCCCTAACAAATAGTAGTCTAAGGATGCTTATGTTGGGCGGGTTTTGGCCGGTTGGTAAGAGATGCGGACAAAAAGTTAAAAAACAATTATTTCATCATTTTCCCTACGTTTCGTCGGCCCTTTCCGACTTCCTCAGGGGACGATTATGGGCTACAATTAATTATGATTCACATTTCTATTGATTCACTTATTTACTTCTTTTTACAGGTGCTCCATTACCATGCAGACACCAAACATTAATGTATTTAGTTTTTACACCCGACCCAGGGTATATTAAGTTTGTTGTACAGTTTGTAACGCAGTAAAATAATCACCGCAGACCCCCCAAGACTTTTTAGAGATATGAATGGGATCGACAGGAGAATCGATTAAGTCATGTCCGTCCGTAGAAAACTTTTAGGCCTTAAATTTTAAAATTTTTAAGGCCTAAACAAATAGAGAGCTGCAATTTGATGGGTTGGCTGGAAGTCCAGTCCTTCAGATCAAGTTTGCAAATTAGCTGAATCCGCCCACAGACACGGCCATCTCTCATTTTAAAATATGCTTTTTCCAAAATTTTAGCTATTCCATATGGCGCTACCGCATTCATTTTTGGCATGTAACATTGCCTTGTAATTGTCTTTGAAGTAGCTTAAATAATTTTAGCCTTTTCATTAGCCACGCCCACTTTTTAAGGGATTTCAGCTCAGAATGGCTGCTTTTCAATAAATATATATGAAATTTGACACAAAATTATGTGACAAAAGTTGTAGATATTAGCATTTTCTAACTTTTCTGGATATATTGTATGTGCCTCCACCCACTTTTGTGGGCGTGGCGTTAAAAAAAAAGTGATATTTATTTAGTTCAAAAGGCGGAGTTTTAGGCCAAAATGCAACCACCTAACATAAAGCATTCAACAGTTATATTTTTATATCCCGCCCACTTTTTGGAGGCGTGGCAGTTTTCTTTTCGGTATGGTCGGGTATTTTGCAATCCGTCGTAGATGGACTGAAGCTTTTGCATACTTTAGAGCTTTAGAGATGAAGAGCCCTTGTGTTAGGCACTCCACCACGTCAGCCCCAAAGATCCACCACCTGATACGAGCAAAAACAGAACAACAACAGAGAAAGAGTTCCGCTGTGTCGTCTTCCTCTTCACCAGGCAAGGTAGGTGGTGGTTTCGCTCAAGCCTAACACTTTCAGGTGTTTAGCAAAGGCGAGGTGGACTGTAAGGACGCTTGAAACAAGTCTGCTCTGCAGTTGATTCTTTTGATACATATAAGGATGAACGCAAATGAACAGGCTAGTCGTTTAGTCTGTCAACGCCCATCGCTTTCGCGAAAAACTCAAGTCGGTATTAATGGCAGAGATGGCATAACATGCAAGCAAACCTAGCGCAAGTTCGTATTCTGAAAAAAAAAGACTCTTCTGAAGGTTTTATCCGAAGCTAGCAAACTCCTGTCATTTACCTGGATACAGCAGCGTGACCTGGGAGGTGAAAAACCGGATGTGAAAATGAAATACAAAATCTGGCCGAGTACTGAGGCGAACCTGAATTGGGACATTTTTCCTGCTAGAGAGGGACAGTTGTTAACAAAACCACAAATTCTCTATAAGCCTCCGAGTTTAGCCTTGCCAACATGACCTCTATTTTTCTATTTGACTTAAACCTCCCTCTTTACAAAATTTCTACGTGTGATGACGCTATCGTAGCTCGCCCAAATTCTAATTCTTATTAAGAAAACAATCTTCACCCGCAATGGGAAAACATCTACGCACGATAATTATAATCCATTTCGATGCCATCACCGACCAAATTATAAACACAAAAACCCAATGAACAACACAATGCACTCTAGACTATACACAAAATCGTTGAAATTTATTTCGACCGCATGCCCCTCGCAATTATCGACTAAGACAAAGAAAACAAGTTTCAAAGTTTTGCCGTTCCGTATCCGATACTTTGACAAGACAGTTTTAATTGAATTTCTTTATTCTGCATCCGATATTATGAATGCGCATAAACAGAAGCGCAAATTATTGCTTTTATTCGAAATTGTTTACAGTCACAAGTCACAAGGCCCAGCAAAATTTTTTATCCAACCATAACTCATCGGAAAGTTAAAAATTTTATTCTTTTTCCCTTCCCTAACGATGTCGTAAGCAAAAAGCAAAAACTGTTACAAAAGTAACGAATACAATTATTATTATTTACATACCTTCCTAAAAACGGTCACAAAACAAAAAAACGCTCAAAACGAAGGCAAAAAAAAAATACACTTTTCAATTCACCCGAAAATGGTTAACTTCCTGCAGATACGTACCTAATATTTTCCTTTTTTCTATTTCGCCTTTTCCTCGAGTCTTTATTTCAATGTAAAGTTATTCAATTATATTTCGAATCGAGTGTAACGTTTATTGCTTATTTTGAGTTTACCTTTCGCAGAGTATAGCTGCGTATGCAAATGAAAGATGGAATAGCCCCGAATATTTTATGTATATGCTCGATGCTTCGGACGGAAATTTTATTCTTGTGATGACCTCATCTTCATAAAGGCTTGTTAACATAAAAATAAACCATTGGGGCCATGTTTTGAAAATGCATTTCTTTTAAATTAAAGCGGGTAACGATTTATGACAGTGGTCGGTACGGCACTTCTATAGGGGCGAAAAATAGGTTTCGAGCCAAGAGAAATTAGAAGGATTAGATGCTGCGTAGGAAGATAAAGGGTTTCACAACTTCCCAGCCTTTCAAGAAGTTCGCATTTTACAATGTTTGTGATGAAGTTGCAATACCCTGCCTAAAATAGTCTGCCTAAAGGTTCTTTGGCAGACGAGAGAGGGGGGAGGAGTGTTCCCACTAAGGCACTTCTCCTTGCATCCGGACGGCAGCGGAGGAATTCCCCAGATGGAATCAACGGTGGCGTCTATAGTTCCAGTCAGGCCGAACTACTTAGTGAACACCTTATTTGGGCTACTACGACGTATTCGGAGCTCAGGCCTATAAGGAGCGGGCTATGCGGCTCTCCGTCCTTAGAGCTAAGCAAAGGATCTGGTCCTCCAGGTTGGGGGTCGTGCCGTCGGGGTGACTTCCCGGCCACGTAAAGAAACACCAGTCACGAATCAGAAACAAGCCTCGGATTCGGACGGATTTACTGTTGACGACCAATGCAAACGAGAAAAGGACAACGAGCTCCGGATCTGCACGTGGAATGTTAGGTCCCTTAACAGACCACGTGCAGCCGAGCAACTAGCGGAGGCCCTTAACGACTGAGAGGCAGACATAACTGCCATCCAAGAAATGCGGTGGGACGGGCCGGGCAAAAGAAGGATGAAAAACTGCGACCTCTACTACGGCGACTGCTATCGGCATCAAAGACAGCGCCTATTTGGATGTGGTTTCGTTGTTGGAGGCAGACTTAGGCAAAAAGTCTTGAGCTTCAACCATGTAGCGAGCGCCTCGCGACGATCCGCATCAAGGCTAAATTCGCCAACATTAGCCTCATATGCGCGCATGCCCCCAGAGGAGCAAGATGACGAGACCAAAGATATGTTCTACGAGCTCCTGGACAAAACTTATGAGCAGTGCCCTAGCTACGACATTAAGATTGTCTTAGGCGATTTTAATGCCAAGCTAGGAAGGAAGGGCATCTTTGGTCGTACTGTCGGAAAGCATAGCCTGCACGACACGACCTCCGGATAACGGATTCAGGCTGATCGACTTTGCTGCGGGGCGACACGTTGTGGTAGCTAGTACACAGTTCCCGCATCTCAATATCCACAAAGGGACATGGAGATCTCCCGATCAATCAACCGTCAACCAGATTGACCACATTGCGATCGACGCAAGGCACTCCTCCAGTATCATGGATGTCCGAACTTTCCGAGGGGCCAACATTGACTCGGATCACTACCTTGTAGACAAGGTACGGCTGCGGATATCCCGTTCAGCGCCAAGTAATGGAAATACTGTGAGGAAGTTTGACGTCGGCCGACTACAATCGCAAGAGATCGCCAGGTCCTTCTCCAACCGAGTCTCTCAAAACCTTTTACGAAGTCCTATGCAGCCAGCATCAAGTATTGATAGCCAGTGGCAACATTGCCAAAATGCCATCAGAGACGCCGCCTCTGAAGTGCTGGGTTTCACACGGCCACCACAACGAAACCCCTGGTTTGACGATGAATGCCGGCAAGCACATGCAGCTAAACAGGAAGCATACAAAGCGGCGCTGCACAGAAGGACTAGAGCTGCTCGCGAGCTCTACGAGCAGAGGAGGAGAGAGGAACACCGACTTCTCCGAAGGAAAAAGACAGAGCACGAGAAGCGCGCGGTTGAAGAGATAGAGAGATTTTACAACAGGAATGAGGTTAGAAAGTTTTACCAAAGGATCAAAAGGTCCTGCCAAGGGTATAAACTTCGAACTGTAGCCTGTAAGGACCATCAAGGGAACATCGTTGTAGAATTGCAGTCGGTGCTGAGGATTTGGAAAGACCACTTCTGCAGACTGTATAACGGCGAGGACGAACCAAATACCGCTGTCAGGCAGAACGAACCATTCAACCCGGGCGAAGACGTTACCGACGAAGCATACGAACGATACCACCCACCCGACCTGAAGGAGGTGAAAGTAGCTGTGTCTAAGCTCAAGTGCAATAATGCAGCCGGAGCAGATGGCCTAGCTGCCGAACTTTTTAAATCCGCTGGCGATGAGCTGGTTAGGAGCATGCACCAGCTCATCTGCAAGATATGGTCGGAAGAAAGCATGCCCGACGAATGGAACCTCAGCATTGTTTGCCCGATCCTGAAGAAAGGAAACCCTCTCAGTTGTGCCAACTACAGAGGCATAAGTCTTCTTAACATCGCATACAAGATCTTTTCTGCTGTACTGTGTGAACGCCTGAAGCCGTTTGTCAACAATCTGATAGGCACATATCAGTGTGGCTTTAAGCCAGGAAAGTCCACCATCGATCAAATATTCACACTGCGGCAGATCTTGGAGAAAACCCAGGAATTCCAAATCGATACACACCACCTCTTCATCGATTTCAAGGCCGCGTATGACAGCATCTATAGAGACGAGCTATATAGCGCAATGTCTAGTTTTGGCATCCCTGCCAAACTCGTCAGTGTGTGCAGGATGACGATGGAAAACTCACGCTGTTCCGTCAAGGTCGGCAAAGACCTCACCGACCCCTTTGATGTCTTTTTTGACAAGACTTAGACAAGACGACGCGCTGTCATGCGACTTCTTTAACATCATACTTGAGAGAATTGTGCAGAACTCTCGCGCCAACACCAGAGGTACAATCTTTCAAAAGTCCGTTCAACTACTCGCATACGCAGACGACTTTGACATAATCGGTAGAACAAAGCGTGATGTTAGTGAAGCCTCCGTGAGTATTGGGACGGAAGCGGCGAATATGGGTTTAGCAGTCAATGAGGGCAAAACCAAGTATATGCTGTCATCAAGAAAAGACACCCAACATCGACGTCTTGGACAAAACATTACCATCAACAGCTATAATTTTGAGGTAGTTGGGGACTTTGTCTACCTGGGTGCCGCTATAAATTCAGACAACGACACCAGCGCTGAAATCAAACGAAGGATAACTCTTGCCAATCGCTGTTTCTTTGGGCTAAGGAGGCAATTGAGTAGCAAAGCCCTCTCTCGAGCAACTAAAGTGTCCATGTATAAGACCCTCATCATCCCAGTCCTGCTTTACGATGCAGAAGCATGGACTCTGTCAAAAGCGGATGAAAACACTTTAGGCTGCTTCGAGAGAAAAATTCTTCGGACGATTTACGGTCCCGTCTGCATAGACGGAGAGTGGATGAGGAGATATAACATCGAACTGTACGGGCTGTACAGCGATACCGACCTAGCCAAAAGAGTCAAAACACAACGTCTACGATGGCTGGGTCATCTAGAGCGGATGGACACCAACGCCCCGGCCCGGAAAATTTTCGAATCCACACCGCAGGGACGACGCGGTAGAGGAGCACCGAGACTCAGGTGGCGCACGCAAGTGGAAGGGGACCTCAGCCAACTTCGCGTGCGAAACTGGAGACGGCTAGCTCGAGACAGAGCTGGCTGGCGAAGCTTGTTGGCTGAGGCCCAGGTCCACCCCGGACTGTAGCGCCACCTTAAGTAAGTAAGTAAAGGTTCTATGGACGTTCGAAGAAGCAAGTGTAAAGGTTCCAGCGTCGAGATGTTTGCTGAATTTGTGGAGCATGGCTCAAAGATTTCTTTGGTTGATGTCGTTGGGCTCCACAAAAGAAACCATGGTACATATCAAACCCACCTGTTTGGGACTAGAAACGTTTGCTGCTGTTTTTTCGGATTTCAATTGGCACCAGAGATTGGCATGCGATCACAATTACACGACTTGAGATCTACTCACAAAAAATGTAGCGCAAGTATGTACGCTCACCGCGAATTGTGCGGTCAGTGTGTTCACCACACTCTCCACAATGAAGTCAAATGAGTATGCTTTACTTTTAAACTCGAATACCGCATGTTCATAAGCTAAGGCAATGGAGTTCAATACCGCAACCGCATTTGAATATGAAAAACATCGCAAACACCGCAAATCAATTGCGTTTGGACTACACAAATTTGCAAATGATTGGGAGAAAGGAAGGAAGTCTCGTTTTCTTATCATATTGGAATGATAGCTAAATTGCTACGCATTTTAATTTTGACAAATATCTTATTTTATGGATCGTTTGAACAAATGAGCGTAATTGCGGTGTTTTTCTTATTAAAATGCGGTGGCAGTATTTACATTTTCAAGCACCGCACAGTGTTTGAACTTATATAACCGAAAAAATGCAATTCATTAATGGCGTATTCTTTTGAACACCGAACTGCCACACCGAGCTGTTGTTAATAAATGGTCGTTCATTTCGTCAAACGCACTTTGTTTTCACTTTATTTAAAACGTCCCAACGCAACTCGGAGTCCGGAAGCTACAATGATTGTAAAATAATACTCGGTGTTCGCGACAATTTGTACACAACACCAAGCGTGGTGTACACTCGGTTTCATTGTGCACAGAAGGACAAATATCGCACCGGTGCAGTCATCACGTCAAGTGTCAAATTGCTTTGACTTCATTTTATTTACTTTTTTTTCATTTCGTAGCGTGATTTTGTTAGCGTCGGTTTTTTATACTTTTTACTTAAAATAAATTTTGATTAGCTTTGAGTTTGAGATATTCAAGTAAGTTTTGATCGAGTTGAAACGAATGAAAATTGAGTTGAAACGTCACTTCACATATACAATCAAAGCTGCACCCAGCCTCCACAGCTGCACCCAGCCTCCACCGTCAAATATGACGGTGGCGAAATTTCGAGTTCGGTGTTGACACCGAACTAATTCGGAGTTCAAAAGATCATTTACATAAGCACGATTGCGTTCAGGTGTTCGAGAAAAGAACAATTTTTTTTCTCTGTATTCTCACACCAGTTTAACGATTCGGTATTGAAAAGAATACGCCATAAGTGTTTGCAATCAATGCGAAAAAAGGGTCCACCTATTTCGAGGTAAAAGCCGCCTGGACTACATTCCACACGAAAACATTTCTGGTGACATAAAAACCGTTTTCATGAGCATAGCGTAGAGCAAACCACCTTCTTGCTGAGTTGCATAGTTAAAATGACACCAATGAACAATGAAAAAAGATCAACACATTAAGCTATTATTGCTAGTCTTCTCGTGTACGATGACCCATTTTTTACCATACGCATATGATGGATGTGTAATTTTTTATGCCGGCATGCTTTGGAAACGTCAACTCAGTAGAATTTAAGTATAACATCATAAAGCCGGCCATTTTTCGTGTGCGATTATCAATGTTCTATACAACTTACCGGTTTCGCCATCTTTTATGTCGGTATGTAAACATTGAATAACTTAAAAATTTATCAATCGATTGTTGTGAGCAGACTTGTTATTGAAACGTCAGTTTAGCACAAATTTAACCAATAACCGCTTCACACATGGACAGAACGGTTAAATAGTAAGTCTGTGCATTGTCGTTCCGTTGTGTTGACTTCCTTTGGGTATAGTCGAATATTTTTTGGCAGTAAAGCACAGACTAATAATAAGGTGTTTCCACCGCATATATTACAGAGATTAACGTAGGAAGATTAGAAGTTAATCCCAAAGTGTTTCCACCGGAATAGAGGAGATTTGACGTATGCCTTCGTTTTTGACATTTCTCAATGACATCACTTCATCTGCGCATCTGTATGTAAACGGGAATTTGTTTTTTATCTCTCGGGCAACTCAGATTCAAAAATAACCTACGCAACAAAATAGCTCAAAAATAGAAAAATACATCAAATCAACAGATTTGATCTTTTGTTTTTCGTCAAACCTGTTGGGATTTGGAATTTCGGTCCACAAATTTGTGAGTAGACCAACTTGATCAACATCAACCAGCAGTATCAACATTAACATCCATCATTATTGTGCAGTGTGCACACCTTATTGCATTTAATTTTTTTGGCAGGAACAACCACATCCACACCAACAGCAACATCAGCTGTTCTGCGAATCCCTTTACACCAAACCAGAAACACTGCTGACTTAAAGATACCCAGCTGTCAATAAAAGGTGTGTTTGCTTTGTTTCGTTAGAAAACCCACTGAACACGTAGAATTCTGTTCGGTCTGATTTAAAAATTCTTGCGTGGAAGAGATTAATTACGCGATTAGTTTTTAATCTCGTCGTGAAGAGATTTATATTCGTATGGTAAATCTCGTGGTTTAGAGGGGATTGAAGGATAATTTGTCTTAATCGCGAATTAGTGTCCCGTGGAAACACCCTATAAGAAAGCTTTGTGGAGCAAGGGACATACTTTGCTGTTTATCCACACCCAAAACGTAAGGCGTTGAAGCGGTAGCCGTAAGAAAGTGTTCCCGAGCGCCCATCATTATTTATCGCATCGGTACAGTGCGAGCTTAACATTTTGTCGTCAGCAAAACCATCTTGCGGTGCATTTTTAATGGCGATTCTCATTTGCGGCTGTATAGTTAAAGTAGATAATATTGTCTCAAAATTTCCGCATTTGGGGAACGGAGAATCTAGACGAAATCCATGATGCAGCATTGCATAACCAAAAAATTGCTGTGGTAGGCACTTGCACCAAAACCACCATTGGGCCCTTAGGCGAAACAGTCTATGGGTTTTGATTTCGGCGGACGTTGGTTCATTATGTGGAAAAGACCCATAATGGTGTGAAATGGTTTGGACGGTTACCGGCTTCGACAAGACGGTGCGCCGTGCCATAATTAAAATCAAACAATGCAGTTTATGCAACAAAATTTCCCAGGACGTGTGTTGTCAAAAAATGGCGACATTGACTGGCCAACCACATCACAAAATTTTACCCATTTTTCAAAAGCAAACAGTACACCAATATGTAGCCTTGTGACTGTTGTCACGGCAAACAAGGGCCAACATTTTGGGTCCATTGTATGTGTTTAGGAACCATCAAAGCATCTCAAAAACAATAAACAAAAAGATCCTCCTCCAGAAGCTCAAAGTGCTGCTCTGTTAGCAGTGCTGCTCTTGTAGTTAGTATACATTCTTAGGAGGTCTTCGGTCTGCTTTGTTAAAATACTTCAGTTTATTAAAGAAGCAATTGTCGTGGGTCCTTAATCTAAGAAGCTTAGAATAGAAATTTCCGAACTAGGACACATAACTTTGATATTTTTAGTAATCTCAATTACTTGATGTTGATACAGAGTCTGCTTAACATCAGCCCCATAACATTTATTTATCCTTAAGCTGGGCAGTCCAAAGGATGACTAAAATGTAAATCCCAATGTTTTAATAAATTTTCGTATACCAGCTTACGTTTGATATAATTTTTTTTTAAGATAAAAATAAAAAAATGATTGGGGAATGAAAACAATTTAGACATTCCACACGAGGAGACAGTTTTTTTAAATTTAAAAAATTCTTTCCCACGCTGACCATGAAACTTGGATAAGCTTGAGCATGCATAACTGTTGCCCAATATTGTAAGAGCGATATATGTAACTTTATTTCAATCTACACCACAGAAAATATAAAAAAATAATTTTTAATCATTTTCAATTCTTCATTTGTTGCAACATTCGTCGTCGCGCGTTCAATGACCCACTTAAACAAATTTGAAATGTACACTCATTGCACGTGGAAGTTAAATCTGTTCTGTATTTAATAGAATAGTTTGTCAGGGATGTTTGACAATCGAAAGAAATAATTGAAGTGTGGGTATACACAGCCAAAGAGGTCATGTCACCCTATAGAAACTAAGACTAGGAGATATTTCTACGGAAAACAAATATCCCTCAATAATTTCGTAAAGCAAAACGGTTTCGAAAAGGATACTTACTTAACAAAAAAAAAAATGGTTTATTGTTTGTTAGCTTCCTCAGGATATTGACTTTTTTATTCATGTAGCAGTTAGCTTTGGGTTATACAAAAAACAAATTGACAAGCTGTACACCTAAGCTCCGGAAAAAGTCATTATCATTGGCTTAGGCAAGAGATGGGCAAAATAAAAGCCAGTCGCCGTCATTTATCCGCATTAGTTGATATCCAGAAATCCATGTTCAATGGACGACAATATGTGTGTATCATTGACCTTGAAGGAGTCAATGTTTCCCTCAATTCTATGGGAATGACAATTTGTTTTTTTTTTTCTCTACTTACCCTACCACATCGAATTATAAGATCTAAGTCATGGTGCTTTTCGAAAAAATGTATTTCAATGTCAACTTCACATTGGACTTAGACGCTTGAGTGGAGAAGGAAAAAATCTTGAAATGGACATTAAGTGTTCGTTTACTGCATTGCCTTCTTAATGGTTAATTAAGCAAACGACCTAACCGTAAATAATTTAGTTTTTTTTATACATGTATGGATATATTTTAAGATCCAACTCTTTATTGAGGCTAAATAAAAAAAAAGTGTTTAGTTTCAAGTTTGCATATTTAAATGGTGTAAATTGCAATGCTTTCTGGAAAAATCGTAAAACAGTTGCTAGACAATTGTATTCAAACGTGAACGATCAACAGCCGTCGACTGGTTTTTTCCTTGTGACTGATGAGGAACTGAAAAGTAAGCTCAGCTGTGCGATTGGTGTCCATGAGCAGCGCCCATCATCCATCTACGTGTACGTAGATCTACGTGTTTATGCACTATTCAATCCCTGTGACTGAAGGCTTAGGATAAACCTATCAGGGCCAGTTTTTCAGTGCTGAGTTAAGCCCAGGTTAAACGAAGACCTGTTAATCCTTGAAGGAAACGAATCTAGGGTTAGCCCAGCGAGCAGTTTTCTAGTGCAGAGTTAACTCCGTCAGAAAAGTTGTCAAAATCTTCGACTCTCGAAATAATTTACTCTACCAGCTCTCACTTTACATAGAAAAACACAGGAAAATATATACGAGTCACTTTTTTCACAGAAATACGGCAGTCACTGCCATTTTACACAGAAAAAAAACATTCAAAGATGTTCAAACTGTTCACCAGAGTTGATTCGGGATCAACTGACCAAATTTGGCGAGTTAAGCCGAGATTAAACCCAGAAGTGAAATTTTCAGTGAATATTGATTCGAGCTGCTAATTTGGCGAGTTAAGCCGAGATTAATCCCGGATCGATATTTACTGAAAAACTAATTTCTGCGGTTAAGCATAGTACGCAGATCGAGCTAAAATTTAGCTCCCATACAAAATTAAGCCGAGATTAATCCCGGATCGATATTTACTGAAAAACTTATTTCTGCGGTTAAGCATAGTACGCAGATCGAGCTAAAATTTAGCTCCCATACAAAATTCTCTCCAAAATTTAACCAAGCTAAAATTTAGCAAAGCATTTCAGCTGAGTGGTTCGCAGTTCAAGCAAAATTTTCAAACTTTTGTTTCGTAGTGTACAATGTTTAACTGTCACCATTTAGCGGGCTGATAAATTGCTCGGCACATTTATTTCAAGCTAAATTTTGACAGACAGGTTATATTTTCATTTTTTTGAGTTTTTGGGCTGTTGTTTTTTTTTCTTGTGGAAGCTGTTGCAGCATTTGCGCAGCGGCATAGACAGTAATATTTTCTTCAATTTCAGGACTAAACACATTTTTTGTAAAATTCACTTCAAATATTTTTTGTTTGAAATCAATTCTTAAAGAAAAGTTTATCTCAGTGGCTCTCTACACAACGCTTTTCTGTCAAAATTTAGCTTAGACTTTAGCTAGCATTTGGAGAGAAAAAATGCGAGCTAAATTTAAAATTTTACCTTGAGCTGCGTACTACCCTTTAATCTCAGTTTAGCTCGGAAACTCGGATGATCAAAAATTTATAAAGTGAGTATACAGAGTTAGGACAGGTGGCTGTCCCGGTTTACCTATATTAAATTCGCCAGTATGAGTATCGGTTTAAGCCTTCGAAAGTTTGCGCGTATTCTTACCCAAATACTCCTTGTATTCGGAAGTCGGGGCTACCATTTTTAAAATGAACCCATTGCCTGAACGCTTTATATTGATATTGGGCGACAGTGAAAGAGGAATTCTACAATACCTACCCCAAATGTTAAAAAATTTGTTGGTCATTTGTTGGTCACCAAAAACATAGATAAAAATTGTTCCCGTCCTAGTTACCATTCCAACGCTCGTTTGCAATGATAAAACATCTGTCAACTTGCTGTCAATATGCTCCCAACTTTAGGCTTCTAGATTGTACGATGTCCCACTCTGTAGTTGCTAGACTGAGTTGAACATATTAAGAAACCAGCAGAGTAGTTTTCAAAAATCTAAACATTCACAAACGCGCTTGTCCATGTGACATTCCCCCCTACAGATCTAAAGAGCTCTTCTTCAAGGCTGGCGAAATCACTGGGTAAGCTTTTCTATCTGTCCTACTCTTCTGGATATATTTTCGGGTAGATAGAAACAGCATTTGTTCAGCCCGTACCGTAAAAAAGCGATCCATTTTTTATTGAAACCAGCTCCCGACCTTAGTTGCACGTGGTGAACTTAAACAGGGGTGTGAAGAAAAAGGATACACAGACAATAAGCTCTAAAACATGCGCCTCGCGGTCTCCAATCATCATTACATTGAAAAGGTTTCATGCAAGAGCTAAGAAGGCCTTTGAAGTTAGTAGATACCGTCGCTAGGCTTTTGAAAAAATATTTGCCTGTAAATATTCTGCCACCATCTAGCCAAATGGCTTCGAATGTGCACTATTTCCTCAACAGTTTGCAGAAGCGGCAAAGTTAGCAAAGTCTCTGACAGTCTGCGTGTCTTTGCGTGTTTCTTCTGAAGACAGTGCCCCATCAGGATTCCGAATAAGTTTCAACCTTATTCCTGAATAATTTTCAACTTTTTCCGTCAAATAGTGGCCAAGGAGTCTTGGATACCAGCCTTGTGTCCACTCAGACTTGACCTTGGGTTGACAGGCTTTGTGATTTCTTTTCCTCGATAACTAGTGCTCCTCACTATGCAATCGCTATAAAGGATGGTTTGATATAAGCAACATCACTATTTTCAAGAATCCTATTCTCTTTTTTTTGCAGGAACATCCTGCTACTGCTAAATGCTTTATGCATTGTGCGGCAGCCCCTGACTGTATCGACTTTGATGTCAATCGATTCCGTTGCCAAGCGTAGCATGGCTATCAATATAGCTCCGCGGCACTAACGACAGCATAAATCATGGATGATACGTCGGGGTTCTGGGTCTTTTGAGAAGAAGGTTGCTAGTATCCGATGGAGCACTTAGACGCAAGTGCTGGTCTATTGTACTACCAAACAGCTTACTTTTTACAGGTTTACAGTATGCAAACAGGTTTATTGTATTGTACTATGCAAACAGCTTACTTAAGTTTGGTAAGAACGGCGCCGTGACATAAGACCAAGCGACATAAGAACAAATTTTAAATTTAGTCTTAAATCACTGTGAAAGCTTAATAATGTAAGCCAAATTCATCCGTTTGGCATTGAGACACTTTTCTAAAGCCACGAAACATTTGGCCTTATGACACTTTGGTAATTTGTGCTTACGTCACTTTATAAAGTGTCATAATACCAAATGATAAAATTTGGTCTTATATCACTTTCACAAAGTGACTTAAGCTCAAATTTCGAGATTTGGTCTTATGTCGCTAGGTCTTAAGTTACGGCACTGGTCGGAACTCACCACGTTGGCCCCAGACCTTGATTCTCTAGCGATTCAAGGTCTGGGCCTGATCCATTTCAAATAAACCGCCTAAAAGTCAACCAGAGTGCGTTTCAGCCAGTAAAGCTTATTTGCGCCGCGCCGTCATCCTATTCCATTTCTCTGTCCCTTAGTAAGGTGCAACAGAGAGCCCATCTAGAGTCATCTAGAGCGGATGGACACCAACGCCCCGGCCCGGAAAATCTTCGAATCCACACCGCAGGGACGGCGCGATAGAGGAGCACCGAGACTCAGGTGGCGCACGCAAGTGGAGGGGACCTCAGCCAACTTCGCGTGCGAAACTGGAGACTGCTAGCTAGAGACAGAGCTGGCTGGCGAAGCTTGTTGGCTGAGGCCCAGGTCCACCCCGGACTGTAGCGCCACCTTAAGTAAGTAAGTAACGGAGAGCCCGGTTCTTTCCGAGTCCGGAACGGAATCATGAAAGTATCCCGCTGTCATACCGCCAGCAGCAGTGCAATTCGTAGCAGCCTAACCTTAGGAACACAGTCATGTAGCTGCAGCGGCATTAGCAGCGGAAGTAAGAGCTGTCAAAGTTAAAACACATGTGTTCAGTGTACTGCGCACACAATGTGTGGCGGCAGCGGCAGCGCGTAGCTGCAGCGGCAGTGAGAGTTGGCCAACTTTTAACTTGTGCAGCGCTCCACGGTTGACAGTGCTGCACGGTTGACAGTTCGCTTGAAGGAAAGTGGAAAGTGAAAAAATTTATTGAAATTGTGAAAAATCAGAAAATTTTATGGAATTTGTGTTCCCGCTTTAAACTAAATAATAAAAAAAAGCTCGGGAGTGAAAATTCTCAGCTATTGCTTACAAATTAGGTATCTGTCTGAAATAAGCTCGCTTCACCATTGTGTTCGAGATTTTACTGTGCCGCGACGCACAGGTCCGCGCTTCATGCCACCACTGCGGGCATTGTGGCTCTACGGTAGCTCATGCTCAGTTTGCCGACCATAAGACCTGATTATTGCAGTCTTTTCTCAGTCCTCCCTCCCTCATTCGGTTTGTCGAAGTCGATAAAGGAAGGTGTGTTATTCGTTAGAAATGGGTTGCCTTTGTCAGTAGAAAGCACCGTCAAGACTATGTCGTGTTAGAAGCTCTTAAATTGCCCTAATTTACTGATTCGTAACGCACTATTGCCAGCGAGCTTTTGGACCTTAGATCAAAAAACGAAGGTCCAATGCAGTCTTGCGTTATTTTGACGCCGGAAAATATTGAAGAGACAGAATAGAAAAGAAACTTTCGATCTGACAAACGCTAATGAACCAGTATGACACGAAAACCCTGCACAGAAACACCAAAACTTACTCCCGCAAGTGTTATGCCTTTGCTGTGAAAATAAGAGATCTGGCATACATCTCATCGTTGTGCATTCTATGTGCATGTTGGAAAAAGAAAAGGTTTTAAATATTCGGGCGACCCTAAGCTAGATAAAGCTAGATAATAGATGCCGACCATGGGGCTGCTCAATTTAAGGCAGATGATTCTTGATTTTTCGTTTATTGCTGGTTTTGATCAGCCCCGTTTATTTTCTAAACCGGTGCCCACAATATCTGGTGAGCGTTAACGTGAGGCGCCCAATTGGGGATGAGCGACCCCAGAAGGGAAACTTCGAAAAGTCGAACTCATCGAAAACATGCTCGATGAGCCTAAGAGGGCAACTGAAGTACAGTTGCACGTCATCCACATACAGTTGAGACAAGCGATTTTCAATTTTGGAGGGAAGCTCATTAACATACATCGAAAACAGTAGGGGGCAGCAACGAAACCTTGAGGGACACCGGAAACGTTAGGTAAAAATTCAGACAACTTGTCTCCAACTTGAACAGCTTGTTTCCTATTGGTTAGGTAGGAGAAAAGAAGCTTGGCAGCGTCTGAAGAAAAGTTAAATTGTCTAAATAAAAGTTAAAAGTTTGACATGATTCACTGGGTCAAAAGTGAAAGCTTTGGAAAATTTGAGCAGAACTAGAAAGGTTACCTCATCCCTGTCCAACGCCTGCCTTATATCCTCAGTTACGCTCAACAATGCTTTAAGACAACTATGTTTTTCCCGGAAGCCAGATTACTTTGGAGTAAGCATGTTGTTTGACGTCAGGTAACTATTGATTTGTTTTTGGAGGATTCTTTCAAAAAGTTTGGACAAAAAAGACAAGATTGAGATAGGCCTAAACTCATCACACACCCGACATCAAAATTGTATTAAAAATGAAATTGATGTTAGGTTGGATGATTGGTAAAATCATTTCTAGAAATGATGGGTGAATTTGATCAAGCCCAGCAGTATTTGACTTACACCAGAGATCAGGCTTTCAACAATATCAGCACCATCCACCGCTCGAAAACCAAAACAAACCGGACTGTTCGATGGGTTCCCAAAGGATGGTATAGATTCAAAAGCATCAAGAGCTAAAGCGCCCGACAAACGTACCAGAGGTGAGGAAACAAATTGTTTGTTGAGGGTATCACCGTCAACATTTACTGTTTGTTCACTTCTTAACTTGCCGATACCTATGTTGCGTAAATTACTCCAAAGTTGCCGACCTGTTCAGACTGTACTAAGTTGGTCGGAGTACATTTGGCATTTGACTCTGCGAATTCCAGCACCCACTTTGTTGCGAAGTGAACAATACCCAAAGTCGAGAAGCATTCTAGATTCTCCTGAAACTGTTTTCTTGGCAATCGTTTGACAGTTCATCTCCTTTAAAGAAGAGAAATTTTATTATGTCGTGTGTCAAGTTGGATAAATACTGTCATTTGTCGCCTATAGAACAAATTTTGCTTTACACGCCAGACAAACTTCAAAATCAAGAAAAACGTGTTTGGCTGTTCGGTTGCATGCAACCCCAATCCGGGAGAATAACACCTTGATCCGGGATCGCCAAACGAAAAGGCCATTCATGACTAGACTCTTTAGTAGACAGAAGTGTCATTAAATCCATAAAAGCGCTGCTTAACTGTTTTAGCATTTGAGATTTGTTGAAAAGCAATGATTTGTATTAACAATGGCAAAAGCTTTTGCTTCACAAACAAGTTGAACTCCAAAGTCACGTTGGAGATGACAATACAAATTAGAATTTGTTTTCCCGGATAACCAAACGAAAAGGCCATATGGCAACCAATTTTACAGAAGTCAAAAATCTTAATTTTAAAACGCTTTTTATCATTTGCTTGATCCGCAACACAGGAGTGTAGATCTGATAGGCAACTACATAGCTACAGCGTTGACAGCTAATTAGAAACGTTTTTAGTTTTTGCAATATTGGCGATGCGATGATGAATGATACTTGTTTAGCCATATCCGAGGTTTAAGTATAAAAAAAGGTGTAACTATTAAAATTGAGTAAAAAACTCTGATGTTTTCAAAAGAAAACTCAAATTTTTAAGCATAACAAATAAAAGTTAACATTTTGATAGTTAACTAAGCAAATCCATATTTCTATTTAAACTCGGAATCGGTTCTAATTATAGCTGTCAACGGGTGTAGGTACATATATAGGAAAATCCCTTCTTGCTATTTCATTCCCCTCGAATTTTACTAGCCATTTTGTGTGAGAACCTGTAAGCCGACTTGATTGAAACGAGATAACTTTAGATAAAATTACTCCTTCAGATCCAAAACTGCCGATTGAAAAAACTTAAATCTTTCAAATCAACTCCAAGTTTTTTCCTGATTTCTAGGCCGCGTACGGCAGCATCTATAGGGTTTAAGCCGCGTTGTCACAAGAAACAGGAACAGAAACAGAATTTTATACATTAGCAACGCAAAAAGCATTCAGCCAATTTAGGTTTCAGTTGCTAATGTATGAAATTCTGTTTCTGTTCCTGTCTTACGTTGCTTGTGACAACATGGCCTTACTTGGTTCAACTGTCACATTTTTATGGCTATGATTATGATAATAGATATCCTTTCGTCCTCGAAAAAAGTCCCCGGCGGGGGGTTAACACAAAAAAAAAATTGGATTTAAAGTCTTCAAACCAGAATAACCATTTTTTCTTATTTGACGAGATTAAGTTAAAATTACTTACTGAAAATCGGTTGCAAGTGTTTACATCAGTCTTTAATAGTCGAACATATTTTTAACCTACGTTTGCAAAAAAGTTTTCTTAGCAAATTCCGTTGTTGTTTACAAAACTCAAACAGTTTTCTCGCTAGACATTCCGAATAACTGACACTTTTGGCTAAAAAAGAAATGCTTAAAATAACATTTTTTATTTCGCACAATTTAAAGTTTTTAGTTAACAAGGCATGATTACATTTAAAATTTATTTTAAGTTAAATCTTCAGCAACATCGCCGTGGCTAGACAAAAAATTTTCTGCCCATAAAAAAACAACAGGAAAACTGCATTTTGCTACCAACCCACCCTGTGATCTGAGCCCCATTTATCTACCCACAGTATAACAGGGCAACCATATAGCTAAAGGGCGCATCCACATCCCACCTATAACGCCTGGCTGGTTGGTTATGTGTAGAGGAAAGGCCATAGCCACCATTTAATATGCAACGTTTATTGATTCTTACCGTTTTCTTTCTTTTCCTTTTTTTTTTCTGCTCCGTCTGTTGTTTTTTTTTTTTACTTCATTTCTTTATTCGGGTTCGGGATAAGTCCACAACGACGTCGACGACGACGATGGATGATCTATTGCAGCAAATAATCCGGTTTTACACTCTTTTTCTGGTCAATTTTTCAAGGGAAATTTAGTTCTTTTGGCGAGAAAAAGAACCGAAGACGAAGAAAAAAAAAAAAACACCCACGAGTGCAAAGTCCGGTTGGATAACCTCACAAAAGTCGAATTTCAAAATCACAAGCAAGGAAAAAACAAAACAATCGACCAATAAATACTTTGCGAAACAATCATTTATTGACGTTTAATTTTTTCCAATGGAATTAAAGGAAAGAAAAATGAAATTTCTTTTGCTCAAGAACTTTTCCCATTGTCGGCCATACAACCGACAACTTGCACACACACTCACGTTCCGATAGAGCTCCTCTTCACATATCACCGCAAATCTTGCACAAACACACGCACAATTCCAACTGCGAGCCACACCGCAAACACTAGAGCAGGGTTTTTTTTTTATTCCTCCTTCAATACACTGATACCGAGATACAAAAAAAAAAAAACGAATCGAAGGGAAAAAATATATTTCTTCTCCCCCCCGAGACGAATGTGTACTTGGAAAATTATGAATTTTCACGACAACATTAAATTCTTTTCTATTGAATTTTCACCCAAAACGCCATTCAGTTAACAGTAACTGCAATTCGAGGAGTATTCACTTTTGCAATGGGACAAAAAATCCACTTTTCACACAAGAACTTCACCATACACAGAGGGCGAAGCGAAAAAAACCAACGACGGGAGGTAAAAAACGTTTTTTCGCGCACACTTACAATGAATTATGTATAACTGTGATTTGCATTTAGTTCCATTTACCGCAATGGATTAGATTTAGTAAAAATTTGTAATTTTGCACGGCAATTATTTGTGAAATAAATTCCCAAATTTGCACACACGAAATTCACTCGGAAAGAACGACGGCAGCCATCTTTGATTCGATGTACTGGACGGCAAACAGAGACAGATATCAAAGTAACGTTGTATCACTTGCCATGCCAGCACTGTTGTGCGGTGGCTGTGTGTGCGAGATGTAAATTTCCCGACTTTATTTACTTCTGCTGGTGATGATGGTCTCTTTTTGGCGTACGGCGAGGGAAAATTTGTGCGACACAAGAGAAGTCAAAAGAAAACGGATTTTTGTCAGCCGAAAATGCTGATGACGTAGCTACCCAGATGTGTATATCGGAAGGATTTTTATTTCTTTTTTTTACGTTTACAGTTTAGCTTGGCTACTTTTGGTGGATTTAGTGCATTCCACTGTATAGTTTTTCCAGATTAACCTGTGACGAAGAACACAGAAATAGCAAGAGCAACACTAGCGACCGAGACAAAAAAATATTAACGGGAGCCAAGTCCTTCAACTCGTTCGTTTTGAACCTGCTGCTACCGCGCTGTGGCTCTGACGACTCTGAGTCAACACCAACGAGTTGTCCACAAGTGTGAAAGAGGTGAACGGATGGAATGGAAGGCCGTTAGGTCTACGGAGGACTTTTTTGGGTTGTGTTCTGTTTTTTTTTTTCTGACTAGGTGCGAAAGCAATTACTGTATTGGTGTGTATGGTTTCCTTTTTTCCAACCCTAGAAAGAGACGACCGCATAAGAGCCATATTTAAAATTTCCCAGTATACAGGGATGGCAAGAGGAGGTACGGGGCACGAACTAAATTGCGGTGGAAAAGAATGAGAGAAGTGTATTGTTGCGGGAAATGTATCACTGAAGGCATTATTGACCGAGTACAGGCGAAAGTCACAAGTCACAGAACATAATACCATGTCTCCACCGAGCACTTATCCTCTATTAAAATAAGTCTTCATTAAATTCTCTATAAATCACACGATTTACCATACAAATTTAAATCCTCTCGGCAAGCGATTAAAAATAAATCCTCACATAAATCCCATCCACCCTATTCACAAGCCTATTTTCTGCACCTTTGTAACAGTTTGAGAATCAAAAAACGAAACTGAAACTGTCCCTGTGACAGATCTGACACAAGTACGTTTTCGATTGTGACTTTTACTGAGGAAATCGATTTTCGCTCCTGGGAAATGACATCGCCACTCTTCTTTGAGAGCCAAAATGACAGAAAATGAGTTTTCGTGTCAAATTAATCATTTATTTGTGCGATGGAGCCACTGAAGGCTTTATTTTTAATCGTCTCACGCTAATCTTCTTATAATTGTCGGATGGATTCATGAGTTGTGATAGGCCAGCACAGATTGTTGTGCAGTTAGATCTGGCCAACAAATGTCACAACATGCGCATAATGTAATCTTTATATTCTGTTATTCATGCGAAAGTTCAATATTAACGTGACGTCACTCAGTTCGTTGTCCAGCGCTAGATACAAACACTAATTCCCCTATACATACTCGACCAAGACCTATGTTTTCGCGAAAACAAGTAAAAACTTCATCAAAGTCTTGAGTTTCCCATGTTATTTTGTAAATTTGCTGTTCTTGTCAACGTGAGGAGGATCACATTACAAATGGCCAACAAAAATATTAAAACCTTGTCGGCTTACAGATAGTGTGAATGGCTAAACGGATTTGTAAAAAATATTTGCCCAAAACTCAGTTTTTGATTCAGTGTGAAGAGCGTATAAGTTTGCCAAAAACAATTGTTGCCATGAAAAAGAATCTGACAGAAGCACGAAACAGCAATAGACCTTTTACCAAGGCTGTCAAAAGCTGACACCTTTCACATTTTCGACCGCGGGATGCCAAGCAAATCGCGTTTTTATGTGAAAAAATTCAATAGTTTCTGTAGAAGTGCGAATTGCAAAAATAAACTACTCAACATAGAGTGTGCAGATAAGGAAAGCAGTTATTGTGTTTATTCCGTTCTTTAAATTGACTCAAAAATTATTTTAATAAAATATGAGGAAAGTATCGAAAAAGTGTTCCGAAGATATGATCATTTTGAATCCGTGTACCCTTCTACCTTCTTCCCTTCTACCTAGAATTCAACACTTTATTACAATAACCGGTTTTCATTATGCTTACGATTTTGACTAGTCAACGTTTCAAATATAAATGTCCCGTACGAGCCGTGTCATCCGTGTATTTATATAAATTCAGCAACTTGTAGCACTTTTTGTATTTCCCCTTTGGTAATTTTCCATTGGTATTTTTCCTTTAGAGTGGAATCGATAGCGAAATTCGAACTTCGAAAGTCAGTTTGCTGTCAGTTGACTGGAATGACAGTTTAGTGTGTTTGTTTTGTGAATCGAGCGGGTGTGTTCGTAAGCTGAATTGATGGGTTCATTCAGCGACTACTGAATGCGTTTTTACGTCTTGTCGCTAGATCACAGTAGTATTGCCGCCGGTCGTATCGGCTTTTTATGCTACTAAGCAATAGCATCAATTATTGAATAACTTGAAGATATTCAACTTGCATCCCTCTTGCCCTCTGCTCCTCTACACCCATTTGATAACGTTTTTCACAAAGCCTTCAAAATTTTGAAATTGAAAAAAAACTGCCAGAAAAGAGTTGAACCTAGCTGACGATTTAATGAATTTACTCACATTTGGTAGAAAATGTAAATAATATTAATGACAATAAATAAATGTCAATGTCAATAAACATAGAAAAATTTTTTAGAATATCTAGTTTTTGAGTAATTTATGATATTAGTTAGTGACAATGGGGTCAGAGTATAACTTTTTAAATACTAATAACTTTGCTAAGACTCAAATGCCATATTAACACTTCCTCTGCTCCTTCGGGAAGGGATTAGAATAAACCCGAGGTAAGATGTACCTGTCATAAGAGGCGACTAAAATCCACCCTCTTATGTCGAGCGGGCAGCGCATACAAACTATGTAATGGACAAAACGGAAGATAATATTACCCCACGTGGCAATCCAGTTTCACTTGCAAATCCACCCTCTTCGGAGCCATTTATTGCTTATAAATAATTTTATGAAAAGATCAAGGGTACCCAATAAATAAAGAGACAAGGAAGTGGTATTTTGGGAGAAAAGTGAAGCATCTGCTTAAGTTGTGTGAGTGGGGACTACCTATGTGTTCCACCAGTTGTGTCATGAGAGCCGGCCCGAGTTTCATACGTTTCTGGGAACTGGCTATACTTTTGTTTAACATTCCTGAGTCAAAATGACATTAGTACCCCGCCCGATTCGAGACGTACAAATCAAATGTCGATACCCGATTTCAGGGGACTAATGTCAAAATTATAAAGCTTTACTCACACGCACTGTATAAGTGCAAAAGAGCTATTCCTAGTCTCTTTATTCAATGAGGGTACCTCGATCTCCACCAGCTGGATCGAACGTCTTCTGGAAAGGAAGTCCCCCGGTTTATCAAGACTCAACGCAATTCAAATGCTTCGAAGCGGTAAAAAGCCAACTCCGCATTAGGCTTAATGAAACGGAACGTCTCTAACATGAGCTTAAAAGCGAAGCAGAATCATTACGTAAAGATATCGAAGCCTTAAGGAACCCTTGTGGTACTTTTCATTCTAAACGTAATTCAAGGATACTGCAAATTTCAGCGCCCTACGACAGTTTTGATTATTCATGCTAATAAGTAAAGAAAGCGTGTCATTGTGCGGATTTAATTTTTTTTTACATTTCTACTGCTTCGGAACCTATGTGTCCACAGATATCAAGTTTCAAGTTCCTTGCTCGAAATTAAAGGCCCAAAAACTACCAACAGACAGAAGGAAGAACGAGCAAAGCTTATTTGACTTACAATTCGGTCTCGATCATGACATATGCCTTTAAGGTCTTGCGGGTCTACGGTGATTATTTCTGCATGCTACAAACTATGAATCATATTTAATATACCTCCGATCCTCTGGAATGGGATATAAAAATAAGAAACAGCTCGTACGTAAGCCTGTTATTACGATTTTTATGAGCTTTACTAAAAGAATACAACAAAGATGAAAACCCAAATAATTGAATGTAATAGGGAATCAAGAACAAGACCAAATATTCAAGGACCATTATGAGGAAACGGCTCCCTACCACGAATCCGGAATACCATTTCAAAGCTAACAAGGGTTACACGTCCCTTTTTATTCGCGGAATGAAACGAACGAACGGAAGTCACCAGGGGTGACCTGGTGACAAACCAGGGTGACCCCTAGGGTGAAATCGGCTGTGGTGATCTGTGATTTTTACATTTAGTGACAATCAATGTGATCAAACAAAATAATCCGCCTACGTAAGGTGTTCACAAAAACATTGTTCCGAATCGTTGCTTCTTTTAGGCTTATGACGAAAGAACACTGATTTTTATACTTCTTCAATCTAAACGCCTTTTCCTGGCGTTTTACTCGCTCACTTCCTGTCAAGTGCTGCAATTCTGGTCCAATCTCTACACAAAATCGATACTATGCTGCTATTTACATGCGATTTTAAATCCTTTTTTCTTTTCTTCTACTTGTACTTTTGAAATTCATCAAACTTCCAATTTCGTGGTGAGCCAAGAAGTTAATTTTAAAACCTGGTTTTGGTTTCGCCTCGCGTTTCCCACGCTTTCTTGTACATTCATATGACAAATACATTTTGTTACAGCTGGGATTCAGTCACGGAGACAAGAAGTGGTCGCACCCGCCTGCACTTACACTCTTGGATTCACTCCATTTTGAATCCATTATCGAGCTTAGACAAGAACCATAGACGAAACCAAAGGGACCAGTCAGTGGTGTCCAACTATCAATACAGCTTCTCTAGGAGCAACTCTTTTTTAGAGGGAAAAAAAGGTTTTCCAATATAAAAGCAGTAAAGGGAGTGATAAAAACAAAACGCAATATTTTAACTACACCTTTGGGAATTCCCGTCTGGTTGGCCGTCTTTTTTCCAGCCTTTGGCCTTTGTTTGAAAACAATAATTATTAGCTCAATTAATTTATTATTCAGCTCCCGTTCAGCCTCCACCTACTTTGCTACACTCCGTCTGCTCTCTCAGTTTAGAAAGCTGCGAAAACTCGAGTTAATACAGCCACCAAAGTTTATATTATGCTTCCACCAGCAATACGAGGATTAGCGGGAGTAGATTAATAATAAAAACCAAAGTGGTTCCACCAGACAAATATAGGATTCATTTGACAGCAGCAATCGTCATTTGGGCTCTCATTTTCCCGGAGCGAAAAACAGATTTCCGTTGTTAACATTCCAATATAAATTGTAATTCTGAAAGATCTGTCATACGTGGACAGTTTCGGTGTCCTTTTACGATTCTCAAACTGTTAAAAAGGTTTTCGAAAAGAGTTGAGAGTGGTTTGTGAAAAGGGTGAGATTAATGAGTGGATTTATTTTTAATCGCTTGCCGAAAGGATTTAAATTTGCATGGTTAATCGCATAATTTGTAGAGGATTTAATTAAGATTTATTAATCGCGGATTAATGCCCGGTGGAAGCATGGTACTAGTCTCCGAGTAAGGTGACAGCGAGGAAGAATGGCCAAATCGTAAGATCAAATGACGAATCAAGAGGCACAAATCATATGGAAAAATCTTCTTTTTACCGTTTACTATGTATGTAGGGGGAGGGGAATGTCCTCCTGCTTGGGGTCACTCTTGGATTTAGTTTAGGTGCCAGGTTGGTTATATGTAAATTTTGTAATGCTGCCCCTCTGCAGTCTTCTGCCTGTGTTCTTCTTTACGTTTTCCTCTTTATTTCAAAATAAATTCTTAAAATAAAACAATGTTTTTTTAAAAGACAGTTTTTTTTAAGGCAGTGCTCAGAATCTCAAAGCAGACCAACATCGCCTAAAAAAGGAATTAAAAAAAAGTTTATTTTATGTTTTAATTACAATAATTTTGAAACGCGATTTTGGGACGGGTGTATGCAAAGTATTTAGGGCGTACTTCGTTTTGATATTGGAGTCGTTTGCGTTATGAAAGTGACACCACCGCCCACCCCCACTTTGGGTTATTATATTATTTTAAATTTAGCATTATCTTCCTGAGTCTCTATTGTGGAGAGTTCTAGTGAGTAGGAAACAAAATACTTTTGGTGACACTACAGTGCGAAGTAGACCACCTTCAACCAACAAGCTTCATCTGTCAGCTCTTGGTTTGTCTAGCTGTCTTCATTTTTGCACGCGAAGTTGGCTTAGGAGGGGCCCCACTTGTATGCCACGCCTGAGTCCCACTCGGTGCTCTCGCTGCCCCTGTGGGGTGTTTTCATCCCGGGCTGTTTTCCTTCAGCTCGATGTTGTATATCCCTCTCCACTCTCTGTCTATGCAGATCGGACCAAAAATCACCGAAGAAATTTCCTCCTAAAACAGCCTTAACCGTTTTCATCAGCCTCTGACAAGGTCCATGATTCTGCACCGTAAAGCAGGACTCCGGTTATGAGGGGCTACACGAAAATAATCCTCAATTAAAAATGGCTACGAACTTAAACTGTAAAATAACCCAAAAAATTTACGTGAAAGGCAACAACGAAAATTTTGTTTGGCAAAAAATAGCGGAAATCAAACAGTGTTTTGGGTGTTTTTTAAAAAAAGATTTTTCAACTTATAAACCGGCCCGGCCGGCTTTGACCTCACATACAGGTGCTCAGGCCGCATATGCCAAATTTTACATTTTTTAAAAGTTTCCGTTCGAAAACAAAACATTGTTTGGAAAGTTCTTAAAAACAAGTCTTGATTCAATAAGTTTCTATCAGTTTGTGATAGTTCTTAAACGAAAACTGATTGATTTGATAGTTTGGGGCTATTTTACATTATGAAACTACTAAAATGAAAAAATGACTCCTATTTATAGATTTATTCAGCTTTTTTGTTATTGTTGTCTTCCTTGTAAGTTTTTCGGGCCATTTTTCATTTTAGATTTGAAACAATACTTTTTGTCGCGGATCTGTGCAACGTGCCCGATTGTAGGGCCTTTTTTCATAAAGTTTCGTTTTTTTTTAATTTTTAAATTGTCGCTACTTTTCATCATGAAAGCTTCCCCAATTTTAGGGCTTTTTTGGCGTCATTTTACATGGGAGTCTTATTTCATGTAGCCGTGATGGGGGTCTTATAAAAGAGACTTCAATTGCTCGAGTTGCAAAGCCCCACAGAAGCAGTGATTGTCAAAAATTAACTTTCATTGATCTCAGCGCTGATGCCGTTGCCTGAATTATATAGAAGCCATCTACCTATGCTCCGTAAAGTCCGTAACTACTTCAAAACTATCGCGCGTTGTCTATTGTGATGTTTTGCCCAAGACGTGCGTCGGTGTTGATGCACTTTCATGACTTAAAGCCACAGTGATATGGTATGGACCTATCAGACTGTTGACAAACGGCTTAATGCTTTCACACAGTATACAGCGGAAAAGATCGTGTATTGGGTATGCGATATCAAGACGACTGATGCCTCTGTAAAAGGTGCAGTTCACAGGGTCTCCTTTCTTCAGAGTCGGCCTAATAATCGGACAAATGAAAATGCTTCTGAATGGTTCTAAATGAATGAATTTAATTTTTGATTCGTTCGTGAACTTTATTTTTTGGTTCGTTTAGAAATAAAATTCGTTTTCACGAACGAATCAAATCTGTTGTGATCTGTAAAATTTGGTTCGCTCCCGAATTTATCACGTCCGAACCATTGGAGATCCGTTCGCGAATCGTTCGAATAAAAAGAAAATGTCATTTTGCATGAATGTTATTGTATTTATTTTAATATTGAAAAAACATAGAACACAGTATCAAATAATGATGTGCTTCACATTCATAACGGATTCCTCGAGCTCCTGCCCACTTTCTCTAGAATTTATTGGGTTCATTGGAGTTTCTTGCCTGGCAGAAGCCAAAAATGAGATGCTTCACCTTTATAAGGGATTTCTCCAGCTCCTGGCCACTCCTCCAGAATTCCTTGGGTTCCTTGGGAAAGAAAAAAGAATACAGTTCGTTTGAGAGCGAACTAAACATTTTCAAAGATCGAATATTTTATCGTTCGCGAACTTTATTTTTTATGGTTCGTGCGAAGATCGATAAAGAACCGTATTTTATCGTTCGCGAGCGATATTTTACGAACCCTGGTTTACTTTGTATTGTGGCAAAGAAGTAGGTAAGTTTGTGTGCACATACTTTGCAGGTGGCTTGGGATAAACCTTGATTTACCAAAAAAAATTACATGTTCCTTATAAATAAATAAAATATTTATAAGTCTTTCTTCTTATTTATTTTGGAAGACTTTTATTCATGTGTTCATCTTTGATTGAATGCACCTTCAACAAACCGTGCCAGGAACTGAAAGGCATGATTATCTTACATCCTTTCTTATGTACAAAAAAAAATTATGAAAAACTGTATGTACTTTTTTAAACATATATTTATTTTTTATATAAATAATTTATATATATTTAAGAATTTATTAGTAGACACAATAAATTTTTCGTTAAATCAAAAAAACTAACAAAGAGAGAAAACTATAAGAGAGGACTGATCGTTGTAAAGTTAGTAATACATATGAAAAACTTGTACAATTTTAACCAGATCTTTAAAAAAGAAGAATACAAAAAATAGCCATTGCACTTTATAAACTAAAAAAGAAAAATACAAATGCAAAATCAACTTAAATTATAAAATGTGTTGTTATTGTTATATAGTTCCAGGTAACTTTATGTTGAGTGCGTTTTTATTTTTAATTTAACGGAAGATCTGTATATATTTGTTCACAATGAATTTAAAAAAATAACATTTTGCAATGCCGAATGGCTCTGTCGCTATCTATGTTGCTGCAGTTTTATGAATGCACGTTTGGCGGAGATTCTTAGAGCTAAATAAATGTATAAGCAATTTTTTGTATATATAATTTTTTGTTTGTTTCCAAATACATTAAGGGGTGTTCACTTTTGAACATACAACAGAGTGTCAATAGGATTAGTTGGTGTTGGTGTTTGATGGCGCTGTTAAGGTCCTATGAATATAATGTCTTTTCTATCCATTCGTCCATGCTGAATGTGGCTGTGTCAGTTTTTTCCGTATCTCTTTCCCTGAAGATGTCTGAAATTTGGGGGTGGAAGTCAGTAAAGATCTAGTCATAGTGGGGACTTTAACTCACCGATGTATGTTTTTATCTTCACCGCACACATGAGAAAATCATCGAATGCGATTTTCCCATCCCGCGATCCGTATCGATGTGCCAACGCGTTGAGTATGCGATTGTTTATTTGATAGCCAGCCGACTTGAGGGCATCACGCAGCTGAAAGCCTTCAATTCGTCCTGAACGATTTGTGTCGTATAGCTTGAAGACAGCCTTCCATTTGGCAATGTCGTTCAGGAGAGCCTCAAATTCTTCGAAACCTAGTTTGCCCGATTGATCTGCATCAAGCATAGCGACCATTGAGCGGCACACGTCCTTAGAGAAGCCGGTGTTATCCTCGAACATTACTGAAAGAATAAAAAAGAAATAATACTGTTAAAAGGAAGTTCATAAAGCTTATTAAAAATAATTAATCGTAGCAGTAGTTTAAGTCATAGTTTTAGAAACAAGACAATCAATAAGTATATGTTGAATAACGATTCGTGCAATTGAAGTAGAGTGCCTTTATAACCTTTTCCACAGAAATCAAGTATATATGTTCGAAACAGCTGCAAATGTAACATAGAGAAAAAAAATGCTAGGTCTGTAACAGACCTCAGTGTACCCAATTCCTATTCTCCTTCCTATTTTTAATTTTTTTTTCATCCCCTCCCCTTTAGCATTAATGAATCATCAATTACAAAAAAAATATTTCTTAGGGTTTTTTATATTTTTTTTGTCAAAGGGGAGTGGGCGTGCCCAGCTTCTATTAAATTATTTAATTTTCAAATTCAATAATTTAGTAGAATTGACCCCTAAAGATGGGCGTGGCCAAAAATGTTGCATAAACAAATTCTAGAATAGAGACCGGTTAACCTAATGTGCTAAATTCTATTTTGTATTCCTCCCTAAGTTGGGCTAACAAGCAGTCGAAATCGACCTTTGTCTGGAAAATTAGAGGCTTTTGTAAGATTCTGCCTCTAAATGTGGGCGTGGCCCAAAATATTGTTTGACTAAAATGTAGAACCAAGTATTTTCTACGTAATATATTTAATAATTTAGGGAGTTCAGCCAATAAGACTTCAGTTTAAACTTGAAAAAAAGTTGAAAAACACTTTATAATCTTATTATTTTTGAAATAAGACTGTAAGGCGTTAACAACTTTTCTTTCTAAGTTTTTATAATAAATTAAGTAAATATTTTACGACTTGGAGTCAAAATATTGAATAAATTGCATTTGAATGATTAGTCTTTAAAGCGATGCCTACAAGGGGTGGCCTGCGGACTTTAGTTTGATTTTTTGTGTCTTACATTCGAGATATTCTCTGTCTTACATCAGAGAATATCAAGTGGTATACTTAACAAAACAAGTGTGAAAAACCGCTTCGAGTCATTGCTAGGGGGCTCCACCACTCATGATGTAAAAGCCAAAGGCCTTAAAATGATTGATGCCGTCAATATCATTAAAAAAAAGCAACGCACGAAAAGAGAAAGAGACACTGTGATCAGACGCGGCCTTGCAATTTTTATGCTTTCCAATTTTTTGCTATTGCAAAAATTGCAATTTTTAAATTTACAAAATTAAAATGAAACCTTACATCAGGGTTAAAATAGAACCCATGCGTAGGGGCAATAGACTTATTCCACAGGTAAGCGCTGCCAAGAAGAGTGCAAACTAGACGTGCAGACTCCAGCAGTTTGCGCCAACTGCAGGGGAAATCATCCAGCAAATTATCGAGGATGCGAAGTCTTGAACCTAGCCTTGAACGTGCGAAATTTGCTGAAACTTCAAAGCCAAAAACTCCAAGGACGCCAAAGCCAATTAAAAGTGCGAGATTGAGAAAGCAAAGCGTAAAACCGCCACAAAAGATCGTCGCCAAATCAAGTGCAGTGGAAAAAACGAAAAAAAAGAACTGACGAAAATAGAAAGAGCTCCCAGATTAGCTAGCAAAAACATGAACTGGGACGCCTTCAGAAAGGACTGTAAGGAGGGTGTTTGGCTTGAATGTGCCATTGACAACTCCTTTCGAGTTAGAATCCGCAGTTGACAAATTCATTAAAGCAATTCAGAGCGCTGCCTTAATTGACCCACTAATCATTCAACATTAGATCCAGTCTACAGAACAACGCATGAAATTGAAAAAGCCTTAGAAGGGAAAAATATATGCTCTAAATCTTAAAGTATAAGCTACAGCAAACCTTGCCGGAAGATATTTATAGAATACTGAAAAACAATCTTGAAGGCAGATTCTTTCGTGTTAGGCGTGGTACTGAACACTCGAGTTTCAAGCAAATTCGAGCTGGCGTACCCCAGGGATGCGTCCTCGGTCCCTGTTTCTGCTCTTCACAAGTGACATACCTCTAGATGACGAGACAGTTATGGCCACGTTTGCGGACGACACGGCCATCCTGGCAACGGGTGAAACAGTCGAGTCATCAACGAGAAGCCTCAATCGAGCTTTGGACAAAATTTGCGTCTAGACGAAGACTTGGCAAACCGTTTTTAACGAGAACTAGTCAACCCATGTCAATTTTACCTACAGAAAGGTTAACAATTTACCTCTTTTCATAAACTCTGTACAAATTTCCTATGCAAACGAAGCGAAATATCTAGGAATGACTCTTGACGCTAAGCTTAGGTGGAAGCCACACATGGCTTTTCATGTTTTGGAAAAGCAGCACTTCCAGAAAAAAATTGCAGTACGCGGCAGTACAGGAGTAAAATATTTTTTTTTACATAAAGTTTAATTTTTTTTTTTTGTGCATGCCATAACTTTCTTGCATATTAACGGAGAAATTTGTTGATTTGTAAGTCAAGGGCGCGATTCCTAAATCTTAGCGTAGGTGGCAGTGGCTGCGATTCATTCCGTATTTACATAAGATTTTTAGGAATCTATTTATAATGACAGTTGACAGCCAATTAAGTCTTTTATAGCAATTTATATCAATTAACTCACATCTTAAGTTATGCAAACTGGTTCTGGCCTGATTTAAAGTACTTTTAACTCCAACATAAATATAGTGCGAGTCGTGGTGTTCAAAGGCTTTCATAAATTTTCCAAAAATAGCTTGAAAACTAAATCGATTTGACTCAAATGCTTAACGTGCTTCATAAAAGAGATGACGGCCAACAAGTTATATCTTGCCACTATAACAGGCCATTATAACAAGTCATAGTCTCGTAGACCGGCTGAGAGTCCACTGCATAGTTTGGAAGATAAGGCTTGTACTTAATGGTTACTTAATGGTGGTTTTTTTCAAAATCGGGGCTATATCCAGCTCAAATTAGTCATAATCCGTAAGCAGTATTCTACATTTTTTGCACTGAAATTGAAAGTATCTTATACATTGCTTCGAGAATATGGAAAACCGTAGGTATTTGATGAGCCGAACAAGAAGACATTGTTCCAAAATTTGTGGCGAGCTCTCGGTCTATACGGACTGAAGAACAATTTCTGGAACCTTTACGTTTTCATGAAGTCGTTGAATGGATTCGTAAAAGCAAGAAAAAGCAGTACTTTGGCTTCTTTGGCAGTACGGCACTACAGAGTTTCATAAAGCAGTACAAATACTGCAATCGCAGTACTTCGACAGCCTTGTTCGACAATCTTTTAAATGCCCAGGCGAAATTTAGCATTTAACTGAAATTCAACATTTATAAATCCTGAAAAATATATGGCGAAACGCTGAAATTTACTACTATGACGCGCGTTCTGGCAGTTTTCATAGTGTTGAACCAGGGCCAACTTCTCAACAATGTATGCTGTGTGTGTTAATTTCTTCACATACAAGGGGACCTACAATTTTTTGCCGAATCTGAACGGCCCTTTGAGAAGTTTTTCAAGACAAATGATACTCTCGGAGGGCTTGTAAGACCCTCGCGGGGGTGGGGACCGTGAAAAAGAACAAGAAAAGAACTTTTTTTTCACCTGAAAAGAACTTTTTTTTCAGGTGACGATGGCAAAAATTAAATAAAATCTGTAAAAAAAAAATTGCCTTTAGATGCCACAGTGTTTGGGTGGACCGCTTCGCGGAATTAATGGATTTCATCCCTCTTTACCGCGGGGCTTAGCCGATAAAGAGGGTTGAAAGGTTCTTATTAAAACTACTTATTTAAAGTAATTTTCATTCCAGTTCGAATTGTAAATTCAAAGCCTGGACAGAATAACGCCTGTCGGGTCAGCTAGGGTGGCCATATACGGCTATGTGAAAGTTGCACTCTTTTTAACCCTTTTTTCCCTATAGATTCCAAGCCAATCGAGGCCGGTAATTTTTAATAGCATACTAGCTGACCCGACAGACGTTGTCCTGTGAGTATGCAAACAACAGCTTATTAACATTTCATTGCAATCTATGGTATAGAATGGTATAGAAAATTGTGAAAAACAAACAAACATACAAGAATTAATTTTTATATATATAGATTCGAAATCGGGACACCCAAATCCATATATTAGAATAAAAAATCAACAAATTCCACTCCGCCCTACAGTAAGCTTAGTGTCATTATAAATTTACTACTTTAAAGATTAAGGAAAAAAATAAAATATACAAAATAATTTTGCTACAAAAAAAACAGTCTTCAAATATATTTGTTTTAAATAGTTGCTAAGTTCAAAAAGTTAAGTTTTTTTAAATTACCCAACTTATTTGTCAATATTCTTTATTTTTAGAACCTTCCGCAAAGTATAAGAAAACTTTTTGATAAAAGATGAAGGAAATCGGTAAAGCCATTCTCAAGTTATAGCGGGACCAAGGAAAATATGGATTGATTTGATGTTGACCACCGAGGCGAAAGCCAAGATCAGAGTTTCAATTTTGTTTGGATATCAAAAAGCATTTGCAATAATAAAAAATTACGTATGAAGTAGTTTTCATTCCAGTTTGAAAAGAAAACTCAAAGCTTGGACAGAACAACGTCTGTCGGGTCAGCTAGTAATAATAATAAAAATAAGGAGATGCTAAATCTTAAATTTTAGCTTTTCGACGTCTCAAAGTTGTATAGTACTGGAGCTAGTTGCACATTTAGGCTGGGTTTCAGTCTGTCTGTGGGCTTTGAAAAATTTTAACACTTATATTCCTTCTGATGACAAAGAGCAAATGTACAAAATTTTAGCTTTCTAGCTCTAAATTTAAGGCCCAAAAATTGGTAACGTACAGGCATGGCTTGTTCGATTCAGAATTCGATCTCGATCATATGCCCTTTAAGTCTTGGGGGTCTAAGATGATTATTTCTCTAGTTACAAACTATAAATCAAGCTTAATATACCTCCTATCCAATGGGATAGGGTATAAAAATAAAAAACAAAAAATTGTACTTGTTGTTGGTTTTTAAGTGCATTATTTATGCAGAGAACATGTAGGCTATTTAAACATCCGCGATGGAAGTGGTAATACTAGTGAGGTGGTCGAATCTGGACAAAGAATCAAACGTGTACACTGTAGCTCAACGCTAGAGCATTACTCGCGTCAAGTAAAGGTTGCAGGATCATACCCTGCCGGTGAACCGCACACAGTTTTTTCTTTCGACATTTCCGTCCGCTAACATTTCAACTCCACTCTACGAAAAAATTGTATTGTTTAAACAAAAGTTGAGGAAAACAGGAGCAGAACTTTTTGGAATTATATAAAATAGGAAGTGCGTCTACACATTGTTACGATTTTTCTAAATTTGGCTAAATTTGAAAATCAAGAATTTCAATCGTTTTAACGAATGAGGCCTCCTTGTTTTGCTAGTACATCTGCAAGTGTGAGTGACATTGATATGGTGAGACTTGTAACCTCTTCTCGGCAATAAGTTGCCACTAAGTTTTCGGATATCTTTTTAAGCTCTATAAGCTAAGCCTTTCTATTACATTTCAATTGTAATTAACAATAATGTCCATTTATTTATTTGACAGTTATACTGTTTGATTCTTAGAATAATTTTTGCTTTAAGGAGATTGCACTTAGAAAAAGCTCAGAATCTTGACGTTACAAATTCCCTTAGAAACTTTAAAAATTGTGTTCAATTTTATTTCATATCCTCCCTCTCACCCGAGTTATTATATATTTTGTTTATTCAGCAAAATTTAATTTAAAAATTCTTTTTGTTTTTGCATTTACAGAAATTATTATTTAATTTTTTAAATTAGTTCGAAAGATATCATGAAGTGGCTATTCTATAATTTGACAGCATTGGAAGGGACAATGGGCAAAAATGTATGGGGCTTGGTTCAAATTTCCACTATGAATGAGGACTGAACTGCTACATATTTGATAACCTTTAACAAATATGGGGCAGTTTTTACTACTAAAAAAAATAAATAAATAGAGTGGCGCAACAGCTCGAGGTGAACCAGGGCCAACTTCTCAACAATGTATGCTGGTGTGTTGATTTCTTTTACATACAAAGGGACCTACAATTTTTTGCCGAATCCGAACGGCAGTTTGAGAAGTTTTTCAAGACAATTGATACTCTCGGAGGGCTTGTCAAACCCTCGCGGAGGTGGGGACCGTGAAAAAAAACAAGTCTTTTTTTTCAGGTGACAATGGCAGGATTCGAACCCAGGCCTCCGGCGTAGTAAGCACACACACTAACCACTACGCCACGGCACCCCAGTTTTTACTACTACAGAAAAGAAAAATACAATGTCAGTAAAAAATTACAGCGAGATTAAGAAAGGCATAATTTTTAATATAAATATGTATATGGGGCAAGAGCATGATAACTACGGCGATACAGTGTTTTATAGAGAAATAAAATACAAACAATTTTTACTATTGAGGGGGCCTATCTCCCCCCATTAAGGCGTAAGGGGCAACTTCAAAATGTGTACTTTGTTTTCTGCCTAAAATTATTTATCTTTTAACGAACCTTATTTAGTTCACTTTTCGTTATTTTATTTTGTACAATCATTATTGTTTACTTCCCGATTACCGATTACTTCCGTCCCAGCACTCTAACTGATCATGCTCGACTGTGTCGAATCATCTCTTTTAGCTCTTTGACAAGCGATGTCAGTGCTATCGGTCAACAAACCACAGGGCCACACTGGGCAAGTGCCTATAGGGCGCCTTCAGACTGGGTGTGTCTGTGTTTGATGGAACACCTATGATAGAACACCTATTTTTAAATAGGTGAAAAAGGTAGCAAAATATGTAAGAAACAAATTGAAGATGGCAGACAAATGAATTTTTGTGCATTTGTATTTTTTATGCATTTTTGAAAACACTAAAAAAACAACCAACTTACGTCATAAGAACTCCTCCGTCAAATTTGCAACATTGAGAGCAAATTATACCATGTCAAAAACAATGGTCTGCCTCAAAAAAAATGTTCTTTACTAAGGTCTGCCTCAACTTTTTTTGACCTAAAATTTTGATGAAACTACATGCCAGAACACCTTCTTAAGCTTCAGCCATAAATGAAGTTTGGCACGACCACAATCTTTCAAAACTGGTCTGCCATCAAAAAACCTTTATTTACTTTGTCAGACCTCACTTTGAAGGTACAACTCGCGGAAATTTTGTGGGTTGGCTGGAAGTCCATTGGACCAGATCAAGTTTAAAAATTAGAAAACAGACACGCCCACTACAGGGTTGTATGTGCTACCATCTCTAATTTTAAATAATACTTTTTCTAAATTTTAGCTATGTTAGAATAGTGCTAGCGCATTCATTTTTGGTATGTAACATGGGCTTGTAATTGTCTTTGAAGTGGCCAAAAATTTTTAGCCTTTTCATTGACCATGCCCACTTTGTTAAGGGATTTTAAAATGGCTGTTTTTCAATAAATATATATGAAATTTGACTAAAAATTATATGACAAAAGATGTAGATATTAGCATTTTATAACTTTCATGTATAAGTATTATGAGCCTCCGCCCACTTTTGTGGGCGTGGCGTTAAAAAAAGTGATTTTTTAAGTTAAAAAGGCGGAGTTTTAGACCGAAATGTATGCAACCAACTAGTATATTTTTGTATCCCACCCACTTTTTGGAGGCGTGGCAATTTTTTTGGTATGGTCGGGTATTTTGCAATCCGTCATAGATGGACTGAAACTTTTGCATACGCACTGTTGCACTTTCCACCTTGTTTTTTCCAATTTGAAGTGAACTTTCCGAAAAATCGGATTTTTAAAGATCTAACATGTTAAAAGTTGGCATATTTAGTGGATATTGTGGGCGGGCCAATTTCTGCCTTGTTAAAGTTCTTGGCCAATATTGCTCAGTACCAAAATTTGAGTTCCTACGCCTTGTCTTACTTGACTAAAAGGCATTTTGAAAGAAAATGTGAAATAGAGGTTGTCTCACATAGAAGCCAGTAGTGTGCGTGGCCGTTGGCGGATTAAGACATTTTTCACACTTTGTCTGTGCAACAGTAGAACTAAGTCGTGTACCAAGTTTCAGCTGTCTAGCTTGATTTTGAAGACCTAAAATCTTCACACGGACGGACGGACATGGCTTAATCGATTCATCTGTCGGTCTCGATCATATCTCTTAAAGATCTTAGGGGCCTACGATGATTATTTCACTGTGTTACAAGCTAATGCGTAAAAATTTATATACCCTGGGTCGGTATATAAATTTACATATTTACATATTTTACATATTCAAAATTGTAAAACCTATATTAATCTTTTTTTGAACCATGTTTTGCATTTATTTGTTTATAATCAAATACTGAAAAGAAAATGGTTTTATGTTTTCGAGTTATAAAAAAAAGAAAATCACTAAAGCCACTTTTTTATTCAATTTTTATTTGTTAAAATTGACCCTCGCACCAATTAAACAAGGTGAGAGAGCCCCCCTCCCTTTCAGAGCAAAAAACAATTAGTTTTTATACCTCTACAAAACACCGTTATAAATTTCGCACAGAAGTTATTTTTAATTAAGCAATATTTTAAAAAAATTTCAACTTTCGGGTTAAATAAAAGGAGTGAAAAGTACCCTAAAAGAGAATAATTTTACGTTAACACTTTTTGGCACAGTATGCCTTAAAATTGTTTTTCTGACTCTAAGTTGAAACATTAAATATCAATTTATATAAAAATGTAGACCTTCGGTTAACAAGAGAGGTTAAAACTACCCCTAAACATGGTTTTGGCCTAAACAGCTAACGGGATAGAATTTTCGCTTTATTTTATCGATAAATTAGGGTTCCTATTTAGGAGTATTTTTCGGTGAAGCCCCAATTTGTCGAGAAAAAAAAACCGAAATTCGTGATCAGCGACCCAAAAAACCTATAGTAGAGCAAATCTGGTGTTGGCCGGAGAGTATAGAACTAAAGCCGCAAATTAACTAAAGTATTTAAGCTGCAAGTTTACATAGTTTCCAATTAGCGTGGTTTCGGGTATTGGAAATTTTCGAGCTGTAAAAGTATATCTAGAATTTTTGGTGTCAATGGGCAATCATATAAGGAAGTTTGTTTAAGATGAACTTGAGCATTTTCTATATTCATTCTTTTATTTTTGCTTCGTTTGCAAAAGATAAAAAAAACCGGCGAGTAAGTCCGTCTGTAACGGACCACGGTATACCCTTTTCCTATTCCTTTTCTTCTTGCCATTCCTATTCTCCTTTCCAATCCTATTTGCCTTTCCATTCGTATATTTTTTTTCCATCCCCATCCCGTAACCCTTCATGCATCATTTGAGCTGGAAAAAACAAATTTAGTTCCCTATAAGGTTTTGCTTAATTTTTTTTTAAAAGGGGCGTGGCATGTCCACCTCTTATGACTAAAAATCAAATATAAATCAAATTAAAATATCCAAGTTTGCGGCTGTAATGTACCCAAAAATGTATTTTTTTTTGGTTCAAATTCAATAATTTTGAGAAATCGACCCCTTATGATGGGCGTGGCCAAAAACTTTGCATGAACCAAATCTAAAGTAGTGTCTGGTGTATCTTATCTGCTAAATTTTATTTCTTACACTTTCTTTAGTAAGGCTAAAAAACCAGTCGAAATCTATGTTATTCCAGAAAATTAAAGGTTTTTCTTAAATCCTGTGTCTAAATGTGGGCGTGGCCTAAAACCATGTAAGAACAATGTAGAACCAAGTATTTTCTACATAATATATTAAGGAAATTTTTTTCGATTGTAAACAAAAATATTGAATAAATTGCATTTAAAGGATGAGTCTTTTAATCGATGCCACGCCCACTAAGGGCAGTCTGCTGATTTCGTTTTTACTTTTTATGTCTTATAATCAATAGAAGATGCTAAATGTCAAATTTCAGCTTTTCACGACGTCTTAAAGTTTTGAAGGCACTGGAGGTAATTGCACATTTAGACCGATTGTGGGCGTGTCTGTGGGCGGATTTCAAAAATTGAAACACTTGTATTGCTTCGGATGACAAAGAGCTTACGTATAAAATTTCAGCTTCAATTTGAGCTTTCTGGCTCAAAATTTAAGGTCTAAAAATTGGTGACATACGGACGGACGGACGGACATTGCTCATTCGACTCAGAATAAGGTCTCGATCATGTGCCCTAAAGGTCTTGGGGGTCTACCGTTATTATCAAACTTAATATACTCCATTCCATATGTAAATTATGTAAAATGTTGCTTAGTTTTTATTGAAACCATAAAGAATTTCCGATTTAATTTTATAATAACAAGCAAGTGCAAAAGTTCAAAATACCTTCTAAATACCCAATCCAGCAAGAATTAATGTTTAAAAACCTTTTTCCTTTAAAGCGACCCCTTACAGTCTGTGTTAGAAGCTATGCAATAAACTTAATATACTCTGGGTAGGGTAGGGTATAATAATGGTCAGCAGGAAACCCTAAAGCGACATTTTACTTAAAGTGCACGCGTCAGCAGCCGTTTTTTTTTTTATGGAACGGTCTCTTGAACTAGGCAGCATGACCTACGCTCAAGCAATGTAAGGAAAAATCGTCGGTCCTTTATTTTTAACAATATTTAATCCACAATTTCACAAACGTAAAGCAAACGGTTATTCCAAAAAGCAAAGAACATAAAAACTAGAAATTTGCCAAAAGAAAGGGATGAAAGCAATTAGGAGAAAATAGCCTTTTTACCTTAAGTCAAAGGTGTAACAGGCAGAGTCGGGAAAGCGCGAAGAAAATATGGTGTAAAGTCCATATTTTTACCACAAAAAAAAAAAAAAAACAGCGGTTTTGTCTAAGAGCTGGTTGAAAACCTTTCTTAACATAATAAAAAAGTTGAGCAATGAATAAATATGCCCGTCTGCACCTTCTCTATCGTGGCTTGAAGTCAGGGCGGGGGGTCAAAGCCGTCGAGTTTTACTAAAAAAAAAGTGATAAGGTACCTGGAAAATAACTATATGAAGTAATTCGTAAATTCATATCCTGCGACGTCCATTCCAATTCCCATGTGTCACTTAGATGAACTAAAGTAAAGATTTTTATAAAGCATTTAAAGAGAAGGGCAACTAGAGTTACGAAACAGATGCTGTTTTTCACATGCTTAAAAACTATGCATCTGTATAAAATTGCATCTGCTCCACGCTCCCTGCAAGTAGTTGAGTGCGTAGAATGTACTATGGGACAATGTCATTTTCACGCTCTTGTTGTACTTACTGTAAAAAAGTACTAAGGGTCTCAACATTCAATCCGCTAGTCTAAAGGATTTCTGTGAGGAGATGTTTCTTCACGCTCGCAAAGGAATCGTGTAAAGTTCTTCATCGTTTCTACTCCTCAAGTCTCTTTCCAAGTATGTGGAAAACAGCATTTATCTAGCTCACTCAGTCTCCTGAGCCTCGAAGCACCCACCAGTAGGCTGGCATTCGTTAGGGTTCGGTGGGCGTTCTGAGTAGTTTTCAATTTTGATGGGCGATTGAAGAGATCAACATAATTTGGGTCATCTAAAAAGGGATATTTTTAACAGATCTGTTCTGCCTATTGGGTTTCCTTTTGTACCTTTTTGCTTCGGGGAACCAGTTCTTTTCATTTTATAAAAGACTGAAAACGGATACGAAGGGCGAAACAAGCTTCCAAACGTTGGAAGCTACGGATGGAGCCCCAGCAGTGGTTGGTCGATATAATGGTCTCATTGATCATTATAGGGAAAGTTCTGGGATACTTGCTGTCATACATGGCCAACATTTGGTTGCTAGAAATTTGAGTAAATGACTTCACAAGTCCCTGCAGTTGGTCATCAGGACTGTGTTTTTTTACAAAAGGCACCTGCTACTTGTCCCGTGACCATAAATAACTGAATAACTAGATATTCAACTTGCGTCCCTTTTGCCCTTCAAGACCCATTTGTTTACGTTTCTCATAAAGGCTTCAAAGCTTTTAATATCCGTGACCGTGAATGCATGTGAGAAAATGCAACAACAATATACCTTACGCGATCAGTTGGAGCCTGGAATTGCATGGAACTGACGAATTGATGAATTTACACATATTTTTTAACAAATGTCAGAAGCCAGAGTATGGGTTAGTTCATCAATTTCAGCTTGTAGGCAAAGCTTTTTCTTATACTTAGTTGAATATCTAGTTATTCAGTAAATTTGTGTCCATGGCTAAATTAAATAAACGATTATTAAGGCTACGCGTACGCGTACGAACACAATTTTATTGTTCGTCGAATTGGTTTCTGTTAGTTTAGCAAACCTGACATCTCGACGAGACGAAAGGAAAAGCGAGCGACTGACAGTTCTAACCACGGTTTCCATATTGATCATTTATGACCAATTTCGGACATTATTTTTGCTCTTGGTCAGATGTTCATCTTTTTTCAATTCTACGACATTAAAAAATTAACTTAAGAAACTTTTGTTTTTGTCTCATGTAAGCTAAATTTGGTAAGTTAAACCCGGATCAACTCTGGGGCAAAAGAATAAATTTCTTTGAATGTTTTTTCCGTGTGAAATGGCAGTAGTTTTGCGTGATTCCGCAAAAAACGACATCTGCAAATAACTTAAACTGCTTTTCCTGTATTTTTCTATGTGAAGTAAGAGCTGGGCGAGTTAATCATTTCGAGAGTCGAGGATTTTGGCAACTTTACTGACGGAGTTGAGATTAGTTGGGATTAATAGATCATGATTTAAGCTGGACCATAAATTACTGAATAACTAAATATTCAACTTCGGACATGTAAAAGCTTTGCCCACAAGCTGAAATTGAGGAATTTACCCATCCGCCGTAATTTCTTTCCAAATGTGAGTAAATTCATAAATTTGGCATTTCCATGCAATTTCGTTTTGAACTTTTACATCAGCTGATCGCGTAAGGTGAATTGTTGTTCTATCTTCTTACACGTTTTCATCTACACGGATTTTTAAAGCTTTATGAAAGCTTGAATACTTTTATCTACAATCTCTTGTCTCTTCCGTACAGTTCAGCTGTCACTAACGGCAAGTTTTATGAGTTAAGACAGGTTAAAGCAAATTTTAGAATCAGACTCAATTTTAATGCAATTACTGATGACATGCTGGCCATAGAGCTTAAGGATGAAAATTTTGTTTTAAATAACGTTTTTATAAATCTAAAGGTATCTTTATTTTTAAGGCTATTATGCTGTTATTTCATTATATATTATATAGGGGATGACCTCATTATAGGGACCTTATATGTATAATTCGTTAATTTTATTTATTTATGTTAATCTAACTTAATAGTAAGACTTTGTGAATTTTTATTCTGTGTTTAAAATTTTTCGGACTTAAATTATTTTGCTCATTTTTAGCTTTAGTTTGTCATATTTTTTTTTCCATCTTTGGACATAAATTTTATTTTCAAGTGGCAACCGTGGTTCTAACCCAACTAACAGGTGGACTACGAATTTTGAGACCGCGGAGTAGAAAAAAAACAGAATATTGTTACTTCGAAATAATTTTGGAATTTAAAGAATAAAATCTTAATTCTTGAGTAGTTAAAGCTGTTGAAATTAATATCATTGAAAAGTAAGTTGCACTGGATTTGCATATATGAGTGTGCTCATATAATGAATTCGGGAGTAGGTATTTAGATATAAAATCAAAAAGTCACCACGATCAAAAATTCGAACAATATGATATCACGAACACTTTGTTTTACATGAATTTAAAAATCGGAAGTGCCTAATCAAAGACCTTGTATAAAGCCGCCCGCCGCGGTCTTAGCCACCTTGTTTTTGTCCTCCATTTTGAATATGGCTTTCTTATTGCATTTTGTAAAGTGCAAATAATTTTTAGGCATGCACCTCATGATTTTTTTTTAATTTGGCGCCCTTTTGGCGCCGTCTGCCAACATATTTTCGCCATTTTTAAGGGTCAGTATAACATTTTTCTGTAGTTATTATCCATGTACCTTATCACTTTTTTTTAAGTTCAAGTCGGCGACTTAGACCCCCTGCCTGCTCCTTAGGCCACGGTGGAGAAAAAATGGGAATACTTATGTCAATCTACAATTATTTAAAAGTTTCCAATAGGTTTCAATCTTGTACCTTATGCTCACTTTTTTTTTTAATTGCCACCTCTCGGTCTATTACCTTACATCACCAAAGAGTGGAGCCTATCTCAACTGTAAGGCAATCACAGCAGTTGGCCGGTGACCACGTTCGACGTAATTTGACGAGTTCAGAATTGTGTTCATTTAAGATTTATAAACGCGGTTTATCCGAAAATTATTAAAACGTTAAGCTTAGTTTCGAAACTCTTTCACACTTTTGTACTTTCTCACGATATTTTTTATGTGTCAAATATTTGATTTTTTATGGAAAACCAGGAGCGTAAGTACAATGTCTATATTGACTTTGAATTGTTTTATACTTATAAAAAGTTTTAAAAGTATCAAAATCTTAAGTATTCATATTTGTATCCATAAAAGAATGTCTTAAAATTAAGTAAATTTAATGTTTTCTCATTTATTTGTTGGTATACTTACGTACGTCTCGTTTTTTGTCTTATTATCTTAACGAAATCTAAGAAATGACCATCTTTTATGTGTTTAATGATAAAAATTATGGCCATTTAATTTTTTTAATGGACATTTTAACGTCACAAATATGGAGTTTGTGTTATATGTTTATGCATATCTATTATCGAATGTAGCCTACTGTATAGAGCAGATTGCTTCCACAAAATAGAAATTTCCCTTTTCTGCTAGATTAACGTGCTCCAAACCAATCCAAGGTGCCTACAGCAGAGGCTTTGCAGCAACAGAGACTTTTTGACAAAACCATTGAATAGTTTTTTTTTTATTTTTTTAGTTTTTCAAATACTCCTTGTACACAAGCGTAAGCCAGTTTGTTAAGGTACCACCTAACACGGGTTATACCTCGTTTTGGCTGTCCCTTCGGCTAAGATTCTCAGGCTTGCATTCGTTTTATATGCTCCGACCATTCCAAACGTCCAATGAACAGTTTTTTTATGGTCAAACCCCCAAAAGATGTTTTCTTACTTCTGAGTCAATGACTAGACGCTTAAAAAGCATGGGTTCCGAAAAGCAGTTGTAGAATAGTTAGGTTCTTTTGACCAAGAAGTAGTACTAGTTTTAGTACGTTTTTTTCTTACTGAAGATAGGACTTCGCGATATCTTCAATTCATCTGCATTATGAAAAATAGAACCCCCGCATTTGTGATGCTGTCTTCTTAACTTAGTCGATGGAAGTCATGGGCCTTAACCTGCAGAGTTATGCCCTCTTTTCCACCAAGGGTTTTTGACTAAATTCTTTGACCTGATGGTTTCATTTTCAGCTTGAAAGTTTGCAAATTCAACAGTTTTGCGATTAGAAATTAGGACGGGTTCTGCTTTAAGGTCGGCTAGCTTAAGAGCGAGAGATGGTTGCGATTCCTTTCAGGATAACAGCCTGATTTGTAGCTGACACTTAAGGTGGCCATACAGTTCCGGGTGGACCTGGGCCTCAGCCAAAATGCTTCGCCCCCTCAGCCTTCCCCTTGCGTACGCCCCCTGAGTCTCGGTGCTCCTCTACTGCGCGTTCCCTGTGGAGTGGATTCGAAGATTTGCCGGGCCGGGGCGTTGGTGTCTATCCACCCTAGATGACCCAGGCTTCGTAGCCCTTGTATTTTGACTCTTCTGGCTAGGTCAGTGTCACTGTACAGCCCGTACAGTTCGGTGGTATATATCCTCCTCCACTCTCCGTCTATGCAGACGGGACTGTAAATCGTCCGAAGAATTTTTCTCTCGAAGCAGGCTAAAGTGTTTTCATCCGCCATTGGCAAGGGCCCATGCTTATGCACCGTAAAGCAGGACTGGGATGATGAGGGTTCAGCTGCTCGAAAAGGGCTTCGCTACTTAATTGCCTCCTTACCCCAAAAAACAGCGATTAGCAAGAGTTTTCATTCGTTTGATTTCAGCGCTGGTGTCATTGTCTGAATTGATAGCGGAACCCAGGTAGACAAAGTCCCTAACAACCTCAAAGCTAAAGCTGTCTATAGTGATGTTCTGTCCAAGACGTCGGTGTTGGGTGTCTCTTCTTGAAGGTTGATGGTTTCCTCCCCATTTTCGCTTCCGTCGCATTACTCACGAAGGCTTCACTGACATCACGCTCTGTTCTTCCAATTAAGTCAATGTTGTCTGCGCATGCGACTTTTAAAAGATTGTACCACTGGTGCTTGCTTGGGAGTCATGCACAATCCTCTCAAGTATGATGTTAAGTAAGTAATGTGACAGCGTGTCGCTTTTTCTAAATCCTTTTTTGACATCAAACAGGCGGTGCGGTTTTTACCGACCTTGCGGCAACAGCGTGAGTTTTCCATCGTTATCCTGCACAGATTTACAAATTTGACAGGGATGCCAAAACTAGACATTGTGCTATATAGCACGTCTTTATAGATGCTGTCATTCGCGGCCTTGAAATCGAAGAAAATGTGGTGAGTACCGATACGGAAATCCCGTGGTTTTCTCAAAGATCTGCCACAGTGTGAATATTTGATGGATTGTTGACAAAGGGCTTCAGGCGTTCACACTTAGTACAGCAGAAAAGATCTTGCATGCGATGTTAAGAAGACTGATGCCTCTGTAGTTGGCACAACTCAGAGGGTCTCCTTTCTTTAGAATCGGGCAAACAATGCTGAGCTTGCATTCGTCGGGCATGCTTTACTCCGACCATATCTTGCAGATGAGCTGGTGCATTCTCCTAACCAGCTCCTTCCTCCGTAACGCGATCCCGAGTTGAATGGTGCGTTCTTCCTTTCAGCGGTATTGGGTTCGTCTTCGCCGTTATACAGTCTGCAAAAATTGTTTTTCCAAATCCTCAGCACCGAAAGCGATTCCACTACGATGTTCCCCTGATTGTCCTGCAGGTTTCAGTTCGAACTTTGTACTCTTGGCAGGACCTTTTGATCCTCTGACAAAGCTTTCGAACCTTTAACTTTACTTTAGGAGGCGCTACAGTTCGGAGTGGAACTCGGCCTCAACCAATAAGCTTCGTCAGACTACTGGGTCTCGTGCGCCACCTAAGTCTCAGTGCCCCTCTACTTTGCCCGTGCGGTTTGGATTAAGAGATTTTCCGGGCTGGGGCGTTGGTGTATATCCGCTCTAGGTGATCCATTCGTTGTATTCTGACTTTTCTAGGTCGGGGGTGTCGCTGTACAGCACGAAAAGCTCGGTGTTAGCACATCATCTCCTCCGGTACAGCACCTCGACTCTCCGTCTATGGAGACGAGACTAAAAATCACTCGACGGATTTCTCAAAGCAGCCTAAGGCCGCGTTGTCACAAGCAACGTAAAACAGGAACAGAAACAGAATCCCGTACATTAGCAACTGAAACCTAAATTCGCTGAATGCTTTTTGCGCTGCTAATGTTTCTGCTTCTGTTTCTGTTCCTTGTGAAAACGCGGCTTAAGGCGATTTCATCCGCCTTGTTATGTCTAGTAGACAGGCAATGTCATCATTGAGCCTTTATATTCGGTAAGCTTATTCGTAGAACTCAAGCTCACGTGATATTGCAGACTAATGGCCCTAAAGCTGATCCTTGTGGGACTTCTGCAGTGTACTTCTAGCTTTTGTCAGTATTTCAGCCTCCTGTTACCTTAATAGCTTTCTACAATGCTCTGGAAGTAGTATAGTTCATCGCATCCTCGTAAGTGATCTTCTAATGTCGGATCAATTCGCGCGGGATTAAAGACGTTTGTTACGTAGTGTTATACGTCCAATACGTTGAACGTCCAATACGTTGTTGAAATTGGACAATTGTTGAAAAACAGCGTTGAAATTAGACGGTAGGATGAGGAGCAAGTGCTGTAACTTCGATTTTTCAGGAAACATCCTTTTTCCCAGCCAGCATAGTCACTGTGAAGGAGTCTGGCTTTCTTTTTACAAGCGCCTTCAAAGTTTTCTTCGCCATTACGCCAGGTCCATGCGCCTTGTTATCATTTACTTTTTCACTATTTATCTAGCGCCTTTTTTTGGCGCTTTAATATTTTGCCGAGATCCCCTCTGGGGTTTATCCTTCTTACAAAAATCAGTTTAATTTCGAAAGAAGAGATGCTTCCTTATAGATCTCAGCATTATTGGACCCGAGACGCTGAGGTTCTGTAGCCTTTTACTTTGGTTATCAGATCACCAATCTATATACCGATCCCCATGGATTGGCATCGGCTTCTTCACAGAGACGTTTGAAGCAAGACTCTTTGCTGTCCTTTATAGTTATACTTAGGTAAAGCCTGGTCAGATTGAGCGTAAACTGGATAAAAATTCCTAAATTTATGAAAAACATACAATATGTGTATCAAAGCATGAAACTGAAACCATGCAATGAGATCCGCACTCTTCCTTTGTTGTTTTTAATGTACACGATTTTATGCTTAAAAACTTACAAATATCAACCACAACTTTTCAACAAAATAGCCATCTGAAACTATTGTAAAAAAAAATCTTACCAACTAAAAATTGAATATTCCTGTGAGTGCTTAATGCGTTTTTTACGCCAACAGAGTAATTGAACCTCTTATGTGCTTTGCGGTAATTTTGGCGCCAAACCAAAAACTGTGAGCGGTAAACGCTTTTGACATGCTAATAATTTTTTAATTTTATAACTTTAAATTTATGGTATTGCGTAACGATTATACGGATATATAAGCATGTGCAAACCTACGACATAGGCACCTTAATTTGTGTTCCAAAATGTCTGTTTAACTCTTTTGTGTTCATTCAAAAAAAAAGTTTTGATTTACTTGATTTTGCTACTTCAAAAGGTATTTAAAAAAACTTCGAATAAACCTGCCCACATCATTTTCTAATATTAAAAAACCATTGACGTGTCTTTCAAATTAAGAATTAAATTTCAACAATTTTGGATTTTCATGGAAAACTTAATAAAATTTGTTGTGGAAGCACAATTCAATGTATTTTTTTTTTCAACAGTCATTTTCTTTCTTCAGTCATTTTAGAACACAACGATAATTTAAGTATTTATTTTGATTTGATTATTTAAGAAATGAGTTGTATACATCTATTTTAAGGGTTTTTGTGAAACATTTAAATGCTTGATGCACGGCGGTAGAGATTATTTTGCAGAGAAAACGTATCATAATATGCATTGATAAAAAAGGGTGAAAGGCACTCACAAATTATTTTCAATTTCATCTATACGTACTTAAAAAAGAATCTTTAAAAATAGGTTTAAAATAACCTTCATAATTTAAATTATTTACAAACAGGATGGAACCCATAAAGAAGATGTAAATTATAAAACTTATATTTATAAAGGACAAAGGCAATACAAAAAAAACCCAAAATCAAGCTTTTCAAACAACGGAAACAATAAAACTGCAAATGACTTATCATTTTATCATTCATCAGACTAATGATCAATGAATTCAAGGTGCAAATGAAAGATTTAAAAACCGAACCAACATAATTTGATTGTGCGGATTCCACAAGCAAAGAATGAAAATTTTGAAAAAAAATAGAGAATATGAATGATAAAGATACAAACGGAATCGGAAGAAGGAAAAAAAAAAACTGAGGAAAAAGGTTCTACAAAGCTTTTTGACACAATAATTCTCACCAGGATCAACTGCATTCACCGGATTCATACTCGTGTATGTTTGCTGTTGTTCGTCCAACCCAAGCAGTCCTTCAAAAGGTGTTCCCTTGCAGAAGGGACCACAAAGCAAGGCGAACAAATTAAATCCACTTCCACCGCCTTCATCGCCGCCAGTGCCACCAGGTCCCGATCCACTAGAGGCAAACTGATTGTTACTCGGTGCTTGGGTATACCCATTCGATGGATTCTTTGGCAAATCTACAGGTTCGCAGGCGGCCATAAAATCGTTTTGTTTTAGGTTAAAGTGGTGTATGGGCACGCGCAGGCATTATGAGTTGGTGTTTGATATTTTCGAAATGATTTTTTTTTTTATGTAATTAGAAAAGGCAAAAAATCATATGCATTACTAAAAGTTTTCAAAAAACTCTATTGTTTTAAAAAAAAATGCATATGTATATAAAAAGTTTCAAGTTGATAAAAAACTCTAGTCTACAAAACTACTTTTTTGGTAAAACGATTCAAAACAATTTACAAATTAATAGCAAGATGTAGATTTACAAATTTTTGTGTTTTAAAAATTAAATCGAGGTTTTATGTACATTGGGAAAAGAGCAATTTTTTTTTTACTTATGAAAAGTTAAATTGTAAATTTTTTTTATCCTTCCTAACGACCACAAACAGAGAAGAAAAATTTCTAAGGCTCTTGCGAGCGATAGAAACATTTTCAACAAAGAGTTTTTTGGGAAACACACACAATGTGATTCGATATACGCTGACAGAGAAGTTGACGACTGCTGAAGTTTCTTTATTTATAAAAGTCAATATATTCCACAGCTTTTTAAGGTTAAACAGTCTTTTTTATCGGAAATAACATCCTAAATTTTTTTTATACTTAAAATTGAAAATTAAGTGAACTAATGCAGAAGCCATTAGTTAACGCTATATTTTCACCGAAATTATAGAAAGTTTGGGTTTTATTTTCAATTGAATAAAACTTTGGAATAGGAAATAGTTTTGGCAACTACTGGTCGTTCGTTCATACTGACCTAAAACTTTTGCAATTGTGAAACAATTTCTATATTTTAAGATTTTGAACTTTTACATATTTTTGAGAGCAAGAGCTCACAAGATAAAATTTATTAAAGAACATAAAAAAAAAATAGAATCCATTATTTTAAAAGAACACAATGTGCTGCTATCATGTTAGCATTAAACTTTAACGGTAACCTATTCTATATGTTTGGGTACAAATCCAAATTTTAACAAAATACAGAACTTGAAGGTGTCATGCTAGTAAAGTACAGTTTTAATTTTGAAACAAAAGATAAAAGTTCCAAAATATTTAAGGACACAGTAGTCAAGACAACAAATTACCTACTTTCAAAACTTTAAATTTAACGCGAAACTGTTAAGTTAGAAAATTATGTTATCTGCGTCACGAAAATGTTTAGCTCTCACTTTTAAATTGGCGAGGTGTCAGAAGTGATTTTTGTGGAATGCACTGCACATCTCAAGTTGATGTACAGCCCTTTTGGAGCCGTCCTGGAAATCGTATATTGACTTATGAACCGTATGTTGACTTATAAATGTAGACAGAGTAACTACCGTGAAGAATAACAACCGGAATAGCAGTTGTGACAGCGACAAGACAGAAGACAGATTAAACAGTGGTGGGACCGGCAAAGGTGTTTCGTTATTTTCACATTTTATGACAGTCAAGTCAATGTGACCAAACAAAATAATCCGTCTGCGTAATGTGATAAGAAGAAAATTGTTCCGATCTGTTGTTTAATTATGGCTTGTGTTGCAGGAGAAATTTTTTTTATCTTTGCATACAGAAATTCTTCCTAAGAGTATGCAATAAATAAAAGGAATGAGAAAGTTTAAAAACCGGCGGCCAGCCAATTTTGATGATCATTGGTCGTGAGCTGTAACACTAAAAATGTGATGATCACAGTTTACGCAGACACATGTTTTACCACAACGCACCATAGCCGATCCCATACAGAATACGATTTGCGGAATTTGGAGTATCAGGATCCTCTACACAGGATACTTTCACGCGAAAAGTAGAGAGAGGAAAAGAGCTTATTAAGAATAGAACAGCACATACAGAGCAACTTTGAACGGTTTGAAAGGAAATTTTTAACCGTAAGAAGCTTTCGTGATTCAAGACTTTCTTAACTTTTAGTTCAGCGGGGTTTTCATAGCTTAGAAAAGAATGGACCAATTCTTCGGTAGCTGGTCCGAGAAAACCAATTCTTCGGTAGCTGGTCCGAGAAAAAGGACCGATTTTTTCGGGACGTGCTGAATAAATGCTGTTTTTTATACTCAAAAAGAGACCAGAAAATAAGGACAGATAGAAACGCTGACACAGTGCTTTTAGCAGCGTCGAAAAAGACCTTTTCACAACTATGTGTTATAAGCCATCTGGACCAGCTGATTTGTGTATGTTGAGGTTTAACTTCTGCCACTGTACGAGAACTAAAGTTAAGGGCTCACGACACATCAGCTTCGACGCGCTAAATTCGGACAAAATACATTTCAAGTACGACGTATCAGGCTATTACAGATATATTAACTTTGTTTAATTTTTTTTTTGCGCATGTCATCGTTTGAATTGGCTTGATTAACACACATCCTTTAACTTAAAAACCCCTGAGTCGCACTAAGAACTCCTCTTTGGTATTAACATGCAGGTGTGCATTGACACCGACCATTTCTTGGTAGCAGCATTATATAGAGCTCGACTTTGTATTGCGAGAAAGACTCGAGAAAGACTTCAGACTTATGGCTATGCAAAGAAGTATGAGTGAATGAGCCTCCAATATGCGTATTGCGTCCACAAACCCGTAAAATGTGTGGTGTTTAAGGTCTCATGAAACCTGAAACTCCGGATACCATCACAAATGAGCGCAAAAAATAGTTCAACGGATGAGGCATAACAAAAGGTACGTAGGTATACTTCAAGGCGTAATCTTTTGAGCACCAAACTGTCACACCGGGCTGTCGAATAATACTCGGTGTTCGCAGCATATGCACCCCGATAATGTCGCGACTGGGTATTGTGTACACCTGGTTTCATTGTGTACATAACGACAAAAGCTGCATCGGTGCAGCCTTCACGTTGTGTCAAATTGCTTCGAGCTGTCTCACCTCAATTTTGGGATACGAAGAAAATACGACTTCTTTAGTATTAAACCGTGCTGCAGATTTCAAAACACGCCCTGTTTGTATCATGTCACCGATCCGCAGGGAATAAAAAAGAGCTGCTTAATAAGCGTGACCTTGAAAGAGTAATAAGTTAGGAAACCAACCTTCTTATAGTTGGTTGCTGAAGTTCATGTAGTTGTCCCTTGTTCAGCACAGAAATAGTCAGAACAGCTGCTTAAAATAACAAAAAGAATAAAGGGACTGATTTCTTTGAGGCTGGCGACTTTGTTCTGGCAGAGCTCTGAATCGATAAATTATATGGGAACATACAAGAAATCAGGCAGGTACCCCCCCCCCCCCCCCCTTCGTTTCAAACTATTAAATTATGAATGATTTTTTTTTAGAAAAAGATTTGTCGAAAATTCTATTCTAAGAAACACTAAAAGATGTGTCTACGGGTGTGCAAAAAAAAACTAAAAAAATTGCTTAACAATGCCAACTGGAATAATTGGGTCACGACTTCTAAATGGTTTTAATGAATAATTTTTTGGGATCTATTCTAAATTTAGATAGTAGGGTATTCGAATGCATTCTAAGCCAAACAAATGGATGCTTTTTAAACACAACACTTAACAATTTCTAATTTTGTGTCTGTATACGCGATTTCAACCTTACCTCATTTGTAAGAATAGAAACCTGAGACTCTACTTGATTGCACGATTTGGTTTTTGAGTTAATCATTTGAATATACATGTAGAAAAAAAGTAAAATAAAGTACATAGAAATAAATAGAAAAGTTTCCCTCCTTTAGTGTTTCGAAACCTTGGTTGTGCAAACTCTCCTTTTTCACTTCTTTTAACAAAAGAAGTATGCATAGTTCACACTCACCGTCTTTCATTGAGTGATCCAAAATGCGTTTCAATTCCATCCAATCGACTTCTTGGTCTGCACCAGCAATACTCTGGAACAATCGACGCAGGCTTTCTCGCTGCGGATCGACAACAGCAGGTGCAGGAATATTTGGTCCAACCTAGACAACGGAAGTAAACACATGTTATAGAAATATTCTGCGATGAAGTTTTTTATTATATTTTGAATTTTTGGTATTTTCGATTTCTCTTGATTGTCTATCAAAACTGACACCTTTTTGAATTTTCAGAATTTCACACTGAAATTGTTTTTTACGAAAACATTTTTAAATGCCGACTCGAAAAATTACGATATTCCAAAAATTCAAAATATTTTCTTAAGCGTTTATGATGAATTTCATGAGTTTTCCAATCCCATTTAAGCAATATAAATTCGAAAGATTTTTAAATAAAGAAAAAAAATACATTTTAAAGAGACCTTTCCGTATTTAACTTTTGTTAGTCTTTGCTAAGCATTTAATTACAGGGGGTGTTAATGCGAGACATTTTTTGTTCTTGAATCAAATTCACTAAATAAACTGTGACAAACATTTTGCACAAAAAGCCTTTTTAGGGTTACCGCTTTTATGAAATGCTTTTAGCACGGCACAAGTATTTATGTACAAATTTATAAGTACAAAATTATTAATAAAAAAGAACTGCTTATTTTTGGTATCTTTATTTTGAAAAATTGACTGAGTGAATAAATATTTTATAATTTGCTAGAAGGCATTTTTATTGCGTCATTCATCAAATTCTTCCTGGGCATAAGAAAAAGAAAAACACAAAAAAAATTAAAAAAAAAAATAAAATTAAGCCAAACAGTAAAATCGTTTTGTTAAATTTGTTAACAGAGGCTCTATGACAGCAGAGTTTCGATAATCAGGGTCGAATGTTCTGTAGATTTTTTCGACGCTGCTAATGGGTACCATGGTACTTCTTATAAAAGGTAATGGAATGGGTGGGTGGCACTGTAAAAACTCTTCACTATCGGAGGGTTCCCTGTCTTGTCTGACAAGTTGAATCAATCTACACCCACCGATTTCAAAACACTTGCATCTATTTTACTTTTTGTCTCGAAGTTTAAGACCTTCAAGGCTACCCAAAACTTTTGTTGTGCTTTAAAATGCGATCTAACACTAATAGAATAGTGGTTTACTTTAGCATATTCTTCATCAAGATCATAAGGTATTAAGCCCCAGATTTTTGGCCAGTGTGTTTCGCAAAAATAATATTGGCTAATGATTGCTCATCAGTGGGTGAGCCAATATTATTCCACCCAGTCACACATTTTTCGACTAACGTCGACGATAAACTTATAAACTTTGCTGTAAAAACACAGGGTAAATTATAAGAATACCAAGCACGGATGCTCAATTCGAACATATTAATCCGTGAAAAGATTTTTATACGGTGACCAGCATGTAATTAAATAAAAAGATATTAAAAAATATTTTTGCGAAACACACTGGTTAAAAATCTGGGGCTTAAGACCTTACGATCTTGATGATTAATTATAATACACCCCATGACCACGCATATGCTAACGCTAGAAATAGCTGCCAGTAGTAATAGCGTTCCAGTAGTACCACAAGGAAGCCACTTAGGACCACTCTTGTTTACATTATCTAAAAATTGGGTACTTCAGAGTTGAAAAGGAATGGTTTACTCAAAAGCCGTGAACAGTTCTTGAAAAAAGTTCAAAACTTCCAATTTGTTGGAATAAATTTATGATGGCAGCAATGAATAAAAAATTGTTTAACAAAGTGAGTGTTATAAAGTGCGTAAGTACAAGAGACCCTTTTTACGCAGCAACACCTAGTATTTAAGTTTTTTGGACTGAATTCATTCATTGGATGTCAATTGTGTGTATGGAGCAAGCTCCCAAAAATGGGCGTGGTCGAAGAAGAAAATCTTTTAAAATTATTTCCTTAGAAACTTGGGGAAATGTTTTAAAAACGAAAATTTAAGCCAAAATAAATGTTTTTTCTTTTTTTTTTTTCAAAAACGCCCCCTAAAAGTGGGAGGAGTTCAAAACTGTGTATGAAGCAAACTTAGGGAATGCCAATATCTTTAATATTTGTCATGAAATATTTTTTCGATTTAAAGTGAATTTTCAGAGAAATCAGGTTTTTAAAGATAAAACCCTGTAAAAGTGGGCATGGTCAATAGTTTGGGTGGCTCAATTTTCGTCGTGTTAAAGTTTTTAGCCGCAATTTCTATACGCTGGCTGGTCAAAGGCCGCAATCAAGTTGGTCAAAAGGTCTTTGGAAATTAAATGTGAATCAGAGGTTGGCTCATATTGAAGTCTATAGTGGGCGTGGCCTTCAGCGGATTTTACTAATTTGAACACTTTGTGCAACATAAGAACCAAGCCGTGCCCTATGTTTCAGCTCTCTAGCGTGATTTTTAAGACCTTAAACCTTATGACTCAGTCAATTCACCTGTCGGTCTCGATCTTATCACAGATTCAATCATCAAATTCTCATAAAAGTTTTTGAGGGATAATCGTAGCCTTATGCTTATGGCGAACAAATATCAATTCTGGGTAGCACGCTTATTAATTGGGCTGAGTAATTTTGCCGTTGGATCCGCTTTAAGCAGCGTTTTGTTTTTACGGCGCGACTATAGGGTCCTTTTGAATTACATTGTAAGAAAGGAATTATTTGATAAAACAAGCCGACTTTAAATGCCGTCGAGCAAAAATGCGACCCTTATAACAAAGCAAATAGCACTAAAGCTGACTTATACGATCTGAATTTAGGGCAAAAAGTTTTCGAAAAATCGTTTATCTATTCACACTTTCTAAAGGAACAGAATTTTTATTTCTGATTGTTTGCTTAGGTATTAAGAACTTTATAGTGTTTGAAATGGGCTTTCAAGGTCGTTGTTTTTTTTTTTAAATGCGAAAAAAAGAAAGAACTTTTATTCCATTCCGATAGATAGAACTTTCCATTTTCTCCCGACACGTTTCGTCGATTATTTGTGGACTTCCTCAGGGGTGTTGTTTATTAATTCAAATTTTAAATTTTTTATAATTTGTTCTATTGAAAATAGTTGACAGAAATAGTTGAAAGAAATATGCACACTTTAAACTATTTCTTAAAACTAGTGTAGAAATATCTTAAGAAATAGTTTAAAGTGTGCAATAGACTGTGACATTTCTGTTCTTAGTTATATTTTACAATTTATTTTCTCTTAATTTAATATTCATTAACTTAATAATTTAATAATATTCGTTAACCTAATACGTACTGTTTTTAAATTTGAATTCTAACATGAATTTTAATTGTTAATTTATTGCTGTGACGTTAACTATTTTCAATAAAACAAACTATAAAAAATTTAAAATTTGAATTAATACACAACACCACTGAGGAAGTCGACAATTAATCGACGAAACGTCGGGAAAAAATGGACTTAAGTTCTTTCTTTTTTTCGCCTTCAGAAAAACAACGACCTGAAAGCCCATTTCAAACACAATAAAGAATTTGATTTCGTTTTTCATTTTAATACCAGTTGTCATATTTTAACCTATATTTATTTTTAAGGTGCTGCCAGAGATCCAAAAGCGATCTATTTGGTGTGCAGATATTTACATCCAAAGTTGGAACAAAAGTGACATTCTTTGTCAGGGACCACGCAGAAACCTCGGTTCAATTGGCCCAAATTTGGCACAGTTCTGAGTTAGTCTATGGGCGCACACTACACTAGAATTTTCTTAAACATTAATTTTAACTGCCCTTAAGTCAACTTCAAACTTTGATTCTTGGAAGGTCTAAAACGAAACATGGTTTACCTAATGTGCACATAATTTAACTAATGTGTAATGCCGAATGTGCTTTTGTTTCTTAATCTTTCCAAAACTTGACATTAGGGTTGTTAGCATCCACAATTTTTAAGAAAATTCTAGTTTATTTTCCAGGTCGGTCTTCCAATGTGAGCGTAGTGAAAACTTTGTATGAACAAATGTAGAATCAGGCGTTTAGCATAAAATTTATTAGGTATGTACATTTTTTTCGATTTCGACCAAAAAAAAAAATGGAATAAAATGCATTTAAAAAATTGCCTTTTAAATTTTTGCCACGCCCAAAAGGGATGTTAAATGATTTTTAACGTCTTGCGTCTAATTTTAAGCACGTCTTACAATCACTAGGGAATGCGTAATATCAGCTTTTAGCCTTTTACAACGCCTAAGAGTTACGAAGCAAGCGCGCGCATAAGCTTTGCGGGCCAGGAAAACCTAACTTCAGGGGACGATATCTCCGAACCCCGAGTTTTTGGTGGTGTGTGCCCTTTGACTTTTTCTTTTTTGATCGGCTAACCGAGAAATATCAGTGTGCTAAATTTGGGCCAATTGGGCCGGAAATTTTTTTCATACAGTTTCTGCAGGGTCATTTAAATTTTAAATTCTCAAAACAATTTGACACTCCTGGCTTTCACAGTGATTCTACCAAAGGAAAACTACCAAAAATCAGTTGAAAGGCAACTTTGGTTTAACTCTCTAGTTTTGGTGTGTCAGGCTTTGATTAACCTTTTTAGCCTTGGATTAACTCTCGACTTTGCAGAACAATATTCGAACTTGTGCTCCTGCTATTCTATAAGAACGCATTTAAAAAAGCAGAAGCCATGCCTTCAATACATTTAAAGGCCGAGTTAAAGCTTAAACTATAAAGACTGTGCCCTGGGTTAATTCAAGGTTAACTCTTGATTAAAGATTTTATTTAATACGGGATTTACGAGTTCTCGGTTATAATAAGGAAGATCCTGCAATGAAAAACTGGGTCTCAGTGTTAGCGTCACAATAAAAATATAGAAAACGGAAAATGAACTTTAAACAACGTTTAAAATGGTCATCATCCTATTAATTGCCTGTGAGTTTTGACATTAATGACGTTTTGTTAGGTTAACAAAGATACGTTCGGTTAGTTTTGTAGCCAACCGTCCCTCCCTTCGAAGATTGGTGGTTCGAACGGGCACCTCTACGGTGCCGGATAGGGGAAAGCTCACCAGATCAGATATGATGGGTACCGGGGTAAAAAATTATCAATGAAAAAGTCCAGAAAGGTCTGTATACTGTATTGTGAAAATCGCGAGAAAAATGTTAATTGGACGAACCCCAGATAAAAATGATTCAGTATTAAAAAAATGTTTTTTAAGCGTCTAGTATTTCGTGATTATCGAATCTCTGCTGTTACTGCGCTCTGAGCAGAAAAAATTAAACTATTAAATTTTTTTTATCAAAATGCTTGTCAATATGTTAGAAATTCAAATAAATTTAGCGAAATGACCAAACTAATTTGGAAAACAAACAAAAAAAAAACTCTTCAAATTTCGTGTTGGTCATTTTTGTTGGTGTTGTCGAAACTTACATCTGCGGTGCCATCACCATTAGTTCCATCATAATTGCTAACCTAAATTTGATTAAAGCGGATTATTACTTGTGTGACCATTTATTTTCTAATGCAGGCGTGTTATGGAATAAGTACTTTTATAGTAGATGTTGGCTTTAATTCTTCAAGTTATTACAATAAATTTTAAATGAAAGTAAACAAATGTTTTCATATTGAATTTTTTGTAATATTTTTTGTAATTACAACCAAATGCACTATAGGTACTCATTTTTTGCGTTTTGCTGTTAAGGATAATATGAATGCCTTTTTGTCATGCGTGAACAGTGTAGTTAAATTGTTATTTGTTGCTATTGTTAATATAAGGCAATATCATGCAATTATTTATAAGTTATTTTAGTTGTGTGTTTTGTGAAACACACAAAATTATGCAATAAAGTTTCATTGTCTTCTTGAGAGAAAAGCATTGTTTTCTGCAACTCAATACATAATAGTGTTTAACAATCTAAGAAAAAAATATAAAGATGCCTATTTGGTTGGAAACAAGGAGCCACTTTTTTTTAATAAATAATTATTTTTTTATATCGAAGAACGAGCTTAAAGAAAATGCTGTGCCTTGAAGCGGCACAAAAAAACTTCCAAACGCTGGCATGGCATTGACGATATAACCTTTCGCAGAAGTTTTCAAAATTCTACTGGTCTCTGGTAACTCTGAAAGTATGAAGAAACCCACTTTTAATGAGTCAAACCAATCATTTTCTGTCATGAGCGATCTAAATAAAATGCTTCTATTGTTGGGGCCACTTCACATTGAAACCTGGAACATGGCACAAATTTGAAAACTTCGTATTCGTAGTGTACGGATCAATACTTCGTAGTCCTTTTTGTTTGCTCTTGAATTTCGAAACAGATTTAAGTTACCATGCAAACGAAATCATAAGAAAAATTACCTGTCAGTCAACATTATGTAAGTAATCGTCCTTCAGAGGACAATTAAAATATGTCGATCACATGCGTGTGGACCCTAATCCACCCCTAATCTACCCAGTCTTGCTACTTTACAAGTAAGGAGAAGCAAGCTGGCGACTGAAGAGGAAGAAGCCTGAAGTAGATAACGTATCAGGTAGGTAGACGTAGGCAGGGCGCTCCAAAAAAGAAAACGAGGAAGCATTTTGATGTGCCTTTTTGCTACAACGACTCGTGTGACCTGATTTGTGATGGCTTTTGAGGATGTAATGCAGTCGGTATTACACATATTTCCAACATTGTGGATTAGAGGAAACGAGGGAACTCTAGGAGAATTTCTCTCTCACTAACTTTTCCGCAACTGCGGCAGTGTGGGTTGTTGTATGGGATACCTAGTTTGAAAGATATGGACTAATGGCCAAAAGGGTATCACAAAAAAAAAAAAATCAAATTTTGACCTTGAGTTCATTGCCTGGCTTGGAAGAGGACCAGCTTACGAAAAGAAAGGTGCAATTTCCAAAGATTTTAAGTCGCATTCTCCCCTATGATGTGCACTCAAGCCAAACTAAGATGAGCACGGAATTAAATTCTGAACTTTCCATTTGGGCTTCAACCAAAAAATAAATTTAGTTCAGCTCAAAAGCGTTTTAAAATAACAAAGCAGCCGGCCTTAATAGAATCCGAAACGCGGTTATTTTTTTAGCACCAGGTGGAATCGAGCATCATCTTTTTAGCTTACGGTCAGTTTTCCTGATAGGAGGTGGAAAAAGGCAGTGGTTTAACCGTTAAGCTTCTCAGAAAAGAGAAACTCAAGCAATGTGTTAATTACAGAGGCATTTTGTCTTTGTGTGTCATCTACCAAGGCTCCAGACAATAACTATGCTTGATCTTGTGCTTGAACATCTATTTATTTACAAGATAATATGGTTAAGGATCAGTGAAGATCCAAGGACGTTTTCGGGAACTTCACTTCTTAAAGGACTTGCGAGAGATTCACAAGATTTTATTTAAAACCAACTATAGCTTCACCAAAATTCATAGGCCTGGAGGTTAAAAAATAAATAAATATTTGGGGTTGTGTTAGACACGAAAATCAGTTGGAAAATGAGTAAACAAGACTCTCCTTTGCCTGACGACGGCCTTATTATTTTTATTAAGTTGGGTTTTGCACTGCGACCTGTTGGTCTATTGTAACCCCTACTAAGCCTTGGAGAGGTTACTTCCCTCAAAGGAGCTCCCCTCATGCTATAATTCATTACTAAATTATACCGACGGTATGTGCTCCTGTTTGGCCTTGGCTGAAAGTACTCATCCTTATAGCACAGTCTCCAGTCTTCAGTCTTATAGCATAGTCCAGTTTCACGTAGGAATCTGAGAATGAGAAGTGGGTCCAAGGTGGTTATCTCTCTGTCTGGTATTTGGTATCGGCCCAGACATTTCATTCTCTTGTGGTTCAGAGCCCCACAGGATTGCGAAATGTGTTCCGGAGTTTCGCTAGCCTCATCAAAAAATCTGCAAGAGGGTTCTTCCGTTACACCAATTTTCCTTAAGTTTTCCCTGAGTTTACAATGCCCCGTTGGGAACCCTGTGAGAAGGCGTAGATTATTTTTACTAAGGCCGATGCATGCTTTGAATCTTCCCTGGTTATAGTTCCCTAGAAGTTTCTTTGCTTGCCTAAGACCTTGAAGGCTTTCCCACATCTTAGCTCGGTTTGCCTTCTCTGTTTTCCTGAATTCTTCCTTGAGGGTGTGTTCCCCTATCCCGCAGAAAGGTTCAAGTCCTATGAAGGGTTCTGCTGCTCCTCGTCTTGCCAAGGAGTCCGCTGCTTCGTTCCCCTCTATTCCAACATGGCCAGGTACCCAGTACAGGGTAACTTTACTGACTATCTGGGCATTTAGCGCCTTAATGGCTGTCTGGCTGTCGGACATTATTGCTATGTCGCAATTCCTGTAATTTCTGTCAAGACTGAATTGAACACATCTGTCTATAGCGTATATTTCCGCCTGGAAGATGCTGTTGTATTTACCCATGGATTTGAAGTATTTTGTTCTTGATCCAAATTTTCCTGCACCAGTTCCATCATCAGTTTTTGACCCATCTGTATACCATTTGATGGTGCTGTTGCTCAGTCTCAATGTTATGGATTCATTGCTCCAGCTCTTTTTGGCACTGAGCTTCACGATAAAGTTCTTTTCGAAGCTAAACTACCTTGAACTGTCATCCTTAGGGATAACCAGAAGGGGGAGTTTTTCGAGAAGTGCGTCAAATTCCTTCGACCCAATGCACCTCTCCCTCCCAGTCCCCTCTTTAGCCATCCTGAGGATCGTTTTCCTAACCGTTTCCTCAACCACGATGTGTAGTGGTGTCAGTTCCAAAAGGACTTCAATGGCTGCGGTCGGATACGTTCGCATAGCCCCGGTTATGCAGAGGCATGCCAGTCTTTGCACTCTGTTAAGTGTTTCTCTCGTTGTGCTCAGACTTGTTCGTTTTGCCCATGCTACTGCTCCGTAAGTGATCATCGGTCTCACTATGGCAGTGTACATTCATCTTATGATTTTCGGGCTGCATCCCCAAGACTTACCCGCACGGCTCCTGCATATCATAAGAGCACGAGTAGCTTTTCTGGATGTCTCTTCTGTGTGCGTTTTCCATATGAGTTTACTGTTTAGGGTTAAACCTAAATATTTTACCTCTTTGACTGGTATCAGTGTCATGCCCGATAGTCTTAAAGGTTTCATTTGAGTATTTCTTTTCTAACGATGGCCTAGATTTTACACTGGATATGATGATGCGACCCATGCTTATATACGGATTACTTGTCTGTGGAAAGTACTGGTACAGAGATGCTCTGTAACTAGCGAAAAAAAAAAAAAATTAAGTGACACTTAAGGCTGAGAATAGCCATTGCCTGACTTTTCACAACTATGAATGTTGTGTGCGTTACAGGTGGTTTTACCTGTAGGGCACCTACAATTTCGCAAATTCCGAACTGCAAATCGAAAGGTTTCGGATGATAAAAGAAACTCCCGGTGGATTTGCTAGACACTCAGAGAGGCGTCAGTTTAACTTTTATTGCTCTTATTGCTATATACTCTAAAGTAGCCCTAGACTGCCGATCATCTCCATATGAAGGAGATGTCGGAGCAGTTCAACGTTCACCTGTGCAAAGCGAACTCGCCAAGCTTGACACACTACTCTCTCAATCTTGCATGAGAAAGACTCCTTAGACATTTCACGACTTCTGCACGCGGTGCATGGATGAGGAGGAAGAAGAGACTACTCTTCACCTTCTCTGTACATGCCTCATCTCTCTAAAAACAGAAATCTTCCTACTATATTGATCTTAGCGATCTGTGTACAACCGACCTAAAACATCTCTCACGCTTCATCAGTAGCTCCAAATGGTTCAACGAGTAGGAGGGTTTTCTAAGATTCATGTGGTATCACAATCACAATGGACCTACATAGGTAAAAGTGTGTCGGTTTCTCTGCACCAGACTGCCGGTCGGCCTTGTAAGACCAAAAGTTAGGTTCCTTCAAATTAATCGGCTAGTTCGGTGTTTTTCAAACTTTTTGAATGCGCGACCCCATAAACAATAAAGAATCCCTGGCGACCCCCGAACTATTACAAAACTTAACGACAAGCCACTAAAAAAAAAATGTTCTGATCGACGTTCACAAAAGAAGGCAGAGACCAGCTAGTTAATCAGCGGTCAAAGTTTGGTTTTTGCTTTTGTCTTTTGCCCGTGGGACTTGTTTCCATTTGTGAAACCAAACATGAAATGAGTAACAAAAAAATGAGCATTCAGCCATTCTCGCAACAAACGAACCAAGCCGTGTACCAAGTTTCAGCTCTCTAACTTGATTTTGAAGACCTAAAACCCTCACACATACAGATGGACGGACATGGCTTAATCGATTCACCTGTCGGTCTCGATCATATCTCTAGAAGGTCTTAAGTGTCTACGATGATTATTTCACTGTGTTACAAACTATGCATTCAAATTAATATACCCTCGATCGGGTATAAAAAAATAGTTTCCTCCTTGGGTCAGAGCTCAGAGAACATTCAAGTTTTGTCAGAGATCCTTTACGGGTGGCAATAGTCCGCATTCGTCGCTCCCGTAAGACACAACGCAATTATAGGTCGTTTTATCGTTCGTTTAAAAATACATTAAGTGTCTCATAAGCCGCCATAAGTTCGCTGAACCATTCCACCCACCTAAGAATCATAAGTGGTATGACCTCTGACTGAAGGCATCAAATGGTCATATAAATAATGACTTACTCCAATAATTCGTTAAAATCACAAAAGTTTTTGTAACCTCTTTGTCTACTCCCCGGGCTGTCCTTTTGTTAATTAATTCTGATAAACTTTTTAATATCGCCAATCCTCGGCAGACAAATTCGAATGGGAGTTAAATCCCCGCTCAGCTGTAAAAGGCAAAACTCCAAAGTAGTTCACTGTCAATTGTTTGTATTATTCAAATGTGCCTACAAAACTCTCAACCCCCTGAAAAGAACCAGGTCAACGATATTTGTGGGTTGCGTGCGACATAGTAAAGCCAAGCCATCGCCTAATTAAGAGATTCCACTACCCTTTGTTGCGAGTTCGCTGAACTTGAACTCCATGTTGTCATTGCTTTTATGGCAAGCCATTTAGCTGTCATGCTCCCAACGTAGGTGTGTCTACAACGTCTGGTTAAAGATATATTCGTATAACTACATCTCTTTGCGGTACTTAATAGTGATACACGGTTTCAATTTGTTTATTAAGACTCTAACGATGTGCTTGCACGAATAATTACAGCAGCTAATGCGACTTTAAAAATTCTTTCCCGACAAAAGGTGACATTAACGGTCGTAAGAGACTAAATTTCCAACCAAATAAGCAACAATATTCAAACAACATTCACACATTCCATCAATTAACGCACAATTCTACATTTATTTTAACTTAACTTTGCAAATAAATTTTCAATTTAATTTTCATCAAACGCCAAGTTTTTTTTTTAAAACTTAAGTTTAAAATATTTTATTGTTAAGAAATTAATAAATTCAACTCACCCTATCATCCACATCTCCATATCCAACATGGTCGTCGTTCTCTCTTTAATAAAATTAGTAATAATTAAAAAACCAAAAAGAAAAGTAAAAATACGAAATCATTAGCATCATCGGTACTTTGAAGGTATAAAATCGGGTGTAGTTAAATAAAATGTAAAATTTTGAAATAGTATTGCATACGTACTCCATATTATTCTTTGTCTCCGAGAAGACACGAATAATAAACTCTCCCTCTTCGTTGGGATCGAACGTTGATGGGACAATTAAGTAGTGGCCAGGGGGTAGCTTAAAACGAGCACAAACCTAAAAGGGATTTTATGTTAGATGTAATCCACTGTAAGAGAGGTGACTGTGTTTGACAATTTAGGGATAAAGGCGACTAAAAACTAAAAAAAAAGTTAATATTTTCCGTAACAGAAATTACGTAGTCATCTGTATAAACTGATTATAAATTGAACGTTTTGAAACCTCAAATGGTCCAAAATATTCAACCCTCTGTCAACAGCATCAGCATTCATCACCGACTTAGGAATAGGCGGAAGTGTTCAGGTTCTGTAAAAAGTGTCTCTGAGCTTTTTCGCACCAAGTTCCTCGGCCTTTTCATCTCCACCAATACCAGGAACCGACCAGAGTTTGGTCTTGTTTATGTTAAACTTCTGTAGGGTGTTGTATCTAAGGGCGTTTCCACCTTCGATACCAGAGTTGTGGTATCCTGCTTGAGCTCTACCTTCGATACACTGAGGTATTTTTTCATCTTTATTGTTATTATTGTAATTGTGCAGTTTTACGAACTTGATTTGGGTGTTACGTGAGTTATTGCTACCCCAAGCCCTTTTTTATAGGGATCTCCTTGGGAACCTATCTCCAAGTTACGATATTTATTGGGAATCTGATCCTGGAGATTCAGTAAAAAAGAGATACTATATTCGGCTAATATGGCGCAGAAGGATGTTGAATGGCGCAGTGTCTGCTTTGGAATCAAAGAGTGTGAAAACAGGTAGTCCTGAATAAAATTTTGTTTGGGTTACAAAACAATATTAAATGTGCGTTTTTTTATTAATAGAATTTTCGTATTTATCTGCTCTGATCTTTCGGTAAGTAACAGTAGACTTACGGCTGAACTTACACATAGCTTTGCCTTGGGACTTGCATGTGTAAATGGGAACACGTTAAGTTTGGCTTAGTCTTCGTACAAACCATTCGTTTGAGGGTCAAAAGGGGAATACTGCGCGAATACAAGGGGGTAATATGGCTGGGGTACCAATTCACCCTCTATGTAGTTTTACATAAGTTTAACATAGTTTTAACCATTTGTTTTCACATCCACTGAAAATGAATTCAGTTTAAAAAAAACGTTTTGTCTTTTAAAACTGAATTTAAGAAGGCTCTTCGTGGTCTATTTTGGCCTTTCATGTTTATGGGAATTATTTACACGGAAATTGGTGAAAAAACTCTTGAAAAAATTGTAAATATTGTTAAGCCTTGAGAGAGATATTAAAGAGTTGTGTTCCCATACGATTTTTTGTTTAATATAAATTTCAAATGAAAAATAACTAGCGACTACTTGTTTTTTTATGTTCCGCTTTCGACGCAAAACCCCCGCTTTTTTGATCAAAAATTTTTAAAGTGCCGCTTTGTCCTTAAAGTCTAAGAACGCTGTTAGAGAACCAAACCCTTTTCAGGTCCAGCAGAATAAACCAAAGAAGCGGACAACTCAAGTTAAGAATTTACTTATAAAAATTGAGTGCGCCATATTAACTGGTGGGTGTACCATATTGCCCGCCCTTTTTGGTGGACATGTCCTTTTGCAACAGTTTCTATTTCCATTTTCTTGAACGCGGTATTAAGGCAAAATTCCTTTGCACATTTGTTATTGTTTATTCGAAGTCTCTTCGCCCTAACTTCTTGTTAGGGTGACTGTTATAGGCATGAATAACTGCGGTGAAGTCAGGTAGCCAAGAGTTGACTATATTAGTTGACTATAAACTAGTATTTCAGTTTGTTCATTTGCAAGAGTAGTGACCTCGAACCTAAATCAGGGACCACTGAATGGAAAAAAAATCCCATCTGACAGCAGCAAAGCGCTCAAAAAAGTCATTTGTTTGATCTCAGTTTAGCCAGTTTTTACACAAAACGTGTGACTAAGCAGCCTACCAACAAAAACTCTAAGGGCAAGTTTCTCTGTGCGGGGTCAACTCCGGGTTACAAGATTTTTGATCCCGGAATTAACAGAAGATGAGTTGTTTAACTTTGTCAAAAAAGTTGTCGAAACCATTGACTCAGTTTTTGCTCAAAGAAAAAGAAGTTCGAGTTGTTCTCCAGACTCTGCTCAAATGTAAAGAATCGGTGGACCATTATTTTACTTAAAAAAACAGGGAAAGAAGTTTGTTCTCGAGAACTTATTTTCGGATTAACACAGCTAATTCGGCGGACTAAACCGAAGTTAATTCCAAAACGCTTTATTAGTAGAAGTCTTGCATTGAAAAACTGGCCCTTAGCGTATTCAAACACCAGAGACAGAGTTCTACAAGCGTTTCGGAGTAGTAAAAGAAAAAAGTTTATAAAAAGACCATATGACAAGAGAAACTTTTCATTTTGAAGAGCCTTCCGACTTTTTTCCTCTCGAAGAGTTTACTGGGTAGTCGCGAAGATGGGTAAACTACACAGTTCATAGGTTCACATTTAGTTTAATATGTTAAATAGCTTAAATTTTAAAGCCTCAACGTAAGAAATAAATAGAAACTGATGTGTTCTCGTATATCTGCTAGTAAGCTGATATATCAGCGCAGCGCAGTGAGGGAGGAGTTAAATACACCGTGTTACCATTTTTTTTTCTTTTTATAGAATAAGGACTTTTTTTTAGATAAAAGGTCTACATTTTAATTAAATCACGTTTTTTTCAGTTTCTTTTATTTCAAACAGTTAAGGTCAACACCTTTCTCAGTTGTTTTTCAAACAACGACGAAAATTTTGCAATCACTGCTCATGGCTCGCTACAGATTGTTTGCGAAGATGAAAAGATTTTCCGCCTAAGTATAAGATATACACTACGTTGTTAAAGTTAAGCTTAAAAAAAAAATCAAACAAAAAAATTTAAAACAAAATCGCCCTAAAATTGTCAACAACATTCACCCCTCACCCCTACATACCTCACGAGTGTTAATGAAATGCGGTGAGCGAGCAACTGACGCACGGTACTTGAAGAAACTCATCGGCTGTGGCTTTGTATCCAAATCCCTTCCCGTCAGATGATAGATGGCAAAACCTATCGTCAGACACTCCATTCCCATGTTGCGTTTCGATCGACGATTCTTTTGCATCAACGCCACAATAACGGTACATTTACCATCTTCATCCTCCTCATCGGGATCTTGCAAATCAATGACATACTGTGGATTGTGCCAGAAGGTGTCGAGGAAATTACGACAACCACCAGCGGTGACACCCTGTGTCCATTCGCCCTCAAACATGGACATCTCCCATTTACGTTTGCCATTGTGCTGCTGTTCTTCCGTCAACGAGTCGGGCGACAAGTTACAAATCTCCACACGATCGAAATGATTCAGGAAATCCTGGAATGACATCCAGAACTCACCATCCCTATCGAAGGTCAAACCGATTTCGATTTTCTGATCCTCTGGGATATATCGCCATTCGGGTGAGCTGTCACTCCATGGACCATTCCATTCGGCTTCGTTACCCCATGGATTTCTCATACGAATCATTGGGATCTTGCCCTGTCGATTCGGCGTAACTATATCGACGAGTGCCACCTTTGTTATAGAATAGGCGTGACCGCGAATCAAGCCCTCTGGTGTTTCGGCTTCAGTTACATTTGGATCAGGTTCCAAACTGCAACCCATCATGGAATTGCGTTCGGCTGCCTTGGCCAGAATATTGAATAGATTTGGTGGCGCTTCCTTGAGGTCATACCACTCAGTAACGCCACCGGTGAAATCTTCCATGGCTTCGCAGGTGGTGCCACCTTTCAGAGCCTCGTAGGAACCGTGAAGTCTAATGAAAGTGGACTCGCTTATAGATTCAAAAGTAACTAAATTCAAAACCCTCACTTGGCATAGGCTTTCTCCAGAAGAGCACTCCAAAACTCATTCTTCTCGGTCGAGTGCATGTACAACAGTTCTCCACGATACGTTGGCAGACGATCATCGATAACAATGTCGATCCACTTACCGTATTGCCAGAAACAGAAATGGAATATTCCAGCATAGTTGTCGAAACTCTGATCTGGAGGCACAACGCGGAAGAAGAGGTTTTGATCCTGAGTTAGATTGGCTGCGGCTGCCAGTAGCCAACAATCACCCAATTCGCCTTGTTGCACATCGAAGCGGGAATAGCCTTCGACGAAGAATTGAGGATCGTCGGAAATTTCCTAAAAGAAAATTTGCAATCCTGGAACGCGAGTTGTAATGCCAAAACACTTACATGTGGTCGCATCCATTCGACATAACGATCCGGTCGCCGTGAGAACATGAGTGACTCATCACTGGCTGGAAACATGGGATCCTCAAAGAGCGAACCATTTGAGAGGCACTGATTACGAAGGCTTTCGAAATCTTGGACATCAGAATGAACACGTAAGCCGCTTGCTTTCTCGCCGAGCTGTAAAAAATAAAAAAATACAATTATACGTATTTGCTCAAACTTAAGAAAAAGGATGGAGAATTTTTATTTGGTCATTAAAAAGGTAGGACCTACTTCAACAGACTTAAATAAGAGTACTTCTTACAGATTGTAGGGCAGAACTGTGATTTTTTAACTGGACGAAGACGTATAAGGACGAGGAGGAACATATTTTACAAAAGGATTGCACTCAGAATGAAGTAAACTGAGCTGGTGTTCCAACTACAGGGATTAACCACAAACTTCAATGCTTCAATCTCTTTCAAGAAGTCTGGTCTGGAAATTGAGCGTAGCCGAACAACTCTCTGCAAATACTCGTGGCTCTTTGGCCTGAGGGCCTGAAACCACAGAATAAAACCTCTAGAAATATATAACCTGTGCTGAAACTGACTGGAAGAGCTAGCGAGATAACTAGATTTAGGCTGCATAGTATTTCGGTTCTTACTCCACTCACAATAGCATAGCTTCCACTTTTAATACCCCATTCCATAGGATAGGACGCATTTTAAGTTTGCCACATAGTTTGTAGGTCAGTGAAATAATAATGGTAGAACCCCGAGACCTTAAGAACATATGATCGAGACCGAATTCTGAATCGAATAAGCCATGTCCGTCCGTCCGGCTGTATGCCACATGTTTTTAGGGCTTAAGTTATGAGCTAGGGTGCTGAAATTCTGCACGTAAGCTGCATGTCATGCGGAGCAGCACAAGTGTTGAAACTTTTGAAATCCGCCCACAGACACGCCCACAATCGTTCTAAATGTGCAACTACCCTCCGGAGCTTTAAAAACTGTAAGACGTCTGAAAAGCCTGAAATTTGACATTTGGCATTTAAATCGGTAGACCTCCTCCAGTGGGCGGGGCATCTATTTTAAGGGTACATTTTCCAATGCTTTTTATTCAATATTTTTGTTCCGAAAAATTTAAAAAAATTTACTTAAATATTTTACAATATATTACAATGCTGTTAAGGTCAGAGTCTAATGAGTTTGAGACATACGCTGCCGTTCTAGTTCTACGTCCCAAGAGCAGGGACGAGGAACCGAGAACGAATATGAGAAACTGAGGCTACTGTCATCAGCAAAGGAGTGAATTGGATTAGTAGTGGTAGACAGAAGATCATCAAGGAGACCAGTCAGAGCCCTGGGGAACCCCAGCGTTTATTTTATGAGCTGCAGACTTGAAGCCGTCCAAAATAACTTGAATTTAACGGCTCGAAAGGTAATTCTAATTGCTAATTCATTGAATAATAGAATCGGCCATTGGAAATGCACGCATTTTCGACAAGAGAGCTAAGTTCTAAACTCTGTCAAATCATCATCATCATCATTGTCGAATGCCGCTTATCCTTTAAAAGGGTCGCGGAGCGAGGGTGGCTAAATGGTCCTTCCATCTTTCTCGATCCTCCGCCATCAACTCAAGAGACTCCGGCGCAATCCCCAGGCGGGACTCCGAGAGATTCTTTACCTGATCCCACCACCTGTTTCTTGGCCTACCAGGGGGGCGACGCGCTCGCATCTCGGCTAGCATGACCTGTCTAGGAAGTCTGTCAGGGGGCATGCGAACAACGTGTCCAAACCATCAAAGAATCGATCGCTCTACTGGGAGAAGTAGCTGCTCAACATTAAGATTCCCGCGAATACTGACGTTTCACTCACTCTATCCCTTAGAGTAACACCAGCAACGTACCTCAGGAATCTCATTTCGGCAGCTTGTACCCGCGATCTAATTCTTTCGGTCATTACCCAAATTTCATGACCATAGATAAGGGTCGGAACGAACACTGAATTAAAAACTGAGATCTTTGCTTTCACTCCAAGCTCAGCTCTCCTGATGACCGGCCGGCGCAGTTCCTCTACTATTGCTTCAGCTTGGCCAATTCTACAGGACAACTCAGTATCACTCCTCCCATCTTTCGTGAAAAAACCCCGAGATACTTAAACTTCTCCACCTGTTTCAATGGAACTCTATTTATGTGCAGGGTACACTGCACAGGAGTTCGGGAAACAACTATCACTTCCGATTTGTTCACGTTTACTTTCATCCCAGAATCCCCACAGACGGCTGCAAACCTATCCAGTGCTCGTTGAAGTACCTCTTTGGATGATGCAAGGATGGCCAAATCATCTGCGAAAAGCAGATGGCTCATCCTGATGCCAGCCAATTCGAAACATTGCTCGCCAAGACTGCGCTTCACCATCCAGTCCATATATGCTATGAAGAGGAGCGGCGACAGAACACAGCTCTGGCGAAGTCCAACGCGCACATCAAAAGGACGTGATTTGACGCCATTTATCCGTACACAACTTCTGCAGTTTCCATACAAAGACTGGATGGCTTTAAGAAGAGGCCCACTAGCGCATAGTCCTGCAAAACTCTCGACAGTGTATCCCGAGGGACTCGATCATACGCCTTTTCCAGATCTACAAAACACGCATAGACCGGTTTGGCATTTTCCCAGGCCTTCTCAAGAATAACCTTTAGAGTAAAAAGCTGGTCGGTTGTGCCTCTGCCAGGCCGAAAGCTGCACCGTTCTTCCCATAACAAAGGCTCGATTACAGCTCTGGAACGCGTTTCCAACACCTTCGCGAATACTTTTCCCGGAAGACTCAATAGAGATATGCTCCTATAGTTGGCGCAATCTCTCCTGTTCCCTTTTTTGAAAATCCCTATTATAACTCCCGTTTGCCAATCGCTAGGTGCCTTCCCACTATCCCAGGCCACCTTAATGACACGTGTTAGCCATTTAACACCCTCTTCATCCATTGCCTTGAGCATTTCTGGCCGGATTTCATCAACTCCAGCAGACTTGTTAACTTTTAGCGATTTAATCGCTTTAGTGACTTCGTCTACTGTTCTCCGCCCTTATCTCGTCAGCAGGGGGAACGCCATCTTCAGTCCCCTCTTGGGGGTTGAACGACTCCGAAAAGTGCTTTCTCCATCTTCGCAAGACATCGCTCTCATTTGGAAGAAGTGTACCGTCCTCGGATTTAACCCCTTGAATGATATTCAACTTCCTTCCTCTGAGCCGGCGAATGGTCTGCCAAATTATCTTGTTTGCAGATCTGTAATCGTGTCAACTGCTTTCGAAATATCAAGAGCAACAATCTTTCTTCCACCAAGAAGATGCTAGGAATGGTTCCACTTTCCTTTCCGTCTACTCGCAAAGGAGGAGTAGGTGTAGGTAGAACCCATGAATTAGCTTACACAATCGTTTTGCAAGGGTGGAAGCAGAACAATCGGGGATATTCCATTTGGAACAGCGGCTTTGTCTTGAGGTCTTGAAATGTTCTCTTAACTGTACGAGTGCGAAAGTAAAATTGTCCCTGAATTGTACAATCGGAGACATCGCAGAGTCTGGGAGCATGGAGCTGGCAGCGATATGTGCAGCAAGTAGATTTGCTTTTATCTAGAGAGATGACAGCTGGAATGTCATTGTAAACGGGTGTGCGGAAGAGGCACTATTTATCACATTTTTTACGAAGTTCCAAAAGTTTTTATTACCCTTGGGACACTGTAGCATTATTCCAAGCCTCCTTGAAAAAATACCCGGCTTATTGTAGCTCAGAAGAGCCATCGCTGAGCATTCTCACAAAAACGCATGCGTGTCTTTTACATATATAAAAGGTCTTTCAATTTTTTGACGATTCCGAACAGCGAATTGAGAAGTTTCTCATGAAAAATGATACTCTGGGAAGGTTTGTCAGACCTTCGTGGAGGTAGGACACCGTGAAAAATTGTATTGCCCAGGCTGGAAATCGAACCTGGGACCTCGTGCACAGTGGTCCTACACGCTTACCACTGCCCCACGACGCCCAGGTCTTCTTGACTCACATGGAAAATTCGCCCTTACTGTTGCGTTTGTCCCGACTTTTTTTTCTGATTTATATCATTTACCATGGGATTCAGATCAGGGGACTATACGTCAACTATCTCATCTTTTCAACTTTTTTGCCCTTACATTAGTTATAAGCCTTATTATGTTTTCAAGTATGTCCTAATTATTTTTTTTTGGATCGGACCAACTACATTTTTGCAAACTAATCATTGCAAACGACCATAATCTTTATGCGAAAATGGTCATTTGCAATAATTTTATGATGTGCGTGCCTTAAATAAATGTGTTTCTTCATGGCACGCATTAGAATTAAAAATAAACTTTATTTTAAAGAACATGAATGTAGCAATCGATGTGAAATGACATCAAGAGCATTGCATGTCCTGGGTCTTGATGTTTTAAAACTTAAAGCATAAACTTTATGTGTTTAGTGTTATCTTTATTACAGTCCTTAAATTCGGTTCTTGTGCCTCTTTTTATAAAAAGGACGATGCTGAAAATTTTGCAAAACGGAGGTAAAAATGGTAAAAAAGGCTACTTGTTGTTTGAGCAAATATTATTTTAAGCTCACTTCAATTTGGGTTTCAAAAGATATTAAGAGCTCGGAGGCCACGCAACTTTCGAAAATTTTCTTTTCGCAAATCTTGAACGCTCAACAAAAGTGTTTTTCATCATATTATTCCAACTAATGAGACGGTTGAACTCATATTTTTAAAACAAGTGTATGACAGTAGGTAAAGATAAGTGTAAAGGTAAAGATAAAAATTAAAAGTGTGAGAATCGGATGCAAGTTGGTTAATAATGTAGGTGCAATTTAGTACTTTGCGTTAGGTACTGACTATTTGAGAAAGCTTTTAAGCGCCTTCTATATTGCTTTTGCTGATGAAAAAGTTTAAACTACAGTTCGGTGAGCCTTGTTGGGCTCACCGTTGAAAAGGGGCGTGGTCCAACCGTCCCTAATTACAAACTATTAATTAAAAGATATTTCCACAGACATTTCCAAGTTACACCTAATTGTACGTAAAAATGCAATTTTTTGGTTCAAATTCAATATTTTTGAAAGGTCGAACCCTAAAAGGGGGCGTGGCTAAAAAGTTTATATGGACGAAATATTGTTTACCTAACCTGCTACTTTTTTTGTTTCATGCTTTCCTAAATTAGGCTCAAGGGCAGTCGAAATTAAGTTTTTCTGGAAAAATTTAGGTTTTTCTTCAATTCTGACTCCAAATGTGGGCGGGGCCCAAAGTCTTGTATAAACAAAATGTGGAACGAAGCGTTTTCTACATAAAATATTAAACAAATTTTTTTCAATTTCGAGCAAAAATTCTGAGTAAACTGCATTTGAAAATTTGAAGCTGCATTTGAACTGCATTTGAAGCCTTAAAATAGATGCCACGCCCACTAGAGGAGGTTTAAATTACAGTTTTGAAAAATCTGGAGGTAGCTGCATATTTAGACCGATTGTGGGCGTGTCTTTGGGCGGATTTCAAAAATTTTTACACTTGTACTGCTTCGCATGACGTTCACCTGACGTACGAAGTTTCAGAACCCTAGCTCAAAATTTAAGGCCTAAAAACATGTGACATACAGACGGACGGATATGGCTCATTCGATTCAGAAATCGGTCTCGATCATATGCCCTTAAGGTCTTGGGGGTCTACCATTATTATTTCACCGTGTTACAAGCTATGTGACAAACTTAATATACCTCCTATCCTGTGGGATGGGGTATAAAAACTTTAAAAAGGTCTCGCAGCCAACCAGTTTTCCAACCTGTATGGCTTCTTACTGAACGCGAAATTTGTATTTTCAATATTAAACTCTTCAAGGCAATATCGTTGGACATTTAGTTAAATTGTTCCGCACGTTTCAATTAAGGTCGTAAAAGTAGTATGGTAGAAGACATGCTGTTTTTTGTTCATAGAAATAAATCTATGAACAAGTTTTTGAAAATTAAAAATTTATTGTTAGTCCTTTTTTTTGCATGTATTTTTAAATTCTTTTCCCCTTTTTTTTTAAATAAAAAAGTCCTAGCAACAAAGAGTACTCTTTAAAATGCATGCAGCTATTTTGCACACCCACGCGACGGGTGCGATAAATATCCCTCGTTAACAGCAATTTTTTAAGGCCCGATGTACCTGAGGAGAAAATCAAAAGGGTTCTGGTTCTTCTGAGAGCTTGGCTAAGAGTTCCCCATAGAACATCAACGGTCGAACTAGGTATACGAAATTGAATTTTCACTTCTTTTCTTCAGTAAAACACGAACATAAACGTGACGTACGCACAAAGCTTAAGAGATATTTAAGTTACATTTTGATCTCGATACTTTTCGAGTCGAACGAATTGTCACAGAAAGACTTAAGACGAAATAAACTTCCAAGATTCAAGCACTACGTACATTTATGTTGCCTACGATGCGCTTAAATCAGTCGGATCTTAAAACTCCCGTGAGATTAAGGTCCCATGGGAATCTTAAAAACGAAACAGCTCTTACCAGGAAATGAAACGCACACTAAAGTGCTCTAAACACTATTAAAAAATCGTCAGTCTTGACTAGCGAACCTTGTATTCCTGTGAGCATTGTGTTTCCAAGTTTCCTGAAATTTTCTTCGATTGTCTAAACTTTGTGCTTAGATTAGGTTTCAGGTAAGACTCGCAGCTAACTTAACATAATCTCATCTCCTCTATGTTTCCATATGGAAACCCAAAACCCCCCAGAATGCACTTTTTGCACCACTGCATATGATGAATACAGCTTAACTGTGACAAATTATAGTAAAACATAGTTTAATAAAATTACTTTAAAAATAGGTTTCCCATCGAAAGTCTTCGGTCGTGGCTTGGACGCATTTGCCAACAGGGTGTCCCGGATGCTTTTCTTTTCATTCTCCTTCGAGTCACATTTCTCTTCATCGATCAGAGGAAAATGATCACATATCTCGTCCAAACTCAAACACGATTCGAAAAATGGCGTTTTCAACAGCTCGAACGCGTTCTTATGATTTTGAATATTGACCTTCGAGCAAATTCTCTCCGTGGGACCGTAGGTCAATTTGATATTTTCATCAATGACATCGACATTCACAGCTGAAAGGAATTTTTCTTTAGGAAAAATCTTCAGTGTGAAGCTTTCATCGCGCTTGTAAACCGTTTTGAAAAAAGGCACTTCGATATTCGCGACGTAAGGCATTTTGAATTACTTGATTTTAGGCACGGCGGCGGCGCGAGTTTGATTCTCAAAAGACGAAAAACTTTACTAAATGGTTTAATCGGGGTTAAACCAAGGAAAAGTTTTTCTATTTTAGTTTCTTTTGTTGTTTTAGATTTCACATGTCCTACACACACAGCTGTTTGGTGTGTGATAGCGATGGGCCCACATAAAGTCACTGCTTTATCAGACCGTGCGGTTTGTGCAATACTTTTGAGTATAGCTTTTCAAAGTCACAACTAAACTGTATAAAAGTGATGCAAACTTCCACGACAAACCGAATTAATGTCATTTCGAGGCGACTGCTGAACGCTAACTGACAACCTGAGAGGACACAAGTCATCCACGAAGGCTTGAAAAAGGACAACATGTCGCTATCCACAGGGACATTAAACAAGTCCAGGAATTCCGGGGAGGATAATAGGAGTCATAATACAAAAACACTATTCTGCTATCAGTGTGTTTATCCACATGTGTATTTGTGTATCTGATGAGGGGTGGTTGAGTACAGGGCGGAATGAGATAGAAAACAAGTGGAATTTCTGGGAGCGTCCGCTATCCAGATTATGTTTTCTCTGCGATGCCACGAAAACATGACTTTGAAAATAGTGAACAAGGGAAAGCATAAACAGAGTTACTTTCACTTTTGCTCGAAGGGTTGGTTTATGTTTTATAGTGGCCATTAATTTAACAAAAGCCACAGACAACATGCGAACACCCTCCACGATTGTTGGCACAAAGCAAAACATGTTGCGTATGATGTCAGAGAAGGTCGGAAAATGAGATCAGAGAGGAGAAAACATCATGATAACATAATGTAAATTTACGAAAGTGTACAGGAAACGTAAGGGTGAAAGTGAATTACTTACGGAAGGCGCCATTAGGGTTGGAGGTGGAGTATTTTTTTGCTAAAACCGTCTAAAGTCTAGACGTTCTTTTGCATTTGGACAGAAAAAATTATGATTTTTTTAAGGACCTTTTTATGAATTTTGAAAAGTGAATTGGTTTTTCGTTTTTAAGGGAAACTATTGTGGGGTAGATACACCTACGAACGAAGGGTCTCATAGGTGCTTGTTCTACGACTAGGCAACCATATGTTAAGTAATTGTGACTATAGCACCACTTACGTACTATTTAAGGAGCGTGGTATTTAAGAATCATTTTTATAGTCGACCATAAACTTAATTATGAGAACAATAGCCCTTCTTTTATTTAGACTTGACTATAGTATACTACTAACAAGGCAATTTTAGTTGGAAGTTGGAATAAGCGCTAAAAAAACGAACATGGAAGGAAGGCAAGCCTTTCAAGTGTTTCACTTAACTTCTATGCTTAAAAATGCTTAAATGCATTCCAGGAGTTTTAAAAGCAATTTTTAAATCCTAAATCTCCATGAGTTGAGACAGACAAAAGCTGTTGTTGATTAACTATAATGTCGCATATTGATTTAGGACTTTCGATCACATACTAATTAGCTTAAGTACCTCTGTACTTTCAACTAATACCTTTTATCGTAAATAAAATGTAGTGACTGTAGTCAGGGTGCCATGAATTTCGGATTTGTACTTTTATCAGCATAATAAAAGTTAACTGCCACACCTTTTAGGTTACAATATTTAGATAATGTGAGCTTTGTCATTGACTTATAATAATAAGAGTTCAATCAGGTTCTTTAAATACTGTTTCACTTAAAGATGCAACGAAATAAAAGTTTCTTATATTAATGATAGAGGACATCTAACATAAAAAAAAACCGGACCAACAGATGGCGTAACAGCATAGTTCATGCAGAAGTTGAAAAACATTTTTTCTCCTCCATAAAATTAAAAGAAAGAATAGCAGTTTTTCATAGAAATTACCATTGTCTCTGCAGTTTTTTATGCAGTGAAGCGGCTTGGTGTATCGGTTAGTGATAGTAACCGTATGGTTTAGAACACCTTGAGTTCAAGAGGCCACAAGATAGTCGGCAAGAATTGAGCTTACGTGGATTTAACGCGGGGACTCAATTTCCGCGAAACAAGCTTTTAAACAAGTGCCGTTAGAACAGCCAAGGATCAGTCAAGGAAGGAGTCAAGTTGACTTGTGAACGATATCGTGATGAGATAAAGAAGGGTCGAGAAAATTGGCTTTTTTTATCATGTTTATGTTGCATAATCTGCAAGCTGTGTTAAGACCTGGTCTGTAGCTATGACCTAAAATCTTGGTTTAAAGTTTAAAAATTCAACTTTTTTTGATAAGCTGATAAAACTGTTTCCCAAAAATGTTTTTTGAACTTGGACCAGTATTAGAACTTGATAGCTATGGCCGTCCATCTGTCCGTCCATATGTAAACAACTTTAACACCTTAAATTTAAAGCTAGGTACCTAAAATGGTAGCTGAGCTGGAAGTCCATTGGACCAGATCAAGTTTTAAAATTAGTCGAATCCGTCCACAGACTAGCACACTCGAAGACTGTATGTGTAACCACCGTCATTTAAAAAAAAAAAACATTTTAATTAAATTTAAGCTATCTTACTACAGCGTCAAAACATCAAGTTTTGGTGTGAGGCCTTGGAATCGTCTTTAAGCCACAAGAAGAAAATTTTACCCCTGCATTGACCACGCCCACTTTTTTGCCAGATTAAAAAAAATCGACTCTCTTTTTATATAATTTGAGGTAAAATTATAAAAAAAATAGGTTTAACAGGTAAACACCTTATAAGTCGCTGCCCACTTTTGTAGGCGGCGTGGTTAAAAAAATGTGTATTCTTTTGTCAAATGGCAGGGTTTTCAGTCAAAAATGTATGAATTCAGATGGCATAAAGCGCCTTAAAAAACCATTAGGAGAGGGTAATTTTCAATCCTTCGTAGACTGACTGAAGGTACTTTCCCACTTGTTTTTGTATATTTAAGGTCTATTTTAAATAACTGACGCCACATCAATAAATGAACACGAAATTTAAATAAAGACCAATACAGAACAAGTAACACGAACAATAAATTAAAAAACTTTACAGGAACAGATATATCACAAGTCTCTTGCACCCTTTAAAGGGTTAAAACCCCAGCCTTAGGAACTAGTTTAAAGGGTGCAATAGACCTGTGATATCTAATTCTGTTTTTAGTACTGTTTTTTCATTTATTGATTTTAAAAATGTTAGCTAGCTGATCCCACAGAGAACGAAAGCCTTCTGTAAAACAATCTAGCTGTCTAAAGGTAAGGGTTACACAATTTGGCGCAGCGATATCAAAGCATTCCTTAAAGCGCGTTACAGCGCGTAGGTCATCACTTTTTTTTAAAGTTGGAAACGGGCCTACTCAACATTTTTAACACATTAGTCTAAAGACTCCTAGCGTAGACTTTGGGTAAAATGCGTTTAAAAATGTTTCATTTCTAGATGGCCCAGCGAAAAAGAATCCAGATAGATGTTGCCGAAAAACTGCCATTAAAGATTAGCAACAACGAATCTTTCGGAATCTTTCGGTCGGACATTGAGGTTTTTAGGATCAGAAAACCAAGATTGTGTAGGCCTTATAATTTACACTGTCTTTTAGCAGTGAAAGTTTAAAGAGTGGTTCGGCTTTTGCCTAAAAAGCGTCTTTATGGCAAGGCAATCTTGGTGTTTCCCACTGATGAGTATCAGCCAACATTGTCGATCGAAACACACCCGGTTACCAAACTAGGGTTAAGACCGATTTTTGATATTTTTTGATTTAAAATCAATAAACCCTAAAAACCACCCATGTAAACGCGCATGGTAACTAGCATGTAAACTAGCAATAGTAAATGCAAATAGTAAAATTTTGGATATTAAAGATTAAAACTTATTCACAACTTAAATAGGCTCTACGTTTAATAACCAGTGTCCAAGCGTGCTTCTACTTAATACTAACTACTGCGTTTCTGGAAAAATCTATATTTTAGGCTTTAGAGACATTGATAACAAGGCCCTACAGAAACCGCAGGATATCCCTGTTTGGAGGCTAATAAGAGTGTTCGATTTTCAGGAGAAGAAGTTCGGTGCAGGTGACTAAAGTCCATGCCATTGAAGACATTGGGGTCAGTTAAGTTTATTGGATTCGAAGCGGGTCAAGTTTTCAGCTGAGATTCTCAAGAGCCTTTTGTTGACACCGCAGAAGAATTCAGGCCCTATTAGTGATGCTGTTGGACTGACTTCAGCTAGAGAGTTTTATTGCCATCAAAGCTGCTAAGGGCTGGGATGGCGTGAAGATAATAACAATGGTGCTCATAGCAAGATCGTTTTATGACAGATGAGTCAAGAGTTGCTTGGCTGTTAAAGAAGATAATTACGGTTTTACCAAGAGTGTAAAACAGAAATTTATTTTAGTGCAAGAAGTTAATGGAAGGGTTTTCGGCCTGGAACATGAAAGAGCTTTTGTCGAGGGTGAGTGAATAGGTCGCTTTATGCTATTCTTCAAATATTTCGGTCCCGGCTCTTTCTTATCAACCGTCTAGGCCTGTGCATTAGAAGAGGTCAAGTTGAGGGTATTATACATTTAAATCGAATGTGTTAGAGTTCAAATAATTATTAAACCTAATTCAATTAGGACAGACTTCCTAGACAGGTCATGTTAGCCGAGATGCGAAAGCGTCGCCCTCCTGGTAGGCCAAGAAACAGGTGGTGGGATCAGGTTCAGAAGATCTCTGGAGCCCGTCTGGAGATCGCGCCAGTGTTTCTTGAGTTGGTGGCGGAGCGTCGGGAGCGATGGAAGGAACCATGTGAATTCTATAACAGCCAGCCAGTCTTGTCCGTGAAGTCTAGAATTTTTTGTAAAAATGTCTGTGGACTACTGACCCGTCGATTGTGATCTTATGCCTCACTACACCTTACTACACAGTGAATTATGTATGGGGGCGTGATCTGACTTTAGCTTTTTGTTTACTCTGATTGTTGAGCTGTAGTATGAAGAAAGCTTTTTCTGGCATTCTAGTATAGTTTTAATCGAGCTTGTCAGCCTCACAGTTTCCCATAATGTCTTTATGGCCTGGCACCCAGCACAGGTGGATGTGAAACTGTTCGGATATCTTGTCAAGAGAAGTGCGACAGTTGATAACTAACTTAGAGTTTATAGAGAACGATGCAAGTGATTTAATTGCGGCCTGGCTATCCGAAAAGATACAGATATCGCAGATGGATATCACATTTCACTTTAACCAGGACAGGGCTTATCGCCATTATTTCTGCTTGGAAGACACTGCATTGATAAGGTAGTCGAACAGATTTATTTAAATTAAGACAATGAGAGAATACACCACTTCCTACACCATCATCCGTCTTGGATCCGTCTGTGTAAAAGTGTATGGCGTTACCAATGGGTATATCACCACCGTACCACAGGTCTCTTTTCGCAATCAGGGTTTTGAGATTTTTCTCTTTTCTCTTTAAGCCCCTGCAATTCAATGTCCTGGTAAGCACTTCTTTCTGAAACCTGTCTGGAACTTTTTGAAATTGTTTTTACGCACCCAACCTGTCAGACGATCTACGATGACTCCTGTGAGTTTTTTCAGAAAGAGAATTACATATCCATATACATTTAATACTTAATTTCTCGGGTCTCCCATAAGGGTTAATATTATGTACTATTGTGTGCCTTCTATTCTTCCTTATATAATAGAGGACACCATTATTTTTTTACCATCACTTTGTTTGTTACTTGCGACCTACCTGGCAGACCCTTGCAGTGGTGAGACAGTATAAAAAGATCTTTTATTTCAGATAACAGAGTTGGGGTTTTTTCTGATGGAACCTGGAATTCTGTTGCCTTGTTTCTATGAAGGGATTTCAATATAATTTTTTACACCGACGAATTATCTTATTGTCTTTGAGGGGATAATTCGTTATGTGATTTTATTTCACCAGATTATTTGTAGCATTTGGCAGAGCCTAGTCAACTTGTATCAGATATTCAAAGTCAAAGTGAAGCAGTACCTCATCTTTCTCTCCGTTTTTCAGAAGCTTCTTAAAGCAATAAGCCTTGAAATAGGTAGAAACTATTCCATAAACCTTTATTAAACTTACTTACTTACTTAAGGTGGCGCTACAGTCCGGGGTGGACCTGGGCCTCAGCCAACAAGCTTCGCCAGCCAGCTCTGTCTCTAGCTAGCCGTCTCCAGTTTCGCACGCGAAGTTGGCTGAGGTCCCCTTCCACTTGCGTGCGCCACCTGAGTCTCGGTGCTCCTCTACCGCGTCGTCCCTGCGGTGTGGATTCGAAGATTTTTCGGGCCGGGGCGTTGGTGTCCATCCGCTCTAGATGACCCAGCCATCGTAGACGTTGTGTTTTGACTCTTTTGGCTAGGTCGGTATCGCTGTACAGCCCGTACAGTTCGATGTTATATCTCCTCCTCCACTCTCCGTCTATGCAGACGGGACCGTAAATCGTCCGAAGAATTTTCTTCTCGAAGCAGCCTAAAGTGTTTTCATCCGCCTTTGACAGGGTTCATGCTTCTGCACCGTAAAGCAGGACTGGGATGATGAGGGTCTTATACATGGACACTTTAGTTGCTCGAGAGAGGGCTTTGCTACTCAATTGCCTTCTTAGCCCAAAGAAACAGCGATTGGCAAGAGTTATCCTTCGTTTGATTTCAGCGCTGGTGTCATTGTCTGAATTGCGGAACCCAGGTAGACAAAGTCCCTAACTACCTCAAAGTTATAGCTGTTGATGGTGATGTTTTAAACCTTTATTAAAACATTTTATTAATCCAACATTCAAGTTAGGTATCCTATCTGACACGTGCATACTTACTCATGTCACTATCCATCTTTCCTCGTATAGACATTACACCTACCAAGCTATTATAGTGAATGCAACGATTCATACTCTGATCACGGCTAACAATATGATCTTGTAAATCATCGCGTCGTCAATGTTGATAGCTAAAAAATTTTAATGTCTTTTCAACTTTTGTCCAATAAATTTTGTTCCTAACCGCGAAATGCTAATAAAATTCCAAAATTTTAAAGTGGACAAGTTATACAAGTATGTATGTGTAAGAATAAAGCTGTGTACTTAAGTATAGGTTAATACATTAACAATTTCCATAAACATCGCAGAGCATGTTTATAAATAACTTTTTTTATTTGAAATATTACTTACGACTCTCATATTCTTTATGCTCGGGAGAATGCGCTTCGTTTCGGCTTCTTTTTTGATGAAGATTTCATTAATAACGCTTCCCACGATCTCCTTGGCTGCCCCCGCAGCCGCTTCGCCGGCGGCATTTAGAAATTCTTTGCCGGCTTGCTTGAAGAAACCTTTGAGTTCATCCATTTTGGTGCCTGATAACACTGTGTTCGAATACTTTTTTTTCAATTTGTTTCTTATTGTATAGAAAAAAGTATTGTGTGCATCACTCGATTGTTGATTTTATTTGACGATGTCATTAAAATTACACCTCGTTGTGATTGCGATTGTAATTATTGTTGTTGTTTTTTTGTACTATTTGAAATGAATCACTATACACAAATATAATACTGATGCCAACAAAGAGCGCAATGAAAAGCGCAAACACCGCACCTAGGAACCTAATCGTTGACAACCTTGATAGACAATCCCAAGACGATGTACTCAGTAATCGAGATGACTAATGTTATCGAACCACAGCGGAATGCACCTATTCTCTCCGCAGTCGGTCGTAGATGTTTTAAAAATTGCCCACATTTCCGTTAAAATGCAGTAAAAAAAATTCAATTAAGTGGTTTTAATTGACATTTGATTAGGGACCACTTATATGTTGAATAAAAAGTCATATATCAACTGTCATAGCATAACAAACAAACAGAAACGCAGCGCAAATCTTGACACACTGTGGCACTATTTTTAAAATAAAACACACGTCACAAATGTCCGAGGCACACGCCGCGCTAAGACCCCGGGAATGTTTAGTGGAGAATTGAATTTATTTAATTTTTTAAGCTCTCAAAGTGGGTGTTTCCACTAAACCAAAAATATTCGTAGCAAAACCGCATGAACACTGAGTTTTATTTTTCAAGCATCCTACGTTATGAGACATCGGCTATATTTTATGACAGGCCATGTGGGCTTCCACTTATAAAGCGAGTAGACGGGCTATATTAACAAGTCGATAATTATGATTTTTTTGTACGTTTTGAATTTATAAAAATTTAATTTTTGTAAATTGACGGTAATACATGCCACACAGAACATGCAAAATTTATTCTTAAAAAACAAATTCGAATGAAAATGTGATTACTCCGCATTTCTACGACGGCGACGTCAACATGGGTTTTCAACGACCCAATATTTCAAACGCAGAATAGTCGGTTTCCTTCTTTGGAGTGACTCAGATTCTATTTAGAGTAGTCAAATTAATTTGCCTGTTAAAGCAAATATACTTAAGAAATTTCAAGTCATCTTGTAAGTGTCACACGGTACAAAGCAATGGATTTTTTTTCACAAGAAACCCAACACGGCTGACATGGTTAGTTGATCGCAGCGACAATTAACCATAGGAACCATGAACTCTACAAGACTTTTACTTCTAAGCCAACGTTAAACCACTGGTCATTGCCAATAAGCTTTGAGCGATTTATGGGCTTTTTCATAAAGTGTCCAGACATTTCAAGCCATCACCATCATTCATTTCCGCATGCTAACTGAACTTTAAAAAGTCGAATGTTTGCATAGAAACGTTTTTTAAGAGCACTTTACTTTGACATTTTTGACAGACAAGAAACAAGATCCAAAAGAGGTTCTTTAAGCACTTGTGAGTCAGATATTGACCCATGGAAGTACCAACATATAGTCAAGAAATCAGGGATGGATAGGCTAAGGTGATTTGTGATAAGAATATCACAAATCAAAAAAATTCGTCTGCGTAAACTATGATCATCGCAATTTTCTTGTGGCAGCTCTCGATTAATCACTGCCAAAATCAGCTGGTCCCCAGATTTAATCTTTCTGGTTTGTTGTTTTTTTTTTGCCTAAACTTAAGCCGATTCCATTCTTGTTTTTGAGTTGCACCAGTCCTTCACGGTTATTAACGTGGTTCGCGTTAATGGTTGGAGAGGGCACAAGGTAAAACTTTAAACTAGTGCTTTCGGACAACACACTCGGAAAGTATTTTATTTGTGTATTGCAGTGGGGCTGGAACTAACTGCAGTGATAGTTCCAGCCCCTAAAATACAATCACTACCACAAACAACAAAGGTTTCCCAAATAAAGCTTATGTTTCTAAGCACAAGGCTTATTAAGCCTTGTATGCACTTTTGCCAGATCTGGCACTATATAGTCAGATCTTCCAGTGGTAAATATGTCCCAAATACCTAAAAATATACTTGGCTACATTTTTCAGGTGTTTTTCCACTGACAGAAGTCCTAAATATCTTGAAATGCTTTTGTCCACATATATGGGATACGATTTTTACTTCATGGGACCAACGCGACGAAGTATTTCGACCCGTTTAAGAGCACATCAATGCTGTGAGCAATCAGCAGCGAGATAAATCTGGCCTAGCCGAGCATATCTAAACATCCGTCTGACCATCTCGTTTTTGGTATTACGACGTGCGAATGCGCTCAAATGTGCAAGCAAAGCGAAGTCGAATGTGTTTGCGATATTTTCGATTTTCCGTCTGAATTAATTCGCCCAATTATGCAATGCGAAGGCGAATTCGAAGTGTCATGTCATGGCGCAAGTCAATTGCGATAGGTATTTCTGTGGCGGATTGAAAACGAACACGATAACAAGTAAATTAAAATATTCTTAAGGCAATTTTACATAGTTTGATTTAATTTTTTCCTTTTAAGAAATCAAAATAAGTGCAAACGTGCAACAATTTAATGCTTTGGTAAATTCCTTATAATGAAATTGATTTATTTTATAAAAAATAAATCGATTTCACTGTAATTAAGTAGACCAAATTAAGTTAAAAAAGTTCAACGAATCTTAACTCGAAATGACTTGACTGATTTTTGTTTTAACTTTGAAGACTCTGTCAATTTGACAACTGGAAACTGGAAGGCAACAAAATTCGATTTTTTTCGTATTGCATAAAACTCAATTCGAAGCGGATTGCACATGAAAAGGCGGGTTGAGTGCGATGCCTTCGCTCATTGTAATCGGCCCCTCGGCTAAGATACTGGCTCGGGAGTCTCACTTCATCCTACGGCTTGTTCGCTAAGTGATTGAGATAAACCGCCACAGAAATTTCAATCGCGACGACAGTTTCAAATTGTCGCGAACGTGGGATCCAATGATTGACTCATCCATCATCGTCGATCGCGAATTGGATAACCAGGCCCTGCGATGCAGTGAGCATGGTTTGCTCTCAGCCAACTGTAGCTCAACAGCGAGAGAACGAGGCAGCACTACCTACCTCTTACGCACCGCAACAACTTGCGTAGTTGTCATCGCCAACTGCATCCTTAGGCAGTTTCCCACTGTCCACGCATTATGTAACTTAAGCGCAACGTTCGGGGTGAGTATAGGGTTTGCACTCGAAATTTATTACTACGCGGTATATTCCAAAACCTTAAAATTATGCCTAATCAACGAGAAAGTTCTTAGAACTATATCTCAATTACTGTCTACTCTAAGCTTTAGGACAGAAATGTTGAATGCATCCTTTTAGCGGTTCGTTCAAAAATGGAAAAAGGACCTATTATGGTATCGCTACGTTGTCCGTCCGTCCAATCGATTTATAACTTCTGAAAGGTAAGTCGTAGAAAGACAAAATCTGGTGTGCGTATAAACTGCGGAAATAGTCAGAGAATTCAAAGAGGGCGATTTTTTTAAGCACAAATAACGGTTTAATTACTGTTTGAAATTTCATGTGAAAATGGACTTAATGCTTTTTAGTGTTTTTTTTCAAGAATTTAAGAAGGCAAGAACTAGAAAAACGAAACTTAGGTTAAAGAAATACTAAGTTTTATTTAAAAACATAAAACTTTTCGAAAATATCAACACGTTTTTGAGAAATGAAGAGTCGAAAATGCATGACGTTGGAGGTCATAACTTTTGAACGGCTTATTGCTCAAAATCAAAGTAAACGAGGTGCTAAGGTCATATTTTTGAAAAACAGTTTGAGTACTGCAGTTTTGACACATTTTCGAAAAAAAAATCGCAAAAATGCATGAAAAAAAAGTGTGCCCCCCCCCCCCCCCCTTATCTCCGGTGCTGTTTGGTGGAATTCTATGAAAAAAAACCACACGTATCAGAAATAATTCAAAATTTTAAGGAAAATTGTAGCGGATTTTGAAATTTCAAAAACTTCTGAGATTTAACTGAAAAACATAAAAGCATTTTCGAAAACAATTTTTTAAAGTCTTCTGGTAGCTTAACGGTATAGGTGATCTTTTTCAGATTCCGTTAAAGTACAAAGCTTACAAAGAAGGAAGGCTGCGTTAAGATTTTTTTTAAATTTCCGATTTTAACCTAAGTTTTTAGAAGCCTATTTAAAAAACGAAATAAAAAAGGAGCTTGTTTTACCGTTTGCGCATAAACCGGTGGCCATAGAATTAAAAAAAAAACATTCAATGCTAGTGCTGGTGGTTGTGCTATTGGAAAAAAGTCTAACGGGAACTGGAAAAAACTTCAAAATATTTGTTTTATGAATTTGAAATTTACAAAATAAAAAAAAAGTCAAAAGATCACATTTCTCCCCGTCTATCCCCCAAGCGGTATAAAGTATAATTTTTAAATTAACACCGGGCATAGTCCATCTTCTTACATTTTATACAAAACTATAGCAGACTTCGAATATTCAAAAACTTCGAAGATTTAACTGAAAAACGTGAAAACATTTTTGAAAATTATTTTTAAAGATTTCTAGTTCCTTTACGGTTATTACCTTGTTTAAATTTGGCTGAAGTATGTAATGTTTAAAAGGCAAGCGAACTGCATCAAAAACGTTTCAAAATTGCCGTTTTCGACCCTAACTTTTTAAGCCCATTCAAACAAGCGAAATAAAAGAGAGCATATTTTTACAGTTTTCTCAGAAATCTGAGAAATTTGAGAAAAGTGACAAATGCTAGCACAGGTAGTTGTAAAATTTATCAAAAAGTCTAACGGTAATTAAAAACAATCGAAATTGCTGTTTTATGGGTTTTAAATTATAAAAATCCTAAAAAATGCCAAGAAAGAGTATGTAAAAATAAATAATAAATAGAGTGGCGCAACAGCTCGAGGTGAACCAGGGCCAACTTCTCAACAATGTATGCTGGTGTGTTAATTTCTTTTACATACAAAGCGACCTACAATTTTTTGCCGAATCCGAACGGCACTTTGAGAAGTTTTTCAAGACAAATGATACTCGCGGAGGTGGGGACCGTGAAAAAGAACAAGTCTTTTTTTTCAGGTGACGATGGCAGGATTCGAACCCAGGCCTCCGGCGTAGTAAGCACACACACTAGAAAGAGTATGTGCTTCTCTTTATTTTCGAAACGGTAAAGCTTTTTGTCAGCCTATTTTTAGAGTAACGAAACCCAATATAAGAACGCTAGACAGCACTACGAAAAAAGTATATTACAGACTGTAAAATATATCCAGAAATAATTTTAATAAATTAATACAATGTAACACAAACTGCGCACTATAGATGGCTATAACCTTCAACAAATAAACAGTATGTCTTTATACTTGACGGTCTTTTTTTAAGGAAGATCAATCTACCTCGTGTGAATTATTTTTTTTACTATACCTACTATACTAATAACTAGGACAAATATGTATGTACATCCAGGAGCATTGGATACAAGTAGGACCCGGATCTGCTGCTAGAAAGTCTTTGCCTATACCGTTTGTTTGACTTGAATTTATTCTTCTCGCTCAAGCAAATAAGCGCCACCATTCGTTCAGATAATGAGACAGCGTTGTCGGGGATTTTTATTTTTCGTGTTAGTATAAAAAAAGACTCCATTACCATATTATTTGTATAAAACCCAAAATTGTGCGAAAATCCAACTAGTTTTGATAAAATGCTAAATGCGTTTGTCACATAAGCGATTACGTACTCTTTTCCTTTCCGTTGATGATAAACGTAGAATGGAATGCATTGTATTGTACGATGCTTGCTAAAACTAAGCAAATATTTTAAATGTTTACTTAACGGTGAGCATTTAAGATTGCACAGAGATATTAAGGTTTGACATATTATTTGTTTAAGACTGCGTACCTAGATTTCACAAATATCCGGTATTAGTAGCGTTAAGGCAACTCATTCATTGGTTCAACTGACTTTTTCTTTAACGCCGGAAGTTGGGGATGTTCGATAAGCAAATTGAAACTAATGAAACATGTACCTACTCGAAATCAAGACTGAAGATCCTAACTGTTGGCAAAATCATCCCATCCGTCACAGTTTTTGAGGTGCTGACTGAACGACAAGACTAAAGATTGATTTTCTTTGCAGCCCATTCATAAAGCAGGCGAAGAATTGTTTATTTTACATAAATACACTCGTCGTATTTATTTGTTGTGTCTGGCCCATCTAGTTTCTGTTTTTATTGACGTTCATGAATGAAATTTTATTGCCATTACAATAAATTACATCGTGTGTGTTACACAAGTTTGTAAACATGCAAATCTATTTTTACTTTCAATGTCTTGTTCATCAATAAATTAAACAAATACAAATATTTTGCACAAAATGTTGTCGAAAACAGATTATAAACGTCCCATACTATGGGAAAACATTAATTTTTAAATTGTATAAAATCAAAAAAGAATGTTCTATTCAATATACAGAAGAAACTCGTTTAGACTACGATCTTCGTCATCGTTAAGTAGTGTTGAGCTTTTGATTAAAATGCTTAGCACGTTTGCCTATTGAACCTCATGGGTGCTTTGAGGGTCACATTCAGAAGGTAAAATTTCAAAAGCACGATTAACAGACGACACAGTCAATTGATTCAATTGAATAAACTATATCAGCTGCTAAAAGTTGTTCAGCTAATTGAGTGTGAATTTTTTTTATAGCGCGAAGACCGAAGATGAATAAAAAGTCAAACAAAGCCAAGCCGAACTTTGAATGATGTGAAAAAGCGATGACTTAGGTATGAGACAGTCTGCTTCCGCGTCAAAAGAAGGATTCGTCTTTAAACAATACGGGAAAACAAATAGTTTAGATTAAAAATATTAATGCCATCCCTGGCGCCTTGCAATTAAGTAAACAAACAGCACACAGTTAAACCTGCTTTTTGACCAGCTTTTTGAAACAAAAATAATGTAAAACTAAAGCATGACGACTATTTTTTAATTAACTTAAAAAACCTGTTTTTCTCCTGAAATTTAGCATTTAAACTCTATGTAGGTGGGTAGAGTTATAAAAAAAAATACCTGGAGACACAAAACTATCAACCACAACAATTCTTCTCCAAAAATAGACGTTGGTTAGTTTTTAATTTAGAAACTTTTCACAAAGACGCAAAAATTTACACAGCTGCCTGACTTAGTGTATGCCTAAAATATGGAATAGGGCCAGCAGAAATGTTCTCGTATTCGATGGGCCATGAAAGGTTTAAGATTGAACGGCTAAAACTGTGAATTTCTACAGATTAGGGGATAATATTACATGGATGCTTTTGGAGTCAAAAACGAACTTAAATTTTGTTTTTCAATTTATGCAGAACTTATTTGGTTGACACTTAATTTCATTTCATTTTACTCCCCATCAGAAGAGCATATTTTGAGGATTAGTATTTCATAAAATCTCTAGCTACGACGAAGCTGAATCCTTAACGTTGTGGAATTTGATTACAAAACATTTTATTGTTGAAAATTCATCAAAATTGCTTAAAGAAAATTTGAATGCGGTCGGTACAAACGTAGAAAAAGGTTGGTGGAAAGGAATAGAGGTGGAAGTCCATGCGAACCCAAATGGTGTGTGCCTTTCTGCTGCCATGGCGATTGTGATTGCGTTGAAGTGTGTTGAAACAGAAGGGTGGTTAGATCCAGCCTGTGGAGTTAAAAGACTAGATACGAACTCGTAGCCCTTTACGTGCTCGACAACCTAAACGACTTATGTCCCTACATGTCTTTAGGTTGCTTGGATTATAGCTCTTGCTTGTGCCCGAAATTTGCAGTGAAAATCAAGGAGAAGGTTTCTTGTCTGGTCGCTTAGTGTCCGATTAGCCAATGTCCCGGGATTATCTTCGTGAATCTGATACCTGGGCAAGGTCGGTTTAAAAAGTCTTTTGCTTTGCTTTTACTTTTTGTCTGACACATTTTGTTGGTTAACCTCTTTATAGAAGGCTGGTATCTTGATCCAAATGGGAGAAAATTTGCCCCATAACAACATCTAGTGGATGGACCCTGCCTGACCCATTTGCAAATTTGCTATAGCCTGGAGCTCCAGATCACTCTGACCCAGAAACCTATATAGCCAATCTGACAAGCTCGTTCCGGCAATCCTGTATCGGTTTAGTCTTGAATCATTGGCTTTAAAGCGGCTTGTCTATCTTAAAAAATAGTAGAAGTATGGATAAGTTGTGAGAATTGAACGCACTAGGGCCGTGTTCTCTTCCCTGCTAGATTTTTGTTTTAACTACCTTTCCTTGGGTCCTAAAGTCGAAAGTGCGGCATAGTGCCAAATTGGCCCTATGACACTTTACCTAAGCGACATTACTTTCGAAAGCGTCTTACGTCAAATTTGATGGTTTTGCACAATGTCACGGCACCGGTGAAAGCTCCACTTCTTTGCAAGTTTCTCAGTGTTCGATGTTTTGGATTAAGTCATGGATCAAGTAGGATTACAAGCAGATAGCTAGCGCTAGAATAAAGGGTGAAAGGTACTCTCTTAGGATTGGAGCACACCACGGCAGAAAATAAAGGATTTTTCGCCGCATGCATACTCAGCATACGAACGAAATTTTCCCGAGCGATTCTTGTACACTTTTATGAATATTGTATTTTGCATCGCTGAAAAAATAATCCTTAAGTCGACTGGAAAACGATTAATTATTGCCGCATTTTTTTGCCGTCGTGTGTCCCTGTTGTCAAAAAAATTGAATGCTTTCACTTACTTCAATGACTACAAAGACTTCAAGTGACTTCAAAAAATTGAAAAAATGAATCGAATGCATTCATGAATGCTATGGCGACTTCAAGGTGAATTAACTGAATGCCGAGCAGTCAAAAAGATTTCATTCATTTGACTTAAACTATTTGATTGCTGAAAAAGGTTCTTTCAATTATGATATCAAACTGAAAGCTGTTTTATTTTTTCTAAACTGAAGTCATTATTGAATGACATGGCATGATTTTATTCAAAAATGATTGCATTCTTTTACAGCTCTGGCAGAAGGATACGAGAATAGATGAGAAAAGGAGGTCAATACGGAACATGAAAACTCAGCACAGAAACACAAAAGCTTACCCCTGCAAGTGTAATGCCATTACGCAAGTGTTATGCCATTAGTACAGAAGCAATGAAACCGATCATCTTGGGACAGACGGTCCTTTTCGTTTGTTGCTGGTTATGGTCTGCTCCGTATATTTTCCTTACCGGTACCCACCATATCTGGTGAGCATTTCCTTATCCGCTACCAGGCCAGGTACCCAATTTGGAACCAGAAACCCCAGAAGAGCAACCTCTTTACCTAGAGCAACCTCTCTACGTGCAAATTTCGTTAAAGTAAAAATTTTCGTAGAATAGTTAAATACTTTGAAATTCCTTAATAAAATTCCAAAAATGTGGTTCTTGAGAGGTTAAGTCATTTTGCATGAGAATGGGTTGGCAGGCTGGTGCTTTTGGGCACGCTTCTATGAATGCGAATACTGATTTTGGCACAGCATAAATGTGCACCACATTTAAAATTGCATGAGATTATTGAGACAGAAAAGGTGAAAGAATTTGTTTTCTCATACTCATATTCATTAAAGACTGGCAATTTTTTAGCGCTGTGCCACCAGGCAGCGATGATAAAAACTTAGTTCAAAACACGTTATGTGACAAATGTCAAGTCGTTCTTTGTATACATTAAGATCAAATGTGTCAGTGTAATTTTAATGGGATAAGGGATTCTTGGAAGGACTTATCCGAAGAATTTATTTATTAATTGCTGTTTAATTAATTCTGCAGCTTCAACAATAGTGAGGTTACAAATGTAACTAAGTCGTTCAACGAATTCTAAATGACGCAACATCTAAAGTCAATGCTCAAAGGTTTTTTTCTGTAACAATTAACTTTGTCACGAATCTTTTCGTTTCCACGTGGCTAATGACACATTTCATGGACAAATCCAAATAAGGAATGCACCTTATATAGACTTAAAAGCAGTTATGTACATACTGGTACATGTATTTAACAAATTTTTGTTTTTGTAATTGATTTACTGGGAGAAATAACTTAGAATAAACTGAACGAAACGGCTGCCATCTCTGTCACGTTCTTTGTTATTTTTTTAACAATTTTAAACTCGCGCTTTATGTTGTGTTAATTGATTTGTCATCAGAAAGTAGCCAAATACTAAAGTTGTTATTTCAGTTGGCCGAAAATCACAATTTAATTATCAAGTTCATGGTTAAAGTAATAAAGCAATAGTCAGACAGACTTTATAAGTAAATCGATTTTAAATGATTCTTATCGCTACAGGACAAATTTCTACAGAGTCTTAAACGTCAGCTGTTATCGTATAAGACTTAGATATAAACGTTTCTTAATACTAAGGGATTTTGTCTCAAAAGAAAAGAGAATGAGCTTCGTTTCCCTTAAAATACGAAAAAACAGCACAATAAATTAATGAAAAAATTAAAGTCAAATTTGTGCGATAATTTATTTCTACTTGTCAGCTCAATGATCCATATAAATTGAACTTCGACGCATATTATTGAAAATAGATTCTGAAGTAAGATTAAACATCTGGAAACAAAACGGCTTCAAGGTTAATATGATTCCGATGTGATGAAATTTAAAATGCTCACATGGTGTCTACAGTTGATGCCATCTTAAAAAATGTTGAGACTAAAACATTTCTGTTTCGAAAAGAAAAAGTGGCGGCACATATTTGAATCAATTTCTTACACACAAGCGCCGGAATGCTGGAATAAGTAATCCGAAGCGTTTGAGTCGTTACAAAAATGCCTAATAATCTTGAATTATTGACACATAAAATAACAAAGAAAAACCCCATTCCATAAATATTTGTTTTCCATTATTGCCGACATAAAAGCTTTTAAAACAATTTTTGTATGTGTTTTTTTCTGGTTCTACTTGTAGCAAGTGTTTTTTTAAAGCAGTTAATTATGTATTAAATTTATTATGACAGAACTAAGTAAAAGGCAACAGTAACTGTCACAAAAACGATGTAAACGGCCTGCGTCAGCTAATTTAAATAATTTAGCTTTTGGTCGCTCTGTTAAATTGATGTGAACCAGCGAGTAAGTTGTTACTTTCGGTTCATTTTAAGGCAACCTATCGAGTGTATTAATTAACTCAGCATCGTGTTGCGTCACAGATTATATTGAAAAGATAAAGCCGACAATTTCCAGGCAATGTAGAAGACACACAACATGGGTTAAAACTTGTTTTCATTTGCCAAAAAGCCACTTCGAAGAGGAACTTGCCGGTGAGAAATCTTGTTTTGCGTCTTTTTAAAATAAAGTAAAAGTTACAATTTTGTGGACTGAGGACAAAAACTGTTTAAATGAAGGTTTTTGTTTGACAAGGATAAGGCATACGATTTCCATTAAATGGGACTACATTAGGATTGTTTCTTTTACAAGGCATGTTTGACATTTGAAGGAATGATCTGCAAAATAGAGTCGTTTTAGGTATAAAAAAAATAAATAAAAGCAAAGCGAACTCTTTCTGAGAAGTTCAAATAGAACCCAGAGCCCGCTTAAAACTTCTAATAACCAGATATGCCACCAACTAATTCTAATAATAATAATTAAGAATAATCCTAGGCAGCATTTCCAGCAGCTGCTTAACTTGAAAGCATTTGGTAGGAACCAAACCAATTTCCCGTCCAGGTTAAATCAAATCATCTCAGTTATCTTAAAGCTAGAGAAGAACGAGCAGACAATCTTCTGCCTTCACTTTTCAAAGCTGGTAGCATAATGTTCTGGTAAAGGGACCTTGAACAAGATCATTTTGTCAAATTTTAGATGACAAAAGCATGTCAAGCATGTCAGCAAGCAAGATAGGGTTTCACTTTCTCAAACCAGAGAGAGCGAAAAACAGCAAAAATACCTTAAAGATCGCTTAAGGAATGAGGCAGCAAAAGAACTATAGGGCAAAATATCGATTAAAGTAAGCTCAAGGGGATTTGGGATTTGGATTGGGGATTACTTCGGTAAATGTTAATTTACCAGGAGAAGAAATACCGCCATTAGAGCAAAAGGTTTTCATCCCTATCCCCAATCCTTATCACTAGATTCTAAAATCAATGATATTTTTCTTCATAAATCTGAAAAAAGTTCAGAAGGATTCTTAGTTAAAGGGTAGTCTTAAGATTGCATGTGTCCCTCACCAAGGTAATAGTCGCGGGCACAAGAGACCAAAAAATCGCAGCGCAATTGCCGTGCTCAAAACAATTTTTCTTCATAAATCCGAAAAAAGTTCAGAAGGATTCTTAGTTAAAGGGTAGTCTTAAGAGTGCATGCGCCCCTCACCAAGGTAAAAGTCGCGGGCATAAGAGTCCAAAAAATGGCAGCGCAATTGCCGTGCCCAAAACAATAATGTAGAGCGAGGAATATATTAGTTGTAATGACCCACATTCAAAAATGGCGATCCAACATTCGCAACGTCTCGCATATATCAAGGCCATATCTAGGGTAGTGACTGGCGTGACAAAGTTTCAATCCGTTGTGCAAAACGCTAATGGCTCGCACCACTGCTGATTCTACCCTTGTATGAGTTGGGGTTAAACGCTTTTTTACGAAATTCTGATTTAAAAATTTCGCTGTTCAAAATTCTGCTTTCGAAATTCAACTTTTAAAATGTTGTTTTTTTTTTGCCCTTCCCGTTTCTTTTTTACCTTTGCCCTTGCACAGTATGTCACGATTTACCGATTTATCTAATGCTGTTACTAAGGCATACGTCAGTATCGGTCTTACGATCGGCATGTATAGGCACCAGTAAGCGTTTTGGGGTTGAAGTCTTTATTAGTTTCCAATGGTTTTTTTTTTTGGGAGGGCTGTGGTGAAGTGGTTAGTGTGTCCGTACAAGAGGTGCCAGGTTCAAGTCCGCACGGGACGAAAAAAAAGTTTGACACGCCTCGCATCCGCGAGGGTCTGACAAACCTTTCAAGAGTATACTTTGTCATGAGAGAGACTTTCTATTCGAATCAGCAAATATTTAAAGGTCAATATTTAAAGGTTAATATTAAAAGGTCTTCTCCCTACGTGTTAGAAAAGTTTGGCTTTTGTAGCTTTTCGTAACTCTTCCTTGTATGCTAACCAACAAGGAACTCCAACTCTTTTTCCTATTTAATATATACGACCGCATAGATGCACCAGACCAGATTTAAGTCGTGTTCGTGTGCCACAGACCTTAGGAGATTTAGCTATTTTTCGCTGCAAGAAGTCCAGATGCCTTTTATTAATGCAGGTGTGCATAGTTGGTTTCGAAGCGATGATTTTTTTCTTGTTTAGAGGCTCGGAAAGAGTAATCTATTTTGGTACAGAAGATTTGCCAAGCTACATGCTTGGTTTACCTCAATTATTTATTGTAGGGTTTAAGGGATCGCAATCTGTGCATGTTCGTGTGGCCTTTGTCTTGTTGAACAGCTTCACATGCACATAATAGAATCCAGGATATTAGAACCCCAGATGAATTTGTAAGAGAAAGTTCAGCGGCGGTTGGGATAGGAGTTCACAAAGTTCAAAGCATGGATGCGACTCAGTAGATACCACAGTTCAAAGACTTGAAAAAGGTTGCCATAATTGGGTTTCTTACTGGTCCGTTCGATGTTTCCAAAGTTACACACCCAGTGCCACCGGCAAACTATCCGATGCGAAGAGGACATCAGGAGCCCTTGCTTCCTGCTTTATCTTTTCCTTATAAGTTCACAAAAACGCCTTGTACTGGCATTTGGCTGCAGTAAACAGGACCACCGGTGTCTTCTTGTCGGAAGGCCAGCAGCTTAAGGTGCTTCTGCCCGAGTGCTCTAAAACTTAAGTGACTTAGCCGATTTAAGTGAACGAATAAATTTCTTAATCGATCTGGCTGATGGGCCCGGAAAGAAGCAAAATTATTTTCTTTTGATCTTGTGAAGAATTTAAAGGTGCCACACCCGGCTTTTAGTGTCTTACAATGGGAACCCAACGAAGTCGATTCACAGCGAAAATAATTGGCCGGAAATCGATGATTAACTTTCAACATTATATGGAATCCAAGCACTTAGTCATGATTTTACAACTGCAGACAACCTCGACTCCTCCTTACACCCTTATTGATTTTTTGGATGCAATCACAGGACAGCGCATAGATCCGCAAATGCCTCGTCATCTCCACCAAAATTTGTTTACGCTTCCAAGAGTCAGGTGAGTCAAAAACCCAATCTTTTGTTGATTCCAAGCTTATTTCACAGACCAAGCGACACATCAACACCAGCAACTTCTGGCATTTTCTTCCAATTCCACGAAACAATTAAAAAAATAACATTCCGCGAGGCGGCGAGCGGCTAAAATAGAAATATGTTCGCTATTCAGGTTTCTATCTTCCGACGAATGTGCTAATCCGACCAGCAGCAATTGAATTTGAATGGAAACCGAAAACCATGCGTCGCCAATTTGATGACATCATGTCGCTATCATCAAGTAATCCGAGCACACACACCTGAATGACTATCACCTCGATAGTAAATTGTAACCCTCAACGCCCGGCCCGGCCCCTGGCCATGAAATAGCAATCTGATACAGTTCCACAAGCGGGGGGGGCCTAACAAGCAGATAACTTTTATCGGGACACAAAAAATAACAACAAATTATGCCGCAACTAGAGGGTGTCACCTATTTTTTGTTTTCAATTCCACTCAAACACTTTCGAGGAAATTTTCCCCCACACGACAACTTTACATCGTCGCCGCCGCGAGAGTATTTTTAGCGAAAAAATTTCATTTTGAAAAATTATAAATTGAGAAAAATTGTTTTAATTTTAATGACATCATCACTTTTCGGGCTGACCTTAAAAAAAAAGACGACAAACAGCCGAGAAGAGAAATTTCCAACAATCGAGTTTCACACCAATTTCTTAAAAGGAAAATTAACTTTTACGCACCAGCACCAAGGATACAGGAAAATTAATTTATATGTTGGGGAATTTTGCTGCTGCTCCTGCTGCAGGTGTTTGAAAATCTATTTTTTATCGTTTTATTCGCCCATAAAGGCAGGCAAACAAATACTTTTTATTCGGTATGAGATTCGCGGACACAAACGTCAATCGATTCACTTCACAACAACACAACTAGAACTTCTGCAAAGTTGATGTCTGCGAAGCCGAAGTGAACTTCAAAATATTTGGTTAGCTGTCAGAGAATCTCAAACTGTAGTGACAGTTGTGCTGCGATGTTTTATTTGGAGCGAGAAACAAAAAAAAAGTGTTGCCATAGAGATGTTGTGGTGAAATAGTAGAAAACATTTTTTTTTTTAGGAGTCAACTAATACTATGTCTCCACCGACAATTAAAAGAAGATTAGTGGTAGACGATTAAAAATAAATCCCAAAGTGGCTCCATCGGACAAATATAGGATTAATTTGACACGAAAACTCTGTTTCTGTCATTTTGGCCCTGAAAAGAGAGTGACGATGTCATTTCCGAGGAGGGAAAAACGATTTCCTCAGTAAAAGTCACAATAGATTTACATGTTATCTTTGCACTTAAGGCCGAGTTTTTCAGTATGCATTGGGTTTTATTATTTTTTTTAACATTATCTATTATAATGTTATGATCTACTTTTTTATAAAATTACGGTAAATTTCCTTATAATTGTTTGCCTAAACCTCAAAGAACGAACACCAACAAGTTTTTTAACCTTCGATACTATCCTTTTCTTGGGAGGATACTCTTATGAAAATACGTAATGAATCAAGCTACGCTGCAGCCTGCTGAAGACTGCAGCGTAGCTTGCCGCTTATATTGATCACAATGAGACGCTGAAGCTGAGTAAGTTTGCCATGTTTGTAAATAGGTTTTCATTATACTACAGTAGTCGGAACTCCCATAAGAACACTGTCTGCATGTTTATAATATTTTTGGATGAGGTATGTAAAAATTTTTAAATTCAATACAATAAACGGAAAACGAAAAGAAAATAAAACTTGAGATTTTCATAAAAACACTATTAAGTTTTTATTTGACCGATGTGCGATTTGTTCTATAATCATGACTTTCTGAAACACTTCAGTGGGTATCGCCATATATTGTAAGTCGAAATTTAAAACTAAACTTTTAGTCAAAAATTAAAACTCACGTTTTATGCCCGGTTTCGCAGTGCAAGTTTAAACTCCGTTTAGCGACATTCAAAACAAAAAAGTGTTTTTCAGTGCTGTAAACGAAAGTTTATACGGGAGTTTAATTTAAACGCCCGCGCGCCGTTGATGGTTTAAACTGCCGTTTGAAACGACGTTTGATGAAAACGGGAATGAAGTTTTCTTTAAAAATACTGTGAACGTCACAAGTATCACGTTGCCTTCAGAATTTCAAATTAAATTTGCGTAGAATGTCACATTTGTCTAAACTTTGGATTCAAATATCTCCAAAACTGAATACCTGATCCGAAACCGGCTTGTAGTTTTAACAACATAGTACAATTCTTAATATTTTACTGCCTTTCATGGATTCTTTAAACCAATTTAAACAAAAATAAATATGCGCTGAGATATGACAATTGATGTTTAAAGTGGCCTACAAAACTGAGGAAAAACAATAACCGAAAACACCAACGGTTTAAGCACTGAGTTTAAACTTTCGTGAAAGTTTATATTTTGTTTACCCCTACAATGTAGTTTTCAGCACAACACTCGCTTCGGCAACGACTGAAAGAGATTTTTTAATTCTTCCGTGGTTACCGCGGAGTGGACGTTCGTTTATTTCTTCTTGAGGCTCTTGCGCATAATTGCTACTATCCGATGGAGCACCCAGATACAATTACTAGTCCATTGTACTTCCACGCAGACACCTTACATTAATGTATTTAGTTTACCCTTATTTCAAAGAAAAACGAGAAGGATCTTTAGTGAGGAATAGTTTAGGTGTCCGGCACTCACCACGTCAGCCCCAAAGATCCGCCCACTGATGAAAGGCAAGACAACTACAGAAGAAGTGTTCCGCTGTATCGTCGCCCTCTTCACAGGCAGCGCAGGTGGTCGTTTCGCTCAAGCCTATCACATTCATGTGTCGAGCAAAAGCTTGGTGGCCGGTAAGGACGGCTGCAAAAGTCTGCAATCGATTTTCCTGAGAGATTGAAGGAAAGACGACGACCCTCGCAGATGTCCGGGCGCAGTCGTTTCGTCTGTCTGCACCCATCGCAGGCACGCCAACGAGCCCTGTGCCCACGAGAAACCCCAAGTATCAATGGTAGACCTAACGCAAGTTCGGGTCCTGAGAAAACCTCTTCTGAGCCTAATCTGGCAAGCTCATCAGAGATCTCATTTCCCTGGATACCAGTGTGACCTGGGACCCAAACAAGATTCACTACGTTAAGCCTTCTAACGAATTTCTGAGTACTATCTTGCAATTCCGAGCACTATCTTGGACGAGGTAAGAGGATTGACCAACGCATTTAGAGCGGCTTGACTGTCACTGCAAACGCATATGTTTCTTGCCCTCCACCTGTTGGTCACAATATAGCACATAGCCATTAGGATGGCGGAAATCTCCGCTTGTAAGACAGACGCATATTTACCTAAGGGGTAGTGGAGTCTAATGTTCTAGCTTCCACAAAGACTCCAGAGCCCTGTCTGGTTTTGGAGCCATTCGTGAAAATACGATGGCATTCTTTCCCTGGTTCAGAGTCTGGCCGAAGCCAGTTTATTACCTGAGGAAAGTCGACTTGGTAGATTTGTCGCAAAAGGATTTCTGGGGTCATTGCATCAGGGGTCATGTAAATAAGACAGGGGTCCAAGGACCATTCTCGCACAATTTCTTCAAAATTTCAATGCGTGTGGTACCAAAAACCACCTCTCTTTAAGCGAAAGATGGTTTTCAGCGTGGGAGGGGTTCATCAAAGCATCTAGAGCAGAGCCCGGAGTGCTAGGGAAGGCCCCTGTGCAGCCAAGACAAGGTGTTCTTTGGAGTTTGGAAAAAGGAGCAGTAACACATTTCCGCGAAAGCCTGTTCCACCAAACAACCGATGCGTATGAGAGGAGTGGTCTAACGATGGCCTTATAAAATAAATATAAATAGAGTGGCGCAACAGCTTGAGGTGAACCAGGGCCAACTTCTCAACAATGTATGCTGGTGTGTTAATTTCTTTACATAAGAAATTGTAGGTCCCCTTGTGTGTAACGATGGACGTAAAGATTTTTGAAACTTCTTTCAAGAATTGCTCCCAAATATTAGTCTTTGGATACCGGGATAGTGACACATTTAAGCACTAGTTGAGTTAGACCAGTGACCTTCCTCCTTCTCATAAGGAGAACAACCGAAGTTTTAAGAGGATTCACTGAAAGCCCATTCCTAGTGCACCAATCATCGATCAAGTCCAGGGATCTCTGCGCCTGAGAGCACACAGTCCCTAGGTTTAAGCTGACCGAAAGGACGGCGACATCACCCGCGTAGGCTTGTGTGTAGGTTCCAGGAAGGTTGAGAGCCGATAGCGAAGAGTCTACAACCATGCATCATAGAAGGGGAGACAGAACGCCACCTTGCGGACAGCCCCTGTCTACCCCAGTTATGACCCACTTGCCACACTCTGCCTCGATTATCAGCGTCCTGTGCATTAGCATAGGCCTATCCATTGAACTAACGTTTCATCTACACCGTGTTGTCTGGCTGAGTTGCACATGCTATCAAACGTCGCGTTATCAAAAGCATCCTCAATACCGACGAAAACGCCCAGCACGTACTCCTTCTGGTTAAAAGCATATTCAATTCTATCAACAAGGTTTTGAAGCGCAGTTTCGAAGGATTTTCCGTGCTAATAAGAGTGTTGCATCTCAGAAAGAGGATGCAATCGAAGAGCAAACATGCGCACGCGCAGCTCAACCAGTCTCTCCAAGCTTTTCAGCAGAAAGGAAGATAGACTTATGGGTCTAAAACTTTTGGCTAGGCTATTCTCTGACTTACCAGGTTTTGGTATTAATACGACTTTAACCAGGCGCCGAAGGATAGGAATGTAAGCAAAGGCGAGGATTGCAGTAAATATTTTTTTCAGCATGGGCAACAGCTGATTTAAACTTTGTTTCAGCATAACTGGGTAGATTCCATCTGGACCAGGTGACTTGAAACTGTCAAAAGATGCAACCGCATATTTGATAGCGTCATCAGACACCACTTTAGATGCAATACAATTAGTTAATGCAAGATAAGCCGCATTGTGTTCGCTGGTTTTGCAATGGCTACCGTTGCCGGTACCACTAAAGAGCACGTGGTGATATAATTTCTGATGGAAGTGAGTCTCAAGGAGAAGACTAAAAGTCTCCGCCTAAGTCTCAGTGTTGGTACCATCAGATTAGAGTATTGAAGCGAGCTTGCTTGGTCTGTTCCTCTGAAGAACTTTCACAAGCCTTCTAGTTTCACTTAGAGATTCGATCTCCTCACAAAATCTTTTGTACCCGACCCAGGGAATATGAATTTTAAATTTATTATTTTAAACGGACTTCCCGCGGCGTTTTTTAATTTTCACAATTAAATGTCTCGACGAAATAAATAATAAATTTACAATGTCGAATAACCGTGAAATAATCACCGTAGACCCCTTAGACCTTTTAGAGATATGATCGAGACCGACAGGTGAATTGATTAAGCCATGTCCGTTTGTGTGAAGTTTTTAGGTCTTTAAAATTGAGTTAGGACGCTCAAACTTGGAGTGTAAATTGTTTCTTATTTTGTACAGACAAAGTGTGAAAATTAGATAAATCCGCCAACGGCAACGCCTTCTACTGGCTTTAATGTAAGACAACGTCTATTTCAAATTTTCTTTCAAAGTGCCTTTTGGTCTAAGTTAGACAAGGCGTAGGAACTCAAATTTCGGTATAGAGCAATAATGGCCCAAAATCTTTAAGAAGGTAAAAATTGGACCGTTCATTGGCCCGGGGCGTGGCCTATAAAAATAATATATGAATTCGGGGCAAAAAACTTTAAGAGTTGGTGCTACACTGTATATAGGGTCGGTTATATAGAAGTTTGTTACATACGAACTCTTGCACTTATTCACTTGTTCGACTCTCGAATAAGTCTCTTAAAATCCTTTTGTTTCGATCGATATAGATTCCAGTCTTCTACTAAATTGGTTTTTAAGGAGCGATTCAGGAGCTTCCTTTGCGAATACGCTGCAGTGGATTGAGCTCCTTTTATCCACTGGAGCTCGATCATCAAATATCATAAATTCAAGGGTGGAGAAGTTAAGAACGTCAGTTGAGCGATCTTTTCATGTCAACATCCATAGGACTAGGACGTTTTAAGCAAGCGTGTTTTTTTTTGCCCCGCCCAAATTTGTCAAATTCTGCGCGACATTCAGAAAACCATTCGTGATACCTAAATTCTTTCGGCGTCGTTAAGTGGATTGACTGGATTCATGCATTGCCTTATAGTTAGCCAATAATTACCCAAAAAACTCTGCAGCGGACTTGACATTTCATAACACAACAAGCCAAGCTCTCTTCAGCCAAGTGCTCAATTCATCCGCCGAAATTGCCATGAAAACCGATGAAGATAAAATTATTGCGCCTACGAAAAGTCGATTCGCCAATCTTTTGAAGTGTGATTTTAAAACTTCAAAACGCTTCAACTTCAAAACTTCGAAAATTATGTACTCTCGAATTGCTTTGGAATTTTGCATGGAAGTTATACAATTACTTATCCAGATTCTATGACAATGGCAAATGCAGAACATAGTTAGCGGCTTCGTTGTTCAAAGCAACTCCTTTAACAACGAAGCCGCAAACTATGTCAGATGAGGCGAATGCGAAAGCAACCTCAGATCTAGAATTAATCGTGGTCAAAATCAGTTATATCAGGTATGTTTTTCCAGTTTCATCGGGCGCATCAAGAAATAAAATCTCTCGATTCCTTATTCGACCAGTAAGCAACAAATGACACAGTCGATGTGCAGCGTAATTTGTTTTCGAACCAATTTCCCTGGAAATTTTACTCCATAGGCGAATGGGAAAAATCAGATATACCTGGTGGATAAAAAAGAAGTAACACTGTCAAAAGTGAAAAAGTTTGGCTGAAAGGCTTCACATCTTGATGAAATAAGAACCCCAATTTCAAAATAAAATAGGGCTGCAATATTTCGAAATATAAGGGAATGTACTTTCATGGAAATCATGAAAAACTGATGAGAAATTCGGAACATTTCTAAGAGCTAACCTTGCTGCCCTGTCTCTTGTCGATTCGAAAATACTGAAAATAAAATGATGTGTTCTCGAGTAGATAAGTGCACATAGGGCCGATATTTAACTTTATATAACATATGTAAGTCTAATTTAAGGTGTGCGGGAGAAACTTTTAGGGTGGCGCTACAGTCCGGGTTGGACCTGGGCCTCAGCCAACAAGCTTCGCCAGCCAGCTCTGTTTCTAGCTAGCCGTCTCCAGTTTCGCACGCGAAGTTGGCTGAGGTCCCCTTCCACTTGCGTGCGCCACCTGAGTCTCGGTGCTCCTCTACCGCGCCGTCCCTGCGGTGTGGATTCGAAGATCTTCCGGGCCGGGGCGTTGGTGTCCATCCGCTCTAGATGACCCAGCCATCGTAGACGTTGTGTTTTGACTCTTTTGGCTAGGTCGGTATCGCTGTATAGCCCGTACAGTTCGATGTTATATCTCCTCCTTCACTCTCCGTCTATGCAGACGGGACCGTAAATCGTCTGAAGAATTTTCCTCTCGAAGGTGTTGGTCAAAGGATAGACATGTGCACTCAAGAGGATACAAGCATCCACAGGTTTTCTAAACCCACCTCTGTCTATCAAATCCTACTCTCACCTCCCCGTGGTGAACACCGGGTGCCTAGTACCTCAACTGGAGATTGGGTTCCAACCCCTTTGGAAGGTTGTTGGGGGTAGCAGACGAGAGAGGGGGGAGGAGTGTTCCCACTAAGGCACTTCTCCTTGCATCCGGACGGCAGCGGAGGAATTCCCCAGATGGAATCAACGGTGGCGTCCATAGTTCCAGTTAGGCCGAACTACTTAGTGAACACCTTATATGGGCTACTACGACGTATTCGGAGCGGGCTATCCGGCTCTCCGTCCTTAGAGCTAAGCAAAGGATCTGGTCCTCCAGGTTGGAGGTCGTGCCGTCGGGGTGACTTCCCGGCCACGTAAAGAAACACCAGTCACGAAGCAGAAACAAGCTGCGGGAGAAACACTTTTTTCAAATCGAACACGGAAAGTAGCATCAGTAAATAATGTCCTTTACTGTTGGCGTAGTGCTTTGGCAATGGTGTGTTTTTTCCTCATTTTTATAATACAACAACATGGCGAGAAACGTATCCGATTCGAGGACGTGTAGAAGTAGAATGTACTAACTAACTATTTGAGTAGAATTAATCACTTTATCAAAGGAGACACAATTCGCTCGTTGTGATTTTCTCTAACTTAATGCTTCACAAAGATGATATGGTTCCGTGCCATTTCCGTAAAAAAAATGGTTTAGTTGGGACCTAAACCTATTTTTAGAACCATACCCAAGTTTTATTTCAAAATACATTCCATTTGCATTGCACAAAACCAACAGATGTTGCATTCGAAAACGTGGCCATTTCCTGTTTCTACTTATGTATTTGTATTTTTTGTATTCCTGTAAACAAAAGTGTTCGAAACATTGTCCAGACACAAACATTTGGGGTTCGAAAGTTTTTTGGAAATGCCTCATTGGACAATACTTTACTGTTTCTATTTAGCATTGGCGGTTTTGTCTGTCTGGCACATGGCCAGTTTTTTGCATTGAATCGGTTCCACTAGCAAAACAAACTACAGCGAAATTTATTTTCTCTTGACTATTACGACTATTCTGACTCGTAATTAGAACAAACTCTTCCTTGCTTCCAAGGAAATTGACTCATTGGAGAAGTGTGATAAAATGAAAACTCTCAAAGACAACAAAGGCACTGCAGCCTCATTAAAATTGAAGATGATTCAAATCTATAATTAGCCCACTAGTGAGAGACGAATTATCTCCCAGCATTATACTCACTTTCACTTGGTTGATCTTTCCAAAATTATTCACTCGAGAGGCATTGAACTTGAACCAAGAAAAAATTTATAATAATACTTAGCCATTCGTGGCGGGGGTGGTTTTTTGGTTATTTATGTTCACTATGTGTGTAGTATAACAAGGCGCACCTGAGGCATACTTCATATAAGGTATGGGACGTTTTTTACCCCAACTCCTTATACTTGACTCATCAACGGACTGATGAACTCTGACGAAATGGGCTTAAGGTGGAATTCCGGGGGCAAACAGAAATGAACTTTCAACACACAAAAATTTATTTTCTTGTTAGAATTTTTTTACTCACCCAAAACATGTTCTCGTTTTCGGGCACCTTAATGGTGTGGAAGGGTATTTCTGGTATTCCAACTGATGGCTCCTCCGCCTGTGATGGTACGGGAATATCTGTTTCTTCATCGCCCTTCAAGGTTGGATACAAATTCGAAGCCGGCTGACGACGATCCAATTCACCAAACGAATTGACACCATCTAAAAGGTAAGAATATAAATTTAAACCACGCTCCAGCCGCCAGGGGGCGCACTCGGATGTAGTCTAAATACCTGGAAGAGACGGAATAGAAGGATATAAACTGGCATAGCCAGAGCTTTTGGAGTTTTGCGATACACTGTCGTATGGCATTGGCATTCCAGGGAATGCAGAGCCACCTGGATAGGGAAGGGATGGCACTGCTGGAGCACCAGGATAGGGAGCGTTGCCATAGGGTGTTGGCATTCCTATGGACGTGGGATAGGGTGCTGATCCTGGATATGGCGTTGAGCTGGGATATGGTGTCGACGACGGATATGGTGATGTTGGATACGGAGATGTTCCGGAGGCTGGCGGTGCGGTTGGCACATAAGATAAGCTGGCTGCCGCTGCTGCCGTTGGGTATGGTAGAGCTGGATACAATCCTGTTGGTTTCTTTTCGCGTTCGCCATCGGAGTAGCCCAATGCGGCCAAATTTACGAGACCGATACCGTTGGCACCGTAGTTTTTAGGATAATAATTATTGTTACCGAACATTTTGACTAGGGCGCGGTTTTAGCACTTTATGGATTAATTGACTTTTTGGCTATGAGAAATTCTACAGGGGCAAAGAAAACACTTATTTTAGAGATTTTATGGGGATATGGGTTAAATAGAGTGCAATTATTTGACTTGTTATTTTCGGATCTTGTGATATTGAAATAAAAGCGTAAAAAAGTTTCCTGGCGGGATTAGGTGTACTGCAAATCACTTTTTGAGATAAGATATTCAAGAGATTTCTTTCTGGTTTGTCTGAAAATGGTCCTCTCTCCGTCATAACATTCGACTGAAAGGACGGTAACATCCTTTAGCATAAGAAGTCAATTTCAGGCATATGCATAGTCCGGGAGGACTTCTTTGTGTCTGATCTTCTACATGATCATTCTCTTTCACAGACACAAAATTTTGAACATGATTTGTCGATGAGGAAACCCAAGAAGCAAAATACTGTCGTTCCCTGTGTGCCAGCGCCGTTTTCCAAGTGGGAAGTCTATACTGGTCTATACTTGGCTTTTATTTATGATGGACGAGGCCATAAATAGAAGCTTTTTTCTATCTGATACTGAAGGTTCTAGTTTTGGCTTAAGCATTACAGGCGCTTTAAACAATTCTGATAGTTGTGAATATAAGATGGCGAAGTATACATGTGCGCTTGTCCTAGGCAGACGTGGACAAGAGCTTGCGAATTATATTGCGTTATGATGCCTGTTTAAAGTGGAGGAGGAGATTTTTATTCAGTGGGCGTAACTTTTTTTTGGAAGTACAGGAATAGGTAAGATTTGGTAAGCCTTAATTACGAGCCTCAAGTACAGCGTCATTGCCAAAGTCTGTACACTGGACTCACTTGAGACGTATATAGGGCTTGAAGAGCGAATGGATACAAATGCCCAAATTTGCACTTCGGAACAGGTTGTTAAAGGATATCGCAACTGAGGACGGCTTTCCTTCAGGTGGAGCATAATAAAGCTTGGCTTGCAGAAGAAGAATAAAGTGTTGTTCTTCTAAACTAGAAAATCTACCGCATAAGCTTCTGCACAAGTCTATGTGCCCCATTTAATCAGCAAATGGAAAACAGCATTATATTAAGCCTTGAAAAGTGGTTCTTGCTTTTGGTCAGTCACCGTGTCGACCCAAAGTCCACTGTCAGTTCTTTTCGAGGGAATCAAAGTTTCATTGATAAATCGACGGCTAAATCGACAATCGTTAAATTGTTTTCAAAATAAGTCGTGTACTTGAAAATTGAAGTCTTATCTACTTGAAGTCTCAAAAGAATTTTTCTTTTGAACCCCAAATCCCAACTCGGCACCGGCTTAGTTCATTCTTAAGTCAACTTTGAGCATAATGTTCGTAAGTGAAACGTCGTTTAGCATTTTTATTCATCGCTTCTTTAACCTCAATTTTGCACAGGTAAACGTCTCAGTTGTTCAAACGTTAAGTGGAATGGTTCAATAAATGGTTCTCAATTCATTAAATTCTGACCTTAATAGCGTGTAAGTCCGAAGAGTTGTATACAGAGTTAGGTTAGGTTTGATTGTTACGCTACAGTCACGGCTCACTTAGACCAACAGATAGGGTCATTGTGTCTATTTGGGTATCTTTTGAACACCTTGGGTATATCTTTTGAACACCTTTAAGAGAATTCTCTGTCAGAAGCTTAAAAAGCCCTTCTCTTGGCATCATCTCGATTTGTATACAAATCTAAGTAGGTTTTTCAGCAATGCTTTGATCACATCACCCAGCTCATCGAAGAAGTAGGTTGGGCTTGATTGAAGTCAAGTGGCTGTCGGGGTTAGGAAACTGACACTTTTAGACATTTAAAGGTCCATTGTGGACTTATCATTAGTTGGGTCTATACTAGACTCGTTGAAGTGTTTCGAGCAACTAATAAAGCGTAAAAGATTACGGTTAATAGTGATTAGGTCGCTAAAATAGTTGTAGAAGAAAGATCCAATGTGAAGATTTCATTTCTGAGAGGCAGAGAACCGTGTGGAGTAGGCGAAGTGTGGGCTCCTTCTTCTCCTTATCTATCCAGCACCTGCAAAATTCATTAGAATAAACGCCCAGCCTTTTTGCATGTTTCCCTATCAAACTAGTGTGTGATTTATTAAGGGCAATCAAAATCTAAGAGCCTTTAAGATCCAGCCAAAGTTGTTTCGCCGCCAGACAATATTGTCACCTGTCCATCTACGGCTTCTTCTGTCATGTATTGCATCCAGTTTTGGTATGAGTTTGACGTGAAAATTGGTATACCTAAGGAGCCTTTCTAGGCAAGCTTCTATCGGAGAAAAAACTACCTTCGCCTACTGCAGTTTCGGGTCGGCAATTTCTATAGAGAGCGACGATCAGACTCAGTTGATCCAACTTTCCTGAAGCTTTGGCAATAATAATCTTTATGCATAACGATTGCATGCATGCTGCAGTATGACATTAAGCAAATGATCTCTTTTTCTTTACAGCAGATCTTTACAGATTTCTTTTTCTTATTCACAAAAAATACCTGTGCCTATCCTGACGACAACTTTAGAGGCGTCAGTTTAGATGCCGATGATGTCATTTCTTGAAACTGTTTTACTATCCTATTAATTTTTTTCCAGTATTCTGATATCAAATCTCTTGCGGAAAGCAAATGTCAAAGGTAGGTAGTCCATGACTGGGGTATGGTTACTTATCTATGAAAGCGCACCACTAAGCCTACAGAGACGGGTGTCCATAAAGTCGAGAAGTCCGGACTACCACGGATAGCTCGATGGTCCAGCACATAATATCCAAGCTGCCGTTTGGACTTCGGCGTATCTATTATACAAGCAAAACGGAGATCTATAATTCTCTTTTTTTTTCTACGCAGACTGCAGGATACAGTTTCCTTATCAGTTTGATTTTAGGCTTAACTCCAGGGCTATCTGTACCGGTCATAAAACAGTATTAGAAGAAAAAATAAATGTTCTAATGTTTTCACTAGGCATTTAAGACATAAACTTTAAACTTGTCAATTTGAGATCCGTCATACGCAGGCTATTTCCGCTTCTTTTTCAAACCCAAAACCATGTTTCCACCGAGCAATAATCCGCAATTAATATAAATCTTCTTTAAATCCTCTTCAAATTACGCGAATTACCATACAAAATTAAAGTCCCCTAAGTAATATGATACCATGTAAATCTTCATTAAATACTCTACAAAAAGCGTGATTGACCGACCATACAAATTTAAATCCTCTCGGCGAGCGATTCGAACCCCTCATAAATCGCATCCACCCTTTTCGAATGGCTTTTCAACAGTATAAGTGCCTGTTTTCATTTGGTTGACCCTAACCTAACCCAAATTTTGTTTCTCAAAATAAAACGGAGCTTGAACGGTGGCCACCACACTCGCTTCCCCTCACCATAGTAATTCTGACACATCAGGTTAGGATCAACCAAATGAAAACAGGCTATGAATCGTCAGAATTACGATTTCTGTTGGCACGTTCACAAAAAAAATCTTTCTTCGCTACTGGAGAATAGCATCGCCACTCTCTTTTGGGAGCCAAAATGACAGAAAAAGAGTGCTCATGTCAAATTTATCGTATAAATATCTGGTGGAAAACCATTTTGGGATTTATTATAAATCGTCTCGAGCTAATCCTCGGATTATTGCCGGTAGAAACAAGTTATAAAAATGAAAAAGCCAGAAAGCGTGTAAAAAGCGTGAATAGAATAATAAGTAGATTTTTCGATTTAAATTTTTAAGGTAGATTTCGAGATTTGTTAAGGATAGCCATAATTTAATCGGGAATAAATACAATTTCTCCACACAAAATATATACTAATCAGCGATCAATATAGGTCTTCAAGAGATTCCCTACAAATCTCGAGATTTACCATAGAACTTTAAAGTTTCTTGGCAAGTTATTAAAAATAAATTTTCTCAGAAATCTAATAAACTCGTTTGAAGGCAAAAAATAATAAGAAAAGGAGTGCTCGTGTTTGCCCGGTGTTGACACCTCAGGATTTTTTTCTAATCATCTCCCTTTAATCGCAGTTTCATGGCCGGTGGAGTCATAACTAGTTAGGAGACATTAAAGTGCAAAGGCTATGTCACAAAGCTGCGTTGTCCCGTTAAGTTCCATTCATTTTACAACCGCGTTGAAAATATACCATTTGAAATACGATTGAAAAACATAGAAAATGCCAAAAAATCAACAGGAACACTAACCGCTGCAAAGATTCATCGTGTTGAGTGTTTTTGCTTTCTCAAAACTTTCTTACGTAAAAAAACGTAACAACGAATGGCGGAAGCAACGTTGTGTTAGCTCCCATTGAATTTAAGTTGTCAGATCAACGTTGTCGCAACGCAGTTTTGTGACACAGCCTTAATGATCTTATTGCTTAGTGTCCAGTGGAAACAATCCGGGAAAATTTTGAGTCTTTTTTCACCAATCCAGTAAAAATGTAGCATTAGTGTCCAGTAAATATATTGGACAACCGATAAGCCAGAACTTTACGAATGCGGACCAGAGTTTCCTTGTTTATTTTCTCTCCTGCAATTAATTTGACCTTCATATTTTGAAACCATTTTAAAAAGGACTTGGACACAATAGCCACATCAACCATAATTTGGAGAGAATTAAAAAGAACTACATTCATTTGAAAAAAAAACACCTTAATACATTACATATGCCTGCTTATGAGAATTTGCAATGGCAATACTGTCTCTCAAACTGTCAAATGTAAACAAAAATAACGTAGAAAAGCGGTGGGGTTGCTTCTTGGTAATTTTATTCCGACAAAAACTCCAGTTATGGCAGCCACAAGCCTGCAAAAAACGATTTATAAATAAAAATCCCCTTAATCATAATGTGATTATGTAATTTCTCCGTAATCGCAATGAATGCGAATCGATGAAGATCTGATCAAAAGGGAAATAAATTGCATCTGCAGTATTATGTTTTGCAGCAACTAAAAACTCGTTAGCGGGCCAAACTGTTGCATGCATAAAAATCGTATTGTGCGGCTCCTGCAAGGCGCATGAATACAAAATCTGGTCATAAAAACGCCAGACCGTAGCTGGGTAGTCACATAGGCTTTATTTGCGCTTCATTGACCGACACCGAATGGCCTTGACAACTACCAGCCAAGTCGAAACCATAAAATGACAAATCCATAAAGCAATTTGCGAAACGCGTCGGCAATTAATTTATCACTGTTATCACTACACTAGTCAAGACTCATTTAAAGCCCCATAATTGATTTTTCACTAAACACCGCATTTATTTAACAGCAGTCATCCGAAAATCCCAAACCAAATGAATTACAATTCCAAGAATCCCAAAACAAGAAACACTTTTTGGCGATGCGAACACCTTGAATTTCCGCGATGAATCACAACGTCACCGGACGATTAATAAACAAAACACTTTTTATACGAAACACACTCGTATTTCAATTCAAGGGGAAGGGGAACACTTTTATCACTTCACCGTCGCCCAACACGAGCTGTTTGCACTTTACCTTGGCCGGCGTAGGTGTCGGAGATATTCACAAAATATCGCACGAAAATTGGACGATCAAAAGAACCGATAACTGTTTGCACAATCTAATCAACCGATGAATAACAACAATAAAGACAGAAATTATCGATAAAATATTCTCGACGCAACCAAATTAAACGAAAAATCAGCGACGACGATGAAAGTCTGCGGAGAACTGAAATTTTGTTTGGGGGAAAACTTTGAGAATGCCTCCGTCGATGACAGCTAAACATATGACTACAGTCGACTACAAAATCAGGAAGATAACAGTTTGAGAAAATATAATGATGGCTGCCAACAAATATACAACTTGACACGGGAACATCATCGCCTCTTTAGCTCAGTGGCAGAGCACTGGTCTTGTAAACCAGGGGTCGTGAGTTCAATCCTCACAGGAGGCAATTTGAAACGCCAAGTTTCTTTTTTTTTAATTTTGAAATGTTTGTTTTTGATTGGAGATGTTTTCCTGGAGGCATGCGTGAGCTTCTGTCATAAAATGCTCAAGTGGGTATGATGTGGAGGTAAAGGTGGACCGCCTAAAGTTGTTTGATTAGAAAGCCTTCTGGGAACTGGCCCTCAATAGCCTCACCAATAAGTGGCAGATAGTAGACCGCTCACCATATTTGTTGGGTACCGTACCGGAATGGATAATTTTTTATATGCGGGGCGGGCCCTAGCCACACAGTACTTAAACGAAAAATGAGTCTGTTGAGTTTCTAGCAGAAAGCAAGAAAGCAAGGCTCATAGGACCTGCCATGTGAAACATCCTGTTTTTTTTTTTGCTCCCCAAAATATCAAGATGAAATGGGCAATCTTCAATTGGAAGCCAATTTTTGTTATTCAATTCTTTGCTGTGGTTATGCGGCGGGAACTTCGCAAGTACAGCGGTGGCGAATATTGTAAATTTCGCAGGGTGTCCGGCTGGGACAAGTTTCTCTTCAAAGCTCAGGATACTTCAACTGACTAAGTATCATAGTTAAATTAAAATCTTTATTCCGTACAGGTTGTCTTCATGTGGTGACGCTAAGGGCCCTCGTAGGCTTATACGAGCTGGTGGCTTTTGCTGCTAGCAACTCTACCTAACCTAACCTAGGCGAATCGTTAGATACCCCATCCCAATTGCAATTGACCACTGTCAAGCTCTGAATTGCGTCACAAATTTTGGTTGTTAAATTTCAATTTCTATTAAATTTTATTGTATTTAAAATTTCTCAGTTAACCCTTTCGACCCGAAAATGCCGCGCTTGAAATTTAGAATCGTCGTTGAGCATATAATATAATAAAAAAAAAAGAAAATTTTTCTCCGTGAGTTTTTTTTTGCCACCAGGGGCGCTGTAATCTCTTGGGACATATAGTCCCATCCGTTATGTAGTTTCTTTCAAATTGGGATCTATTGTCCCAATCGGACCTTACAGTAAGGTAAACATAATTCGCATATTTTATAAAACTTTATTTAATAATTATTGCCTTACATGGTGAAGCATGGTGAAGCAGCTGAAGCATAATGGAACTTCACAGGCCTTGCAAGTAAAAAGTGTTCGCTTATCATTTTTTGCTCCTTTTTTGTCTTTGAAGCATTTGACACATCGCCTACGCTGCTTTCCTTCTATGGGCATATGATCGCCTAAGACTCCATAATGAATTGTGCTTCTTTTCTGGTACCGGCTACTTTTTTTCTTCTTTGGTGCTTTGGTTTTTTGCAGTCGATCAGCTACCATTTGTTCAGTGAGCGTAGAAACAAATTCAATGCATGGAAGCTTAGGCAAATGCTGCGTTTCTTTGAAGATAATCCAAGCGTTGACACACGTCGATTGGAAAAGTTTATAAAAAACTTTTTTCCACCACTTTCCTCCGATTTATGTCGTAAAGCTGCGCCATTTGATCAGACAGATCAACCCCGCCCATATATTTATTATAAGATATTATTGATTCAGAGCAGCTCAAATCAATTTTTTCGCCGTTTTTTTTGCTTGCGACGAATTGTTCCCGATTCTGCTCCGTGACAATTGCTCATTATGGTAACCAGTTTTGTGTCTTGCCAAAAAGCACATGAGGTTCCAAACTGGTTCTTGTAAATAAAACTTTCCCCTCTTTGCAGCTTAGATGGACGAGATGGGACCTGCTTCCTATTGGATATTATAGTACCAACAGCAGGGAATGGTAAAGTGTTAAAAAGATTCACTGAAGAAAAGAAGCGATTAAAGCAAAGACATACATTTGATCGTTTTATGGTTTTGGCCAAATTTAAAACGACACGTTCTCCCAATGTTCCATCAAGCACTTGTGATTCTCTCTCACAATAAATGTAAAAATCATAAATGTATCCCGACACCGAATCCGACCTTTCCCATATCTTTATGCCTCTCTTTATGGGTTTCAGTGGAAGATATTGTTTTAGGCTGGATCTCCCCTTGAACTTTACCATGGACTCATCCAGGGCCTGGAAAGGACTATCTTCTCGGCTTTCATTGAATGTTTTTTTGAGGCAACTGACAATTTCTTCCATATAATAGGTCTTGGAGCATGTGGTTGGCTTACTAGGATCATTGAAGTATAGCTTGGAGTGTAAAAGAAGGAATCGTTCACGGGATATACTATTTCTCACAAGGCTGTTTCCAACAGATTTTTTCTTGGACCAATACATCGACATTTTCGGCAGCCGATTATAAGACGTCAGAAGCATAATGCCCAATACGACGAGAATTTCGTGTAGGTCTCTTTCCGGGATACTTTTAACTTTTTTTTTGAACTTCACTCCTCAGAGCTTTTCAGGATGGCGATTCTCATATTTGTACATTGGCCGATCCATATGAGGAGACTGCGTGGAAATAATTTGAGAAATGTGTCCAATTCGGTGGATCCCCTATTTACATTGCAAAGCACCGACGGAACGAATTCTTGTGGAATTTCCATTCTTGGAAGACCTGTGCTGTCGACCGACCAAATGCTTTCTGTTGCTGCTTCTATTGCCGTTTGCATAGCTGTATCTTCACTTATAGGTTCGTTGCTTGCAGGCTGTTCTGGTTCTTCATCGTGTTCTTCGTTGACATTCACTCTTCTTCGTTATCAGTTTCGGAACTTCCAACATCCATCTCCTCTTCTGTTGTGTTTGAATTTGACTCAGAATCGGACTCTTATTCTTCGTATTCTGAGCCAGAGTCTTCGAACGGCTCTGGTTCTGAGTCTTCTGAAGTTGCACATAGCTCTTTTTCAATTTGAGCCGGTTTCAAGCCACGCCTGAAGTTCATTTGCCTGCGTAAAAAAAACTCCTGTAAGCAAAATAGATCTTCTTGGGTACTGCTGGGACATATAAACCCAAGCTATAGCACTACTGGGATATATAGTCCCAAAGGGTTAAAACATGCAAAAAGAGCAACAAATATATGTTTTTTCTCACAGTTTACACTTTAGTTAAAACACTAATCACTATAAACTTTAAAAAATATGTAAATCAGAATCCTTACCCATTATTTTTCACCAAAAACTGATTATTTCTACTCCGCTTACAAAGACACGTGCACTTCACTTAGCTTTTGACGAAAAATGGCGCGTTATGATGCAATACGTATGACGCAATTTCAGAGTTCAAACTGTAAAAAACGAAAAAGGTTCAACTCCACGCGATTTGCTTTGTAAATTATCCCAGTAGTATTTTTTAAACATTTTTGGGATGTATTGTCCCAATCGGGCCGAAAGGGTTAAGAATCTTCTCCCTAAAAAAGGGCCGTGGCATCGACCCCTTTGCAATAACATCGTTTTTTTTGTTTAAATTTTTATCAGAAGTGGTAAAGTAAATACATGTGTTGAATGCATTTTCATATTAAAAATTAGAACATAAATTAAATATGACAACGCCCACATGGGGGCGGTTTTTGCCTTTTTTTTGAAATGTCAATTACAATACACTTCAGCGAGAATAATGCCTTCAGCCCAATGAATCCGTTGCGTCCGTCACGTTGAAGTACGCAACTGACAATGAGTTAAATATACACGTTCTTGGGGGAAGCGGCTAGTAGAAGAACTTCGTGACGTACGTCGCTTCCCAAAAGAACGTGTGTATTTCACTGAGTTGTCAGTTTTGTACTTCGACGTAACGGATGAAACGGAAAGCCTTCATTGGACTGAAGGCTTAACGCATACCAAATTTCAGCTTCCTACGACAACTATGTTTTTTCATGCCACGTAATGAATGGGCGTGTTAGTGGGCGGATTTCAAAACATTTTTTACACTTGTACTGCTTCGGAACCTAGAAAGAACAGATATCAAATTTCAACTTCCTAGCTCAAAATTTAAGGTCTATAAACTACCGACAGACGGACGGACGGACGGACTGACGGACATGGCTGATTTGGCCAACAATTCGGTCTCAATCACATGTCCTTAATGTCTTGGGCCTTACGGTTATTATTTCTCTATGTTACAAACTATCAAGCAAACTTAGTATACCTCCTATACTATGGGATAGCGTATAAATAAAATCTAAAATAGGGTCAATTTAAGTAAGAAAAGGTGCAGTTTTTTGCAGCATTCACTTGTAGAAAAAAAAATTATAAAAAAAAGATTTCGTAAATTAAAAAAATCGTGCTTTGATGCGAAATCGAAATCTGTCCAAGGAGCTAACAGCTGGGATGTTGTTACACACCAATGTTGGAATGGCGAAAAACGCAGAATCTTTTATGCTCTTTACGGACAACTAGAAATTTTTCCTGTTTTTGGGACATTGCTGGAGTTTTTGTCTAAATTTCTGGTAATATTGGAATTTGGCACTATGAATTTATTCATTTCTGGCTTGCTTATATTGATTTCGACTTATATTAGTTGGGTTGGCCTTAAAAAACCGAAGGCTCGCTTCCCTTGACTTAATGTCTCCTGTACAGCTCAATTTCTTGAAGAAGTTTCCAATCCGATCCAATTCACTTTTTCGTACAAATTAACGCTTAGCTTAGAGCTCAGAAAAACTCTATAGAATATTAGAGTCTTACCCTAAAGGCAGAATCTTTCGTGCAAGGTACGAAGATAACGAGACTAAGTCAATGCATATGTATGTAAACTTTACTTATAAAAAGATGAAAAACAAACCTTTATTCATTAATTCACTATAAATCTCGTACTGGGAATGACTCTGGACACGCGATTACTATAGAAACTTGAACAAATTGTTAAGGAAACTTAGTCGTAGTCTGACGGAAATGGGAGGTTTTTTGTGAGTAAGAATCTCACACTACTATGAGCAGGTGACTATGAGCGTATGACAGTTTTTTCTACAAACGAAAAAAAATTCTTCTTTTTAATTCTGTTCGCTTCCCATTCCTATTGTATTTACCAAGGATATCTTTTTGTTTTCCATACCCCCTGAAAAATTAGCTAGTTTTTTTTTTTGGTTTTATTCTAAATAAGTTTAATTTTTTTTTAAGCAGCCATAACCAGCCAATATAATTTAAAATCAATATTGGCATGGAAATATCCGAAAATAACATTATTTTTATATTGCAAAATTTAATTATTTTGTAAAATCGAACCCTTAAAATAGGCGTTGACAAAAACCTTATAAATGTAGAAAATCTGAAATAGATTCTGGTAGTTGTGTTCTAATTTTATTTTGTCCTTTATTTGAAAGTCGAAATCAATGTTTCTTTAGCAAATTAGGGTTTTTTCTTATATTTTTTTTTGGAGCAAAAATATAGAAATTAATGCATTTGAAGAATTACAGTTTGAATCGATGGCACGCCCACTAGGGGAGGTCTAACAACTTTATTTTTCTTTTGCATGTCTAACAATAATTATAAGAAGTTGCTAAATGATAAATTTCAGTCTTTTACGACGTTTTATGGTTTCGAAAGCATTGAAGGTAGTGCAACATTTAAACCGATTGTGGGCGGATTTGAAAAATTTTGACACTTGTATTGCTTAGGATGTCAGGAAGGCTAAGTACAAAATTTCAGAATTCGGCTTAGATCACATTTATTTAAAGTCTTGAGGGTCTGTAACTTATTTGCCTATGTGCTGTATTAAAATTAATATTCTCCGTTCCTGTAGAATAAGGTCCGAGAAAAAGAAGTTAGACTTGCTCTCCTGCTTGGATTTTATCTGGCCCTTTTCTCTTACAGAAAATTTATATCACAAAGTAATACAATACGGTTTCCTAAGAAGCTAGCTATTTTGGCGAATTATAGCCAGTTAAGGCGTACCCTTTCTACGAACGCATTCCCTTACCTGGCCCAAGACAAATCAATATACTCGTCGTTGATTAACCCGGCGGCGCTGTTTAAAGGGTGGTTAAATTTTAAGGGCCGATGTTGATTTTGAATAAAACACAAATTATTTAGGAAATAATTGTCATTTCTTTTTATTATGATAATATTGGTATGGTTCAATCATGTATAGCAAAATATCGGCCAAATGGCCGCCGTGACCTCGGCGACACACGTCCATCCGATGGTCCAAATTTTTCAGCGATGACGCTGAAGCATAATTGAGGTTCTACACCGTTAATGTGCCGAATTATCTCATCCTTAAACTCTTGAATTATTGCTGGCTTATCGACGTACACCTTTTCCTCAAATAACCCTAAAGAAAAAAATCCAACGGTGTGAAATCACATGATCTTGGCGGCCGATTGCCACCACGTGAGATAACACGGCCATTGAATTTGTCGCGCAAAAGAGCCGTTCTTGCCACCATTCTGACCATTGACGACGCTTGAAATGATCAAGAGGCTTTAGTTCTTGATCATCAACGACGAACGTGAAAGGGTGCAATTGTTGGGCAAGACGACGAGTTGAGGTGGACGGTTCTTCAGCCATACTATCGCGAACAACAGCAATATTTTCTGCAGTACGATATGTACGAGGTTTGCTCAAATTTTTGCACGATTTTTCCGTTTGTACGTACATTTGGACGATTGAATTGACCGAAAAAATCACGAACCCTCTAAGCACGCGGTGTTAAAATTGACTCAGAAATGAAGTCTCCACTCCATACACTATATCAAATCGGTGTCAAATTTGAGTGTCAATTTTGAGTCAATTTTAAGTTAAGTGCTGTTAGGTTAGGTTAGGTTGGGTGGCTGTACCCACTAGGCAGGGACACGAGGGGGGGGGGGGGTGGTTGGTATAGAAGAGGTAGAGGTAACCGAAGCGGGGGGAATATGTAACCGTACCAGGGGGAATATGTACCAGTGTTCCCACAAGAGCGGAGCGGTGAGGACAACCGATTCTGTATGAGCCCTTACCAGGCCGGTCCTGTTGGGGAAAACTTGGGGGACGTGTTAGTGGGGTATATTTGGCGCTCCACTGTAAGGTGTTTGCTCGCCTATAGAGTTTCCATATGGAGGAGGGATGGGTTTTGTGATACACCCTTATGCGTTTAGCCAGTTTGAGCCGGAGATAAAATTCATTATCCTCTTTAGATCGAGTCGCGCTAGATCATTTAGGTTATCAAAGAAGTATTCGCCTAAAGTTTTCCTTCTCAGTGCTGATAGGGCGGGACAGTTGCACAGAAAATGAACAATGGTCTCATTTTCCTCTTCATCCCTGCAACTTTTGCAGAAATCGTTGAAGGGAGCACCAAGTCTTCTGGCATGTCGCCCTACCAGACAGTGGCCTGTGAGGGCCCCAATTATCTTTCTAAGATTCAGCCATCCTTCATTGAAGGAGATGAGTCTCTTTGTTTTCCTACGATCGAGCACCTATTGTTTGCCATTGTGATGGCTTCGACGTCCAGGTGGAACTTTATCGAGTTTATGGGTGCTGCCGGTTCCGTTGTATGAGTCGGGTTGGCATTAGCACCTTCTCTAGCTAGTTCGTTGGCTCTGCAGTTGCCTGGAATATCCCTGTGGCCAGGAACCCAGCACAGGGATACGTCGCACCTGACAGCAATCTCGTTGAGAGATTCGCGGCATTGCTTTACCAACTTGGATCGTATCGTTGGCGATTCCAAGGCTTTTATTGCAGCTTGGCTGTCTATATAGAAAACAATAGCGCTGCAGTCTACTGAGTTAATTAAAAACCAGGCCGCGGCTTCACGAACGGATGTGATTTCTGCTTGAAACACACTGCAGTGATCTGGTAGGCGCTTGGAGATACATATAAGTCTAGAGTACTGGAAAAGACTCCTGATCCTACTGCAAGTGCTGTTTTCGGTCCGTCAGTGTAGATTACTATTGCAGATGCATTTAAGACCTCACAAGACTCCCAGGCGGCTCTGCTTGGAAATTTGGTCTTGAATTTGACATTGAAGTCCAGGTATGGGACAACGCGTAGTCCGAGTTGCGAGGGATGGTGTCGTGGCCAATCAGGATGCTAGCATGTCCCATGTTGTCACGAGTCAGTTGCGAGGATTCCCTGCCTAAGTGCGGCTTTCGCTGCCATCCCTTTACCGAAGATGTCAACGGGAAGAAGATGGAGCAATGTGTCGAGCGCAGCCGAGGGAGTTGTTCTAAGAGCACATGTGATGTAAATACAGGATAGTCTTTGAACTTTCTCTAATATAGCAATGTTGCTACTACTTTCTAGTGCCTTCCACCAGACTATTACTCCGAACATAAGTATGGGCCTAACGGCTGCCGTGTATATCCAGTGCACAATCCTGGGTTGGGTCCCCAGTTTGGGCCTAGGATTTTCCTGCAGGAATACAGGGCAATAGAGGCCTTCCTTGCACGGTCTTGAATATTCAGTTTTCAACTGAGTTACTTATCTAATATAACTCCCAGGTATCTAGCGTGATCTGCAAGTGACAGTTCAATGCCTTTCAGTGATTGTTGAATTATGGGAGGTATATTATCCTTTCTTGTGAACAGTACTAGTTCAGTCTTTGCCGGGTTTACTCTGAGACCGATCTGTCCACCTAGATAATTTGTTAAGGGCAAATTGCATTATGTCTCTAATAGTGGGGAGGAACTTGCCTGTTACCGCTATCGAAATATCGTCAGCATAAGCTATAATATTGAGGCCGTTTTCCTCTAGGATCACGAGTAGTTCGTTAACTACGAGGAGCCATAAGTTCTGTTCCTAGATTGAAAAATTGTTATACCGCTTTTTAGTGTCTCCATTTTGACACAATTTTTCGGTGTTAGTTTTGTTTCAATAATTTGACATAGTTTTGAAACCGTTTTTTGGAGTTAGTTTGGTTTGGTTTAATAATTCTAACTCAGTTTTGACTTTGTTTTGTGTAATACTCGATTTTTTTTGTAGGTTGTTCGCAAATCTGCAATGACACTGCACATAACAAAAACATTGCGCAAAAACCATTATCAATTCTGTGGTACATGCGATTTATTTTAAATCGCAAGATTCACAAAACTCAAACAAACACTTAATTAAACTCTGGGTTGATCATACAACGATTGAAAAAGACTGCAAAACAACCGATAATGAAATTCGAGGTAAAAACTATAACCTCGAAACTATAACCTCAAAACCTAACTACTATCGATACCGATGAGTATTCGTGGCTGGATATGCGTGTGAGTGTGAGCATAATGGACATGAAACAAAAACATTTTTTGAGAGGCTTGAGTTAGAAACAAGTCAAATCGGTTTCAGATAAATGGACTCAGAATTTTGTTAAGAGAGAAGGTGTGTAGATGCACGATGAGTATTCGTGGTTGCGTATGTATGTGACATTGTGGAACACGACAAAAAAAACTCGTTTGTGGAGAGTTAAATGAGTTAGAAACAAGTCAAATCGGTTTTAGCGAAATTGACTCGGACATTTGATTAGAGGGAAGTGCACGATATGCATTTTGATTTGAACCCATTTTCATAATAAGCCTGAATAACTTCAACGCGTTGTATAATTGTGTATCTTTCCATAGTTCAAATTGAGAAATGTCAAATGAAATGCAGAAAAAAACTTGACGTTTAGGTGTGGTTCACATTCAACATCGGCACTTAAAATTTAACCACCCTTTACATTTACGCAGGATTGGAAGATTGGGTGAACCAGTGCGCTGTTCAGATGCTATAGATGCTATAAGAATAGCTAAATTACTTTGCATAATTTCTATCAATAAAACAATACATTTTACATATTAATATATTTGTAATTTGTATTTTCCGTTTTAATTTTTACATTAATTTTTCAGATTTTTTTTTTGTTTCTTTTTTATATGTTTACCTTATTTTTGACATATTCAATTTTATGTAATATTTACGCAGTTTTATTATTCACTACGTAATATCGATTTAATTTCAATTTATTTTCCATATAAATAAATATATATATATATATATATATTTAATTATCCTTAAAAATTATGTTACATACATAAATATTTTTTTATTTTTATTCATATCAATGGAAAAATGCTTTATATTATTTGATTTAAAGATCTACTTAAAACTTAAAAAAAAAAAGTTTTTAAATTAAGAAAAATTAAAGTAAATATGTATTTCTATTTGTTTATAAAAAATAATGTTACTATTCTACTACAATTAAATACATTTATTATTTCCTTAAAATGCATCTAAATATATTGATATATTCAGATAAGATTTTTGCTTCCAAATCTTTTATTTCTATCTTCTGTATTGTGTATTATGTATGAATGAGTGAAAATTCTTATTTAAGTGCTTAAAAATTAATGTGTTCCTCCATTCTTGTGTTTGGTTTTGTTAATCTGGTTGTTGTTGTTTTCTAATTTTACTATGTATTGTGTGATAGTGAAGAGATATGATTGAAAAGAACTAAAATTGTACATTATTTTTAGCATGCTCCAACGAAAAGAAGGAGCATGAGTTATTTTTTTTTTAATTTTTAAAATTGTCTTATAAATAATTACTTTGAAATATGAATTTTCGTTTTTTCTCCTTAGGTATAAACATAAAAATGTTACCCCTTAATTACTGGTTAAATATATATTTAAATTTTTTTTTCTTTTTAATTATATCAGTATAAACTTTACTTAAAGCATTCTTTTGGTTTTAATTTTGTTTTTACAAAAAATATTTTTACACGAAAGTAAGTTAAATAAAATTGTATAAAATAACCATTATATATATACAAGTAGATAATTGATTTTTTAATATTGATAAATTTTTATGTAATACTTTTTTTACAACCGAATTTACGATTTATTATTGTTTTATTTTTCTTCATTTTTAATTTACTTAAAAAAAAATCTTGAGATCTGTTAAAACCAAATACAGGTGACTGCTTTTTTTAATATAAAAAAATTTAAGATAAACTAATTTTCGATAATAAATAGAAAATTAAACTAAAATAAAAACTCATCACCTGTAGTCACCAATACAACAAAAAATCATTGGTAATTTTAAATAAAAACAAGTCTTGTGTTTTATTTGCTTCTATAGAAAACAAGTATCAACTACATAATACTTATAACTCTTTCTTTAATAATTATCATAAAATACTAGACTAGTAATTCATTTTAATTTGCTTTCAAATGATTTTCCTTACGACTCTTAATTTAAAATTTATTTTCGTTGCTATAATATACAAGTGTATACTTATTTGTGTGTTTTTTCTTTGCTTGTAAGAACTCAAGAGTTATATTTTGTTTTATAAAAATATGAAGTAAAAATGGTTTGTAAAAAAATTTAAACAATAACTATTGCGTAAAGCAAATAAAATAGAAACATTCAATTTTATTGTATTTCATTTTTGTTGTTGTTGTGATTTTTTTTTATTGATCCAGTAGAATTTTTCTTATTTCTCTTGTCCCATAATATACATTTTTATAGATATTATATTTTATGTATATTTATATATTTTTATAATCTATCTACACTATCCATTAAAATTCAATATTTCATTTACCATTCTTTTCTTATGTAAGCTTAGTACATAAATACATATTTTAAATGTAATAATAATTAAAAAGATTTTTTTTTATTTTATTTACTTTAAAACATAGTTTTACAAGCTCATGATATTTGTTTTTTGTATTTAATATTTTGTTTTTCTTATTTAATTTTCATAATGCTTATAACAATTGGACAATATAATTTTTTTTGTTTTACTAACAATTAATAAATAAAAATCTTGTAAATAAAACGTTAAAAAATCGTTTACTTTTTTGTGGAAAACTACAAAGTAGTTTTTTTTCCTTTTATGTGTCTTTTGATATAGATAACTATATCTTCTAAAATTTTAATTTCACTGTTTTTAACACCAAACTTAACGAATGTCGAAACACAACCATTTTTTGTTCTCATTTTAATGTAATTACGTCTTTAAAAATTAAAAGGAAAATGTAACGGTAATTGGAAACATATGTATATATAAGTAGTAGGTATGAAGTAAATTACGTAAATGTGTATCTGGCAACACTAACCCGCAATTGAAAAGAAAGCTAGCTTATTAATTTTTAGTCAATTAACAAAACTCGGTCATTCTGACACATATTTTTAGTATTTTAGAACACTTAAGAAACTTTTTTAAAACTTTACCGACTCAAATTTTATTGCTATCAGTTTCGGCTCACGTAATATAATGGCTATTCGATGACTGAAACTTTGTCTTTGACAAAAGGATTACGAAACTGTCTAGATCTATTCACAGCGATCACCAACTAGATTTTGTTTGTCATTTCTCCATTTGTTGTGATTATCACTCCACTCGCCTTAGAGTCATGTATTAGAGTTAGTTGGGGAGCAGTGCAGTAATGTCTGGGTTTATTCTTAAAAGATAATCCACCATTAACTCGAGCTTACGAGGGTAAAAAAGTGGAAAAAACTTTCTTTTTGAGTTAGTGTGATAAAAGCTTCAGACACTAAGAGCCAGTTTTTCATTGCGAGATTAAACGAATTTCGGAGTTAAACTAGGATTAACCCAAGATCAAATTAGGTGAGACAATCTTGAATCAAACTCTGGGCTACAATTTGAAATTATTTTAATATTTTTTCTGTGTGAAATGGCAGTTGCTTTGCGTGTTTCTGTTAAAAATTACATCTCAATAACTCGAAACCTTTTCCCAGCTCTTTTCTGTGTGAAGTAAGAGAAAACGAAGTCCAAAATTTCGAGAGTCGAAGTTTTTGACAACTTATTAACGGAGTTAACTCGGCACTACAAAAATTGCTCGATGGGTTTACTTCAGATGCGTTTTGTTCCAGGACCAGGATTAACGAGTCTTGTCTTAGGCTGGGCTTAAGTCAAAGATATAAGATTTTTTTCTACTTATATATTATATTATAGAGAAAGCTCTGTAAAATGGGTTACATTCTTTTGAGCAACCAATGATTCTGAACCGATTATTAAACACAGCTAGAATGCTCTGCGTGAGCTTCTGAGCGTTGAACTGGAACCCTTATACTCTTTGTCTATCGGACACTGATTGGACACTGATTCGAAAAAACTCTTTGGAAGGAGATTGAATATAAATCTCACCCTTTTTCCAACGCATTTCGCTTGTTTTTTTTTCAGAAAAAGGAAAAGTTAACAGCTCGCTTATAGTCAAAACGTCACTTTCGTCGTTTGGTACAAAAACAAACCTCTTGATCTCATTCGCGCACAGGAATGAGATTAAGAGGATTAGGCGACTTCTTAGAAGCCGCCTAGCTTAAAGCCTGCGTCTGTACTTTGAAGACTTTGAAACTTTGTCAAAGTGCCAATATTACGAATTTACAATATTAGGTCAATTACAAACATGTGTTCCCACTGCATGTGAGACAATTTCGTATGACAATTTTACTTTACCGCGATCATATAAATTCTCCAAATATCTGTGGGAGATTCTTTAGACTAAATTAAATCACATTCACCCACGACCCACCTATTTTCACACATTTTAAATAAGGAAACTGAGACTACCCGCGTATGACAGATCTGTCACAAATATGTTCTCAATTGGGATGTAAGAAAAGAGAAAAATTGTTTCGCTTCTTGGAATCCTGCTTGAGTGCCATAATAATACAATTGCTTGTGTCAAGTGAGTCTACTGCATGTCCGGTGGAAACACTTAGAGGTTTATTTTTAATCATTTCTGAAATATTGTTTTACAAAACAATGACCAAAGCTAAGTTAACAAAAATCCGGGTGGGATTTGAAATTTTTTGGAAACTTTTGTAAAGTGAAAAACACTAGCTCCATTTTGGCATATTTGAAGTAAAAACGAAAAATATTTGCCTCATCTTTCTTGTTTAAAGCACGTCAAATATGCCAAAATGGCATGCAGTTTGCCATTTATAAGCTTAAGAACAAGTGTTTTTTCCCGTCTTAGTTTTATTGGTCAGTTTTATTTTCTCTTTTTCCACACAGCCGACAAATGCAATAAAAGCTCGATGACTTATTTGACATGTTTTTGAAAGATTAGATCAAATTTTGTAACTAAGGTAAACTTTCAATCGCCTATTGGAACTTTTTGAAATAAGAAGTATTTTATGTTTGTTTTTGATGTTCATATGTACTTCACCAACTTTACCAAAAGTTGTAGATCCAGATAGATAAACTCACTGTGGCTGTAGTTCTGGACGTTTTTTTTTTCGTATAGAGCAGAGCTCGAACTGTCAAACTAAAAATTTGTGTTTCTTTTTGTGCTGAGCTCAGAATAATTACACCCCGAGCATTCTGAGCTAATTGCTGAGTGCAGCGAAATGACAGATGACTGTTAAAAATTTAAAAGGGGAAATGGCAGACGAAGTTTGCTGCTTTAAGGGCGCAAAATAGTTTGATAAATTGCTGTTAAGTGAAGCTATTTTTTTTTTCCTCAATTTTCGGATCGCAACAAATATTTTTTTTAAGTTTTCTTTTGTTTCATTTTGCATTCTGACAGATAAGCAAAAAATTTGTTGAGGTGCGTTAGAAAATCAGAACAGAGTACTCTAAGCGCACTCGGTTCAGAGAAAGCTTAGAGTGCTCGAGCTCTGTTCAGTTCAGTGCTCTACTCTGAACAAAAATAGAAAACGCCAATTATTAAGATCGGAGAAGAAAATTTGAATTGTGTCAGAAATGACAAATGCCAGCGCGCAAAGAAAGAGGCTTTGTCGGTTTTATATCGAACTCAGACATCTTTAAACGTGTGATACTTAAGGTGGTACGTTCCCTCTAAAAATGTTGACACAAGTGTGCTGCTCATCGCCTGTCACAGCATTGATTGACATTTCACATGGCTGTGGCCTTTTCGGTTGGTCGTCCGGGAGCATTCTGAACTCTCCTGAAACTATATTCTTGGATTCGTTTGACAGTTCCTCTTCTGAATGGAAGAGGAATTTGCTTATATTTTGAGACTCCAGAATCAAAACCAGAAGAACTCGCACAATCATAGTCAAGTTGGATAAATGTCATTTATATGCTTCACAAATACAACGCCAGACAAACTTCTTAATCAAGAAAAACGTGTTTAGCTGCTTGGATGTCCAGCCCTAATCCGAGAGAAGAACGACTGAAGTGAACCTGAATTCCCTGTTGCATTTTTCAAGCAATCTAAAAAACTGTATAAAACTTTTAGTTCATATATAAGAAAAATTACCATTTAAATTCTTGCTTTCTTGTTGATAAACGAGTCAAATGTCCGCAGTGTGATCGCACAGAAAAATAAAGCTTTTTTTGCAGCAAACTAAACTATCACGCAACTAAACGATCTCATAAACGTTTGACCACTCCACTTTAACTAGCAACAAAATCTATGAGGATTAATTATTTAAGCTCCATTTGTGACTCTGTACTTGTGATTTTTTTTTTTACTGACCATTGTAGAAATATAAAAACGTACTTTATTCGTTTTAAAACTTAAATTAAATTCAAAAATCCTTGACTTTCTAACTCTCAGGATGTCTGAAAAAATTGCCAAGTTTTGAAAGAAGAAAAAAAAATTGAACGACATAATATTTTCTTACACATTTATTAGAATTGTATTTTTATCAAACCTTTTTCAGCTTATTTGATGAATTTTTTTGTTGTTTTCATTTAATTTTAATATTTATTTATTTTTTTACTAACCTTTTTTATTTTTTTATGAAAAAAACTACGCAATATGTATGTATATAATATTTCTTAATTAAATTAAAACAAAAAAAACATAACAATTATTGTGTTTAAAGCCAAACATTTTTTTTCTCTTAATTTCTTTGTAAATAATATTATTTAGCACTTACATGAAACAACCTATATATTAAAATAATGTATTTATTTTCCAAAAAAGAAATTCTTTCATTTTATATATAAATATACATATATATATTTATATATTTATGTTTGTTGTTAATACTTTATTGTTAGAAAAATAACAATCTACTCATATACATTATTTTTATATAAATAATTATATAAAATAAAAATAAAACAAAATTAAATAAATTATTTTACTTAGTGTTACATACAATACGATTTTTCAAATATTTTTCTTTTATATTATTTGAGCTTTTTCTTGTTGTACTTCAATTAAACATCCAGTAAGAATAATATTTTTCTTATGTTTCTCCTTATGTTTAAGCATTTTTTTTTAATTTTTGGTTTTTGTAATTTTTATTTAAACATTATTATAACTTAGCATTATCTAGATTCATCTTAAATTTAAAGAATATTTAATGGATTTTTTTTGGTTTATATTATACACTAATTATATATCAATTTATATGTGGTTTTCTTAAATTTATTCCTTTTGTTAATAACTTTTCTTTTATTATATATTTGTTTTTTGTACACAATGTATAAATTGTTTTCTTTTAACAGTCACAATTAAATTCATTCTATTAAATTAAAATAAATAAATTAAGAATTTTCAAAGTTTAGACTGTTGAAGGGCATAATGGATTTAACAAATATCAGCAAAATCCTGTGATTTTTTCATTTGAGAACTTAGCCAGATCCTAGGGGGGGTTTGTGAGACTATTGAAATCAGCGCCGTCACTAATTTTTTGAAGGGGATATAAGTAGAACCAGCGTTTTGAAGTCTAGCGTCTCATTGCCCTTCCAAGCAAGCCTTAGAAGCATTCTGTGCTCCTTACATTGGCGCCTAACGTGGGAAATAATGCAACGATCCTGCGAATAACTCAATGCGCACTTGGATACAGACTTACTGTTTCTTTCCAAGAAGTTTCCAATTATTTACCAATACCTAATATCTGTCGACTCCATATATCTAGATGATTGACATGTTTGAGATACAACCACTGCGTCAGCCATTATCTGAGACTAGGCAATACTTTTCTTTATACTTAATAATGGTGAGAAAACGCGACAAGGGTTTTGACTGTAAAGTGACAGGAAATAGTGACAGGAATTCGTTGCACATGTATAATCTATCCTTCAAAACAAGTAGGTAAGAGCACAATAAAACGCATTTTCAACAGCTTCTCTCACAACACAAGTCACAAAAGCGAATGTTAAAACAATCGTCGGCCTTGGCGAGGCGATAATGCCAGCCTGCAATTTGAATTAAATTACGATAAAAATTAAAATTTATTTGACACTTTGCCCAAGTCTTTTGCACGCTTTTTCGTGCATGTTTTGAAACAGACATGACTTTGCTTGAAGCTTGCGAACCGCAAAGAAAAAGAAACTCATGTTTGTTTTACAACAAGCGCGAGAGAGTGAGCGAGAGTCTAGCGCGAGTTGTCAACCGGTCGGTGTGGTTTACAATGGTGACGTTGACGCTTTCCCGCATACTGGCCTTTACAAAAAATTTAAAAACTCTCACCGTGGTCGACGATTGTACTATGAATCGCTGTTGTGAGTCATGAGACGCATTTGAAAAAACGTTTTTTTTTCGAAGATAATAATTGTTGTGAAGAATAAACCGTACGTGTGTAATAAAGTCGACACATTTTACTAATATGTTCTGTTTATTTCTTTTCGGTCAAAAGAGTCGTCGCGGCATTTGGCTTCCATTGTGTATTTACAAACGATTTTTCTTGTCTCGCGTTAACGCTGCTTTTCGAAGATAATAATTGTTGTAAGATTGACAAATTTTAATATAAAGTTCTGTTTTTTAACATTCGTCGCGCTTCGCTTTCGTTACGTATTAACAAACGATTTTCTTAGTCTCGCGTTGACGCTGTCGCTTTGGTTTGACGCTGACGCACTTGTTCTGAGCAGCTTTACGAGTGTTGGATGTCTCAACACACCTGTAGTAGGCAGATTCTACGAAGAGAACCAGTTTGAGAGAGTGGAAACTGTGCCGCAAAGCTATTAAGGCAGCTTCACAACCAGGCCTTGGCATCGTCCTCACCCTGTTACGATACGACGGCTCTTAATCGGCTTTGGATTGATATTTTCAGAAATAATATTTTGTTTTTCGGAAATTTTATATGTTTTCCTATTCTGAGTGCTTATTTCGGTTTTATACGTACCACTACTAAACATTGATATCCTCAGAGTGCATATGTACCTGCATTACCAATTTTAATCTTAATTTTTTTTTTCAACTGTCGAGCTGTCAGGAGAAGCTAATGTTCAGCACATTTGAAATAGAGCTCGGTCTTTAAGAAACATTACGTAACATTAGGTAAAGAGATTAAAATTGCCAAACGAGACGTTGAAACATTGTCTTATACCCTTTTGACACCGACCCAGAATCTAGATTCATAGTTATTTGAATTTTGAATATAATTGATACATGCACATCACGAATTGTACTAGATTACGTTGGGGTTTCGGTGAAAGTACATCAATCAGCAACGAAAACAGATTTCCTTTCATTTTTAATCAAAACGCGATCAGCGGTTTCATATTCTGCATTCACGATTGGTACACAATGGTGTAGCCGTAGCGGTAGTAAGAGCTGTCAAAAGTATTTAAAGCGTCACAGCCTTAAGCGACTTCTACTCCTGCTACCACCGCTGCTACTACAGCGACGTGCATTGTCGTCCTACGGCCAGAACCATCTGCTGAGTAGTCAAAAAGGTGCGTTCGTTTTAACATTCGCATTTTCGGCATTTTGTATTCGAATTTGTGTGAATCTAGATTCTGATCTAGAATCTGAATTCTACAAATGTATGGGAAATGTTATAGATATTAATAAGATTTGGGGCTTTCTACTCTGAATATAGATTCTGGCTCGGTTTTAAAAAAGGTATAAGGAAACATTGAAATTATTTGGCTGAACTCGTTAACGTCAGGCCGAGGCGGAGCCAAGACTTCTTTGTGAATCCCGCGTTTAAAGGAGTTTAATTCTACTTCAAATTTTCGGGCACAATAATAGTTCTTGCTATGTGTGATAAAAAGCGAAAAGTATGAAGCGTAAGGCAAGCACAACAAATGAAGAGGAAATATAAAGAAGGACTAAAATTTACTATGTAGAAAGAAGAGGGTCAATTGTCTGGTGTCTCTAAAACCGAAACATAGGATCAAATCATAACCAAAGTGAAGGACAGAAAGCTGTTCAAAACAATTAGCATATGATATGCCTCATTTTTAAGAAAATACGATTCTATTTCTATTTCTAAGAAAATACAGGCGTACTATGTGAGCGTATAAGGCCCTCTTGCGACAAACTTATCGGCACGTAGGTACCAGCTTCAATTCTGGCCTGTCAGACCAACGAGAATCAGATCTACACATTAGGGCGAATCGTGGAAAAGGAAAAGACAAAATAAATTTAAATTTTCGAGACACACCATCCTTGCTCATCGATTTTAAAGCAAGATTCTGTCATATGTTTTCTGTGAGTTTACAAACATTCACGCGATTTAGCCAAGGGATACAATGCTTAATAGAACTCTGAAGTGCGCAAAGGCTAACACGGAGTCACTATGTTCACTAGAACCCTGCAACTACTAGTGTAGTGGACGATATCGCAGTTTACATCCAATTCCCAAAAGACACCTTAGGCAAGATCATCGAGCTTACGAGTTAAACTGCGATTTACCACCACGAATTAGTTTTTCAGTAAATTTTCAGCAGAGGTAAATCTAGGTTGAACTCGCCAAATTTGGTGGGTTAAACTTAAATCACACTCTAGAGAGCAGTTCAATCGATCTTCTTCGCCCTATTTTCTATGTGAAGTGACAATGGCGAGAGGCGATAATTTCGAGAGTCAGAGATTTCGACACGAATCGGCTCTTTAGAGAGACAAACTCTGCGGCGAATTTATGGTCCTTGACGGGACGGTACAGCATGGAAAGTAAGGTAAGAGCCAAAATACGAAGACTATACGGAGAGTGGAGGAGGAGATATATTATCGAACTGAACGGGCTCTATTGACCTAGCCAGAAGAGTCAAAATACAGCGGCTGTGATCTAGAGATCTGAGTCATTTAGAGTGAGTTGACACCTCGCCCCGGCCCGGAAAACCTTTGAACCCACCCCTCAGTGACGGCGCTGTAGAGGAGCATTGAGACTCAAGTGGCGCACGCAAGTGGCAGGGAACCTCAGCCCACTTCGCGTGTAAAATTGGAAACGGCTTACTGGAAACAAAGCTGTCTGAATCCTAATAAAGCTCTAAGGAAACTAAGAAGAAACCAAGAAACTGAGCCCAAGTCACAAGGTTTGCAACTACCAGGAATACCGAACTTGCGTTTTAAGGTCCAAACCATCACAGAGGCCAGGGCATTTAGTCTGGAGTCGGGACAACGGGCTGGAAGGATATTGTGAACCAGAGCAGGAGCTTTCACGGCTGGACAGCCCGTAAGAAAAAGAATTTTACGAAGTTATTTATGAATGATGATGCAGCGATTTGAAAGTAGCAGATCAGCGGATCGGATATGACAAGTAAGTTGCAGGAGCTTGTGACATCTTAAGGACCTACTGGCGAGGTGTATTTTTGATACATTTAGCATCAAGTGGCCGATGTACGGTCGAGTTATCAAAAATATCTTGATTTTCAAACATAGTCATTGCTTTTTTTGGTCTAAAAAAATTACAGTACCTGAGCGTGTAAGGACATTCTTCTTTGGCAAAGCTCTGCTTTTAGGTTTTGATTGATGATAGCTGAGTGATCTCATAGATTATTGAAGATTGCATAGCCCCTACACTAGGCTTTTTGCATTTGAGTGTCTTACCGACTCCACTTATACGGACGAAGTCTACGACATATTTGCAAAACGGTTGGGCTTACATCCCTTCGGGCTTTCTAGGCCTGTTGTCTTTTTGGCGAGACAAACAAAAGTGTGAAAATGGCTCATTCGGTCGCAGACACCTTTCCTCCTAGACCGCTCACAATCGATGTGAAGTTTTCCTTCGATTTCGAAGCTAACGCTGATTAGAAACGCGTTGGATAGTAGCTATGACATGGCTAAAGTTTCTTCCAGACATTTTTGACAGCTTTAAGGCTTGTAATAAAAGCGGCAGAAAAGGAACGTCATAAATTTTTACCATTCCATTGTATTCAAAAGCATTTCATATGACAAGTCTAGGTCTTTATAGGCTTTTCAGTCACTCCCAAATATGGAGATTTGAAAAAACCAACCTTCATTTTCATGTGTCACATTCAGAAGCTTGATAGAAGCAACATCAGAAACATGAGGGAGAAAACATGTTCACTGAGAATTTAACAAGTCTTTCTTGTGTGGAGGACTTGGAAAATACCGTCGTCTTTCAAACTTAAATACCAAATAGCAGCCACTTGTTGAATTTTCTAAGCTTGAAATCTTATGACTGGCTGAGGCTTGGACCATATGATTACCCCCATTCAATCTGCTTCAGATCTGCAATTACTTGCAAGTCTTAAAAATATTTAACACAAGACCGATGTGTCATTGTTGAACCTTTCCAAACTGCCAACAGTCTAAAACTAATGTAATATCCATACCTTAAGCCTGCCGTTTCTAATTCTTAAATATTTCTTTTAAATTATTTTGTTTTTTTATTTATAATTTTGTCTCTTTCTCACTCAAAAGTTATTTCTTTTTCTATAATAATATTTAAATTTTCTTGTGTATCTTTGTTTTTGTTTTTTGGTTTAATATCACTCACAACATTCCCTCGTTTAAGACTCCAAAAATCGCCTTAAATCTACGACCCTCTCAACAACTTATCTCCGAATGATTATCCTTACCCAAGTTAAATCGATCACTGAAGCCCTGTATCGTGAAAGGAGGCGCAGCGCTTCCATCCAGCGTATGATTGGAGACAGCGTTGTTTGTGTCGTAACTATTTGGTGCTCCTCCAGTGGTTCCATTCATCTTCTCCGTCGGAATCTCATTTTTGACGGAGTTCATCATTTGGATGTTGGCGTAGGACTGTTTGGTGGCCGCAGAGTTATTATGATGATGGCCCTTGCTCAGGGCCGATGGATCTAGGGTGATGCCGTCCAATTGGGTGAACGACAGGGGTGGCTTGATTGTTGTTGGAGTGGGCTGTGGTGTGTCCAGACTGATGAGCCTGGGCCCATCGTCGTCGTCATCGTTGCCAGAGTGTGTCGTCGTTGTTGTTGTCGTCGTCGTCCTTGATTGGGGTGGTGAGCGATGACTGTTGTTGTTGTTGTTGTTACATTGTGAATTGATTTGGTGATTGGTGTGGGTGTGGTTTGTCATTGTGGACATGTCATCGATGCCGTTCATGCTCAGCTTGGAGTCATGCGATGACGATAGTAGTGGCTGATCGCTCTTTGAGTTCGGCATGATGAATGACGTCTCCCAGCAGCCGTTCTCGTCGGCATGCACCGGCGCTGATGGCGAGGTGACAACCGGCGGTGTGCACGTGACCATGCTGTCGATAATTGTGACGCAGTTCGTCTCTTGTAGCAGACGGTCGGTTAGGCTGCGTGGACCGGGCAACGGTATGAGGTAGTCCGACGATTGCGGCACCTGCAGACAGAAGTCATCATTGCCCGGTGGACGCATTATAGTTTGATCGTGCTCCGATGACGGAGGTCGGAATATGTTTGGTAGAGGCTCGTTGAGCATTTTCTCATCCTGCAAAGAGAAGAAGTAAGAGTTATCCAAGCTTAGCTCAAATGTTGCATCAAACTTACCGCTACGCAGACATTCAGTCTGTCGAGGATACTTGAAAATGCAGGACGGTTCTCCGGTGTAGGACTCCAGCACTCTTCCATGAGTTTTGAGATCACCTCTGGACATCCAGTGGGTGCCACTAGCCGACCACCATTTGTCACTAGGTGCATTACATCGCGATTTGGCAAGCCTGTGTACGGCATCAAGCCCAGACTGAAGACCTGCATCAAGATCGAAGAAAACCAATAAGAACGCCCTTTTATTTTACACAGACCAAAGCAATCTTACCTCCCACAGGAGTACACCAAATGACCAAACATCCGTCTTGGATGTAAATATTCCATCGAGGAACGCCTCGGGTGGCATCCACTTAATCGGCAGCATTGCTTTACCGCCCTTCCTGTAGTAATCACTCCGATAGATATCTCTGGCCATGCCAAAGTCTGCAATCTTCACAGCTCGACCAGGACCCTTACTGCTCAGCAAGCAATTCCTTGCCGCTATGTCACGGTGTATGAAACGTTTGCTCTCCATGTATCGACATCCCTTGGCCACATCCACAGCACAAAAGATCAAATCTTTCATAAGTAGTGGCGAGGGGCGTTCAGGTTTGTTGCGTCCCTCGCGTAGGAAATTCTTCAAATCACCACCAGCCAGCAGTTCGAGGACAATAAATCTTGGATGCCGATCGAAGCAAACACCAATGAGATGAACAATATTGGGATGATTGAACTTGGCCATAATGGCCGCTTCCATTAGGAAATCAGCTTCAGCCTGGCCCGTTGACATTTCGGGCAGTGTTTTGACGGCGACTGGCATCTCGACGATGTCACCATCGCGGTGTCTATACAGACCCTGATAGACCTCGCCAAATGCACCTTGACCTAGGGCTCTAAAACAAGGAATTTTGTAACATATTGTTTTTTTTTTTCAATCTTGAAACACTTACTTCACTAAACGCAAGCTCTCGCGGGCAACTTGCGGCAGACTCTTGACTTCAACATTTCCATTCAGAATACCATCACAACCATAGTTTGGATTAAAGTTTGGCAGAGCCGGATCATCGGTGTTGTGCCGAAGACGGCTTAGTTGTAGGTCTTGCTCCATGAGCATCTTATGGCGCAGTGTCGCTTGTTTCTTTCTTTGGTATCGGTTATCTGTGAAAATAAATATCAAGTTAAGCCAAGCTTCAAATCTTCACTCGGCAGGCTTACATAGAATCAAAATTAGCGAGCTTAAAGCCGCTCCCAATAGGATAATCAAAACCAAGAAGAATCCCACCAAATAGTGCAGTGGAATCCTATCCGTGGAAATCACTTCGCACGCTGTACTGTTGTCCTTTTTGAGGCGCCAACCATCTGGGCAGATGCATTTGGTCGCTGCTCGAAATTCATCCACCGCGATGCAGCGGTAGTCACAGCCACAACCTTCGATTGCTGGAATAATGATGACCGATCCAGGTCCATTGCTTGCGCCTTCGTAGATGATGTTAAACTCTTTCAAACTTCGACTTGTGCTGATGAAAGAGGTTCCGCCCTCGCCATTCGAAATATTGGGATAGACGTCACCACCGGCATAACCGCCGCCACCACCACCAGTATTACAGCCGCCTCCACCGCCACCAAAGCCACCTTGACCGTGGGAATTAACCGGGCCCTTATGACTCTCGTGCCCCTCGGCATAGCAAGACAGACCACCACGACCACCTTGCAGGAGGGCAGCACCATATCGAGGACTCAGTGCAGTATCTTCTTTGGCCCTCCAGCCACCGCCAGGACCGGCCGTCATCATGTCTACACTTTCACCATGGATTTGGCCTGTCGCTCCTATCCTCGAGGCGTTTGCTCTTTGCCCGTGTTGGAAGTCTTCGTCGATGTATCGTCCTATGCCAAGACCCCCACCGCCACCTGCTACGATCAGGGGGACAGCTTCGTTCTTTGCTGAGTTCAACTGAAAGAAGAGCAAGGAAGGAATGTTAAGCTTTAGTTCCCTTTGAATTCATGTCGGGTGCCTAAGAGATGTATTTGCGGAAAGGTCTATTTTCCATAAAGTCCTAATTTTAACAGCTATGCTTTATCGTACCGCTGCTATGGTATATAAAAGGAAATCTGCTACCCGTCTTCACCGAAAAAAGGCCCAGCACATAATATCGGTGTATTATCCTGATTCAATGCACAATGAGGGAACATTGGTTTGGTTTGGGTTTTCATACTCGCAGAACTTCCCAAAAGGTGTACAATGACAGAGTAACCAGTTTTCCTTTCTGTTAGGCATCTATTTTCCCATGCCAACCAGATAGAACTGGCGTCTTAGGCATCAAATCACTTTCGACACTTATGTAAAGCCTAGAGGCATAAAAAGCCTCGGTAGAACGTTCAAGTCTTAAACGAAGCAATTGTGTAAGGCTCTTCTTCGTCAACCTATTAATGATATGACCCCTTTTATGACGCTTCTTTTGGTTACTCGGACAGAAGTGCCAAAGGCTATCCTAGAAAATAAATTAGACGAAAAAACGTTTTTCAAGGCCAAAAAACGCTTGAAAACAAGCTTCAGCTTTTCACAGAACTCGAAATGGTAAAAAAAAGTAAAAGTTTGAGAATGTCCTCACTTTGACCGACCAAAGTGAGGGCAGCAAGGAGTGCGCCACCAACTGCCTTGGCTGGCTAAACGTCAAACCCGATAGAGGAACTGGTGTGAATTGTTGCCATCCCTAAAAATCAACGAAACTGTCATGAAATGATACAGACTATAAAGATGCTCTGTGTTGAAGATCACATGCAGTAAATTTCCGGTTGCGCCCTATGGTCCAGACAAGAATTAAAGGTAAGAAACGCTCATCGAGGTTCTAGAATTTGGCGGATAACGGACACTGCAAAACAAGAGATTGACGAAATGATATCAAGTATTGAAAAAGAAAGTTGGATCGACAGCTTGAAGAGTCCTATATCATCAGCTTTTTAACTGGCTTAAACAAAGACTGGCACGACTCGATTCAGGAATAGGCAGAAAGTGATAGCTGTCCGACCCATAATTTTACGAAGAATTTTATCATCAACCCTTTGGCACGAATATAGAGGATATCTCGGACACACTCACTGAAGCGAACGGTTTTTCATCCTTGACCTGGAAACTGGATACAGGGCGGTACAGAACCATCGAGAAAAAATAGAAGAGGACCGCTTTCACAATGTGAAATGGTGTGTTTACATGAGCTCGAACCGAGTAACCTTCCTGCTTTAAGCTGAATGCAAAGAAATCTGCTCTGCTGAGCTCGAGCAATTGTCAAAGGAGTAAGATAGGATCCAGAGACAATCGTAGTCGTTTGTATTGGCCAGAAGACAAACAAAAGCTTAGGATCATTACCGGACTCGCTGCATAGGTACTATAGAAGGGGTTTCAACAGGATCGCAAAGAGTCTCCACCAGCTGACCGAGGAGGCAATATAATTCACCTGGTCACGTGAGTGCGAAAGAAGCTTTTAACACCTGAAACAACGACTTTGTGAGGCCCCAATACTGGCTTCCTCCACCCCTGGCAAGACATTTATTGTGGATCTTGACTTTAGTGATGTTGGCGCAAATTTGTCGCAGACACACGATCGCGATAGGATCATACTTCGACAAAGTTCTATCCCGACCAGACGGAAATTACTGTGTAGCCAGATGGAAAATCTTTGCTCTAAAACTTGGGACGAAGCAATTATATAAGTAAGGGCATGCCCACGAGTTAATTTTGTGTATAGATCATATGGTTCACACACCTCATATGGTTCGGTTCAAAAACCCTAAACGTCTATTTCCACGAGCGACAGAACAGTCGCCCGCCTGTCGGCAGTTGAGATAAGCGTTCAAACATTGGGTCTTATAGGGGCGACATAAGACGACAGTTGCCGCCGGTGGAAAGCCTCTGATAAGGCTCAATGTACCTAAAAGCTGTTTCATCGCTCGTGGAAGACGGCTCTAAGGAATGGCTCGAACGATTGCAAGCTAATGACTTCGATGTGCATCGTCGGAAAGGAAGATTACAATGCAATGCGGATGCGCTATACCGGCGACCATGTGAGTCCCAGACGCAAATATTGATTGCAAAGGGGGGAGAAGAACAAAGGTGTTTCTGTCCAGAGAAAAAGAGTTAAACAGAAGGCTGGAGTACTGAAGAACTTCGTTATGCAGAACAAGAAAATGATGTCATCGAGCTAATCCTTCAATGCACGGAATCTATGGGGAAGTCGATCGTAAGAGATATCTCAGACAGAAGTGCTACCTAAAAGGCATACGGGGGCTCAGTGGAACTCTCTATCTACATGTACCAGATGGTGTGGGGACAAATTGGGTAATGCCGCATGTAAGATCCGTCAAGATGCAGCTTGTGATATGTAGTATCATAATGGAGTATGGACGATGGCGTATCCTTATTCCGTATTTTAAGTCTAGGAAGTATGCGCAGCAGTCAAAATGCATAAGACACACCCCTTTACCCACAATTAGACAGAATGGTGGAACACTGTAACAATATGTTGAAGGAACATTGTTCCACAACGTGAACGATAACAGAGTTAGAATTGATTTATTTCTTATGGCCTACCGGCGGATTGCGATTTGTAGTTCAACTGAATACACTCAATCTGAACTTCTCTTTGGACAAACTGCAGGCTACCCATCAGGGAGGCCTAACTCGAATTCCCAACTAAAGAAGTGTTAGGAGTTTCCTGAATAAAGGATCTTAGAGAAAGCATCTACGAGATACACCAGGGGACAAGAAAAAATATCCCTACATAAAAATGGCGAGTGACTACGCGAAGACCAGATTTTATGCAAAACCAAGAGCACGAGAGTTCAACGAGCATGGCTGGTGCGGCTTTACAACCGTAAAAGCCATTGCTCCCCTCTTAAAACTAAGCAATGTGATGTTTTGACTAGAGGGGATCTTTTTAAGAGTATGCGTTGTGCTCGACGCCTTGGGCAAAAAAAGAAACACAAGAATCACTGAGCTCCCCCCCTCAAACTGATATTCCTGCCAAAGAACTGAGAACGGCAAAAATTATTATATTTGAAAAAAAAAGCGCACAAAAATTCTTCGTCCAATGGAGAAGTGCTAGATGTTAAGTAACAGCTATTTTTGAGCTGGCTAAAATTGAACGCGTAAGGCTGGTGTGATTTTACAAGCCCTAACGCAGAAAGGAAAAATTGCCAGCAATGACTAAGAGTAAGACTAAGAAGGGGGCAATGTGATGTTGCGACTAGTGGTGACCTTTTTAAGGTCATGCATTGTGTTCGACGTCTTGGGTAAGAAAAGACACACAAGAGCTCCCCACATCGAATAAGTATTGAAGTTGTTCGAACTTAAAGCAGCTGAGTTCAATTAAATAAAATAGTTTATTCCGTGATACGAAAATCGGGCGCCGTGCTACGGTTGCTAGTGTGTCGGGCTACTATTCGCGGGGTCCTGGTTTCGAATAAAAACTGGGACAATTAACAGTTTTCTCGCACTTTCAGCTCCGCAAGGGCTTGACAAAGCCCTCTGCGACTATTATTTATCATGAGATTCGTTTTCATGGTTTGAAATTGCCAAATAATCGTAGACTTCTTCATTTGTGCTAGAACACTTATTGCGTTCACAGCATGCATGGTTGTGAAAGGTCAGTCGATAGCTCTTCTGAGATTAAAGAGTCAGTAAATTTATTATATTTAGAACATTGAAACGTAGTTTAAGATCTTAAAAACTAAGTGGATCTTAAATCCAGAGTTGTTAAAATTGAAACTACCCTTGAAATTAACTAAGATAGATTCTTTATAGTTGTACTTACCAAAAATACAAAAGACCCGCCGCCACCGCCTCCGGCACCATTTTCAATGACAATATTCTTCACCATATAGGCCTTCGAATTAAAGCTAAATTTACTCAAATCGGCGTGTATTTCACTGTCCGAACGACAGCTTTCGTCCTTAAGACTCAGCGATTTAATGCAGGCATTTTCCCCCTGCTGACCCACTAGTATGTAAAGTTCTTCGTTCTTATGAAGTTCTAGCACTGATACCGCCATAGCTCCGCGTGATGATCCAACACCCCCAGAGCCAAGGCCACCACTTGCGCCCTTTGCGATAATGCTAAAATTACGAAGTGAAAGTAAATAAAAAGTGTCTATCAAATATTTCACTTTTAACTTACGTATAATAGCCCTCGTTTGGAACCTTCCACTTTTGCATACCCTTGTAAGTACTCTGGTCTTCTATTACCCGCACATCCTTCAGCACGTGTGACTTATTATGCTCCCGATAGGAAGCGTCACACTGCGTCGCTGTCGGTCCTATCATTCCCCGAGTATCACATGTAGTTAGCTCAAGATCTGAAAGGAACAAATTTCTCAATCCAAGGATACTTTTGCTAAGGAAGATAATAAGACAAACATGATTTATGCTCGAAGTCTCTATGCGACGGACTCTTCATATTATTTCGTACGTCCCAGTAGTCGTAGCCGTTGAGATGTTCTTTTGGTATATTCAGGCCAAAGCATTCCGGACTTAGTGAGAAGTCATCCAAAGCCACATCGGAGAAGATTCGCATACCCATTCGAGCCTCGAATTGTAGGAAGTACCTATGAATTGTAACCAGATAATGAAATACGAGAATCAGGACTGACCAATGTCACCGAACTTACTTTGAAGTTATATTCGGCAGGACATACTCGTAACGCAACCAATCGATCCCCAAATTCTTTGTACTCCACCACAGGGTGGTTGTGATGTTCTCCTTTTCCTTCATCTCAACAACGGACAGGTTTATGCTCCCCGGATTCTTACCAAACTGGTGTATGTAGAAACGCACGATGCAGGAATTTCGATATGGAGAATTTGTGTCACCGTGCACTGTCGGCGGAGGATTGAAGGTTTTACTGATCATAATAGCGTTGCTGGCGAAGCCTATCAGTGGAACACGATCAGTATTGTTGATGTGCTGGTTCATGTCGACCAGCATATAGTAGCCTGTGGCATTGGGTAAATGTTGAAAGGTATGATCGTTATCGGGTCCTGTGTCGTGGGTGGGTGATGAGCCAGAGTAGTGAGCCCATGATAGAACTGTCCTTCCAGAATCATGCCAGCCACACCAACCCGACTCAAAGTCACAGCGCCCACCAAATGGAATTTTGTCTAGAAAAATTGACAATTTTTAAGTTTTTAAGGAAAAAAATTAAAAAAAGAATACGAGACATTTAGCCCTAAGGTACACCTAGTATACGGTATACCTTGCCAATAATAGGTATAAATTGAAGTATGGTGACCTTAAAACATGTTGATTTGGATTTTTGGAAACTTTGGAAAACTTTGGGAGTTCTCTAGGGTAAAAAAGTAAGAGCTGTTACGCCACTCTATTTATTTATTTTTTATGGCCAACGGTTTTCGCGAAAACGCTAAAACAAGCTCCTTTTTTATTTCGATTTTTTAACTAGGCTTCGAAAAACTGAGGTTAAAAACGGCAATTCAAAAATTTTCTAAGGGTCTAATCATAGCTATCATCGGACTCCATCATTGAAAAATTTGTTTTCATGATTTTGGACGTTTGAGCAAACAATGTTGGCTTTTATAGGTATCAAAATGAAGCTTGTGAGTTGCAGAATTTTTTCCGTAACAAAAATACATAAATTGCGTTAAAACTTTTATGTAAGCTCGCTTTTACTCTTTCACTGACAGAAATCGATTTCAAGGAACAGCTGATTTTGATTTGTGTTTTTACGACAAAATCGTTCCACTGAAAAGCATTCCATTCTCTTTCTATTCTCAACGTCAGTTTTCCTTTCACTGATCAACTCCAACCTCAAATGCCTGTAGCTGTTTGTTGGCACTGACAGAAATTTTCAATGATTGCTATGAATAACTTGTCAGAAAACCGAAGACATTGTTCCACTGATTTGTTCCAATGATGCTATCCGATGATAGCTATGATTAGACCCTAAAGCAGCTTCCTTTCCTTTTATATGCTTTGTACTTGAACTGAATTTAAACAAAATCGCTTTACCGTTAAGAGCAGCCTGGGCTTGGCCTCAGCTTGGCGTTTACAAGAACAGCCATACGATTTCAGTGTATCCTAACACAATGAAGCTCGGCTTCAAAATGTTGTTTGCAAAGAGAAAGAGTGCGCAAAGAGAAAACGTAATGCTACGTAATGAGGCTCAGAAGCCCAGTACGAGCTCAGATGTGCTGAACTTTTGCTTCGTGTGAAGCAAATGGGGGTTGATTTCGATCGCACACACGAAGTCAATCATTGTGCCATTGGCTATATTTGTATGAGTGTGTTGGCCATGAACGGATATGACGCAGAATATCTGTGTGTTCTACATTTTGGGCCAAATTGTGTATAATTTATTTATTAGTTGAACATGAATGTTCGATGTTCCACATAATTATGTACGCAGCACTAGCTACCAGGGCTTTTGGCTGTGTGTGCGTATTTTTTAATTTATCGTGGCATGCTTGGAGAACGTAGTGAATGCATAATAAAAACTCTCTCTCCATGAGCGAAATGTCGCTGCACAGCCGGTGCAAAGCCCACGTATCGTAACGGGTCGAAGCCAAAGCCTGAGCCTGAGGCTGCTTTGTGATCCCCGCTTTAATTTATCGTGGCATGCTTGGAGAACGTAGTGAATGCATAATAAAAGTACTCTCTCAATGAGCAAAATGTCATTGCAAAGCCGGTTCAAAGCCCACGTATCGTAACGGGGCGAAGCCGAAGCCTGAGGCTGCTGCTTGTCCTGTGGTCCCTGCTTAAAAGGTTTAAAAAACAGTTTTTGAAAATGCTTTTCTGTTTCTGAGTTAAATCTCAGAAGTTTTTGAAACCTTAAAGTTCGCTATAATTTTCCTTAAAATTTTGGAAAATTTCTGATACGTGCGACTTTTTTCATATGATTTGTCCAAACAAGACCGGAGATTAAACACACACGTTTTTCCGTGAACTTTTCCGATTTTTTTTGAAAATGCGTAAAAACGGCAGTATTAAAACTTTTTCTGAAATAAATGACTTAAGCATTTGGTTTATTTTGTGTTGCTTTATAATAGTGTGGCCAATATTATCTTTGTGTATTAAACGGTTCAAAAGTTAAGGCCTCAAACACTTTGAAAAACCTCACCCATTTTTAACTTTTTATTTCTCAAAAACTTTTCAATATTTTCATAAAATTAAATTTTTACACTTATGTTTGGTATTTTCTTAACTAAGGTTTCGTTTTTCTTGTTTTTGCCTGCTATAACAAGAAAAGTTAAAAGTTATATCACGATTGGACGAACGGACGGACGGACGGACAACGTAGCGAAATAAGAGGTTCTTTAAGAGGTCCTTTTTACATTTTTGGACGAACTAATTGAAAAAATTAGCATTGATTTCCACTTTTAACGTTAAATCTGATCCTACCCAGACTAAGATTTAAGCTGAGGTTGATCAGAAACGCGTGTCTTATTTGAACTTCTGACAGAATTTCGCTCGAATAAAACCCGATTTAACTAGCCTCATCTTCGGCTTAAAAAAAAATATAAAAAAAAAATAAATAGAGTGGCGCAACAGCTCGAGGTGAACCAGGGCCAACTTCTCAACAATGTCTGCTGTGGGTGTTAATTTCTGCACATACAAGGGGACCTACAATTTTTTGCCGTGAGAAAGATCAAGTCTTTTTTTTTAGTTGACAATGGCAGGATTTGAACTCTTGCGTAGTAAGCACACACATTAACCACTACGCCACGGTACCCCACGGAAAAATTAGCATTGATTTCCGCTTTTAACTTTAAATTTGATCCTACCCGGATCCTGAATCAGATTGAAGCTGAGGTTGATCAGAAACGCGTGTCTTAGTTGAACTCCTGATAGAATTTAGGCTCGAATAAAACCCGATTGAACCAACCTCATCTACGGCTTAAGCCCTGGATTAACTCTGAACAAAACTTTGAACTGGTTTTCCCGTGCTTCAATGAGCGATACAATTTTTACAGAGCAGAATCGAAAGAGTTCTACAGACGAAGTCAATCCGTGCACCGATAAAACTGATCTCAGAGCAGTCCTACATTAATTTTATTCTGGTATTAATCAGTCTTGCAGTTTTACTCAGGGTAAACTTTGCCCATAAAAATGGATAGTGTTCGACTATAATTTAGGGAGAATAATACTTTCTCAGCGAGCCACAGGTCAAAGTTCGTAAAAGAGATTCCCGGATACAGATGATTCACAGCACTTTCCAGAAAAGTTTGAACAATTTCAGAGTGTTCAAATAAATGTTATAGAAAAAGTATAGCGGCCTTCAGAATCTCAGCTTTTAGTTGCAAACTTCCTTAAACGAACTTCCAGAAATATCGGGTTTTATGGAATGATGGGGAGTAGGCGAAGGCCGAAACCTCTTTCGGAGTAGCTGGGGATAGCACTTGAAAAACAAGAGGTACTTTGAAGAATATCTTTTTGGGAGAGATGTAAGGCACTTTTTAAAGGACCTTAGAAAATATGTTAAACAAGTGAGTAAGTGCAAGAGTTCGTCTGTGGAAAACTTCTATATACCCGACCCTATATACCGACCCCAAAAACGCCCCTTTAAAGTGGGCGGAGCTCAAAACTTTGTATGTACCAAATTTTGCAAATTGTAATATCTTTAATATTTGTCATATAATTTTTTTTCGATTTGGAGTCAACTTTCCAAGAAAGCGGGTTTTTAAAGATCTAACATGTTAAAAGTGGGCATGGTCGATATTTTTGGCGGTCTGATTTTTGCCTTTTTAAAGGTCTTGGGGTCTGCCGACAAAGGGAATGCGACTGTTGTCATAAACAAGAGTGGCTATATCACCAAAATGATCACCCTGGTGGGAGACACTAACACATACGCGCCTGTTGACTTCGATCCGACAGCTCGTGTGTTAGGAAAGGTGTCGAAACTTACCCACGAGCACAAAGCAATCTTACCAGCAAAATGCCTAATACCATCGTGCACTCAACCACCGAAATTGTATGGACTACCTAAAATCCATAAAGATGGAAAACCTATGCGACCCATTGTGAGTCAAATCAATGCACCGTGCTACCTTCTTTCTAGGCATTTGTTGGATGTCCAAGACCGTTGGTTGGGAAAACAGACCACTATATAAAAGATTCGTCGCATTTCGTGTCGATTTTGAATGGTCTAAAACTTGAAGCGGGTGAAGTTATGATAAGCTTTCACGTCGAGTTACTTTTTACTAACGTACCGGTGGAGGAGGTTCTAGTTATTATTCGTCAACTAATTTCAGCCACCAACATAGACGAAAACCATATGGCCCTCTTAGAGTTTTACCTTTCCTCGGGCTATTTCTCATTCAACAACCAGTTTTATTTATAAAAAGATGGTGTAGCGATGGGGTTACCCTTAGCTCCCTTAGTTGCTGATTTGTGGATGGAAAACTTTGAGAAAAAAGCCCTGAACAGCTGCAACGTAAAGCCAAAGGTCTGGTTGAGGTATGTCGACGACACCTTCTGCATCTTAAAAGTTTCTGCCGTGACGAGTTTTCTAGAACATCTAAACTCACAGCACCCCAAAACTATGTTCACAATGGAACAGGAACGGGATGGCTCCATTGCTTTCTTAGACGTATGGGTTATGCGGAAACAGAACGGTACACTTCAGAAATCTTAAAATCGAATGGATATTCGAAAAAACAAAGGACGTGAAAGCCGAATTTGACCCGGGAAAAGGATGACAATGATATGGACAAAAAAGCGTTTTTGCCATATTTAAAAGGTGTTACCGACCGAGTAGGCAAAGTTTTGAAGCGATACGGGGTAAAATCGATATTTTTACCTCCAAAAAGGTGATTTTTCTACCTCCAGCCACCTAAGGATGGCTTTTCACTTCAAACACCTGGCGAGTATTCGGTTCACTGTAGGTGTGGAGCGTCATATGTTGGGCAGAGAAGAAGAAGCATCACCACCCGCTTGAAGGAACACATAAGTGGCGTCAGCAAACGTCAACGGGAGAAATCAGCAATATGCGAACACCTCTTGGACACCTCTTGGAGGCTAAAGTTGCCCGCGAGCCGCATTATATCCCTCGCTTAGTTCGAGAGGCTATTGAAATAAAACGACATTAAAATTTCAAATAGGGACGACAGTTTTAAACTCTCGAAAACTTGGGATCCCATAATTAACACGGTCGATCTCAAATAGGCTTGCGACACCAAGGGATGTTGTTCCACCACGGCTTGCTCCCAACAAAATCTACCGCATAACCGAGAGAACAATTCACCACCAGCGCACCGCTATAATCTGCGTAGTGTAAATCGCCAATAGCAGCTTTAGGCAGTTTCCGGTGACCACGCTAAATGAAACTTGAACGAAACGTAAGAGTTCATTTTAATTAATACGCGGTAATATCCGAAAAACCTTTAAAATGTCTTGGGCCGATAATGCTCAGTACCAAATTTAGGTTCCTATGACTTGTCTAATAAACTGGACCAAAAGGCAAGAAAATGTGAAATAGAGGTTGTCTCACATTGAGGCCAGTAGTGGGCGTGGCCGTTGACGGATTTAGCCAAATTTCACACTTCATCTGTGCAGCAGAAGATCCAAACCGGTACCAAGTTTCAGCTCCCTAGCTTGATTTTGAAGACCTTCACACATACAGACGGACGGACACGGTTTAATCGATTCATCTGTCGGTCTCGATCATATCTCTTAAGGGTCTTAGGGGTCTACGGTGATTATTTCACTGTGTTACGAACTATACATTAAAATCAATATACCCTGGGTCGGGTATAAAAAGATAAGGCTTCACACAGCTTGGGCCGCCTTCAAGCCATAGAATGCGATAGTTGTTTGGTCTTGTTTTAATGTTGCTTAACCTTCAAATTAGTAAGATTAGACAACCGAGAGAAACTGAAGTTTAATATGTTCATTCCATTTCTCCGAAGAGCATAAGAATACTTCTCGATGTTTATTTGACATCTCGCATATGAGTGAGAATTGTAAGCAAGTCTTTGAGCTATTTGAAGCTCTTAGCGGCCGTTCATTTTTTTCTGCTACCAAGGCCGAACATTTTTTTTTTGTATTTGTGTAAAAAAAAAGAGTCGTGAGAGGCTAGGCAGTTTTTCTTTAGTTACACAATAGAGACTTCTTCCTGACACTGTTGGCTGTTTCACATATAGATAGAGAGAGCGAGCGAGCGTCTCGGGCGAGCTGTCAAATGAATTTCAATCAATGGCAATGTATGGGGTGGTACGGCGTGATCGCTGTCTCGCTCGCCGGGCTTTTCGAAAAATTGAAAAACCCTCGCCGAGGTTGACGATTATTCTGTCAATTGGTGTTGTGAGTTATGACACGCTGTTGAATAGCCTTTTTTTCTCAAAGCTAATATTTGTTGTGATTGTATAAGCTATTTGTGTGCAACAAAGTCGACAAATTTTAGAAATATGTTATGTTTTTTCACTGTGCAGTCAAAACAGACGTCGTGGTTTCTCGCTCTCATTGTGTATTAACAAACGATTTCTCTGGTCTCGTGTTGTCGCTGCCGATCTGGTTTGACGCTCTGGCGCTGAATGTGAAACAGGCATGAGCCATTTATAGCTCGAGTTCAACCAGTAGTCCAACCGAGTCCAACCAATATCAGCTCGAGTTCAACCAGTATCAACCTCTCGCATTTCTGAACCCTCAGTGGCTGTGGTATATCTCTTTGAAAAGCTTTCTTCGACAGACTCCTGCACCCACTTTGCCAATTGTAAGGAAGTGTAATTAGTTTGACTGGCTTAGATTAAGCATCTTGGCCGATATAGAAGTGTAGAAAACCTTATCAAAGCCCCCAGTCCGCAGGAAAATTATGAACCTCTAACATTTTTGTTATTTTTTTTATAATTTCCATAATACATTTGGAAGCCCAACTTCTTTATCAAGAATTATGCACTTATGTCCTTACACATTTATGGGCGTTCTGTGCGATGTTTTCTTTTTTTTTTGCTACAAACAGCTTTAAAAATAGTTTTTATATCACAAACAACAAGAGATAAAAAAATAAGCATTACAGTGTCATTGCCACTTTATTGCACATCCTCTTCCCTCATTAAACCTCAAGTCAACGAGGCATTAAATGACTTTTAATAGTTCGATTTGGTTTCACACATGATGACACATTTCAACTCAGACATTACACTGCATGGATATAGTGTTGCACCAACATATTATCAGAGAACATGTCTGGGAAAGGCCAAGGTTCAAAAAGATAAGGGTGCTGCTATGCATCGACTATACTGTATGCACTTACCGCAATTCAGCAGCTCATCTTCAGCATCATCACAATCGCGATTGATGTCGCATATCCTTGTCAAAGGAATGCACACAGGAACCTTATTCATCATGCATTTCACCTGTGAGGTGCTGCATTTCTCACTTTTGGTACCCTCTGGGAAGCAATTGACCATTCGCAGGTTATCAATGGCCACATGTGCCCGCTGCGATTCACTTAGTCTGGGAACGATTTCGAAAGCAATTCGAAAGTCACGTGTAATGCGTCCGATCCGGTAGACCTGATGCTCCCAGTATCGAAAGTTATTGCCGGCTAGTTCGGTCGGTACCCACGGACTTTCGGACGAATGCAACGGCTCGACGACAATCCGCGACAGACCGTGGCTCATGTCGCTCTGGTGGATATAGACTTCAAGTTGACATTTATCCATCGTCGTGCTGAACTGTGGCGAAGTCAGATTCACTTGCACCGTGTTCGAAGACAGGCGGGCATACAAAAAGTGTCCTGTAAATAGATGAAGATTGATTGTTTATTTGTAGCAGATTAATCGCGTAAGGTTCCTTACCATTAGCGTCTCCCCTGGAGTCTGTGACTGGACCCGGCATTACGCCGGTCATGTTCTTTTTGGCCAGGTCAGTGCCTGTTATAATTTGAAAGCCATCTGTAAGATTCTCTGTCCATTTCCAGGCGCAAGGAGTTTCAAAGTTACACTTTACTCCAAGAAGATCTTCCATCTCGGATGATTGTGTAGAATCGGTTTGCGGCTCGTAGGCATTCTGAAAAGACAAAAGTAGTTTATAATTTTGCGTTGTATGAGATGTCTTTATATAGAATTGTGAATCGTGATTCTGAGATAAGTCCTTAACCATTGACCTAGACTAGACTTTTACTCTTTGCCATACTATTATAAAGGCGGTTGAAATCGTACCTCTGGTTGCATCGTTGTTAGAAGCTTAACAAGGCTGAAGGGTTCTTTTGGCTAATCAGGGACTCGTAACAGGCTAGTGATACGCCTGATGAAAAAACCTCTTATAGTAGGCTTAGTTTATTGGCACGTTCTTTCAGGTAAACGCTACTTCGTGCCACACACCAACTTTAACAATGAATATTTTTCGTTTTGGCATCATCGAGAGGCCACTCAATGGTGTCATTGAACGTCATTAGGCTCCATCTTCTAAATAAGTTGATTCTTGCTTCATGGTATCGAGTATACGACTTATAAAGCCTTAGCTTTAGGTGACGCTACGTTTCGCGATGGACCTGGACCTCAGCCAATAAGCTTAGCCAGCCAGGAGCAAAGCCGTTTCCAGTTCATGTAACCGGGCTTGCCGGGATGCCTTTCGTACGAGTCTCTGCTATGTGTGTTACTTATGGTCCGCGTGCTCGACAATGTTAAATAAATTGTAAATATCTTTAACCAGTTCTTGAAAATGACGATTAGGTAAGAGCCTAAGAATAGGTTTTAGAGCTAGGTTAAGAAATCTAAGAACTATCCGAATAGATCGACGGATGGATAAAACTGTTCTGTTTGGGTGGGTGTGAAATCTTCGTTCCCAGCCGAGGAATTCCCCACATGGGATCAACGGTCGCGTCCTCAGTTCCAGCCAGGTCAAAAACTTAATAAGCCACCTTGTATGTGGGGATACTACGACGTACTCGGAGCTGAGTTATAAGGAGCGGGCTATCTGACTTTCCGTTCTCGGAATCACTAAAAGAATCTGGTCCTCCAGGTTGGGGTAACTACCCGGTCACGCAAAAAAATACGAGCTATACGAACCTGCAACAAGCCTCGAAATCGGACGGATGAATTGTTGACGACACAAGGACAAAGAGCTTTGGATCGGCACATGGAATGTTAAGTCCCTTGACAAACCCCGTGCAGCCGAGGAATTAGCGGAGTTCCTGGCCTTAACGAATGCAAGGTAGATACCACTGTCATCCGGGAAACGCGATATCATTGACCGGTCAAAAGGAGAATGAAAACTGCGATATTTACAACGTTGGATGCAACCGACAACCAAAGCAACGCTTTTTTGGATGTAGTTTCGCAGATGGAGGCATATTTAGCAAAAAGTCTTGGGCTTTAACTATGTGAGCGAGAGCCCCACGACAATCAGCATCAAAGCTAGATTCGCTATAAGATCTACATGTCCCTTTGTGGATGCACAGGGACATGGAGATCTCCCAATAAATCAACCGTGAACTAGACTGACCCCATTGCGATTGACGTAAAACACTCTTCCAGTACCATGGATGTCTGAAAGTTCAGAGGGGCGAATATTGACTAGGATCACCACCACGTTGCGGCCAAGACCAAGGTACAGCTGTGGGTATCCTGGCAAAACTGTGAGGAAGTTTGAAATCGGCGGGCAACAATCGCAAGAGATCGCCAGGTTCTTTTCCAACTGAGTACTCCGAAACCTTCTACGAGATCTACTGCAGCCAGTATCAAGTGTTGAGATTGCCAATAAGCCATCAATGATGCCAAGTCTGAGGTTTCTAATCGCCACCAAAATGAAACCCCTGGTTTGAAGTGCCAGCAAGCACATGCAGCTCAACAGGAAAAATACAAAGCAGTTGTGCACAGAAGGACTAGAGCTGCTCGCTAGCTCTACGAGCAGAGGAGAAGAGTACCGGTTTCTCTGAAGAAACCGGTACTCTTGAAGAGATAGAAGAGATGAGATGAATGAAGTTTGAAAGATTTAAGGATCAAAAAGTCCGGCCAAAGGTTAAAAGTTCGGACTGAAGCCTGTAAGCCTGGACTATCAGGGCAATATCGTGGTGGAATCGCAGTCGGTGCTGGGGCTTTGAAAAACTTTTTCTATGCAGACCGCTGTCAGGCTAAATGAACCATTTAACCCAGGTGGAGCTGGAGACGTTACCGACGAAGTATACAAACGACACCACCCATCGGATCTCGATGAAGTGAAAGAACCTGTGCCTTAGCTAAAGTGAACAAAGCAGCCAAAGCTGACAGTCTAGCTACGGAACTTCTTAAATCCGCTGGCTATGATCTGGTAATTAGCATGAACCAGCTTATCTGCACGATATAGTCGGAGAAAAGCTTGCCCGGCAAATGGAACAATACTGGAACAAGTCTCAAGAATGGAAGCCCTCGGAAACGTGCCAGCTACAGTGGCACAAGTCACATAACATCGCATAAAGGATCTTCTCTCCTGTATTGTGTGAATGCGCCTAAGGGCGTTTGTCAACAATCTGAAGGGTCCATATCAGTGTGGGCTTAGAACAAAAAAGTCCTCTTTCGGTCAAATTTTCACACTGCGGTAGATCTTGGAGAAACCCCGTCAGGAATTCCAAAGCGATACCACCTTTTCATCGATTTCAAGGCCACGTATGATAGCATCTAAAATGCTATCCATGCTCGCCAGTCCGGCAGGATGATGAAAGAAAACTCACGCTGCTCCGTTAATGTCGGTAAAGACCTCACCGGCCCCTTTGATATCAAAAACCGATTTAGAAAAGCCGACCGACGATCTATCATGTGAATTCTCTTAAATATCATACTTGAGAGAATTTTGTGAACACCAACGTCGTGAAGAAAACATTACGATAGACAGCTATAGCTTTCAGGTCGTTAGGAACTTCGTTTGCCTAGGTTTGGTTTCGCCGAGTTCAAAAGAAAGTTTACTCTTACCAATCGCTGCGTCTTTGGTCTTAGGAGCCAATTGAGTAGCAAAGCCGTCTCTCGGGAAACTAAATTCTAAATTTATAAGACCCTCACCATCCCAGTCCGGCCTTACAGTTCAGAGGCATGGACCCTGTCAAAAGCAGATGAAAACGCTTGACGCTGCTTCGACAGAAAATCCTTAGGGCGATTTATTGTCCCGTCTGCACAGACAGAGAGTGGAGGAGGGGGGAGATACAACATCGAACTGTACGGGCTGTACAGCGACACGACCTAGCCAGAAGAGTCAAAATACAACGGCTGTGATGGCTGGGTTATCTATAGAGCGCATGGACCCTAACGTCCCGGCCCGGAAAATCTTCGAATCCACACTGCAGGGACGTCGCTGTAGATGATCACCAAGACACAGATGGCGCGAGCAAGGGGACCTCAGCCAACTACGCGTGTAAGACTGGGGGCGGCTAGCTGGAGTGAGAGCTGGCTTGGGAAGCTTGTTGGCTGAGTCCCAAGTCCATCCCGGACTGCAGCGCGACTTTAAGTAAGTAACTTAGACTTCGTATAAATACGCGAAGCTCAGATGACACAATTGTATTTGAACCGTACAATCGTGAAAATTGACGATTAAAGTAAAAAGCGATTAAATTGGTGAAGATAAATTAATTTTAATTTGAGCTCGCTCCGCGACCCTTCTATGATGATGATGATGATGGGTATTGGGGGAACCGACATGGAGAATTCAGGGTGGATAAAAACCAGCAACAAAAGAGAGTTCAGATGCACCTCAAGGCGAGGCTTACATCAGGATTAGATTAACATAGGATGGTAAGCTGTCCCTGTTTGATTTTTCTTCTACCTTTCTTTAATTCCTTTTCTTCTTTTTTGAAGAGTTGTGTTGGTTAAAGAAAATTTCGAAATCCTAGAACAGTCTAAGAGGGATCAAGCAATCAATTTACCTCAAGCACCAGTTCCGGATATTCCGGTTTGTAGCATCGCTATGAAACGAAAAAATATCCTACTTTCATAAAATTTCGACCCCTTTAAGATAAGATAAGGCTTATGGGTTTATGTTACGCTTCTTAATAATACGCTACTTAAGTTTGACCGCATAAATATCTTAAATCTCTTCAGGCAGAAATTGCACCGAGCTAAAGCCTGTGGCGAAGAAGGAGATTTTTATAGGAATCCATGGTTGTAGACTTGTTGTTACATTGACTCAAATCTGGTGGGTAAACGAAGATCAAGCCTCTTTTTCGGTTTCTGTTTCAAAAAGTGGAATAAGTGGAAACTAAAATTCGTACAGAGTCTGGAAAATAGAGTCTCGAACTTCTTTTCCTCATGTTTTCTTCGGAAGTAGCCGGACTTAAACCTGAAGGCACAGAAAAATTTATTTCTTGATTAACTCCATAACAAGTTCAATCGTTGCAGTTAAATTACGTGCAAAAAAGCTCCCAAATGCTTTGCACATTCTTTGCCGCTTTAATCTCAGTCAGTTAGTAGGTTTGGGTGGCTGCTTTATTCTGATTCAGCACTTTGGTCAACAGCACATGTAGCAAATCTACCAATCAGGAAGAGCGTGGCGAAATGAGCTTCCAATAAGCTCTTAACTAAAAAATTATGAGAACTTGGAGCCACACGGGAACGCCTAGAAACTCCATTTCAACAGAAAGAATTCGCAATCCAGGGTTGCGTTCCAACAATTGCCAAAGGTCCAATGTCAGCAGCGGCCGATTGTCCCCAACGTATTTCTTGACTCGACACTGGATTCAAGATGGCAGGTATCCAAGAGTAAGCCCATAATCTTAGTCATTACAGAAGGTATATGACTATATGAGTCATGAGAACTAGTGAAAAAGCCGTTATAAAAAACAGCTGGCGTCCCTCAAGGCTCCGTACTAGGCCTCTACTGCGGAATCTTATGTACGACGGCGTACTTAAACTCCGGATACCCAGGTCCTCGAAAATAATTGGCTTCGCTGACGACATACAGATTGCTCTAGTGTTCAAATTTCTTGAAGACCTAGTTCATGATTGTGTACTGAAACCATAGGATTGGTACAAGGCTGGCTAGTAAGCATGATTGAGGAACAGATGGAGGTGCTACTTACCAGCAGCAGACGAGTAATGGAAATGATAAGAGTGAACGTGGGCAACCATGTTATAGTTGCTTAAGCAGAGCTGAAGTACCTACCTTGGCGTCACAATGGATGCGAGGTTAACCTTTAAGGAACATCTGCAACATGCAGCGGAGAAGACAGCAAGACCAACAGCTGCTCGGAGCTCGGACAAAGCAATGCAAAATATAGGAGAACCTAAGCAGAAGAAAAGACTACTGCTGACAAGGATTGCAACGCCAACGAATCCATGGCTTCCAAATATAGGCCTCTGCAATGAAGACGAAGTCATACAGTCAGAAAACAGAGGTGGTCTACAAGAACCAATGGATTGAGAGTATGCAGCGCCTTCCTAACAACCTAGTATCTTGCCGCATGCGCGGGAATGATGCCAATATACCACCTCGCAAAAGGAGCTGAAAGAAAATACCGTGTCGGCAGGAGATGGTTACTAACAGCAACGTTCCGAAGAATTAAGGAACTCCTTCTGAAAGCGACCCCAGAAGAAGAGCAAGACAGATGGAGATCGTCCGATTAAGGTAGAGATTGATCGCTAACATAGACACCTGTCAAATCCACAAAAGACCGAAATTGTCCTCTTCACTAAGAAATACAAAATCCCCCGCATAGTCCCTCCCACCTTAAATGAAACCGGCCTAACGTTCTCAAATAAGGCGAAGTAACTTGGCCTTATCTCGGACAGTAGACTAAGTTGGAAGTTCAATACAGCTGAAAGAGCAAGGAAAGCCATCACGACCCTTTATATGAGCAAAAAAGCCATTGGGCATAAACGGGGACTACAACCTTACATGACGCATTGGCTTTTCACAGCTGTAATTAGACCAAACAGCTACCAACTACGTAGTTCGGCTTAAAGCATGCTTTCCAGTGGTTTGATCACGTTTAAGGACAAGCCAATATTCTAAACGAACAGCATCTCACCTCCACGAACCTGGATTATACTTCACCTTCATATTTCCCAGAGAAAAACTTCGAAACCCGGATTCCAAACAGAGACCTGTGGTACGGCGGTAATATACCCTATGGTAACGCCATACACTTTTACACAGACGGATCCAAGACGGAGAACGGTGTAGGAAGTGGTGTATTCTCTGAGTGCCTTAACTTAAATAAATCCCTTCGCCTACCTAGCCAATGCAGTGTCTTCCAAGCAGAAATAATGACAATTAGTGAAGCCCCCGATATCTGTATCTTTACGGATAGCCAGGTTGCCATCAAATCCTTGACATCGATCTCTATAAACTCTAAATTAGTTATTAATTGTCGCACATATCTTGATGAGATGTCCTAACAGTTTCACATCTGCCTGTACCGCGTGCCAGGTCATAGAGACATCATGAGAAACTGTGAGGCTGATAAACTCGCTAAGAACGCCAGTAGAATACCAGAAGATGAAATCTCCTGTAATATAGGTACTCCCCTAGCTACCTTCAAATTACAGCTCAAAAATCACAGCGTACAAGAAACTAACGCCAGATGGAGGACAAGCACCACATGTTTAACCTCTAACCAAATCTGGCCTCGACTCGATCCAAAAAGATCAGATAGCTTGATCTCCTTAAAGAGATTCAAAATTAGCCCTGCTTACTTACTTTCTTAAGGTGGCGCTACAGTCCGGGGTGGACCTGGGCCTCAGCCAACAAGCTTCGCCAGCCAGCTCTGTCTCTAGCTAGCCGTCTCCAGTTTCGCACGCGAAGTTGGCTGAGGCGCCGTCCCTGCGGTGTGGATTCGAAGATTTTCCGGGCCGGGGTTTGGTGTCCATCCGCTCTAGTTGACCAGCCATCGTAGACGTTGTGTTTTGACTCTTTTGGCTAGGTCGGTGCCGCTGTACAGCCCGTACAGTTCGATGTTATATCTCCTCCTCCACTCTCCGTCTATGCAGACGGGACCGTAAATCGTCCGAAGAATTTTCCTCTCGAAGCAGCCTAAAGTGTTTTCATCCGCCTTTGACAGGGTCCATGCTTCTGCACCATAAAGCAGGACTGGGATGATGAGGGTCTTATACATGGACACTTTAGTTGCTCGAGAGAGGGCTTTGCTTTAGCCCTGCAAGTATAGGAATTAACACTGGACACTACCTATTAGGTCTTCACGCAATAAGACTAGGTCTATTCTCAAACGAATTCTGCAGAAGCTGCCTATATGAGGAAGAAAGTGTACAATATGTTCTCTGTTGCTGCCCGGCACTGCGTTGGGATGCGATCGCGTCGTCCAGGAAATCCATAAAAGGCTCCTACTTATACGACTATCTAAGCGACCTTAGTGAAACACCGGTCAAAAGCTACTAAGATTCATTGAAAAGACTGGCTGGCTGTCATAGTATTCACGCATATTCGCTTGGTCATATACGCACGTACAATGGGCCTACTTTTTGGCCTAGGTGCATTAAATAAGTCACTATCCTAATTACCTATATTTTGACACATGTCGCTAGATACTCACTGGTCATGAATAATTCAGAGCCTACCTACAGAGATTTGGGTATTAAGACAACTCTTACTGTCCAACGTGCACAGAAGCAGTTGGTAACGCAGATAGCGTGATCTTTTACTGTCCGGGATATCACGAAGAGCGTTACCAGCTGTACACAGCTGGCAGCACAGATTTCAGCCAATGTGAATGGGTGGAAATCCCGCACTGTTGCTGAGTACGGGCTCAGTTTCGTCTTTGAAAAATTCCCAAATCCCAGCTCCTAGTTATTGTTCCCTAGCTCGCTCTATCTCTTGCCTTATGGTCATCGTGATTGCGGTTAAGGTTTCTCAATAGCATAAGCGAAAAGGATCCCTGTCCCTTTGATAGGCGCAAGGCATCTGAACGAAGCAATCCCTAAGCGAATACATTTTCATCCAATGACTAAGTAGCAAAACCGATTCTGTTACAGATTTTGCTCCCCCCTTCTCTGTTACAGATTTGCTCCCTAAGGCTAGAGCAGTCATGCGGGACTCACAGAACTCAACCACAGAAAAAACCCATCCGTTGAGAACTGTCAAGCCAGACAGCTGACAGCAAACATTCAATACCGCAGTAGAAAAGAAGTATTGGAAAAATTACCAGTATTTTCAAATCTTTAAAATGTGAACATTGAAAGCGAAGGTTAAAAGTGATTGAATTGAAATTCAAAATTGTTTGTTGAATCCTAACTAAGCTGCGTTTTATAAATAAAGTTATGCGTTTTGTGATCATTAAAAGTGAGTTCTCGCGTTTTGTGAATTAAGTTGAGTTATCGACTAGCCCAGATGGCTAGATAGGAGGCTAGAAAAGGCAAGGCTAAAGGCTAAACTAGGGCTTAAGCGCAAAGTTCAAGTGAGATAGACCACAGGACGAATCTTTTTTAACGCGCTGCAAGCTTCAACTATTAATTGTAGCATGCAATGATGACTGGTCCATGGTAGACAAAATAACTAAACAACATTTGAGCCGATGGAGAAAACATCAGATCAAAAAACCTTTTGTAAAGAGTCGGTACTTCTGAATGAGCGAAGTTTGGACAAATCCTTGTCAATGCATCGATCACCCTGGTCAAGCCGTTCTTTGAGCCTGCAATTACCATGGGATGGAATTGTGAAACGAAATACGAGCTAATTTTAAACATCCACCTGGAAGTAAGGATGGAAGTACCGACTGTGATGAGTGCAGTTCAGGCTATTTTGTTACTTTTGGGTCCTATCGACGATTTGGCTCTATGCAATCTACGGTGCACTAGCCCGGACATTCTGTGGTGCCCCTACATGAGAGTTACTACTGACATTTTCATCAAATTAGATACGAAAATATTAAGGCAAATTTTAAATCAAATATAAGAATTTGCCCATCAAGTGACCTCTTCCTTCTAATATCCAGTTCTCCCAGAAAGACTCCAATTAAAAAGCTAAATTACAGCGAATCCAGAAAGGCAAGGGCGCCTTGTTTAAAAAACAACACATTCACAAGGATTATCTCTTAAAAAGCTAATTATAACAAATCAAGGAAAAGTTTTCCTGGATGTACAAGTGGCTTTCGCCAAGAACCTTAATCCATAATCGACTCCTACTCATCGAACCGTCATAAACGCGTGTGCAGCATTCCTCAAGCGGTTAACGATGTATAAAGATGGATGGAACATCTTAGCTCTCGTTTCCGGTGATAATTGAAGGAAGCATTATTAAATCAACGCGCCTCGAAAGTGTAAAAGTCAATTTGCGTCCGGTTTACATTGCAATGGAAATAGAATTATATTCTGCGAGTGCATCTGGCCCGAATGGCCCCCTTTCGATTGCATCGCAGAGCATGCAGCGAAACATGAGATGAATGCGCGCAAGGGCTTCGCGTGCAGGTCCTTTGATTATGTGTGTGACAAAGCAGTGAGATATACTTACATATTGTGCCGACTTTATGCGCTCCTTAATCTGTTTCATGGGATTGGCGTAGACACCATCGATGTCATCGTCACTGGTTGCTGGACTGTCGCTCTGTCGTTCCTGCTGCTGACGCTGGGCGTAGGCTAAATTTAGAATCTCATTGATGGAGCTGTTCTTTCGGCCCCTTAGCCGCGAGGGTCTGTTTTCACCGGGTGGTGCAGGTGGCATCCGCGTTGAGTACATCGGAGCTAGTTGATTGATATCGGAAAACCTCCCAGCACTGCCTGTGCCTGGCCCACCGATGCCTCCGATATTGCCCACCGATGCTACCTGCGAGTAAGATGAGTACGCTGGCGAAACATCAGGTTTCAGCAGCTCCTTGCGCAGCGAATCGAATGTGGATGGCCTCTGTTGGCTCTGTGGCCGCTGGTAGAGCATTTGTTCGCGGCGGCGACCGGCCCTGCGTCCTGGTGGCACTCGCGTACTGTCCAACCCATCCACTCCCTCGTAGCTCAGCTGAGTGCCAGGCGTGTGCACCAATGCAATCTGAGTAGTGACCGGCTGTTGGACAGCTTCCCTGGCGTTGCCGCTGTTGCGAAGCGATGACATCTTCTGTCCCACCAGCGCCTTGCCATTGTGCGAGACCGAATTAGCAGTGTGATTGAAGAGCGGACGCTGCCCTGATATGTGGGTGGGCATCGACAACCAAAAGACCATTAGAAGGATTTGTTGATAGAGTGGCATAGTGACGGATGATGATACTAAGTACGCGCACGAACATATATATTATGGCAAGTTATGGTCGGATGGCTAATTGATTTGCGGCTTATACACGGTTTATTTGTGGTTTGCGATTCAAAGAAAACTAACGCTACCGGTTTTTGAAGTTTGGATTTTGGAAAAAGTCTTTGGCTTGATTTTTATTCTTGAACTATTCACGCACACACCGCTTGCAGATGTGGTGGCCTTTTGTAGAAGGACTTCAAATCGGCAAGTTATTGCTGGCACATGTTCTACACGGTAAGAGTTCATTTTTCTTGCATTTCACAGGCATTTCACTAAAAGAAATTTTTGGGTTTCGGTGTTGGTCAATGATTTCAAGCTTTGAGATGAGAGTATCGCACAGTGGATTTATGCACTTTGCACAGATCTGAAAAGAAAAAAAAAATAGTTTTTGTGAAGATTTGTTTTGGTACTAGAAGTTGTTATAGGAATCAATGCGAACAAAAGTCAAATGATTTTAAAAGCACGTGTCTTTTCTTGGGTGCCCTAGAAATAATCCTTAAGTTTTATTGGTGTGAGAGGTTCCTCTCAGAGGTATGCAAAAACAACAAATCTAGCTGTGTCGTCGAGTTCGGAACGCTTTGGGTCTACAGAAGAAAAATGACTCTTTTTGCATTATCCTTTTGATGAGCTTAGATGGACAGGACTGGAGACAAAACTCGGACTTATTCCTGGTTCAATTTTGGTATGGCAGACAAATTAAAATTCTTTAAAAATGAAGGTGGCTGGTCTTGAGCTGTGGGTTTTTTTTACTCCACCTTTGAATAGCATGTATTTTGGAGGCCCCAATATTTACCTATGAATAACATAAGTCACCCTTGTGGCTCTTAACCAGGCTTAATTTGAAAAAAGTAGGAAAAAAATATTTACGTCAAACTGTTTTTATGTTACTTTTGACTCCCGATAAAACTATTAGCGGCACTCGGGATAAATTGGAATTTTTGATATTTTGGTATCAAAAAAGTCGGAAAATCATGGTAATTTTGCAAAATGTGTGGAAAAAATGCGTTCGGATTTTGAAAGAACAGAAGCACTGTCAGCTCCGTATGTTCTTTATCTTGTAAAAAAAGTGAAAGAACCTGGCATCCTCATCGCTAAACCAAAGCGTGAAAAGCCAAAAACATTGCGCTCACCCGAGAAAATTTCTGCTGTGGCAGAAAGTGTGCGCGAAGCGCCATCAACATCAATTCACCGTCGTTTTCAACAATTATTGAACATTTCGGAGAAATCATTGAGACGAATTTTGCATAAAAACCTTGGAATGACGCCATACAAAGTCCAATTGGTTCAAGAGTTGAAGAGTTGAAGTGGGTCTGCGATCGACTTAGAGAAGATGCCGATTTGGCAAAAAAATCATCTTTTCAGATCAAGCTAATTTGGTCTTGGCGGGTATGTAAACAAGCAAAATTGTCGCATTTGTGCGAGAAAATCCGCACGCATACATTGAAAAGCCGATACACCAAAAACGAGTCACTGTTTGGTGCGGATTTTGGTCCAGAGGCGTAATTGGACCATTTTTCGTCGAAAATGAGCAAGGAGTGAAGAAGAGGATATTGGCAACATTTGGTTTCAAGAGTACGGCGCTACGTGCCACACAGCCGAAACTATAATTGATGTTTTGCGCCCTGTTTTTGAAGATCGCAGTATCAGCCGCCAGAGCTGATGTCGTTTGGCCACCTCGGAGCTGCGATTTGACACCGTTGGACTATTATTTGTGGGGTGCCGTAAAAGATAAGTGTTACGCGGACAAGCCAGAGACAATTGACGCTTTAAAGGGCAATATTCGTGAAGCCATTGGTGAAATACAGCTGCACACAATCGATAATGTGCTTAAAAATTGGACCGATCGTGTAGGTGACCGGAAGGATTATACTTTCAAATAAAAAAAGAAATTTGAGAAAATATACAGTCCTTTTTTTTATAGCATTTTCAAAAATAAAAAGTTATTTGGCGGACCCTTTATCTATAGCGTATAAAAAAGCCTGGAGGATGCTGGTATATTTTTGCCCATGGATTCAGAGTATTTGGTTCTTGGCCCAAATACTCCTGCTGCAGTTCTATCATAAGTTTTTGACTCATCTGTGATCTGTGGTGAATTCATCACCCCTGCTCTTTTTAGTGCGGAGCTTCACGAGAAAGTTCTTCTCGAAGCTAAACTTCCTTAAACTGTCATCCTAAGGGATAGCCAGAAGGGGGTAGATCAGTTGAATAGCCAGTGGGGTAGATCTGCCCGCATGCTGGCAGTGGTGAAGAGGGAAGTTGCTTAGCACTTCTTCTGTCCACAGCTTTTTCCATTGCTTTTAGAAAAAAGGATGTTAAGCTGACCGGTCTATAGGACTTCGGTTGCGTTGGGTCCTTTCCCCCACCTTTAGAATAAATACAACCTTTGCCCCTCTCCACTGGCTCGGTATATATCCCAGAGCAAGACGACTTTATGCTATTCTTACCAAAGGTGGGAGTAGCATTTCTCGCCCGTTCTGCAATAGGGCTGGTGAAATGCTGTCCACACCATTTTACTCTTAAAAGGTTGAAATAAGCTTATTGCCCATGCTGATCGGCCTCAAGAGCAAATGGCTTTCGCTGTCTGGCAGTCTTTCCCCCGAGGTCTCGATGTGTTTGTCCTGCTCCAGACATTAGTGTCAGCGGGCGCTACGAAAAACACTTCAAACCAGGAACGTGGAGAAACATCTTATAGTACGTTTACACCGCGCATTTAAGCTAAACACAACATTTCTCCCTTAATGCTCAGCGTGTCGCCATATATGTCTCAGGTGTTATAAATGTTGAATTTCAGTTAAATGTTGAATTTCGCCTGGGCATTTAGAAGTTTGTCGAATTAAACACACCTCTCAAACTTCAGATTCTCTTATTTTTAAGAGAATTCAGGGCTGTTGACAAAAAATACTCAAACAAAACGTTTTTAGTTTGGCATAAATCGACATGAAAGATTTGCCACAGTACTAAGCTTTACAAAAAAAAAAAACAGTTCTGCGAATGTGAACTATTATCTGAATATGTGAACTATTATCTGAATAGTTCACATTCGCAGAAAATGAATGAAGTGAAATCTGCCACACTATACTCCGCATATCCTGATAAAGGGAGAAACAAATTGAAGTGAGAGTGGTCGAGAGCGTGAAAATCTTGGGACAGCGCTCATCGAGGGTTGCCAACCTTCTTTGTAAGGGCACTCCGCTTCGATGAGAGCTCAGAAATTAAGCCGGGAAAGGCAAACTCTTCGGGTAGGCCACTTGCTCAGAGAAGGTATCCTACTAGCTGCTAAGTAAAGTCAGCATGATTCGGGAAGGCTTTCAACTAGCACGAGACAAGGTCGTTTCTTGCTGTTGTTACAAGCCTGCAACCCCGATGTTCAAAAGACCCAGGTCACAAAACAGCATCTTAAAAACCCCGAAGAAGTCCAATATAATCTCAACGGTGTCTATAGGAAATTTAGCGAGTCCCGGCGCAAGCTCAGGGTCGCGAGTTGGAATGTTGGAAGCATGACTGGTCGTAGCTACAAACTTGAAGAGATGATGGTAAGAAGGCGAGTGGTCATCTTGTCCAAGAGACGAAATGGCGGAACACCGGAAATCGGGCTTGGATGTAGAGACAAAAGCTTACAAGATGTACTACTACGGAACTGAGAAAGGTAGGAACGGAATCGGTATCATCCTTGCGGCAGAGCTGCTTGATGGCGTCTTGAATATTTCAAAGTCAAGTAACCCGTTGATGTCTCTCAAGCTGGTGATGCAAGGTGAGGTGTGGAACATCGCTAGTGCATATGCTCCCCAAGTTGGGTGTGAGCAGAGGGAAAAAGATGCATTCTGGGTAGATTTTTATAATCTCATCAAGGCGATCCCAAAGGAAGAGCTTTTGTTTGTAGGCGGAGACTTTAACGGACATGTCGGGAAATCTAATGATGACTATGAAGACTGCCATGGTGGACTGGGGTATGGCACTAGGAACTCTTCTGGTGAAGATATCCTAAACTTCTGCAAGTCGTACGGTCTTATTGTGCTTAACACCATGTTCTTCAAGGAAAGCAGGCACCTGCTCACTTATAACAGGTGGGAATGAGACCCAGATTGACTATCATTTGATAGTCAACTGTCAAAGATTGTAAAGTGATTTAAGGTGAGGCGATTACAACACAACACCGCCTGCTGCTGACCTTCATTTTTATGGAACCTTCTAAAATGGAAATTAAGCAAGCAAAGGTATCTGGGAGAAACTGGTACAATTCGGATAAGAAAAAAGGCCAAGCATTTTTAAACGCCATGCAAAACTACCTTGTAACATCATTGACGAAAACGAAGCTGTAGAGTGCAGAGCACAAGATATGTGGGATGACCTACAGCGAACGTGCATAGAGAAGGCCAAATAACTCCTGGGGACTTCAAAAGGTCACCGCAAACAGGTCAATGAAACATGGTGGTGGTCAGATGAGGTGAAACTAGTTATCAGTGAAAAGAAAGCGGCATTCAAGGCATGAAAGAAGTGCTCCTGAAACAACAGAGATGAAATGCTTCGCCTGGAATTGGAATATATAGACACCTCCAGAGTCTTACTAAGAAGAAGTGCGCCCATGTTCAAGCAAAGAGAATGGAGAGCCTGTATCAGGAATTGGAGGAAGTTTCCTCTTCCACTGCTAATACACATCAGGCCATACAGGATCTTCGAAAAAGCACCTTGAATAATGGGACTAAAATCTTCAAAATGGCCGCTCAGAGGAGGAGAAACGCCCAAGAGATTCGTTCGCCAAGGTTCATCAACAATGCTCAGGGACAGCATCTTGTGGATGACGACAAAATTCTTCACAGGTGGCAGCAGTATTGTGAGGGATTTTTGAATGAACAGTTTCCCAGGCACCGCTTTCCAGAAGATAGTCGAGGAGTTTAGGAAGGCGGTTAACTACTCCAAAAAGCGAAAAGCGTTTGCGTCGGATCAAATATCCTCGGAGTTCTGGAAAAAAATAGGAGACAGCGGGTCCAGATGGCTCACGACCTTCATCTTCAAACTAATAAGAGGGGATATAATGCCAATTAATGAAGGAAAAGTTATCTCCTTCCTATTATATAAACGAATAGCTGATACACGAAGCTGTGACAATTACCTTTCTATCAAGCTGATGTCTCACACAATGAAGATCGTCGAGCGGGTACTAGATAGTCGACTACGAAAAATAATAAGGCTATCTGAGGACCAGTGTGGGTTTGTCACGGGCAAATCAACCACTGATGCAATCCAAAGCATAAGGATCATAATGGAAAAACATCGGGATGCCCTTAAAAATCTGCTTATGGTGCTGGTTGATTTTGAAAAGGCTTTCGATAGACTTCCACGAGATCTGATATGGGCGCTAAGAAAACGAGGGATTCCAGAAGCCTACGTGATCATAGACGATGATCATAGACATGTATGATGGAGCAAAGACAAGAGTAAGATGTCCTTCCGGAGTCACTGATGAGTTCTAAATTAAAGCCGTTGTACACCAGGGAAGCGTCCTAAGTCCTTTGCTTTTCATTGCAGTCCTTGATTATCTGCTTGAAGGCAAACTATCGGGCCCGAAAGTGCATCAGTTATTCTTCGCTGACGATGGGGCCATCATAAGTGAAGATCATACATCCCTGCAGCGAGCACTTGATATGTGGGTGGATGTTTTAGAGGTGAATGGGTATCGTATAAGCCAAAAGAAGACAGAGTACCTGTACTGCCCATTCTCTGACCCACCAGATCCGATTCCAGACATTAAATTGAATGGAAATGTGCTTTCCAAGTGTGAAAAGTTCAAGTACTTGGGATCTATGATCAATAGTAAAGCAAACTGTGGTGATGACATCAATTACCGCGTAAGCGAGGGGTGGATGAAGTGGCGAGAAAACTCCGCCTTCTTTTTTGACTGAAAAAGAGTTGCGGTCCTGTATAGCCCGGTGTGAAGCTAAAGGGCGTATCTTCAGAAGCCTAAGCCCCAGAAAGGACGAGAGTCAGACCCTGGATTTCTCTTAAGCCCAGTGACCCGGATTACACTCTTCAACTCATCCCGAGCTTCGAAATCCACCAAAAAATTGAAAGGTTTTTTTTTTTGTATTAAACCTAAGTAGCCAAACCCTGCTTTTAGAAGCCCTGCTTACCAGAAAAGCTGAACTAGTTCGGAAGGCAATCAGTCAAGCCAGAAGGAGAAGCACCCTCTCATGTTGTCCTCTCATGATGCCAATGCGGATCATGCTGAATGGGGCAGCAATGACCGACGATAAATGATCGGGTGAGTTTCTTTTTGATGACCTTAAAAAAAACTAATCTTGTAATCTTATAATAAGGGAACAGAACCTATTCCCAAATGTTCTATAGATTTTGAAACGTTTAACGACTAGGTCCTTCAAGGCCAAGTTGAAAAAACACCTTGCTCCAATGCAGCTGCAATTCAATCACTATCGGAGTAAGACGAGAGGGTGAATAGGCTCACGGAGGCAATTATAATGAATCTTGCTCTTCATAAAGCCTGCCCAATCAGCCGCTAAAAAAGGTATGGGAACAGGTAGCTTTTTTTAATTAGCAAAATGGTCTTGGGATCCTGTTGATTGATACTTTTATAAGATCTGTACCAGGGATTTTTAGACAGAACTTTGGTAAGTGAAATCTCTATCCGCATGGTTTTTCTCCCCCAAGGCATAACACTTGCGGAGATAAGAGTTTTACGTACTTATTGGGTTTTATTACGGTGCACTTCTTTCGAATAAGAATAACGTCTTGTGCAGATATAATGCGATGGCTTTTAAGACTTTGTCATTTTCCAAACATGCCACTCGCAGTTTAACCTAATATCGCCCAAAACCTGACGGTATAAAGCTCCGGAAAGCCCGTTTGAAATGTTGTATCACTTGAAGCAATGAACATTTTTAATTTGAGCGTCTGGCTTATAGGTAATAAGCCCGAAATCTAAGTAGATGAGTACTTGGGCAAGTATTTGAAATACTTAAGCCATTGTAAAGTCTGCCTACACTATATAACCTTTTACTCTTAGGGTTGTTCTTGAAAGGATTAGGTAGTATGATCATATGTGAAATGATCAACAACTAGGTCTCTTAGTGTAAAATCAGGAGTTCTAAGTTCTGTCCTGCGTCCTATTTGGGACTCTATCAAGCCCTCGACACCTTTGCATAAATAGTTTTCATGAAAAGAAAGTCTTAATATCCAAAGGACTGGAGGAGTAGTTCCACTCTTCAGTAAGATAAGTCATCGAATCTACTGGATCTATCGTCATCGAATCTATCTGGATATAATAACCTTTAAAGTTGTATTGTTGATCCTTTCATGATATTTCATAAGCTGTGAGTTGATCAATAATTGTTGATTCTTGAACTTTAGGACACTACAGATTAGTGGAGTTCTACTTAAACTGGTGAAAATTTCTAAGAATCCCGGAGGCTTTTTGGGAAGGATGAAGGGATACTGAGTTTTTTTATAGGTCTTTTTTCAACTCAGTTTTTTTTCCAATTCTCTAAATAATGGTAATAAAATCTTGGCAGTTAGTTTATTGAATTAGGTCCTATAAGAGTAAACGACAACAAAATGTCTGCGCGGTATTTTTGTGAAGTCGTGCTTAGCGGAGAGAACTTGAAAAATGTCAACATTCTTTTCAACCGAATTCCGCCAGATATTAGTCTCTTCAAGAGGGGTGTGTTCAAAGTTTGGATCATTTGAACATTTTGGTCGTATGCTAGTCGACAGTTTTTCTATGCGAGGTTTTCTTAATAAGAGTTCAATCGCTCTTAGGTATTTCTTTCATCACATCCTAAGCCTTCAAACAATTCTTGACAACCTTAAATGTCGACACTCAAAAGACTAAAACGTTTCCTTACGCAAGATAAAAGATCATTTGGCGTAAGGAAACGTGTTGGAACTGAACCTTGGGGTGTACCAGCAATAGACCTGTATAGACCAGACTTTCAACTCTTCGGAACTGTTTTAAAATTGAACGGTTCAAAATATAATTTTTAATCCAACAAAAAATTCATTGACGCTTTCAATGTACCAAGCGTTGTTGTCTTGGGTTTTTGCGGGCACTGGGGTGCAGTGGTTAGTGTATCAAGTTACGGCACCTGATGGAGCTACTGCAAGGCAATTCAACACTAACGGGAGAAATTTCCTCCCGGGTGGACTTCGACACACCGTATGATGTTACCCATCCTGTGAGGGAAGACTGGGAAAATAATGCAATTATCAGGCCTAATGAAATTCCAATATTCACAGATGGCTCGAAAACAGGGGAAGGAATAGGTTCCGGCATCTCCTCAAGAGACCCAAAACTAAAAGTATCCTTAAAACTACCAGATATTAGCAGTGTCTTTCAGTCAGAGGTTCTGGCTGTACTTAGGGCGGCCGAGCTCTTGCAGATGAGATCGATATCCGAAGTGATATCGCCTTTTACATCGATAGCCAGGCTACGCTCAAAACAATGGAATCGGTCAACATCAAATCTGATTTAGTCTGGAGCTGTCGAACCGAGTGCTGGGTGCCAAGACACTGCGGTATATAGGGAAATGAACAAGCTGACGAGCTTGCAAGAAGAGGAGGGTTAAGAGGCACTATTTAGGAGAAACTTATTATGATTGCTAACCAAATGTAGTCCAGTCTGACCGAACATAGAGTATCTCAGGCTCTCTGGCCACGTTTTAACCGGAAAGGATCAAAAGGACTATTAAAAATGAGCAGGGTCAAGCTAAGAGCTTTAGTGGGAGTTCTGACAGGTCACTGTCTCCTGCGGAAACACGCGAAGAGTCTCAGGCTTTCTGACACAGATATTTGTCGCTTCTGTTGCGATCTGCAAGGGGTTGAGGATATGACACACATACTGTGAGAGTGCGATGCAATTTCACATATACGTAGAAAATTTCTAGGAGAATATTTCTTTGAAGGAAGTAGACGGCACAAACCTTAGATGCCTTCTGGGCTATTACAGGGAAATCTAATGTTTCTTCAGGGAGAATGTTAAGGTTGGTTTGACTTTTAAATTGTTAAATCTGTGCACAAGGTCTCGGGTTCGAGTCCGACCAAGGCCACAAAGGATTTCTTCACCGCCCTGTCCCCGTGAGAGTCTGGCAAACTGTCGGAGAGAATCATTTGTCATGAATGAGAGACTTGTTAATTCGCGCGATGTTTAGAATCGTCAAAAATTATAGGTTCTATAAATTAATTATAGGTCCTTAAGGGTTAAGGGTTGTAACTTGGGTTAGGTTAGGTTGAAGGTTCGAAGAACCCAACTCACTTAGACCTATGTAGGTCCATTGTGATACCACGTGGATCTCGAAAAATTGGCTACTCGTTGAACCATTTTGAGCTACTAATGAAGCCTAAGAGACGTTTTGGGTCAGTCCTGCAAAGATCACTAAGATCATTATAGAAGAAAGCTCCAAGAAAAAGCGCCAAATCTGTTTTGTTACTAGACAGGTACTACCACTTGTCCATCTGAGATTTGTTCTTTCTATTGCATCCAGTTTTATTAAGAGTTTGCATGTCGAAATTGAAACGCCTAAGGAGCCTTTATCAGGCGAAATTGAGAGAGTAGTTCCAAGTTTGGCGAGCTCGTCAGCCTTACAGTTGCCTGGAATGTCACTATGCCCTGGCACCCTGTTGAACTGCTCTAACAACTCCCTTAGTTTCCAGCCACTTGAAGGCCGCCTGGCTGTCAGAAAAAATACGATATCCTTGGCGGATATAACGTTATTCTTAAGCCAGGATAAGGCTTTCTTAATCGTCATGATTTCAGCTTGGAAAACACTACAATGATCCGGAAGACGGAAAGAGAGACTAAGATTTAGTTTTTCTGAGAATACACCCCCACCTACCCCATCCTTTGTCTTTGATCCATCCGTGTAGATGTTCTTGTGAAATTGTAACTGGGGTATAGTGAAGTCTATGTTTCCAAAGGAGGATCTGTATGTGTTCAGAATAGCGGAGTGACCTATCTCACTATAGGTCCACTCAGAGATTGCTTTGAGGCGAGTAGCAGTGATAGCAGCTCTTTTTGAACTTGGGTAGTTGCCTTTGGAGTGTCTTTCATTTTCGGTCATCAGTGGACTATTTGCTAAGTGACTTAAGATCTTAGTTCTTTAACGAGCGTGTTGGCTCAAGATATAAAATATTAGCAGCATTTTTGGAATAATGGTTGTAAGTTCAAATTGGTCAAGGCCCAGAACGAGGAAGCCCAAGTCCAGAAACCTTTCTTGGATCTGGTGGCATATCATGGCTCAAGAGCTCAAAAGATAGATGCAACGACTTAGGCATCCTTTCTCCGCTAACTCGTATGATGAAGATTATGAGTGAAATTGGTCAATAGCTGGGGGACCTAGAGTGGCATTCTTAAGAGCTCCTATATTAGGCACTATGCGGGGCACTGTTTTCGGATCGACAAAAGTTTGCAAGGAACTTGGACTTACACAGATTGTGGAGCAATACGGGAACTAGTTTTCTTATTCCTGTTTTCCCAATCGAGCCGATTGTAATTTAGGAAGGAATAAGTTGGGTTCATTTGGTTCATTCAACCAATTCCTTGAGTAAGCTAACTTGGCCGAGACATTCCTTCGTCCATCCTTCATCACGGTGCAGGTACACCAGCACTCACATCAAGTCGATAATGTCGTGTGACTGCCGAAAAAAGACGTCCTGAAATATGCCTTAAACTGTAAGCAGTCAAGGTGCTGACCATTTGCCACAAAGTTGCACCAATGACAAGAGATAATTCCATAAGTTTGTTGCACAATATTTCTAGAGATGTTCACATAATCGCATTGCAACTAAAGTCTGGAAAAATATAAATAGGGGAACGCTTGAGTGGACAACTGAAAAGGCTTGCTGCGACAGGAACTCTTCACAGGTCGCGGATCCACTAAGTTAGTGAGGAAGAAGGGTAGAAAAGTTGCAGTAAGGGATTTCAAATTAGAGTTAGTTTATAACAATTTTAAGTAAATCTCAAGTTAACAGATGGCCCCTAGGAAGCCTTCTACAAACACTAGTAAATCTGCATCAGCTATGGCAAATCGAAAGGGTGGACGAAAAAGTTGGAGCGCATCATAGCCCCTCTATATAGCAAATGCAGCAACCCTAACCTAGCCTACAAAATTCCCAACATGATTTGCAGCAAATTTTGATCCATCCAGCATCCACCCTCATAGGTATACGAAGGACTCATAATTGTATAGAAAATAAAGCCTCTCCGCATATGTATGCATAGCATGGAACAAGGAATTCCTTTTCTCTCCGAAAACATAACCCCAAGCATTAACAAGAAAGGACAATCTCAACATTTTTCATGCACACATATTCCGCACTCGAAGTGCACAGAGTAAAAACGACGACGACGGGTTGTGGGGTAAAAAAAAACCCGGAGGGGTGGTAACCGCATCTAGAAAATGTACGTGAAATTAATTACGCGATTTTTTTCTTCTTCTTCTTTTTTTACAATCTACTACTACTACAAATAGATACTACCACACATTTTCCTTACAAATGCATCTCGCGATTTAGAAGGTTTGCACACTGGCGGATTAGGGGCAGAGAGGCATTTTATTTTTAAGATATTTTCGGTCTTCCATTTGAAGAATCGTATATATGCACTCGGCAGTGTAGTACTCCATCTTTGTGTTTTAATCTTCGCCAGTGCCCCCTCCTTCGCCGATAGAATAGATACTTTTAGGTTATAGGAAAAGTGTATATATTGAATATTTTATGCAATTTCCGACCATACGGATGGTGTTGGACCTGCACGGAAAAGAAATCACTTTTCATTCGAAAATCTTTCGCCTTAAATAAACGTTACATGAATTTGGTTGCGAAAAAAACTTTTCACTTTAACTTCGCGATACACTGTAATCCAGAGGAGCGAGTCGAGTCGAGTTGGATTTTCTTCAATAATTTTTCACAAATTTTTCATTCACTTCACTAACTCCGACGTTATTTGGCTTTGCGAAAGAGTTTTCGAGATGTTTTTCCGATTTTCGACACGAAAAAGTGGAAAATTTTGCGATTTTTTTGTGAGTTTTCTCTTTTGGGGCGTCGTACATTTTCACTTTTAACATTTTCTTTTACACATTCGAGTGTTGTTGTTGTTTGAGAATATTATTTTATTACAGGATGCTACTGCGTCAACAGGATAGGATAACATACAATGAAGTAGCTATAACACTGAAATTTTTGCAGATATACACACAGACACACTAAAAGATGGCTGATATGGCTCTGCTACAGATTGCGAACATAGCCACACAGCATCGCACTAGACAGGGACACAAGCAGCCCAAAGAGCAGGATAACGAACAGCGAAGGAAAAAAAGTTTTTTCTTTTTTCTTCCTAAAATGGATCCTTCTTACATACAGGATAGGATTTTATTTTTGGAAAATTTCACCCGAAAAGTGAGGAAATTCAGGTGAATTTCATGCACCACAAACACTTACTTCGAGTATCTTTGAGTTTTTTCACAACTTTTGAGTTTTTGGAAATGTTTTCTGATAGAAAATTTGATTTTTATTCTTGAAGAAAAACTGCTCGAGCTTAAAAAATAGGGAGAGGAAAAACACTGATTTTATTGCGAGGATAAAAGTCCTGTGGGGTGGTGGGCTGGCTGAAGCTGTGCTGCCTTGTAGTCTTGGATTTTCATCTGAGGGATTGGGATGCTTGGTGTGACTGCGCGTTTGTGTTGGTCATCGGATATGGGAGAGTCGGAGGGTGCTTCGTGAGAGAGGAAGTGAGCTTTTTTCGACAGACACACCGACACGTATAACATAGAAGCTAAACGAACGTAAGGTAGGTACAAAATCCTCTGAGCAGGTGGTGGGTGGGAGTGGTGGAGTGTGGCAGAGTTAAATAGCAAAGCAAGCTCCCGGTGCATGTGGAGGACGGTGTGATGCGATAGAGACTCGCAAGAGGAAATATCCAATTTGGTGTAAGTAGAGAAGAGTATCGATAACGTTGTGCTTAGGGTGGAAATTCAATTACAAGGTGTGAACTAAGATAGGTCGATTAAGTTGAACGATTTGTTTTTATGTAAGGTGGAAGTATTGAAAGTTGATTTTTGTAACGCGCAGAAGATATTAGAAAAAAGGGAAACGAGGTATTCATGAACTTAGATTTTGCACAGCTATTCTCCTTCGTTATATCTGGTGTGGCTTTCAGTGTCCTTTGGCTTCTAGCGTACGCACTTTTTCAAGTTTTAGCAACGAGACGACTTTTGCCCATGTGAGTCTGGCATAAGCTTTTCTGCGCATAAGGCTGGCCTTACTTAAGCGAAAAGTCAGTTTTTTGGTACATTGAGTTTATCAGACGCCTTAGAGCAACAATTGTAGCTCTACCGTAAAAAGTTTCGTCTTAAATTTGCGAATAGGATTTAGTTGCCAGAACAAGTTTACCGGAGGTCCAAGTGGAATTTAGTTGTTATTTTTATGCTCATATATGTATTTCAGTATCCTGATTACGAATATGTTATTAAAAATTGTCGGTGTCATTTAGTTTAAATATTCTACTAAGTATTCAAAGTTTAAATTTTTCCATACAAAGTACCTCATCTAAGACTTTTAGTTTCTGCCTAAGGGTAACAGTGTTTGGGCGGCCCGCTTCGCGGGTTTAAAGGATTTCAACTCCCTTTTTCGCAGGGTTGGCCGCTCACGCGTAGGTGCCAGTTGTCTGGCAGGCGCCTATGGCCATTTACGAGTATGTTAAAGTTGCATATTTCATATTCTTTCAATATTCTATAATGATATATTTTTCAAAACGGTATATCGAGATAATGTGGGGGGACACGCGGTTTTTCAGCTTTTTTCTGAATTGATTTTGATTTAAAATCCATAAAACGCCTATTCGGACCCTTTTGTTGAATACTGTTATATTTTTTTTATTTTCATATACTTTGCGCTTGTAACCATTACATTTTTCTAATACTCAGAGCATAGGCTTTTTAGTAATCGGTTAAAAAAATGGGTTTTTTAATTTGTTTTTTAAACCGTTTCAGAAATTTTTATGTTAGAAACCCCAATTTTGAAAGATCATACGTTTTATATACAGACCAAATTTCATATAATCGGTATACCGTTAAGATTCCAGAATATTTTGAAAAGTTTTCGAAGTTTTCGAGCTAAATCTCAGAATCTGCTAAATATTCGAAAATTTTTATAGTTTTTCCGAAAACTAAAAATATTTCTTTATGTGTGTGATTTTTTTCAAAACATTTGGCCGCTGCTAAGCCGGAGATAGTGGTGGGGACAACATTTTTTCCACGTTTTTGTTTTCGAAAATACACCAAACCGTAGAAGTAGCTCTTGCTTAGCCCTTGGCTGCTTTATATGTTAGCTTAATGCCGGCTTTTTAAAAAAAGTGATGAAAAAGTTATGACGTTAAGCACGTTGAAAATGGGTAACTATTAACCATTTCTTATTTTTAAAAAAATGTTCAGTATTTTGAAAAATGCGATTTTATTATGAAAATTTAATACTTTTTTAATGTATGTTTCAATTTTCTTCTTCCTGGCTGTAAAACTTTTTAAGAGAAGGCCAAAACGCCTTAAGTCTTTTTTACCATCAATATTTAAACTGTAATTGAACCGTTATGCGTGTATTATAAAAAAAATTGCCCTTGTATGCGTTTTTCACGGACTTCACTCATTTTTTTTCACGGACTTTAAAAGGGTACCAATTGCCATTTTTCTACGACTTACTGTTCAAAAGTTACAGATGCAGACTGACGGACGGACAACGGAGCGATACCAAGGTCCCATTTTTTGACGGACTGCTAAAAATCTATGCATAAAATGTCTTACAAAAATTTCAAAAAATGAATTCACTAAGTTTTCGAGATGTGCTTGAAAATATGACATGCAAGTCGAAAATTGTCAGTATAAGAAAGGACAAAAAGATAAACGCTAAGTCTTCAAGAAACACCGACAAACCGCTATATTTATAGCTCCATACTTGACATTTTAGATTTTTACCATCCCTGGGCAAAGTCCTTTTGCGTTAAGCTTATCTTTACGATTTATTAGTAGTTCCTTTATTCCAAAAGGAACTCACTCTACCAGTCTGTATCTCATATTCATGAGAATAAGCTTTTAGTATTTGAAAGAGAGAGGAGGATGTTAGGGTAGGTACAGAATAATTTTGCAACAGAAAAACAATTTTACCAACGACAAAATGTTAGGAACATAACTTGACTAGAGCTTTAATTTTTAATATTAAGTTTCTACAAGAAGAGCTTTGCAAACAACCGACTCAGGCAATATTGTTGACTTCTTTTGCAGGGATGATACAGAAACAGAGATGATACAGATGTCTATAGGTCCATATCAAACACCAATTCAAACAAGCTTATGATAAAGTTCACAGGATTCTGAAGAAAAGAGTCGGAATTCAGGAATTCACATTCACCAAAAATTTTCGCAAATTCTCGGGATGACGCTTGCGATAGAAAGATAGGGACACTGCGAATTCCTAGTTCGATAAATAGTTTTTGCTAGATTGGATAAAAAAATTATTACCGCCGATAATATACTTATCATACAGCCCTTGAGTCATAGACGGGTCATAGACATCTTGAGATTTATAGACGAGGAGTATTTGAAAACATCCTGCTTTGAGCTGTAAGGAAAAGTCCTTGTTCTGTCTTTAAGAAAAGCGTGGAACACGAACTCGATACCAATCCGAGAAACAGTGTTATTAAAATAATAGACGGAAATTATTTTTAGCTAATTATCAGTTTATATAACTCTGAATGCTGTGGTAATAAGTAGCTTACGAAGAGTGACGTTAAAATACTACTGGACGAAATGAAGGAAAAACCAGTGAATAAGTCCTACAGTGTGTACGCAGAAGGACCGTTGAATATCCCATTCTATCCAACATTGTAAAATGCTTATGGCATTGTTATTTTTTGACATTTTATAAGTGTCAATAAATAATAAAAGTGGGGTGCCGTGGCATAGTGGTTGGTGTGTGTGCTTACTACGCCGGAGGTCTGGGTTCGAATCCTGCCATCGTCACCTGAAAAAAAAGACTTGCTCTTTTTCACGGCCCCCACCTCCGCGAGGGTCTGACAAGCCCTCCGAGAGTATCATTTGTCTTGAAAAACTTCTCAAAGTGCCGTTCGGATTCGGCAAGAAATTGTAGGTCCCCTTGTATGTAAAGAAATAAACACACCAGCATACATTGTTGAGAAGTTGGCCCTGGTTCACCCCGAGCTGTTGCGCCACTCTATTTATTTATTTATTTTTTATAAATAATAAAAGGGGCGTGGTCCAACCGCCCCTAATTACAAACTTTCAATTATAAGATATTTCCACAGATATTTCCAAGTTCTGCTTAAATGTACGTAAAAATGCAATTTTTTGCTTCAAATTGAATATTTTTGAAAACTCTACCCTTAAAAGGGGGGCGAATGAAATATGGAATGAAGTCTCGTTTACCGAACCTGCTACTTTTTTTGTTTCATGCTTTCCTAAATTAGGCTCAAGGCCAGTCCAAATTATACGTTTTTGTGGAAAATTTTAGATTTTTGTTCAATTCTGCCTCCAAATGTAGGGGTGGCCCAAAGTTTTATATAAAAAAATGTAGACCTAAGCGTTTTCTACATAAAATATTAGGTGAAATTTTTTCAATTTGGAGCAAAAATATTGATTAAATTGCATTTGAAAATTTAACCTAAAAATTAAATTTTTTTTTTGTTTTTCAATTATAAGGAGATGCTAAATGTCAAATTTCAGCCTTTAAGAACGTATTACAGTTTTGAAATCTCTGGAGGTAGATGTACGATTGTGAGCGTGTCTTTGGGCGGATTTTTACACTTATATTGCTTCGTATGTCGCGGACCTCACGTACGAAATTACACCACCCTAGCTCGAAATTTAACATCATACTTGAGAGAATTGTGCAGAACTCTCGCGCCAGCACCAGAGGTACAATCTTTCAAAAAACTGTTTAACTACTCACATACGTAGATGACATTGAGATAATCGGTAGAACAAAGCGTGATGTCAGTGAAGCCTTCGTGAGTATTGGGACGGAAGCGGCGAATATGGGTTTAGCAGTTAATGAGGGCAAAACCAAGTATATGCTGTCATCAAGAAAAGACACCCAACACCGACGTCTTGGACAAAACATCACCATCGACAGCTATAACTTTGAGGTAGTTAGGGACTTTGTCTACCTGGGTTCCGGTATCAATTCAGACAATGACACCAGCGCTTAAATCTAACGAAGGATATCTCTTGCCAATCGCTGTTTCTTTGGGCTGAGAAGGCAATTGAGTAGGAAGGCAAAGCCCTATCTCGAGCAACTAAAGTGTACATTTATAAGACCCTATCATCCCGGTCCTGCTTTACAGTGCACAAGCATGGACCCTGTCAAAGGCGGATGAAAACACTTTAGGCTGCTTCGAGAGAAAAATTCTTCGGACGATTTACGGTCCCGTCTGCGTAGATGGAGAGTGGAGGAGGAGATATAATATCGAACTATACGGGCTGCACAGCGATACCGACCTAGCCAAAGAGTCAAAACACAACGGTCACGAGGGCTGGGTCATCTAGAGCGGATGGACACCAACGTCCCGGCCCGGAAAATCTTCGAATCAACACCGCAGGGATGGTGCAGTAAAGGAGCACCGAGACTCAGGTGGCGCACGCAAGTGGAAGGGGACCTCAGCCAACTTCGCGTGAGAACTGGAGACGGCTAGCTAGAGACAGAGCTGGCTGGCGAAGCTTTTTGGCTGAGGCCCAGGTCCACCCCGGACTGTAGTGCCACCTTAAGTAAGTTAGTAAGTAAGCTCAAAATTTAAGGCCTTAAAACATGTGATATAGAGACGGACGGACTGACGGACATGGCTTATTCGATTTAGAATTCGGTCTCGATCTTAGGTCCCTTAAGGTCTTGGGGGTCTACCGTTATTATTTCAGCGTGTTACAAACACCATGTGACAAACTTTATATACCTCCTATCCTATGGGATGGGATATAAAAAAATGTTTTCGGCTCACCGACAAGGCACGAACCTGCTACCTTCACCTATAGCGGGTACAATTCTAACCAATTGATAACTAATATTTATAATTGTCGTTTGGGCAACGACTATATTTTTATTTATTCATATGATTTTATCTGCGAATTACGCTATACAGATTATAAAAATAGTAAAACTAAAAAAGTAAAACTAAGAATGCGCTAAAAAATTAAATAGAACACTTTTAAAGCAATCACGTGAGTAGTGTAGATTTATGTTTTTACAGACTTCCATGAATGAAACAATAGCTCTGAACAGCGGTTCATTGAGTCCATAGTTTAGGGAAATTCAAAGAACAGGATTTCTTTCCCTCAAAGATCTTAGAGGGGCATAGATTGGGACTAGCGATAAAAGAGGGGGACATTTAATGCGGTAGCATAATAATCGGTAGTATAATAATCTCTCACGAACATGATGTGATGAGATTTTCGTCTCAATTTGAAACTTGAAATAACAAGCAACTAACGCCGTGTCTTGTAAGGAATTTCAAAGTTCCATCGCGTTTTCATGAAAATGTATTAACGCCTCTAAACTTTTTCAAGACGATCGTATTGAATATTGCAAAATGGGTTCCAAATTACGTCGGCATATTCAAGCTGAGACCTAGGTAAGGTTAGGTTATAGGGTTGAGGAAGCGAGATAACCCGCGCCTCATCGCACTAAGGTTCATTGTGACCCATTGTGATACCCAGTGGGCGATAATCCTTGCTGTTTGGATGCTTTCACTTCCTTCTAACGCTGTGCTGAGACCTAAGCTGAGACCTAACTAATGCAATAAAAAGTGTAATAAGGACATGAGGATCAGACTGGAGTACTGTTGATTTCGTATTCAAACTAAAGATAGGAAGATAGGAAATCTTTTATAAAAAGAAACGGTAAAGCACTTACTCATGTTTAAGTGTAGGCCATTACTTGAACACCAAGATACCACATTTCTAATATCATATATTGCAAGCGCGCGCAATCGAATGCCTTTAATTTTGAAAAACAGCTTTAGGTCGTCAGCGTACATCAAAGAATGTCAGTACTTTAACACAGAAGATAAGTCATTAATAAATATTATGCAAAGCAGTGGTCCCAAGTGACTTCCTTGAGGTACACCTGAACTGCATTCAAATGATCGAGAGAGCATATCACCGACCCTTTGTTTCCTGCCAATCAAGTAAGAGTCAAGCCATTTTAGTATTGCCTAATGAAACTCAAAAAATTCAACTTTTTTTTTAGCAGGATATGAAAGTTGACTGAGTCCGAAGGCTTTGCTAAAGTCAGTATAAGCACAGTCCACTTGTTAACCATTCTCTTAAGCATTGATAGTGTAATGAGAGAAGCAAGCCAGGTTAGTGGTTGTAGACCTGCCACTGACAAAGCCATGCTGTACAGCACAAATATGTTCTTTTACGAAAAAATCAACTTTCGATTTAACAATGCTTTCAAAAAACTTAGGTAAAGCTGATAGTTCTCAAATCTCTGTATAATTTTCAGCATTGTTTTTCGAACTTGATTTAAAGATAAAGTGTCATTGTCCTCTTGAAGATCAATATTCAAGAGGACAATGACCTATTGAAACTTTGAAGTAGAGGTTTAATAATTACTAGGGAACACTTTTTCAAAATTATCGCAGGTATACCGTCGCGTCGGGTTCAGGTTTAGTATTAGATTTTAGATTATCGAGAGCCAAGATAATGTCTTGAAGGCTTAGTTGAGTCAGGACAATATCAATTTTGCCTTCTGAAAGTCGTACGGAAAAGTGGGATTAATCGGCTAAGGTGATCTATGATTTTCACATTTTGTTGCAGTCAATGTGATCAAACAAAATAATCTGCCTGCGTAATATGATCACAAAAAATATTGTTCTGAAAAGTTCTTACATCATAAGCTTTATTCAGGCATTTGATGAAAGAACGCTTTTTTGGATTCATGCATGCAGAAAGTCAGCCTAGGTGTGTAGGCAAAAACCAGAATGTTTGAAAAGTGGGGACCAGCTGATTTTGACGGTGATTGATCGAGAGCTGTCACAAGAAAATTATGATGATCACAGTTTACGCAGACGAAGTTTTGTGATCTGTCGCATCACTTATCATAGATCACCTTAGCCGATTCCACCCCTGTTCATTTGACTCAGAAAAACTTACTTACTTACTTAAGGTGGCGCTACACTCCGGGGGAGAACTGGGCCTCAGCCAACAAGCTTCGCCAGCCAGCTCTATCTCTAGCTAGCCGTCTCCAGTTTCGCACGCGAAGTTGGCTGAGGCCCCCTTCCACTTGCGTGCGCCACCTGAGTCTCAGTGCCCCTCTGCCGCGCCCTTCCTGCGGTACGGAAGATTTCCTCAGAATAAGACTCAGAATAAACAGACTCAAAAAATTTACCAAACAATGTTTGAGTTCAATTGACGTCTTTGGATACTAAACCTTTATAAACTATAGATTTATGAAGCCCAGAAGTCTTTCTTTTGCTGTTAAAGAATATCCAGAATCATTTGGTATCGCCTTTATTGTACCCCGTCTTATAGGATAGGAGGTTTATTAAGTTTGATTGATAGTTTGTAACATAGAGAAATAATCACCATAGACTCCAAGACCTTAAGGGCCATGTCCGTCCGTCCGTCCGTCCCTGTGTGGGTAATTTTTAGGCCTTAAATTTTGAGCTATAGGAGTTTGAAACTTGATATCTGTTCTTACTAGTTCCCGAAGCAGTACAAGTGTAAAATTTTGTGAAATCCGTCCACTGACACGCCCACTTTAGGCGGATTGTAACCCCCCCCCCCACTAGTTTTTTTTCATTTGAATGACATACTTCTACTCTAAAAATTTGCTTAATGTCAGAAAATCCTTACGAAGATTATCAAAAAGTTCATACTCTGCCGGGTTATTAGATATTTTGAAATATGCGTAAGCTTTAACCTTGAGGTTTTTAAATAAGAGAGCCCTCTATTTTACCATAGAGACTTAGATAGTATATTCTTTTTCGACATATACGGGACATTGGATTTAAATGCATTTAGTACCACAGATTCAAAGCCCTTGTATTATTCCTGATGGAATAAATGTCGTAGGTTAGTGTTCCAATATTTTTTAGGTAATTTATCAACCCATTGAAATCTGTTTTACAAAAGTTGAAATCTTTAGATAAAAACGGTCATCGACAGCTCAATCAGCTAGAGCAGTACCCACGATAATTCAAGGGAGCAGGATCGTGCTCTGCCGAACGGTAAGCTGAAAACCTTTTTATACCCGACCGAGGGTATATTAATTTTAATGCATAATTTGTAACACAGTGAAATAATCACCGTAGACCTCTAAGACCTCTTAGAGATACGATCGAGACCGATAGGTAAGTCGATTAAGCCATGTCCGTTCGTCCATCCGTCTGTTCGTATGTATGCAGTTTTGAGGTCTTTAAAATTAAGCTAGGAAGCTGAAACTTGCAGCGTTGCTTGGTTCTCATTTTGTACAGATAAAGTATAAAAATTGGGAAGATCCGCCTACAGCCACGCCCACAATTGACGTGAATGTCAGACAACATCAAATTTACATTTTATTTCAAAATGCCTTTTGGTCAAGATAGACAAAACATATGAACTCAAATTTTTGGTGGAGAGCAATATCGACCAGAAGCCTTTAATTAGGCAAAAATTGGACCGCCCACTCCATTGACTACGCCCACTTTTAACATCTGAAATCTTTGAAAACCTGATTTCTCGGGAAATTCATTCTAAGTTAAAAAAAAAATTCTATGACAAATATTCAAGATATTCTCCGCCCACTTTTAGGGGCGTTTTTGGGAAAAAACTGTTTTTAAGCATATATATTCGTTTTTAACGCATTTTCTCGTGATTTCAAGGAATTTAGAGTTAATTGATTTAAATTTTCAGCCTACGCCCTTATTTAGGGGCGTGCTCAACACAAATAATTGACATTCAGTATATGAAACACACCAAAAAATTTCAAATTTGGTGTTAATGGGTAAAGAGGGTCGGGTAAGTTCGTTACAGACGAACTCTTGCACTTACTTACTTGTTTTTTTTTTTTAAATTTCGGCGCTTGAATTTCAACCGAAGCTCTTGGTATGTCGGTTCCTAACGCCAAAATGCCAAAGCGATTCTTCTCTTAATGTCGGCGTCACTCTGCAGCTCTTACCTTAGGAACACAATGATGTAGCTGCAGTGGCAGTAGCAGCGGAAGTAAGAGCTGTCAACAGTTAAAACACATGTATTCAGTGTACTGCGCACACAATGTGTAGCGGCAGCAGCAGCGCGTAGCTGCAGCGGTAGTTAGAGTTGGCCAACTTTTAACTTGTGCAGCGCTACACGGATGACAGTGCTCCACGGTTAACAGTTCGCTTCAAGGAAAGTAAACAATGGACGAAAGAACGTGGAGAAATTTATTGAAATCGTAAAAAATTAACAAATTTTATGGAATTTGTGTTGCCGCTTTAAAATAAATAATAAAAAGAAAGCTCGGGAGTGAAAATTCGCAGCCATTGCTTACAAACTAGGAATCTGTCTGACATAAGCGCGCTTCACCATTGTGTTCGAGATTTTTCTGTGCCGCGCCGCACAGGTCCGCGCTACATATTGCCGCTGCTGCTGCATACTACCGCTGCGAGCAATATGTGGTTCTACGGTTATAGTTCGGTGTTATACCTTCTCCTCCAGTTTCTGCTTATGCAGACAGGACATCACTCGGAGATTTTTTGTCAGAAACCAGCCTAAAGCATATTCATTCGCCTTTGACAATGCGCTCATGCACCTTGTCAAAGGCGGATGATTGGGGATGTTGAGGCAGCACTGAGGATGTTGGGGGACAGTTTAATTTTTCGAGAGAAGGCCACTCAATTGTCTTCGTAGCGCAATGAAGCAGCGATAGGAAAAATTATTCTTCGTTTGAACTTAGCGCTGATGTCGTTGTTTAAAGTTGAACCTAGGCAGACAATGTCAGTATAACGTCTTCGAAGTTATGGCTGCCTATGGTGACATTGGGATCGAGAAGTTTTGGGTGTGTGATCTTGATGACAGCAAATTCCTACTGGGTATTGCACGGGATCGCACTTGGAATGCCCTGAAGTAATAGTCGGGCAGGAATGGAATTCTCGAAACAGCCTACGTCTTGTGGGCTATGATGCCAAGAAAGAATCATGAATTTCAGGAGCTATCATTGGTTTAATTTCAATTTCAAACGTCAAAGGCCTTGGGGATCTAGTCAGGATCGAGTAGAACGCAAGCTAACCGCGTGGTTGGTATTCTCACGGATTGCCACCTAGTTACAACCTAGCTACACTTCGTTAGTTACAACGAAGGCGTTGTAACTAAAGGATCTTCACTGGTATATCCTTGTGTTTCCAAACTGGGTGAAAAGCGTTGATATGCCTTCAGCCCAATGAATCCGTTGCGTCCGTCATGTCGAAGTAAACAACTGACAACTCAGTTAAATACACACGTTCTTATGGGAAGCCACGTACGTCACGAAGAGTTTCTATGGGCCACTTCCCATTAGAACGTGTGTATTGAACTCAGTTGTCAGTTGTGTACTTCAACGTGACGGATGCAACGGATTCGTTGGGTTGCAGGCTTTAGACGATCATGACGCGCGCAGGTTCAACACAGGATTGAAAATTTAATGAATTGCGAATTGAGAGGTTCACACGAAGATCGTCATTTATTCCCCGTTCAATTGAGTTTGAATTTTTTTTCAGCGGAATTAAGTTCTTGAATTGCACAACGTGTACAAAAGGTAAATAATTTTTTTCAGTACGTTATGAAAGAAGAAATTTCGTGGCAAGAAAGAAAAACAATTTGGCCACTTTTCGACTTCCGCACATCTATTTTTTTCCTTAAAATAAAGCATATAGTAAATGTATTAATGTATTCATAAATCCAAATGCATGTGGCCAAACTATAACGACACATTTAAAAAAATTAAAAAAAAAAAAATTATAACGTCTTGACAAATTTTCATTTTAAAAATAAAAACAATTTAGAGATCCCGCGAGACTGATGACGTAAAATTATTTTTGCAAAATATCAACGACGCATAGACCAAGTTTGCATATTGTTTATACATATTTAAACATTTATCTATAAAGTTTAAGACATATGTGTACGTACTTACGTTCAAAAAGAAGACAGCATGAAACAGTAGAGTGTGCCAAGAAAAATGTCTGCTTTCGTTCTTGGACTATTAAAATTTCAAGACATAAGTTTGAAAAAGAATCTAAGTATCTATCTGCAAGAGTATTCAGTAATAACTGCAAGGCGGCACACTGCAGCCGGAAATCACACACAAATTTTAAGATACATCGGAAAGCTACTCCGCACTGTGTATATCTTGGTTGTAATAGTGCTCTGCCCAAGATTTATATCCATTCACTTCACTGATTTAATTCAATTTTGAAATTGCGGATCGCAATAAGAACTGATCAACAGATGAATTAGCGAGAGCAAACAATGCGCGCACTTTCTTCTTTAACCGAGTGCCGGACTCCAGGGATGTTACACGAGTGCAGTCGATCTGCGATTGCGTTTTCTGCAGTTGGAAAATTTTCACCCAAGGTATTGGAAAAGTGTATGGAAAAAATACGCGTAGCACAGAGTGAATAAAAAAAACCGATTGAGATTGCTGCTTCCCGGTGATCGCGTCTAGTGCAGGCGGAGTATCTTTAACGACTGTTTTGTGTGCGCAGGATCATTATTTTGTTTTTCAAGTGCGCGGGATGAAAAGATTAGAGCGAGATATACACCATGCCCAATTCCGAAGACATTTCGACTGTATGACACCGGCTATGCGCTGAGAAAAGACTGAGTACATCTATTTTTATTAACTCTCCGATCTTGCTGTTGGATTGCGCCGAACGCCGACGGTTCTGTCGCGGCACTTTTGCGAGGAAGATTTTCTTTTAAGCGTGCGCTAGCGTGCCATATAAAATGATGTGACGTTACGACGAGCGGCGACACGAGAAAATCGTAAAAATAGTTTGGAAACGCTTCTTGTTTTGTATATATATTTTCGGGAGACGGGTTGTGCTGTGGGGTAGGTGTGCGAGGGTTGAAAGATGTGGGATGTAGGTAGGTACTTGTTGTGTATTTTTAATTTTCATTGTTTTGGTTTACTTCAATTGAGTTGGGATTGCAGCCACGAGGCTGGTAATTTTTTATTCTTTTTTTTTTCTTATTGTCGGTGACATGTCTTAAGACGGCTGGCGTGCGTACGACTTCGTTGATTGAGGAGCATGATGAACATGCTCGGCATGGCTAAAGCGTGTGTGAGTAAAAATTTGCATGGTTTAAGTTTCTTCTTATTTTCTTCTTTCTTTATGGCTTGCTATTTAATTTAATATAAAAGTTCCAAAGATGTCTACCCTGGAAGTTTCTTATGCTCAAGCCTCTACTTTTTGACCTTCGCGAACATTAATTTAAATTTCCGCAAGAAGAAGAATTGAGGTAGATGTAATGTTAGTTTAATTTGAGCGAAGAAGAGCATAGCTAGAGCCCACCCGACCTGAAAGCAGTTGACAGTCTAGCTACCTAATTTTTCGAAGTTCTTAAATAGCTGACTTGAAAACCATGTCAGAAGATCTGTTAGCAGGGGAACCCTGCAAGGTGGAGTCCAATTCCCACTCCTCTGGAACCTAGCGGTGATCAAACTGCTGGTTGTTCTGGAAGAAAAGGTCTGCAGAATGATCGTCTATGCTGATGCCGTTTCGGGAAGCAGCTAAAAGCTTAAAAGAACTCGTACCAAATGCTTTAAACAAGCTAAAAAGATGGGCTGACAGTTGTGTTCTAGGAGTCAACCCCCCACAAAACTGAACCAAATATCGACCCCCGCTCAATCAAGTGTAACTAGCTTGATCTCCTGTGATGAAGCTCGCAATATCTGTTTCTCATCTTAGACAGAAAGCTAAGCCTGAAATCTTATCTCAAGCCGTTTATAAGTAAGGTGGTTTACAACAGTGTATAGCATAAGGCCAGGAAAATCCAAGTTTTGAAATCAAATATGTAGGTAATCACAATGCGGCAAATCTTCGAAAAAACTTAGAAGCTTCAAAGGGATACCCACCCCTTGTTCGTCAACATCAGTTTGCGTAGGAAGACATCTCTAGAAAGGCGAGTTAAAGAGCAAGCTTTGATGATAAGGCGCAGCGGAGGAAACGGCACACTCAAACTTCTTTTCTGACCCACATTGCGTAAAAATACGATCAGGACGCATATAGCATACACAGCAACTCTGATCCTCGATTGGGATTTAAAGAGTTAACAACAGGTAACAGGTAGTCCTGACTAAAATCTTGTTTGGGCTATAGAAAAAAGAGACAAAAGTGCGATGTCCATATTTTTGTTTTTTAGTAACGTGGGGCGTGCTTGCAAAAACTGTGTTAAGGGCCGGTTTTATAGTGCTGAGTTAAGCCCAGCTTAAATCAAGATCTGTTATCAAAATCTTCGACTCTCGAAATTTTTGACTCTCCCAGCTCTCATTTCACATAGAAAACCCCAGGAAAAGAAGTTCGAGTTATTCTTAAATGTCATTTATCACAGCAACGTGCAAATCAACTGACATTCCACGCAGAAAAAACATTCAAAGAAGTTCATGCTGTTCTACAGAGATGATCCGAGATTAACTCCAGATCTTAGTTCACTGAAAAACTCGTTTCTGGGGTTGATTTCAGTTATACTAGGGGAGTCGGATGATCTCTTACCGAAAAACCGGTCCTAAGAGTACCAAAATTGTGTAAATGGCAACCAAAAAATACGAGAAAAATCATTTAAACTCAAAAGGCAATGGCGCAAATTTGTGATGAGAGGGTGATATGACTGGGGTACCATTTCATCCTCAACGTTGTTTTGCATTAATGGTTAAGGTTCTAAAACTAATTTGGAAGGGTTTAATTATGTTTAAATTTCTGGTTTGTTTTTGCAGGCAGACATAGAAAAGGAAACCGGGTTACGCATCACTCCTCGACATTGTTAAAAAATATTTTAGTCAATAAAACTTTAAATAATTAAGGACTTCTATGGAAAAACTCAGAGATTTTAGGTTAAGCTCCGTCGAAAAAAATAACCTCAAATTTTGATAAGAAAAATTAAAGTATTGAAAGCAAGAGGAAAACCTATAACATCAGAAGCCAATAAATGTCAGCATATAAAATTTAAAAAAAAAAACTGCCAACTTAGACATCATCCTGCGCAGACGAAAAATAATTATGATGGTCCAGTGACTTTCACGAAAGCCTTAGAACAGGATGTGTGAAGTTTAACTGTGTTCTCGGTCAAAAATGGCATATATATACTGCCTGTAAACACCTAACAACAGTAACATAGAAAAAACTCAAATGCGCCATATCACCTGGTATGTACCATTTCAGCCGCCATTTGGGGAAAATGGTTTTTTGCTGCCATACTCGTTTATTTAAGAAGGGATGTTGATGACTAACGCACGTTAATTCCATCAAGGTCGGTAAAGACCTCACCGAACAGCCTTTGATGACAAAAAATTATTAACCTAAGGTGACATTTCTTAAGTCCATACTCGCCTATACGCAGACCACATTGGCACAATGAATCGTCAGTGAGTATTAAGGCCAAAAATCGGTTTACCATCCACTGAAGGATAAGCCAAGTAGGTACTATACGCTGTCACCAAGAAGAGATACAAAACACCGATGTGGATGCCTTGGATAAAACATACCCATAGACGCTATAGCTTATAGGTAGCCAGGTCTACCTTTAGTGTCTACCTTTAAAATGCGCCATAAGTTTAGACAACGACAGCAGCGATGTGAACAATAATACTGATGCTGCTGCTTATTTTGGCTTAGATATATGGCAATTGAGTATAGGAATACACCTCTCCACTTATAAGACTCTCATCATCGATCATCCCAGTCCGGCTCTACGGTGCAAAATCATATATAAATCATTGCAAAGGCGGATGATGACTGTACTGCGAAGCTGACTTGCCAGAAGAATTCAAGCGCTCGCTAGACAGCTAGTATCTAGAAGGCTATAAGTTAGTTGAGGGCCTGGGCTGCAGAGGTTCTAGTAAGGCGGTTCATTTTGATGCTTTAATTTCCACAGGAAAATTCCCTGGGCATTCCCTTTGATAAATGCTTCTATATAGGACTCTTTCAGAGAATACACCATTTGCTCAGCGAGCCCGGCTTTGATTTTTTTTAAGGCTGATTGGGCGTAAGACTTAAGGGAGTCCACCCCGAACCCGATACCTAGAAAAAAAAAGAAAACATAAACCTAAAATGACAAAAATCTAGACACAAAGTCTAGAATAAAACTTCATCCTGATTATGTGGAAAAAGGCGTGATCCCGAATTAATGCTGCACACATGACATTCTTTTCAGTAACTTGAGTCTTTTTATGATGTTTTTGCTTTCGTTTTTATCCAAATCCTGGAGAGCTTAACAATTCGTGTAACGTTTCGACTTATTGACTGTTTTGGAATAGCTCATGGCGGGCTATTACCGAAGATTTCGTAGTAGAATACAGGTCTAACGACTACTAGAGTAAACGAAGGCGGTTTCTATCTGTCTATCTTAGCGGTGTGGTATATTTTTGGGTCCGGAAAAGAGGTTTGCAGTTATAAGCTTTCGGTGGGATATGTCTTATATTGGATTCCATATCTTGTCACAGGAGCTTGCTCGATCTTGATTTGGCTGTAGACTCGAATTTGGGCAAATGGATGCTGATTTCAATTAAAATTGTCCCTTGCGAGTTGTTGGGAGAGGTCTTTGCTCTTAAATTAAACTCACGAATAGAAGTTTGGAAAATCCTTTGAGAGCAGGGATTTCAGTCTAGTATCATTCCTTGACATTGAAGGAGCCTTCAACAATGTCAGAACAGAAGCTATTACAGCTGCACTCCTTAAGCTGAAGGTTGACAATTATCTCTGCAATTGGATCGAGGAAATGCTTAAAAGCAGGCTCGTCCATGCCGAGTTGGGGAATTGTCTAGCTAACAGGTCCGTGTGCAGAGGAACCCCACAGGGCGGGGTATTATCACCACTACAATGGCTCCTCGTAGTTAACGAACTACTCTTGATCCTAGAGGAAAACGGCCTTAAAGTTATAGCTTATACTGACGATATTTCGATAGCGGTAACAGGCGAGTTCCTCCCCACTATTAGGGACATAATGCAATTAATTTGCCCTTAACAAATTAGCTAGGTGGACAGATAGTGTCGGTCTCGGAGTAAACCCGGCAAAGACTGAACTAGTACTGTTTACAAGAAAGTATAAAATACCTCCCAAAATTCTACCATCACTGAAAGGCGTTGAACTGTCACTTTAAGATCGCGCTAGATACCTGGGAGTTATATTAGATAAGAAACTCAGTTGGAAACTGAATATACAAGACCGTGCAAGGAAGGCTTCTATTGCCCTGTATTCCTGCAGGAAAATCCTAGGCCCAAACTGGGGACTCCAACCCAGGATTGTGCACTGGATATACACGGCAGTCGCTAGGCCCATAGTTATGTACGGAGTACTAGTCTGGTGGAAGGCACTAGACAATAGTAGCAACATTGCTATATTAGAGAAAGTTCAAAGACTATCCTGTATTTACATCACAGGTGCTCTTAGAACAACTACAATGCTCCATCTTCTTCCCGTTGACATCTTCGGTAAAGGGATGGCTGCGAAAGCAGCACTTAGGCTTAGGGAATCCTCGCAACTGACTCGTGACAACATGGGACATGCTAGCATCCTGAATGGCCACGACACCATCCCTCGCAACTCGGACTACGTTGTCCCATACCTCGACAAGGTCAAATTCAAGACAAAATTTCCAAGCAGAACCGCCTGGGAGTCTGGTGAGGTCTTTAATGCATCTGCAATAGAAATCTACACTGACGGATCGAAAACAGCACTTGGAGTAGGATCAGGAGTGTTTTCCAGTACTCTAGACCTAAGTATCTCCAAGCGCCTGCCAGATCACTGCAGTGTGTTTCAAGCAGAAATCACAGCCATTCGTGAAGCCGCGGCCTGGTTTTCGATTAACTCAGTAGACTGCAGCGCTATTGTTTTCTATATAGACAGCCAAGCTGCAATAAAAGCCTTGGAATCGCCAACGATACGATCCAAGTTGGTAAAGCAATGCCGCGAATCTCTCAACGAGATAGCTGTCAGGTGCGACGTATCCTTGTGCTGTGGCCTCAGGGATATTCCAGGCAACTGCAGAGCCGACGAACTAGCTAGAGAAGATGCTAATGCCAACCCGACTCATACAACGGAACCGGCAGCACCCATAAACTCGATAAAGTTCCACCTGGACATCGCAGCCATCACAATGGCAAACAATAGGTGGAATAACATCAGCACTTGTCTCTCCTCGAAACAAATCTGGCCAGAGCTCGACCGTAGAAAAACAAAGAGACTCATCTCCTTCAATAGGCCGAATCTTAGAAAGATAATTGGGGCCCTCACAGGCCACTGTCTAGTAGGGCGACATGCCAGAAGACTTTGTGCTCCCTTCAACGATTTCTGCAGAAGTTGCAGGGATGAAGAGTAAGAATAGACCATTGATCATCTTCTGTGCAACTGTCCCGCCCTATCGGCACTGAGAGGGAAAACTTTAGGTGAACACTTCTTTGATGACCTAAATGATCTAGCGCGACTCGATCTAAAGAGGATAATGAACTTTTTCTCCGGGTCAAACTGGCTAAACGCATAAGGGCGTATCACAAAACCCATCCCTCCACCATATGGAAACTCTATAGGCGAGCAAACACCTTACAGTGGAGCGCAAAATATACCCCATTAACACATCCCCCAAGTTTACCCCAACAGGACCGGCCTGGTAAGGGCTTATACCGATTCGGTTGTCCTCACCTCTCCAGTCTTGTGGGAACACTGGTACATATTCCCCCTGGTACGGGTTCATACCGCTTCGGTTACCCCTACCTCTCCTATAAAACCGAAGACGGTTACCCTACATCAGCTTCTTGCGTGAGAATTCCCCCCTGCAGGGGTTCACACCGAATCGGTTACCCCTGCACCTTCCCATCCCCGAGGATAATCCTTAGCAGAGAAGCAACAAGTTCGGACTTATACCGAAATCGGTTGTCCCTGCCGGGCTTTCTCTCATATAGGAACTATTCCTCACTGACCCCCCACCTCCTCCTCGACCTCAAGCAACGCCACGACGAAGAAATTATCCCCTTAGGTTTGCCGAAGGGATAATTTCTTCGTCGAGGATATTCTTCCTCGGCCGCAGAAGAGCCAAGTAATCCATGATCATGAGTAGAGAGTACTCAACATATCGCTTTCTGAACAAAGTCTGCATGTGTGGGGTTGAGGTCCGGTAAAAGGTCGATGTTTCTTTAGTGTGCCGCTGAAAATTCCAGTGAGGATTTTTATATTTTATCTGTCCTGTGTTAAGCCAGTCTTCGTTGTATTCGGTTCTAGTTTGGTTTTTAGTAAAGTTCTCGAAGACTCCTTCACTAACTCCACAGAATGATTCAGGCCCTATGTCGCGCCTTGTGTCTTTAAGTCGCTCCAACTTTAGTGATCGAAACTGCTAATTCGTTCCTATTAAAGCCACTGTGGGCTGAAATCCAGTGAAGATTTATTCCAACACAATAGTTGATGGCAAGGAATTCCACCTGGGAAATGATAAGCTTTTACCAAGGCTAACTGAATGTCTCGGTAAAATGTACCCAGGTTGACATGTATATAGCTATAGTTGGGCTATATACATTCCCAATTGAATGAAAGGGAAGGAGTTCTCACTTCACAACCGGGCGTTCTTTTTAGGAGCCTCTTTTACGTCCAAAACTCAGAGTCTTAAATTTGAGATCGTTTTAAAGGCGAGAACCTATATTGTGGGGTGCCGTGGCGTAGTGGTTAGTGTATGTGCTTGCTACGCCGGAGGTCTGGGTTCGAATCCTGCCATCGTCACATGAAAAAAAAAGACTTTTTCTTTTTCACGGTCCCCACCTCAGCGAGGGTTTGACAAGCCCTCCGAGAGTATCATTTGTCTTGAAAAACTTCTCAAAGTGCCGTTCGGATTCGGCAAAAAATTGTAGGTCCCCTTGTATGTAAAGAAATTAACACACCAGCATATATTGTTGAGAAGTTGGCCCTGGTTCACCTCGAACTGTTGTGCCACTCTATTTATTTATTTATTTTTATTTTACCTGTATTGTCTAGTCCTATAATGTCTCTTGCTATTTTTCTTGCATTCCAAAACTTGAATAAGCCATGTTTAAATTTCGGATTTAGCCTTGATTCGATGGCTCAAGTTGACTTGACAACGTAGCTAAGAGTGTCAACTGGTTGTCACGTTAAACGGGAAAGGTATCGACGTATACATCTAATGTGCGGCATTCTGTCGGAATGCAATGTGTTTTCACCAGAGGCATTTGCTGATTTGTCAACCTTACGTCAAAAATGCTGCGATTTGCTAAAAAGCGCATTTACACTGGCTGACTTACGTACGACTCTTCTTCCAAGTACTGGGATGAAAAGTAAATCTCTTCCTTGCCCGCGTTCATTAAATAATACAACAATGATTGCTCTTTACTGTGAACTTCATTCGATAAAAAAGATTAAGATTCCATCTTTCCTCTCCGTACAATCAGACAAAAGAAATCTTTCGAGAAACGAAGAGAACTAAGAATAAGATTTACGCAAAAAACCCTTCGGATTAGCCATGAGACGAATCATTCATGAAAAGACTGCGAGTTGTTGGTAGGTACTCTGGCGTCAAGTGCATTCATTTGCCCTCTGCTTGGTTTAATTTTACGCACAGAGATGTTATATGAGTGCGTTTGTGTGTGGTGTGCGTGTGCATTTTTCCCTTGAAATAATTAAGGCGACATTACTGGGGTTTATGCAATCAGCAAAAAAGAATCAACTTTAATAAATCACGGAGAATCCAAAAAAAGGGACGCGAATGCCATCTCATTCTTGGTGCAAGGCAGGTAACGACCTAAATATAAAAATGTCAGCTGAATTGGCGTCAGTTTTGGTAACGAAAAAAAAAACACAAAAAACATAAACAAACAAATTTGTGACTCAACTCAAGTGGCATATCCCTTTTGACGCCATCAGCACAGCAGGATACTGGCGCTGTTGTCGATTGTGCACTGTTATGCATTGCATGTCCTAATATTGATGATTAACGATGGCCTCATTGTGTCAAACGGGGGTTGACAGTTTCAAATTGCTGGCCCACTTGAAATCGTGTAGTTTTGTGGTGGAAATTCAAGGAATTATTTTTCGACTTTCAACATGCGTGGGATGAACGAATACTCGAATGTGAGCATTTATGACGATATCAGGTAAAAGTCGTCTTCCTAGATCATGAATCTTATTCGTTACCAAATCATTAATTTTAACCTCAAAATCGAGTTCGGGAAGTGTAGATATTGTAAACTTCTAATGGAATTGTGACGTTAATGTCTGTTTTTTGACAGCACATTTGGTACCTATGTATGTCGTCAACAGTTGGAGCCAGGTTAAACAAGGGTTAAACCCGGGTTGAATTCAAATCCGTGATCCTAGGATAAATTAAATCTGGTTAATATATGAAGTTATCGCAAGGAGCAGTTTTTCGGTACGTAGTGAACTGCGTCAATCAAAATGTAAAAATTTTCGACTTCACTTTCATTTCTCATAGAAAAACAAGAAAAAAAAAATGAGATAAAAAATACTCAGAGTTTATTTTGGAGTAAAAAGTTTGTTGAGAAGTTGTAATTCGCCCTCCGGATAAAAAATGACTTAAAAACTAATTTCTGGGTATATCCGCAATTTCGAAACTTGAGTGATCTCGCACTGAGAAACTATTAACAGAAAGTTCAAATAGTTAGGTAGATATGATTCCTATTCCAGGGTATTATTAGTACCCCGCAAGGTCGGGTTTAAGAATAGCCTTGAGGTAAGGTATGCCTGTCGTAAAAGCCGACTAAAATCCACTGGAGGAAGTAATCTTCAGGCATGAGTGATGTTGTCCAGGAGTATAAACTCCTTGTGGGGCCACCCTTGGCAGTAAAATTATAACTGAAAAAGATGAACCCCAAGGTTTAAACAAAATCCAGCAGCGTCTGTTACATATTGTGCGGCTCGTTGGTCTGATCCCTGAGGGACGGCTGAACTTCAAATAACAGAAATCCAGGACGCCTGTTTCGGGGCGAGCGGCTTCCTGGTCGGCGTCTGTTGTCCGGGTTAGGATCGGCCGAATTTAAACCTGGCAGGTAGGTATAAAATGCACCCCCCCCCCCCCCCCAACCATGAAAAGAAAACGAAAAGAGCCTCGGATATTTGCTGATCCTGGAGCCCGGGCTCCCTTTGGAGCTAGGCCTGATGTGTCAGCATGCGAGTGCTTGGTGGTCGGAAGGTCCCGCTCGGCATCCGACCGGGTTTAACGCGAAGAAGTTACGAGCAGCCCGTCAATGGTGCCGCTATCTATTACGCTATCTATTCCGTCCCGATACTCATAAAAGTTTCACTGACTTCACGCTGTGTTCTTCCGATAATGTTAATTTCGCCTGCGTACGCAAGTGATTGAATATTGACTTTTAGAAGATTGTGCCTCTGGCGTTGTCCCGGGATTTGTAAACCATTCTCTCAAAAATGATGTTATAGAAATCAAGTGATAGCGTTTCGCTATGTCTGAATCCTTTATTATATCAAAAGGGTTGGTAAGGTCTCTTACCGACCTTACCGACCTTCTGCACAAACTGACCGGGATGCTAAAACTCTTCATTGGCCTATATAGCTCGTTTCTTTGGATGCTATGTCATCCGCAGCCTTGAAATAGACGAAAAGATTGTGGGAATCGACTTGGAATAGTAGGTTTTTTTTCCTGGACTAGGTTAGGTTAGGTTAAACAGGGGTGTGGTAAAAAAGTCACACAAACACTAGGCAACAAAAAGGGCCATTCACGGTCCCTGAGGACCAGTTGAATTTAGCAATTCAAAAGGCAAAGCAACCTAAATATTCTCCCTGATGAAATATCCAATTTCCCTGTAATAGCCCAGAAGGCCCCTAAGGCTTGTGCCGTCTACTTCCTCCAAGCTTTCAAAGACATATTCCCCTAGAAATTTTCTACGTATGCGCGATTTTTTACGATTTTCTACGTATGTGTCATATCCTCAACCGCTTGCATATCACAGCAGAAGCGACAAATATCCGTGCCAGAAAGCTTGAGCCTCTTCGCGTGTCTGTCAGAATTCGAAAGCCCTAAGGCTCGACCCTGCTCATTTTTAATAGTCCTTTAGATCCTTTCCGGTTAAAACGTAGCGTATCTTTCCGGGCCTCAAAGTACACTTAAATGGACCTATTAGCAGAATAGATCTTGTATGCGGTGTTAAAAAGATTGATGCCTGTGTAGATGGCACAATTCACCCGGGTCTTCGAAGGATTGGGCAATCAATTCTGATGTTCCATAGTCCCGTATGCTGTCCTTTGACCATATCCGATAGATGTACATACTCCTGACCAAATCGTCAGTTGCCTTAAGAAGTTTGGCGCTTAGGCCGTAAACTTAAGCTTAGAAACTGTTACTACACTTCATCCTCCAGCTCACTGAGACAGGCTGGTGGTCATTGGTAGGGTGGGTTGAGATTAATATTTCTAGAGTATATAAGCATCTTCGACGAATAAGATAGGCATGGTTTTGCTTGTGAGGTCATAGAACCAAAGGACTTACGCCTTCCACGAAAAAGAACGGAACAGTCCTATCTGTCAGGTACAAATATTATTTATATTAGCGGTCCATCTAAAAATTGTAAAAGGACCTCTTATGGTATCCCTTCGTTGTCCGCCCGCACCTGTAACTTCTGAGCGGTGAGTCGTAGAAAGACGAAATTAAGTACACTTATACAGTCCGTGGAATAAATAAGTACGCCTATAAGTATAATAAGTTTAGAGTTTAAATTTTGATGGTAAAAAATTACAAAAAGTGTTTTTTTACTTATCTTTAATAGTTTTATAGCCAGAAAGACGACATAACTTTTAAGGCTTTGACGGTTGTTGGACATAATTTTAAAGGTTTTGGGATATACCGCGTTATACCGGTTTGCACTCATACTTTATTTTTAACGCGGTATATCCCAAAACTTTTAAAAAGAAAGAAGATAATTGAAACACATTAAACAAATACTAAATTTTCATAATAAAATATTGGAAAGCTTTTAAGAATTATACAATGGAAAATATGTGCCCGTTTGGGTGTTAAAGGTCATAACTTTTTAACTACTTTATTCGAATAGTCGATATTAGGCAAACAAAAACCGCAGCTTAAGCAAAGGCTAAATGCCATTAAAAAGAGCCAACGGACCGCTGCGTGTATGACTTCATACTTGACGGTCTTGTTCTCTATGTGTACCAAATCGGTGCCTAAACTTAGATCCAGCCTGTATTGTTAAAAAAATGGCTTGGTTTTCTATACTTTCTCCTTAATCAATATATAATTACAGCCGTCTTAGAATGGTTGGTCTTTATACGATGTGCTTAAAAGTGTCACTATTCCGATATCCAATGAAGTCAAATATTCAGGAGTAATCCTTGACAGAAAACTTCTATGGTCCAAGCATGTTGAATCCAAAACTAAAAAGGACAAATGTTGTTGGCAAAACATGGGGCCTATCTCATAAAAAGGGTCCTTTGAATCTATACTGCTATGATGGTAAGAACAATCCTCTTATATGCATGGGTTGCTTGGTGGTACAGGCTCCACTTTTTGCCTCTTTTGGCAAACTCCTGGGTTAGGCTCGGAAGAGGTTTTCTCAGGGACAGAACCTGCTTTAGGCCTGCCTGTATCTGTTGTCACGTCTGCCATTGATACTTGGGTGTGTCGTGAACACAGGGTTTGTTGGTGTTACTGCGATGGGTGCAGGCAGACTAAACGACTTCACCAAAGGACGACTTCACGAGGGGTCAGCATCTTTTCTTCTATCTCTCAGAAGAATCGATTGCAGATTTCTTGTGGGCGTTCTTACCGGCCACTAAGCTTTTGCTAGATACTTGAATGTGCTATGGCTTGAGCAAAACCACCACCTGTCCTGCCTATGAAGAGGACGACGGTACAGCGGAACACTTCTTCTGTAAATGTCCTGCCTTTGCTCGCATCAGGTGGCGGATATTGGGGCGAGATCATCCGGCTTTCCGAGTAAAGCTGAGATCAACCCCACAAATTAGTTTTTTAGTGAATTTAGTTTTAGGGTTAATATCTGCTCACCAAATTTGGTGAGTCAATCTCGGATCAACTCTGACGAACAGCATGAGTGTGTGGAATGGCAGTTGATTTGCGTATTTTTCGTGAAAAATGACAACTCAGAATAAACGAACGAACTTCTTTTCCCGTGTTTTTCTATGTCACGTGAGAGTTGGGAGAGTCAATAATTTCGAGAGTCGATGATTTTGACAACTCTGTTGACGGAGTTAACTCTGCACTGAAAAACAGCTCGCTGGGTCAATTCCAGATTGGTTTTTGTTCCAGGATCAACAGATCATGGTTTAAGTTGGCCTTACCTCAACACTGAAAAACTGGCCCTTAGCGGAATAATATTTTGGGCTTGCCAATACCTTTCTCTCTTTCAGGATTTTCGAATGATGCCGATGGCTAATTTTGCAGCACCTTTAAAAGGGTAAATCATTGGATAATTTTTTGTATATTGCTATATCGAACTTATAGTTCTTAGAATAAACTGTATGAGTATGACTTCAGAAGTTTTCTTTATCGCCGAGCAAAATGTCGGTTTCTATAATGTCCCAATTATCTGCTTCTCTACCCGAAGACAAAAAACCCTTACAAGCTTGATATCCTTGATGATTATATAAAGTTTGGAGCTTCCAGTGCTGACAGGCATTTATTAAAAGCCTTTTATGTAACCCTAATCCTAAATGACTGCTTGTTCATCCATTGGACGACTCTGCCCAGACTTTCTTAATAGGTCGGATCACCTTAAAGCTGTATAAATTAATTTTACAGCTTTAATAAAATTTTTAATATAAATTTAATTGTATATGCATTATTGTTTCCTTGTGTTGATACCCTTAGCGTTATAAGCTTCTGTAATTATATTGAAAGAGTCCCTAAAAAAAATTTAAAACTCAGCAACATCTTTAATGTGTTTTACACCATTTATTAATGAATTACAATAAAAACGATTTTTCCGACTTAAAACCTCCTCCACAAAATGGTAGGTACTCTCCCAAACCTTACAGTAGTCTCTTTCAAAAACATTTATTATACACTGATATTAATTTAAAGTTTTTAATAAAAATAATTTAACATCTCTTATTTAGACAGTGACATTTTCTTATTTTTTTTTCTTTATCCAAAGAACATTCAAGACAAAAAATCATCTCAATAAATGCTTCTGTCTTTGTTTTAACTTAACACCAATAAAGTTTTTTTTATTTTAAAAATATCAATTTAAATTTAAATTCTTTTAACCATCATGACTTCTCCAATTTTCGACATTTATGCAAATGTCAAACCCAAACAAACTTAACTTTTATTTTTCATTTCAATAAGTACCTACATACATTTTTGTTATCTTAAGCCTGACTTTGTTTTTTACCTGATATATCGTTTATATTTTTATCACTTTCATTTAGTTTTATTATTGAATCTCAATTCCTTGCACTTTATATAGACCGAAAAAAAAATATAACATGTCTCTTAAACTTATGTGTGATTAAGTTTTTAGTCTTACAAAATGTGTGTTAAGAGAGTTTACTATTTAAATATTTTATAGTTGCACATGAAGGTATATACACATAAGATGTAAACGTACATTTAATTTTTTGACTTAATGAGTCACAGAGTTTTGCAGTGACCAGACCTTTAAAAAAGAACATTTTCTGAAAAAAAATTAGAATAATAATTATTAAATACAGAAGAGACTATTTAGCTCTAAAAATGTAAGAAACCTTTTTTTTTTTGAAAAACTATACACGAAATTGTAGACAAATGCTTTCGAACACTTTTGGCACAATAGACAGGGCTTATTCCTGGTTTCAAAAAAATGTGCGATAATATGCGTATGCGAAATTCAATACTTTAGAACATTAGGAACATTTTTAACAAGTGATAGTTGCATAGGCAAATTATAAATTAAGTAACAGCTTAGAGCCTTATTTTTAAAACAAGCTCATGAAAAATTTAAAACTCTGTTCAACCATGAGCGTAGATCGAATAGTTTTTTCGATTGATCTTGTAAGTGGCATGATGACAAATTTTCGAATATTGGTTTCAAGAACCTCGATTCATTAATCGTTTTGAAATGCGTTGATGAACGTTTTTTGGATGAACGTTTAAAAATTACATGCCTGCATGTTGCATTCGATTGACCCTAACCTGGATAACAGACTCGTATCAGGGAGTCGATAACAGACAAACGCTTTTGGTCTTCTGGATTCAACAGGAGAGACTGAGACTTGAGAGACTGATGTAATTTAAAGAGACAAACGCTGGATTTTGGATTTCACTAGAAACTGCGGGGTCCTTATACCCGTCACTTTACCTGACTAAAGTGCCTTTGCTAAAATGGGTCCTTTTTGCCACGAGGCACAAAGGAACTGGTGGGACTGACTTTGCCGCCACGCAAAGTCGCTTTATTCCATAAAAATCCTTGATGTTTTGAGAAAAAATTGTGATGAGATAAGAATTTATGAGTTAACTCACTTGGAATCAGAAAGCCATAAGAAAAAAAAGGGAAAACGCAATGTGTGAACAAGACATCGGGATCTAACTTTTCAAATAGGGTGCACTGAAGAGCAAAGCACTTTTGTTGAAAAGTTCAGCGAAAGGTTGTTAGCATGATTTGAAATCTCCGAATAAGATGCTTTCGCAGACGGTTCGCCATTTGAGAGGATGCATTTTTAGGAAAGATGGAAGCCTTTTTCGGAATGGCTCCATCACCAACAGGACGTTAAGGATGACCACCCTAAGTGGCAAAAGTCTAATGCCATGTCAATAGGTCTATGTGCAATATGACGACGGTACCTCGATCCCTCGGAATCTATGATGGCGATAGAAACAGCGTCCCAACAAGGTAAAAAAAACTTATGTTGTGATGTCAATGTCCATTATGCCATCTGGGGGTAGGTAGGTCAGACATCATAACTAGAGACGAGACTCCGAGGTTTGATTTCGGTCCAACCTTCTTGTCCTATGCATCAGGGGATGTAATCATTTCTTCGTTGCAGAGAATAGAAAGAATGTAGAAGACCGAACTATCTCTGAGTAGCTCTGTGCATGTAATGGAATGAAAAGCATCCAAGCAAGGATCGCCATCAGACCACTGCTCATGGATATTCTTTGAGATAAAGGTAGGCTGTTAGGTGGACAAAAAACCAAAAAGAACGAAGTGGGTTGAGGTCAATAAAAAGCTACTTCTGCCCAGGCAGTGATCTTACCAACGAACTAGAGATTGACGATAAAGTCGAACACATGATACTCTCTAGGTCCTACCAAAATCGAACGGATAATGAGGAAAAAATCGTCCCTGGTGGAACTTACTATTGAGGTCAAGATCAAGATGAAATTGAACCTATAAAAAAATCGTATATATCCTGAAAAAAGAGATCTGATTCGCCATGAGGAAGCTTCAACTGAAGTGTTTCCAATTGCCAATACCGATGTCTTAACTTAGGAAGACCGATGACTGCTGGACTGGACCACACAAAGAAACGCTTGATGTGCTCACGGAAACCCGCTTCCCAAGGTTGCCCAACGTCCACGGAGAATCCGGTACAGCATCACAGGGCTCTCGGAGCAGGATAGAGTAAGAAAATATCAGTGGTGGAATCAGCTTAGGGGATCTTTGATTTTCACATTTTGTGACAGTCAATGTGATCAAACAAAATAGTCCGCCTGCGTAAGGTGAGCACAAAAATATTGTTCCGAATCGTTGCTTTATTTTGGCATGTGAAGTAAGAACACCTGTTTTTTTTTTTGCATGAAGAAAATCAGCCTAAGTGTAGGCACAAAAACCAACTAACCAGATAATTTAAAAACTTGGGACCAGCTGATTTTAACGTTGAATGATCGAGAGCTGTCATAAAAAAATTGTGATGATCACAGTTCACGCAGACGATTTTTTGTGATTTTTGACATCGCTTATCACAGATCATCTTAGCCGATTCCACTCCAGGGCTATTTATAGTCCATGGAGAAAGTTTGGCCTTAGATCGATTCCCAACCTTTCTGCAGAGCACCAGGGACGGACAATATTCGACTTAAAATCCTCCAGAAAGCAGGGGGAGTTATGTATCATTCCATGGGTAAAAAACTTCTACATCTCCTGCTAAGACGATGTTAAGACTCTGCTAAGTTCGCAGGGGTTGGAGAAATGTCGGAGTTGAATTCATTCCGAAAGCAACGACTGATATCAAGGAATTATAGTCTCCCATACACTGATCAGACTATAAAGAGATAGCAAACTCTGCAACCCCCTGCCCGCTAAAACCCGCAAAAACACCTACAGGGAACGAAACTGAATGTATTGGAATCTGCCATAGGATTTGCCTTGATTTCCTGTCGGTGTGAAACACTCGCCAGCTGAGAGTGTAGTAGTGTGCCAGGCAAAACACAGAACACATATGCAGTCCTCAGTCAGTGGAAGCTTGGGGGCAAAAGGAGAATTCTTGTGCCGAGTTGGCTATCTCTTTGTAATCTGATCAGTGCTCCCATACGCCTGTCCCTATGGGCAACAGAGTTCAAAAATTATTTCTCGTGTTCGATATTTTACAAGAGGTATCTAGTATAGTATATAAATATATTTTTTATATTAAAGCAAAAGCATTTTCTTTCCAGAAACAATCAGCAACCAGAACTAATAAACTTTACTACAAATAAAAAACATCATTAAAATGCATGTTCTTTTTTAAAGCTTTTGGCATTTGCATATAAGCAACTTAAAATAATTATTTATGCACAACAAATAAGCATTTTCATTCTTCTTTTTAATTAAGAATTTTTGTTTGTTTATTTTCTTTATCTATTATTCTTTTGTCTATGATTAAAATAAAAGCTTTTTCTATATAAATTAAAATTAATAAAAAAAATCCTAGCATTAATCTGTTAAATTGCATTGATGTAGCCAAAATTGTAATAGTATAATAATACATAAAAATAATAGTATATAATATATATGTATAATAGTACATAAAAAAGATCATTATTTTTTATTGAACTAAATTCCACCGTCACACTTTTTCTCGATTGATAGAAATCTTGGTGAAATACCCCCTTATTCTTGAGATTTAGCACACCGATTTTATACTGTTTCCACCGGACATAAATCTGCGATTAGCAGGAGACGATTATAAATAAATCCTGAAGTGCCTCCAACAGACAAGCAGAGAATTACTTTGACATGAGTACTTTTTTTCTGTCATTTTGTCTCTCAAAAATGGATGGCGATGACATTTCCTGGAAGCACGAATAGAATTTCGTTGAAAAATTCCCAATAGAAAATGTATTCGTGACAAATCTATCATGCGACAGTTTCAGTTTCCCTTTCCGTTTCCAAGCGTCAGGCTGTTATAAAAGTTTGTGAATAGAGTTTTAAGGGTCTGTTTTCCAGTGCGAGATAATCCGAGTTTCTGGATTAAAATGAGATCAACCCCAGAAATGCATTTATATTTTCTGAGTATTGATCCGGGATTAATCTCGGTTTAACTCGCCAAATTTGGTTAGTTAGTCCCGGATCGATTCTGGTGAACAGAATGAACTTCTTTGAATGTTTTTTCTGTGTGAAATGCGTGCTTCTCTAAAAAACGACACGTAAAAATGACTCGAACTTCTTTTTCTGTGTTTTTCTATGAGAAGCGGGAGTTGGGAGCGTAAATTTTCGAGAGCCGAAGATTTTGACAATTTTACTGACGAAAAACTGTTCGCTGTGTTAACTCCAGAATCGTGGAGAAAGTGGCTCCACCAGACAAATACAAGGTTAATTAGTTACGAGCATTCTTTTTCTGGTATTTTGGTTCTGAAAAAGAGAGTGACGATGGCTTTACCCAAAATCGAAAAAGGATTTCCATTTTAAAAATCTCCATAAAAACGGATTTGTCATATCGGGAGAGTTGCCGTTTCCTTTTCATGTCGCAAACTGCTATAAAGGTGTATTTAAAGTTTTGAAGTATACTGAGTACACTGATGTTAGATTAAATATCTAAATAATAGTTATCTAAATATAGATATGCCAGCTTAAGTAAATATAGGTATGAGATTTATATTATTATATTATTCGCGGATTAGTGCCCGGTGGAGACATGATATTATGAAAAGATTTATTTGCAATCGCTTGTCGAGGGAACTTAAATTAGTATGGTAAATCTGGAGATTTAAGGGAGCTTAGTTGAGGATTTATATTAATCTCGGATTAGTGCCCGGCGGAGATTTTGTATTCTAATCTCTTTAAGAAGATGTTAAAAGCTAATCGCGTAAAAGTAAGTCTTTTTTACTCATGAATTCTCAAATCAAATCCTACAGAATTCTACATTTTTTGTTCGTGGTCTGACCAAATACAGCAAACAAAATAAATTTAATCATAAATTTAATCATAAAATAAATCTAATTTTTTCTGAATCTGGCATAATATCCGGGTTGTCTGGTAACCAAATAAAGCATACATTTACAAGGAGATAGCAGAGGAGCAGGCGACCACATATCTCCACCCTACACCACAGGATATCATTAAGAAATGTCAAAAATGAAAGCATATGATCAGCAAATCTTCCGGTGGAAAATTGCAAAAATCCGGTGGAAACACTTTCTTTTATACATTCCTTATAGTTTTATTTCTCTTCATATTCTTAGGACTGTATGACGGAGCGTAGTTTTTCGGCTAGGAATGATTTGAAATGGGTTGCAGATGGTAAGAAATCTGCTATTAATAGATGATTTGGCAATTCTTACATCTTCAAAAGGGGAACTTGGGATGGGTTTTAAGACCGTCTGCAATGATCCTGAAATGAATGTGACCGTCAATTCGGGAGTGATGGTTGTTTCCCTAAATGCCGTGCAATGTAGAATTCTAATGAACAGAATGAAACAGTTCTAGAAGTTTTAATATCACAGGATCTTTTTCATGAAAGATGGATTACATACTGTGCTGAATACAACGATCAAGGAATCTTGGGATCATGGAATATTGGGTATGAGTACATAATAGTTCAGAAAAAGTTTAAAAAAAACTTAGCTTAACTTAACAGAAATTTAACGATCTGTTCAACAGTTCTGTTGAAATGTTATGAAAAAATGATAATAAAATATTTTATGAACTTCAGAAAAAGGTCTGCACACTGGTAAGTGCCTGTAATGGCTAGGCTCATGAAATCTTAAACAGAGGATGAACTGAACCCGGATTAAATGAGTGGGGCTAGAAACTATTCTCTATCCACAGTGTCTGCCAGCTAAGATGGTAAGATCTATTAACTGACGTTTTTGGCGCAGCCGAGTAGGTACTAAGCTCGTACGTGTAAAGTACTAGATTTGAAAAGCTGCAGGAAAGAAATAACTGTCTGAAAAATAGTGTGATCTATAAATAAATAAATAGAGTGGTGCAACAGCTCGAGGTGAACCAGGGCCAACTTCTCAACAATGTATGCTGGTGTGTTAATTTCTTTACATACAAGGGGACCTACAATTTTTTGCCGAATCCGAACGGCACTTTGAGAAGTTTTTCAAGACAATTAATACTCTCGGAGGGCTTGTCAAACCCTCGCGGAGGTGGGGACCGTGAAAAGAACAAGTCTTTTTTTTTCAGGTGACGATGGCAGGATTCGAACCCAGACCTCCGGCGTAGTAAGCACACACGCTAACCACTACGCCACGGCACCCCAAAATAGTGTGATCAATTAATTAAAAATCTAGCAGAACGTTTAAATTTAAACTTGTAATGGCGCAGTCGGTGCATTTAGATTTTCGCTTTAATACAGTCTTTATTTTCCAGAGCTTAAGTTTTTAGCTACATCAACTTTTGGACAAATTCAATACGGTCTGAGTTAACATTAAAAAATATACTATTGGTGCAGTCGATTTAATTGACGAGAAATTATGCTTTGGTTAGGACAGGAATCCATCAAAACAAAACTTATATTTCAAACCCTATGCTTGTCAAATTTCCGCTTTACCTAACAGCTTATTAATTTCAATTTTAGCATAAAGAGCTGAAAGCCTTATCCTTTGTGAAAATTCATATTTCTGGCTACATCAACACCATTTTAACAAGTAAAATGAAATATAAGATATGTTAGCTCAAAGCTTTCATAAAAAGTTGTTTGTGAGTTTTTTTTATAGTTTTAAATTTGTACATCCAATTTTTTGATTTTTAATATATTTTGTTTTAAGAAATTTTTACAAGTTAAACAGTGTTCGATAATGTAAATGCATAGGTTTTGAGCCACAAATAGTAAAATTTCTTTTTATTATCAAAGTTTTTTAGTTATTAAATTTCTTTTTTTGTTAATTAATTAAAATACTGATTCTTTCATATTTTCTTGTGTTGTGTAACATCACTAAAATTATTTTATATACGGCCCCTAATCCAGCTTTTAATCAAAATATTTTGTATGTATATATGTATGTATTATAATTATGTATAAATAGTTAATTTTTTTTATAACATTCTTTTAGATTTTTTTTGTTTAATAGTGATTCTTGGAAAGGAAACAAAATTTATTTATAAAATAAAAACAAACTATATAAAAAATCATTTTAAAATTATTCCAAAAATCACATTTAGTTAAGATATCTATTAATTTATAATTTAATTTTTAATTTTAATGGAAAATTCAATACACAATTATTATATTTAAAATAAGCGCTAAAGTCTAGGAAACAACAGAAAATACATTTAAGTTTTTTTTTTCTATATATTTTGCGTAACACTTTCTTATTATTTACTCTTACCTTTGTCATTACAGAGATTTGATTTGTTTTTTATTCATTTGGCATGATTTTCTTCTGCTTTGAAGGTATGTTTGGTTATTTGAGTGTTTTTGAGTAACCAGAACGTTTTCGAACAAAAATCATCGAAATTCAAATTCGAACTTAGATCTCAGACAAACAGTTTTTTTTGACAGTGATTAAGTTATAACTTCGAGTTTGAAATTCGAAAATTTCTTGTTCACTCTTCGGCACCAAGGGAATAGTGGAAGTTGTCACTTTTTTAAGAATTTAAAAACGAATTGTCACTTAAAGTCTTAAAAAATAAATATTTAAAGGCGTTTTGTTCCTTGTTTTAGGGAACCATTTTTGTACGTAACTCAATCTTCACAGGTGATTTTATGAATACGCGTGAAGGACGAGCCAGACGTGTGAGTATATTTTCAATTGTAAAATAGTTATTAGCTGAGGAGAAGGCGGTTTGTTTTTTTCCTAAACATTAATAAATACAAGTTTTCTTGTTTTATATTTCTTCATGAATAAGAATGTTTCAAGGCGAGTTTGGGACAGAAATAAAGCCAGCATAGCTTTATGAAACAGGTAAAAAAAACGATAAATGTTGGCTAAATAATTTTATAAAGTGTAGGCCCAATGATTTGTTGAGTCTGACTTTTCTCAATGTAGTTGTTTTTAAAACCACGAGTTAATCGAAGCCTTGTTGCGTGCAAGCAATTAATCTTTTAGTTGGGACACAATGAATGTCTGAGTCTGTGTCTCGCAGTTCAGCATACGGGAACACGTGTATAGTAACACAATGCGTATCTCGCTGTGTCTCTGATCTAAGGTGAAAAATGAGGGGAGACACAGCGAAAGACACAGACACATATTGTGCCGGGCTTTATATACTACGTTTCCACCGGCAATAATACATGGATTAGCGCAAGACGATTTATAATAAATCCGAAAAGTAGTTTCACCGAACAAATGTCTGATTATTTTGACATCAGCAATCTTTTTCTGTCATTTTGGCTCTCAAAAGAGAGTGGCGACGTCATTTTCCAGGAGCGGAAATCGTATTTTTGATAGAACTGTCATATGTGGACAGTTTCAGTTACAGACGTGTTCAGTTACAAACCACTGTCAACCGAAATCGGTTGACAGTGGTTTGTGAAAAGGGTAAATTAAATTTATGAGGAATTAAATTTGTATGGTTCATAGCGAAATCAGTAGAAGATTTAAATTAAATTTGGTTTAGTGGCCGTTAAAAAAGCTATTAATCGCATAATTTGTAGAGGATTTAAGAAAGACATATATTAATGTACCCAGTGGAAACATGGTAGTAAACTGAAGATTTAAGGGAGATAGGTTGATGATTTGTATTAATCGCGGATTTATGTCTGGTGGAGACATGGTATTAGGCTTACCACAATATCTAAACTAAAAATGAGGGTGGAAATATGCTATTAATCGCGTCATTTGTTATGATTTTATAAAAATTTAAATTAATCACGGATAAGTGCCCAGTGGAAACATGGTGTTAATCTCAATATTTAAGAGAGATTAGTTAAGGATTTGTGTTAACCGCGGATAAATGTCCGGAGACATGGTATTAGGCTAGTCACAATATCTTAACTAAATCGGAGGGTTGAAAACTGTAACACCGACATCTTAGGTCACATATATCGAAGGAATGCGGCCAACTTGGAACAAGACTTTGTAGGCTACTTAGTGAGAACTCAAACAATACATTTTATTCTTTACATAAAGATGGAGCATTTGCACACGTTAATACATTTTCTAAGACAGTGGATTTCCTTACCTGAAAATGATCATCTCTTTACACAAACTTATAAAACCATGGGCGGATTTTGTAAGTGGCGTAGTCGGTAGTAGGAGTGACACCATAAACAAGCGTTCCAAAAAGAACAGAAAAAGTACAAAGAAATGTTCTTTTGCAATGTCAAAGGCTGTAAGCGGGGATCTGCTTGCCCATGGACGCTTAACGGGAGAAATCCGAAGCGAATTTCTAAAAATGGCGCAGTCAAAAAACATTGCCTTGCAGATTTAGATTCACTGTAGACTTATAATTCCTGCAGTCAATTTAGACGATTCCCTTTTTTTGATTACAGAAATCTTTGAGTTATGACAAAAGGCACTGAAGGGTCACCAAATTCCAAATCTTGTCAGGAGATCGACAATATGATAATTACAAGTCCCTTCTACTTCTAGAATCTTCTACTAATAGATGACTTATAACATTGTGGCGCAGTCGGTTAGAATAAAAACTTGTGAAAATCGGCTGAGACTTCACGGCAAATGCATGCATTTATTTGTCCCGTATTCAGGGCCATTAGAAAACGGAACTTAAACACTAGACCGGCAGCAAAACTTGAGGATTCTTGTTTGTCAAAGGCCGTTCCATTTCATTGAATCAGTTTTATCTAAGACAACATATGCAGCAATGATCTAATCATTAATGCACTGTTTTTTGTTTTGCCTTTCTAGCAAAGGAAAAATATGGCTGAAGAGGATTGCTGGTTGAGGCCCAGAATAATTCCGCACTGGGGTATACCTGGGGTACACTTGAGACTACGCCAACAGAAGTTTTAATTTGAAGTAGAGTCCGTTCAAACACGGATTAGAAGTGAGCGCCCATAAATACATAAATATTGCTTAATGGCAATTTTTTTGTGCCAACCAAAAGAAGTTTTATTATTTGGCGCAGTCGGTGGCTAGAGATGATTGCGTCTGTTGTGATTGCTTGCGATTTTACTCAGTTTCTTCGCGAGCTTACCGTAGCTTCTTTTTTACTACCTCAAGGATTAACTCAGAGCTAAAGACAGTTATGGGAATAAGGACATTATAAAAAACCTTGGGCCTTGTAGATAAGCTCCAGTCGAAATACAGCAAAACGGGGTGAACCTTTTCACCAATACAGAATGTTGTACCTAAATTTTCAGCCTGCTTATAATAAGCGTGAATTATTTTGCTTGTTTGTAGTTCTAACAAATCCTTTTAATCGAACCCTTAGCTATGGGTATTGAAGAATATGTTTTGTATTTAAGGGCAGTGCTGGTTTTACAAGACTTTAAAGTTTTCTAGGAACCCATGTTACATATAACAAAAGTTTTATCCCACTTCAGGACTTTAAAGTGGAATCAGATAAATCTCTGAATCTGTGACGCTTGTTATGCCAAAAAGTAGCTTTTTTAAATGGCGCAGTCGGCAAGCTAAATTTCCGCTGCCTTTTACCTACGATTTTAAGGGCATAATAATGTTTTATAGAAGGTAGGTAAACAGATACGAATTTTAATCGATATTCTGTAAAAGCCAGCATCTGCAGTTAGATTAAATGAATGTTTCATTGTGGCGCAGTCGGTAAATGTAAACCTCATTCTTTTATTCGTTTTTTATTTACAAAAGTGGGATTGATTACTTGGATGCTGGGTTTTCTCTAAATTTGTTCAGACTTTTAGCTTTTGTCGGCTAAGCACGTTTGGGCAAAAGAACGCTGACGCTGGTAAAGTTTATTTTTTCAGCTAAAAATAGCTTTTAACATTGACTTCTGCGCATATGAAAATTTCTACGCAATAACACATTTTTACCTACACATAGAGATTTAAAAATAAAGGAACCTATTCATTAATCTAAACAATCATAGTCAACGAGAATATTTATGTAAATTTAAGGAGAAACCATGTTTTTCCTCCATCCGTGAGCTTAAAAGCTCTTCCCTGCATTTGCCAATCGCTTTCGGCGACTATCACGCCGTCTGTATCTATCTAAGGTTCTACCGCGGGTCTTTTCTGGGCATATGGCATCCGGTGAGCTGTCCACCTTTTTCAGGACAATCCTAAAGGTGAACGTGTGCTTGGGAGAAGCACTGGCCGCTCGCCGTGGCGAGGGTGGCTCAAATTCACTGCCACTTGAAAAACCACCACCACCGCCAGAGCTACAAGAGGCAACGGCACCAGATGTGATCGGAGCTGTAACGATTGTCGAAGGGCGAGGTTCGAATATGGAAGCACATCGCTTATCCGTACAGAGAAATGTTTTAACCTCCTCTTCCTTGGTCGCCTTGATTGTCAGCGGGAAATGTTGTTTTGAGGGATCAGCATATGGACTCCTTGGATCATGAGGATGGGGATATGAGGAACTTGAATCATAACTATCACGTGAGCTGTAGTTGGAGGAAGTTTGATTAGAAAGAGGACTACGTGCCCGCGAAAATTGGCCAAAAGGCGACACATGCAGCTCCCTAGATCGGGAATGATCGGCTCTTTGCTTCTTTGTCATGGGGAAATGTGGCGATCGAACAGGGGTATGGTCAGAGGGAATGTAGTCGAAATGTGTCTCCAGAGAAGATTTGCGACCCGACGAACCTGTTCGAGCAAATGTTTCTGCATCGACCAGCTCAATCGAGGATTTGCGCAGGTCAATGTTTGACCTCTTCTCCTCGATGACTCGTCCGTCGATGTCTACGATCTCGAAGCTAGACGTTTGGTCCTCGTAGCTTGTCGACTGGTAGCGTGATATATCGAAGCTAGTGTCACGAGACGAATACCGATCCTCGAAGCTAGACTCGCGGTTGCGGTCACCTTCGACCATTTCAAAACTATCGCCGCCCGAATCGAGTCGGTTGAGGTTGATAAGATCGGTGTCAGTATCGCCACCGGGACTGCGAAGATTCTCAAGGAAAGGCGATCGAGGAGGATCGAAAGACGAACGCCTGGAAGGGGGCTCAAATTCAATAGTGGGCAGCTGTAGTGGAAGCGCACCCGGTGCTAACGAATCGTCATCAATCGACACAGACACTGCACTGATAGTGGCTGCTGCCAAAGCAGCCGCTGCTGCAGCTGCAACATTCGCAGCACAAGCCGCCGCAGCAGCTGCTGCCGCATCAGATTCTCTACGAAGCTCCTGTAAATTCACATAAATAGGCTCTGCGCTGTACACCTTCAGGTGCTGCTCAATCTCTGCCCTAAACTCGTCCATGGCTATGTCATTCGAGTCTACCTCCTGTTCCTCACTAATACGCGGCTCTATTGGTTCCCTACTCTCCGATCGACGAGGGGGCAGTACGCTTTCATTTGACAAAGCGACTACTTTCAATGAATTAGTGACCTCTTCCACGAAACCCTCCATTATGGCCTGGTTGGTGCTGCCATCTTCCGATGGCTCTTCCTTGATCTGTTCGTGCTTAATATACGATTCACCTACCTTTTCAAAGTGTACATTGGCGAGCTCAAACGGCTCGGTTAGATTGGAAGATGCTACCGCTGCTGCCTTACATACCTGCTGCTGCTGCTCCAATTTGGTGTCACTGTCTGTTCCGGATGCCTCATCGCCGCTGGATCTCTTTGCTGCTTCTTTGGATGCCGTGACCGCCGCCTTTTTGTCATCGTTCGTGGTAGATCGACGCAGTTTGAGTGACATTTTCGTGTAGTGTGCCAGTTTTAGAGACATTTTCGGTTCGAATCCAACTTCGGACATTTGCTTGACCACAGCGCTCTTGGCGGCAGTACTCGAAGCCGCCGGACTTGCTGAAAAGGTGCTCTGCCTTATCAGAGGGCCACTCGAAGAACCCGACTCTGCCCTGGTGAATGCATTCGCAAAGCGATTAGTTCGCGTCGAGATGTGTTTTGATGGCTTCCGCACAAACGCAAGGATCTCTTTCATAACGCTGGTCTTTTCCTTCTTTTCGGGTATTTCCTTGTCTTTGTTCTTGTCGCGCTCGCTGTCCTTTTCGCGTTGGCGTTCGTGCTCGCGGGCTGCCTCTGCTGCAGCAGCTGCATTTGATTCTGCTGTGCGCTGGACTATTTTACAAGTCTCCGTTGGATTGGAGACAGTGATCGGAGGAATGGGCATCGACGAGATGGGACTCCTCTTGTCACCGAAATAGATCGGTGTAAACAGACCCAAGGAGGGACGCTTGATTGACTGCGCCAGGTTAGTGAGAGGAGTGCGCCCATTTTCATCGGGGGTAAGTGCGCCTTCATAGGTCTTCATGCTGTCTTGAACGTGCACCGTAGAAGTGGGACTGCGTTTCTGATTGTCACCGGGAGCTCCAACTGGGCTGCGACGTTCTTGGGTGTGAACGCTAAATGTCGGACTTCGGCGGTCCGTTGTAGGGCTTCGCGACGGGCTGCGAGCATCAAATGTATTCACGGGCAACTCGTTGGGACTTTTCAGCCGGTCGTGTGACAGAAGAAGAGGGCTTCGCCTTCCCTGCGGACTCCGGTCGTTTCCGTAGCCCACCGGACTTCGGCGACCCTGGCTCAATACCAGCGATCCCGTCATGCTGTTCTTGCGACGATGAGAGGCACGCAAAGTGCCCTGCCTCGACAGCGTAGTTGGGGTCTTCTGCGAGACGCTGCTCGGACTTTTTGACTCTGGCTGTGGCAGTATCGGACTCTTGGGAGTCAGCGGACTACGCTTCTTGTCGTTTGTATTCAAAGTAAGCTGGCCAGCAGTAAGTTGGGTGCTGGAGTTGGGCGAACGCCGTTCGGAGGGACTGCGACGCGTGCGGAAGCTCTGGGATTTGGCTTTGCGAATTTTGGGCAATGAATGGTTCTTCGTACGATGGGAGGATGAAGCGGAAGAGGAGGAGGGGCCGTTCAACCTATGTTAGTTGCTGTTATGTGGGCCACTGGTCGGATCGCTGCTGCCGCTCGAGCTTAAAGTTGTATTGGAACCGTATGGATCTAAGGAGCTCTGTACTGACATCGATCTGCCTTGATTTTGGCGGGCTCTTCTCACTCGGCTAGAGTTTGGAGACAACTTTCCGGGATCGACACTTTCTGGGTCTGCCTGCAATGGTTAGAATCAGACACGGGGGGACACAGGGGGTCGACGTAGGAGTTGTTGGTTTCGGTTCGATTTTGTTTTGTGCATTATGTCGAGAAAACGGAACAATGGTACCGTTTGGTTTTAGTTTACATACCTGATAAGCCAGCGCATTCATAATGATGGAATATGGCACCAGTCCCAGTGGGTGGATCTCCCGCATGAGGACATTAGCGGGAATCTTGTGGAATTGTATATACTCCAGGAAATTACCGAGAATTTCTTTCAAATCTACGTTCTGGAGGGATTCGACAATAGTTAAGCTACAAAATGACATGCTGATGGGAATATTTTTGTATCTTACAGGATTGTTGTCAAAGTATTTCTTGCTCCACATAAGCGCTGCTTGGAACTTGGTGAATTCATCAGCCCGCAGCTCTTCACGTGCCAAAATCAAACGGACAACATGCTGTGGCAGCAAGGTAAAGCTGCCCAAATTGAGGACTTCATTGCCGTGCTCATCGACAAACTCGAGGACCTTCTGCACTAAACTTTTGGTGCACTTGTATTGAATGTAGCGTTCGGCGGACGCCAGAAGTGCACAAACGGTGTCCACGTTGATGCAGCACTGCACGAAGCCGGCGCATGCTCGGCGTAGCTCTTCCAAGCCGTAGTAGTCAGCTGCATTCATAACACCTAAAGAGAAAAGAAGGGGTTAAGGCAAGGCTTACAAATGTCTTGACAATTTAGTACCCACCCAGTAAAGTTCTCGGCTGCAAGGTGACACATCCCGTATGGATATACTCAATTAACTGACGAAAGACATCGGGCTCAAACTCTTCAATAATCAAAGTTTGATGTTGCTGACCAGATGGCTAAAATATTTCACAAGGGATATTTAGATACTTATTCTAGAACTGTTTGGTGCTTCAGTGTGCAAAGGAAATATTGCGTGATTTTTAACTTTCAATAGCTCTAAAGGCGGACACTGAGTAACAGCAAACCACAGACGGAATATTTTTGAGTCGAAGTCTTAGTTAAGATACCAAAATAGCAAAGATAAGAGCTAATACAAAGATTAGTGTAAGATAACTTAATTATCCTTTTAGTATGACAATTTTAGAAAGACACATCTAAAAGCTTTATTCTACAAGGCATTATAATAATCCGCTGTCCTTAAATAAAATAGATAAAAAATAAATCAATTGATATTTAAGAAGTCGATTCAAAAGAACAAAAGTTCACAAACTTTCACTTATTTTTTAAGATGGCTGCACATGATCGTCGGAAATTTTGAACATAATAAAAGTTAATAAAAAAAAGTCTTTATTAAAAATAACTTAAAGTTGATCTTTTGTCAAAAAGATTACACATTGTTTTTGTTTCGGAGTTATTGGCTTAAAACAATGCTGTAGTTTTTTTTCCCTATAAAAATTAGGGCGTAAAGAGAAGTAATAGATTCCTGGCGTAGAAACTTTGAAACACATTAAATATAATCCAACAATTAAGTTAAGGCGAAGACAGTTTTTTAAAACTAAAACACACAAGGTAGTTCACAATAGATAATAATAATTACAAACATCAACGTTTACAAGTCAAGGACGAAAATTTAACTTAAACTTTTAACACAAAACAAACAGAATACGTAGCAATAATTTTGATTACCTCCGGGATCGGTGCCAATTGTTGGCTGAAACCACTCCTCTTAATCAACATGAAACATAAAATGTATATACAGCAATTATGTACAATTTTTTTTTGGTTAATTTGATTTTTAAATAAGTTTAAATTTATTTTGTGCACTGATATTAAAGTTAAGATTATTTGAAAATGTTTTATCTAGATTTGCTGATGTTTCTTTTATACTGCCTTTTTTAAAAGCCTCTCTAGCCTCTCTAGATTAAAAAGAATTCTTCAATCGGAAGCCTACACAAATGAAAAACAAAAGGCTTCACTAATTAAAAAGCGAACCGAACGTATCGTTGCTTTTATTGCGGAGCGGCCCCTCCCCTATGGCAAAGCCTTACAAGGTTTTAATTTGTTTTTGTGTCTGAGGAGCGGGTGCAGTGGCAAAGCATGTGTCTGCCCGGAAGTCAAGGTTCGACTCCTTACTTAACCATCACCTTAAAGAAATTAATTCACGGTGGAGATTTCGAGACTCTGGCATTTTTTCAATGCGCGACGTTCAAAAACAGCTGAAAATGATGGGTTTACATGAAGAATATGAAGGGTGTGAAGTAAAAAAAATACAACGCACAGGGAACGCTGGAGGTTTATAGCCAGAACTGCCACTCTTTAAACGGATATACGCTCGTAGACCATAAGATTCTGCTAGATTTGGCTAGCAGATTCTGTTAAGATCAAGATGTCATCAGCAGTTTTATGTGTAGCCCTTAAATACATATTCCTCCCAGGAGGAGTAGTATTCAAAACTGTGAGTTTTACGATTAAAATTAACATTATCAAATTAAGATAATGCACGCAAAAAGGATTAAAACAGGAGGACATTTGACATATAGGTACGTTTACCTTCAACATCAAAAAGACTGCGTAATTTTTTCTGGAAACGAATATGAAAAATTGAGAATACTGTCATCAAAAAAAGATTATATTGGCTTATACGTGACAAAAAATACGGTTGATTGGAAAAAAAACTCCGACTTGAGTTTCAAAGAGAGAGAAAGGGATCAAAGACCGAAAAACTGCGGCAGTATTATAATTTTTCATAAAATGCTTTCGTCATTGTCTTCATTGTTTCTTAAGTTTGCAGTCGGTAGCTCGCAGTATTGGTAGCCACAGGCCACACTTGTGTGTTTTGATACTGTTTGTTGCTTTTATTTGTTTTTCAAATACTTGTTCTGTTATGGGAAACCGTAGGAAGAGTTGTCACTTAATGTCAGCATCATTATAATATAAAGGTTCCTGACGATGTTCGCCTGGCAGCGTTTGAAATGATCATATAGGACTAGCCAATATTATAATGTTTGTAGAATTGAAATTTGTTGTAATTTTTTTATATTAAATCTAATTTTGTATGGCTTCGCCACAGGGGCCGCTCCTAAATATAAGCAATGATACGTTCGGTTGGCTTTTTAATTAAAAAATAGCGTTGTTGAAAATCAAAAAAAGGCTTCGGACGCAAATCGGAGCCTTTTGAGGGACATTAGCATTTTTATGGTGGATTTCACTCACAGTTGAAGAATTCTTCCAGATCCACTTGGCCTAAAAAATTTTTTTCACTTTTCCTACTGAGATGATGTCAGACTCTGTAAAATGCTTTTCAATTATTCATCATAACAGCCTTGTCTTCACCAAAAAATTAAAGGAGCAGCTCCATTTTCCGGTGCTACGAAGAAGCAACCACAATTCAAGATATTAATTATTTAGCAGTTCATTAGGTACATAACGCGGTTTTTTTTTATAATACACTCGCGAATTAAGGGATTGGTTACCCTTTTAATGTTGATTCACATCTCATGAGCGAAAAGGATTAGAAGAAAAGGGAAAGGAGGAGAGGTACCGGTGCACTCTTGCACGGTTTGATTACACGTTTCCATGAATTCCACGAAAAATTAGTAGAGCTTTTTACCCCCGCGATCGTGTCAGTTGGGAAAGAGTAAAAATTAAGTCCATAGTTGAATAGTTTTTTCTAAATCCAACCTGGAGGATTATTTCCCTCTACCGAATACGTCAAACGAGCTAGGAATGATTGAGTATATGACACGATCCCTCGCTAAAACACTATCGTCCACTTGGCTGGACATCGGGAAAATAATGTTTTCCCTGCACTTCGTGGAATTTCACCATTTTACTTTTCCAAAAAAATCCAATTGTAAGTATGTCTATCATTTTTTTACTAACTCATTTGTGGCAAATTTAAAGAGCTTGCGTGGAACAGTGCCTTTTCCTAAAGGCCTTTTTTGTTTTTTCTTTGCACCTATCGGCTATTCGACTACTCGATTATCACACCTTGATACGATGATTTAGTCCTTCGGAGATGATCTAAGAGTCCTCCTTGCTGCTATGGTGAGTACAACAAGGCCCAACAAGATTCGCCCTTTCAACTTTTATACCACGATTAAAACTGACGCTATTAAGACACCTGGTAAGTTGTCAAAAGACCGACGTCTTGGACAACTACCACCATAGAGAGCTATAACTTTGAGGGAATTATAAGGACTAAAATGATGAATTACTCTTGTGGGTCACTCCTTCTTTGGGCTAAGAAGATCGTTTATGAGTAACAAAGCCCTATACATGCCACTAAAGCGGGATTTACAATGAAACCTTGGCTCTGCCTCAGTTTGACGTTAACGAGTTCAGCCATATGATTTTTAAAACAATGTTTCCTTACACAATGGTGGTCAAAGGATAGACATGTGCACTCAAGGGGATTCAAGCATCCACAGGTTTTCTAAACCCACCTCTGTCTATCAACTCCTACTCTCACCTCCCCGTGGTGAACACCGGGTGCCTAGTACCTCAACTGGAGATTGGGTTCCGAGCAACTAGCGGAGGCCCTTAACGACTGCAAGGCAGACATTACTGCCATCCAAGAAATGCGGTGGGACGGGCCGGGCAAAAGAAGGATGAAAAACTGCGACATCTACTACGGCGACTGCTATCGGCATCAAAGACAGCGCCTATTTGGATGTGGTTTCGTTGTTGGAGGCAGACTTAGGCAAAAAGTCTTGAGCTTTAACCCTGTAAGCGAGCGCCTCGCGACGATCCGCATCAAGGCTAAATTCGCCAACATTAGCCTGATATGCGCACATGCCCCCACAGAGGAGAAAGATGACGAGACCAAAGATATGTTCTACGAGCTCCTGGACAAAACTTATGAGCAGTGCCCTAGCTACGACATTAAGATCGTCTTAGGCGATTTTAATGCCAAGCTAGGAAGGGAGGGCATCTTTGGTCGTACTGTCGGAAAGCATAGTCTGCACGACTTTGCTGCGGGGCGACACGTTGTGGTAGCTAGTACAAAGTTTCCGCATCTCAATATCCACATAGGGACTTGGAGATCTCCCGATCAATCAACCGTCAACCAGATTGACCACATTGCGATCGACGCAAGGCACTCCTCCAGTATCATGGATGTCCGAACTTCCCGAGGGGCCAACATTGACTCGGATCACTACCTTGTTGTAGCCAAAGTACGGCTGCGGTTATCCCAACCAGCGCCAAGTAATGGATATACTGTGAGGAAGTTTGACGTCGGCCGACTACAATCGCAAGAGATCGCCAGGTCCTTCTCCAACCGAGTCTCTCAAAACCTTCTACGAAGTCCTATGCAGCCAGCATCAAGTATTGATAGCCAGTGGCAACATTGCCAAAATGCCATCAGAGACGCCGCCTCTGAAGTGCTGGGTTTCACACGGCGACCACAACGAAACCCCTGGTTTAACGATGAATGCCGACAAGCACATGCAGCTAAACAGGAAGCATACAAAGCGGCGCTGCACAGAAGGACTAGAGCTGCTCGCGAGCTCTACGAGCAGAGGAGGAGAGAGGAGCACCGGCTTCTCCGAAGGAAAAAGAGAGAGCACGAGAAGCGCGCGGTTGAAGAGATAGAGAGATGTTACAACAGGAATGAGGTTAGAAAGTTTTACCAAAGGATCAAAAGGTCCTGCCAAGGGTATAAACTTCGAACTGAAGTCTGTAAGGACCATCAAGGGAAGATCGTTGTAGAATCGCAGTCGGTGCTGAGGATTTGGAAAGACCACTTCTGCAGACTGTATAACGGCGAGGACGAGCCAAATACCGCTGTCAGGCAGAACGAACCATTCAACCCGGGCGAAGACGTTACCGACGAAGCATACGAACGATACCGCCCACCCGACCTGGAGGAGGTGAAAGTAGCTGTGTCTAAGCTCAAGTGCAACAAAGCAGCCGGAGCAGACGGCCTAGCTGCCGAACTTTTTAAATCCGCTGGCGATGAGCTGGTTAGGAGCATGCACCAGCTCATTTGCAAGATATGGTCGGAAGAAGGCATGCCGGACGAATGGAACCTCAGCATTGTTTGCCCGATCCTGAAGAAAGGAGACCCTCTGAGTTGTGCCAACTACAGGTGCATCAGTCTTCTTAACATCGCATACAAGATCCTTTCTGCTGTACTGTGTGAACGCCTGAAGCCGTTTGTCAACAATCTGATAGGCACATATCAGTGTGGCTTTAGGCCAGGAAAGTCCACCATCGATCAAATATTCACACTGCGGCAGATCTTGGAGAAAACCCAGGAATTCCAAATCGATACACACCACCTCTTCATCGATTTCAAGGCCGCGTATGACAGCATCTATAGAGACGAGCTATATAGCGCAATGTCTAGTTTTGGCATCCCTGCCAAACTCGTCAGTCTGTGCAGGATGACGATGGAAAACTCACGCTGTTCCGTCAAGGTCGGCAAAGACCTCACCGACCCCTTTGATGTCAAAAAAGGATTTAGACAAGGCGACGCGCTGTCATGCGACTTCTTTAACATCATACTTGAGAGAATTGTGCAGAACTCTCGCGCCAACACCAGAGGTACAATCTTTCAAAAGTCCGTTCAACTACTTGCATACGCAGACGACATTGACATAATCGGTAGAACAAAACGTGATGTCAGTGAAGCCTTCGTGAGTATTGGGACGGAAGCGGCGAATATGGGTTTAGCAGTCAATGAGGGCAAAACCAAGTATATGCTGTCATCAAGAAAAGACACCCAACACCGACGTCTTGGACAAAACATCACCATCGACAGCTATAACTTTGAGGTAGTTAGGGACTTTGTCTACCTGGGTTCCGCTATCAATTCAGACAATGACACCAGCGCTGAAATCAAACGAAGGATAACTCTTGCCAATCGCTGTTTCTTTGGGCTAAGAAGGCAATTGAGTAGCAAAGCCCTCTCTCGAGCAACTAAAGTGTCCATGTATAAGTCCCTCATCATCCCAGTCCTGCTTTACGGTGCAGAAGCATGGACCCTGTCAAAGGCGGATGAAAACACTTTAGGCTGCTTCGAGAGGAAAATTCTTCGGACGATTTACGGTCCCGTCTGCATAGACGGAGAGTGGAGGAGGAGATATAACATCGAACTGTACGGGCTGTACAGCGATACCAACCTAGCCAAAAGAGTCAAAACACAGCGTCTACGATGGCTGGGTCATCTAGAGCGGATGGACACCAACGCCCCGGCCCGGAAAATCTTCGAATCCACACCGCAGGGACGACGCGGTAGAGGAGCACCGAGACTCAGGTGGCGCACGCAAGTGGAAGGGGACCTCAGCCAACTTCGCGTGCGAAACTGGAGACGGCTAGCTAGAGACAGAGCTGGCTGGCGAAGCTTGTTGGCTGAGGCCCAGGTCCACCCCGGACAGTAGCGCCACCTTAAGTAAGTAAGTTCCTTACACAATGTAGCCTTATCTTCATCGTTTCGTTTGGCAATCGTAAGGACAAAACGTGATGTTTCGCGGCTCTGATGCGCAGCTCGAGCTCAAATGCGCTGAACATTTCCTTTGTCTGGCAGGTCACAGTTCAGAAAAATGTAAATCAAAATATTTTTTTTAATGTATGCTCGCTGAGGATAATAATTTTCAATAATGGGACACATAAAAACAAAGAACAAAAACAATCTAAAGACGAAAAGTTCTTCGTGAAGCTGCCTTAAAGTGTCCATTTATAGCACCTTCATCATCCCAGTTTTGCCTTACGATGCAGAAGAATAACCCTTATCAAATGCGGATGATAACGCTTTGGGCTTCTTTGAGAAGAAAATACTTCGGAAATTTTCGGTCTCGTCTGCAAAGATGGAGAGCGGAGTAGGTGGTATAACATAAAACTGTGCAGGCTGTAAGGCGACACCTACCTAGCCAGAAAAGTCTGTAAACAACGGCTGCGATGGCTGGGTAATTTAAAGCGAATAGAAATCAACGCTCCGACCCGGCAAGTATTCGACTCAATACCCCGCAGGGTTGGCATAGTAAATGCCATTAAAGTGCATCATTCAAATAAAAATCGTAGCATTTTTTCTAGCTACTTGGATCAGGTCAGGACTAAAAATTATTTTTCAATCTCCGAATTCGAAGAACACCTAGAATTGTTTTGTGTTATTTTAAAAACGGTAGAGTGTCTGTACACCTAAATGGAATCGTGCTTATGCAAATGTTCTTTAAGCTTCACACTCCCTTCGATGTCAACACTGAACTCGAAATTTCTGCACGGATGTGTTTGGCGGCGGGAAACTGTGTATAGCTTTGCTTATATGTATATGTGAAAGTAGCGTTTCAACTAAATTTTTATTCGGGAATTAATCTTTGCAGTGGCATACTGCTGCTAAAGATTGTATTGAAAAGTTTTTTGTTTTGCAAAGTGTAAGTATACTTTGTTTCGAAAATTAAAGAATGCACAAAAATACGTTGCCTGAATGTCCTTTTTCAGAGGTATCATCTTTTAAACATGAATGAGAAGGCATTTTAAATTTGTAGCTGTCGTTTTTGATGCGTGAAAGTATTCTAAAAGCTAGCAATTTTCTGGAAGAAAGCCGTCAATAAACGATTTGAATCAGTCGACAACTGATTAAAAGGGTTAATAGTTATAGAAAATCGTTAACAGAAAACGTCATAAGAGTTTTATTTGACAGCTCGGTGCAGCAGTTTGAAAAACAGTATCGAAAAAGAGCCATAAGTCTAGATGTTATAAAGAGGGTTTTGTTGTCAGCCATCGTCTATCACAAAGACAGCCAACCTAAGGATGGTCAAGTCTGTCTTGACAGATGTTCACAGGCTCCCTTATTGCCACTTTATTTTACAGAGAACAAGTGACTTAGTTCCAAAGTTCGTCTCTAATAAACTTCTTTATACCCGACCCTATTTTCCGTGTAGCACCAAATCTTAAAGTTTTTTTTAACCCGAATTCATATACCGCGTGTCAATTGGCCACGCCACCAAAAATTGGCTTGGGCAGACAATTAAAATCAATTGATTCTTATTTTTTTAGAATCATAAGAAAATCCATGAAAAGCAAAAATTATATCTGAAAAGTAAAACAGTTTTTTTTCTAAAAACGTTCCCTTAAAGTGGGCGGAGGTCAAAAATTTGCATAAAACAAATTTATCAAATAGTAATATACTTAATATTTGTAATTTATTTATTTTTTTTCAATAAGGAGTAAATTCTTCGAGAAATCGGGCTTTTAAAAATCTAACATGTAAAAATTGGGCATGGTCAATGGTGTGGGCGGTCCTGGGATTTCAACTCGGGACTTCGTGAACAGTGGCCCGACAAATTGACCACTGCAAAATGACGTCTACACGGTGCGTTTCTGATAGCCCGCCATTTATGGTTCATAAAACAAGTCTCTTGTTCTATGCAATTAATTTTCAATTTGAATAATCGTATTTGGAGTCTGAAATTCGGTTTCGCAGCTTTCTTGATAAGGTATTTAGGGCGGTATTCACGAAGCGATCCTAAACTATGAGCTTCGTAACTCTCTGCATCAACGGTTTTTAGCGTCAGCTTATGACCGCTCATAAAACTTACGAGTAGTCATACCCACTATTAAGTTGAGAGCGGTACTACGTTCGAAGATTCGAAATCAACTGGGACTTGTGACACAAATATTTCAATCTAGTTCTCATTTGGTTTCACTTCACGACTCCCAGGATACAAAAAAATTTTAGATACAAAAAATTGAAATTTATTCGTGGAATATTTTGTTTTATTTTACATTTTGTCTTTTCCAAAACGGTAGGTTTCGTTTTCATCAGAGGCTGGTGTCGGCGGACAAATGGCTGAATGGAGCATTAAGTGCGTTCATCATGAAGTTCCTGCTTACCTGCATCATACGTATTTTACCTTAATATCCTGCCTTATTGAGTTTAAGTGCGATCTCAATTCAATTCAATTCATACTGCGATCTGTATCGGTAATGATAACATTTCGAAATTTTAAGCAGTCTGAAAAATAAAAAATAATGTCACAAGCCATCTTGTCTATACAACAATAATTGCTGGCCAAACCTTATTGCTTCCGAAGATGTTCACTTATTATTTTTGAAACTTAATTAGGACAACGAAAACAGTCCAAAATATTCTGTTTAAATTTTTTACCATTGTTTCACAACAAACAAGTTCGAAAAAGATTTCGAAAACCTCTATCGCATAATTTAAATTTATTATAGACAGCAACCTAATAGCGTTTGGTGAATACAATACGGAGCAAAAATTTAAAAATAAAAGCTACTTAAATTTAAAATCTTTAAGATTTAAGAATTTAAGATTGCTTCGTGAATACCGCCCTTAGTGTTTGAATTCTAAAAAAAAACTCCCAGAACAGTTCCCCCACACTAAAAAATTGTGTGGTCAATGAAAATGAAGTATTTTCCGTAGAGAGAAGTGACCAAAGCGTCGACCGAAAAACGGAATGAAACACTTCGATTAGAGTTACAACGACATTCTTTTGTCTAGTGCCGAAAATCGCAAAAAGACTCAGACTGTCTGACCTGGATATTTGTGGCTTTTGCATTGACCTGCAAGCACTTGAGGAGGCGAGGCAAATTTGCATAGTCGTAGAAGATTCTTTCTTTAGACCTTTAGAAGACTTTAAAGGTTTTCTTGGTTACTGATAGAGCTAGGATATCGTATATTTCACCAAGAAAGCATCGGAGTTTGCCTTTTGTTCTTACAGTCAAAGCCCTTGAAAGCTGGGGTACACTCAATACTATCAAGGTTCGCAGAACGATAAAATATCATTCGTTCTCTTGTGAAAAGTTCGAAAAGGAATCTAATTTTTGATTTGTTCGCGAACTTTATTTTTTGGTTCGTCTAGAAATAAAATTCGTTTTCACGAACGAATCAAATCCGTTGTGATCTGTAAAATTTGGTTCGTTCCCGAATTTATCACGTGCGAACAATTGGAAATCCGTTCGCGAATCGTTCGAATAAGAAAAAAATGTCATTTTGCATGAATGTTATTGTATTATTTTAATATTGAAAAAACATAGAACACAGTATCCAATAATGATGTCTTCACCTTAATAAGGGATTCCTCGAGCTCCTGCCGATTTTCTCTAGAATTTATTGGGTTCATTGCAGTTCCTTGCCTGGCAGAAGCCAAAATGAGATGCTTCACCTTTATAAGGGATTTCTCCAGCTCCTGCCCACTTCCTCCAGAATTCCTTGGGTTCATTGGAGTTCCTTGCCTGGCAGAAGCCACTAATGATATGCTTCGCCTTTATAATGGATTTCTCCAGCTGCTGCCCACTTCCTCCAGAATTCCTTGGGTTCATTGGAGTTCCAGTACAATTTTAGCATATTTAGGCAAGGAACTCCAATGAATCCAGGAGCTGGAGGAATCCATAGTAAAGGCGAAGCATCACATTTTTCGCTTCTGCCAGGCAAGGAACTCCAATGAAGCATCACATTTTTCGCTTCTACCAGGCAAGAAACTCCAATTAGCCCAAGGAATTCTGGAGGAAGTGGGTTGGAGCTGGAGAAATCCCTTATAAAGGTGAAGCATCTTATTTTTCACTTCTACCAAGCGAGAAACTCCAACGGGCCAATGAATTTGGAGCAATAGCAAACATTTTTCATAAATATTTCATTTGCCGAAGCCGCAATCAACACTTGATTTTAAGATGAACGAACGGATACTTGACAAAGAATGATTCGTTTTATGGATCCTTACGGATCCTTATCGCGAGCGAACAATATTCTACCTGAATTTCTTTTTCCCGATCTCTCACGAACGAACGATACAAAAAAAAGAATAAAGTTCGTTCGAGAGCGAACTATACATTTTCAAAGATCGAATATTTTATCGTTCGCGAACTTTATTTTTTATGGTTCGTGAGAAGATCGATAAAGAACGATAAAGATCCGTATTTTATGGTTCGCGAGCGATATTTTACGAACCCTGAATACTATGTCTCCTTTGGCTATAAGACTTATGCCCTCTACATACCGAACCAAAAACTGTGTTTTCGCGAAAAAACCCAAAACCTTCATCAAAAACATGAGTTTTCCCATAAATTTTTGTAAATTTTCGGTTTTCGAAAACCCTGCTTTTTTTAGTATAGTTTTCGTTCAAAATTACTGTGAAAGTCACGAGCATCAAGTTTCCTTGAGAATTTTAAATTAAATTCGCTAAGAACGTCACTTTTGTCTCAACTTTGGACATAACTATCAGCGAAACCAAAGCTCATATCTGAAATCAGCTTGTAGTTTCAAAGCCAGTGTAAAATTCTTAATATGATCCCACCTTTTATGGATCTTTTGAAGCACTTCCGAAAATAAATATGTGCTAAAATATGCCAGCTGATGAACAAATGAAAAACGAAAACATATTTTAGTCGGCGTTTAGAGAGTGTGAATGGCTAAACGAGTTTTCGAAAACTGTTTTGCTTAAACTTAGTTTTCGATTCAGTGTGAAGAGCATGTTAGATTAGGGGAGACGATTAAAAATAAATCCCGGAGTGGGCAGACATAGCATTAACTTGAGCACCTCTTTGTTGGATCTAAAAAGGGACTAACGAGATTACCGATGAACCGAAGCATTTTAAACAACAATTTTGTTGAACAAATCCCAAAAGAAAACATATTTGTGACAGATTTATCTTAGTTGGACAGATTCAGTTTCCTCTAACAAGTCGCAAACTGTTAGGGGTTTGTGAAAAGGTTAAAAATTTACCTTAAAGAAGTTTGTAAAAAAAATTTTAATCTGATGGAGATTTACTTTTAATTACTTGCCGAGAGGGTTTATGGTAAATCTTGAGATTTGAAGAAGATTAGTTGAAGATTTATATTAATCGCGGATTAGTGTTCGGCGGAGACATGGCACGTCAGATATTTATTTGACAATCCAATGCTTTGAAAAGAGAAAGCTGCCGTCTAAAAGCAGTAGTTCTCTACGAAAAAATATAATGCACTGTTTGGTGTCGGTAGTAAAGTTTAGAGCATTGAATTCAATAAGAACGCTTATAACAGGGACTATTTTTATACCCCATCCCATAGGATAGGAGGTATATTAAGTTTTTCAAATAGTTTGTAACGCGGTGAAATATTAATGGTAGATCTCAAAGACCTTAAGGGCATATACTCAAGTCCGTCCGTCTGTATGTAACATTTTTTTAGGCGTTTAGTTTTAAGCAAGGGAGCTGAAATCGTGTACGTAAGCTCCACGTCATGGGAAGCGTCATTGAAATTTTTAAAACCGCTCACCGACACGCCCACAATCGGTCTAAATGTCAAACTACCTCCAGATCTTTCAAAACTGTAAGGCGTATTAAAAGTCTGAAATTTGACATTTGGCAGCTCCTAATGAATGTAAGACGCAAGAGAGAAAAATTTTATTGGTAAACCTCCTCCAGTGGGCATTTTATTTAATATTTTTGCTCCAAATTGTAAAAATTTTACGCAATATTTTGTGTAGAAAACACTTAGTTATTCATTTTGTCTATACAAGACTTTGGGCCACGCCCACATTTGGGGGCAGAATTGAAGAAAAACCTTCAATTTTCCAGAAAACGATTTCGAATGGCCCTAAGCCTAATATAGGTAAGAATATTGGATTGTATATTGCAATTGAGTTTCGTTCATACAAAGTTTAGCCACGCCCCTTTTGGGGGTCGATTTTTTAAAAATATTAAATTTGAACCGAAAAATTGCATAACTTGGAAATATCTGTGTTAATATTGATAGTTTGTAATAAGGGGCGATTGGACCATGCCCCTTTTCGAAGTTTGACTTATAAAATGTCAAAAAATAACACTAAATCAGCATTTTACAATGTCGGATAGGATGGGGTAGTCAAAGGTCGATTTTTACGGACTGTACCTTCTGCGTATACACACTGTTGCACTTACTCACTGGTTTACATAAGGGCCACAAAAAAACCTGCTTGAAAGCGAACGATATATCCAAAAACTTCAATCGCAGCAATGTGGGTCGAAAAATAGGGATGTTAGCTGTAGAAAATAGTTATGACATGTTTAAATTTTACGATCGATTAGATTTTTTATTTTTATTTTTTAAGATAAGAAAGAAAAGGTTAATTTAAGCTATCGACTACGCTTCTATCTTCTCCTTATTAAGAAGGTAGACGCATGTATTTATGTAGGATTGGTATACTTTCTGTACCGGCCTTCTCATCGTAGGAAAATCAGCAAATCTAGACAGACTTTATCGCTTTGTTTCTGTTAATTTTGAGAAGAAGACCATTCATTATAACGTCACGTTGGTGTATATGTATCTGCCTTTGAATATCGTTATACTAAACCAATAATTTCATATTATGTAAAAATAGGGATGGAAAAAAACTAAGAATAAAAGGAGGGGATTCAACGATTTTGACTATTTCTTCTGACTATTTACAACCCACCTTCCACAGACAGGAATATCCTTTTTACACGAAGAAAACAACAAAATACATAAAAAAAAATTAAAATAAAACAAAAATCCATACACAGACATGATAATAGTTTTTTGTTTTGCATATTTATGTACCTGTTGGTTGGCATTCTGCAAGTTGAGCAAGGGTTCCGAGGACCTTTTCAAAAACAAACGCAACTTATTCTCCTTTGTGGAGGTTTCTCGTTTCCTCTGCGGCGATGGTGCCGAATACAGCATTTTTGCAAAAACCCGTGAACGTGATGCCAGAACAGCCTGTGTGGGAAGGATGTGTCAAAAACAAACGCATACGCAGTTGGAAACAGTCAGGAGAGGGTTTGGAGGGAGTACTTATATTTACCTTGACTGCACAAACAGGCTCACGGGTGTCGCCCACAAGGAACGTGACATCGCAAAGCTCTGGCATAGATGCCAGAAACTTCATGTCCTCGGCTAGGCCAGTTTTATTCTCGAAGGTTGACAAATCTGGCTCGGCGTCAGCCATGCCTGGCAATGTCAAAACTTCGGGCATTGGTGCGTCTAAAAAGTGTGTTTATGTAAATTTTAATTTAATTCAAAAAAACAAACTTTCAATGGAATTTTCATTCGTTGTTTTATACTTTTTTATTTACATTTGCTAAAGTATCCAGGATCAAAAGAATATGAAAATATATTCACTCAACGTTTACCAATCAGATTATACAAAAAAAGGATATTATTGCGTCGCATGCTTGAGGATGAGAGAAGAGAGTGAGGGTAGTTTACCTTTTCAGCACAACTGTCCTTGAATAGAGAAAGTCCTTGCACTTTAAACTGTCGTTTTTGAGTCTAAATATGCGTAACGCTGAGGAAAAGCTTTTTTCGACTTTTTGGTTCTTGTTGTTTTTTTTTGTAAATTTTAAAACTGTACACAGAAATTGTATGAATTTTTAAATCAAGTCCTTCACTTACCTGTTGCAATATTGAATTTTTTTCTCTCTCACTTTCTGCTGCGATTATACATTGAAATACGATTAAAAAAAAGGACCAAAAAAGGGGATGGAACAAAATTTGCTTGTGTATACGAAACTTGCTTTTGGATTAAGAAGTTTTCAAAAATGGCAAATGCATTCTACAGTCATGTTTTTCGAAAAACTTATGTTTTACGGGGGCAAACATAATGTAAACAGGGAGGGCGCATTCACACACAATCACGTACGGGAATCACTGGAATTTAATACAGATACATATGCATACATACTACAGCGTATGTGCATGTATGTATGGATATAGATTTTTTTTTGTTAGAAAATTTTAAATTTACACAAAACTTAAGAGGAAAAAACGACGACGAAATTTAAGAAAATTTTGAAAGAAAAATTTTAAATAAAGTGAAAAACGTATTGAAAAACACTGGAAATAAATATTTTTTCGAGTGAAAAAATCGAACAAAGTGACGAAATCGAATAAAAAAAAGACTAGAGTTTTAAGTTTTGGTCTTAAATTGAGCTTTTTACTTTTTTTTTTCTTAAAACTTTATCGAACTATACGAATACGATTTGTGCGAGGATATTTTATGAAAATATCCTTTTATTTTAATGTAATTAGAGGAGAAAAAGATATTAATCTTTTCTTTTGAAATTTTTTAGAGCACGAACAAACAGCGATGATGCTTTCGCTAGAAAGGACTTTTCTACTATAATGGGAAAGAAAATTTAATTTGTGTATACCTAGCAATATGGAAAAAGGGATGTTGTAGAGAGTGCGCATGCAACAGTTCGGTTGCGGGATGAATCGATAAGCTTTTTCAAAAAACATATGACACTGGAAGGTACCTTCGAGAGAGGAAGCTTGTTTTAAGTCTTTGTTTACGTAAGTTTCGGTTTTCCAGGAGCAAAGGATATTTTTCCAGTGTTTTGTTATTGTGGAATAAAAATGTGCGACTGAGGCGGGTTTTGTGTGGGATTGGGACGTCTCTGGAAGTAAACGTGTCAACAGGTTATATTTATAGGTCGGTGTAGAACTTCAGACCGCAGGGGATGAGTTCAATGTCAAGTTGGGTGATTTTGGAAAACAAGTACAGGTCGAGGCACGTTTTGCTAGTGGGCTAATGGCGAAAATAAATAATGCCAAACTATTTGTCATAGCTGGAAACCTTTCCTTAAATCCTGATGGTAGATACAGTAGGTGCTTAGAATTGATTGAAATTTCTTTTCATACCTATGAAAAAAAATTCTTCAAACCTCATAAAATTGCCAAAGTTATAATAGATTTATGTATTAACATCTTCTAGTCTGCTTGAGATGTTGTAAGAAGATGATGGGTACTAGTCTGCTTAAGGCTAGTGACACCCAGTGTTGTAACTCTGACTACGTATCAGACACTTATTTTACGTTCACGTGGTAACAACGGATGACTGGTGTCTTTCGTTTTCAGGACAAGTCTTTTGATGAACTTATATAGGGGCAGAAGTTCAGAAAGAAGGAAATAGCAGCACTATGGAGCTGGTGGTGGGAAACAGCTGATAACATCAACAGCACTTCGGGACCTTATATCACCTCATGGTGATATGAATCGAAACGTCGCGTTCCAAACAAGACTATGATGCTTCACCATATAGTAACACTCGCTAACGAAGGCCACTTTCAAGGTTGGGAAGAAAGTTTTTTACACTGTGAATGCCCTTTGGCGCTATTTACCGATTCGATGGCAAACAGAAATATCGTCCTAGTGATGGGATCTATAACGCCAAGTTAGGAAATGGCAACGAGCTTAAACTTTTATGGAAAAATTAGGGCTTATTGCAACCGGAATGAAAGTTACGCCTTGACTTAGGTGGGTGGCACTATATTAAAGCATAAGAGCTGCCACAAACTCAGTTGGGCTTATGGCTGATGGTCAAGCAGCCTCTGTTAAAGTTGGACATTTCAGCTCATATGTCCATTGGGAGAGAAGTGGGCACGACAAAGCTCCGAACTGCCGTTATCCAAATCTCTTGCGACAACAAAAGCACGGCCAGGAGTAACCTTCAACATTGAAAGGTTAAAGTGCCTATACCTACGTTACAAGTCGAAACGATGAGACGGATTTTTGTAAAAACCAAAGGCTCTTCTCAATCTACAATTCTCTTAAAGTTGAAGAAGTCGCTTGATACTGAGCCGCCTTGTCGAAAACTTTTTTGACATCAACAGGTAGGTAAGGTACTCACACTGACCCTGATAGAATACCGTACGTTTTCTATATAGTTATACTCAACAAGCCGTCGAGGCATGGCCGTCTAAAATAGACATTGCCCTACAAGGTCCGTAGATATAAACTTTTTTTTATTTGAATATCTCCCAAGCTTACAAATCATAGTTTAAAGTAATTTATTAAACGTGTATCCACATACCTCAAATCTGAATTCAGGACTAAGAAGGTATGTAGGTAGGTAGAAGTGGCGGTTCAGGAAAGAACCCAAGTAGCACTTGATGTGCCTTTTTGATACCACAACTCGTGTAACCTGGTTGTGATGGTGTTTGAGATTGTTGTGTGATCGGAGTCTTTATCCAACCAGTGGAGTTGAGAAACTGGATAAGCGCTTGTATCCGTTTACTCCAAATATCAATAAGCTCAACCAAGAAAGGTTGGTTCAGTGCAAGCAGTCTGGCTTTTGCTAGTGCCGGACATTTGCAGAGGAAGTGGGAGAGAGTTTCATCTCATTCATATTGCCGCAACTTCGGCAGTGAGGGTTGTATGGGATACCCAATTTGGCCGCATGGTCTCCAATTGGCCAATGCCCCGTCATTACCGCTGTAGTTCTGGCGATGTCAGGGCGGGTTCTGTTGAGTAGGTATTTTGTTCTATTTTTATTATATTAAGCCCATGTCTGCCTAGATATGGCGCAATTAGTCACCTCACTCCATTGGGATTTGGACTTTTCCAGGAAATATGAGTGTATTTGCTCCTTAACTGTTGTTAGCGGAATGTGGACCCTTGTCGCGAGTGAGGCGTGTAGAGCTGAGCCCTGTCTGGCACGCTCATCTGCACGTTCGTTTCCTTTAATGTCATTATCACCTGGAACCCACAAGAGTGTGGCCCTGAAACGTTCGCCCAGACGGACAAGCTCGTGATGACACTCCTGTACTAGTTTAGAGGATGTGGTGGCTGAATCAATAGCCTTGATGGCAGCTTGACTGTCTATAAAGAAAATAAGAAAGAAAAGAAGATAAGAAATGTCTATAAGAAAAATTATAGCAAAAAACCACTTATTCTCAGTGGCGGATGATATGGTACACACTATCAGTTTTTTCATGCTACATATTATCATTGCTTCTCTCATTTTCGTTGCACATATTTACAGGCGGTAAGTTTGCTATGAGACTACTTTTGGCAAAACACACTGCAACTTACCACTTATCTCACATCCCCCCACTTTGCGTTTTTTAAAAGTTCCATCGGAGTTTATCGTCTGAAAATGATAAAACGTTGGCAGCGTTAAGGCAAATGGACGAGTTTGGCATACTGGCCATAATTGCTCTATACACTGAAATGCAAACCTTTTTATAATTGACAAAAATGCAGGTTGATTAAACAATTTTTCTATCAAAATACATGTATGTACGTCCAAGAAAACCATTTCATCATACTGACAAAATTTTGCAATTATGGAGAAAAAAATTTTTTAGAGCATTACTCGCGACAAAAAGAGCATTACTCGCGACAAATAAGGGTTGCAGGATCGTACCCTCCCGGTGAGACACACACGGTTTTTTTTTCGACATTTCCGTCCGCTAACATTTCAACTCCACTCTACAAAAAAAATTTTACTCTCCCAAAAAATATCAAGTCGTATTAAGAACAAATATTTTGTTGAAACAGACGAATTTTGTTAGTTTGATATTAAAATAAAAACGGAGCGGCCTGTCGGCTTTTTTGAAGGTTTAGCGTACAATTATTGCTTAATTTGCATATAAAATGTTGTTAGGTATATTTGCGACTTTGTTTTTCTTAAAGACGATTTCGGACTTTGATATTTTTTTCAAGCGCATCACGAAATCCATAAAACGTCTACTCGGAACCTTTTGTTGAATACCGTTATATTTTTTTTTGATTTTCATATACTTTGCGCTTGCAACGGTTACTTTTTTTTAATACTGAGAGCACATGTTTTTTAGTTATCGGTTATAAAATCGGTTTTTTTAATTTGTTTCTTAAACCGTTTTAGAAAATTTTAAGTAAGTAACACCATTTTTGAAAGATCTTAAAAGTTTAAGAGTTCACATTATACGTTTTATATACAAACCAAAAGATTCCAAAATATTTTGGAAAATAATTTTTGAAATGTTTTTGAAGTTTTTGAGCTAAATCTCAGCATCTGCTAAATATTTTAGAACTTCTATAGTTTTCCCAAAAATAACAAATATTTTTTTCGATTGCGGGGTACCGTGGCGTAGTGAAAATGACTCTAGGAGGGATAAAGTTCCAGAGTGCCGTTAGGATTCGGCAAAAAATTGTAGGTCCCCTACCCTTGTATGTGAAGAAATTAACACACAGAGCATTCATGAGAAGTTGACCCTGGTTCACTTCGCGCTGTTGGGCGAATCTATTTATTTATTTTGTGTATGATTTTTTTCGAATCATTTGGCTATTTCGGAGATAGTGGTGGGGACAAAATTTTTCTCGAAAATATGCCAAATCTACAGTTCTCAAACGTTCAACCAAAATTTGATTTCAGCTTTTGCTTAGCCTTTGGCTTCATATATTAGTCCAATTTTGGCTTCTTAAATAAAAATATGATAAAGTTATGACGTTAAACACGTTGAAAATAGGTGTCTATTTTTCATTCCTTAATTCACAAAAATTTTTTTAGAATCTTGCAAAGTTTCGATTTTAGTATGACAATCTAACATTTTTTTAGTGCATGTTTTGATTTTCTTCCTTCTGGCTATAAAACTTTTTAAGGTAAGGCCAAAATACTTTTTGTCTTTTTTACCATCAATATTCAAACTGTACTTAATCGTTACGCGTGTATCCTTTTTCATGGACTTTATGAGTGTACCAAATTTAATCTTTCTACGACTTACCGTTCAAAAGTTACAGTTTCGGACGGACGGACAACGGAGCGATACCATAAGAGGTCCTTGAGCTCCGCCCACTTTTAAGGGGCGTTTTAAGGAAAAAACTTTTTTTTCTGAAATAATTTTCGCTTTTACTATATTTTCTTGTGATTCTAACGAAATTGATTTAAATTTGAAGCCCATGCCCACTTTTGGGGGCGTGGCCTTTATAAATAATGTATGAATTCGGACAAAGAAGCTTTAAGATTTGGTGTTACATGGTATATAGGGTCGGGTATATAGACGTTTGTCACAGACAAACTTTTGTACTTACTCAGTTGTTAAAACTTTAGACTGTTCGAATCGTTTTCCAAAATATGCTCCGGTTGAGCCCCCAAGTTTTCGTCTATAGAGGTGATTCTTAATCACTACGCTAAGGTATTCACTATGTAATCAAATCACAGTACCTTAATAACCAACCCAACCAGTAATCACTGCATTTCTACACAACGTGCAGAAACTACTTTCACGCCCCTGCAAATCAATTACATACTTCGAAATTTGCATGCTCTAGGCCTTAATATTTTATAGGTCTACTAATGACCTCCTTCAATACCTTTAAATTCCTTGAGGAGCAATCATTCATATAAAGGCAGAACGAAATTTGTAAACCCCATGATTTTGTCACAATGCTTGCCTTAAGGAAGAAATTTAGCTCCGAGGTATCTTGGGCACCGTTCTACAATATTATGTCAATTGTTTTGACACCCGGACGTAATTTTTGGCAATTTTTAAAGTTTTGTAAAGAAGAAAATAAATTTCTCTTTTAGAACTCAACTACTTTTCGGACGGTTTTGCTAACAAAGCTTGGAAGAAGGTCATCATGTACGGGATTTTCTCTTTTCAACTGGTCATCACCATGTCGTGTCTAAGTAGGATGATGCTGCCCAACAATTATGACCTTGCCGATACGATTTCATGCCTGGCAATATTCTTTACCGAAGGTAGCATTGGTCTTAAAGTCGTTGCTTTGATTTACCACAGTGCAACGTTAAAGATATTAAACGAGGTTATTATCAAGGAAACAAGTCACGGTGGCTTGGAAATGTGGGAGCTCGAATTGGCTAAGAAGTACTACAAGTTCGCAAAGTAACTATAAGCCCTAAGGCACGAAATAAATAATACAAAGGGTTTTTCTTTTTAGGTTAATCTGCGTAAAGATAATCTTTTTGTATTCTCTTACAATGATAAGTTTTGTATTACTGCCTCTTTTTTCCGTTAAGGAGTACATGATGCCAATTTTAATGGAACTACCAGGAACTAAGTAAGTTCTTAAGAAGCACGACTCAAAAGAGGGACGTTTATAATAGTAGTAAAAATAATATTTTAGCATTTCCAGTCAAACTGGATACGTGGTAAATTATTTGGCTGGAGCATACGGCGTATTTTACGGTGCCACCGTTGAAATGGGTAAAGGATTACGACATTTTTTGAAATATTTTATCATGGTCTTTTCTATTGAAATCTAGGTTTTGATATCCCGGCCTTTCTGCAAGCCTGTTTCATATCCTTTCAACTCGATCGATGTATACACTATTGCAAAATGATTGGCGATTTGAATACCCCTCATGATACTCAAGCCAAACAATCTAAACTTCTAAGGACATGCATCGAACAACATGCAAGCATTTTTCAGTAAGCTGCTTAATTTCGTTTTTATAGGGACCATAGCAACCTCAGAGGTTTGAATTTTTTTAATTTAGATTTATTAACGAAGTTGCGGCTGTGAACACATCGGTTGTGGCTTTGACCGTAATAACTACGGTTCCACTTTTAACTGTCTTATTGTACTCCGTACTTTTGGTAAGTTTAACTTGCAGGGTTTTCATGTCTGACCTAACATCAAAAAAGGAGAAAATCCTTTATTTAAATTGGCAATGGGTAAAATTTTTTGGTCATTACTGTCTTTATTGTTTTACAGTACAATTTAAAAATATTTTGCATAAAAATCTAAAGTGTTTTAATATTTATTTTTATTTTCATTCCTTAGGGAGACATAAGTGCATCACCATTCCTGATGATCGCAAGTGCATATCACCTGTTCATGTATTGCTTTCTGGGCGAAATTGTATCCGCAAAGGTAATTTATTGTTATTTGATTCTGATTAAAAAACAATGACTTAAGGAGGTTCCTATTGATTTAAGTGCAACGAAGCATGTCAAACCATTTATACCAGTCAATGGTATAAAATTGAGAAGGTGAATGACAAAAGGACATTTTTGTTTTTCCTAAATGTATCGCAATGTGATATGCGATTTTCGGCGGGTGGACTGTACAAGTTGTCATTGGAAACTTACACTGAGGTAAGCCAACAATTTGTTTTTTTTTTTTAGAAATCTCATATATTCAACCAATGTTATAGTCCTTTAAAACTTCTGTGGAGGTGAGTTGTTTTTCGCGTTTCTAAAATTGTGAACAGCAGAATTCTGTCTTCTTATTATTAGACTTCTATTATTAGTTAAGATAAATTAATTAAGATAAATTTTAATTTAGATAAACAATTAGACATAATATTTTATTAGGATATAAATTGTTGATGTCTTTTTAATCTCACGAATATTTTTAGCACAGAGAGTTACGAATATTTTTTCACGAGAGTCGAAGAATGCTCTGTTCTCTGCTCAGAGCACTTAGCTTAGCAAAGGTCTTGAGTATGGGTGAAGTCTAGCGAAAATAGGAAGAGCTCCTAGATTAGACAACAGAAATACAAACTGAGTTCTTCACAAAGGATTGTAAGGAAAGTTTTGGCTTTCATATGATGTTGGGGCCAAAATCCTTTTTACAAAATTTTGCCGTCAAAATTCTGGGTGGAATGGGCTCTGTGATCTTCACATTTTGTGACAGTCAATGCGATCAAACAAAATAATCCATCTGCATAAGATGATCACAAGAGCTAAGATGTGGGAAAGGGTTCTTTGACTGATTCTTTCAGTTCTTTCAGCCAAGGCCAAACAGGAGCACATGCCCTCGGTATAATTTAGTAATGAATTATAGTATTAGGGGAGCTCCTTTGAGGGAAGTAACCTCTCCAAGGCATAGTAGGGGGTACAATACACCAACAGGTCGAGTTCGCAGTGCACAACCCAACTTAATAATAAGGTGATCACAAAAATTATTGTTCCGAATAATTGCTTTATTTAGGCTTGTGATTCGCTTATATGGACCCTGGTAATGGACGAATTGCTGAAAACCCTGGAGAGGGAAGGCTTCATTGTGAGCGCATACGCAGACGATGTAGCAATCCTGATCCCAGGTAAACTCCCATCAATCCTCAGTGACCGACTCAGCTACACACTTCGCATTTTTTTTGGGGCTCACGATGCAATTCAACAAGAGGCAGATTACTGTACAAAAATAGTATGAAGCGTGGGGTGGACTTTTTCTCCACGGGTAAGCCAACATATTGGCCAACCGATAGGAATAAAAAGCCTGACCTTGTCGATTTTTTCATCGCTAAAGGGTACCCCAAATACCTTACGCGAATTGAAGAGTGTTATGATCTTTGCTCAGACCACTCAGGAGTTATCTTGAAGATGGGTGGAAGACTGGCGAAAATAGAAAGAGCTCCTAGATTAGCTAGCAAAAACATGAACTGGGACGCTTTCAGAAAGGACTGTAAGGAGGGTGTTGGCTTGAATGTGCCATTGAAAACTCCTTTCGAGTTAGAAACCGCAGTTGACAAATTCATTGAAGCAATTCAGAGCGCTGCTTGGAACAACAATTCGTCCCAAAAGAACGCAGTTAGCACCGACGGGCATGTACGTAAAACATATCCGCTCGAAATCGAAGAATTGATTCGTGAAAAGAGAAGAGCGCGTAGGCGATGGCAAGGCACGAGGGCCCCCCCAGACAAAACCCTATTGAACCGCCTCTCTAACAAACTGAAAGGAATGTTGCAAGATCTTAAAAATCGTGAGACCACTGAATACCTTGAAGGCTTGTCGGCGGATAGGACCTCAAACTACTCGCTGTGGAAAGCAGTTAAGTATATCAAGAAACCTATAATCCACTCGGCACCAATAAAAAAAGCTAACGGCGAATGGGCAAGAGAAGACAAAGAGAAAGCGAGTTTGTTCGCTGAACATTTAGAAGAAACATTCAAGCCTTTCGACGGTCCGCCGTTGGCTGACGTTCTAAACAACAACGGGGAACCTGGTAGCTTTAGAATGAAAAAAGTTTCGTTAGTTGAACTCCGACAGACAATTAGCAAACTTAAAAATAATAAGGCCCCGGGTTACGACCTGATCACTGGCGAAATATTAAAAGAGCTACCAAAAAAGGCATTAGTCAAGCTACTTTATATGATAAACGCTTCTCTTAGACTCCTATACGTTCCAAGACAATGGAAAGTTGCTGAAGTCATTATGGTTCCTAAACCGGGGAAATGCGCAAATGATAAAAAATCTTATAGGCCCATATCGCTTCTGCCGATAATATCGAAAGTATTTGAGAAACTTCTGCTGAAGCGATTACAACCAATAATTGCAGAAAGACGCTTGATCCCGGATCATCAATTCGGTTTCAGACCTAACCATTCCACAATAGATCAAGTCTACAGAATAACGCATGAAATTGAAAAAGCCTTAGAAGGGAAAAAAATATGTTCAAGTGCTTTCCTCGACGTATCGCAAGCCTTCGACAAGGTATGGCACGAGGGCTTGAAATTTAAGCTACGGCAAAATTTGCCGGAAGACATGTTTAAAATATTGGAAAATTATCTTGAAAGCAGACTCTTTCGTGTTAGGTGTAGTGGTGAATACTCGAGTTTCAAGCAAATTCGGGCTGGCGTACCCCAGGGAAGCGTCCTCGGTCCGACCCTGTTCCTGCTCTACACAAGAGACATACCTCTAGATGACGAGACAGTCGTGGCCACGTTTGCGGACGATACGGCCATCCTGGCAACAGGTGAATCAGTCGAGTCATCAACGAGAAACCTCCAACGAGCATTGGACAGAATTTGTGTCTGGACGAAGACTTGGCGAATCGCTCTTAACGAGAACAAGTCTACGCATGTGAATTTCACTTACAGAAGGGTTAACAATTTGCCTCTGTTCATAAATTCTGTACAAATACCTTATGCAAATGAAGCGAAGTATCTAGGGATGACACTGGACGCTAAACTAAGGTGGAAACCACACGTAAAGAAGAAGCGTGACGAGCTCGAGATTAGGCTCAGGGAAATGTATTGGCTTATCGGAAGATTTTCGAAATTAAGCACATATAACAAACTGCTCTTGTACAGGCAGGTGTTAAAGCCGTCCTGGACATACGGTATACAACTTTGGGGTTGTACCAAGCCGAGCAACATGTCCATGTTGCAGACTTTCCAAAACAAAACACTAAGAGCAATTGTGAATGCTCCATGGTATATTAGGAATAGCGATATTCACAGAGATTTAGGAATAGCTACCGTGGGCGAAGAAGTAACAAACTTCGCTCGAAAGCTTAATGCTCGCCTTCATGTTCATTGCAACAATGAAATGATCCGTACTCTAAACGAGACTCTTAACGATGTTAACAACGAGCGACGACTACAAAGAACAAGACCCTTCGATCTAGCGACGTAGGGTGAAGCCGCATTAATGAACGGCTTAGTAGGTGCATTCACTGGAAAGCAACCTATCCAATGCGATCAACACTATGGAAGCGTAAACTACTTGTTAAGTTAACTTAGTTGTAGTCAAGAAGTATTATGAGAGAGCGAAAATTTACTACTATGAAGTGCGTTCTGGCAGTTTCATAGTGTCTCTCATAAATGGGTGGTTTTTTAGCACGTGGAAATCGGGCATAACCAATATCGGCTACTTCGGTATTATGTACCTGCTATAGTGGGCGTATTGGTATCTTTGAAAGATTTTGGAGTTTTAGTCTCCGTCCATCCTAGTATTCAAAAAAAAAAAAAAAAAAAAAAAAAAAACACTTCGCATTGTGTTCCTCTAAGACGGAAGTTGTGTTGTTTACAAGGAAAAGGGCAGTTCCATCCTTCAGCAACCCAAGAATGGGGGGAGTGGAGTTACCGTTATACAAATCGGTAAGATACCTGGGCGTCATATTAGACTCCAAACTCAGCTGGAGGGATAATACAGAAGATCGTGTCAAGCGGGCATACGTGGCACTATACGCCTGTCGCAGAACGTTCGGAAGCATGTGGGGACTGCAACACTGGATGTATGGTACACTGGTAAACTTACGGTGCAGTTGTATGGTGGAAGGCTACGGAAAGAAAGTGTCATCTCTCTAGCCTCACCAAAGTTCAAAGGGCAGCCTGCATGGGTATAACAGGGTCCCTAAGGACCACACCCACCGCGGCACTGGAGGTACTACTCAACCTCACCCCCTTGGACATATACTGCAGCAGCAAGGCAGCTAAAACATCTGTTCGCCTAAGGGAATCCGGACTGTGGTCCTCAAGATCTTATGGACACGCCTCTGTAGAAACTCAGTGGGCTGCCTCCACAAACACCCCAGTCACAGATTACCTACCTATGACATTCGCCTTCAACAGGAGATTCGCTACCAGAATACCTGAAAGAGGTGAATGGGAAGATAAGACCATTACAGGAGATGACGAGATCGCCGTATATACCGACGCAAACAAGACCATCACCATATACTCTGATAGCCAAGCGGCAATTAAAGCCTTGGAATCAGACGTGGTAAAGTCAAGGGCTGTGAAACTATGCAGGGAAATGCTGGACGAGTTATCGCTTGGCAACACTGTAACTGTGTGTTGGGTGCCAGGTCACACCGATATATCGGGAAACGAAGAAGCGGACAAGCTTGCGAGATTTGGGTCTGGATTGAATGCATCTCTAGCCCTCAAATCTGTAAGAGTCCCGCTGAGTTCGATAGCACGTAGGATAGAAACTGAATCCTTGAGTAGAACCAATCTACGTTGGACAGAACTTGATACGTGCAGACACACAAGGGAGCTATGGCCAGCGGTAAGCAAAAAGAGATCACTATTTTTGATCGGACTAGCCCGCAGGAACATCCGAGTACTCACGGGAATCCTCACGGGGCACTGCGCTGTGGGTCTACACGCTGAGCGGCTAGGCATACCGCATAACGATTACTGCAGAAGCTGCACGGACGTTGAAGAAATTAAATCTGTTCGTCACCTGCTCTGCGAATGCCCAGCCCTAAACAGCATCAGGCGTAGTATCCTCGGCAGCTACTTCTTCAACGAGCTCGAAGATCTAAATAATGTAGATCTAAAGTACCCCCTAAGATTTGTATACAAATCCGGATGGGTCCAAGAGGGCGGAACTCTGATCTTCTAACAGCGGTCTATTTCTGTTTTCGTTCCAGGTATTAAGAAGGTTCCCAACTGCTGGTCTAAGTGAAGCCGTGACTATTGTCAAAAGGGCATCCATCAACCTAACCTAACCTAGGCTTGTGATGTAGGAGCACTGATTCTTATTCGTATATACAGCCCCTAAGAGTAGGCAAAAGCAGCAACTTACCAGAAAGTTAGAAAACTGGTGACCAGCTGATTTTGACGGTCATTGATACACAGACGAGTTTTTGTGATTTGTGACATCACATATCATAGATCACCTTAGCCGATTCCACCCCGATTTTACAAAATTATAGGAATGACACTTTTACAAGGCGACAAAGCGAAATAGATAGTGGGCGTTCCGGATGCCACCCACTTGCAACGCAGCTGCTTGTTTCTGTGCTTTCCTTCAAGAAAGTGAAAAGTTTGGTAAAAAAGCAGAATAAGCAGAATTTCTTTGTTTTGCCTTTGAAAAATCAATTTTTTTTGTGAAACAGGAGAAAATTGATAGCAGATTTTTTAAACAAGAATTTCCCCTGAATTTTCTATTGAAAACGGCGTTCAAATTCGAAGACTCAGTGGATAAATTCATTGAAGTTATTCAAAGCGCTGCGTCGAACAACACTTCTTTTGGAAAGACAGCAGTTAGCACTTACGGACATTTGCAAAAAGAAACTGGATATGGGAAACCATAGGAAGAGTAATCACTTCATGTCAGCATCATTATAAATATAAATTTCCTGACGATATGTTCGCCTGGCAGGGTTTGAAATGATCATAGGACTAGCCATTATTATAATGTTTGTAGAATTGTAAATTTTAGTTTTAAATTGATTTTCGCGACGTTTTGTTGACATTTTTAAGTAATAAACGTTTTTGTTTTCGGACTTAGCGCGATCGTTTTTTATTTATCCCGACTTTTCGAAATGATTTCACATTTCTCGGTCACGGGTAGACATTAAAAAACGATCGCGGTAAGTCCGAAAACAAAAACGTTTATTACTTAAAAAAAGAATTGTAAATTGTTGTAATTTTTCACTTTTCAACATTAAATTTAGTTTTGTATGGCCTTGCCATAGGGGTTGCTCCCCAGTATAAGCTTTTAGCTTTTTAAGCATTTAGCTTTTTAATTAATGAAACTGGATTTGCTTGTTGAGCACTTGGAAGGACATTTATGCGGTTCACCGTTGGTTGGCGTTATAATTTGATAATTTGCTCACGATCAAAGGGTAATGACTTATGATATGATTGCCCTTAAAATGCGAAGCACAAATGCTCGTACGGAAAAGATTTGAGGATAAAAGAGATTGAAAGAAAAAGAAGTTATTAATCGAACACAAATGCTGATTATGATGAGTCAGTAATGAATATAAAAACCCTGCATAGAATTGCCAAAGCTCATCCCTGCAAGTGTTATGCCACAACGGAGAAAAACAATAATTTAACCAGCAGATTATTCAATAAAAATATCTGGGATGCATCTTACTATTTTCTATTTTATATGCAAGTTGGAAGAGATAAAAATATTTGGCCGAACCTTACCTGGATAAAGGATAACAGACGCTCAGTTTGGGACAGGCGCTCCTGAATTTTTCGTTTCTTGCTGATTTTGGTCCGCCCTTATATTTTCCATGCCGGTACCCACCATATCTGGTGAGCGTTCCCCTTTCTGTCACCTGGGGAGGCACCAAATTGGGAACCATGCAACCCCAGGAAGGATAATTTTAGAATGAAAAAAATATCATTAGTTGAACCTTGGCAAGCAATAAACAAAAACAAACAATAAAACTTGACCGTCAAGTATGAAGACATACGCGGAGCGGTCCGTCGGCTTTTATTGAAGGTTTTGATTTGTTGTGTAAAATTCCTTTTGTTTATTATTATTTCGGGGTGTATTTTACACTCTGTTGTATATTTTTTTTTCCGTCGTGAGACATTGGGTGATTTTTTAGTTGTGTCACTTAAAAAAAGGGTGGAATAAAACTTTTCCTTTAATTTTTTTTTTATTGAGATCTTAAAAATGAAATGTTGTAAGCTAGGTGTTTTCTATACCCGACCCAGGGTATATTAAGTTTGATGTATAGTTTGTAACGGATTGACCTAAAAGACTCTAAGACCTTTAAGAGATATGAATGGGACCGAACCGAGAATCGATTAAGCCATGTCCGTCCGTCCGTATGTAAACAACTTTGAGGCCTTAAATTTTAAGGTAGAGAGCTGAAATTTGGCGAATTGGCTGAAAGTTCATTGGACCAGATGAGGTTTGAAAATTAGCCGAATCTGCCCACAGACACGCACACTACAGGCCTGTATGTGCGTCCATCTTTAATTTTAAAAATACATTTTTCAAATTTTAGCTGTGTTACAATGGTGCTAGCGCACTAATTTTTGGTATGTGACATTGCCTTGTAATTGTCTTTGAAGAAGCCAAAAAAGTTGGGCCTTTTCATTGGCCACGCCCACTTTCTTAAGGGATTTTAGCTAAAAATGACTGTTTTTCAATAAATATGTATGAAATTTGACTAAAAATTATATGACAAAAGTTGTAGATATTAGCATTTTCTATCTTTCATGTATATGAAGTATGTGGCGTGAAAAAAGGTAATTTTTCTAGTTAAAAGGGCGGAGTTTTAGGCCGAAATGCTAGCAGCACCATTTAAGTCAGTCAACTTAAGTGCTTTCAAAGACATCTAGGAAATCATTTACTATTTCAAAACTGATCAATTTCAAAATATGGATAACGTTTGTTACTTATTTCAATTTTTTTTCTCCTACTCCTTCGAAAATAGAGGGAAGGACATATATTTTTGCTTGTGCTTTTGTACAATTTTTAAAATTCAAAATCCCTAAAACAAAAATTTAGTTTTTGTTTTTTAATTTCCTTTAGGCATTTTTTTTCAATATTACAACCAGTCTTATTGGCCACTTATCTTAAATTCTGCGCACATAGATTTCTGAGAAAATGGTAGATTATGTTTATCTACATGTTTAGAAACTCTAGTTTGGAAACGGCAAACTTGCGTTGTAAACGCTTCATACTTCAACCAAATAGACTAGCAATCTTTAAAAAATCGGTTTCGAAAATGTTTTCACATTTTTTTTTAAGTCAAAACTTGGAAGTTTTTCAATATTCGAAGTTCGTAGTTATAGATTTTTTATTTATTTTAAAGTTATACTTTATACCGTTAAGGAGCTAGAGGCGGAGACATAGCTTCTTTTGACCTTTTTTTTTATAATTTTTTAAGTTTCAAATTCTTGAAACAAGTATTTTGAATTTTTTTACAGTTCCCGTTAGACTTTTTTCCAATAGCGCAACTACCTGCGCTAGCATTCGCTGTTTTTTTTTTTTTAAATTGTATGGCCACCGTAAAACAAGCTCAATTTTTCATACTGTTTTTTAAATAGGTTTCGAAAAACTTAGGTTAGAAACAGCATTTCAAAAAAATTTTTAAGCAGCTTGATTTCTTTTTGTACGCCTTATACTTTAACTAAATCTGAGCAGGATCCCGCTTCTGCCGTTAAGATACTAGAAGAATTTGAAAAATAGTTTTTAAAAATGCTTTTCTGTTTTTGAGTTAAGTCTCAGAAGATATTAAAAATTTGAAATTCGCTATAATTTTTCTTAAAATTTTGGATAATTTCTTAAATACGTGTGATGAGGACTTAAGTCCAAAACGCAATGTTGCGTTGCTGCGTGCGTTCGATGACAAGCAGAGTAGAAACAACGGGCGCATATGGGGCAAAACGAAATGTTACTTCAAAACTTCACTCCACGTTTGACCGTAAATATCGTAGACGCATCTATAACGCAAAAGTAGATCTACTTTCTAATTTTGCGTCCGTTGAACAACCTCATGCTCATTCATTGTGTGGTGAGTGAGTATAGTTCTCTTGTCGTCAGTAGGTTGTGGGGACGAAAAAAGGTTGTTTATGTTTCATGTCAGAATAAAAAAAAACAGGTTTGCGTAGAGTAGAGAGGTTTGAGTAGAGAATGTGATGTTTTTCGGTATTATTTCAGTTTGTCGGGATAACTCGCAAGTTGTTGGTTTTTAGCATGCACAAAGACATGAGTGCACCACCCTGGATATATTTGTGATGGACTAAACAGAAATAATTTTATTTTCTTTGCTGGGCAACTTGGTTCGTTTTTAGAAAGCATCTTTTCTGCTCGTTCTTTTGCAAATATCTTTCAACAGAAATTTAATGTGTTTGAGGTGATACTTTACAATTTCCTAACCCAAAACGCAAAGCGACATTTCGTTTTGCAAATTTGCTGCGTGCGTAGTTTGACGTAAAGTATCGTAAAGTTTTGGCAACGCATGACAAAGGCCATTAACGTACGCACGCAGCAACGCAACATTGCGATTCCAGCATAACGTATGCATGCAGCAACGCAACATTGCGATTCCAACATTAAGCGCTTGGTTTAGTGTTGCTTTCTATGTGTGGTCAATATTGGCGTTGTGCACTAAGCAATTTAAAAGTTATGGCCTCAAACATTTTGAAAAACGTCACCCTTTTTCAACACTTCGTTTCTCAAAGCCTTTTCAATATTTAAAAAAAATTGAGTTTTTCATTCAAGTTCTGCTTAAGAACTGAAAAAGATTCCATCCATTTTCCCTTGAAGTTGCCCTCGTTGAATTCTTTGACTATTTCTACAGTTTAAAATGTTTGTCTTTCTACGACTTACCATAGAGAGATACCATAAAAAGTCCCTGTTGCTAGCTGGAATCATTGACTGATGTCCATACAACCTTCAACAGATTAATCTTAACTACAACTCCCGCCGCCTGTCCCTTTTTTCTATTTGCCGTTTCATCGTACTGATTATGGTAAGAATGAGCACCTCAACGCTCAACCTCAACAGAATGCTTCGCAAGGCTATTGCCCGGGGCGATTCCTTTTAAGTAAGCAAGAGTAAATTCTCCATGAAGCGTGCGCTTACTTCATAACTAATTTCTCCACTTCCGCTTTATCCTTTTCCAGGGACTTTTCTTGTTTTGTTTAGTCTTTAATCAGCTTTGTCTTTAAAATCAGCTTTGTTTAAGTTTAAGTAACTACGTGTATTAAGCCAATCAAGTGCCCCTATGGGGGCGTCAATTGTTCCATGACTGTTCCTTGACTGCCTATTGAGAATCTTTTGCGCTATATTTTTCCGAATTTAAGAAAATGAGTCCCCAAGTTGTATCTTCACAACAATGAAGGTTGTCTTCTTCCTTTTCATGCGTTTTTTGAACCCCGGTATATTGCTAGTCTTTTAAATTTGTCCACAAGAACATCTCTATAAATTCTTTTTATCTGCACTAGAACCAAAGTCGAAAGCTAAAGCTCAAGCCTCAAGATGCGGTCTATTGGAATAAAGTCCAATAATGTCCCGATGACCGGATACTCTTAAGTATATCTCGCATTTCAGTTTTATTTACGCTTACAAATAGCATCGAAGAAAGAAGATCCCAACTGAGGCTTCCTTTCTAAAGAGAGCACGACAGGTCTTGCTGTTTTCATAATTTCGCATAATTCTTGTTTTCGATATGTTGGCATTTTTATTTTAAAGGCTGCACTTTTTGTTTTAAAAGTATTCGGTGGCTATTCAGAATATTTATAGACCAGCAGCAAAAGAAAAATTGGGGAGCGTCTGTATCAAAAAGAGTTTATCTGGTTTATGTGGCTTCCGGCGGTGTCTGTTGTCCAGGTTAGGTGGCAAAGGCATAATACTTGCGAGAAAGCTTTGGAGTTCTTGTTCAGGTTTTTTCGTTCCCCATGCTGGCTGAACAGTTTGTTATAAAAAGAACACTTGTTATAAAAAGAATTAGAGACATGATCAGAACAAAAAGATCGCCTGCTCATCACATTTTAATCATCACACAATTTCATACCATTTTTTTTAAGTCCAATCATTCTTAATCAACTAAACCTCTTTGCAGTTAATGAAGCGAGTTTACGGAGCCTATGCATTCCTAAAAGAGGTCATGTAAACAAAATATTCATCAATATTCTATTTGTTTAATTCATTTTATTGGACGTTATAAAAAAATACAATTCATTCTCAATGTAACCATTAACAAGAGTTATTACAATGAATTCTTTCTTAAATAAATATTAAAATTAGAATGCAAAAAGCATTTAACATGTGTTTGTGTTTACTACTCCACCAACTAAACTTAAAAAAAAAATCAAAATGGTTGTAAAATATTTACAAGATACCAAACAAGACATAGAAAATTGGCAAAAGTAATGCCGCCTTAGCATTGGTCAACCCGAATGCGAATCCAATCAGCTTCCAAATGCTCAAATAGAACAGACACTGCAGCAGGACATGAAGACCGAGTAAGCTAAAATGAAATTACAGAATCGATTTATTTGTCTTTTCACTGAGGGCTGAGGAGTTACTTACATCTTTTCCTTCTTTCTCGCAGCCTCGAGATTCTTTGGAGATTCACCATTCAAGTACTCACGCACACCAAGGAGCATGTTATGGAAGTAGTCCTCCCATTTGAGCTCACCAATGTCAATGAAGAAATCTTCTTTATCCTGCGGATTCAACGTCTTGGCCAACTGAAGTGTCTTCTTGTTGTCATACCGCCATTCGGTGAAGATGAAACGTTCCAGGGTGTTGAGAGAGTTCCACACGTTCGTATGTAGGCGAACCAAACTAAATGAAAAGTTAGGTAATAAGTTCTAGCACCAAAGTAGTAAGTTTTAACTTACATCGGCCTTCCACCACCTAGCTTAGTGACAAAGTCCAAAACGTATCCCGGAATGAAATGGAAGAATATAGCAGCAACTCTGAAGAGGAAAAGACTCTTGACCAGCTTCAAGTTTGGATACCTGGATAAGACCAATAAGGTTAGCTAAAGTTTGTAATGATGGATTTTTAAAGTTGTTTTTCTTACCAAACAGCTGATTTGAGCGGGTACTTGTGCATGTACATGTTCATTTGATCGGCCAACGATTCGAAACGGAATGGTTTGTATGTACTAGAGGTGACGTGGAAGATCTGCAACTCGCCTGGAGTTCCGCCATTTTTGACTCTAAAATGATAAAAGAAAAATGTTTTAGAAGCTTTCATGTGTAGTTATGTTTTGGGTGATTCAACGCAGGGGAATTCCGAAAGCCGAAATCGCGATGCCCAAAATCTTGACAACCTAAAAGAGATAAAATCCCAGAACCAGAGCAAAATTTATTTAGAGCTGATAGGCTAGTTTGTCATTCTTAGGGTTAGGGCCCCTTCTATCCTGTGTTTTTCTGTGTTTGTAGCATTAAATATCCCACATTTAAACGATAATCTAAAGGATGACGATTTTATTAGAGTTAAGCACGGGTTAAACCAACATCTGTTAATTCCGGAACAATACGAATCTCGAGTTTATTTAGCGAGCTGTTTTTGCGGGACGAACGCACTCACTAAGTCACTTGCGAAATTTTTGGACTAACTTCTCCCTTGCGGAATCCCTGTTATTCCGATTACCCTCTCGTAATAACAGGGTCCATTCGATGGAAGGCCCTTGTGCGGCATATAGCACCACCAGAGTGCGCTTTCTAAGCAGTTTCACAACCCAGTACATTCCGCACCCAACTAGTTGAGAGTACTGTGGCGCACTAGTGCAGTATTTAAATGTCCTGATGATTTTTCTGGGGCTGCGAGTTCAGTGCGTCATAATTCTGCTTATTCTGCTTTTTAAGCGAATTTTTCACTTTTTTGACGTAAGAAAGTAACAAGCTGAGGGGTTGCAGGCGGCAACACGACCTTCGATACATCCCCGTGTATCACACTTTTACTACGTGTCTTTTTAAGTTGCATTCCCGGAATTTTGAAAAGCAGAATTATGAATTCTGAATTTTGTATAAAGAATTTGGACCTCAACACTTTTAGTGCTGTAAAAAATGCATGTTTAAATTTTTTTTGTCAGCTGTGCAGAACATAATATTGACATAATATCTCACTTCCCATAGAAAATAAGTAGAAAAGTCGTCGAATTCGAGTTGTCCTCCAGTCTCCTCTCAAACGTAATTTTCAGGAATACGCGAAGCAACAGACATCGGCAAAAAAGGCAAAGTAGTAGGAAGGAACTGTTCTCCAGAGTTAATCTGGGGCAAAGCCAGCAAATTTAAAGAGTTAATGAAGGTTATTTTCGGCTCGAAATGGATCCAAACGATTAAGCGTCCAATGATTATCATGGTTAAGTGACTGGGCCAAGTACAAATTGTTTAGTTGCCCTACAAGAAAAAAATAAATAAACTGCTGAGAAAAGCAAAGGTCGTGGGGAAAAAATTTGGGAGAACCTTCAAAACTCGCTCTGGAGACGGCAAGAGTTTATATTCCGGCCAGGTCCCTCGTCTCTCCAACGTCATCCACTGCTTAAGTCTTCAGCCCAATGAATCCGTTACGTCAAAGTACACAGCTCACAACTCAGTGAAATTCACACGTTGTTATGGGAAGCGACGTGCATCACGTTCACGAACTTCTTCTATGGGACGCTTCCTATAAGAATGTGTATATTTAACTTAGTTGTCAGTTGTGTACTTCAACGTGACGGACGCAACGGATTCATTGAGCTGAAGGCTTAAGCCCGTTCAACGTCTATTCCTTCGTTTACTATTCACGATTCTTCCCTGTGAGGATAACCACTATTCACCGGATCGGCTGAAATTACTCAACCAACAGTATCCATGGCAGTATCCATCAACGGTAAAACTCAGGGGCTAAACATAGCTCTCGTTTGATTGCATCATTTGAAATTTTATTTTCATGTTTTTAGATGACGGAAAAAACAATACCAGGTGTTGGGAACGGCTAAGGTGATCTGTGATAAGAGACGTCACATTATTTACAAAAATTCGTCTGCGTAAACTGTGATCATCACAATTTTTTTTGTGACAGCTCACGACGATCAATCACCGTCAAAATCCATCAGTTTTCAAACTGTCTAGTTAGTAGTTTTATTTTTGCCTACACTTTGGCAGACTTTCTGCATGCAGAGATAAAAAAAAATCCCTAACATCACAAGCCTAAATAAAGCGAATAAAACGATTCGGAAAAATATTTTCGTGATTACCTTGCGCATGCGGATTATTTTTTTGATAACATTGATTTTCACAAAATGTGAAAATTACAGATGACCTTAACCTATCCATCCATTCCTGGCTTTTATTTTTACAAACTAAAATCAAGAAATAACATAAAATGAAAAACTTTTCTTTTAATTAACTTTTACTATTACAATGACAGAAATTTATTCTAATGAACAGCTGATGATCGTTTGGGTTTTTGGAACGAAATTGTTCTACTAAGGGCCGGTTTTTCAGTGCGAGATTATCCGAGTTTCGGAGTTAAACTCATATTTTGAGCCCCAAAAATGTGAAATGAGATTTTCAATTAATATTGGTCCGGGATTAATCTCGGCTTAACTCGCCAAGTTTGGTGAGTCATAGCCACTGCCATTCACGAGCAACTCTCGTGAAGAGTATGAATTTCTTTGAATGTTTTTTCTAGGTGAATGGCAGTGGCTTTGTGTGTAACTATTCAAATGACATCTGAAAACGACTCGAACTTCTTTTTCTGTGTTTTGCTATGTGAAGTGAGAGATGGAAGAGTCAATAATTTGGACAGTTGAAGATTTTGACAATTTTACTGACGGAGTTAACTCTGCACTGAAAAATTGTTCGCTGGGTTAGCTCTAGATTCGTTTTGTTCCGTGACTAACAGATCTTGGTTTAAGCTGGGCTTAACACAGCACTGAAAAACCGGCCCTAAAAATTTCTTTCTATTCTCAGCTGTCAATTTTCCTTTCACTGGTCCGACTTGACATAAAAAGGAAGGCTTTGTTTCTGTGATTTGTTTTAATTATGAATTCAAATGGAAGCGAAGTTTTAGCCCTAACAAACTGTCACTCATTGCTGAACATGGTTCCCTTTAACAACAGTGCCTGTCGTCCGGATTAATTTCCCCCAAATACGGAAAAAACTTAGCATTATCAATGTCAAGAATACTGTGTAGTGCCAGCTTCACTCAATCGTATTCTTAGACATGCTCTGTCCAAGAAAGAGTCACCCTTGTCGCTTAGATGTTTCGAGAAGCCCATAATTCTAGGACTAAGTTCAAAGCTTTTTTTTTTCAAAAGAAATTTTCCATTTGCGATTACGATGGAAAAAGTTGACAAAAAAAAAGTTGTAGTTGGTTATGAGGATGACGAGTCTGCAGAGTTGGTTTTCTCTGAGCACCGAAGGCTTAAAACCATCTTACTTCGATCTACCTCCGAAACAGCATTCCAAACTCACCTATTTATTAGTGTAAGTCCGGCCAAATATTAGAGGAAATTTAATTTACGGAAAAAAACTTTTAACATTTTTCTATGAGTGAGATTCGAACCCACCGTTCCCAGCTTCACCAAGCAGTTGTGCGAGTGTGTTACCAATTGAACCACTGCACCTTCGTAACACCGTTTGTCAAACATCGAATATAGTAAAGACACAGCAGACCCATCAAAATTTGTATGGTGAGTTGCTGAGGTAACAATGCAGTGCATACTTTTTAGCTGATTCATACAGTTTTAGGGCCAGTGGTAAAAGTGTACTTGCTAAGTTATTGGTGAGATAGGATGAAATAATTCTGTTGAATTTTTCAAGAAGATTGTAATGAGCGGGTGGGTGAAACCAAATGAAAAAGATAGACGGAAAAAAGCACTCAAAAAAGTATATAAAGTCAATAACAGATTTACCCTGTTGTCAAACCCTTACATTCATATTAAGGTTTGATGTACGACTAAACATACAGCCCAACACTAACCATCGTTAGATGACCGATAAAGGAGCAATTTGCAGGTGACCAAGACTAAAGTTGCTTACTAACCGCAGGCATTTTTAAAAAAGCCCAGACTGCTCCTTAAACTTTTGCTTCGAAATTTCATTTGCCTAAGCTTGCACACATTTGCGGAGAGGAAAAACTGCCCTTTGAGCTTTGAGATGAGAACGCAAGTGAAATTTTGTTTTGAAGAAATTTTTTAAGGAGGTTTATTATCTGGGATTAACTCTACGCTGAATAAAAGGTTCATCTGGAATTCTCACTTTACAAAAACTATTGACAAAACCAGAATTTCATGTGGATCAGAAAGTATATTTGACAAAAACAGGTTTGGATACCCAAACATGATGGTATGGGTCTACACAGCAATAATTACACGTATCATTAGTCGAGTTATGCAGCACCAGTTTACTGGCATAAAGGATCAGGTATGATGAAAAGAAAAGATAAAGACATTTATAACAGCTGCCATAAAGGACTTTATATGCAGATTCGTAGTTTGAAATCGGGTGAGGTCAAAAGGGATTAGCCTCACACCAAAAGCACTTTCCTAAACATCATCCTAATAATGTGCATACGCCTCTGCAAGGAAGAATTCGTAGGTACGATGTCAAAGTTGTACGCGGGGACTTTAATGCTAAGGTCGGAAAGGAGAACATCCCCCTTGGATAGGTTGGTAAGCACAGCTTCCACAAAACAACAATAGATAAAGGCTTCCGACTAAAAGATTTTGCAGCAACTAGTAACTTATAAGCAACACTAGGTTGCTAGGGCTCAGAATCCACAAGGAAGCCGCTGTGCTTATCGCAAGGCACGATTTTACCATCTTTAATGTGGATACTTGCTGCATGACAAACGGTGACTTTGTTCATTTTCTTGTTGTGGCTGAATTCGGAGCTCGACTTTCCAACGAGAAGCAAGCCCGCTTGACTGAGAGAGTCCCCGGTTTGCACTCATTCTTCCCAGACGTCAACAACCAGTTGAGTCAGTCCTCGACACTATTAAACACTAGGCTGATTCAAACTTAGGTTTTCAGCCACCCCTTGAAAAAGATTCCTTGGTATAATAGCGTGCTAACTGACAGGGAATGAATATATGCGAAGACGCTGCAGCATAAGGCAAGGAAGGGACAATGTTACTGCGTAGAAAGAAAATGCTCTAAGCAATTGAATTAAGAACAAAAAGTTCTCCAAAATGGCCAAGCCACAGGCTTCTGGCTTAAGAGCCGGAGCACAAGCTCTTAGTAGTGAAGGAAACCTATTCACAGAAGTGCAGGGAAAAATACAAGTGTTTAAGCAGGATTTTCAGAAGCTGCTTAATGGGCGTCAGGTAGATGGAATTAAAAAAGTAAACCAAAGGGAAGAAACTATAAAAGAAGACGACGAAAGCTATTTGAAGGCTTTAGAAAGAACAATAAGGCCGCCGGCTTTGATGGCTTACCTGTAGCTCTTTAAAGACGAAGGCGAGGTTATGGTAGGGTGCGCTGCACATGCACTAAAGACTAAGCCATTAACCAAGTGCGGGTGACCAAGTATGCGCACCTACTCTGTGAGCCTTTAAAGCCGTCCTGCGATGCACTTACCGGCTGGGCACGTTCCAGTCTGGGTTCCGGCCCGGCAGATCGACCATGGATCAGGAGTGGCAGGAGTTGAAACGGCTTGTAGCCACAATGAGTATCTGTGACTGTGTATCGCAATTGTCAATGCGTGTCTCGGTGTGTCTCTGATTTTCGGTGAAATATGAGGCGAGACATAGCCACAAACACAGACAGACACTTATAGTGGCCGGCTTTGAGGTGATCAGTGAATTTCACATTTTGTGACAGTTCAGATGGACATAAACGCTTCAGCCGAGAGGGTCTTCGAATCCAAGCCGCAAGCCTTGAAACGACCAGAAAGACCGAACCTTCGTTTAAAGGACCCAGGATGCCAGAGCCTTTGGCCTGGTTAATTGAAAACAGGGTATCCAAATCAGAGATCAAGGTAGGCTGCTGTGAACCAGGTAGATACCCATAAGTTGAAGTATTGATGCCTATAGTTAGGAACCGAACCTTCCTGGAAGCGTAAGTAGGAAGTAAGGATATACGTATACGAGCCTCATGGCAACACTTCTCTACGAAAATTGAAAATATAAGTGGTTACTCCTTCTTATTTAGCTTTTGGTTGGACTGATTTTTATAGGCCGTTTCCACCGCGCATAAGACAGAGATAGATATAGATAGATATATTTATTGTAGCATCGATCTTATACAAATTTTACATTCTTTACTATTGCACAATTTACAGAGATTTGGTTATACGAACCTTACTACTGGCAATTTTTAAAAAATAGAGAAAAGCAAAATTTAATGCTTACAATTGAATTAGAAGGAAAACGCTACTTAAAAAACCTTCAATAAACGAAAAAAAAAGAATGGGGGAAGAGAGGGCGGGTGCGTCAGTTCTTGATTTCAAAACTATCATGACAAAAAAAAGATTTTATCACAGTAATTTTGTAAAAAACTAACAAGACAGAAAATATTTTTATCACAGTATTTGTTTAATAAGTAAATAACGGAGAAAAATAAATAAATAAATAAATTAGCATATGAAAAAACAGACAAATAAATAATTTAAATAATGTATAAATAAGTAAATTAATAAGTCATATTTAAATAAAAAATAAATCAAAACAAATAAATAATAATAATAAAAATAAAAAAAAAAAAAAAAAAAATAACCTCTTGGAATTGGCCTTGACGCGGCGAGGAGGCTTAGTCGTTTATTTCTGTGAAGCTAAGAGCTAAGTTGACTCAGGGCCACCCTTGTCAAATAGGTCGAAGTGAAGAAATAAACGTAACTAACTATTCCAAACCCATAAACAAACATGGAGACACACAACATTAATAGAATAGAAGAAATGCCGCTGCCCGAGGTCGTCGGGGCACTTCCTGGAGCCAACGCTGGGGGTGACAGCATGCAAGCCGTTGGTGGTCAGATGCCTGTGGGAACACTGACCGGGATACCCGAAGAAGCTACCCATCCAAATAGCCCAATCCTTCACACAACACAGCCTGTAACCCAATGTGTTTTGCCAAGAACTCCCATGGCAACCACAATTGCAGGTCTACCCAGACAACTTATAAAATGAACTACAGACATGAATAAATCAGTTATACGTTGCTACTACATTTCAACTAATATGGAAACGGAATTGCATGTTTATAGGACGCAAATGAGGCAGTTATTTTTGAGCCAATACCCCCGACTTAGCAAGAATCACGGAACAAAACCTCGCGGGTAGAAGAAGAGCTATTGTGACCAAACAACTTCTTTCTGTGCAGGAAATTCAAGAGGCCAAGACTCAAGCAGCAAACCACATTTCCTCATCTAGTGAAATCACGGAAAGTCGAGTTGGTGTCCAAACGGATGAAGAACAGTCAGAAGCAAACAACCATTTGGAGCAGGAAGTCGGCATCAGAGAACACACTCTTGAGCTATTAGGAAATGCTTTAAGCCAAATGAGGGAAAATACTAACGAGGATACGGCAGATGACATAGTAACCCAAATTCGGACTCCAGTGACAACTATGCTGGGTGAGCACTTCCGCGCAGCCCTATCGCTAAATCAAAACAGTGATCCCTCCCGAAGAGATGGCATACCAAGGATATACAACAACAAAAGATTTAACGAGCTTACAAATATTGTTAACCGTGAGATCTTACCCAACTATCTTAGTTCAGCAAGAAGCATAGAGGATATACACTGCTTAGTATACGATGGAGCTGTAGCAGTAGTAAGGACAATGGGGAAAAAGACACTTAGGTGTTCGGAAACTCGGGTCGCAAACACTGCATCAAGCTTGCCAGCCTGGGAAAGACGTCTTACTAATAAAAAAAAGCAGGATAAGGCAGGATCTCGGTAGACTAACGGCCTACTCTAGTGGAACAAGATCCTGGAAACTCCGAAAGCAGTTGAAAGTCATCATTTATCCTCTCCAGATTCATGAGCTAACGGATAATATGCTTATAGAAATAAAGGACTTAAAAAGCCAGCAACTTCGGGCTTATGCCAAACGTCTCGCGATGTATAAAGAAAGCAGAGATAGAAAATTTGAAAACTCCCTCTTCGAAAGGGTTTGAGGTGTAATTTACAGGGAAATGCAAAGCTCCGAGATATCCGCCGAGGAAGTCGCTGATGCAATACGAGAAAGCTGTAATTGGAAGGCACCCGGTCCAGATAAAATACATAATGTATGGCTGAAAAAGTTTACAGCATTTCATGAACTACTAGCAAATTTCTTTAGCAGACTACTGATACATCCAGAAGAGACTCCTTTATTTTTCATGACCGAAAACACTTACCTTATACCAAAAGGGAGCAATACACTGGATCCAGCCAACTACCGACCAATTACATGTTTATCGACTTCCTACAAGCTCTTAACGAAGATTCTTACTAGCCGCGTTTACGAACATTGAGTAAAATATAACATCATAACGCAAGAGCACAAAGGATGCAGTAAAAATTCAATGGGGTGCAAGGAACAACTCACAATTGACTCCGTGGTAGTTCATCAAGCAGTCCAAGGAAAGCGCAACCTCAGCATGGGATACATCGACTACAAAAAGGCGTTTGATAGCCTCCCACATCCACTTTTACTAAAAATTCGTCAGATTTACAAAATCGATCTAAGGATAATAAATTTCATGAAGGCAACAATGGCAGCATGGAGTGTGAAACTACACCTAGGACGAAATGCAAGCCAACCTATTCCCATAAAACGTGGAATCTTCCAGGGAGATTCCTTTAGCCCCCTTTGGTTTTGTCTTTGTATGAATCCACTGCGTAGAATGCTGAAAAATATTAATCTTGGTTTTAAGTTGAAAGCAGAAAATGGCGATTTTCTTATCAACCACCTCTTCTATGTAGATGACCTGAAACTCTATACCACAAATAAAGAAAAAATGCACCGGATGATACAAACAGTCAAGAGATTCAGTGATGACATAGGAATGGAATTTGGAACCGACAAATGCAAAACGATCCATATTCAGAAAGGGAAAGTGCAGAACGACGACGAAGGGTACCACTTAGACGAAGACAACATCATTGCCAATCTGGACCAAGACGAAAACTACAAATACCTTGGGTTTTCACAGCTTAAAGGAATACAAAAATCAGAGGTAAAAAATACACTAAAGAAAAAGTTTCAAGAAAGATTAATCAAAGTCCTGAAGTCTCACTTAAATGCTGGTAATAAACGTAGGGCCATTAATACCTGGGCCATCCCCGTATTTATGTATTCCTTCGGCGTTGTTAAGTGGTCTAACACAAGTCTTGATGAAATATATACCCTACTAAGGACCACTCTGTCTAAGTTCCTGTGTCACCATCCTAGAAGTGCAGTCGAGGGGGTAGCATTATCACATGAAGATGGTGGAAGAGGTTTTCTGGACATACCAAATCTTCATTTTTCTCAAATCAACAACTTAAGAGGATATTTCAGAAGTAAAATTGAAACTTCTAACCTAATAAGAACAGTATGTCTAGCGGACAAAAGCTATACACCACTAAACCTTCAAGCAAATGTGATACAAACACCACCTAATGTACTCTCTCGTGAAGATCGCATCGACTTGTGGAAAAGCAAGAGCCTGCACGGAATACATCCATTCCAACTACACCAAAACTTTATCGATGTACCCAGCTCAAATTTATGGCTTCGACGCGGATCTCTGTATGCGGAAACGGAAGGTTTTATGGTCGCAATCCAAGATAAAGTCATTGCAACTAAAAACTACCGGAAATTTATTTTGCGGGAAGGCTTGCAAGACGATTCATGCCGCCGCTGCCAAAACAGTGCAGAGACTATTGACCACATAATAGGTGGATGTACGAGCTTTGCATCTCATGATTATACGGCAAGACATAACCAGGTGGCAAAGATCATACATCAAGGTTTGGATATGCAATATAATCTCGTTACGCAAAAGACCCCATACTACAAGTACGAATCTCCACCAATGCTAGAGAATAGCAATGCAAAATTGTACTGGGATAGGTCGATGATTACTGACCGCACTATTCGAGCTAATAAGCCAGACATCGTATTATTCGATAAAGTTGGAAACAAAATATCGCTGTTTGATATCGCTGTTCCCCTCAACAATAACATCCAGTCTGTCTTCAGTACAAAAATAGAAAAGTATACGGAGCTGGCAAACGAGCTTAAGGCAATGTATCGTGCGGAAAGAGTCGATATCTATCCAATTATTATATCTGCCACAGGACTGATACCGAAACATCTTATCCTACAATTAAAGAAATATAATCTGCAAGGCGCACTAGAGATTATACAAAAATCTGTGATCCTGAATACGTGCAATATAGTGCGACGCTTCCTGCAATACAGCAACTTGAACTAAGTGGCTAAAACATGGTCTACGCCCCAACAGAGCCTAATCCTTTGGTTAATACCCGGGATATGTGCTTTCCAGCAGAATGGCTGAGAATAAATTAAGAAAGTCAATAATAATAAATATACACGTATCATCTGCAAAGACAGCGGATTTACAATTTGAAAGACGAGGAAAATCGGACAAATATACAAGAAAAAGAATCGGGCCCAGCACCGAACCTTGTGGAACTCCTGAATAGATGAAATGATTGCTAGACAAAAAATCGTTCAAATCAACTTTGAAGCTCCTAGCCTGCAGAAAAGACTGTATTATTTTAATTACATGCATTGGAAAGTTTAGTGATAATAGCTTGTGAAGCACACCATCATGCCAAACTTTATCAAAAGCTTTCTCAATGTCAAGAAGAACCATGCCAGTATTGTTGCCTGTATTGAAGCTACTTTTGATATGATTGAACAGTGCTATGGTGCGCTCTTAAGCCAAACTGTTCAGCAGGTAGAATATTGTTAGCAGATATCTGCGCTAAAAGCTTACGCTTGATTATTTTCTCAAAGCATTTACCGAAAGAGCTAAGTAAACTAATGGGTCTGTAACTGGACGGCAAATTTGCACTACGGCCTGGCTTTAAAATAGGACTATTGGGAAAGCGCAAAATAACTTCCCAATTTCTGGAAAATAGCCAAGATTTAGGCAACTATTAAACAGCAAATGTATATATTCAGGTCCTTGCTGCCTTGCGTGATTTAAGACCAGATAATGCATCATCTACATCACCAAGAGTTATCACATTGCTAACGTTTATATTGCACTCATTAATTATATTAATTGATCGCTCAACACTCACCTGAACGTTAGTACCGCTGTTTGGAAAGTTTTGAATATTATTGTTTACCGAGAATTCTCTCGACAGTACTTCTGCCTTTTCGAAATCGGACAAGAACACCGAGTTTCCCATTTTCAATACTGGAATGAACGGACGTTTTTTTTTAATTACCTTAAGAATATTCCAAAAAGGTTTGCTACCTTTTTCAAGCGTCTGTAACTTTAGGTTCCAAGATTTATTCCTAAAGGTTTGGATATTTTCTTTTATGCGTGCATTTACGAAACTAACTTCAGTAAGGTAGCAAGGAAATCTTGTACGCATCCACCTGCGTCTACAACCATTTCTTACCTTAATCATCTCAACTAAGTTACCGGGTAGAGTGTTAGTTTCTGCCCTAAAAATTGTTCTTTTGCGTACTGAAAGATCAATACTTTCCGCAATCGAGTCGGTTTAGCTTATAACTGCTGAATCTATTTCCTCTTGGTTGACATTATTAGAATCTAATTGAGTAAGACTTCGCACCTTGTTACGCATGTGATTTTTAAACATGTTCCAGTTTGTATTTTTAAAGTCCAAAATTTTATTATTCTTTTAGACAGGTGACAAGAGAACGCTACACTTAACAGGCAAATGTTCTGAGCAAAGGTCGTTAATGACAAAAGGTTGAGAAAACAAATCGGATCTTTTAGTAAGAAAAATATCCAATGTAGAGGGACTGAATCTATTATTTGTTGGTATAAACGTTGGGTAGAGAGGATATAATAAATCGAAAGGGTGTCTTTGGTGAAGATTTTCTTACATATTCCCCCAGGTATTTGTTGATTGTACTGTTTAAGTCTATAAAAACAACTTTGTGTTTTTAGAACTTAGTTTTAATAATAAAAAAATCATACATTTGTTCTATTGTTTATCGTTCTTAAACAAGATATCAAATAAAGAACATGTTTTTATAAAGGCGTTTTACTTCTATTGGTACCTGCGGTATAGAATGTTCTACAGTTCGAACAATTTCGAAAATTTTAAAACTCAATTACAACAACTATGCGAACTGGAAATTTAAAATGGAACTTTTACTTCGAAAACAAAATTTATGGAAAAGAGTAATTCAAGTCGGAAAAACCAATACAGAAAATTGTTGATGGATCGATCCAAAATCAAAAGGAAATAGATGACTGGGAAGACTTAGATGATAAAGCTAGAGGAACGATTGGTTTATGCGTTGAAGACGATCAGCTCGCCCATATTCGTATGGAGAAAACAGCAAAAGCGACATGGGATGCATTAAGGAATTATCACGAGAGAAATACGCTGACGAATAAAGTATTTTTGATGAGATCGATTTGCTCGTTGAAATTAGAAGAGGGCGGAAATTGTGTGACTTAGGTGAAGAAACTTTGTCGGACAAATGGAGTGCTGCGATGCTTCTAAGTAGTTTACCGAAAAGTTTTGATGCACTAATTACCTCACTTGAATCAAGAAAAGAAGAAGATATTACTTTTGCTTTAGTGCAGCAACGGATAATTGCAGAATACGAACGACATTCAAATGAAAAGGGCTGTGCAATAGATTCAGTTTTGAAAAACGTAGCCAAAGAAGTTGTTTGCTATTTCTGTCGGAAACCAGGTCATCTGAAGAAATCATGTACGAAGTACAAAGAATGGTTAACGAAACAAAATTTCAAGAAGAGGGATTTCAAGGCAAGATCGGCACATAAGGTCAACTCAATAGAAGAATCACCTGAAGGAAAAAGTAAGTTATGTGAAGATTCTACTGACTTTCTTTTCACTTTTAGTCATCAACTAAAGTTTGGATGGATAATTGACTCGGGAGCAACTCGACATGTTGTGAATAAAGAAATTTTTTTTAAGGAACTCGACAAGTCATACAAGAGTTGTGTTGAACTAACGAATGGCGATTCGACTACAGTTCAAGGAATAGGTACAGGCATATTGACATTTTTGGATGAAAGTGGTAACATAAATCATGTCAAGATTACTGAAGTTTTGTACGCACCAAATCTTACGGGTAATAAGCTTTCTGTCAAACAATTGACGAAAAATGGGTTGCGTGTTGAATTTGGCAACAGGATTTGTGAAATCAAGCACAAAGGTAAACAAAATGGTGTTGCAGATGTAGAGGGTTCATTGTATGTTCTGCGACAACCGGCAAAAGCTTGTGCAGTACTTGAACACAATGTGAATTGTATTCATTACCTTCACCGGAGAATGGGACACAGAGATCCGGAAGCAATTCGACAAATGTTTAAAAATAAATCTATCGAAGGGTTTAACATTGTTGATTGTGGAATCAAAGAGATTTGTGAAGTTTGTATAAAGGGTAAGATGACCAGGCTACCCTTTCCAAAATATTCCAGAAATGAATCATCGACAACTTTGGATTTGATTCACACTGATGTTTGCGGTCCTATGTAAACAGCCACTCATTCTGGAAAGCGATATATCCTAACGTTCATAGATGATTATTCAGCTTTCACAATGGTGCGTTTGCTTGCGAAAAAGGAAGAAGCTGAAGAAACTATAAAACAGTTTGTGGAATATTGCAAAACGAAGTTTTCAAGAAAACCAAAAATTATTCGTTCTGATCGTGGTGGGGAATACATTGGAAAAAGCTTCACGATGTTCTTAAAATTAGAAGGAATACAACAGCAGTTAACAACACCATATAGTCCACGGCAAAATGGAAAGGCTGAAAGAAAGAATCGGACATTAGTTGAAATGGCTCGTTGTATGTTGATTGACGCTGGATTACCAAACAGTTTTTGGGGAGAAGCGATATCAACTGCGAACTATATTCAGAATCGTGTAATTACCAGGACAACAAATATAACAACTTATGAACGGTGGAATAATGTTAAACCAGGTATAGAACAATTTCAAATATTTGGTTCCAGATGTTTTGTTCATGTACCCGATGTGAAACGACAAAAATTAGATAATCCTGGAACTGAAATGATATTTTTGGGGTATGATGAGCACTTAAAAGCTTATCGATGCTATGACAAGATTGCTGGCAAAGTGGTGATAAGTCGAAATGTACGTTTTTGTCAGCCAGTGATTAAAAACAAGAGCAGTGAAGTTTTGGTTGAGCTTACGAAATCAACTAAAAATGACTTATCAACTGGAAAACCGCTTGTTCAGGAGGAGGAACATATTCGAACAGAGAGACATATTTTTCAGGAGGAGATAGATGAAGTAACTGAAATAAATGATCCGACATCTCAAGAGGAATAACAAAATGAAAAACGTGTTTCTAAACGAGTGAATAAGGGCGTCTCACCCAAACGTTTATTTGAAGGAATTAATGCTACCAAGGACATAACTGAACCGAGAAACTATAAAGAAGCAATTGAATGTGATCAAAAAGAACATTGGCTCACAGCAATGCAAGAAGAGTTAGACACGAAGAAAATGGCACTTGGGAATTAGTTGATCTACCACACGGTAAAAAGGCAATTGGTGGAAAGTGGGTTTTCAAACTTAAAACTGGACTAGACAATAAAATAGAAACTTACAAAGCTAGATTTGTCGCTCAAGGCTTTTCGCAAAAGTATGGTGAAGACTATGACGAGGTTTTTGCACCAGTTGTTATGCATACGACATTTAGGACCTTGCTATCAGTTGCGGCAAAAAGAAAAATGGTTGTTCATCATTTGGATGCAAAAACGGCTTTTCTTAATGGACAGCTAACAGAAATAATATACATGAAACCACCACAAGGCTATGAAGACGGTTCAAAGGTTTGCTTGTTAAAGAAAAGCATTTATGGCTTAAAGCAAGCAGCAAGATCATGGAACAACGCTTTACTAGAAGAAGGTGGATTTCAGCAAAGCTACAACAATCCGTGTCGGTATTCAAAGAAAATCGATGGACATTATTGCTACGTAATTGTTTACGTTGATGATTTAATTGTGGCTTGCAAATCAACAGAAAACGTCAGGCAGATTGAAGATACAATTTACATTTTAAAATGAAAAATTTGGGTCCGATAAGGCACTATTTGGGCATGGAAGTTACAAAAGACAAATACGGTAACTATTCGTTATGCCAATCTGCATATATAATTAAAATTGCATCAGATATTGGACTGAGACGCAAAACCAGCTAAGACTCCAATTGACGTTAGTTACGGAAAAGGACAAATGGAGTCTTTGGACAAATTAGAAAACAACAGTCAATACAGACAACTAATTGGACGTCTATTATATCTATCAGTAAACACCAGACCAGCTATTTCAGCAAGTGTTTGTATTTTAGCGCAGAAGGTTTCAACCCCAACTATTCAAGATTGGAATCAACTCAAACGTGTTGTTAAATATTTGAAAGGGACACACACTATGAAGTTAATCTTGAGTAAAATTAAATCCGATAATTTGACATTATACGGATATGCTGATGCTACTTGGGCAGATGACAAAATGGAACGAAAATCGAACAGCGGCAGAATTATTTTCTTTAATGGAGGGACAATAAGCTGGTCATGCAATAAGCAAAAAATGGTTGCTTCGTCGACATGTGAAGCCGAATTTATTTCAATATCAGAAGCAGCTAAGGAAGTGAAATGGTTGCGTCAATTATTGGAAGAGATGCATGAACCAATACAATCTCCAATTCTTATATATGAAGACAATCAGAGTTGCATAGAACTAGTGCGGGACTGTAAATTTTCCAACAGAACCAAGCATATTGATACAAGATATAAAATGATAAGAGACATGGTAAGAAAAGAAATTATTGAATGTGAATATTGCCCAACAGAAGATATGATAGCTGATCTTTTGACAAAACCATTACCAGAAGTTAAGCACATTTATTTAAGAAATAAATGTAATATTAATTGAACGAGGAGGAGTGTTGATTGTAATGTTTAAATCTATAAAAACAACTTTGTGTTTTTAGAACTTAGTTTTAATAATAAAAAAATCATACATTTGTTCTATTGTTTATCGTTCAACAAACATTAAAAACTTTTTCATTCTTACTCAAGATATCAAATAAAGAACATGTTTTTATAAAGGCGTTTTACTTCTATTGGTACCTGCGGTATAGAATGTTCTACAGTTCAACAGTATTTACTGTTAAACATCCCCAGTTTCTGTGTCTACAATTTAAGTCACCCCCAAGAAGAAATTTATCATTTAGACTCACTAGTTTGCGTAAATCATTTCTGAGATGAAACCGTTTTTGTGCTGTTGAATTTCCTCCATTAAAATATACAGAATATATTTTGATTACGCGACCATTTACAAATGGGATTTCTATGCCTACATTTTCAATTACTTTTGTATTAACGACTGGGAGAACTTTGCGCTTTATGGTAAGCTTTATTACCACGGCAGCACAGCCCCCTCTTCGCCCATCTCTATCAAGCCTATAACATTTGTATAAATCTATTTGACAGATTCACATTTGAATTTAGACCAGTTTCTGTGACTAACGCTACATCAATATTGTGTTTACTGAGAAAAGCAAAAAAATCTATGGATTTGTTTCGAATGACTCTAGCATTCCAACATATAATACTAGTTCTATCCATGTAACTTATTTTTGTACAAATAACGGGTGATTTTTTAAGAGGTTGAGAACTTTTTTTAAAAAAAAAAACACAAAAAATTCGAAAAAATTAATGAAATATTTATTTGAATCGATAGTTTGAACCTTGCAATTTAATGTTTAAAGATAATTTCATGCAAATGTTGACCGCGGCTGCGTCTCAGGTAGCCCATCCGCTGAGTCCAATTTTGGCATACTCTTTCACACATATCGGCCGGTATCTCACGAATGAATGCATGGATGTTGGCTTCCAGTGCGTCAATCGAAGCGGGCTTGTCCCTATAGACATTAGCCTTGACATACGCCCACAAAAAATATTCTAATGGTGTCAAATCGCACGATCTAGGCGGCCAATTGACCGGCCCGAAACGTGAAACGCTCAGAAGGTCGAGAATGCCGACCATAAAATGGAAGCAGCGCGCGATGAACATTTCGAACCGAGCACGAATTTTGATAGTAAAATTCGCTTAATAACGCTTAAAATAAATTTGCAAGCGTTGTTCATTTGTAAGACGATCCATGGTTAAATTGCAAACCAAACTGAAGCTGTTTGATAGTGACACAAGGTACTAAACACACGTCAGCTGTCAAAACCAGTGTTGCCAAAACCAAACCAGCTAAAAAATCACTTAATCACTTACTTAATAGCTAATTGTGCAATAGTGTTGAACTGCTCAGCCTTAGTATTGCAATTACGTAGCAGAGTAATCATCTCTGCTGTTAGTTGATTTATCTCTTCGAAAGAGAAAAGTTCACCAGTATTCTTCTGATTCTTCTGATATTCTTCTTCCGGCGTTGCTGGGCCAGACATTGTTGGAGTTGACGCTGCTTGCACTGGCGGCAGTGGGTGACACCTCGGGAGTGTGGACATGAGAGTGCACATAAGAATAGGTATTGTTGGTGTGATTTGATTGTAAAGCGGGAAAATCAATTGGATTAGCGACATAAGGCTGCGCAATTTTAGCAGTTTGTAGTCGCGATCTGCTTCGTGTGGAGCTTCGTTCTCGTAGTTCGAAAAATGTTTTCCGGCTGACGCACGAGGGATCATCAGACTTCTGTGTTCCCTTGCAGTTGGCACACTTAAGACTGGTTGATGTGCAAGAACCGGTTTCATGGGCCTCAGAACATATAGCCCAATGAGTTTTCACGTGACAGTTTTTCTCACCATGACCATACATCTGGCAATTAAAGCATTGAGTGATACGATTTTTTTGCCTTCTCGCGAAATCCCACTTCACTTGTGTTTTTAATACGCACTTAAAGTTTTTTTTTAGATCCACCAGTTTTATAGAGCCACTTTCGAGATAAATTAAATAAAAACGTCTTTATATTTATCGTACTGTTTTTTAATTACTTTTACATTTTGGCACTTTAAACCAAGTGATACTAATTGACTTTTGATAGTATCAACATTAAGTTCGTCTAAGCCGTACAACATAACTTTGAGTGACCTGGTTGACGGGAGGTCATGTGTGAAAAATTGGAAATTTTTCAGCAAATTTATCCACAGATTCACACTTTATTTTAATGCCTATGGACATTTTCTTTAAGGAATAGTTTTGGATGTTTAGTTCCCGAAGAAGGGAATGAAAGTTTTCAATTGTTTTTTGAAGAACGCACACAGATGGAACTTTAAGTTTTTTGTTAGCAATCGGCGGTGTAATTATTTCGTCGCAATCTACTTCGTTGCCGGAATCCGGCAAGCATTGTAGGGGTTGAAAACGGTTTGGCTCCCGGGTAACTCAGATTTAAAAACAATAACCGTAGAACCACAATGCTCGCAGCGGTAGTATGCAGCAGCAGCGGCAGTATGAAGCGCGGACCTATGGGGTACGGCACAGGAATAACTCGAACACAATGGTGAAGCGCGCTTATGTCAGACAAATACCTCGTTTGCAAGCAATGGCGGAGAGTTTCCAGTCCTGACCTTTCATTTAATTTGTTTTTCAAGCAAAAATTTCTTAATATTTGACAATTTCGATAAATTTAGCCGCGTCCTTTTCCTCCATTGTTTACTTTTCTTGAAGCGAACTGTCAACCATGCAGCACTGTCAACCGTGTAGCGCTCCACAAGTTTAAAGTTGGCCAACTCTTACTGCCGCTGCCGCCACACGTGTTTTAACTTTTGACAGCTCTTACTTTCGCTGCTACTGCCTTTGCAGCTACACCACAAATTCGACCAAGATCAATCAGTACAACCAATATTAACATACATAACACTGTTGCAGTGGACACTTCTCAGGGCATTTGGTAGTTTTGACAAGTCCAACTACATCCACATCAACGTCAACATCAACCGATCTGCGCATCCCTTTACACAACACGGCAAACATAGCTAAATTGATGATACCAAGCTGTCAAATAAAGGTTTGCTTGACTTGTTTTGTCAGATAACGCACAAAACACGTAAAATTCTGTACTGTATGAATCGATAAAAATTCATGCGTGTAAGAGGTGAGTTTTTTATCTCTCCGAAAAGAGATTAAAATTCGTATGGTTAAATTCGTGGTTAAGGGAGGATTTGAGGAAGATCAGTCTTAATCGCAGATTAGTGTCCCGTGGAAACACCCTATAAAAGATCCAGATTTTATTCGCAGCAGAAATGGCTAGAAGTCGTTGAGGTCATATTCGGATCTGCAATCTGAACAAATGAGATGCCTGAGTCTGAGGCTAGGAGACTAAATTGATTTAGCATGTTGAATATTGAGAATATTGTTGGGGCCTTCACCCTCACGTCCCTCTGTATAGAAGATAGCGGCAGGACACTTGATGCGCCCTTCGTTGCTGCACTATAAATTATAAGCCAATATGAAACTTGGTAGTCAGTTACAACTTGTTACTTAAGGGATACCAGCTACTTCTTGTCAGCTTTTTGAGCCCCCCTCGTTTGACATAACATAACAAACGAGACCAAATTTTAGAAATATGAACTCAAGTCAAACTTACTTAAGACTGTTTACGTAATATCCAGTCACGAGCATTTGATTGACGACAACGTCTACAGGAATGTAGTCCATAATAAGTGATGGATCGAGGGGCAGACGACGAATGACACCCTTTGATGCTCCCATAAAGAAGCCTTGAGGTCCATTCTTTGAGATAGTCCAACCGGGAATAGGTTGTTTCCAGGCAGCAGTGACTGAAAAAATCGAGTATTATGAGTAACTATCACCCAAGACTCCTTCGAGATACTTACTCATACTAGGCCGAACGATACCACAGGGAAAAATATCGGCGCAATTGTTGACCTCATGTTCAGCCAAGTGCTTTGTGAAGGTGTACGTATTCGGATGGTCCTTAAGTATTCTGTAAGCACATAAAATCATCAACTTAACTTTAAACCACAGGTGCTTGTTTGAGTGTCTCACTTTGGTTCCAGTTCCTTCAAAGCATCATCGCCTAACGTCTCGGCCAAGTGGATAACCCTCTCAGCATTATCAGGCGATGCATAGAGTTTTTCTTCTGTGTCCAAAAGGAATGAGTTCACAAATGCACTGGACACATGAACCATGGCCTAGAACATGGACAATATTAAAAAATAAAAAAAAGTTTGACAGAAACATGAAACTTACCTCTAATTTAGGAAGCTGCTTGCACAGTTCCATTACTCGCCGGGTACCTCTCAAATTGATGTTTGTTGTCTCTTTCAAGGACTGAAAGAAATCCAACGTCGCAGCAGAATGAAACACCACACTCACATTGTCCGCCAGAGTTTTCTTATCCTCCTCGGATATTCCCAAATTTTCTTCGCCAACATCTCCATTTATAGCGACGAGCTTGGCAAACAGAGCGCTAGCATCGGACTCATTCAGTTTATTGAAAACGGAATTCTTTTGCAAAGCCTTTAGGCGATCTTCGATGGAGACACCCTTTTTGGGGCGCATCAGCAGGTAGAGCTTACCAATGTTTGGCAAATCCCGAAGGATCTTCTCGATCAGGCAAACTCCAACGAATCCTGTGGCGCCGGTGATAAAAACATTACGCCCAGCGTAAAACTGCTTGATAGGTGATGACAAGCTGTAAGAAATAAAAAAAAAAACGTTAAAAAAATAAAGTTCAAGGTTGTGATGAAAACCTAAAAGTCACTGTCACTGACGGAACCATGACTTCGGGCTTCAACACATTATTTTGTTTCTATGATAAATTCATCGTGTTAATTGTGTTAATTTTTAGAAATTCTTGTATAATTATTGATCTCACTCATACTACTGTGAAGTGGTTGCATAACGTCAACAAATTCGCGGAAGAAAGCTGCTTTGTTTTAATTATTATGTTTAGATAAACCGGATATAGGAAGCCAGAAACGCATTCAGTTATTTGTACCTATAAAAGACATTTAAGAGAATGTCAAGGTGAAGTTTTCGAACGCTGAAGATGTGCTAAAATTGTAATAATAAAGTTCAATGTTTTCGGCTGTTTTAGTCACAGGGGTTGTTCAATGACAAGAAGTATTCATCGGTTTTTGCCGACGTTTCGACGGAGATTCCTTCCTCTTCTGGGAGCCTTTATTAAACACAGTTTAGAACAGTGGACAGCAACATCCGTTGCAAAAAGTTTTTACAAAAAGTTTCTTAAAAGAATAATTCTGAAGACTGTCAGTTGCCAACTTTTCAGCCTCAACCAGTGCATCTGTATGTCATGGGCCGGGCTCCTTTGATATTTCCTGCAATGGCAGGTATTCCGCAGGGCTGCATCCTGGGCACATAGCTTTTTGCTCTGTTTTTTGACGTTGTTTGTGAAGTAATTCCAAAAGGAATTTAATTAAATGTATGGGCTGCCCGTATTAATACCCATGCTCGTGCTGCCAACTAAAGGATCTATTTTACCCCCTTTTCCTTGCTCTAGCTCTGTTTTAAGAGCTATATATATAAACTTGATAACCTTGCCAGATGGGATGTTGTTATAGTCACTCCCTGTTAAAAAAAGTTTCTCAGTTTTTGTGATCAAGACACTCCCTCACCAGATATACTTTTTGCAGTATCTCCAGATGCCCTCGTAGATTTTCCCTGCCCAGTTTTATTTGCGTTGAAGACTTATGCCTGTCTTACTGCCTTTGCTGGAACAGCTATGTGTAATGGTGGGAGGTTAGGTAGGACTTCCACCAGTTGTGGAAGTGGTTCATATTTGCGGTTTGTTTAGTTTTTAGCGGTCCGTGCAAAAGTGGAAAAAGGAGCTCTTTAGGTATCAGTACGTTGCCCTTTCGTCCGTCCGTCCGATCGCATTGTAACTTCTGACAAAAGACAAAAATTTGTGTGTAAAAGACAAAATTTTGTGTGCTTCTAAACTTCGGAAAAGGGCAGAGAACGCTAACAAGGGCAACTTTTTGGGAAAATGGATTAAAGGTTTTTTAGTACTTATTTTGAGAAGTTTGAGAAGGCAAGAACAAGCAAAACGAAAATTCGGTCTAGTAGATACTGGGCTTTAATGAAAAAAATTGGTTTTCGAAATTAGTAAAAAGTTACTGGAAAATAAAGAGTTCAAAATCGATGGCGTTTTTTAAAGTGTTTGAACCCAAAACTTTAAAACCTTTTAGTGTACAAAGCAGATATTGCACATTCATATATAGCAACTTCTAGTATGTACATCGAGTGATTTGACGGCAATTAAAAGAGCAGTAGCGGGAGACGATTCAAAATAAATCCTAAAGTGGATCCACTGGAAAAATAAAGGATTAATTTGACACTAACACTCTGTTTCTGTCATTTTGGCTCTCAAAAGAGTGTGGCGATGTCATATCCCAGGAGCGACAAACGATTTCCGCTGTAAAAATCCTACAGGGACAGTTTTAGTTTCCTTTTTTTGATTCTCAAACTGTTACAAACGTGCAGAAATTAGGTTTGTAAATAGGGTGAATGGGATTTATGAGAGGATTAAGTTTTAATCACTTGCCGAGAGAATTTAAATTTGTATGGTAAATCGCGTGATTTAATAAAGATCTATATTAATCGCAGATTGTGGGGTGCCGTGGCGTAGTGGTTAGTGTGTGTGCCAACTACGCCGGAGGTCTGGGTTCGAATCCTGCCATCGTCACCTGAAAAAAAGACTTGTTCTTTTTCACGGTCCCCACCTCCGCGAGGGTCTGACAAGCTTTCCGAGAGTAGCCATTTGTCTTGAAAAACTTCTCAAAGTGCCGTTCGGATTCGGCAAAAAATTGTAGGTCCCCTTGTATGTGAAGAAATTAACACACACAGCATACATTGTTGAGAAGTTGGCCCTGGTTCACCTCGAGCTGTTGCGCCACTCTATTTATTTATTTTTATTAATCGCAGATTAGCCTCCGGTGGAGCCAGCCTTCGCCGGTTACACAACAATTAGTGCCAATAGAACTTTAAGAGATGTCACCAAGCTAAGCTTTCCTGATGACCGGCTGGCGCAGTTCCTTTACTATTGCTCCAGCTTGGGTCCAGTGTCACTCCTCCCATCTTTCGTGAAAAAGACCCCGAGATACTTAAACTTCTTCACCTACTTTAAAGAAACTCCATCTCGAGCTCATCACGCTTCTTCTTTGCGTATGGTTTCCACCTTAGTTTCTCGTCTGGTGTCATCCCTAGATATTTCTCTTCATTTGCACAAGGTATATGTGCAGAATTTATGAACAGAGGTAAATTGTTAACCTTTCTGAAAGTAAAATTCACATGCGTTGACTTGTTCTCGTTAAGAGCGATTCGCCAAGTCTTCGATTCGTCCAGACACAAATTCTGTCCAATGCTCGTTGGAGGTTTCTCGTTGATGACTCGACTTATTCAGCTGTTGCCAGGATGGCCGTATCGTCCGCAAACGTGGCCACGACTGTCTTGCGTCTAGAGGTATGTCTCTTGTGTAGAGCTAGAACAGGGTCGGCTCGAATTTGCTTGAAACTCGAGTATTCAGTACCACACCTAACACGAAAGAGTCTGCTTTCAACATAGTTTTTTAATTTTCTAAACATGTCTTCCGGCCATTTTTGCCGTAGCTTATTTTTCAAGCCTTCGTGCCATACCTTGTCGAAGGCTTGCGATACGTCGAGCAAAGCACTTTAACATATTTTTTTCCCCTACTAAGTCTTTTTTGAATTTCATGCGTTATTCTGAAGACTTGATCTATTGTGGAATGGTTAGGTCTGAAACCGAATTGATGAAAAGTTTTGTTTGTCTTGAACGTCAACCAACGGCGGATCGTCAAAAGGCTTAAATGTTTCTTCTAAATGTTCAGCAAACAAATTTGCTTTCTCTTTTTCTTCTCTTGCCGTTAGCTTTTTTATTGGTGCCGAGTGGAGTATAGGTTTCTTGATAGACTTAACTGCTTTCCACAGCGAGTAGTTTGAGCTCCTATCCGCCGACAAGCCTTCAAGATATTCAGTGGTCATTTCATTCAGTTTGTAAGAGATTTGGTTCAAGAGGGTTTTGTCTGGGGGAGCCCTCGTGCCTTGCCATCTTCTACGCGCTCTTCTCTTTTCACGAATCAATTCTTCGATTTCGAGCGGATATGTTGTGCGTACATGTCCGTCGGTGCTAACTGCGTTCTTTTGGGACGAAGTGTAGTTCCAAGCAGCGCTTTGAATTGCTTCAATGAATTTTTCAACTGCGGTTTCTAACTCGAAAGGAGTTCTCAATGGCACATTAAGGCCAATACCCTCCCTACAGTTCTTTCTGAAGGCGTCCCAGTTCATGATTTCGCTAGCTAATCTAGGAGGTCTTTCTATTTTCGCCAGTCTAAAGTCTTCCACCCATCTTCAAGATTACTCCTGAGTTGTCTGAGCAAAGATCATAACACTCTTCGTAAATATTTAAGTTTTTAGTTTTAGTTTCTTTTAATTTTTGATTCGACATTTCACGCCTACTTTAGTATAAAAATCCTTTAGCTTCTAGATTTAAATCAGCTAAATAAATGACAGCAGATATGTTTTGCTTAAATTTAGTTGATTTTGAGCAAAGGAATATTATTATCTTTTACATAATCGGATTTAACAATTTTCTTATACATGGCCGCAAGTCTACCATTTACAATAAGTTCAAGAATCTACTCGTATGGGTCGCACAACTTTTGTCAGCCGCCCAAAGAATTCAGAATCAGAAAAAAAGTCTTTACCCTAAATTTTAGGACCAAAAATAGTTCTGATATGACGGAAAAGAGCACCATACCTCCATTTTCCAAATGCTTTTGAAATATATAATAAAAAAAAACATATAATTAACACCACTTACTACATTAAAAATACTATTTGCTTATATGTATTATGTTATAAAGAGCTAACGTATTATGTATATTTTGAACAAAAACTTTCTTTTGTAAAAACATTCTCAACTTTCGGTAAACTCCCCTAATATTACAGAAGCATTCATAGTCCTATTCATATCCCGGTAGATTGTGCTTCGGACCCCAAGTTGATCCCAAACTTATATTGGGAGGCTGTGAATGAAATTAAAAAAAAGAAGCATTTTTTCAATGCTCAATTTACCTACTAGTAAACAAATAATTAAGTCAAACACGGAGTAGTTTTCGCCTTCGTCAAATTAACAAATCAAAGAATAAAGCTTACGAGATGTCTTTCACCTTTTAGCATGTCCACGCCATCTGAAGAATCAACTCTTTTGTCATCTAAGGCACGAAATTCCTTTCAGCTGTTAAAGAGATACGAGCAGCAGAACGCAGAAGGTAAACAATATTCTAAAGCTTTTGTTCATTTTATTGGTTTTTGTGAAATCCAACGAATGTTGCGGCCTGTTGCTGGTAGTTTCCCATGTAGAAGATGTTTATTTTCTTATTGAGATTGATTTTAGCACTTCCAAGAATAGCAACGGATTTCTCATGCCGCAAACGACAGAATAGTCATAGGTATAATGACATAAGCTTAAACATATTTTTTATGTAACCAAAATAGATTTGAAATTGGTCAATAACACTGCAATAATAATTTATGCCATATCCCAAATATAAGCTCAAACTTTTACAATGGTGAAAGCATAATTAATGATCGATCTCCAGCGCCTTTGCATATACCTGAATGTATAACTATGCAAAAGTTACGTCTTTAACGACTGCAAATGGCATCAACGAATTAATCAGCTATTAGATGATCATTGTGATCATTGGATACATACCTGGATTGGGTTAATCTTTATATAAAAACCGTCACCAATCCAAACGCAAGCCGGACTCATACATGCTTTTTGGCTATTAAATCTTGAAGAAAACTTGTTATGCAAACATTTTGGTAAAATAACAATAAAATTTATACACCGCAAAGACTTGTCAAATAAGCTTTAAGCTATCAATTCCGATTAGGAATACCTATTGTCTTGACTTGACAGAGCAGAGAATAAATGCATATAAGAACAGCTCAATAGTCAATACACATTAAAGTTTTATACAGATACAAGGATAGCTTGAAGATCTAGTGTATAAGTGTGAATGAACAAACACTTTCATCACCGATTACGTTAAATAAATATGTACGTATAATTGCATAGGTAGGTTAGGTATAGAACCGCAGGTATAGAACAAGGTGTCCAAAACGAGTTTCCGATTCAACGGACCACTCAGACTTGAGATGAGCGTATCGTTGCGAAACAACATTGAAGCCATTCGAAGCTAGCGAAGTGCAATACGACAAATGGACTTGTGGTTATTTGACACACAATGTGGAGATTTTTTTGATTATTCTTATATAAATATGCAATTTTTCAGCTAGCCCAGGTTTTCATAAATTATCATAATAAGCAGTGAGGACATGGGGGAATATGATTTTAAATTTAAAGCTTAACTAATATTGCGTGTGTCGAGTGATGGTTTTTTTATGTTAATTCATAAGACGATTACGTTGCCGCAGCCGAACTTTGACCCCAATTTTATGTAAGGCAAGTGGATCTGGCTTTCGAAAAAAAAATTTAATTATATTAAATCCTCTTTTAAACTAAAGAGCTGCTTAAGCCATAAGACCCCAGTTTTTCAGTGCGAGATCGACCTTATTTTAGACATGAGGATTAGCTCCACAATCACGTTTTTAAATCAATTCCAGTCCAGAGTTATTCTATCAAAGGACAAGGGCCGAAAGTGAAAGGGGTTTTGGTCCAAATTTGACGGGGTTTGCTCTAAATAGCAGGTATTTTTTTACCGTTTTTTAATTTCATGTGCTCTTTTTTTAGATTGCCCCTTCCACCTTAATAGGGTGAGATTGACTCCACCCCTTTCATAGTAAAAAAAAAATTGTTTTTGATACAATCTCTCCTTATGTCAAACGAAAAATTCAGTAGCGTCTGCCTCAAAATGAGCGGCTCCCTGGCCAGCGTCTGTTATCCAGGTTAGGGTCGGCCGAATAGTAAATACCTCTTTCTCTTCCAATATACAAATAGAATGGACAACAATTAGATACATGCCAGATGCGTTTATGGAATACTCTTCAAGTTTTATTATTGCTTCTCTCCGTAAAGGCATAACACTTGCGGGTGGTAAGCTGTGCAGAGTTTTCATGTTCCGTACTGGCACATCAGCATTTGCGTGTTGGATGGAGAATTACTTTTATCTTTGAGCCGAAAGCCAAAGATAAAAGTAATTCCAAAGTTAGCCAAAGCCTGCTAGCGCTCACTTGTTTAAGTAATAGATTTAAATTTGTTCTATTCTATCTTTCTATCTTTTCTGTGCTCGAAATCTTTCCGCTTGCGATATGCTACGCATAGGTAGTGATAACCCCTCGATCGCGAGTTAAAAAAAAAAATATATACATAGGTAGTATATATTTTAAGACAATTTATGTCCTTGTTTATCTGGATTTTAAACAATGTAGCAAACGTCACTGGTAGCTCAACTGGTTACAGCCAATATCCCCGATAGGTAAAGGTATCAGGATCATGCCCTCCCAGGAAGCCAAAAACTGTTTCTTTCATCAACATTTCTTCTGCTAGTAACGCCATACTACGACCAACAGAACCGTCAAGCATGAAGACATACACGGAGACAGAGCCGTCCGTCGGCCATTTTTGAAGGCTTAGCTTACAATTATTAATTTGTAATGAAATGTTGTGTTTTATATTTGCGAGTTTATGCTTTGATTTTCTTTTATATTTGTATAATATTTCGATTGCTATAGGTATGCATAAGATACGTATATACGATTTTTTAAATGTTGCCATTGTAGTGTAGTAAATGAAGGGGGTGGTTATCTTTGACTATTTGCCCGATCTTCGGATTCAAAATTAGAACAATTATTTCATTATTTTCAAGGTAGGTACCTACTGTTATACATATTTTTTTTTTAAGTCTACTCGTCTTATTTTAGGTGAATTAAGGTACTCAAATATTTACCAAAACGCAGGGTGAAAAATTTTTTTACACTGAGATTTGGTCAAAAAGTTCAAAACGCCGACTAGAATTTGTTTTAATTTTTTAATTGTTCAGGTGTTAAATTTATTCCATATTTTTTATTAAAAATTTCAAGAATTATATGTATGTAGACTGTCCTCGAAGCTTGAATAAACAAGATTTCAGATGGGACATTCGGTTTCGCAGATATTTACATCTAAAGTTCAGAAAAAAGTGACGATATTTGCAATTTGATCTATAATTCCCAAGGCAATTTGATACTCGTGAATTTCACTCGTGACTTTTGAACCAAAACTACCTTAAAACAGGGGTTTCGAAAACAGAAAATCTACAGAGATGTATGGGAAAACTCATGTTTTGGCATGTTAGCCAACTCATGTTATGGCAAAACTCATTTCGAAGTTTTCATCATGAATTTTTTGCCACAACACAGGTTTAAGTCCGGTGTGAAGAGGGCATGAAGATGCTTTCACAGTCGGTGAACTTGCGAACTGGTTCTCAAAACTGAAATTTGTCAAATAGAAAACTAACAAGAGCCCTCAATTCTATAATTTGACAACTTCAAATTCATAATTTTTTAAGGCTTATGAAGATATTTACAATTCGCTTAGTAAGGCCGCGTTGTCACAAGCGACGTAAGACAGGAACAGAGACAGAATCCCATACATTAGCAACTGAAACCTAAATTCGCTGAATGCTTTTTGCGTTGCTGACGTATGAAATTCTGTTTCTGTTTCTGTTCCTGTTCCTTGTGACACCGCGTCTTAATTCGCACAAGACGCTGTGAAATCGTTTTTAAATCAGAGAACTGCGAATATGTTGACAGAACTTTTGTAAATTGATTATGTAGTAGTGTCAAGTTAAAGATTATTTGATCCTTAAAAGGTTTTCGTGCTGCGGTTTTTATTTTGAAACAGTATTTTGGAGTAAAGTCATTTGGTGGCCAGTTCGCTGGTCCCAAGTTTGCCGGCTATGAAATCACCTTAAGTATACTCTTATGAGAGCGTTATGCCATGTCTCCACCGAGCACTAATCCTTGATTAATATAAATCCTAATTAAATCCTCTACGAAACACGCGATTTACCATACAAATTTGAATCCTCTCGGCAAGCGACTAAAAATAAATCCTCTCATAAATCCCTTTCACCCTATTCACAAACCTATTTTCTGCAACTTCGTAACAGTTTGAGAATCAAAAAAGGAAACTGAAACCGTCCCTGTGGGACAGATCTGTCACAAGCTCGTTTTTTGTTGTGACTTTTACTGAGGAAATCGTTTTTCGCTCCTGGGAAATGGCATCGCCACTCTCTTTTGAGAGACAAAATGACAGAAATAGAGTTTTCGTGTCAAATTAATCCTATATTTGTCCGATGGAGCCACTTGAGGATTTATTTTTAATCATCTCCCGCTAATCTTCTTTTAATTGTCGGTGGAGACATAGTATAAAAAGCGTAATAAGAGTATTGCAGAAGTTCCTTTGTAATAGCTGTTTAGAAGAGTATAGTTCTCAAGATTGTGATACTTGGGTTTGGAAGGTCTGAGCCTTAGCCTCTTCCCTTTTCGGCAGCACACGCGTTACTTGGTTGACCTGAGTCATTTACCATCTTTTGAGGTCCCGGGTTTGTTACCTCAAGTATGCTTACCCTCAGCTTGGGCTCGCTGGTGGATTCTTCGTCTGCTTCTTCAGTATGCTTACCCCCAGCTTGGGCTCGCTGGTGGATTTGAGGTAGATGCAAGGTCGGTTGCATTGTTAAGTGCGTTGCTTTTTAAAAACTTCGGCATAGTAAAATGGGTTCAGCAGAATCAAATGGGCTTATAAAAAGCGGGATAGTAAAAAATAAGGCTAGAGGAAAAAGTCTCAATACAGGAGATTTTCGAGATCAGTATTTGGAAAAAAAAACTATTTACGCGATATTTTAAAATTTTCTGTGAGACTTTTGCCAAAGTAAATTTAAGAAAATATTCGCGGCGTGTTAATAACCTTTTTAATTCGACATATAATCTGTTTTATGATTTCAAAGAGAATATTGCCACCTCAGATCTAATACCCTATCAGGACTTGTCGTTCTTTGTGTGTTAATAACTGTTCTGCTTTCTTTAATGTGGTGCGCTGGGATAACTTCATGACCTTGCTTTGGGCCCGTTAAGTAAGCTTTAGGCAAAGCTACTTTTAAGTATTCTTTTACCACATTTTTGAAAAGTTTTTGTAGTTTTTGCAGCTAAGTTTTTGTTTCTTTTTAAAAAGATCTAGCTTAAAGCCCGCGATTCTTCCATTAATCCTTGAGCTATATGAGACTGCGAAGTTTTTTATTCTTTTTCCTACAGGAATTTATTTTTCTCCTTACGTGAAAGATGTTTCCTTACCAATGTGAGTTTGAACTCTTGAAGTCGTATTTTGACTTCGTATACCTCCTTAGGTACGTCGCCAATATGGCGCTTAAACATGTTTCATTTACTTTTTTCTATACTTGCAGTGTATATCTTTGTTGGCTAAGATTGCATTTTTAACGCAGAATTTTTTCTGTGGACCAATTTAAAATAAAATTATCATACTCTGTTCAGGAAAAATAATCAGTACGGGAAGAACTTTAATTTTTCAGTGGAGCCTTGATGTTCTGTCCCAAGTAACACAGAAGCTCTTGCTATGGGTAACAGTTACGTTTTCAGCACAGAAACGTAAGCATTTTTAGAAACGTTGGGTTCTATGTTAAGTACTGTCTAGCTTCATGTAGAACTATTATAAGATTTTGTGTTTTCTGTCAAACATGGCGCCAATTTATTTAGGGTTACCATCACTCTCTTTTTTTATGATATACGTTGGTTTCTGTTTCCTCTATTAGGTGGTTTGACTACTTGTAATTATTGACATGGCAGACGTTAATTGATCTGTATTTTTTACAGGCTTTGATCCATGAATGGCGTTTATACCTTAAGAGTTTAAAACTCCAAGGTCCAAGGACTCCAAGACCCTAAAAGTGGACATGTCAGTGAGCTGATAAAATACATGAACTGCTGGACCAAGAAGCTTGCTGGTTCTTAATAAAACAAAAAAATAGAAAAAAAAAAAAAAAAATTTTCACTTTTCTACATAAAAAAAATAGAAAAGTGAAAAACTACAACGATTTACAATTCTACAGGCATTATAATCATGGCTGGCTCCAATTACGATCTGTTAGCCTTTTAATTAATGTTCATAGAAAAAAAAGCAAAAAAGCATGAATATTCTCTAGAAATCAAATTATTGTGTATGATATATTTTTCCAGCCTAAAAATTTAATCTAGTTAAAATTAATATCATTCTATTAATTTTGTAGAATTCTTATGTCTAAAAATTTGCTTGAAATGTTCTCACAAAAATTTCTCTCAATTCCATTGTTTTCTATTGTATGACATCTGTCAACCCTCAAGTGCTGTATAAGAGTGCAAAGTAGAACTTCAGATGTGTCAAACATACCTATTTGTGTGTTAGAAAACAGGTGCTAGAAAGGTCTACAGAACCTACGCTATAGAAGCTAACCGCTCAGCACATGTAACCTTATAACTTCAGTGCTTGGAACGTTTATAGCACTTTTAGTTTTATAATTATGGTGCTGTATACGTTTCTATTACCAATTTTATAAGTAAATAAGCTATGCACCAATGGAACGATAACGAAACCTTGCAAAACCATAAGTGCTTCTGAAGATTATTTTGAGTGTCTTATAAGTCCAATATTCAAAAACCAAAGCTTATGGTTCCACAGTGTGCTACTGGGGTCAGTAGTCCCCAGTAGTAGTGTGTATACGCTTGAACAACGCTGGGAAATATGTGTTTTCGCTTCGCTAAGTGGGCCTGCGATCGACTCAGAGAAGATGCCGATTTTGCCCAAAAAATCATCTTTTCAGATGAAGCTAATTTTGATCTTGGCGGGTATGTAAACAAGCAAAATTGTCGCATTTGGGGCACAGAAAACCCGCACGCGTACATTGAAAAGCCGATACACCCAAAATGAGTCACTATTTGGTGCAGATTTTGGTCCAGAGGCATAATTGGGCAATTTTTCTTCGAAAATGAGCAAGGAGTGGCCGTTACAGTCAATGGCGATCGTTATCGGGCCATGTTGAACGAATTTTTGTTGTTCACAAAAATTGAAGAGGAGGATATTGGCAACATTTGGTTTCAACAGGACGGCGCTATGTGCTACACAGCCGAAGGTACACTCGATATTTTGCGCCCTGTTTTTGAAGATCGCATTATCAGCCGCAGCTGATGTCGTTTGGCCACCTCGGAGCTGCGATTTGACACCGTTCGACTATTATTTGTGGGGCTCCGTAAAAGATAAGTGTAACGCCGACAAGCCAGAGACAATTGACAGTTTAAAGGGCAATATTCGCGAAGCCATCGGTGAAATACAGCTGCACACAATCAATAATGTGCTTAAAAATTGGACCGATCGTGTAGGGGTAGGCTACTTCGTGGCCAGCCCCTACACGCTGGCCAAATTATTTTCCATTACTAACCGGAAGGATTATACTTTCAAATAAAAAAAGGTAAATAAAAAATTAGAATGGAGAAAATATGCAGTAGTTTTTTTTAAAGCATTTTCAAAAAAAAAAGTTATTTGGCGGACCCTTTATATCATATTTGAGAGAGGTGGATGGTCACACTGGCTATTGATTGCCATTTTTTTTTAAGTCTGAGTAAAAAAACGAGTTGCCATGACCATATTCCTTCGGAAAATTTGAGAATTGGTGACCTTTTGTATTGTGATGTTAAATATTAATCGCTATCACAGACCTTCTAAAAGAGTTTTAAAAAAAACCCCGTCTAGGCAAAGTTTTCAGGCCAGAGTGAAAATTAAGCGTCTTACTTTCCGTGTACTAACTATTTTTCTTGAACAGAGTACAGAGTTAATGCAAAAAAAAATGTTTAAAATGGCCGAGCGTCTTTTGAATACCTGCCAATTAGGTTGCTACTCTTTTGCTGCTGACTTAAGCTCTTTTGAATTTTGAAAAGATTTTCGGCTTTGAATGTTATCATCTCTTGGAAAGACGCTTTTATTTGTTTTTGCGACATAGTTTGTGTCGATCTTCAAGTTACTAGTACCAAATTTATGATGGTGATCAGAAGTGAAACAGCTAAAGCAGTCTTAAGCAGTGATAACTTGATTAGTTCATAATCGAATGCTAGCGCGCTATGCTATAAGTTGCAACCACGTCGTGTGTATCTGAACAATCCAAATAACTAGCCCAAAGATGAAACATTTAGAGGCATTTAGACAGCCATAGGTTTAATTTTTGGCTTCGTCAAAGAAGCTTCTCAAGAAAAAGGTAACTTCAAAGGAAAGTTGTTCCAATGACCACAGAGTGTATCTTTACCTGATACTCAGTCAGGTATCGTTTCTTGTGCGGATTAAATAAAAAGAGGAATAATAAACACCTGCAAAACGTTTAGACTTTGCTTCCAGGTAAAACGAGTTTTTTTACAACTTCCTCATAGTGGAGTTTATTTTTGATTGCCACTCTCTCATCCTTTCCTGAGTAGGTATGGCACAAACAAGATTCATTTAATTGCTGCTGTCAGCCGTCATTGGATGGAAATTTCCAAGCAATTTTGCGCGCAACTACTAAGGCCCTGAAGATGCTGCTGGTAACCTTGGCTTCTTTAAGACAACTGACCTAAGAAAAATTCAAGAAAATTCAATTGTAGTCTCACTTCAGCTCCGCTCTGTAATTATTATCAGTGGCGATAAGTGAGCACCAATCCATTCTTAACCTCGAGCCAAGTTTTCATTGAGCAAGCGCACGATTTGCAATCCAATTTAATTGCCTCATTTTGGGTCATCTTCGCGTGACATGAAGCACAGCTTTACCATAATGTCCAAATAATTCGTTCGCATTGCTTAGGTAGTTTGTGTCTTCATCAAATAGAACATAATAACCAGGTGGGAACGAAAATCCCCAGCCAATGGTTTATCAACTCATTTTTTTTTAGATTAGATTATGCCACAGAAGTATGATGAGGGCTTTTATAGACCTGCCATATAAATCAGTTTGGTGGTATCAACACCAAATAAATATAAACAACTGCATATAACTGTAGATATATCTGTCAAATGATGTTTGGATTGATTTCTAATTTGCAGAGGTTTGGTTTCATAATGATTGCATGGTTTTATGATTTTTGGACACATCCATCGTCAACGATGAAAGAAAGTGAAAGTATTCGATGGCTTCGGGCGGATTTTCTTTTATTCATATTTTTTTTCCTTTTCTTTAAAATAATATTCTTGGGTTTCTTCATCATACTTGCGTGTCTCAATAGGAACGTAATCAATACAAGAGGGATTAATTTTGTATTCATTACAATCTCTTGCAAACAACGGCAAAAAAAATTAAAGGATGTAGGTCTTGAAAAGCTGAAACAAGCACACGTAAACTGTGAAACATGTGAGCCAACAGCTAGTGTGGAAGTGCTCATTTGGTTTAACACACATTGACTGTGATTTTAATGTAGAAGTTTAATTAAAAAGCTAACCGAACGTATCGTTTCTTATTTTGGGGAGCGGTCGGAAAAGCCATAAAAAAATAAATTTATTATTGAAATGTGAAAAATCACAACAATTTAGAATTCTACAAACATTATAAGAATTGCTGGGTCTATGATCATTTCAAGGGTCATCCATTGTTTCATAATCATTTCCGCCGCGGAAAGGGGGAAAGTTCGCGGATGCTTAAGCTGGGGGTTAAACTAGTCTCTAACGAGTTCTCTTAGGGGTATTATACAGACTTAAACAAAAACAAATGAGTAAGTGCAAGAGTATGTCTGTGACAAAGTTCTATATACCCGAACCTTTATACCATTTAACACCAAATCTTAAAGTTTCTCGGCCCGAATCCATATATTATATGTATAGGGGCATGGCCCTTAAAGTTGGCATGGGCTCAAAATTAAAATCTATTAATTGTTATTTCGTTAGAATCATGAGAAAATACGGTAAAAGCGAAAATTATTTAAGAAAAAAACAGTTTTTTCCTAAAAACGCCTCCTAAAAGTGGGCGGAGTTCAAACCTTTGTTTGGAGCAAACTTAGAAAATAGCGATATCTTTAATATTTGTGATATAATTTTTTTCGATTTGGAGTCAAATTTCCGGGAAATCGGGTTTTTAAAGATCTAACATGTTAAAAGTGGGCATGGTCGATATTGTGGGCGGTCCAATTTTTGCCTTGTTAAAGGTCTTAGGCCGATACTGCTCAGTACCAAAATTTAAGTTCCTGTGGCATGTCTAACTTGACCAAAAGGCATTTTGAAAAAAAAAGTGAAATAGAGGTTGTCTCACACTGAAGCCAGTAGTGGGCGTGGCCGTTGACCGATTGAGCCAATTTTCACACTTAGTCTGTGCAACAAAGAACCAAGCCGTGTACCAAGTTTCAGCTTTCTAGCTTGATTTTGAAGACTTAAAACCTTCACGCATACACACGGACGGACATGGCTTAATCGATTCACATGTCGGTCTCGATCATATATCTGAAAGGTCTTAAGGGTATACGGTGATTATTTCACTGTGTTACAAACTATGTATTAAAATTAATATACCCTCGGACGGGTAGATAAAAAAAAAGAATAAAGGATGTGGGAGGGAGCACATTAAGTGCTAAAAACACCCACAACTCCCGGTGGTTCCATGCGACAAACACGAGACCTTAGCAGCCTGTTTTATTGAAACTAAGGAAATCTCTACGTAAAGGGAGGAACACCTACTCGCTGAACACTCCGATGATCCCAAAGAGAAATTTGGCGACAAAAAGGTGACCAAACACGGGAGCAAATCCAGAGAGGAAGAGGCTATTTAAGAGGGCTAAGCATACCAATGCTTAGGCAATGGCTGTAAAGTGCACTGAGGCCAAAGTAGGCCCATTGCACTGCCACGTGGGTATGTAACCAAGGGAGGGGGTTGGCGGGAATTTTATGACAGCCAGCCAGTCTTGTAAGCGAATTCTAGTATCTTTTTGACCGGTGTATCTCTGAGATCACTTATATAGTTGAAGAAGTGGGGCCTGTTATGGATTTCCTGAACGGTGCGACGCACTTAGCGGCAAAGCAGTTAAGTGCCAATTTGTTGCTCAGTGCGTGGCTGTAGCCTATAAGGCAGCCCACTCGGCTAAGGGTAATAAGCCAGTCAAGTCTGGAAGGCCGAGGGACGAGCATCTGCTAGGACATCCCTCGAAACCAACAGAGGAGCTGTTGTCAGAAGAGGTAATGCAACCAAGGACCCCGTGAAAGACCGCGCCCAAGTTGTTTGTAGAAGGGCAATGCCGAAAGACAAAGAAGAGAAGCGTTTACCTAAATAAGAGCACACTCCGAGAACGCTACAAGGACGCCAAAAAAAGGCGAAATGGGGCGCTACCTTCTTACCAACAAGGCAAGTATACGAGCGGGGCGGGCCAGTACAGCGAGGTGAGGAGGAATCCCCCTTAACTTGGTGTAGGAGACTCAAAGAAACCGAGACGACAGTACAGTGTTCAGTGTGGCAGGAAGATTGAGCAAGCCCTTGGGGCAGCTACCATTAGCCAGATTCGGAAAAACATGGGTAAGTGCCCCGACCTATGGTATAATGAGACGATCCAAAGGCATCAAATAATTGATTGTAAGGACCAGGTATCGAACAACTTTGCAACTTTTCAAGTCATTATTGAAAGGACTACAGCTGTGGGACGGTGCGGCGCTTAAAACCGTCCCAATAGACCAAATCCCAAACAGGGCAAAGGGTAGATTAGCAATTCTAGAGATGGGAATAGGTATAGTAAAAGACGACATCCTCCGCGTGCTGCAAGAACAGAACCCCCAAATTCCGAATCAGGATTGAGAAATCATCAGCGAGGAAGAGCCGAGAAATAATTTCAGGGACTATATTGCCGCTTTCGGCGAGGTGTGGATAAGATGTTAATGTAGTCCTTCGCAGCTAGCGACGTTACCCTTAAGCTGCTTAGGCGAACTGCCGAAGGCACCAAGGCAACAAACGCTGTGATGGAGGTATGGATCTCAGTTTTGCACAGGTGTCATAGCTGTGGTGGAGATCAGAGGGACGGACGATAACTGTACGGTAGCGTAATGTGTTCGGAATTGTTGAATAAAGTCTGAGAATCCTGCTTCAAGCCTTTTGTTTCATACTGAAATTGTAGACCAAACAACGGAACACTTTTACAAATCGCCAGACTTTAAAACAGGTTGGAACGAGTTGCTTATATTGCTAAAAAAAAAGGTGGCGTACAAGCTTTCATAAAGACAAGTGCTGCAGAAAGCACTGAATACGGTCAAAACAAATGGGTTCAAAACTCCTTTTAAGAGAGACAAACTTTAAGCTCTACAAAAGCCTTCTTTTGCCAGTTCTGCTTTATGATGGCTTATCCCTTGGCTCTATCGAGACAAAAGTTCTACGACCTGAGTCCTATGGTCCTGGGTGTGTGCAGGGAGGGCGAATGGAGTAGAAGATTTAACCGCGAACTCTATGCGCTTTACCAAGCCAAAAAAAGAAGACTACATTCGCTTGGTCACATCGAGCGGATGGATAATCACGCTTCAGCAAAGAGGGTCTTCGAATCCAATCCCCCAAGCTCAAGACGACCAGGTAAACCGAACCTCTGTTTTAACGTCCAAGTCATCGTGGATAAAACAGTGCTTGGTCTGGACGATTGGAAGCAGCGCGCAGGATCGCAGAGGATGAAAGGCTACTATGAGTCAGGTTGACAGCCTTCATGGGTCGGAAGTCCTATTAGCATAAACAAGTAGACATTATGGGCAACATAACAGTGGCACAGGACCCTTAGGCGTCACTCTGAAGTAAGACACCATTTCAACGGGTAGACTAACCTCGATAAGGCCTGTCGATAATGCTTTTAATTTTTTTTTTAAATATGGTGAAAGAAAGTTGGAATCAAATGGTTGCAGCGCAAATCCGAGATTTACCATACAAAGATGGGTTTTACCAAGAATTACTCCCGATCGAAAGTGAAAAGCTAACCCGATCTTACCGCTAAAAATAAAAGGACCCATCAAGCTCTTTCAAATATTATCGCCATTTGAACACATATTCAAGCATTGTTGATGGACCGTGGTAAACTAATTTCCCGAAACATTTTCAATTGAGTTGCAAACCTAAGGATTGTATCCTCCTGATGCCTTATAAGATGAATTTTTCTTGTAATCAGGATAACGCCCAAAACTCTCATTTATAGGTTTATAAAACCAGTGAGTAAGTGCAACAGTGCGTACATAATAGCTTCGGTCCGTCTGTAACGGACCGCGGTATACCCTATTCCTATTACTATTCTCCTTTCCATTCCTTTTCTCCTTTCTATGCGTATATTTTCTCATTTTCCATCCCCAACCCGTAACCATTTATGCATCATTTTAAATAGAAAAAAATCCTTCCTTTTAAGTTGTTGTTCACTTTTTTTTTTAAAGGGGCGTGGCATGTCCAACCCCTTTAACCGAAAATCAATATTAGCATAGAAATATTCAAGTTTGCGGCTAAAATATACGCAAAACTGTAAGTTTTTGGTTCAAATTCAATAATTTTGTGAAATTGACCTCTAACGATGGGCGTGGCCTCAAACTTTGTATGCCTAAAATATGCGTGGCCTAAATCTTTGCCGTTCGGATTCGGAAAAAAATTGTAGGTCCTCTTGTATGTGAAGAAATAAATACACACAGCATGCATGGTTGAGAATTTGACCCTGGTTCACCTCGAGCTGTTGCGCTGCTCTATTTATTTACATAAAGGGGCGTGTTTAGTTTTTAATTTACGTAAGAGTTCAACCTTTAGTTTTTTTTAGAGTTTTAACTTAAAAATGAAGGACTTTCAGTGAAAAGACAGCGTATCCAATGAAAATTGTCAAGAGTCTATCGCGGATTAACTACGTTTCAAACTATGCAGCAAATTTAATAAACCATCGATGGAGTATAATTTTATTGATTGTAGTTTACCATAGTCGAACAGCAATTTAAGTTTAACATTTAACCTCAACTGGCTGTGTGCAGCCTAGATAACATATATTTGTAGGTTCATATTCTGTATATCTCAACAAAAAATCAGTAAAACAATTAATTATAAAAATTACTACAGCTGTGCAGGTATAATAATTCTACTTAATTGCTTTGCTGCTAACTACCAGTTCGCAAACTTGTACCAACTTGTATGCACCTATATAACTAATTTATCGGAAATCAAGTAAAAAGATTAAGGCGGAATTTGAAAAACATATTACAAGATTTCAACAACAAGTTCTGCTTAAGAGTTGTTATCAAAATTGAATTAAATCTTTCTGCCTGTAGGTATGTCTTTCTCAATCTTAATATCAGGATCGTTTTATGTACATACATAAATGCATATCCAAAATTTGGCATAAATATATCAAATTAGAAAGACAACCGCAAAATAAATTATATACTTTCCACATTCGTTGTTGACTAAAAAAATCTTATAACAGAAAAAAACAATAATTTTTGAAAAAAAAAATACGTCCACTTAATATGCATACCGCCGGGCATTTAATTATTTTCTTTTCTCTATTTAGGAACAAATAAGAAAAACTTAAGTTGATTTAAGTCAACTTCGCCAACGTATTAAATTATTAAATTATTTCTTGCAACTTTTAAAAGAAAAGGAATGAAATAAATTAGTAGTAACCGACTACAGACTATAGACGGTTTAATACTAAGAGGAAGACAGTTGGAGACAAAACAGAGGAACAGAGGTCCTTAGGAACCTCAGCATTGATTTTATGAACAGCAAAACTGCAGACATCCAAAACAACTAAAATTGAACAGTTCGAAAGGCGATTACTAATTCACCGAATAACGTACTCGGCAATTCCAAATGCAAACATTTTGGACGAGACTGCTTGGTGCCACACACTCTGTCAAATAATTTTAAGTAATAGAGTCCAACAATTTAGCTTCCAGCAAGAAAATGTCAGGAGTGATTTTTCGGTGAAATATATGCCATCAGATCACCAGTGGACCTTTTGCCACGAATACAATATTGCCGGTCATAAGCGCGCCTTCGTGATTTAAGATAATTCCTTTGAGGCTATGTCACAAAGCTGAGTTGTCTTTTGTTGTCGTCCGTTACGTTCCCTTTGCTTTACAACCGCGGTAAGTGTGGTGTAGGTTGTTGAAAAAACCAAGTCAACAATTCCAGCTTCACAGAAACGTCAAAACGCACGCAAGAATTCTTTATCTTGAATTTTGTGCATTAAGAGAATGACATAAGAGAGAGATTCGCGTAGGAAGATTAAAAGACAATCCCAACGTGTTTCCACCAGAAACGAGGAGATTTACTAGACGTATGCTTTCATTTTTGACATTTCTCAATGGCCTCCTGTTGTGCGAAATGGCAATGTCTGGTCGTCACTTCCTCTGCGCATCTCCGTAAAAACGTGGGCTTTTTTGTGTCTTGGGCAACTCTGATTTAAAACTAATGAAATGCATATATCATTGCCATCGATTTTTTTAATCTACGAAACGAAATAACAATGTATTGATGTGATTTTGGGTCACAAACTCGATAGTAGACCAACTTTACTTGATCAACATTAACCAGCAGTACCAACAAAATCATTCATCTTTCTGTTGCAGGCGAGACTCCTCAGTGCATTTAGCCGCTTCGAAAGTTCCAACCAATTTCACTTCAACAGCGACATCAAGTGTTACCGCATGCTAAAATTAGAAGCCGCTAGATTAACCTCCAAGAGTCGCTAGATTAGCTGAAAATCTGAGCACAAAAAGTCACTATTATAAAAGTCGTCAAAAAAAAAAAATAACTGTACAAAAAAGTGTAAGAAACTTTTTTTTGAGCTTTTCAGTCAAACCGTATTTTCGCGTTACAAAAAATATACATGTGGATTTTTTTTCATTCCTATGGGATTCGAGTCGCTGAATTCGAATCTGAAAGCGCTCTTCAGATTCGAATTCAGCGAACTCTTCTCTTACAAAATTTCCTGGTGCATTTTGAGATAACGACCAAAAACTTTTTATAGTTTTTTGCTTATGGCTCGAAAACTGTGTATCCTCTTGCGTGCAATTCCTGTTGCATCGGAAGAAAGACCATGGAATTTCCCTCAAAATCCTTATATAAAGTTATTTTCTTGGGCGTACCGTAGGCCCGCTAGAATGCGGCGAAAATTGGTCAAAATTTCCCAAGTCGACGATTTTTTAGAGAGCAAATGGTAAACTGTTTGATCTGTATTTGTGTGTACAACGAGAAAAGTTGTTCATGTGAGCTGCTTTCGTGGATCGAGAGTAAACAATTGATCCTTCATAAAATTGCAAGAGTGCGATTAAGTCCTCTCGGCAAGCGAATAGAAACAAAACCTCTCATAAATCCCATTCACCCTATTCACAAACCTAATTTCTGTACCTTCGTAACAGTTTGAGAATCAAAAAAGGAAACTAAAACTGTCCCTGTACGATAGATCTGTAACAAGTCCGTTTTTAATTGTGATTTTTACAGCGGAAATCTTTTTTCGCTCCTATGAAAAGACATCGCCACACTCTTTTGAGAGCCAATGACAGAAACAGAGTGTTTGTGTCAAATGACTCATATATTTATCCGGTGGAGCCACTTTGAGATTTATTTTTAATCGTCTTCCGCTAATCTTCTTTTAATTGCCGGTGGAGACATAGCATAAGATTCGTATGGTAATTTAGAGGCGATTTAAGCTAGATTTGTTTTAATCGCAGATTAGTGTACGGTGGAAACACCCTAGTGGGACCAACTAGAGGTGGAAAAGTGCAACAGTGCGAATGTAAACACTTCAGTTCTAAATATCCTATCCTACTTAAAAGCGAAACTGACACGTCTTCAAAAAGTGGGCGGGATGTGAAATTTTAACTGTTGAATGCTTTATGCTAGGTGGTTGTATACATTTCACATAGGTACTATAAACAAAAATGTTAGAAAATGATAATATCAACAACTTTTGCTATATCATTTTTTGTCAAATCTCATATTTTTATTACTCAGTTACCCAATTTCAAAGCAGTGTCACATACCAAAAATTTGTGCGCTAGCACGATTGTAACATAGTTAAAACTTGAAAATTTTTTTTTTTAAAAACTAGAGATGTTAATTTTCAAACATGATCTGAAAGACTGGACTTCCAGCTCACTCACTAAATTCCAGTAGCTCTCTAGCTTAAAATTAAAGGCCTAAAAGTTGTTAACATACGGACAGACAGACGGACATGACTTATCTAATCCATTCTCCTGTCGGTCTTATTCATATCTCTAAGGGCCGGTGTTTCGTTGCGAAATCATCCGAGTTTCCGAGTTAAACTTAGATTAACCCCAGAAATGGGTTTTTGAATGAACTTGGTTAGTGGTTAGTGGTTAATCTCGGCTAATTCGCCAAATATGTTGAGTTAATCTCGGATCAACTCTGGAGAACAGTATGAACTTCTTTGAATTTTTTGTTTGTTGAATGGTAGTTAATTTGCGTGTTTCTGCGAAAAATTACATCTGGGAATACGTCGAACTTCTTTTCCTGTGTTTTTCTATGTGAAGTGAGAGTTGGTATAGTCAAAGATTTTGACAACTTTGTTGAGGGAGTTAACTCTGCACAGAAAAACTGCTTACTGGATTAACTGCTTACTGGATTAACTGCAGATTCGTTTTGTTACGGGATTAACAGATTTTGGTTTAAGCTGGGCTTAACTCGGCAACGAAGAACCGGCCCCAAAATGCCTAAGGGGTTACGGTGGTTATTTCACTGCGTTGCAAACTATACATTAAACATAATATAGGTACCCTGGATAAGGTATAAAAACCGTTTTAATGGCGCGCGTAAATATTAACATTAACCAAGAACTTCTCAAAATTTTTCTAAGTTTCCTAGAAGTAAAACGCTTTAAATCATCAAAGCCAACCGTATTAGCAAATGTTGACAATGAGATCTTAGCCTTGAATTTCTCATTAGCACCCTCAACCCTTGAACAAAGCAAAACCAGTCAAAACAGAAAGATAGGCAAAGCTGTGAATAAGTTACTTTTTGCAACAACGATCTAGAAGGTTTGTGTCTATAGTCAACAGTGGCATGTGACCCCAATTAAACGTCACATAGTCCCAATGGGTTTATGAGCATATCGAGCTACGTTCTCTTTTGTCACGCTTTCGTACATTATGTAGCAGGTCGGGTAGTTTTTATAATGCAATTAATCAATTTTATAAAGTTATAAAAGTTTCCCCCCTATGATGCGGGATGCATCATATACAAGTGGAGTGCAAATAGAAAATTTTATTTTTCACCCGGCAAAAAGCCAATGACACATTGACACGCCTGTGTGAACATGAGGCCTAAAATCGCGCTGTCAGTGGGGCACTTGCGAAATGTCTGTCGTGAATATACACAACACATGTGCACGTTCGCGCCGCACGATCAATTAGTGACGAAAATCGCTTGAAAGAAGCTGTTGAACCCAGTTTTCCATGGTTTAGCTTAATATTAAGTAGGTTTTAGTATTTTTTTTGACAGATAGGTATAAACTCATGCTACACTTACTCAGACATTGTTGAAATTCCAGTAGATGAGCTCGCAAAAAAAAAAACTATAATTGTATACCGCACCGGAGAAATCACGAAACAAGATAAACTTTCTTTTTTTTATCTTTCTTTTCACAACGCGTTGACAGACAGGTTTCGCTTGACACGACGAACTGGAGCGAAAAATGACAAGCTAAGCGCAAACGTCAGACATCACCGAAAACCGAAAAGCAACTGAATTTTGCGGCTCTACGATGGAGCACAGCTAACTGGTGAAGACGTCTGATGGCGACGTTAAGCTGCATACCTATCTGCTGATCAGAACAGATGTCGTAGCGGTAGCTGGAAATGGAAAAAGAAGCAAGCAAGAAGCATCCATTCATAGCGGTCGGTGATCGTCGATGGTGCATTGAAAAACGAAATCGGAACACAGCGGATGCATGAAAATGTAAACATTGGCAATCTATGAAAAAACAGCTATTTGGAGACGGCAGTAAATGGCGTCCACTCCCCGCATCAAACATTCAGCACAGAAGAAGAGAAATAAACAGCCTACCATCTTGCTTACACTGGATGCCGCTGTAAGGTAAGAGTAGAAATTTGTAGGCGAAACAGAATACGCCAGCAAAAAAGTAAGATAAAAAGCCGAACTATAGATACGCACGTCTCACTCTTTGCAAGGTTCAGAAAAGGAAAACGATCTTGTCAGGTTAATTTACCATTGGGGAACAGAGTAGACAGGCTATGTTGAAGTCAAAATCATTTTTCACCTCTGGAGTTTAGATAATCGTAATCATACTGTGGGGAAATAGTATTTTGTGCATACTTTTTGGCAGCAATGTAGGTTCGCGATTCATTTCTTAACCTGAGCGCTTTTAGGCTGAAGGTTCTAAATTTTTTGGCATTTAAGACAAAGCACTGCATGTTCACAGGCTACAAATGTCATATCAAGAATATCCAAGATTTTGATCGTAATCCCTTGAAGGTTGATCGCTTTCACATTGGGTACCGAACCGACACCGCTGCACCTCCAGTGGTGAACACCGGGCGGCTAGCACCTCCGCTGGAGATTGGGTTCCTACCCCTTTGGAAGTTTTTTGGGGTTAGAAGAGGAGAGTAGGGGGAGAAGTGTTCCCACTAAGCCACTTCTCCTTGCATCCGGACGGCAGCGGAGGAATTCCCCAGATGGAATCAAGGGTGGCGTCCATAGTTCCAGTCAGGCCGAACTACTTAGTGAACACCTTATATGGGCTACTACGACGTATTCGGAGCTCAGGCCTATAAGGAGCGGGCTATCCGGATCTCCGTCCTTAGAGCTGAACAAAGGATCTGGTCATACAGGTTAGGGGTCGTGCCGTCGGAGTGACTTCCCGGCCACGTAAAGAAACACCAGTTACGAAGCAGAAACAAGCCTCGGATTCGAACGGATTAACTGTTGACGACCAATGCAAACGACAAAAGGACAATGAGCTCCGGATCTGCGCGTGGAATGTAAGGTCCCTTAACAGACCACGTGCAGCCGAGCAGCTAGCGAAGGCCCTAAACGACTGCAAGGCGGACATAACTGCCATCCAAGAAATGCGGTGGGACGGGCCGGGCAAGAAAGGATGAAAAACTGCGACTTCTACTACGGCGACTGCTATCGGCATCAAAGCGAACGCCTCAAGACGATCCGCAGCAAGGCTAAATTCGCCAACATAAGCCTCATATGCGCGCACGCCCCCACAAAGGAGAAAGATGACGAGACCAAAGATATGTTCTATGAGCTCCTGGACAAAACTTATGAGCAGTGCCCTAGCTACGACATTAAGATTGTCCCAGGCGATTTTAATGCCAAGCTAGGAAGGGAGGGCATCTTTGGTCGTACAGTCGGAAAGCATAGCTTGCAAGACACGACCTCCGATAACGGATTCAGCCTGATCGACTTTGCTGCGGGGCGACACGTTGTGGTAGCTAGTACACAGTTCCCGCATCTCAATATCCACAAAGCGACATGGAGATCTCCCGATCAATCAACCATCAACCAGATTGACCACGTTGCGATCGACACAAGGCACTTCTCCAGTATCATGGATGTCTGAACTTTCCGAGGGGCCAACATTGACTCGGAATACTACCTTGTTGTAAGGTACGGCTGCAGATATCCCGACCAGCGCCATGTATTGGAAATACTGTGAGGAAGTTAGACGTCGGCCGACTACAATCGCAAGAGATCGCCAGGTCCTTCTCCAACCGAGTCTCTCAAAACTTTTTACTTTTAAGTCCTATGCAGCCAGCATCAAGTATTGATAGCCAGTGGCAACATTGCCGAAATGCCATCAGAGATGCCGCCTGTGAAGTGCTAGGTTTCACACGGCCACCACAACGAAACCCCTGGTTTGACGATGAATGCCGGCAAGCACATGCAGCTAAACAGGAAGCATACAAAGCGGCGCTGCACAGAAGGACTAGAGCTGCTCGCGAGCTCTACGAGCAAAGGAGGAGAGAGGAACACCGGCTTCTCCGATGGAAAAAGAGAGAGCACGAGAAGCGTGCGGTTGAAGAGATAGAGAGATTTTACAACAGGAATCAGGTTAGAAAGTTTTACCAAAGGATCAAAAGGGCCTGCCAAGGGTATAAACTTCGAACTGAATCCTGTAAGGACCATCCAGGGAACATCGTTGTAGAATCGCAGTCGGTGCTGAGGATTTGGAAAGACCACTTCTGCAGACTGTGTAACGGCGAGGACGAACCAAATACCGCTTTCAGGAAGAACGAACCATTCAACCCGGGCGAAGACGTAACCGTCGAACGATACCGCCCACCCGACCTGGAGTAGGCGAAAGTAGCTGTGTCTAAGCTCAAGTGCAACAAAGCAGCCGGAGCAGACGGCCTAGCTGCCGAACTTTTTAAATCCGCTGGCGATGAGCTGGTTAAGAGCATGCACCAGCTCATTTGCAAGATATGGTCGGAAGAAAGCATGCCGGACGAATGGAACCTCAGCATTGTTTGCCCGATCCTGAAGAAAGGAGACCCTCTGAGTTGTGCCAACTACAGGTGCATCAGTCTTCTTAACATCGCATACAAGATCTTTTCTGCTGTACTGGGTAAACGCCTGAAGCCGTTTGTCAACAATCTGATAGGCACATATCAATGTGGCTTTAGGCCAGGACAGTCAACCATCGATCAAATATTGACACTGCGACAGATCTTGGAGAAAACCCAGGAATTCCAAATCGATACACACCACCTCTTCATCGATTTCAAGGCCGCGTATGACAGCATCTATAGAGACGAGCTATATAGCGCAATGTCTAATTTTGGCATCCCTGCCAAACTCGTCAGTCTGTGCAGGATGACGATGGAAAACTCACGCTGTTCCGTCAATGTCGGCAAAGACCTCACCGACCCCTTTGATGTTAAAAAAGGATTTAGACAAGACGACGCGCTGTCATGCGACTTCTTTAACATCATACTTGAGAGAATTGTGCAGAACTCTCACGCCAACACCAGTGGTACAATCTTTCAAAAGTCCGTTCAACTACTCGCATACGCAGACGACATTGACATAATCGGAACAAAGCGTGGTGTTAGCAAAGCTTTCGTGTGTATTGGGACGGAAGCGGCGAATATGGGTTTAGCAGTCAATGAAGGCAAAACCAAGTATATGCTGTCATCAAGAAAAGACACCCAGCACCGACGTCTTGGACAAAATATCACCATCGACAGCTATAATTTTGAGGTAGATAGGGACTTTGTCTACCTGGGTTCCGCTATAAATTCAGACAATGACACCAGCGCTGAAATCAAACGATGGATAACTCTTGCCAATCGCTGTTTCTTTGGGCTAAGGAGGCAATTGAGTAGCAAAGCCCTCTCTCGAGCAACTAAAGTGTCCATGTATAAGACCCTCATCATCCCAGTCCTGCTTTACGGTGCAGAAGCATGGACCCTGTCAAAGGCGGATGAAAACACTTTAGGCTGCTTCGAGAGCAAAATTCTTCGGATGATTTACGGTCCCGTCTGCATAGTCGGAGAGTGGAGGAGGAGATATAACATCGAACTGCACGGGCTGTACAGCGATACCGACCTAGCCAAAAGAGTCAAAACACAACGTCTACGATGGCTGGGTCATCTAGGGCGGATGGACAGCAACGCCCCGGCCCGAAAAATCTTCGAATCAGGGACGGCGTGGTAGAGGAGCACCGAGACTCAGGTGGCGCACGCAAGTGGATGGGGACCTCAGCCAACTTCGCGTGCGAAACTGGAGACGGCTGGCTAGAGACAGAGCTGGCTGGCGAAGCTTGTTGTTTGAGGCCCAGGTCCACCCTGGACTGTAGCGGCACCTTAAGTAAGTAAGTAAGCAGTATTTTGAAAAAGAATTTTCAGCTCAGCAGAATTTTGACCCCAGCCCTCGTCCAATATGGGATCAAAATCTTTTTAACATAATTCTGCTCTTCAAAATTCTCCTTTTTAATATTATGTTTTACAACATTCTGGAAATGCAACTTTGACAAAGTGACAAACTGAAATACTTAGTGGGGCCGTTCCGCCCTTTTAAGCCCCCTGTTCCTTTTTTATCTTTGCTTTGTTTCAAAAAAGTCAAAAGTTTGCTGAAAAAAGCAGAATTATGAACCGCCCAAAATTCGTCCAAATACAACTTCGGATGGAGTGTTTCAAGTTGTACTATGAATCGCATTCCCGTAGGCCATCTCGTTCACCACGTTGGAGAGATGTTCCTTCAAGGTATTGAATGCCATCCGACTGTGGGTGTAGGGGAGCTGTTCGTATTTTCTGTAGCCTGATTGAGTAGTTCAAGTTTTGTCCTTAATCGGAGTGTCATTCCCTTGGAACCCCTAACATGCCCACTCAGTTTCCCACTATCGGGTCGAGAACGGGTTTAGCTTCTTAATTTGGGATCGCAATTTCCTCAGGCAACTTGCTGAGGAAGTCTGCAATCACAAGGGATGGAATCGGCTATGGTGATCAGTGATTTTCACATTTTGTGACAGGCAATGTGATCAAACAAAATAGTCCGTCTGCGTTAGATGATCACCAAAATATTGTTCCGAATCGTTGCTTTACTTAGGCTTGTGATGTAAGAACATTTTTTTTTTATTCATGACTGCAGACAGTCAGCCTATGAGTAGGCAAAAGCACCAACTTGCGAGAAAGTTTGAAAATTGGTGACCATCTGATTTTGATGGTGATTGATCGGGAGCTGTCACAAGAAAATTGAGATGATCACAGTTTACGCAGACGAATTTTTGTGATTTGTGACGTCAATTATCACCGATCACCTTAGTTAATTCCACCCCTGGCGACCAGCTGATTTTGACGGTGATTTATCGGGAGCTGTCACAAGAAAGTTGTGATGATCAGTTTCACGCAGACGAAGTTAAGGGATTTACGACATCACTTATCATACCTTTTCTAGTGTCTTGTTGATTCCCAAGTGACCACTAGATACTCAATCGAACATTTCCCCATGGATTCTTCTGGATTTTGGACCATGGAGCCAAAAGCTGCATTTAAAAGTGTTTTTCATCCGGCATTTTTCTTTAGTAGTAGGTTTAAGGAGATTCTGAGCCTGGAGTTGGAGTCATAACTAAATTTTAAGCAAAATCCCGGAATCCACTTAAACTTACAACTTCTTGTTAAAGGAGAAAAGTCCCACTGCGCCCCGTATGCTTTAAAGGTAGGACTTCTGTCAGAGATAACTCTCGCGTTCGGCTTCTCTATAGATTCCCTCCACGCAAGAATCGGGCTGATGTCAGGATCTTCCTGTTCAGCATAACGAAGTTTTTCAGAGCTCCAGCCTTCTGTAGGTTGCAAGCAAGCTTTCGTTTTCTCCTTTTTTAAAGCTAAACTTGGGCTCACATGATGTTCCATTGCGATGCTGTACCTCGAAGTCAGAACACTGCAATCGTTCGATCCACATTGCTACTTGCCCCTCATGATTTTTGAACTGAAATAGTCAATTGAAAGCTGCGTCGTCTGATGTAAGATGCATTTCAGTATAAAAGCAAAAAGTTCCGCCTTGTCTCACTAAAATTTCATTCTTTCCGGCCGGGAAATTCCAGCGAAGTCCTTCCCGAGTCTCCTGTAACAAGTGACAAGGCCGAGAAACTCCTTAGCATGGTATATGACTGTGGGAACTGCCAAACTTCGCACGGCTTTAATTTCCTTGGGTGTGTCTTAACTTGATCGCAATTTTGATACCATTAAAATATTTTACCTTGCTTGGGGTTCGTCGAACCAAACTAAATTTCATTTTTTTAATTCACTCAACGAAACACTTTTATTTCTCAAACACAACTTATTTATGTTAAAATCACAATTAATTAAACACTTAATTTCGATATTCAATCCAGTCAGTTTTTTCTTGATGTCTTGATGTTTTCAATTCAACGATTCAAAACTAACTGTCACTGCAATCAAGCTGACTGGAATGAGATTTTAAATGGTGGATGTCGCCAGTGAGTGACTCGATGGGTTCGTCCAGTGTCTTTAGCCTTAAATACAAAGCTTTACTACTATGACTTGCTACGTCGCACTATACGCGTGCTGTCAGTGTCCTTCGTCGTCAGCTTTAGCCTACTCTTCATGTGGAACTGAAAAAATGTTTCGAAATTGTATAAGCCAACATTTCAGCCGAGAATTTCGCTCTTACAAGACCCAAAATCATGTATTCACTGCCAATCGTAAAACTTCACTCATGTTTGTTTTTAAAGGTACCCTTATGGCCAAGAAAATGTGATTTAAAGCCTCGTCGGTGTAAGTTTTCGTAGCACAGTGAAAATATTATTTTCTTGCGGCACGATTTTCTACCGCAGGCATACTCTAACCACAAATATCTGCTCGTTTAACGCAGATTATGATGAAAAACGTAATTTTTATCGTCGATTAAAATATATTTTAAAAGATTTGGTCGCGTATTGCAGTCTCTTTTAAGCGCCAGGATGTCGTAGCCGTAACCGCTTGTTGTCTGCTATTAATTGCCGCACGATTTTCTGTCGTAGTTGTCTGATGTATGCAGGTTTGTGTTGCTTGCTTTTCAAAATTTAAAAAAAGATCCTCCAAAAGGAATTCCTTAATTCCAGCATGCAGTTCTGGAAACTGGAATGACGTCTACCTTACAGTGACAGACCAGGCTTAACCTTAATCTTATCTTATTCTTAATTGTTCTAATTTAAATAATAATTAAATATGAAAAACAATTATTCGAAATTTTTCTATATTTTCGTTCTTACATACACACATAAATTCTGTTGCAAAGAAAAGGTACTTTAAACATTATAAGAAAACTAACAATTATAATATTTATGTCTTTTTAAGTTATCATAACTAATAATTTAATATTAATTTGATATTATTTATAACCACACAAGGAATCCCCAAACCAATGCAGCCAGAGTCAGTCCAATATGAACACCGAATATAGAATAGCAAATGAAATAGATTGCAGCAAAAATTAGTACATATCCGAGGTAATACATGATGTCAAATCTGTAAAAAGGAATTTTTAAACAAAAATAAATTATAAATAAGAAAAAGTTAAGAAATATATATAATTAATTGTTTTGAAAAATTAAGAAGATTTTTAAACTGCATCAAAAATTAGTGCTGCAATTTTTGTTTTAATCTGTTTGTGATTAAACTTCATCAAAATTTTTGTCGATGGTTTCGCATTTTGTCAGAATTTTAGCCTTGTCAGAACATCATGAATGTGGCACAGATTTAATTATGAGAGTTTTATTTGACAGATGCTTCAAACCGAAAATATGATATACAGTTCGATCCTTATAGCCGACGTAATCTTCCACTTTTTTCTGTCAAGGAGGTTTCGCATTCCGAATCAGAACAGATCTTAGTACCTAATATGTGCTTAGAGCCTACTACTTACGCCATCCAATAGCTCCGATGCCATGAACTTGTGACAGCAGACTCCCTGAAGTAGAAGCGTCTCACTCCAATCAGACACCGATCCAAGAACTCCGACCAATTGCAGTGCGTCGAGTCGAAATTGTAGCGTTTCTTATCCTTTTCACTCATCACCGACATAATCCGCAAAGCGTTCTTTAGCGAATACCGGAAGTCCTTGTCCAGAAAGTAGTCGAAGGCTTTGGCACCCTTATTGAAAACTCTCATGTATTCGAGCGCACTAAAAACACGTTTGTATTTGTTTACTATTTGTTTACTATTTTGTCTTAAAAACTTACGTATGCTGGGGCATTCCAATTGGCAGTATCTTCTCTGGTATATGGAAGACCATGGCAGGCAAAATGTGGTACAAATAGAAAAACAGATTATACCTCCAGCCATTTCTCAGCTTAGTCTTTGGTTTCCAAACGAAGTTATCTGGCGGGTGTCGCTTCACGCCGGCATTCAAGATATCACAAAACTCAGACAATGTGAGTGGGTTGACTTCACCTGAAGTGCAGTGAATGACTTCGGGTACGTCAATGTGTCGTGTGCCAACATACCAGCCCATAACCAGTGAAGAGTTTATGACATAGTCGCAAGGTATGATATCTATTACTGCGGTTGCTTTCCCACACATTGTTCGGAAGATGCCTTTGATGAAGCCGGCCAAGTAGCCCAGGTGACCACTATTGGCGTTGCCAACCCAGCCTTGCATAGGGTGCTCCCAAGTTCCGTAGACTAAAAAAATTACTAAATAACTAAACAGTTCCTTGCAATGAAGGATTGAACTCACCAATTGAAGGCCTCACGATGGCGGCTGGCAACCCTGACATCTCCGAGATCATTAGGTTCTCCGACAGGTTTTTGGTGAACGTGTATGTGTTTGGATGATCGCGGATAATCTCCTTGCACTTCTCGTCGGTGAAACCTTCCCACGCGCTATCGTCTTCGGCCATTTTCATCATCTCATAGGGGTCGAATTGTGACTTGTACACGTCTTCAAGGATCAGACCGCGATTGTTGCTGTTACAGAAGGCAGTGGAGCAGTACACGTACGCGGCGAGGTTTCTCAATTTTTTCGCAAACTCAATCGTCCGCATTGTTCCTGTGAGGTTTGTTCGAATAGCCGTACGCAGAGGTGAACTAAACTTGATTGTGGCCGCACTGTGGTAGATGACATTGACTTTATCGACAAGCTCTTGCAGGAGGTCTTCTTTGAAACCAAAGTTTGGTTCGCTCAGTTCTCCGACGACGGGCACCACCTTCTGCAGTGTATCTTCGTCATATTTTTGAAAAATCTGCCCAGATAATAAAAAACATCATCATCAGTTTGAATCACGAAAAATCGGCAAATACTTACAGGCTTTTGCAGAAGTCGGGTTATCCTCTCGTTTGGATCAACTTTACGTTTCCCTCTGACGAGTACGTAAATAGTCCCTACATCGGGATGTGTATCGAGTAGGGCTTCGATAAGAACAGTGCCTAGGAATCCAGTTCCGCCCGTAATGAAGATATTCTTGTTGGCGAAAAATTCCCCAACCGAGATAGTCGTGGATTTGTCGACTGTAATGCAGCTCCTTGTAAGCGGTTTGTCTAAGCTGCCATTTGAAGTTATGACAGCCATGTTTTGTTATTCAGATTTGTGCCCTGAAAAGAAAGAGGAGAGTTATTTAGAATTTAGATACTAAAAAGCTGTTAAAAATGTCAATGAAAATCTGTGCAAAATTTATAATTACGACGATTAAATTCGGTTAAAAGTAGTGACACAAGACAAAGCGAAATGATTTGGAAAGTGTTTGAAATGTTTCGTATACGCCACAGTGTACTTTTACCACAGTACTAAAAAAATAGCGTTTACCTACTGCAAATTTTTCAGGTGGTTGAGGTTCGCAGCGGGAATAAAAAGATATAAGAACCAACACTAAGGGGTTTCTGTCAAAACGTTTCAGCACGACAGCCATAACTTTAAAGCAAAAGCACAGGAGTCTACTGGTCTTAGATACCTTTTTTGTTGGAGGTTGCTATTACGCGATGGAATACTCAGACACAACTACTGGGCCATTACAAAATACTAACCGGCACTTAAGCTGGTAAGGAGTCCCGCCTGACTGATTGGAGGCGACCTACAATTTTTTTTTTCCGGATTCGAATGGCGAATCGAGAGGTCTCTTGAACGATTCTCATTCATTGATTGAATGAATCTCTGATCTCGGAAAGTTTTTTGAGACCCTCGTGAAAGAAAAAAACCGTAAGAAAACTTTTATTTCCCAATCCGGAAATCGAACCCGGAACTTCGTATACAGTAGTCCGCGTACATTTGCACCACATTATCTGCCGCCCGATGTCAGCAAAAGCATGACGACTACAAAGAAAATGTTCTGCTGCATCTTCGTCTTAGCACAGGCGGTAATTTTGCTCAAGCTTAACACACTCGGTGATTAGCAAACGGCTTGGTGGCCCGACAAGACACCTGCCTTTCAGCTCGCCTCTAGCATGCTCATCAAGGATATGAATTCTCTAGGTACCATTATGTGCAAGGATCATGCTGCTAAGTTCAGCGAACGCATGAGTTCGAGCACTATCTTGGAGGAGGCAAGAGCTTTCCACAAAGACTTTAAGACAAGAACACTGACCCCCTACACAAGGGTTTCTTGTGACATAGCATCAGAGGGCATATCCCATCCCAACGTAAAAATGATAATTACCTTATCTCCATCTAAATTAGGTTAAGCATGTCTTACGTGTGAACACACAATCTGCCCCTCACACCAACGGGAACGAAATAGAAGAATACCTACAGTAAATGCCATACCCCCCCCCCCCCCCCCCCATCGTCCAGCCCCCACCATATCCCAGGGACTTCGCCTACAGGACTATGGCCCGGTATGGGCTTATACCGCTTTGGTTGTCCTCACCCTTTACCATTCCCCCCAGAATCAATTCTAACGTGAGTCGCCTGAACAACGGGTTACATCGAAGACGGTTACCCTGCTTCAGCTTCTTACCTAAGCATTGTGCCCCTCTCCCCCTTGCAAGAGTTCACACTAAACTCGGCTACCCCTGCACTTTCCCATCCTCGAGAATAATTCTTACCAGACAAGCAATAGACACGGACTTATACCGAAATCGGTTGCCCTTGCCATTCTTCTCATATAGGAACCACTCCTCACTGACCTCCCACCGCCTTGTTGACGGGGGCTTACACCGGAATCTGTTACCCTTGACCTCGAGTTACTTCGCACCGCTCCCATTCTTAAGGCAAAATCCCATCTGGAGTCCAACAGTCACAAGACCCCCTTTTTCAGGAAGTCTCTCACTTGTCCCCTCAAACTTGCTGACAGTGGTTTACACCAAATTGGTTACCCTCAACCTTCATAACCGATTTCGGGCAAGTGTCTAATCTGCCATTGATTTTCGGCACAAGCCTTTACCGTGACTGGTTGCCTCGACCCTACTCACCCGAAACGAGTAGTTATCATTTAAGTTGTCGGGCTGGTAACTCCGATCTTACAAAAGTGGACACTGATTTTTCAGTTTTGGATTCTAAATGCTTGTACCAAAAAAGCTCTATGGTGAACTCACAAATATTTGACTCAGACCAGTGACATTTTGTATAACTGCAAATCTCTTAGGCTTGTGTGTAGGTTTTTGGGCACATAGCGGAGAGTCTACAAATATAAGGCATAAGATGCAAGCAGAATAGCTCCTATGGGGGAAGCATCTATATACGCCAGTTGTGAAGCTTTTAAGCATATACGCCAAAGGGGGGGTATATGATAAGCCAAGCCCAGATTTGCAGTTAAAATTCGTTTCAGCATAAGCATCAGCTGACTTAACCATTATTTCAGCAGACCGGGGTACTTTCCATCTGGACCAGGTGACTTCAAACTCTCAAAAGGCACCATTCCGAATGCAAAATACCAGTTAAGCCGCGTTTTTTCGTTGGTTATAGAGGTGCCAGAATCACTGAAGAGCACGTGTTAAACTGATTTCCCGAAAGTGAGTCGTTAGGAACAAAACGAAAGTCTCAGGCTTGGTCTCAGTCTAGGTGCCATCAGGATTGAATATTGAAGCAAGTTTGGTTGGTCAGTTTTATGTGAATTGCTTTAAAAAGTCTACTAGTTTCGCTAAGAGATTTGAGCAACTTATAAAAATTTTACCAACAGTCACTTTACGACCTGCGAGTAAGTCTCTTAAAATCCTTGTGTTTCTTTGGATAAAGAATCAATTCTTCTACGAAATATTTTGTTAATGATTCAGGAGCTTTCAAGTATCGTTTCGGATACGCTTAAGTAAGGAATTCCACCAAGGTACCAGTTTTATGCAGCTTTTTTTAGAAACCGGACACGCTAGTTTAAACAACGGGTTAAGGCGCTGTTCAGAGCTGTCAAACTCCTCCCTTAACTGTGCCAATTTTTATTTCTCGGATTTTACCTATCTTGCAAGTATAAAATACAACAATAGGAAATTCAATGTATGTATAATGTGATCATACAAGTTGCTATCTAGAGATGTTGTTGAACAGGGTAAGGTCAATCAACTGCTGCTTTCTGGCAGTAACAAATGTAGGTCGAGGATCCACATTGTTTATGGTGATGTCGCCATGTCGGACACTAAGATGAAGTTCAAAAGATGAAGATGAAGATAAAATGAAGTTCTTCTTGCTCCTGCCCCATACAGTGTTCTGAGCAACGCATCGCCACACAAGGTAAGGCTCAAACCTTTGGATATACAGTCCAGCAAGCTCAATAACTGCCTTTGGTGGAGAAGGAGTTTTGTTAAACAGAATTTTGAAAGCAGAATTTTGTAAAGAGAATTTTGACCTTTACTCCTACAAAACCTTTCGATCCCAACGATCTCCCAACAACCTCGAAGGATTTCGACACAACAAGATAAGAGTTTCAGATTCTTCCTTTCAGGAAGAGCGTCGTAAGAAGCCTTTAGTTCTTAAAGAGTATCACTTATTCAAGCTTTTGTGAAAAACAAAAACCACCGACATAATCACAATTCTCCACAAATCTTTCTATGAGAGTGCATTTTTGTATGGGGTGCACCGCTCGGAAATTCTGGGGCTCTGCAACCCCCTCGCTTGGATTTGCTATTTCATTTCCTTACGTTTCCGGATTTTTGGTTTCCGGATTTAGGATTTTTCGGGATTGTGGGTTTTTGGATTTTCTGGATTTGAAATTTCGGGCTTTCAAATTTCTGTTTGTAGGATTCTGCCCGTCTCCCTTGTTCGGCTTATCTGGTGGCGTCAAGCTCAGACGTCCATCTTGCACTGATGGCTCTTTGGCCATGTTGACTTTTTTAACACTGATGACTTTCAGCGGCACTGATGGCACTTTGAGTCTTTCATTTCATGTCGGAGAGGCTTAATGGCATCCAACTCTGATGACCGACGAATAATCCTGGATATTGCTGTAATATTTTCGGGAGTGATCTGCTACTCGGAGGTAAAACTAGCCTCTGTTTGACACTAAGGGACATTCGCTCAGCTCCAATAACTCTCTGGCTTTGATGGATCTTTGGTCCTTTCAGTTCAAAGATGGCGCCAAACTCCGACGATGAGAAAATTGAGCCGAAGTTGTTGGATGTGTTCAGATTAGATTTGTTGATGACATGAATGCAAGTGATTTAAGTAATTTTTTTTTTTGAATCTCTGGGGGCATTGGGTAATAGCATTTTGCCTACAATGTTCCTTCGTCGTCGACAACCTATCCATGTAGGCCCCAATATCAATGTACAAAAATTGATTTAAGAAAACGTAGAATTTATTTAATAACGTCCTTGCGATAATAAGGTCGGATTTGTGATTTACCGTCCTTGGATTTGATAAACTTCTTGAAAGGTACTCAATTCCTTTCTCTGAATTGGCAAATGTTATGTTAAAACATTTATAATTATGTTTCGGCATCCGGCCAAACGTTTTCCATGACTGTTCTTTAGGCTGTTCTGGCAGCTGATTTTCAAGTTCTTCGCGCCTCACTGTACTATAGGTTTGGAAATAAATGCAATCTTCATGATGTAGACTCTTTTTCTTCTCTCTTATGATATGCTCCTTGAACTCCAAGTAAATACTTAATTTTTTCCTTAAAACAGCTCCCCTACACCAAGCCGCTTCACTTGACAAACTTTCTTTAGTAGAGATAACCCTAACAAACTGTTTCTTTTTCGGGTTGGCAAAACTGGTTAAAAATGGGTTGTGAAAAAAACGTTCCTCTCACTAGCGACAAAGTGTGAGCTCTATAAATTGGCTCGGTCAACTCGAGTGGATGGTCAAGAACTCTCCAGCCAAAAAGGTTTACGAATCCAAGCTCCGCCAGGCCCGAGACAACCAGGAAGACCAAACCTCCGTTTTAAGGAACAAACCGCCACAGATGCCAGAGCCCTTGGTCTTGATAATTGGAAGCAAAGTGTTGTTGGGGTCAAAATCCTTTTGAGGAAATTCTGTTTTAGAAAATTCTGAAAATGCAACATTGTCAAAGCGACACAGTACAATATGTATGAGGGGCGTGCCGAACCCCCGCATCCCACCCTGTGTGCTTCTATTTGTTCCTGTTCTTTTTTCAAGAAAGTCAAAAGTTTGCTTCAAATAGCATCATAACCAGAATTTTATTGTTTAGGTCAGAATTTTAAAGGCAGAGCTTTTTTTTCGAAAAACTGAATTTTGAAAACAAGGAATTTGAAAGCAGTATTTTAACCCGCTCCCAGCAGAGTGCCCGGGATCGCAGAGGATTGGATGCCATTGTGAACTTGTTAAAAACCCTCCATGGGTCCGAAATTCTGTAAGTCAGTCGTGAAAGTCGTAGAGTTAGGTCAGATTAGGTATCCTGTAAGCTTTTTAAGTATGGTCACTTCAGCCTGTGATTCATGGAACGTTTCACTTTTTACGATAAGCCAAAAGAGTTTTCGCCCATAAGCCAAGTCTCTAAAATGTCAGTTGCATAGAGCCAATACTTCTTAACCTTATACAGTTAGATTTTTTGTTATCTTTTCGATTCTATGTGCGTCTTTTGAGTTGCTGTTATCTATTGTCAGAATTTCGACCGAAGCCATGGGAGAAGTTTTGCGTTTCGAACACCAAGCACTCGCATGCTTACAATCCTCAGGCAAAGTTGATGCCAGGAACCGAGGATGTTTCTTCTTCCTCTTCATTATAAGGGGCGAAGGATGCATTTAATACATAACTCTCAAGGTTTTATTAAGCCGATCTTGACTCAGGGATGAGATTCTGACCAGTGAGGCGCACAATAGGAATCAGACGTACCCTGAAGTTTTGTATTGCTGTTGAGATCTAAAGATCTTATTTACAACTTGTTCGTCGTTACTTATGTGCTTAAACCCTTCCTGCTAGAAATACGAATTTCCACACCTAAATTAATTCATAAAGAGATATAAACGTAATCGTAGGCCCTAGGTTCTGTACGCAGCCATTAAGTAGGTTATTTACAACCTTGTGGTTTTTATAACTTCAGTCAATTTTCTTAACAGATTTTATATGACAGGAGTCTTTTCAGGAAAGTGACTGATGACGATCAAGCATGTCATCATCAAAATTCCCAGACGTATCTGGTTTTCCATACTCACGCATATACACACAAAAGAAGTGTGTCAATTTTATGTTGCGAAAAAGAAGTTTCGCAAAAAAGTTTCTAATCCTCAAAATTGTCTTGTGCTGAGGTTAATTTAAATGTTTTGCCACTGCAACATTGTTGCATTCAACATTTCTGTGAGCAAACGAACTCAGTTGACCATCAGCCTTGATGGAGAACTTGTTTCGAATATACGAGCCCATTCTTTTTTTGATCACCGATGCCGGAAGTCTCCCAGCAGCCTGTTAAGTCAAAAGATAGTTGTAATGATTAGGTAAATTCAATGAGTGTTGGCCTTCAAAGCCTAAAGATGCTCGTCTGCACTGCTTAATAAAATACAAGTTTATCATATAATTTACTACGTGTGCCCGTAAGGCCATGAACTAAGTATGACTCGGGCAAGTGATGTGTTATGTCGAGATGAAGATTACATCGCTTCGATTTTAATGGAATCTTTAAGAACACGGAAGACCATTAAGGCCAAGCATTCTCATTATCTGATTTGGTTGTAGACCTTTTTCGGCATTCGTCCTACGTTGTTTGGGTTTTTTTTTTTTTTTTTGACTAGACCCGACACTGTTCTTATTTGATGATAGTTGCTGTCGAAATCGTATGCTAATGCGCGACATTAAGCCAGAGATTTGTGATCAAGGCACTGAATTGCAAAGGCAGTAAAAAAAGGCATTTCCAACTCTCCACATGTCAAGGTATTGGATTGCAATCTTTTAGCTAATTACCATGACAATCCGCGTACTATGCCCGCGGCAAGCGGAAATGTCATTTGGCACCAGAAAGACAGCTTATTTAAAACAAAATGTAGTTCATTCATTTTATTGCAAATATCTTGTCTTGAGTGCATTCAAAGTGGTTTCTGGAAAGGTCGCCATAGGTTCGCGTCAAAAGGCGGAAATTTTTTTCAATCAAGCGTTAATCAATGACAAAAAGGTTTGTGTCAGGTTAAATTGCTGTTTAGCTGCCAATTAGACGGAAATACACATCTAGCGCCATCCGGACTGGAGTGTGTCAAACACTGCTTTGGCACCTGTGACCTGTTCGAAGAAACCAGTTGCCGATATGCCCTACCCATATGTCAAACACGAGCATCGAGACATTTTTTTAAGTCGCATGCGGGTTAAGTAGGCCTCATGAGAAATTAACCAATAACCAATGGCGGCATTTGATGAATCAAGAGATGAATAATTAAAATTCACAGAATATAATTTACCCAATGTTTGACAGCGCATTTGTGTCAAGGACACCATATTCTTGCGACTTTCAACTGACAGTTGAAAATCGCCTCGGAAAGATGAAGTTTTTCAGCCACCGGTTGTTGGTCGTTAGACAATAGAAATGGAAGCACGATTCTTCGATGTCGAATCAACTTTTTTTTACTGGCCCTGTTTCGGGTTTGACGGTCAAGGTTATAGCTCAAGTCAAACAATGGGTTGGTTGGGGAGTAGCATTTTGTTGTCACACCAACAAGTAGACAATTATGTTTGTTTATTTCGGAGGCAAATTTTTGACAGATCAACTTTTAGCGAAGGGCATGTTTGTCTGTTTGAGTGAGATGGTGGGTTTGATGGGCAACGATTGGACAATGGATGTCTTTTGTGCCGAAATTCAACTCCAAGTACAAATTGCATATGGTTAAGGTATTGTGTCAATATTTGCACAAATAGGTTTTGATATGTGCTTGTTAAGCGTTCATGGGAAAGGCTTAAATGACGCTACTGGTGAAAAGAAACGACTTCTTTGACTTTTTTTTAATTAATTTTGCATTGGGGTTTTCGAGGTTCCAATATGACAGCATTTAAAAACTCAATGAGGGACGAAGGCATTAAGAGGTGTTAACCGGTTATTAAAGTATTTCATGTGCCTTACCAAAACGTTACATGTCAAAAATGCGCTGTCATACCTATGTCATACGATGTTCGAAGGGGTCAACTGACTTCATTATGTTCCATCACTTGTTAGTCTTAACGTTTTTTTTAAGTTGTAGGTAAAAGAATGTCTTAGGTGCACCTGCCCAGATTGAGAATTTTATTCCAGCTTTGGGTGTACTGTACGTACGCTTTATAAGCCAAGCTAGATAGTGTAGAGGTGTAAAATATTCCTTTCATCGCATAAGGAGAATCCTAACCATTTCGCAGCCTTTTTGGCAACGTGGAACATGTGGTTATTCTAATGCAGGTGGCCGTTCACCGCAATAGTGGGGTCAGAAAGCTTTTCGGTTTCAATGAATCAAGTGTCATTCATTGGATAATGGCTGGAAGTTTCTGGTTCGCTTGTGGGACAGCGTTGTTTTTTAGAAGCAATAAATTCCGAAAATTTACGAACCTCCCATGTTGCTATGTTTACAAGTTCCGAATTAAATAAACTTAATAAACAAAACCGTTTTAATTTAACATCTGAAGGAAGGAAGGCATACTTTTGTAAAAAAGAGTATGAAGAATGGAGTGCACTATCATCAACGGGAGAACGTATACTCAGAATGTTTGAAACGATTAATGACGAATATCAGGGAAAGCAGCAAGACTGAACCCTGGGAAGACCAGGTAAATATCAGACTTGAAACCGTCCAGAACTACTTGGATTGAAAGGTTTGAAAGGGAATTTTTAATTTAAAGAACAATAGTCCCATCAATTCAAAATATTCGCATTTTCAACAAGGGAGCCTAATGTCGGACTAATTTTTATGGTCACACTGAATTTCTGTCCAATTTCTGCTGGGAAATTTCAAGCCCAGCAGCCTGGCTTTCTACAAGAAGATGCTAGGAACAAAGTTTTCACTTTATACATCAGGTGAAAATGTTGGTCATTAAGGGCTAGTCTCAGTGCTGAGTTGAGCTAAGCCCAGCTTAAGCCAAGATCTAGTAATTCCGAAACAAAACGAATTCAGAGTTAACCCAGAGAGTTAACTCCGTTAGTAAGGTTGTCAAAATCTTTGACTCTCGAAATTATTGGCGATTGAAGGCTTACCCCTGGCGGTCAATTTCGAAATACGTGAAGACCTATACACGTCAATGGCTGGATTTTGTTGTCGTCTAATTTGTCAAACGAGTACCAATATTATCTGTTTTGAAACGGTATTTTTCTTCTAGTTTTGCTTTTTTTGAAGGGACAAACTATTTTATGCACCAGATTGATGACTTACACGAAAAAAACGCGAATTCGGCCATCGAAAGCAGGTCAACTTGTCAACTTTGGCATCTTTGTTGACAGCTATAGGTCCCATCATATATTTCAAATTTAACCACCAAATTTGGCTCTCCAAACTCTCACTTTACATAGAAAAGCACAAAAAAAGAAGTTCGAGCCATTTTTAGATGTCATTTTTCACGAAAACACGCAAAACCCCTCCCATTTCACACAGAAAAACATTTAAAGAAGTTCGTAATGCTCATCAGAGTTGATCCGGAATTTCCTCACCGAGCTTGGGAAGCTAAGCCGAGATAAATGCTGGATCAATAGTCTCAGTTTGAGTCGGAAACTCGGATGATCTCGCACTGAAAAACTGGCCCTACGAAGGCTCTGTGATTAAAGATGTTTCATTACCTGTGGTCTAGAAATGGGTCGCCATGTAGGGTTGCGGGTCCCGAATTCGGGGCCTCCCCAGGTGGCAGATAGGAAAATGCTCACCTGCTATGATGGGTACCAGTATGGAAAATATCCAGGGCGCACCAATACCAGGAACAAAGCTCCATCCAGGAGCGCGTCTGTCTCGAAATGAGCGGCTTCTTGGTGGGCGTCTGTTATCCTGGGGCGGCCAAATATAAGACACCTTTTTCTCTTCTGATACGCAAATAGAATGGACAACAAAAAGATGCATGCCAGATGTTTCTATAAAATACTCTTCTATTGCTTTTCTCCGTTAAGGCATAACACTTGCGGGGGTAAGCTTTGGTGTTTATGTGCAGAGTTTTCATGTTCCGTGGTTCATCAGTCATCAGCGTTTGTTTTGGATCGAGAATTATTTTTCTCTTCTATGCTTTTTATTCTCAAATTTTCTGCTCGCGATGTGAGACACATCTAAGGGGTAGTCATAAAAAAACAAGCCTTTCTATGGCCTTGGAAATGAATGGTAGGAGTAGAAGAACTGCCTTTTTCGCGATGGGCTAAAACAATAACGTTTTGCACTTAATAGAAAGGAAACAAAAAGTATAGGACAGATAGAAAAGCTGACGTAATGCTGGGTTGGATCAAAATTCTGGCATGATAAAAATTCTGTTTTACAAAATTTTGGAAAAGCAAGTTTGATTAGCTACATAGTGAAATATGTATGGGGCCCCTTCAACCCCCTGTTTGTTTCTTTTTATATCCTTAAGAGTTTGTTTTTTTTATACCCTACTCAGGGTATATGAAGCTTGATGTTTAGTTTATCTCAAAGTGAAATAATCACCGGGTCTAAGACCTTTTAGGGATATGATTGAGACCAACAGGTGAATCGATTAAGCCATGTCAATACTAACTGACTACTGCAGTTTCTTACAAGCTGAGATTTTGCAGTGAAAAGAGCTGCATAGACAGTTCAATCTATGGATCTTCCGGCAACGGAAATCACCATCAGTCAAGCAGCACTTAAAGCCCTGCACTGCAGCCTCTTGTACTCCAAGTGCGTCAAGGACTGCCTCTTATGGTAAGATAATTAAGTCTTCACACAGTTCTACTCTGCTGGGTTCCTTGGCACGCTGGCGTGGCCCAAAATGAAATGGCAGATGAACTGGCCAGGAAAGGTTCTGATGAGGACATATGGTGGGCTGAGCTACGGGAATTTCCTCCTTTCAACACAGTCAAAACATTCATAGATCTAGGCACAGTCAAACTACCCGGTAAATGATGGCAACAGTCTAAGGATTGTATCATAACTTATTGCTCATAGCCAGTGCTCGACCAAAAAGAACAACGACACTTTTCTCTCTCAGTAGAAGCTTCATAAGAACATACTCGTTACTTGTGTAATAACAAGTTACTGCACCATTAGTGTTCTGGCTACACGAATCTACGGAATGGCTACGGAATCTTCGCGAACGACTTCTGCAGAAGAACTACGAAACAATTTCTCTGCCACTGCCCAACTCTTGAAGAACGACGAATAACCTTTCTAGGAGTCAGGTTCCTTGATAGACTGGACAACCTGTCAGGAACATATGCCCAACGATGTTTGTCTACCATATAAGGGTAATCATAATCGGTCAATCTGGCTACTGAGTGAACTTGCACCAAATGCAAACAACCCTTCTAACCTTACCCAACCTTCGCAATGTCCATCCGTTCGTCCGCAAACAACATTTAGGCCTTAAATTTTGAACAAGAGAATTAAAATTTGATCGTTGCGCTGGAAATTCTGTTCTGCAGATCGAGTTTGAACATTATTAAAAGCTGCCCACAGACACGCCCATTACAGGACTTTATGTGAATCCACCACTAATTTTTAAAAATACTCTTTCCACTCTTTAGCTAGGTCACAATGGTGCTAGCACACTGAGTTTTGGTATGTAGCATTGTTTTGTTAATATCTTTGAGGCTAAGGAAAAAGTGTGGCCCTTGACCACGCCCACTTTTTAAGGAGTTTTAGCTCAAAATGACAGTTAATCCAAAATTATGAATGAAATTGGACGAAAAAGTATGTAACAAATGTTGTAGCTGTTAGCATTATCTGACTTTTTTGTATATATAGTACCTATACGCCTCCAGCCACTTTTGTGGGCGTGGCTTTAAAATAAGTGATTTTTTAGTTAAAAAGGCGGAGTTCTACTCCGAAATGTATGCACCCACCTAGCATAAAGCATTCAAAATTTTTTGTTGCTGGTTGTGGTCCACTGCAGATATTTTTTATACTAGTCCCAACCTACCATATCTGTTGAACGTTTTCTTTCTGCCACCTGAAGAGCCGCCAAATTGGGGGCCCTTAGCCCCTGAGAGGAAAATTTAAGCAACAACAGAACAAACAAAGAAGAACTCTTGCCAATCGCTGCTTCTTTGCGAAAAGAAGGCAATTGAATAGCGAACCCCTTTATCGGGTAACTTATTTGTCCATTTTTAAAAAAGACCCTCATCCCAGTCATACTTTACGGTACTTAACGGACCTTATGTTTTGAGAGTCGTTTTTGGACCCGCTTACAAAAACAGATACTGGGGGTGGAGGAGGAATTATAATGCCAAACTGTGTGGTCGGTATAACAGAATTCAACGGCTGCGACGGATGGGACATCTCGAGCGGATAGACAATGGCCGGAAAATATTCTTATTCATTCCGGCTCGGTGTGACAACGCAGAAGAGGTGTAGCGAGAATCAGACATCGTGAAGAGTTTTTAGCATCACTCCTCTATAAATTTAAGCATTTTTAGCAAAGGGCTGAGTTGCCCGTTTGGCCTGTCAAAGTCTTGGGTTGACTTCCCGATATATGAAATGCATCTTATATTCTCCCTGGGCTTGAGGGTTCAGGTCGCTTAAAGTTCCTCGGCTCTCACATTTTTATCAACATTCTTTGGTCTGGGTCCTTGAATTTACCTTATGTATGTATAAATCGTGCGATTCCACAACTATAAGGAAAGAGCTTACATCATAAGCGCCTTCCTACGACCATATTATGCGTGCTAGTGTCTTTCTTTCTTTTTCATTTAGGCGCTAGGTTATGGTCTGAAGTGATGGCTCACAATCCTCCCACTCTACTGCATTCTTAATGGTCCACTTGTGGGGTACGCCGACTAAAGTATTAATTACGATCCAAACGGGAGAATCGAGGGTTTTAAAGCCGCTATAAGATAACAACGCCAGACCAGATAACCAACCAGACTGAACATTTCCCTATTTCACTAAACTATCAACGCTAGAATGAGAACATGGCCCGAAATCAGTCTCTCTAGTCTACAGGATGCTTAGGGCCTTTTAGTCTGTACAGATTTAAAATGTAGCTAAATATCTGAAATCGTTTAAACAGAAAGAAAACACTGGAAATTAAGGTGCAAAAAAAGGGGAAATTGATAAATGCCAACCCTGCGAAAAGAACACCTGTACCGAGGTGGTTGAGTGCTGTAGGAACTGGGTAACCAGGCGACGCAACTCCCAGTGTTGTAACTGTTACTACGCATCTAAAGGTTACGTTACTGGCAACTTTTACATCCGTGAAGCGGGTTTTTGACTCGATAATCTATGCCTGCTTTTCTAGGGTCGTCGGTGTAGCATGCACCCGGCACTCCAGGTTGGGGGCTGTTTCGTGGAGCTAAGGTCCCCACCACAAAAAAAAAACAACAGGGTGAGTCTCATTTTCAACAACGAACTTTACAAGTTATTGCAGCGACATCAGCCTAGTCACACAACGGCGCAAATAAGGTGTCTGTAAAGGAAGGATAGAATATATAGAGCGAGTGAACACCAACGATCAAGCATGCAGTGTTTTTGACTCTCAGGGAAAAAAGAAGACTCCTGGGGCTGTAACTTACTCTCGGTTGCAAATTGTACATTCTAGCAGCCCTGACCCTTTGCTAATTGTCACAATTTATTTAATAAGCTTCTAATCACTTAAAAAGGGGAAATAATTTACCAATATGAACTCTCATACTCTCCAATAAATTACCGTCTAATTCCTGATTCCTTTTGACTGTTAAATCACAATCGCGACGATAATCAATAAAATCCACAGAAAGCTAATGCGCTCGACATTCATTAATAAAACTTTAAACATTCAATTAGCACTTGCTTATAAACTTTGTCCACTCACTCACCAAATAAACAAAACAATGTAAACAAATTTGTTAAGAAGCGACGACAGCTATTTGTGTTTTGTTTCCGATATATTTATACTAAAATTAAGTTATTCACTGCGTTAATTGAACGCACTCAACGAACCTTACACTCGGAGAGTTAGCATTTAAGTAAATTAGTTAAGGGAACAAGTTGGCCGGGGCCATAGTTCGACTGCATGGTGTCAGGCTCTAATTACTTTTTAATTATTATAAACGTTGCAAAATTCTACTGGTAGTTCGCTTTCTTTCTTTTTCGGTTAGGTGTGCCGCACACGAAAAAATTAGCATTCCAATTTGATGCGGTTTTAATGGTCTTCGATCACATATAGCGAGTTGTGGTGGCCGTTGAATTTTATACAACATTGTGAATTGCAGAGAAAGAATAGTCTTCACGAGCCCTGCAAGTTTCAGTTGTTGCAAACTCGTTCAGGAATGCCACTTTTTCTTGTTTTCTCCTTTCACACTTCGAAGTCCGTTTCAAAAATTTAGAGAGGCTAAACATTGGCCAAGCTCTAGTAAAATTTTTTTAAGTCTATTTATTACTGGATTCTAAGTTCAGACATGGGTTTAACCAAGACTTTATAAATTAGTTTATTAATAAAATAAACCAGAAAGAAAACCCGAGTCAAACCAGGGAGAAGCGATTAACTTTTTCAACAGAGTTATCGAACTTCGAAATCATAGCCTCATAGCCCCATTGTCATTCCCCGTAGAAAACCAGGTGCAAAATAGTTCAATTTGTTATCCGTAGTTTATTTTGTGGTTTTGCCCTAAATCCTGTAGTTTTCCATTTAATTTAAAACATGGCTTTATGCGAACCCAGAAAGACTGAAAAACTTATTTTTGGTATTAACCTCAGTTTAAATCCAAAGCTCAGATAACCTCGCTCTTTAGAACTTTTTCATAATAAAACAGTGATTGAGAACTCTCTAAGCGACAGTAAATCAAAAGCAGTCATCATAAAAGAAACATTGTGGTGATATTTCACCGGTGCTGAACGCAAAACCCCTTTGGTAAATCTTGTCGGACTGTCTTCACGAAAAGAGGACTTCAAAGCAGATTTATCATTCCGATAACGACAGTATGACCTGGACAAGAAAATACCACTCTGCTACTATGTCATAATGACAGCTTTGCATTGCGACATGCATTTTAAATGCTCAGCCAAAACAGCCATCGGAAGACAGATAATGACAAGTAAATAGGCAGATGTCTTCATTAAATTTCTGTACACTACTTCCAGCTTCCAATAAGACGTTGCTCTATTTCAGGTATTTAATTGTATTTTTTTGTTTTTTCATACTTTATACAATGGTCGTCTATATCTAAAGCCTAAACGTAGACATGACCGTGAATTCTTTCAACGGATTAATTTTATGATTATGCCCCTCCATAAAACAAAATGCAGACTACAAGCTGTTTAGAGTAGGTACACGAATTTTCATATGCCACGGTTTATGGCTTTAGCGCGAGCGTTTACCTGTCTTACAATTAAAAGGTACGTGCTATGAATTTACCAGATGGAGGCATAAGAGGTAAAGGAAACCGAATTAATTGTTTTCCGAGCTCTCTATGCGATGACTTTGATCACGTAAATGGGTTTTTAATTACTCAAATTATTTAAGGTTTTAATTTGAATGGGCATATAATACAGCTAGTAGCTTGAATAATTTTTTTTTCCAAACCCAGTCAGTAACTTTAGGTATAAAAATGTTTTAACGCCTCTTAACGGTATTGTTTTATAGTTTTGCAAGAAATTTGTAAAATGAAGAAAAGATGCTTTGAAAAATTTCCCAATCAAAGCACGATTGGTACATGTGCATTGTATAGGTTGCATAATTGGCAGGCATTCAAAAATTGCTTTCCGGGGTCATACAAATGTCAGTATGAGCAGGTTTTATACCACCATTGAAGGTTACGAGCACTCCTTTCATAATGTACATATCAATTAAAAAGTAAATCAAAAGTATTAATGCTTTGACTAAACACTTCCTGTAAGGGCGAACGCACAAAAAAATTATGCCATATTATGTCCGTATGTAAACAACTTTCAGGCCTTAAATTTTAAGTTAGAGAGCTGAAAATTGGTAAGTGGAATGGGGCATTGAACTAGATCACGTTTGAAAATTATTTGAATCCGCCCACAGACACGCCCACATCAGGCCTGTATGTGCAACCATCTCTAATTTAAAAAAAAATACTTATTTCACACTTTAGCTATGTTTAAATCGTGCAAGCACACCGGTTTTTAGTATTTAACACTGCTTTGTAATTGTCTTTGAGGCAGCAGAAAAAGCGTTTACAATGACCACGCCCACTTTTTAAAGAATTTTCACTTAATATGAGTGCTTTTCAATAAATATTTATATAGGAAATATGATAAAAAACAAGTGGGAAAGTGCAACAGTGCGTATGCAAAAACTTCAGTCCGTCTGTGACGGATTCCAAAATACCCGACCCTACCAAAAAGAAACTTGCCAAATATCTAGAACTTTTGTTATATAATTAATATAATAATAAGGGTATATTAAGTTTGATGGAGTGCCGTGGCGTAGTGGTTAGTGTGTGTGCTTACTACGCTGGAGGTCTGGGTTCGAATCCTGCCATCGTCACCTGAAAAAAAAGACTTGTTCTTTTTCACGGTCCTCACCTCCGCGAGGATCTGACAAGCCCGAGAGTACCACTTGTGTTGAAAAACTTCTCAAAGTACCGTTCGGATTCGGCAAAAAATTGTAGGTCCCCTTGTATGTGAAGAAATTAACACACACAGCATACATTGTTGAGAAGTTGGCCCTGATTCACCTTGAGCTGTTGCTCCACTCTATTTATTTATTTATAAAGTTGATGTATAGTTTGGAACGAAGTGAAATAATCACCTTAGACCCCTAAGACCTTTTAGAGACATCAATGGGACCGACAGGAGAATCGATTAAGTCATGTCCGTCCGTCCATCCGTCCGTATGTAAACAATTTTTAGGCCTTAAATTTTATGGTAGGTAGCTGAAAAGTGGTAAATGGACTGGAAGTCCAATGGAACAGATCAAGTTTGAAAATTAGCTGAATTCGCCCACAGACACGCCCACTACAGACCTGTATTTGCGACCATCTCTAATTTAAAAAAAAATACTTTTTCCAAATTTTAGCTATGTTAAAATGGCGCTAGCGCAATCATTTTTTTGTATGAAATATTGCCTTGCAATTGTCTTTTAAGTAGCCAAATTTTTTTAGACTTTTCATTGACCACACCCACTTTTTAAGGGATTTTAGCTTTAAATGACTGTTTTTCAATAAATATATATGAAATTTGACAAAAAATTATATTACAAAAGTTGTGGATATTAGCATTTCCTAACTTGAAAGTGCCTTAGCCCACTTTTGTGGGTGTGGCTTTAAAAAAAATGATATTTTTAGATAAAAAAGGCGGAGTTTTAGGCCGAAATGTATGCAACTACCTAGTATTAAGCATACAACAGTTATATTTTCATATCCCGCCCAATTTTTGGAGGCGTGGCAGTTTTTTTTTTTATATGGTCGGGTATTTTGCAATACGTCGTAGATGGACTGAAACTTTTGCATACGCACTGTTGGACTTGCCCACTTGTTTTTACCAATTTAAAAATTAAAAACCCATAAAACAGCGATATAGATTTATTTTCAATTCCCGTTAAGCTATTTTTTAAATTTCACAAAAAATGTTGTTTTCTATTTCTTTTGTTTAAATTCATTCAGAAAATTAAATTCTACAGCCACCGAATTTTGCGCGAATGGTAAAAGGAACTTTTTTATACCGTTTTTAAATAGACTTCGAAAAACTTAGTCTAGAAACGGCAAATGATAAAAGGAACTTTTTTATAACGTTTCTAAATAGGCTTCGAAAAACTTAGGTTAGAAACGGCAACTTATATTCGTTTCGTTTGGAGTCGAAAAAAATTTGAAGTGGGTATGGGTATGTCAAAACTGACAGATTTAAATTTGTAAACGTTTACCAATGCCAATACCAACACACTGTGTTGACAGTTCGCTTCTTTACTTCCTGAAAATTTGGAACGGATTGGTCTTTCTAGAGAAATAATTTTGTTTTGTTTTATAACATGTTGTTATTTAATTAACTTGTAGAAAAACTTGAATTTTTGAAGGGCCCCATGTTGAAGGGCTCGAAAAGGAAAAACTGTATTCATCCTCATCATGTTCTTCGACAGTCACAGGAAGCGGTATTCGTATGTTTTTAGGCGAAGGAGCACCCACGACTTTGCCAAAGGTTAAATTAAAGCAAACAAGCTTTGAATTACGTACATTATAAGGGACCTGGTGCACAAGTATAGTAGCAAAGAATAAAGTTGAGGTTTTTATTGTAAAAACATAACAATGGCTTATTTTGTTTCTAGTTTCATCACAAAAAAGACACAGATAATTCCAGTAATAAAGCCACAGCAAAATGTAAGCAAACTAGGGATGGGAAACAATTTTTTCAATTAGTACCTAACAAAGTAGGGATGGAAAACAATTTTTTTAAACAGTACTAAAACGGAGTCAATGAACTCAAACTAATTTTTGCCAATTAGAATAACAGTTTTATATGGGAAATATTCGTAAGGCTTTTCGTTTTTGCACAACTAAAATCTCGAAACATCGCTTATTTAAGCAAAATGAGTGCACTCCAGAAGCACTTTAAGCACTTTAATTTTCTAAGCAGAATTCCTTTTTACTTCAAAGAAAAAAGTGTATTTCAAGGTTGGTTGGTATGGTATGGTATAGACATCTTTAAGACGTTCATTTCTTTTCTAGTAAATAAACCACATTAAGCAAAAAAAATATTTGTTATAATTTTGTAGTAAAACGGCAGGAACTTTAATTAAAGCATAAGAAGTGCTTTATCGAAACGCCTGCAATGTACTTATTTCGACCCTCGTTACCGGAATATTTCGGCGTAGTATAATTTTAATGCCTTAGATATTTTTGGCGAATGTTGTGCAAAACTAAAAATGTAACACCATTACGTATCGAAGTCTATCTTTTTGTTCCGCTAACTTGTTAAGAAGAAACAGAATTTCATATATAAGCAACGCAAAAAGCATTTAGCGAATTTAAGTTTCAGTTGCTAATGTATGGGATTCTGTTTCTGTTCCTGTTTTACGTTGCTTGTGACAACCCGGATTCAAAGCGTAGTAGAACAAAATGCTTTCGAAACAGCAATGCGAAATAAAGGATCCAGGGGAAAAATGTCTTAAGTCCACTTAAATCGATTTAAATCGATGGGCCATATAGTGCCCATTCCAATAGCACAGGTATTTATTGGAGATGATTTTGAACAACTATTATTATCTTTTAAAAAAGTGAAGACAATTTCGGATAGTTCTTAAAAAAAAAACTATAAGAACTTGTATTTTTCACCAGTTAACTTGTGACAAAAATGGGCTTGAATCGTTTTTCCCGTGGACCCCTCAAATACTATCGCACAAACCAGAAATTTATATTAAAGCATATTATGTATAGTCATAGTCATAAATATGTAATTTGTTTCTGTTCTTAAAACAGTAACTTATGTTTATTCTTGCATATAGTGGTATTTACAGATTGCTGAAATAAAAATATTATAATTAAGTAAATTACCATTTTACCTTGAAGAAAACATAGTTTTTACAAAACATTTTACTTTTACTCCGATTGTACTTTTTTGCTAAATCCGACCCCAGTACAATTGTATTGGGCTTCCCACCCTCCAAGCAAAACTAACATATGGCAGATCTCACCTTTTCCCACCTTTACTATCACAAAAAATCTCAATTTAATTTTTTGTTTGATTCAACCACAAAAAAATAAAATTGGGTTTTTATTTTACCCAATACCAAAAAAACCAGTGAGTAATTGCACAGTGTGTACGCAGAAGTTACAGTCCGTAAAACGGACCGTTGAATACCCCATCCTATCCCACATTGTAAAGTGCTGCTGTCATAGCTATTTTTTGACATTTTGTAAGTAATGCAAACTTCGAAAAGGGGCGTGGTCCAAACGCCCCTAATAACAAACTATTTATTATAAGATATTTCCACAGATATTTCCAAGTTACACTTAAATGTACGTAAAAATGCAATTTTTTGGTTCAAATTCAATATTTTTGAAAAATCGACCCCTAAAAGGGGGCGTGGCTAAAAACTTCATATGAACGAAATCTAGACTGAAGTCTCGTTTACCTAACCTGCTACTTTTTTTATTTGATGTTTCCTAAATTAGGCTCAAGGCCAGTCGAAATTAAGTTTTTCTGAAAAATTTTAGGTTTTTCTTCAATTCTGCCTCCAAATGTGGGCGTGGACCAAAGACTTATGTAGACAAAATGTGGAACTAAGCGTTTTTTATATAAAATATTAAGCAAATTTTTTTCAATTTCGAGCAAAAATATTGAATAAAATGCATTTGAAAATTAACCCTTAAAAAAGATGCCACGCCCACTAGAGGAGGTTTATCAATAAAATTTGTCTTTTTTGTGTCTTACATTTATAAGGAGATGCTAAATGTCAAATTTCAGCCTTTTAGAACGTCATTCAGTTTTGAAAACTCTGGAGGTAGTTCCACATTTAGACCGATTGTGGGCGTGTCTTTGGGCGCATTTCAAAAATGTTTACACTTGTACTGTTTCGCATGACGTGGACCTTACGTACGCTGTTTCAGCACCCTAGCTCAAAATTTAAGGCCTAAAAACATGTGACATTCAAACGGACGGACGGACGGACATGGCTCATTCGATTCAGAATTCGGTCTCGATCATATGCCCTTAAGGTCTTGGGGGTCTACCATTATTATTTCACCGTGTTTCAAACTATGTGACAAACTTAATATACCTCCTTTACGTTTTGCACTTTAATTCAATCCGAACAAGAAGATTTTAAAAAAATAATTTTTGAAAATGCTTTTATGTTTTTGAGTTAAATCTCAGAAGGTTTTGAAACCTTAAAATTCGCTATAATGTTTCTTAAAATTATGGATGATTTCTTTTACGTGTGATTTTTTTAATATGTTTTGTCAAAACAACACCCGAGATAAGGGAGGGGGCACTGTTTTTTCATGCATTTTTGCGATTGTTTTTTTTCGAAAATGCATGAAAACGGCATGCATGTTTGTCTCCCTTCTGAAAAGAAGTATTGAAAAACGTGATTTTTTAAGGCATTACAGACTACCTTAGATAAGCCAGCTTTCTACTACTACCTTTGGAAAAATTGGCAAGTAAATACGGATGCATCTACATAATATTGTATAAGATTGTGTATGAAGCTGTTGAGTGTTGACGCTAATTTCTTACGCTACGACTACCGACTTAAAACCTAGAATATTATGAACACTGTCATAATAAAGATTTGAAAAAATATTATTCCCGATAATATGCGTGCAACTATAGTATTATGCGTGTTCGCTTAAATGTATTATTCATCAAACGTTTTATCTGGAACTCCAAACACATTACGGAAACGTGCGAGCTGGTACCATTTGTGGCAGTGTGTTCATGAATGTCTCTCATATTCGTATTTCATTGTGCAAAAAAATAAAAATAAACCGAAACGGTATGATTCGTTCAATTCATTGGAACTTCTTTGCAAGTACGTCACCGTGAACACATCTTGAAAATAAAGTAGATATTAAAATGCCCGAAAGATTTTACAAAGTTAGGTATTCCCACACATTAATCTTTTTAATCGGCGCGACAGAGAAAAAGCCAATGCAATGAACTCTGTGGGCAAGCTTACAAAATTTCAATGAGGTAGTATAGTAGTAAAAGATGACAGCCGGCCCGAGGACTTATTTGTTGCCCAGGCCCACAGGGGGAAAAAGTGTTTCCAATGGCTTATAACGTTATAAAAATTTCAAAATTTAAGGAGCATGCTCTTAAAATAAATCAACTTTTTTTCCAAGCGGGAACTCCTACTTGAGTTAGAAAAATCTAAGGCAAATATATTGAAGAATAAGTTTTCCATGAATCGCGATTATATTCTTGTAACTTTTGTAATCTGGTGTACCCCAAGGTTCTTGTTAGTCTCCTTTTACTTGCTCACATTATAAGGAGCGAGTAAAAGGAGAATATCCAACAAATATTTAAAATAATGTGCTTTAAATGATAAGGAATTTAGCCCAGGAACATATTTTTTCTCATTTCGTGTACGCTTAAACAGGCTAAACTTGAACAGTAAAAGTCTATAGAATAGAGAAATAATAATATGACCCCAGCTGATTATGCGAGGCTTGAACAATGATCCAGGCAAATGCTCAGGAATACTAGTTTTTTGAAATCCCTATTTTGAACTCTATTATCTTAATACTATGTCTCCACCAATAATTAAAAGAAGATTAGCGGGAGACGATTAAAATAAATCCCAAAGTGGCTCCATCGGTCAAATATAGGATTTATTTCACACTAAAACTCTGTTTCTGTCATTTTGTCTCTCAAAAGAGAGTGGCGATGTCATTTCCAAGGAGCAAAGACAATTTACTCATTCAAAAGTCACAATAGAAAACGTACTTGTGACAGATTTTTCGTACAGGGACAGTATCAGTTTCCTTTTTTGATTCTCAAACTGTTACATAGGTGCAGAAAATAGGCTTGTGAGTAGGGTGAATTGGATTTATAAGAGGATTTATTTTTAATCGCTTGCCGAGAGGATTTAAATTTGTATGGTAAATCGCGTGATTTAAGGAAGATTTATATTAATCGACGATTAGTGCTCGGTGGAGACATGGTATTAGGCTTTCAAAGTTTTATAGATTTTTTTAATAAAGAAAAGTTTTTTATTATGAATCATGAGTCTAAAAGCCCAAACATAATAGACTTGAGCGGGATTAATGTTATGTCGAAATACAAGGAAAATCTCACTCAAGTTCTGCTAAGAGATTGTGTTGCCCATAAACGATTTGAAAATCCTATGAGATTTCACTGTGAACGTCTCTGGTTTCATATTGCTTTGAAAATTTAAAATAAAATTTGAAAATTATGTCTTTTTTTCTTCAACTTTGGATGTTATATCTCCGAAACCGATTGTCAGATCTAAAATGTGTTTAAACTTTTGAGGTCAGCGTAAAATTCTTGGTATCCCATCTTTCACGAAAATTTTGAAGCACGTTTAAAAATAAATATGGGCTTAAATATGACAATGAGTGAACTAATGACAAGCAAAAAAAACTTAAAGCCAGCACAAGTTAACGAAAACCTTACGAAACCTAGCATAAGGCTATTATTGTCGGGGCAGACGAATCGCGTGTAAGGGGACATTTGGGAAAGCCGACTTAAGCTTATCAATGTCTTTTATAGTTGGGCCTTAATAATAATTCACTTTCAAAAGAGAATAGACCTGCTTTATATTGATTCATTGCTCAAAAGTTCAATCTGCAGTTCCGTATTCCAAGCCAAGCTATCTTTTTTTAGCTTTGTTCAGTTAAACCTGTCCTTTGCATAAATTTTATAGGATCCGTTTCATATGCTCGATCACTAGTTTCTTGGAACCTTATAGCTGCGTTTTCGAAAATTTGTAACCAACTTTTTTGTCTTAATTGAGGCTTCCCGGGCTGGGCTAAATTTCTGGGTTAAATTTATCACGACAAAATTTCACAATTTGTACAATATTTTCTATGATGTTTAGTTTTGAAACAACGCATCTAATTTATTCCACAGCTAAATGTGCCAATTCTCTTGAAAGAAATAAATAAATTAAAAATTCAGAAACTTTATAATAATTTTGCAGCATCATGGTATTTGTAAGCTGTTAGCAAAAAAAAACACTCGTGTTCATAAAGTTTCGTAGATTTCACTATTAAGACCCCTTTCATCAGCTTCTTAAATGTGCATTAATTTGTCGGATATTTTTGTTTGTTCGACCTTCAATATTAAGATTAAAGACGTCTTGTATACTCATAGCCTCATACATGGAGGCGTGTGGCTTTGACCTTCTTCAGATTTTAATTTTTACCAGATATCATGATCATGATTGCTCGCTGGTGAGTTTGATTCACGAAAGCGAAAGCAAACTACGAAAAAAATAAATGATTATATCTACGACGCATAACTTTTAATATGACGTTTCAGTGTTGATGCATAAAGCTATATTCACGGTTGGTGATCGCAGCTACATCGCAAAACTGTCAAAGGTAAACAGAGTTATGATGAGCTAATGCTGGCCAAAAGCATAAGCCATAAACCTTTCTTGACCAACTTGCAATTGGGGGTAAGAAAAAACTGAGAGTCTTGTGTTTTGACAATGTTGATTGTGAACAGGTTGGACATTGGTATGGGCACAGCAGCTGTCAGGAATTATTCACGCTTGACGTGGTCTTACACTATGAAGCAAAGATTGGATGCATTGCGGCGTGACTTGGTGACACAAATGTTACCGATTGACACAAATTTAATGAGTCTAGTACCTATTCGTGATTGTTCAAAGGGTAAAATTTTCCACTTTCACAGAATGCACAAAAAATTTGGAGTTTTGCTTCTGATTTGTCATTTTGGATGAGGCCGAGCGGTCCGTGTTGTCAAAGCAAGTAACCGAGACGGCTTGACAAGTCTATATCATGGAGCTTAATTTTGCTGCCAAATAAATTTTTCGAAATCTTATGCAGTTTTGCTAATGAACACGACTGTGACTTGTTGTTGAGGGACGAACATTTAAAAATCTGATGCTTGAACCCGAAATTGTGCGATCAGAAACGTATTTTCGAGTAGTAGCCCAGTCATATTAGACAAAAAATTTGGCCTTTACGCGGACATTTGGAATAAAAAGCTGAGAATTTGTGGAAATGTCTAGGATTATGTCGTTGTTAAAATTCCAAAAGTCCGAGAAAGTCCCACTTGGGGAAAATCCACCATATTGAAAAACCAGCCGCCATCATGGGTTTTTCCAGTTTTCAAGAGTTTTCCAGTGACCGAACGCACAGTCCGATTGCTTTCGTTCTAGCACCTATTCGTGTCCTAATAATTTCAAGCCATGCAAAAGAAAAGTAAAGTCGGTAGACCTCACTTAGTGGGCGTGGCATCGATTTATAGAGAAATTTTTAAATGAATTTTATATAATTTTTTTTTTTTTGATATAGACACACATTTAACGTAATATTTTACGGAGAAAGCACTTATTTAATAAAAAATAAATAGAGCATCGCAACAGCTCAAGGTGAACTAGGGCCAACTTCTCAATAATGTATGTTGTGTGTGTTAATTTTCTTCACATACAAGGGGACCTACAATTTTTTGACAAATCCAAACGACACTTTGAGAAATTTTTCAAGACACTAATACTCTCGGAGGGCTTGTCAGACCCTCGCGGAAGTGGGGAACGTGAAAAAGAACGAGTCTTTTTTTTCAGTTATTGATGGTAGGAGAAAACACTTAGTTCTGCATTTTATTCATATAAGGTTTTGGGCCACGCCCATATTTGGAGGCAGAATTTAAAAATTTAAGAACGGCATTGGGAGAGGCAGGGATAGATTAGGTTAGGTTGATGGATGCCCTTTTGACAATAGTCACGGCTTCACTTAGACCAGCAGTTGGGTCCATTGTGTCCATTGGGAACCTTCTTAATACCTGGAACGAAAACAGAAATAGACCGCTGTTAGAAGATCAGAGTTCCGCCCTCTTGGACCCATCCGAATTTGTATACAAATCTTAGGAGGTCCTTTAGATCTACATTGTTTAGATCTTCGAGCTCGTTGAAGAAGTAGCTGCCGAGAATACTACACCTGATGCTGTTTAGGGCTGGGCATTCGCAGAGCAGGTGACGAACAGATTCAATTTCTTCAACGTCCCTGCAGCTTCTGCAGTAATCGTTATGCGGTATGCCTAGCCGCTCAGCGTGTAGACCCACAGCGCAGTGCCCCGTTAGGATTCCCGTGAGTACTCGGATGTTCCTGCGGGCTAGTCCGACCAAAAATAGTGATCTCTTTTTGTTTACCGCTGGCCATAGCTCCCTTGTGTGTCTGCACGTATCAAGTTCTGTCCAACGTAGATTGGTTCTACTCAAGGATTCAGTTTCTATCCTACGTGCTATCGAACTCAGCGGGACTCTTTTGGATTTGAGGGCTAGAGATGCATTCATTCCAGACCCAAATCTCGCAAGCTTGTCCGCTTCTTCGTTTCCCGATATATCAGTGTGACCTGGCACCCAACACACAGTTACAGTGTTGCCAAGTGATAACTCGTCCAGAATTTCCCTGCATAGTTTCACAGCCCTTGACTTTACCTCGTCTGATTCCAAGGCTTTAATTGCCGCTTGGCTATCAGAGTATATGGTGATGGTCTTGTTTGCGGGGCCGTATTTCTTCAGCTCGGAGGCAGCTTCGATTATGGCTGTCAGCTCCGCCTGAAAAATGCTGCAGTCGTCATTAATTCGGAAAGATTTACCTAGACCCAAATCTCCACAGAAAATGCCCGCACCGGTTCCGACGTCCATCTTAGAGCCGTCGGTATATACGGCGATCTCGTCATCTCCTGTAATGGTCTTATCTTCCCATTCACCTCTTTCAGGTATTCTGGTAGCGAATCTCCTGTTGAAGGCGAATGTCATAGGTAGGTAATCTGTGACTGGGGTGTTTGTGGAGGCAGCCCACTGAGTTTCCACAGAGACGTGTCCATAAGATCTTGAGGACCACAGTCCGGATTCCCTTAGGCGAACAGCTGTTTTAGCTGCCTTGCTGCTGCAGTATATGTCCAAGGGGGTGAGGTTGAGTAGTACTTTCAGTGCCGCGGTGGGTGTGGTCCTTAGGGACCGTGTTATACCCATGCAGGCTGCCCTTTGAACTTTGGTGAGGCTAGAGAGATGACACTTTCTTTCCGTAGCCTTCCACCATACAACTGCACCGTAAGTTAAGATGGGTCTTACAACCGCTTTATACATCCAGTGTACCATGTTTGGTTGCAGTACCCACATGCTTCCGAACGTTCTGCGGCAGGCGTATAGTGCCACGTATGACCGCTTGACACGATCTTCTATATTATCCCTCCAGTTGAGTTTGGAGTCTAATATGACGCCCAGGTATCTTACCGATCTGGATAACGGTAACTCCACTCCCCCCATTCTTGGGTTGCTGAAGGATGGAACAGAACAGAGGCAGGGATAACCAGTTACGGTGTGAACCCGTACGGCCGCTGTTGTAGGTGATCTACAAAGGAATACCCAAGTAGGATAAGGTGGGCGATGGTATGCTGACCCGCACTGTAAGCTCATGGATGGAAAACGGATCTCTTATGGTATCGCGGTCTCCGTCCGTCCGTCTGTCCAATCGCATTGTAATTTCTAAACGGTAAGTCGCTAAATAACTAGAACTGCTAAAATAGTCAGAAAACGAATTTTAGCACAATATTTTCTTGTACACGCATATCAGTTTAGCAAATCTTTTTTAGTATATACTTATTTTGAGATGTTTTTCAGGTAAGAACTGAAAAAACATAAGTCTAAAAATCGTAAAAATCAAAAGTCCTTATTCGCCATTGATAATTAGCTGATAATCAAAGAATAGCAACGAATATATCATACGTAAGGCAAAAACTAGTGAGGTGGTCGAATCTAGACAAAGAATCAATCGTCTTCACTGTAGCTCAACTGGTAGAGCATTACTCGCGACAAGTAAGGGTTGCAGGATCGTAACCTACCGGGGAACCGCACTCGGCTTTTTTTTTCGACGTTTCCGTCCGCTAACGTTTTAACTCGACTCTATGAAAAAACAATAATTGAATTTTTATGAAAAAATGTATCGTTCTGAAAATGATGAAAAGTTTTTAAGAAGTGAAGAATTGAAAATAGATGCCGTTTTTCAAAGCGTTTCAGGCCATAATTTCCGGACATATTTCTCCGACAGTGTTTTATTACTGTCGTTTTGACACATTTTCGAAAAAGCAAATAATAAAAATCAATCCATCTATCCACCCTTCATGGCCCTTATCCACCTTATTGGCTACTTGGGAAGATCATAAAAAAACCACGCGAGTTAGAAATAACGCAAAATTTTAGGGAAAACTGTTGCAAATTTTGAAGATTTAAAATTATTCAGGTCTAACTCGAAAAGATAAAAGCATTTCTTCATACAAAACGTACATGAAGAAAGTTTGTTGCGTTGCAAGAATTTGAAACTGTCGTTCCCAACCTAAGATTCTCTAAAGTCTAAACCAATTTAAAAAACGAACCAAAAAAACTTTGGTAGAACTAAATAAAAACTGCCATTGCTAACGCAGTTAGCAGCGAAAAAAATGGCACATAAAAAAAATCGAAATCGTTGTTTTATGGGTTTGAAATTCAAAAAATGCATTATTCCAAATGGTATATGTATAATTTTGAAATAAATAACGTTCATATGGGCATAGTTTATTTTGTGAGATTTTTTTTTATAGAAAACTATAACAAACTTTGAACTTTGAATATTAAAAAACTCCGAAGATTTGAATCAAAAAGTTACATATACGCTTTTGGCACTCGATCAAAAACTGAGTTTGGGGCAAAAAGTTTTCGAAAACTCCTTTAGCAATTCCTATGTTCTCTCCTTTCATTATTTGTTCATCAGTTGATATACTTTAGCCCATATTTAATTTTAGTGGTGCCTTAAAATACCCATAAAAGGAGGGAATGTATTAAAACATTTTACGCTGACCCTAATATGCTCTTCACACTGAAGCAAAAATTGAGTTTTGGGCAAAAAGTTTTCAAAAACTCGTTTAGCCATTCGACACATTAGTTGTCAAATTTTAACCCATATTTGCTTTTAAAGGTGCTTTAAATTATCCATAAAAGATGGAAACATATGAAGAATTTTACGTTGACTTCAACAAGCTGATTTCATGTTTACATCCAAAGTTGAGACAAAAGGGACTTTCCTAGCAAATTTAATTTAAAATTCTCAAGGCAATTTGTTACTCTTGACTTTCACAGTGATTTTTAACAAAAACTTCTAAAAGACTGGGGTTTCGAAAACAGAAAATTTACAAAAAGTTATGGGAAAACTAATGTTTTTGATAAAGTTTTTGCGTTTTTTCGCGGAAACACAGTTTTTGGTCGGGTGTGTAGAGGGCACTTTCGAAAACCCTTTTTCAAAAGTTTCTAGTATTTATCTAAAGGGTTAACATATAAATGAGGATCAGACCAAATATATGTTATCAAAAAACAAAGAAACATATCCTTCCGCCGCTTAGAGCAAAGCGTCACTTTTGGTAGCAGCAACTCTGAAGTATAGTTATGGAGTTCATCCACCTTGGAGTTAACATCAACTCCACAAAAGACAACTGAGTGGAGATTCGTCGAAGAATAACGCAAGGAAACCGCTGCTATTTAGGTTTGGAAAACAAACGGATTCAAAAATCCTTTCAAGAAAGACAAAGTGTTAAACGGTTGCCAGACTTTTCAGATTTTTACCAAAACTGGTAGTTTTATTCTTCTCTGGTAGCTTAGAAGCCTTTTTCAGGATTTAATGGTTTTACTTCCGAACGAAATTGGTTGGTTCATTAAACATTCATAAAAAGAAATACTGAAACCTTTGTAAAATATTTTTTGCGAGTTAAATGCAAAGAGGCAAAAAAAATAAATCGTCAACATTTGGGGAAGAATTAAGTTTCTAGCGAACAATGAGGTGTTTGCTTGAAAATTATTTTGGAAATGTCTTTTTGGGGTTAAAATTCTGTTTTTTTTTTTATAAAATCAACCCCTAAAACCAGGCGTGGCCACAAAGCTCTGTACAAACGAAATCAAAAATATTTGTCTGCCTTACCTTATGTGCTATTTTTTTCTTATTCTTTCCTAAATAAACCTTGAACCCAGTTGAAATCCGTGTTTTGTTTTTGGAAAATTCAAGGCTTTTCTTTAATTCTGTCTCCAACTGTGGGCGGTTTCTAAAACCTTGTATTTACGCAATATGGGACAATTGTTTTGTACGTAATACATGTTGAATAAATTTTTTTTCGATTTGCAACAAAAATATTTAATAAAATGCCAGGATATGTTAAATGTTAGATCTCAGCATTTTACGACGTCTTACAGTGTGCCCTTAAGATATTGGGGGTCTACCACTAATATTAAACAAACATTCTCCCGTAATTATACTGCATGAAATTTACTGAAACTGCATAATAAAGATGCGCTTAAGCTTCAACAAAAGCCGACAGACCGTTCTGTGTATGGTTTCATACTTTGAGCTTCATATTGAGACTTCATTTTAGAGTCAGAAAATACGACTTACTAAATTCAATCTTCCTTATCATACAAATAATAAACAAGTTTTCAGAATAAAAGCTTCGTTTTCGTCATAGCTAAAGACTCCATATTTTGTTTTCCAAGGACACGCAAAATAATTGACTCATTTTTAGATTCTGGTTTTGTTTATTTTTTACGCAAAGCAACCAAAACCTAAACTACCATGAGAGCCTGAGTAAATTTTTGTCCAAATTCTTTAAACACAAATTAAAAAGCAAATCTAACCAAATTTAGTAGACACACGCAGGCCTATTTAAGGCATATCAGACGTTTGAATTACGGTAAAATATGGAACATGAAATCAAGATCGTCTTTGATATTTTTTCTTCCCATATGAATTTGCTAATGAGATACAATAATGGAACCCTACAACTTCGTACATTTTTAATTTTTCTATAAACATCGTCGTTTTAATATCAAAAGTTTCGTCTAACCTAGCCTAGCCATTAACAGTATTATTTCACTTTCTATAACAAAGGTGAATAACCCAGCTTGAAAAGCCTCCATGTCATATGGCTGTAGTTTTAGTTTAGCTATAAGAAACCTGAAAGAGCGCGAATTAGTCAAAGACGATTGAGCCTATACAGAATAAAAAAAAAGTATCTATACATAATTTGATGACAAATATAACCAGAATGTTGAAAGATCGACAGAGCGACACTTTGCTTAGTATGCATACAAATCGCTAGAGAGAAAGAACCTATTATGAATGTTTTTTTTTTCTTCTTTTTTTAATTCAACTCAAGTCGGAAACTATAATTTGATGATTCGACAAAAAAGGTTTGACACCAATGCATAAATGTATTGAGTGTTTTTTTGGCTTTTCGCATGCATGCAAATTGTGTCGCAAACACTTTTGTATAGGTTTTATTTTTGCTATAATATTCAGCTATTTCTTTGTTGCGAGTATTTTCTTTCGTGAATAGATCTTTATTGTTTAACATTTTTTATGGCGTAGCTGGTTTTAGAAGTGTTGTTTATTTTTAAGAGGTAAAAATTTATTTCACCTGTTCTATGGCACTTTTAGAGTGTAAGCTGCTTCACGATTTAATAGCATTTTTGTAACACTCCGTAACCATAGGTTCTGATACTGAGATAGGTTTTAAGACTACGCGACACTTACTCTAAGACTACGCGACATTTAACACCATATTTAGTTAGTATCAGTTTTTCAGTGCGACACAATACGATGTTTTTCACTGACATAACAATTTGAATGATCCCTGTTGATCTTTACGAGTTCTAAGCTAAGCCTAACTAAGAGATCTAGATCTAAAGATCTAAAGCTTAACAAAGATCTGTAAATCCCGGAACAAAACAAATCTGAATTTAATACAGCAAGCAGTTTTTCAGTGGAGAGTTAACTTTGTCAAGTTCATTAAGCTGTCGAAATTTTCGACTATCGAAATTATTGACTCTCCCGCAAGTGTCACTTCACATAAAGAAAAACAGGCAAAGAAGTTCGAGTTGTGCTCAAATGTCAATTCTGACATAAGCATACAAGCAACTTTCTTTTTATATAGAAAAAATGACGAAGAAGTTCGAATGGTGCTCCCAAGTTTGATCCGGGATTAACACACCGAGTATATAAATAAATATTAACCCGAGATTTATTGACTTAATAACTCATATATGGGGTGTTAGTTTAACTCCGAAACTCCAACGATTTCGAGTTGAAAAGCTAGTCCAAAAGAGGTTCGATTTGATCTATGATCGACTTTATTTTCATCTTCCTAAAACCTATACAGGTGTAGGGAAGAAAAGGATCAATAAGTAAGAGTTAGTTTGGATCATTTTGAAGCCTTAATTATAAAGTAAAGCTTAATTTAGTGTCTGGAAAAATAAAGTTGAAGAAATAAAGGAGTAAACACGTATCGCTAGCCATCTCCAGTTTTGCACGGTATATTCTGATTGTATGCTCTGACAGTCGGTATCGCTGTGTAGCTCGTACAGTTCGGTATTATCCGAAAGTATTATCCGATTATCTGTTCGGTACCTTCTCCAACCTCCGTTCACTCATATCACCAAATCTGGAAAGGATTTACGCCTCGAAGCGCCCATGGCGTTCTCATCTGTTGGTTAAATTAAATCCGCGTCTATAGCGCTGTATTTGTGAAGCAAAAGCTGTTCTTACAGGGGACAAATGACATTTATCCAACTTGACACATGCATTGTATGATTGTATGCGTGCTTCTGGTTTTGTTTCTGTTTTCTTGGCTGGAAGCAAATTTCTCTTCTTTTCAGGAGAAGAACTGTCAAACGAGTGCAAAGAAAACGGTTTCAGGAGAGTCCAAAATGCTCCCGAACTGCGTTGTTGTCTTAACTTAATCGAACTTAGAACTGCGAAAAGGGCACTCTATAGTGCCATATGGCGCACTAAGTCTTTCATGGAATGAGCCTTATGAAAAATAAACCTTTCCTGCGTAAAAAAGCGCGACAAATTTTACAAACGTATTATTTTCTGTCACTTTGCAGTCAAAACAGTCGTCGAGGTTTCTTGCTTTCATTATACCACGCTGCCGCTGCCGCTTTAGTTTGACGCTGGTTGGCTGCTTTTTAGACAGGCCCTTTCAACAGCCATGATGAATTCTGCGACAAGCCTATTCCGTGGGGGTGTACCCCAAATGAATGATGATAAAATTTTACACTACACCAATTTCGCTGGTCGCTGTTGAAAAGAAATGAAAGAAAGGCGAAATGAAGACTCGAAATTCAGGCGAACACGTTTACCTTAGCGTTTTTGGAAAGATTCAACTGTCCTCAAGAAAGCTTCTATTGTCCTTGCAGATGCTTGGGTATATGTGTGCAATAGGGTGGTCCAAATATTGGGTTTCAAGGGTGAATTTATCTCGGTAGGGTAAGGGCCTGCCCCTGCCTATTTTGGGCAATTTGCTATTAAATCTATTGCTAGGAATGCTTCGCAGAAAAGACACTAATGAAAGGAAACAAGCCGGAATCGGAGGATATGGTGAGACCATTTTGTTTCTTGATTATAACCAAAACTAAAAACTGTTTCCTAACTAAGTAAACTTTTACATAAATATCTACATATATTTTTATGAAAATGAACATGAGTTTTTTAATTCAGAGCTTAAAAAAATTAATATCAATAAATCTTAATCACGAATCCGAAAGCGGGTAATATGGTACACCCTATTAGGTAATTTGGAGTACTGAGTTTTTTATGTTATTATCGCCCTTACTTATTCCTAAAGGCCGACTTGACAGTTGAAACAGTCTATTCTGACAATTTATTCACTCAGGAGGGAATTTTGTTCACACATTAATTTTTTTTTTCTATCACACACTTAAGTCACCTGCATTGGCGACTTAAGTTTTCCTCAACAAACGATGCAAATCACTTTTATTTTGGTACAAAAAAGCACACCAATGCAAAAATTATGAATAGAAAAATTAAAAATCAGACATGATAAACTAAAAATTCAAGTTCAGAATAAAGGTTTAGAAAATTACAAGGCGAAATTATTTGGACAGTATTTTCAAGGAGTTTACGCCTAATAAGCAAAGCCGTTAGCGGAATTGGAATTAAGTTTTACTTAAAAGTAGCTCTCAACGCCGAACCCTAATAATAGGCTTAAGTGGGATTAATCTAGTGTCAAAACACAACGAAAATCCCTGTCAAGTTCTGCCAAACGCTTGCGATGACCATAATGGACTTAAGTAAACGATTCGGAAATCGCATTAAATATGCGTGTTTCTCACTTGCTGTCAAATTTCTGCGTCAAGCCTCTTACTAGATTGGAATTGGCTTTAGGCCTAACCTTCATAGACTTTGGTAGGCTTAAGTCATCTTTCATAACTGTCCCTGACATGCAATCGTACGTCACGACCATAATAGCCTTTTGCTCGGTTTCGTTACGTTTCGTTCACTTTTGCTCTCTTAAGTTAATCCCACTCAAGTGAGAGATTCGACTCGGAAATGTGACACCTGGTTAGATGAACACAAAAATTTCATAGGACTTCCAAATCGTTTACTTGGTTGTGGCATACGAATTGCATATAATGGGACATTTCCAAAAGCCGACTTAAGCTCGGCTTAAGCTTTTATGGTCAGGTCTTTAGACATTCTTCAAAGTCTTCGGAGTCACCCGATTAACACATCCAGATGTTCCTTGTCTGGGGATGGCAGCGTTGGCAGTTTTAAAAATTAAATTTTTGTTAACGTGAAATGTAAACGCGGCCATGTAAACCTGTCAAAAAATATACAATAAGGCGAAACTATAGAAAAAACCCAAACAAATCACTTTTAAAAGCTGAACCGTCTTTTGAATTCTTTGCATGAGGCACATACCTCATTTCGTTAAATCTGAGAACTTATTAATTTCATACAAAACTACGTGGAGCGTAAAATGGTACCCCAGCTATATCACCCTCACAAAAGTGTGGCATTCTTCCCTTCCGAACATAACACGAATGAAATGAGTCATAATGAAGTCATAACTCATTTCTTACAGGTTATTAAAAAAAAAAAACTTTTATGGATCTTTTTTTTTTATTTTTTTATGACACCAACTGCTCTTTACTGAGAGTTCACCCTTTGAGTCTCAAGTTAGGGCCAAAGAGATGTTTGTGTATCAAAACCGATGTTGGTGAAAAGAAATTCGAAGTGCACCTGTTTCCCACTGCAAGGTAACAACTGGCAATAACCGAGACGTGAACCTAAACAAGTTAACCATTATGTGCAGAACAGAGTGGCATCACTGGTACCGTCAAATTTAAAAATTTCGACTTTTTGTCGACTGACAAAAACCCAATACCGAACAAGTGCCCTTTCCCGCATTAGTTTTATTGCTCAGTTTTTGCTTTTTTCAGGCAGATCGCAAGTAACTCAAAACCGGATGACAAAATTTGGACAGAACTTGGCATAGTTAGTGCCAAAAAGTGTATACGTCTGTTTCAGGTGCAGTGCTGCTAGCACTAGAACGTCAGATCAGCTGCACATCTGTTTTGAGCTCAAGGGCCCTGATTGGGCTCACGTAAAGCCAGGCTTAGGACTAGAGCAAACATTAGACAGTTATTGAAAATCGTAGCTTGACGTCTTTATACAGAGTTTGCCACAAAAAAGCCGATGTAGTGGCAATCCAAGGCGTTGGGAATATTAGCACAGTTACAGGCTACAGGCATCCTTACAGTTACACTCACAGAGGCTTTCTTGTCATCGCACTTAAGTTTCGTTACGAGCTTTCAAGTAAAATTGTCATTCATAATCATCTGCGATTGCCACAGCAGTGTGACGTCAGTTGTTGCTCGTTTAAGGGTCCTGTACTGACTAGAGCAAACATAAGACAGTTATGGAAAATCAAAGCTTGATGTCTTCATACTTTGGGCAAATAAGCACAGTTACAGGCCAGAGGCGTCCTGATAGTTGCACTCACAGAGGCCTTCTTGTCGTCATCGCACTTAAGATTCGCTATGAGCATTCAAGTTTAATTGTCATTTATAATCATCTTTGATTGCATTAGTAAGCCACTGCCGCATAATGACCCACCCTACGCCTTTCGCATTGATACATAGAAGCAGCTAAAAGACAATAAAAGTATTCCTTATAAATCTTGTTTGTTGTACAAATTCACAAAATTTATGTCAGTTGCAATATAGGTAAATTTCAAATCTACCAGCAGCAAGTTTTGTGTTTGTGGTTAATTTTTTGTGATGTGTCAATGTCGTGTTATAATCCGCAAAGGTTCATAAATGCATTGGCGCTTAAGCAAAAACAATCACTACTGAAAATGACAAATGACAAATATCACGGGTTGTCAACGTTTTTGGTACATCAGCGAGAATTGGTAAGTCATACTGTCAATGCATTGATGGTTTACCAGGCCTTCCAAATTTCGCTCTACGATTAAGAATATGACAAAAATACAGCATGTGTTGTTGCGGTCCTAGTTAGGTTCTTATGATATACGACAACTCTGGCTTTTCTCTAAATTTGTACCTGGGTAATGTACAACGTACGTCATAATAATACTTTTCAAAATTTTATTTGGATAGTGTTTGCGCAATTTATTGCCATAGTAGTGCCTTTATAAGCACCCTATACATTGAAATAAAAATAAGCAAACAAGGAAAAACGTCAAACACCCCTCTTTGCTTAGAACTCGAAGGCACCGCACCATTAACTCAAGGCCCCTTCACTATAGCCAAGTCAATGAACAGCCGATACTAGCCTTCTTTGTATTTAATGACTTTCGCTGAAACGAGCACAAACTAAAGTCAGCAAAAATTAACTTTGCTTCGCTATAACGAACAAATAAACCAAACTCTTCAGTTTTTAAAGCATGAGTCCCCGCATTTGGTCTCAATAAGACGAAATTTTTGCCATATCAATGGCGCGATCTACGTGTAAATCCAAAGCATAACATTAAAAAATAATAAATTAATTTAGTTAAAAATCGTATGATCAGTCCTTGAAAAATCACAAATCAGAGAAAAAAAAATAGTTATGTGTAAAGCCGAAGAAATCATCCCACCATCCTCCCAGAGGAGGGAGCCCAAGATGAGGTCTGTATACATAACCACCGATTAGATACTAATACAGCTTCTTTATACGATCTAGACAACAACAACAACAGACGAAAGTTGGCAACACCATTTTTTGTTGGGTTTCTCTATTTTTGGTACCTGCTATAGTCGCGCACATCAATATCAATTTAGAAAAATGCTTAGCATAAAACAATTAACCGCCCCACACGCAAGTTATGATAGGCCCAAAAAAGTATGGAATTCCGAATCACACGCACTTACCTCTGTTGAAAGTACGAAAATTGTGGTGAAAACCGCTGTCCTGTCACCAAAATGATGCTCGCAATTATGTTCACGTATCACTGAGTTAGCCACGCAAGTGCCTTTAGGCTGAGTCTGCACTTCCTCACGAAAAAAAAAATTCCTCAATGGAAAACTGCGAGAAAAACAACTTTTTCTTTTGACGTTTCACTGGAAAAGCCCTCTGATGAGTGACATTTTCATTAATTTCCGCTTCTACTTAATTTCGTAAACAAATCTCGATAAATGGGAGATAATTTTTTTTCCTAGATCTTTTGCGTCAATTATGGCCAGATCAAAGAGGCACTAACCTCTAATTAGCACTGGGGATACACGTATTATCTGAATCGATCAATCGAAAGGTAGGCTATATCGCAATCGAAATTTTCGAAATATTCGCACTTTAGAGTTTGAAGCTTCAACTTGGTAACTGACAATGCACGGCTTGTTGACGTTTTGTTTTTGAAAGAAGTCTATAACAGCAACAACTGTCATTCGCGCACGCTGAATTATGACTGAGCACCGAACAGCGGTGTAGGAAATCTTGAGTCTTGTTGAAGACGACGACGACGACGACCGACGCGACAACACGTTCAAATATCCGCAATGCCAAAAGCCACACCAAGTCGTGTATTTTTGCTGGAAGAAAGGCCTGAGCCAGCCAAGTTGAGCCAGTCTGAGCGAGGAATGATATACCTAGAGCTCTAGCCAAGTAGTAACTACAGTGACTGGCTATGGCTACCTCGAATTGACTCAATCACTATGTGTGGTAATTTCCTTTGCGACTGCGGAGTGCGGATAGTCACCTCCGCTTGCGTGTGGTGCGGTTTGGCGTTGTGTGCAAGCACGAGGCGTAGTGCCAATTCGGTTCTGCCAGGTTAGCAATATTGCTATAGTCCGATGGCATTCCATGTTTTTTTTTTTTTTTGAAAAAAAACCTGTAGGTATGAGGAAAAAAACTGATGTAGAGGTATTCATAAGTGAGCCAGGTGAAGAGCGAGCTCTTAGCTCAAGACTCTCTTGTGCGGATTGAGATACTACGTGAGTGTATCTTTGACTTCCGGTATATTTAAATTTGAACCATAAAACGTCAGAGTGGAAAAATTACCATTCTTTTAAAACAGTGATGATGTTGAGATAAAGAGAGACTTACCAGTACGATCGATGCTGGAAGTATATTAGCGAATCTTTGCTTAGACGTTTGCAGAAGCAGAGAAGCACATTTTTAAGCTTTGTGAGAAATAATGTGCTTCGCTTATTTATACTTAATTGAATTCAACAATAATAATGCGTTCGAATTCGTTACGGTTCAGTTGTATAACGATACGAGTGGCACGAGCACGATGCTCAGTTTCATGCCGATTTAACACGACCAATTTTGATTGATCGGTCGTGTCACGATTGCTTTTGATTCTTCATTCCATGAGATTGTTGGAATACGATTGACTTATGTATGTAGGTTTAATGTGGTGACAGGTCAAGCCAGAGGACCAAGTTCCTCTGTAAGCGTCAGCTAGAAAGGACTTCACAAGTCCGGGGCTTTAGGACATTGATTCGAAACTAAAAGTGGAGTCAACACACCTAGTTCACCTGAACTGGAGCGGATCAGAATTTTGCTTTCAAAATAGAGCTATGAAATTCCGCTTACTCTGCTTTTTTTTAGCAAACTTTTGCCTTTTTTGTAGTATGCACCAGCACCTGTAGCAAAAAAAAGAACAGAAACAAAACAGGCAGGGAGTTGCAAGAAACACCCCTTCCCCCATACCTTTATATTCTTTTCAAATTTGGTAAAATAGAGCCTTGAAGCAGAATTTTGTAAAAACTGTTTTTACCCAAGCAGAATTTTAGCAAATTTGAATTTTTAAACTTTTGGACTGATATACTGATATCATTACTGATATCAGATGGCGTGCGCCACCTGAGTTTCGGTGCTCCTCTACTGCGCCGTCCCTAGGGGTTGGATTCGAAAATTTCCTGGGCCACAGCATTGGTGTCTATCCGCTCTTGATGACCTAGCCATCGTAGACTTTGTATTTTGACTCTTCTGGCTAGGTGGTGTCGCGCTGTGTACAGTTAGATGTTAAATCTCCTCCTTCACTCTCGAAGCAGCCTTAAGTGTTTTCATCCGCCTTTGACAGGGTACATGCTTCTGCACCGTGACGCAGGACTGGGATGATGAGGGTCTTATAAATGGACACTGTTGCTCGAGAGAGGGCTTTGCTACTCAATTGTCTTCTTAGCCCAAAGAAACAGCGATTGACAAGAGTTATCCTTCGTTTGATTTTTAACTCTGGTGTCATTGTCTGAATTGATAAAAGGAACCCAAGTAGACAAAGTCCCTAACTACCTCAAGGTTATAGATGTCTATGGTGATGTTCTGTCCAGTTGTCGGTGTTTGGTGTCTCTTCTTGATAGTCTTGCCCTTGTTGACTGCTAAAGCGATATTCGCCCCTTCTGTCGCAGTACTCACGACATCACGCTTTGTTCTTCCAATTGTGTCAATGTCATCGCGTATGCGAGTAATTTGAGGTTTTTTTGAAAGATTGTGCCTCTGGTGTTAGCGCAGGAGTTCTGCAAAATTCACTCAAGTATGATGTTAAAGAAGTCACATGACAGCGCGTCGCTTTATCTAAATCCCTTTTTCACATCAAAGGGATTGGTGAGGTCTTTACCGACCTTGAGCAGTGTGAGTTTTCCACCGTCATCTTGCATAGACTGACGAGTTTGGCAGGGATGCCACAACTAGACATTGCGCTATATAGCTCGACCCTATAGATGCTTTCATACGTGGCCTAGAAATCGATGAAGAGGTGGTGTGTATCGTTTTGGAATTCCTGGGTTTTCTCCAAGATCTGCCGCATTGTGAATATTTGATCAATGGTGGACTTTTCTGGTCTAAAGCCACACTGATATGTGCCTAACAGATTGTTGACAAACGGATTCAGGCGTTCACACAGTACAGCTGAAAAGCTAAGAAGAATGATGCCTCTGTAGTTGGTTCGGTTTTTAATTCAGTGTTCCAACCCTCATCTATTGTCATTAAATTTGGGTAATGACCGAAAGAATTTGACCGCGGGTACAAGTTGCCGAAATGAAATTTCGAAGGTGCGTTGTTGGTGTTACTCCTAGGGATAGAGTGAGAAACGTCAGTATTCGTAGGAATCTTAATGATGAGCAGCTACTTCTCTGAGTGGAACGATCAAATCAGTTCTTCGATAGTTTGAACACGTTGTTCGCATGATACCCGACAGGTTTCCTAGACAGATCATGTAAGCCGAAATGCGAGCGCGTCGCCACCCTGGTAGGTCAAGGAGCAGGTGGTGGGAACAGGTAAGATGAGTATTCTCAGATTCTCCCCCACGAAGTCTAATACCCTGACCAACCTGGACAGAGTTTTCAGCGACCGTTGCAAACCTAAGAAACATCTTCATCCTACCGGCTTCTCACAGGACCGTACATGCAGAGATGGAATCGATAAGTGAAATTACAACTTACAAAAATTCCTCTGTGTAGACTGTGGTCTGTTATCATCACAATTTTCTAGTGACAACTATCGACAACAATCACCGTCAAAATCAGCTGGTCCCCAGTTTTCAAAATTTGTGGTTAGTTGGTTTTTTTGCTTACACTTAGGCTAACAGGCACGCATAAAAAAATGTTCTTACATCATAAACCTTAATAAATTACCATACGAAATAATATTTTTTTGATCACCTTACGCAGACTGATTATTTTGTTCGATCGACTGTCACAAAATGTGAAAATCACAGATCAGCTCAGCCGATTCCACCCCAGGCTTTATCTAGAGATCGATATGAATCCTCTCTTCACATAACAATGGATTGCCTGGCCTTTTTTCGTCTCAAGAAGTATAAACTCCAACCGGCAAACCTATTCGGTGTCCCTCCAGAGAAGATCCTTGTCTTCCTGACTGCCTCCGGCCGGAGTAAAACGATGATTTTTACACCCCATCACATAGGATAGAAGGTATATTAAGTTTGTCACATAGTGTGTAACACGTTGAAATAATAATGGTAGACCCCCAAGACCTTAAGGGCATATGATCGACACCGAATTCTGAAACGAATGAGCCATGTCCGTCCGTCCGTCCGTCCGTCTGTATGTCACATATTTCTAGGCCTTCAATTTTGAGCTAGGGTGCTGAAACTTCGTACGTAAGGTCCACGTCATGCGAAGCAGTACAAGTGTAAACATTTTCGAAATCCGCCCAAAGACACGCCCACAATCGGTCTAAACTACATAGCATCTCCTAATGAATGTAAGACTTAAAAAAGAAAAATTTAATTGGTAAACCTCCTCTAGTGGGCGTGGCATCTATTTTGTGGGAAAATTTTCAAATGCAGTTTACTCAATATTTTTGCTAGACATTGAAAAAAAATTGCTTAGTATTTTATTTAGAAAACGCTTAGTTCTACATTTTGTTCATACAAGATTTTGGGCCGCAGCAATCAAAATGCAAAAGAAACTTAACGCTATAAATTTTAGCGTGCGTTTTGACGTATCTTTGAACCTGGAATTTTTGGCTTTCGCGGTAGTTTGTGTTCTTGCTGATTTGTTGGAATTTTCCATGATTCTAAATCGTTTTTCGAATGGTTTATTTTCAACGCGGTTGTAAAGCAACGGGAACGTAACGAGTCAAAGCAAACGACAACGCAGCTTTGTGACTTAGCATTTACTGCTCTGCCGCTCCGCCATTCTGTCGCGTTGCTACTCTGCAGCTTTGCAATTCTGCAGCTATGCCTTGTCGCTTTATTGATTCACCTCTTTGTCACTCTGCTTCATCTGCCTCAAAGCGGCAGAGTGGGCCACTCTGTAGCTTTACTGATGCTCTACCGTTCTGCTGACTGCCGCTTTGCATTGCCACTCTACGACTTGCAAGTGTGCAATTTTGTCACTCTGCTGCATTGCCCTGAATACTATGTTTCTACCGGGGACTAATCCGCGATTCATATTAAGCTTCAGGAAATCTTCTGCAAAGTATGCGATAAAAATCCAATTACGCAAACTAAAATCCTCTCGACAAGCGATTAAAAAAAAAATCCCCTTATAAGTCCCATTCATCCCTTCCACAAACCAATTTCAACCCTTTTCGAACACCTTTTTAACATTTCGAGAATAGAAAAAGGACACTAAAACTGTCCACGTATGACAGATCTGTCAGAATTACAATTTGTATTGGGATACTTACGATGGAAATCTTTTTTCGCTGCTGGAAAATGACAACCCCACTCTATTTTGAGGCAGGGTTCCCAACCGTCCTTCTTTTGGGAGGACAGTCCTCCTTTTCAGCTCTTTGTCCTCCCATCCTCTTTTCTGGAGAAATGTCCTCCTTTTACTCCAGGTAAAGACAAGAATTCATCACAATTTTTCTATTTTCGCTGTGGTACAATTTTTTCGGCACAAATAATAGAAAATTAAGCACTTCTTAGGAAGTTTAAGCCTGGAACACACGACGCAATGACAGAAATATAAAATATCGCAGCGATTTTTTTAATCCGCTATAGAAAAGTTTGAGCTTCTGGTTGGATAACAATATACAGTACGATTTCGTGTCGTGGTGCGTCCCTGGGGTTGGTTGGGGACAGAATCCCGAAAACGGAATTTCCGAAAGAACAAAATCGTGAAAAAGTACCTACGAAATTCCTGATATTTTTATTGTACAAATGTACAGTGGTATATGACAGAATGCCGATTACAGAAACCTAAATCCCCGAAAAACACAAAATCCTGAAAAGTAAAGAATGGATTCTCGGGATTGTGGGGTTTTGGATATACGGTTTGGGGATTTAACCATATTCAAATCAATACTTAACTGGGAATTGATAAATAAAATCACTTTTTAGTAAAACGCCTTTGTTAACTTATTTAGCACCCCTTCTTTATTTTAACATTATCTAGTTCGCTTATGTACTTAAATTGATACATTCACCACTATTTGACTAAATTATTAAAATAAATTTAGATTAAATTTAATTTAATTGTATTTAATTTGTATTTGTATTTTTATAGAATAAAAGTTTCTCATAATTTTTTGTGCAATATATACCTAAATTTATTGCAACAAGCAATAAAAATTAAATTAGATTTTGTCTTCCGTGTCCCTGGCTTAAGTAACGATGACGACTTCATAAGAACGAAGGTTTTAGATAAATATTCACAAAATATTGTATCAAATTTTAAATCTCAATAAAACGTTATAGAATAAACTAAAAAAAGAAAATCGAATGCCCTCCTTATTGTTTCGCCAAAGTTGGGAACCCTATTTGAGGGCCATAATATATTTCAAATTAATCGCATATTTGTCTAGTGGAACCATTTCGGGATTCATTGTTAATCTTCTCCCGCTTATCATCGTACTATAGCCGGTGGAAACATAGTATTACCGATTGCAGGTTTAACGCTCCGCCACTCTGTCGCTTTGCCAGTTTGCTGCTCTGCCGTGTTGTAGTATTCTTGCATTCATACTACTAGTAGTCAGTACTGACTACTGACAGATGGACACTGCTTTTCCGGCTCTCGATTTAGTCTCGATCATAATGTGCTTTAAAGGCATGACCATGCGGCCTGGCACGTAGCATCATTATTTCACCATATTAAAAAGTCTTCAATAAACTTTCTAAACTCCTATCTCCGAACATTATTTGTCTTATTTTACGTTACTCTTCCGCGATCATACAGTAGGGGCATAGTAAAGTCGAACATCACAAAAAAGTAAATACATAGTTTTAGGCAATTTTGTGCAAAACACTGACAGCTTATTAGTGTATACTCTTATGCCTTCTTGTTTGAAATGAAATTTTAAGTGAAAACTAAAATCAAATCGGCAGGTAACATAACGATCCCTGCTGAAGGCATACCACCCCACGCCAATGCGTTTCCACCAGGACCATTTCCTGTTCGTCAGCAAACTGCTTATTTCATTCCACAACAACATTATGAACTAACCTTACTGCAAAAAGACTTATATAACTTTATACAGATATCATGTAAAGCTTGTATTAATTGATAACAGCTCTTGTTTAGTTTATTGAGTCTACGAAACAAGTTTACTTAACTTCGTAGTTTAAATTGTTGGTTTTTCTATACTCATAAAAGTAAAGTATAAATCGATATCAATTTAGTTTCCTGATTGCGAATTCCTGATTGCTAATATGCGAATATTCTCGGCCCATTCAGAAGGTAAAGGCAAAAATAAAATGCAACTTTAACATAACCATACTTGGCCAAAGGCACCAACCAGACAACTAGCACCTAAGCGGAGCAACGATCAACGAGGACGCATGATCGGCTAAACTCTACAAAAAAGATAGCTTTCCGAAACACTTTTGTACCTCCAAAAGTATCTTTTCTTTTTTTTTTGTTTGCAGAAAATGTAAGCTAGATTTGTATTGCATACTCTTAGGCAAAAATATAATATTTAAATACTTAACTTATTACAATTATTGTGTTTAACAAACTCGCAATCACGACACTCTTATACCTAAACTTGCTTGGAAAAACGGCAAATTTGTTCCGAGCTTTCGACATTATCTTGCCTAACCAGAATCACATGCCAAGATCATCGACCGCTGCACTGATGCAACCAAGCGCAGTATAACTGTTTTTTTCCCCAAAACGGAAGAGGGGCTATTTGTACTAAGAACCGTGGACTTCCAAGAACCGTGGAACCGTAAATTACCTACAGATGTCAGCCCTGGGAGGAATGACATTGATCTAATCGAATTCTTATGCTCCCTTAATTCAAATCATAACCTCGCGCCTAAGTAAAAATAAGAAGAAAAAGAGTTTATAATATTTAAGCAGCCAAAACTGTCAAAGCATTAAACAACGCTTCTGTCAAACTACTATTTTCACACCTGTCACATATTTTATTCAAGAAAAAACCGTTTGCTGTTAAGTATTTGAAACTTCTTTCTCCCCCGATATGGGAACCGGAAACTCGGTCTATAATCACCATGCTCGCGCACTGACGTACGCCCATTTTTACCACACTGTCCGAAAGTCTCCGATTTCAACACAGTAACACTCACCCATGTCAGTTTTGTGATATAATTTACAGTAAAACCTATAATTACAACACCTTTCGGACGGGCCCTTTTTGAATGTCTTTTCTTTCTGTGCAGAGTTCCTTCAATTAAATTTTCAATAGAGCCCCTCAAGCAGACAACTTGCCGCTCATTTGTCCGTTACCCTCGGCCTTTTACCAAATCACCAACTGACAGTTCTATTCTCATATTGCTCGACTCTGGCACATGCGCCATAATTTGGCAGGGTTCATCCCCGAACACGCAATCACCACGAAAAGGGGCAACTCAGCTTGACCACACAGTGCACAAGGGTGTGTGCAACGTATAACACACTTGCCGAGTGTGTCACTCGCTGTCAATAGTTGTCGCGTGTGTTGTGTTTCTGTTCCAAAAAATCCCTTTGATTTAAAATTAGTAATTGCCGTCGTGTGATAAACTGCTTAAATGTTTAGTGACTCCTAGGCCATAGCATACATCAATTTCCGAGCAGCAACATTGTATAAGAGTGCTCCACTTGAGCAGCTAAAAAACCAACTCAACACTTGACATATAGCTGAGACGATGGAAACGGCAGTGCTGAAAGGTATTTTTAGAAAACCATATTTCTATTCTTGCTAGATAGTACCCTTTCTTAAAACACAAAATAAATATAAAAAAAAACACTCACAACAAATTAGAGAATGAGGAATCACTGTCTCTGGTATCTTGAATAATTTATAATATTTGATTGTGCCTCCCTCGTCTGACAGAGGGGGCTATCCTACAAATCCACCTCAATGGGCTCGAAAGACGACACGGATGTGTGTGCTCGTGATGAAGGAAAATCTGCCGGTTTAATTTTTGATATTATAAAAGGATCCAGCTGTCTATCTCTTTAGTGTATATGTACTCGAAATGTGTCGTTGTGTGCTCGTGACAAGTGTTATACAGATGGAGAACTTGACACTTTTTTTGCATGTCCTCTTCGTCGTATACATTCGACAAACTGGGAAGGCTGAGGCTGAGCAATGTTTAGCTTAGCCTCGTGCTTCCCGGTGTATTACAGACTTTTCGCATTACAACTTCCTCTCTGTGTTTCGCTCTCCCTGGCACACACGACCATTGACATGACACGAGCGAAGAACAGTGCACAAGGCCCTGACACCCTTAACGGACGGTATAGGGTCGTACTTTTTCTTTTTCATAAATATAACATCCCCCTCAAGTGTAGCATAGGACTAATCTCAGAACTGAGCAGAACCAGAATTTGAGGAGAAATTTTCAGCGGTAAGTGTTACCAGAGAAAGTGGTTTGTACTAGATGAATGCTGATCCATATTCGACAACTGGATTCAATTAGTACAAGATGTGAGAAGAGCTTGTCACCATTTCTGAGTGTAGTGATGCAATAAAGCACTGATGCCAGAGATGATTTGAATTAATGAAGACGATAATGAGGAGGTTTTAGGCACTTGTCAACCATATGGTGGGGTAAAGAAACTATTTATAACTGTAAAACTGTGTATAGATTGTCTTTAAATAAATTGGAGTGACTTAACCAAGACTAGATTTTGAACTTGTTACAAGCTGTGTTCTTGGACACTTTTGGTTTTTGATTCGTTTTGGGTTGGTTCAACATAGCGTTACTGTCAATTTTTCGTATTACTGACTCTTTTATAATTATCTCACAGAAAATGGCTTATGTAAATACGTGTAAAAATTCATAAACTAGGCGCCAAAACGGGCCCATCGCGAAGCTTAGGAAACCAGTTGAATTTTTATTCAAAAGCCTATTTAAAGGTGTAGGAGCCAGAAGAATCTTATCGACCGACCCAACCCTGCATTTAGATCGGTCGATAAGCCTTTTCCTCATTTTCTCGTTTTGTCCCGTTCGATTTCGTTCCCAGCAGATTTCCGGTACTTTAGGCTTATCTAATCTTAAGGCAATCTTGCTTCAACAGTTTTTTTTTCACGCGAGCAGCTTATAACTGTATACCTTCCAAAAGAAGAGTAAAAATTCTCATGTAACTTTGAGCTTCTCAAAACTGCTGTCCGGCTTATTTCGAGAAAATTCCTTAATTTTTGTCCTCAATAAATCCTCAAGATCTTCGAGGAGAAAATATTAAAACCGTAGTGTTGTAGGTATACGCATGACTTAGTAATACTGATTATAATTAAACTTATGCTATTTAGATGGGACTGAATTTGGCTATAAGGATTTTAAATGGAGCTGGTTCTATTCCCTTATTAAGAAAAAAGTCTTACTTTAGACATAAACTAGGTTGCAAAATTAGAAATAACCCAACTGAAGCGAAAAGGAACTATTTATCGTAGGGAAGGAAAGCCTGGGTTCGGAGATATAAGTAATGACTATAAGTCTACTTACCTTATACGCCTGTAACTTGTAACAGGACCTTTAAAAGAAAAGGTTGATGGGTTATCAGACCTATAGCCCATCATCGCCAATACGGGTCTTTCCTTAGTCTAGCGAACAGATGAACCCGCTCTGGGGTGTTACAATGGGTCTCTACCTCAGTCGATAAGTGAAAACGAGGCGAGTTATTATAGCCCGATGAACTAAATGATGACTACCCGATTTGGTTGAGAAAGGTCAAGGCAACCAGTAAGGGTAAAAGCTTGATCCGATGGCTACCAATCGATGGCTGATTGATTAGGGACTTACCCCAAAAGGGTGCTGAAGGATGGGGGTAACCTTTTCGGTGTGATCCACTGTCAGCAGAGTTGTGGGAGGCCAGAGCGAGGGACTTTCCCAAAGAAAAGGCTTTCATACAGAAATCGTTCTGACGAAAGAGGAGGTGAGGTTGGTATGAAGTGGAGTACATAACTTGCAGTTTGGCGAAACCGTTTTCGGTGTGAGCCCGAGTAAACAATTAAGTGGGAGGTCAGTGAGTATTAGTCCTGATTTTGATATAATTCCGAACCTGCTGTTGCCTCTCAAATAAGAATAAGCCACAAGGGTGTGAAAGTGCAGGGGTAACCGATCTCGGTATGAATTCCTCCGGAGGAGAATTCTTGGGTAAGACCCTGGTGCAGGGTAGCCGTTTTCGTTGTAAACCCGTAATTCTGGTGAGTCAAGCAAACTAACCTTGGGGGATTGGGAGCGGTAGGTTTAACCGAGGCTTAGGTTAAAGTGGAAGTCGGGTCCTAAATGGATCCAAAATGGTCCGAAATGGATCCGACGTGGTTCTGAAAATATTGCCTACTCGTTGAACTATTTCGAGCTACCTACTAATGAGGCGTAAGAGACGTTTTTCGTCAGTTGTGCTAAGATCGTTAAGATTTTCAGAAGAAAGCTCCAAATTAAAGAATTCGGTTCTTAAAGAGAGCAGAGCATGTGCAGAGATGATAAGGAGTGGTCTAATATTCCTCATTTCGGCAGCTTGTACCCGCGATCTAATTCTTTCGGTCATTACCCAAATTTCATGACCATAGATGAGGGTCGGAACGAACACTGAGTTAAAAACTAAGATCTTTGCTTTCACTACAAGCTCAGCTATCCTGATGACCGGCTGGCGCAGTTCCTTTACTATTTCTCCAGCTTGGTCAATCCTACAGGAAAACTCAGTATCACTCCTCCATCTTTCGTGAAAAAGACAACGCGATACTTAAACTTCTCTACCTGTTTCAATGGGACTCCATTTATGTGCAAGGTACATGCCCATGGAGTTCGGAAAGCAACCATTACTTCGGATTCGCTCACGTCGATCTTCATCCCAGCCTCACCACAGATGGCCGCAAGGCTATCCTCACTATCCTCACTGAGGTGCCTCCTCGGACGCCAGGATAGCTTAATCATCTGCGAAAAGCAGATGGCTTATCCTGACGCCAGCCATTTCGAAAGATTCCTTAACAAGACTGCGATTCACCCGTCCATATACTCTATGAAAAGGAGAGGCGATAGAACACAGCGCTGGCTAAGTCCAACGCACACATCATAAGGTTGGGATTTGACGCCATTTATCCGAACACAGCTTCTGCAGTTGAATGGCTCTGTGAATGGCTCTCAGAAGAGGCCCGCTCAGTGTATTGTCCCGCAAAAATCTCCAGAGTTTATCCCAAGGAACCCGGTCATAGGTCTTTTCCAAATCTACATATGGTTTGGCATATTCCCAGGCCTTCAGAGTAAAGAATTACCTTCAGAATAAAAAGCTGGTCGGTTGTGCCCCTGCTAGGCCGAAAGCCGCATTGCGCTTCCCGCAACAAATGCTCGATTACAGCTCTGGACCGCGTTTCCAACACCTTCGCGAATACTTTTCCCGGAAGACTCAAGAGAGATATGCCCCTATAGTTGGCGCAATCTCTCCTGTTCCCTTTTTTGAAAATGGGCACTTTAACTCCCATTTGCCAATCCGTAGGTGCCTTCCCGCTATCTTAGGCCACCTTAATGACACGTGTTAGCCATTTAACACCCTCTTCACCCATTGCCTTGAGCATTTCTGGCCGGATTTCATCAACTCCAGCAGACTTACAAACTTTAAGCGATTTAATCGCGGCAGTGACTTCATCTACTGTAAGACTATTCTCCGCCCTAATCTCTTCTGTAATTTTGCATTGCCAACTTCAGTGCCCTGTTGGGGATTGAGCAGCTCCGAAAATTGTTCGCTCCATCTGCGTAAGACGTCGTTCTCATTTGAAAGAAGTGTACCGTCTTTGGATTTAACCCCTTGAACGATATTTAACTTCCTTCTTCTGAGTCAGCGAATAGTGTGCTAAAATGTCTTGTTTGCAGATCTGTAACCGTCCAACCTCTTGCCGAACTTGTTCCATGCCTGTTCTTTGGCTGTTCTTACCACCATATTGGAAGTTCTTCGTGCCTCAGTGTACCGGGCTCGTTGAATCACATTGAATCCACATCTTAAACTCCAGGAGTCTTAAACCACGCAGTTATTTTCTCAACACCAGCCGCCACACCAAGCCGCTTCACTCCACAAATATTTCTTGCAGAGGCAATGACTGCCGATGAAAACAGCTGCCATTCTTCCTCTACACGTAAAAGGTCAAGTGGAATTTGTTCAAACTTCTCCCAAACGTGCACTGCAAATCCCTCCCCGCAATCCGATTCTGCATCCTGTAACTTTTTTTACCGTATACGGGTCAACCCTCTTGGATTTCGCCTGGGTGGCAAAGGAATACTGTTGCTAAAGCGCAATTTGCACAACTCTAGGTGACGATCAGTTGACAGCCCAGCTCCTCGATGGTACCACAAAGAAATCAATCAAAGATCTCTGATTTAAACTGTGCCCATAGGCGCCCGGAGGGGGAGGCAAAACGGGGCGCTTGCCCCCCCTGGTTCGGTGCGATTCATCATCAAATACCAAACATATATTATTTTACGAGGAAGTTTCAAGAAAAACGACTGTTTAATTGAATTTTTTCGTCTGAGTTCATGGTGTGCCCCCCCCCCCCCCCCCCCCTGGAAAAAATCCGGTACCAAGTGTATTTGTGAATGTCTTTGTGTGGGCAAAAGGTGTTCATGATGGACAAGCCATAAGCACAGCAAAAGTTCAATAAGTTCCCTCCGTTTCTGTTTTGATCCGGGTCACCGTGCCTCCCAATCAAACTTATCCAAGTACTGTCGTGGCGGGTAGGGCCACATGAGCATTGAAGTCACCCATCAGAAGGAAGGAGTCGATTTCTGCCACTCTATCCAGCGCAGCATTAACTTCTTTCAATAAGGCCTCGATACTCTGACTCTAGGTTGGGTGTGTACACCTGCACTAAAGCCAAAGACGATCGCTCAAGCCTAAGCTTTAAGATCAAAACCCTCCCTCCTAATGGAATAAGCTCCAATACGTTTTCCGACAGCCGGGTGCTTGTGAGTATCCCCACACCGCCTGTGCAGCCATATTACGTGGGACGCCAGACAAGAAAAGTCTCCACCCATCAGCGAAGTCTCTGGCTCCGAAACCATTCCACTTAGTTGAGAAGATTCCAGTAGCATTGAGCTGCTACTTTGCCTCAACCAGTTCCAGTTCTTTCGCCGTTAGCGATAAGACATTCCATGTGCCAATTTTCATTTGGTGCAAACTTTTATGAGTTTTTTGTTATAGAGAAGGACAGACTTAAGTTTTTGAAAACCTTTGACAAACATAATCTGGAGTCGTGATCCTTTGATTATTCAGATCTTGTAATCCAGCGTAATAAGCATCTCACAAAGAACGTTCATTCGAGTATCTGCAAATTTGCCTTGTGGTCTAATATGCCCTCAAGAGGATTATAACTCCAGCTTCATTCACCACTGGAAGACAATAGTTGAAAAGCTTAAGTAAAACTCAAACGGGTTTGGGTAGTTTTTTCCCAAACAACATTTCCATAAGTGCTTTTAATCCAAAGCCTCATAAACATCGTCAAACTAGCATTCGTTGGTGATAAAAAAAACAGGTGATCACACGCAGTTTACTCCATTTTCCTCTCAGGACGTGGGTGTTAACATTAATATCGTCATACCGACAGACATTTAACTATATCCGCGCACAATAAAGCCCAACAACTGATAAGGATTATTGGTACTTCAAACTTTAACCACTGTATTAGGGTTGATTTCACCTAAAAAAAAAAACAAGTTCCTCTACCGAGTTCCTTTTCATACAACAACATTATCAGCCGCATACCCTTGCTCTTATCTTCCTTAAATTCCTATCTTCCTATTGATTAAACATTACCACGGAGCAAGGGTGAAATGCCTATATCAGTTCAACCCTTAATAATACCAGCACCGTGTGAAACTATCGGCAAACGACACACGGCAACTCTAGCGACCCCCAGCTAATGTGTCAGCAAAAGTCCACCCCTACTTAGCTGGAAAAATAACACGATACCTTCTCTTATACCAAGCCCCATCACCATCACACTTCCTCTTCCTATAAAGCCCAGCATTTTACCACAGAGCCAGCGCGTGATACACTTCTTCTCCCGTAGCATACAGAGAACCAAAAATTACTATCAATATGGCGTTTTGCATTGATTTTCGGTACGGTAGTGTGCGGTCTTACTCGCTCCCTTTCAAACAAATAAAAGTTTAATTTAAATCAAATGCTAAACTCAAAGTTAGTGAAAATAATAACTGAAATAAAAACTTCGACCCCCACAGCATCTGCATAAGAAATTCTGCATGAATGTTAAGTTAAAAAATCTAAAGCAAAATCTTATGCAATGCTGTATTAGTCTTCAACTATAGGGGTTCCGTTTGTGTGTCCTTATTTGTAAGTGAATTCTTCGGAAGAGGACACTGTGATTTCTCCTTGCGGATGATTGCATAAAAAATGATTTTTCTTTCGTCCTATTGTTTCATCCCTTCGACGAATTCTAATTTTATTCCCTCATAATCGTATACAACCCTTGTGCTTCATTGTGCTTCGTCCTTAAATTTAAAACAAATATTTGGATTGGTCTGTTTTTTTTTCTTAGTAAGAAAATCTGAAATATTGCAACAACCGGTGATTGGGTTGAATTATCCTTAATTTGAGTGAACAGCAGTAGATTGTGTTTTGTGTTATGTCACGTTTTGACCTTTTGTTAAAAGACTTACCGCGACAAATTAAAGTTTTAAAACAAGGCTGACCTGTAAAATCGCAAAATTTTATATATATATTTTTTTTAGTTTTTATTTTATAAGGAATTTTCGCTTTTCCAGCTCTGTGTCATCATTATTGAAGTGTATGTGCCAGATATAATAGTTTTCGCGAGTGCCACTTACATACATACCTACCTACCTACCTACATGTATTGAGATTTTTTGGGTGTGCTTCCTACCTCTATTCATTGGTACTTTAGTACTCATCTCAAAAAAGAAAAATCATCCCTTTTTCTTCTTAAAAAAAAAGTAGACGTGAAATAATATTCTTTCCTCAAACAATCATCCCTGGGTTACCACGCAACGCGGCACAAAAAAAGAGCAGAAATTACATGCAGACGAAAACAACGGCCATAGAGAGTTCTCAAACTAAAAGTTTTATTCTTATACACAAACCAGGCAGGAGCAGCAGGATACGGATACTACTGTAACCGAAAAAAGGGGGTGAACCAGCACGAGAGCAAAAAACACGCCACCAACAGAAGGAGTGACAAATTTTCCCCAGCAGACCCAGTAAAAGGAAAAACAATACAAAACGTACTCAATGCAAATGATTTAAACTGAGATCTCGTGTTCCTCTGTCGGATTTTGATTGTCAAAAGAATCCTTTTTTTTTCCTTGATTTAATTTGAATTCCCCCACCCACACCCTCGAATCGACTCGAATCGGTGCGGTACGTCATCTTTCCTCTCGTGTGTGCATGTGTTTGTGTTTTTGTTAAAAAAAAAATTGAGTGCTTTTCCGGGTGTCAAAGTTTCGTAATAGAAGCGAAAAGTCGAAAACGAAAAGAGGACATTTTCTGCGTGACACCAAACCAACAACAGCAAGTGCAGCAGGAGCATCGCCGACGCGACGACGACGATACGTTGAATCCCTCAGGGTCACTGTCTGTGTGAGTATATACACAAATGCATATGCATACATACATACATACATGAATGTTGGGGGCATTTTGGAATTTTCCTTATTTACTGCATCATCGAGATGTTGTGTGGGTATGACAGCGGCTCTATATTCTGATCATGCATTTTCCGATTAAACTGTCAAATGCGGTGTTGCAACTGTCAAAATGACACTGCAATATTGTTTTATTTTTATTCAATCTAGATTATACAGTTCGATGGGGTTCCTTTTTTCGATTCATTATTATTTTATGTTTAACGATAACAAGTTCAAGTTGTTTTGGCCAAGTTCAAGCGCCATTGTCTATAAGCAATTGACGTTAACCACACTTAAGCGCATAGTGGGTGTGTTTGTTTTTTTTTTTGCACTTTTCGGTCACATTGGGGTGGCCATAAGGAGCGACTACTTTGTGGTCGACTTATTATCGATTTTGAGTGATTGACGTTTCACACTGTGGCGAATAAAGTGGGAAAGGATGACGAAAGGGAAGCCAAATGGAGAAATGTCAAGGTGTATTACAACAAGCCGGATGTGGACAAGTTTGTGTAAAGTAGGTGAGGTTAGGTTCCAACTTTATATGTCAGTCTAATGAGCCCTATGTGAGGGTTGTTCTTAAATTATGTTTCTTGCGCTGAAGGAGAAGGTTAACCTTTTTTCGTTTTGCTTTCAATTTTCCGACAGAGTAGGTAAAAGTATTTTTGTTAGTTTTGAACATTCGTTAGAAAACAAGCTGGTTTGTAAAGGAGACTAAAACCTTGTTACCCCTATCATAGACACAGTCATTGCTGTCATTGCTGTGTCATTCATGTGCTTTATGTTAGGGTGTATTTCTGGAACATTTAAGGCCACAGAATGCTCAAACATAGTGGAATAAATGGAGACAGAGTTTAACTGTTTCCTTTTGCTGTGTGATGATTAAGTGGGGTTTGGTGATGAGAAGGATCTCTCCCAATAGACAAAATATCCTATATCTGCAGCAATTCAGAAAATAATTTATTAGGATTTACGGTGGGCAGTTCGTCAGATAAAAACAGATTCGTCAGACAAAGCTTACCTACTTTCTTTAAGTAGTAGCTGACGTTCGTCAGATAAAAACAGATTCGTCAGACAAAGCTTACCTACTTTCTTTAACGTAAATCGACTGTCTTAGTAGTCTGGCAGGAGGAGTGATAAGTGAAACAATGTTAAACCAGTGGGAAAGTGCAACAGTGCCAGTGGCGGATCCAGGAGGGGCTAGGGGGCTGAAGCCTCGCCCTAACCAATATGACCAAACATGCAGTTAGTACTATTGATAATTTATATTTAAAAAAATTGTGTTTGATTTTCAGTACAATATCAATTTTATGTAGGTTTTGTAGGTTATGTCCTCTGGGAAATAAGTACCGTATCTCCGGGTAGCGAAAAGCGTCACTTTACGTTTTAACAACGATGGCAAAACTTGTTTCCAAAGTCCAAAGTGAGTGCTTTGTAGCCCAGCCAAACAGATTTTTCTTCAGAAATCATATTTTCTGACGAAGCGCATATTCATCTCTGTGGCTGCGTAAACATATAAAGTTGCCGCATCTTGGGCTCAGAAAACCCGCAAGTTATAGCCGAGAAGCCGATGCATCCTCGACAGTTTTCTGCGGTGCGGATTGTGGAGTGGTGGTACAAATGGCGCATTTTTCTTCAAAATGACGGCAGTTCAGTCAACAGAAGCCACCGAATGTTCTCGCAATGCCATCGAATGCCACCGAATGTTCTCGAATGTTCTCTGGTTCATGCATGATGGCCCGCTATGCCACACAGCCCATGGCACACTCTTGATCTTTTGCGCATCAAATTCCGAGATCTTGTTATCAGCCGGCTTTGTCATGTCAATTGACCGTTTCGGAGCTGCGATTTTATACCTTTGGAGTAGTTTTTGTATAAAACCGTGAAAGACAAATGTTATGCCAAAAATGCAGAAACGATTCATTCACTTCAGGCGAATATCATCCAAGCAATGAATCCTGAGTCTTAAGCAGCAATTAGCCACTTGGAAATCGTTATCTTCCTTAATAAAAGGGAGTCGGTGGTAAAGTGGCTTTAAGTTACATTTAGGCCAACGAAGGCCCATCGTACTGCCACTGCCACGTGGGTTTTAACCAAGAGAGTGGGTTGGCATGAATTTCATGACAGCCAGCCAGTCTTGCCAGTGAATTCTTGTATCTTTTTGACCCGGTGTCTCACTGAGGTAACTTAAATAGTCGTAGAAGTAGGAGGATTATGGATTTCCACAACGACGCGAGTGCCGGGCAGCTACAAAGAAGGTGATGTACACTTTCGTCGTTTGAGAATACATTTAAGCCAGAATCGCAATGCTGCGTTGCTGCGTGCGCACGCTAATGCTCTTTGCCATGCTTTTCCAAAACTTTACGATACTTTACGTCGTTTCTTTGCGTTTTGGGGCAGGGAATTGGAAAGTATCTGCCCAAACAAATTCAATTTCGGTTGAAAGATTTTTTAAAAGATATTTTCAAAAGAAGGGCCAGAAAAGATGCTGAATCATTTCAAAATGATTCCATATTCTGAACGTCAATTGTTTGTATTGTATTGTTTGTATTACTTGTATTTTATCGACCTAGCGTTGTTGATTGGCGCCGTATTCCAAATCTCCTTGCAGATGCGCTAGAAAATAGAGGAGATCCCATTCTTAACATTTATTCAGCGAAATTAAGAAAAAATCGTCAAAACCGGAATTAAATCAGTGAGTAAGTGCTACAGTGTGTTCGCAGAAGTAACAGTCCGCAAAAAGGACCGTTGAATACCACATCCTATCCCACATTGTAAAATGCTGATGGCATAGTTATTTTTTGACATTTTATAAGTTATGAAAACTTCGAAAAGGGGCGTGGTTCAACCGCCCCTAATTACAAACTACAGATATTTCCAAGTTACTCTTAAATGTACATAAAAATGCAATTTTTTGGTTCAAATTCAATATTTTTGAAAAATCGACCCCTAAAAGGGGGCGTGGCTAAAAACTTTATATGAACGAAACCTGGACTAAAATTTCGTTTACTTAACCTGCTTCTTTTTTTGTTTCATGCTTTCCTAAATTAGGCTCAAGGCCCGTCGAAATTAATTTTTCTGGAAAATTTTAAGGTTTTTCTTCAATTCTGCCTATAAATGTGGGCGTGGCCCACATTGTATAAACAAAATGTGGATAAAATGGATGGATAAAATATTAAGCAATTTTTTTTTTTCAATTTTGAGCAAAAAGATTGAGGAAACGGCATTTGAAAATTTACTCTTAAAATAGATGCCACGCCCACTAGAGGAGGTTTACCAATTAAATTCGTCTTTTTTGTGTTTAACATTCATTAGGAGCTGCTAAATGTCAAATTTCAGCCTTTTAGAATGTCTTAAAGTTTTGAAAAACTCTGGAGGTAGTTGCACATTTAGACATTTTGTGGGCGTGTCTTTGGGCGGAAGAAATTTTTACACTTGTACTGCTCCGCATGACGTGAACCTTACGTACGAAGTTTCAGCACCCTAGCTCAAAATTTAAGGCCCAAAAACTTGTGACATACAGACGGACGGACGGACATGGCTCATTCGATTCAGAATTCGGTCTCGATCATATGCCCTTAAGGTCTTGGGGGTCTACCATTATTATTTCACCGTGTTACAAACTATGTGACAAACTTAATATACCTCCTATTCTATGGGATGGTTTATAAAAAATAAAAATAAATGTTCCTGCTCATAATCGAATTTCCCCCACTGTATATACTTGAAAAAAAGAAAGCTAATTTCTGTTTGTCTTATTGCATTTAAAAACAAAAACTGCGTTTGTTCCACACTGTAGAGCAAAATACTGATTTTCTGAAATAGTTCAATGAAACCAAAGTTTAAATGAAACCGAGGCTTAACTAAAAACATCACTTTTCTTAAAGCCACGCCCACACAAGTGGGCAGAGGCATGTACTATATATACAAATAAGTTAGAAAATGCTAATGCCTACAACTATTTTATTGTAATTTTTTGTCAAATTTCATAATATTTATTGAAAAGCAGTCATTTTGATCATACTTTTTTTGCTACCTCAAATACAATAACAAGGCAATGCACATACCCATAATTAGTGCGCTCTAGAATCATTATAACAGAGCTAAAATTAGAAAACAATATTTTTAATAATTAGAAATGGTCGCACATTCAGGCATAGGTATAGTGGGCGTGTCTGTGGGCGAATTTAACTAATTTTAAAATTTTATCTGAAGGACCAGACTTCTTGCCTACTCGTCAACTTTCAGCTCTCTAGTTTGAAATTTAAAGCCTTAAAGTTGTTTACATACGGACGGGTGGGCATGGCTTAATCGATGAAACCTGTCGGCCTCATTCATATCTCTAAAAGGTCTTTGGGGTCTACTGTGATTATTTCTCTGCGTTACAAACTATACATCAAACCTAGTATACCCTCGGTAGGGTATAAAAAATTATGCTTTTACTGGGTAGGTGCTTCCTTGAATTCGTTGTTGCTTTGTGGATATTAAAGATAAATCCTATCCGTAAACCAATTCTGTTTCTTTTCATAAAAACAAGCCTGAAGAGAATAGTTTCGGAATGCATAAGAATTAAGTATCTCTTCTACACGGATGTTATAGATTGCAGACATAAATTCACAAAGCTATTAAAGTTGTTGAAACGCAGTATAGTGTAGTTAAAAACTGCATTATTAATGCTTAATAATCAAATCGATGTGTATACCTGAAATAACCCGTATAAGTGTATAATTACGCATAACACGATAAAGTCCTTAAGGCTCAGCGTTACCGGTTAACTGACTTTGAACAATATTCAGCTGCAGTGATTCACTATGTTAAGCTACGGTGATTGCGTGATGTTAATCCATTTTTTCGCTTAAGGAATTGTTTATAAAAATAATTATCCCTTTGCTTTGTGCACGCTAACTTCTAAATAGCGCTTGCATCATGTGGTAAAATGTAGGCCTACAAAAAAAGAATTGGCATTTAAGGGCAGATTTTACTGCATTTAAAAAACACTGCATTGCGACATATGGACCATTATGGAGCTTGAGTCAATAATTAGCGGTCCGTGCAAATATGCAAGAAGAACTACTTAAACATGGCATCATTCCGTTCGGACCTGTTGTATTTCTCGAACGGTTAATCTTAGAAAAATTAATTTTTGCACTGTTGTAATAAAGTGGGAGCGGGCTAAAATTCATCTTTTGCAAAAAACTAATTTTTCAAAATTCTGTTTTACAAATTTCAAAATTTTTAAAACTTCCAAAGCTTCCGATGTATTTTTAATTAATCAACATAATTTAAGGCAGAAACTATTTGAGTATCAAGCCAAATTGTGTTTAAATGTTGCGTTAAAAATAAGTCTTAAGTTAAGAAAAATAAATTATTTGTCATCCTGTATTTCGAAATAATCCTAAGAATAGCTTGACTTAAGATTTACCAAAAATAGGAATAGAAGACTAAAAATAAAAATTTAAAATTTAATTTTAATGTATACCCAGGTACCTTTAAATAAATCAATAAAAAGTTTTAATTTTAAATCTAAATATAGGGAAAATAGTCAAAGCCATCGCTATTTTCTACATTACAAAAAGTTTTTTTCCAAAATCGAAGGCGCAGATCTTTTGCATAAAATTTCTTATATGTGTTCTTATAAGAAGAAACAGTAAAGCTATCGAGATGCGTTTAAAAAATTTGCCATAATAATCGGAAATATTAAACGAAAAGAAAAATATGCTGAACAACATTTTATGCTAAATTAAGCAATACTTGTGTGTGATTTCATACTTTAACGTCTCTTGACAAATTTGACGTCTGATATCCAAACAACCAAAACTCCAGCGAAATCTAAATTAATTAATCTAAATTAATTTTGCAGTGGGAACGCCTAGCTAAGATTTTGGAATCAAATTGCTCCGAACCTAGATTTTGGCTCGGTGTAAAGCCAAAACCTCTTTGCCGCGTATGTCCATATTTCCATGTACAAACCAGCTATGTCTGCACTTACTGAAACACGGGTAGGTGCAGAGGATCCAGATGATCCCAGCCGATTTGGTCTGAATAATCGTCTGCCTGGGTATCAGTTAGCGCCCCTCTTCCGCTCTCACGACCGCAGCCTTGCCATTTAAGCCTTCAGCCCAATGAATTCGTTGCGTCCGTCACGTTGAAGTACACAACTGACAACTAAGTTAAATATAAACCTTGCAATGGGAACGCGGCCCATAGAAGAACTTCGTGACTTACGTCGCTTCCCATAAGAACGTGTGTATTCCACTGATTTGTTAGTTGTGTATTTCGACGTAACGGATGCAACGGAATCATTGGGCTGAAGCCTTTACATCTGTGATGATATTACATTCCACCGTATCGTAGCACCAGTCTTGATTCTTAATTCAGTTGCAAATGGGTACACGTACAATTCACTTTCCGTACAACACACCCTACATCACTGTCTACTTTATCGAAGTCCTAGTTTGGGCAGTGTATTAACTTGATGTGACAACAAGTCAATAGAGTTTTTTCCCTTCACCATTGTACTTAAAATTGTTATTGCAAACGAATATACATAACTCTCAGTGGCTTCGACATTCTGGATATACAAGACTCGAAGGCAGGTGTGTTGAGATTTTCGCTGAGACTTATAACCTCTTGAAACTAGAAAACGTGCTAACGTGGATTCCTGACACTGACAGTCATGCTGGTAATACTCTGGGCTTGTTCCTCACCTCTCATCCTGAGAAATACAGAGTGAGTGTGCTCACCGGACCATTTCGACGTCACAGATACTTTCTCATTTATCAACAATTCAGCTTAACAACCCAGCCCCAAAAAGAACAATTTGGCTGACGGCCTCAACAATTTCTTTAAGAACTTTAACTGGTCACTTTCTGTCCTCGATCGTTGATGCCGCCGCCGATAAGGTCACAGATTTATTTGTTCTTGGTATATAATCTTTTATTCCTTATAGGATTAAAAGTATCAGACCAAAAGAGACTGGTTAAACAAGGCCAATCCAATTCAGGAAAACCAAAAAGAGTATAAGCAAGCCAGGAGTGACTGTAACTCATGAATCACTGGTGTTAAATCAGTATAAGACTAGAAATTGAGGCCAGAAATTCTATACACCGTCGCAAAGGTAGCAAAAGTTTCTAGTCGTTCGTCAAAAATATAAATTTAAACCGGCTCATCCTCCATCACGAAACTCGTTTGCAATGACATCGCATCTGTCAGCTCCCTAGACGAGGCCAATCTGCTCAGCCCATTTTGCAGCCAGCTCTACGCTACCTGATTTTGCTAAGTCTCAACCTGTACTTGAGCGCGTAGATGGCTCAATTCACTTTTGTACTCGTACTGTAATCGGAGTTTTAAAATCTCAACACCCATAGCTTTGAAGTTGTGTTCTTCTGCGCTAGGAAAACCACTGCGTAAGCCTTTCTTTCTGTCCTACTTTTTAGGACTCTTTCTTTTATCTGCTCGGAAAGAGACCAAAAGAGTACGACAGATGAGATGAGACATTGACTTGGAAAACAGCGTGTGTCCAGCCCGTCCCAAAAAGGCGATTCTTTCGCCTACCAACTGCCGACCATTTGCACTTACATCCCTTCTTTTCAAGGTCTTGGAAACGCTAATGCATTGTCAGTTAATGAAATCTCTCGAGTGAAAATGAAAGCTTTTTAATGACCCTCAATACGGCTTTCGTAGCAAAAGGTCCACTGGTGATTTGATGACTTATCTCACCGAAAAGTGGAACCGCTCCTTGCATCTCTTCGGGGAAAGTAAGGGTCTAATCGTAGCTATCATCGGATTGCATCATTAAAAAACTTGTTTTCGTGTTTGTAGCTGTTTGAGCAAACAATGTTGGCTGTTATTGGTATCAAAATTAAGCTTATGAGTTGCAGAATTTTTTCTGTAGCAAAATACATGAATTGTGTTAAAACTTTTATGTAAACTCGCTTTTACTTTTTCACTGACAGAAATCGATTTCAAGGAACAGCTGATTTTGATTTGTGTTTTTGCGGCCAAATCGTTCCACTGAAAAGCAATCCATTCTCTTTCTATTCTCAACTGTCAGTTTTCTTTTCTCTGATCAACTCCAACCGTGGGTGCCGTGGTGCAGTGTTTAGTGTGTAGAACCACTGTACACGATGTCCCGGGTTCGAATCCCGATCGGGGCAATAAGTTTTTTTTTACGGTGTTCCACCTCTGCGAGGGCCTGACAAACCCACCGAGAGAATCATTTGTCATGAGAGACATCTCAATTTGCCGTTCGGAATCGGCAAAAAACTGTAGGTCCCTTTCATGTGTAAAAAAAACCTGTAACGCAACGCCTGATTGTAAGAGAGGTCAGGCGATGGCTCTTCCGATCTGCAAGAGCCAATTAGTTTAGTTAGTAGATCAACTCCAACCTCAAATGCCTCTAGCTTTTTATTGACACTGACAGAAATTTTCAATGATTGCTATGAATAACTTGTCAGAAAACCGAAGACTTTGATTTCTTCCAATGATGCTGTCCGATGATAGCTGCGATTAGACCCTACGCTTGATATTTCCGAAGCATTTGACAGAATCTGGCATCAGGCTCTCTTGTCGAATACCTAGAAATTTCCTTTCGAAACGTTCAATCCAAATACATAATCTGGACGACTACAAGTCTGATATCCACCGTATAAATGCTGGTGTGCCCCAAGGCTCTGTTTTGACTCCAACGCAATTCTGGGCTTGCTGGTTCCTGATTGCGCACCTCTCCAGGTGGCGGATTGGGAAACGCTCGCACCAGATATGGTGGTTACTGGTACGAAAAATATTCGGTGCGGACCAAAACCAGCCACAAGCGGAAAATCCAGGAGCGTCTTTCTCAAAATGAGCGGCTTCCTGCAAATACAATGGAGAACAACAATATCTAAGTATGCAAGTTGTTTTTATTGAATACTCTGCTGGTTTAACATTGTTCTCCTCCGTAAGGGCATAGCACTTGCGGGAGGAAGCTTTGGTGTTTCTGTGCAGGGTCTTTATGTTCCGTACTGACTTATCTGCGTTTTTGTTCGATAGGGAGCTCCGTTTTCTCTTCTTTTCTTTCCTCAAATTCTGGTGGAACACATAGGTAGTCCCCACTCACACAACTTAAAAAGATCACTTTACTCCCAAAACACCACTTCCCTGTCTCATTGCTCGGACATCGAAATGAAACGGCTATACGTATGACAAATTCATTACCTAAACAGTATCTCAGCCTGTTAAGACAATGCTAGAAATATTTTACACCAAGCATGTCAAACTTGCGGCCCACATCGAGTGAGATTGTGGCCCAGATCCTGTTATGTATTAGCAATTTAAAATTCAAGTTTATGTTGCTAATTTTAAGTTTCCGGGTTCAAGTTTCAGTTTAATACTATATGTCTCCACCGGCAATTCAAAGAGGATAAGCGGGAGCCGATTAAAAATAAAACGCAAATTGTCTCTACCGGACTATAGGATTTATTTGACACGAACACTCTTTTTCTGTCACTTTGGCTCTCAAAAGAGAGTGGTAATGTCATTTCCTTCGAGCGAAAAACGATTTCCAATGTAAAAATCGCACTAAAATTGTACTTGTGACAGATATATCGTACAGTGACAGTTACAGTTTTCTTTTTTTATTCTCAAACTGTCTCAAAGATGCAGAAAATAGGTTTGTGAAGGGGATTTATGAGAGGATTTATTTTTAATCGTTTGCCGAGAAGATTTAAATTTGTATGTTAAATCGCGTAATTTGGAGAGAAATGAACAATTCTCTCGCGGGTTAGTGCACAGTGGACACATGGTATAAATTTTCGCTCTGGGCTTTTGTTTACGCTCATTCAAAAAAAAAAATCGATGAAGTTAACCCAGCGAGCACTTTTTCAAAGCCGAGTTAACTCCATCAATAAAGTTGTCAAAATCTTTAAATCTCGAAATTATTGACTCTCCCAATGGTCTTTAATGAATTGTTTGTATGCAGGCTTTATTATATTTCTTAGTTTTGATATATTCAGCTTTTTTGGCCAATTCCTATCTGCTCTTTGGGAAAATCAGTTCGAAAACGTGTATTTGACACACCTGCCTACACACCTTTGCTGCATTAAATTTACAACAGATCAGACAGAAAAAAGCTCGAGCAGAGTGTTTTAAAAAGTTTGGTAGATTTCGAATATTTGAAAGCCAAGTTTTTTTTGTTCTCTAAAATTTTTTAATAAAGATAAAAAAGTACGGAACCATATAAATTGCAAAAGGGGATCTAGTTCTAGTGACCCCAACTCTCTTGGCTAGATTCAATCAAGGTACCACGTGACGCACGTTTCAAATTTCAATAGTGATTGCAAGCCTGATTGGGCTATTCCTATCACACTAGTAAAATCAAATAACAAAAACAACATTTAAAAAAGTCAGCTTAAAATTTGAAGATTGGAAGTTTTTATCGGTGCGAGACAGTACTATCTTCAAGGACCTATACGCAGAAGCGAACAAGTAATTTAAAAAAGTTTGCCTTTGGAAAAACAGACCTACACACAGTGTGTTCTAGAAAAACTGAACAAAGCAAAAAACTCGGTGGAGTTCTGGAAGGCTGTAAAGATAATAAATGGAAAGAGCAATTCAATAGCCTTGGGCTTACCAGCTTATAAGCTGAAGGATGATTCTGAAGGATATTCTTCATGAGTTCCTAGCAGGATTCAGAAAAAATTATCCAACGATAGACCAAATTTTTTCACTGATAAATATCGCGGAAAGCTATAAGAGGTCAAATAGAAAGTTATACGAATTCTTCGTAGACTTTCGGGCAGCCTTCGACACCCTACCTCGCAAATCGCTATTTTATAAGCACCACGAAATTCTTATCTCGACAAAAGTATTAAATATTTCAAGGGCGATGTACGAAAACAATACGACTTGTGTATGGGATGGAGAGGAATTATCCGAAGACTTTCAAATGACATTGGGCGTTAAGCAGGGTTGTATCCTGAGTACGTTACTGTTTATATTGTACGTTAATGCCATAATCGATGTTCTTAAAGGTGGAATAGAGATAAACGGGAAAAAAAATCCCGGCTTTGTTGTTCACAGATGATATGGCTCTCCTTTCAGATACGATCGAGGGTATGCAGCTGATGGTAAATCGTCTAGAAAGATACTGTAAAACGTGGAATCTATCTCTTAATCTAACGAAGTCGAAGATAATGATCTTCAGAGAAGGAGGAGGTAGATGCTGCCGCAAGGCACAATGGACTTTCCAAGGTGAACACATCGAAATCGTTCGGGAAATACAAGTACTTAGGTGTTCTGATGACACCAAATCTTAATTTGAAGAAGCACTTTATACAGAAACTAGCTGATGCAAAGCGCGCGGTAGGAGCAGTTTGGGGAAAGTGCCTCGACAACAAAAGCATAACCCATAGTGCGAAGCAAAATATATTCCGTGCAACTTCATCTGCAATCCTTCTCTACGGAGCACAAGTATTGGGTTTCCGTTCTTATGAAGAAGCTGAAAAGTTCCTATGTTTCTTTATAAAAAGAATGCTTGAGCTGCCAGATAGCACGGAGACGGGTATTGCTCCCCTCTATATCGACACCCTAAGGCTGCACCTCGATTATATACTGCGAGTTATGGCAATGAACGAGGATAGGCTCCCGAAAATAGGACTCTCACACGCAATTAGGACAAGGGGAAACTGTGTTCAAGAGTGGATGAAGTTAGCTGCTGATTGCGATATAAATTTTCCGGCCCACCCAAATGTAAATTTTCTTACATTTAAGGATACCTTCAGTACCTTGTTGGAAAAAACAGGCCAGAGATTACACAATGCGTACGTGATGCAAGCTCGAGACTCACAACATTACAGGCTTTATTACAGCAGAGTGAATCACTTCCTGTATGACAAAACATATCTCGTAGCCGATAAAACCATCGATATGTTGAGCTCTATTTTTAAAATAAGAGGAGAACTCTTGCCCCTCAACTATATGCCACATCGTCCTGATCTTACTATACTGTGTAGTTTGTGTAACAGAAGATATACACTAGTTCCTAGCAGTATGCCCCATTCTTAAGGAAATACTTTGACTTTAGTAGGCGTAGTCTAGGAGGGGAGGAAACCCTAGGTACTCTCAATGGTGACAGAGGATAGGAGTCAGTATACAACTACGCTAAAATTGCATTACGCTACAGAAGCTGCATACTTCGAGAAAACTTTTAAAGAAAACTTGATTAAAAAAAAAGAAAAAAAAAAGAAAAACTTAAAAACTGTAATAAATAAATTCATAAATTAGGCATTATTTTTTATTTTTTTAATTACACCAAAATGTCAGTCTGGTAGAGGGCTTTAAGCCAAACCATTATAGACTAAGAACAAAAATGGAGAATTGTGGAAACCATGTTAAATAGAGGTCTTATTACTACTACTACTGCTTACCGGTGCAAGAGTTATTTGCACTTATCAAGGAATATGAGTCACGTGCATTTGATTTCAAATTGCTGACGTTTAGTCTGTTTTAAAAGCAATCATAACCAATAAGATTTCCCCACAAAAAAAGATGTGTCAGACGCTAGGACAAAAAATTGATATTACCAGTCCTTGTTCTTAAAAAAAAAATTATGCGGCCCGTTTTCATTAAGGTTTTGATGTTTTCATCCCTGGTAGGCATTGAGTTTTATATGCTTTTTTTACACCATCTGATCTGGCTAAAATTTATAAAGCGTATAAACGACCAAAACTGGAATATAATTCAAATGTCTGGGCAGCTGCACCAATTACCGCACCGTAATATATTTGAGCTCTTTCATAAGCATCAGAACTTCACGTTTGTGGAACGAGGGGTTCTTCCACGCTTACACGAGGGGTTTCTCCACGCTATTATAGTCCCCGACAATTCAAAGTCAAAGTGCACCAGCACCTATCCTGTCTCTCCTCTTATTTGTTCCACTCGCGTTATGTTAATGCAGTATAAAGGTGACCATAAATCCCTTGAACGCCAAGTGAATCATAAAAAAAAAAGACAGATGCGTGAGAATCTCAAACGATTCTCAAGTGAGCATTCGATTCTCAAGCTGCACTCACCCTAGCTACTAGACAGTTGAAAACTAAAACTATTATCTCACTCTCTGCAGCTTTTCAGTTTTCGTAGTAAGTAAGATCTGCTTTCTAAGAAAGATCATCATCATCATCATCATTTTCGAATGCCGCCTATCCTTTCAAAGGATCGCGGAGCGAGGGTGGCTTAATGGTCCTTCCATCTTTCTCGATCCTCCGCCACCAACTCAAGAGACTCCGGCGCAATCCCCAGGCGGGACTCAGAGAAGTTCTTTACCTGATCCCACCACCTGTTTCTTGGCCTACCAGGGGGGCGACGCGCTCGCATCTCGGCTAGCATGACCTGTCTAGGAAGTCTGTCGGGGGGCATGCGAACAACGTGTCCAAACCATCGAAGAATCGATCGCTCGACTCGGAGAAGTAGCTGCTCAACATTGAGATTCCTACGAATACTGACGTTTCTCACTCTGTCCCTTAGAGTAACACCAGCAACGCACCTCAGGAATCTCATTTCGGCAGCTTGTACCCGCGATCTAATTCTTTCGGTCATTACCCAAATTTCATGACCATAGATGAGGGTCGGAACGAACACTGAATTAAAAACTGAGATCTTTGCTTTCACTCCAAGCTCAGCTTTCCTGATGACCGGCCGGCGCAGTTCCTTTACTATTGCTCCAGCTTGGCCAATTCTACAGGACAACTCAGTATCACTCCTCCCATCTTTCGTGAAAAAGACCCCGAGATACTTAAACTTCTCCACCTGTTTTAATGGAACTCCATTTATGTACAGGGTACACTGCACAGGAGTTCGAGAAACAACCATCACTTCCGATTTGTTCACGTTTACTTTCATCCCAGCATCACCACAGACGGCTGCAAACCTATCCAGTGCTCGTTGAAGTTCCTCTTTGGATGATGCAAGAATGGCCAAATCATCTGCGAAAAGCAGATGGCTCATCCTGATGCCAGCCAATTCGAAACATTGCTCGCCAAGACTGCGCCTCACCATCCAGTCCATATATGCTATGAAAAGGAGCGGCGACAGAACACAGCCCTGGCGAAGTCCAACGCGCACATCAAAAGGACGGGATTTGACGCCATTTATCCGTACACAGCTTCTGCAGTTTCCATACAAAGACTGAATGGCTCTCAGAAGAGGCCCACTCAGCGCATAGTCCTGCAAACCTCTCCACAGTGTATCCCGAGGGACTCGGTCATACGCCTTTTTCAGATCTTCAAAACACGCATAGACCGGTTTGGCATATTCCCAGGCCTTCTCAAGAATAACCTTCAGAGTAAAAAGCTGGTCGGTTGTGCCTCTGCCAGGCCGAAAGCCGCACTGTTCTTCCCGTAACAAAGGCTCGATTACAGCTCTGGAACGCGTTTCCAACACCTTCGCGAATACTTTTCCCGGAAGACTCAAGAGAGATATGCCCCTATAGTTGGCGCAATCTCTCCTGTTCCGTTTTTTGAAAACGGGCACTATAACGCCCGTTTGCCAATCGCTAGGTGCCTTCCCGCTATCCCAGGCCACCTTAATGACACGTGTTAGCCATTTAACACCCTCTTTACCCATTGCCTTGAGCATTTCTGGCCGGATTTCATCAACTCCAGCAGACCTGCCAACTTTTAGCGATTTAATCGCTTCAGTGACTTCGTCTACTGTGGGACTATTCTCCGCCCTTATCTCGTCAGCAGTGGGAATGCCATCTTCAGTGCCCTGTTGGGGGTTGAGCAACTCCGAAAAGTGTTCTCTCCATGTGCGCAAGACATCGCTCTCACTTGAAAGAAGTGTACGATATGTAAGTGTAATGATATTTAACTTCCTTCCTCTGAGCCGGCGAATGGTCTGCCAAAATATCTTATTTGCAGATCTGTAATCGTGCTCCAACTTCTCGCCGAACTTTTTCCATGACTGATCCTTGGCTGTTCTGACTGCCAGATTGGAAGTCCTTCGCGCCTCATTGTACAGTGCTCGAGAAGTTGAGTTTCTACATTGGATCCACGCAATGTAGGCCCTCTTCTTCTCTCTGATGGCTTCTTGAACTCCAGGCGTTTTAAACCAAGCAGTTCTTTTCTCACCACCAGCCGCTACCCCAAGCCGCTTCACTCCACAAACATTTCCTGCAGAGGCAATGACTGCCGATAAAAACAGCTGCCATTCCTCCATTACATTCAAAAGGTCAGTTGGAATTTGTTCAAACTTCTCCGAAACATGCTGTGCAAAACCTCTCCGAAATCAGAGTCAGCATCCAGCAACCTTTCCCACCGTATGCGGGTCACCAGTCCTGGTTTTCGCCTGGGTGGCAAAGGAATACTGGCACTGAAAAACAATTTACACAGCACTAAGTGGTGATCAGTTGACAACTCAGCTCCCCTGAAAACTCGAACATCACAAATCATTCTTTGAACACACGATGGTACAACAAAGAAATCAATCAGTGACTTCTGATTTAAACTGTGCTTGTACCATGTGTATTTGTGAATGTCTCTGTGTGGAAAAAAGGTGTTCATGATGGACAAGCCATATGCACAGCAAAAGTCCAACAACTTCCCTCCGTTCCTGTTTTGATCCGGGTCACCGTGCCTCCCAATAACACTCCACCCAAGTACTGTCGTCTGTACCCACATGTGCATTGAAGTCACCCATCAGGAGAAAGAAGTCCATTTCCGCCACTCTGTCCAGGGCAGCATCAACTTCGTTCAAGAAGGACTCATACTCTGACTCTCGATTTGGTGCATAAACCTGAACCAGAGCCAGAGTCGATCGTTCAAGCTTAAGCTTCAAGATCAAAATTCTTCCCCCTAACGGAATGACATCGAATACATTTTCTGACAACCGGGGGCTTGAAAGATATAAAGGTTAAATTAAATTTAACTCTTTTTAACATTCGTCGCTAAGAATTTTTTATTTCTTAATGAAACCAACTTGTTTTTATCCAAAAAATAATGAACACGTGCTGAAATACCTCTGACATTTTTGTGTACTATGAACTGAGCCTTACTCTAAACCTTGTTTATATGCACTTGCTGAAATTAACTTCCGCTTATAACCGTAGAAGTAACCGAAGAAGAAAAAAATAAGCGGTTGACTCACAAGCCACGATTAGTTATTGAATATAATTGAATTGAATTGAATATCGATTCAAACTAAGTGAGGTTGCAATGCGTTCATAAGCCTTGCAACTTAACCATGCAACGAGTACTAGCAGCAGTAAAGCATCACAATCGGCCTCGATGGACAAATAAATGAATAGCACGTGCCATAAATTGCCTATTATGATTAGTTGCAATTTTTTTAAATATTATTGCCAACATCATGTAAACAGCTTTTGCTACGAAAACATTTTTTTCCCAAGTTCATTATGTCATAAAATCGGCTTTCGATGTGTCTTTTATTGTGCTTCACGGGTGTTATTCGTATGGACATCAACGTTATGTATACACATAAATTTGTCGACACATTTATTTGGACGTCAGAATAATAATAAAAATGTCGCGGCTGCTTAAAATGATGACATAGAAAAACTCGATCAATGTAAGCGAGAGTATTAGGCTCAACTGGAATATCTACGCGCGCCGGCTAACACATGCCAACATTTAATTAATTAAAATTAATTTTTACTGCCTAACAGTATGTTACACTATATAGATATAGAGTGCTGGCCGCGATAATAAAACCGGATGTCCGGTGTTCAGTGTAGTTTAGTAGAACGTATTGAAATGTATTCGTTTTTGTAAATTTTCTCGTTTAACTTCTTTTTCGCTTCAGCATAACATTATTATATAGCTGAGCCGATAGGGGTTGTCTTTTCATTAAAATTGGGCTAGACCCAATCCAGGTCCAATTAATGTAAGAATTGAAACCAGAAGAAATTCAGAGACCAGAAGCGAGACTACTCTCAACATCCTATAATTTTTCTATCAATTCAAAATTGCATAAAATCCTTGTACGTAGAAAAAATTCATAACAAAGAGCTAAGCTATAAAAAGTATTTTCCTAACGCACAGGTTTCGTAACGCCCATCTATCGGCTTTTTGCCTTACCCTAATCAAGTCTAACCCTATCACGAAGACTTTACTAAGACGTTTTTAGACATTACTTGCGTTAGTTAAAGTTGTAGCTCCAGAACATATTATCACTTTACAAGCAATGAGTGCTGTTTTCCAAGCTTGTACTACAAATTTTAGGAACTAGAAAGGTTCTAGCTACTGTTGGGAATCACTCTGGGCATATTCAAGCTTCCTGCGATAGTCTGAATAAACTTCAAACATAAAAAGGCTTCCTGCGATAAAATAGAACAATAGCAATCTTCGAAATACATAAAGCTTACAACTGATTATCTTTCGTAAGCTTAAATTGGTGTTTGGAATCCTTGAATTCAGGGAAGAGTTATAAAAGGCTTATGATACCCTTTTGCGGCAGGTCCTAGTGTTCAGTTTTCTACCGATTGGTGACGAGACCGAAACTTTTCGTCAACTTTGCTCAGAACTAGCTTGCTCAGATCATACTTCATCCAGCGCCGTTGTGTTTTAGCTATCTTTAACTCTTCCCCAGTTGACTGCATTCCTTCTCCAAAAACCTACGCTATGTGCTGCGAGGACGACCAACCCTTCTGCCACCTTGAGTTAATAGATTCAATTCCGTTGCACATTTGTCAATGGAACGCATTTTCAAAGAGTGCGGCCGATTCACTGCCCTTTTTCGAGGTTTGATGATTATGCCTATAGGCTCCTGGATCGTTCTTAAGCCAAGATAATACAGTAAAACCTCTCAAATTGAGACACTGATTAGAACAATTATTGATTATTTTTTTTAAATTTATAGAAAAAATCTGACTACGTAAGAAAAACCATAATTAATCTCAGCTGAAAAAATAGGTAACGCCCTATTCAAACTTTATGGTCTAAGAATTCCTATAATGAGATGCAGCTGCGAACATTCAGAAAATTTAATTTTATTGTCCCGATTAGAGGGCGGAGTCATGAATACTTTTCTTTTCTAGTCTAGAGTTTCAAATTGAGAGGTTCAAATCCAATGGTCGCGATAAGAGAAATCATATCTCCTGTCTATTTTTAGTAAAATTGTCCCAATTAGGAGGTTGGGCCCAATTATGAAAGTTCAGGAAGAGCTTAATTGAGTGACCCGATTTCAGTGCCCCGATTGCAGAGGTTTTATTAAATGACAATTCTTAGGTTTGGCAAATAGGTTGTCCTGATTGGGAGGTGTCCAGATTACCAAGTGTCCCAATGAGGATGTTTTACTCTATTAGGCTCCTGGCTAGTTCTTACGTCAAGATACAATTTGGCCAGAAAACCGTCAATACATTTTGGATGCACCAGTTAGTTGACGAATGCCTGCATAAGGAGGGGCAGTTACTCTCCAGGTGCTGCGCCCATAGAGCAGTATAGAGAAAATTTTGTTTCTCCATACTTTTGACAACACCCCAGTGCAGACTTGGCTTTGTCAATCCTGTTGGCAATATCCTCTCGAACTCGCCATCGTCCAAAAGCAGTATAGGGAGAGATCCTTTATGCCTTTCGCAAGGCGTCGTCGCATGGAGTTATGGCCATCTGTAACCTCCTTAATTCTTCTGAAGAATCTGATCTACGAATGATTAGATGTCAGCGATCGATGATCTGTTGCCACTTTGCCTTGTATCTTCGGTCAGTCAGGTACTATGCCATCGTTGTGACGGGTCAACAATTTGATTTTCACCACTTATGAAAGCTCTCTTCATGGCTTGCAGTCCATGAAGTATAGCTAGCAAAATATTAAGTTACAGCCTGACTAGTATTTTAATGTTATCCGGGACGAAATGAAAGTGAAAGAGGGAGAACTGCGTTTTTCACTCAGCTGACTCAGGCTTCACTTTCGTGATCGCGGTCCCCAGCTATCGTGGTCCCCCAGTGATAACAGCTATTGAGCAGGAAATCGCTCATTTTAAAAATGTTTCTTCTTGAACTTCCTTTTTCTTGCGCTGGTTTTGCTCCGCCCGAACGATTTTTATGTCGGTTCTTACCATATCGGGAGAAAGACGAGAAATCCCATATTTGCCATCTGAATAGGCATTCAATCGGGGACCCCAGAAACCCTAGGTTACGGCGCGCGATATACAATTCTTGTCATGGGGCTTTTGTCTGGCAGCAGTGCAAAGCTACACCGTGACCATGAGGGTTACGTACCTATAACTAAGGTCCGCTCCTCTCAATTCTAGGAGTCTGCTTCCAAAACGATGGCTATAGCGAAATAGAAAATATGATTGGCGTCTGCAAATCAGTCAACACTCAACTTATTTTGTGGCAAGGTTTTTCCTTAAATATGGTTAATACCTTCTATGACAAGAAGCGTTAAAGTCTCCTTTTAGAATTGCTGAGCTTCCGATTAGCACCGAAGCGCTAACTTGCTTATGTAGTTTAAAACGTTTTATAGGCGTTTTTTACACCAAGGCGGCTGTAAAAGACAGGTTCCTTATCCTCAGAAGTGGTCTTCGTGGGCGCTTAAGATTGTATAATGGTGACACGTCGTATTCTAATCCAGAACCTGACCGTCAGAATCAATGTGAGCCTGTTTGAGCATCAGGCTTCTACGTTCTGTTGGTGTTAACATTCACTAAAGCATTAAATGCGGTGTAAAAAAGCAGGTTTAAACAACTTCAGAAAACAATGTGAACCCAGGGATGTTGTAGCTTGCACCTCTACTTTTTTTCTCAATTGGGCTGTATGATACACCATGGAGAGTTTTATGAGAAGAAATCGTGGACTGCCCACTGAATTATATCCGGTCCTACTGAATAGAGAATATACAAAGTTTGATTCACAGTTTTTAACATAGACAATTAATAATAAAGGACATAGGACCAAGGACTAGCAGCAGTCTCCATCCGCTGTGATTGCCTTTGCACAAATTGCTTGTGAGGTGAAATCTTAAGGCGTCTTAAGCCCTTAAAAAATGGTCTACGCGTGCTTTGTAGATTTGTGAAGGGTGTAAGACCGTGTCCGGAAAGTAGGCAAGACTGGGTAGAGACTAATGTTGACATCAAAGGTATAGCTATCTATACCGTTGGTTCGGAAACAGAACATGGAACAGGTTCAGGAGTGTTCTCGGAAACACTGCAAATCAACCAGTCATACTCCATGCAATAGAGCAAATAACCAGTCATCGACTAAATGACTACTGCAGTGTCTTTCAAGCTGAGATTTATGCGGTGAAGAGAGCAGCACAGACAATTCAATCTATGGATCTTCCAGCAACGGAAATCACCATATGTGTTGGTAGTCAAGCAGCACTTGCAGCCCTGGACTCCAACCTCGTATATTCTAAGTGTGTCAAGGACTGCCTCATGGTATTAAAGGAAATAAGCCTTCCCTCCTTGATATATTTATCATGGGGCGCACGCTGAAAACCATCTTTCGCTGAAAGAAAGGTGGTTTTTGGTACCACACTCATTGAAATTTTGAAGAACTTGCTCCAGAATTGTCCTTCGACCCCTGGTCTTATGGACATGCCCTCTGACGCAATGAACCAAAAAATCCTTTTGCGGCAAAACTACCAAGTCGACTTTCCTCAGGTGGTGAAATTGCTTCGGCCAGACTCTGAGCCAGGGAAAGAATGCCATCGTATTTTCACGAATGGCTCCAAAACCGGACAGGAGTCTGGTGCTGCAGTCTTTGTGGAAAGCGAAAACATAAGAATCCACTTACTTACTTAAGGTGGCGCTACAGTCCGGGGTGGACCTGGGCCTCAGCCAACAAGCTTCGCCAGCCAGCTCTGTCTCTAGCTAGCCGTCTCCAGTTTCGCACGCGAAGTTGGCTGAGGTCCCCTTCCACTTGCGTGCGCCACCTGAGTCTCGGTGCTCCTCTACTGCGCCGTCCCTGCGGTGTGGATTCGAAGATTTTCCGGGCCGGGGCGTTGGTGTCCATCCGCTCTAGATGACCCAGCCATCGTAGACGTTGTAAGACTCCACTACCCCTTAGAAAAATATGCGTCTGTCTTCCAAGCGGAGATTTTCGCTATCCTATAATGGCTATGAGCTTTATTGTAACTAACAGGTGCAGGGAGAGAAGCATATGCGTTTGCAGTGACAACCAATCCGCTCTAAATGCGTTGCTCAACCCTCTTACCTCGTCCAAGATAGTGCTCGAACTCAAGTATTCGTTGAACTTAGTCGGAAGGCTTAATGCAGTAAATCTTGTTTGGGTTCCAGGTCACACTAGTATCCAGAGAAATGAAATCTCTGATGAGCTTGCCAGACTAGGCTCGGAAGAGGTTTTCTCAGGACCCGAACCTGCTTTAGAGTTGTAAAGTTGTAGTTGTCCTGCCTTTGCTCGCATCAGGTGGCGAATCTTTGGGGCTGACGTGGTGAGTGCCGAACACCTAAGCTCTTCATCACTGAAGCTCCTTCTCGTTTTTCTTCGGAAGACGGGTAAACTAAATACGTTAAAGTAAGGTGTCCGCGTGGTAGTACAATGAACCAGTAGTTGTGTCTGAGTGTTCCATCGGATAGTAGTAACCTCCGATAAAAGAAAAAAAAAATACACGATCAAACTAGCCAATGAACGCTAGCAACAGTCTAAAGATTGCTTCATAACTCACTGCTTATGGCCAGTACTCGACCTAAAAAGAACAACAACCCTTCCATCTCTTAGTAGAAATTTCATAAGAACATTCGTTGGTGTAGTCTCGGGACATTGCACCATTGGTGTCATGGCTACATGAATGGGAATCTTTGCGAACGACTTCTGCAGAAGCTGTAGGGATGAAGAAGAAATTGAGTCTATAGAACACTTTCTCTGCCACTGTCCAGCTCTCCAAGAACGACGACTAACCTTTTTAGGAGTCAGGTTCTTTGATAGCCTGGACGACCTTGCAGGAATATCACTACCAAACCTAAAAAGATTTATTAAAAGATCAGGCTGGTTCAGTTAGCAAGACATATGTCCAACCATGTTTGTCTACCTTACAAGGGTAATCACAATATGCCAATCTGGCCACCGAGTGAATATTTGCATTTATGCAAACAACCCTTTCCAACCTAACCTAAGACCGGGTCCTTCGGGATGAACTCAGAGTGGAACTCATGGCAGATCTGTAAGAGGCTGACGTATAAGAGCTTAAGCTTAAGTGTGTTCTGATTATGCAATTGTTGTATGTTGCTGCCAGCGCTTTTGTCGTTGTCTCAAGTTATAACGAAGCCAGGTTAGACAAAGTCCGTAACTATCTCAAAGCTAGCCACCTTGGTAATGTTTCATTCAAGGCGTCTATGTTAGATATCTATTTTAAATGGCAGCCTAGAAGGCCTTTGTTGTGCCTTGATTGGCTGTTAGACGCGTATTTGCCGCTTCGGCCTCAATACTCACGAAAGCTCCACTAATATTACGCTGTGTAACATTACGCAGCGTCACATCTTTGTATTCGAGTTATTGCACGAACTTTTGAAAGACTGTCAGATTATGCCTCTGGTGTTAACGCGGGAGTTCTGTGCTGTTCCTTAAGTTATGAAATGATGCAAGGTAAAGAAGTCACATAACAGTGCGTCACCTTCTCTTTCCCTTCGCTTTTTGACACTAATAAGCTCGGTAACGACTGAACCGACCTTAATGGTACAGATTATGTTTTTCCTGCATGTTAGTATGAGTTGTCAAAACTAGGCATCGCCCTATGTGGCTCGTCTAGTTCGACAAAAAGTTTGGCAGGCACTTACTTCTTCCCAAATCATTGCCGTCACTTTTAAAAGTTCAGCACTTCACCGTCCTTATAGCCAGCTTAGATACACTAAAGCTTACGTACAGCTATAGAGGAACCCTCATCTGCAATTTACTGCAATTCGATCAAATCCTAAATTGCACTTCATGCTCAAAAAAAGCTCTATATTTGCTGAATAAGCCTTAAAAGCTTACGCAACACCCTGTGATGTTACATTTCAAGCAAATTACACAATATGAGTAACCTATTAGTGCGTCTTGATAGTTCTTCGAACTTTTTACAAATAGACGTGCACACGTGTCTGTCTTTAGGCAAAATAAAACTACAACATTGACGACAACGACTTGTGAAGAAATTCCATTTGTAAAAGAATCTATGGCTTTTGCATAATCTGACTACCTTGTAGGATTAAGATATTCAAACTTTACACCACGTGCTCTAAAAATAAAAGATCTCAACATTTTTTGTGTGACCTTGAAAGCTTGGCATGTGACTGAAGCCAATTATTATTATCGATGCCATCGCATTTCTTTCGGATGGATATTGACGTTTTAATAATTAATTCCTTAAAATTATAAACAGGCTTAGGAGTCCCGTGATTAATAGGGCGCATTTATTAACTACCCAGTGTGTCTAAAAGTTCTTTAACATGAGAAGCCCGATAAACTCGAGTTTTTTTTATGAACTTTTGTTAAAATTGTTTTTCTTGTTTTGAGAATTTATGCATTAGGTCAAAGCGGATGTTCAATTGTTGCTCATCTTGCAATTCCTCAAACAACTGCTAATTGAATTGATTTTCTCATTCATATGGAAACGTCATAGCCTCCGATCTAATGGTCAATAGTAGCGTTATTACTAAGGGTCCTCCTAGTAATATCTTTGTTCACATGGCAAAAAAAAATTACCCCTACTCGTTAGACCTGCGTCGTTCATTAATAACTATGACAGACGTTATGCAAACTCAGAACGAATCAGCAAATATTTGATTTAAGTTCGAGTTGTGTGAAAATTGCACACCGTAGGTAAGGTACCTATGTCAATGTTGTCTTTTGGCTTGATTATAATGCGGGAACCACTCCATTAGCCCATGGCTGCATAGATAAGAGCAATAAACCTTGCTACTGACTCCTCATACGGTTTGGTTTCACTTGTCATGCATTAGCTATCGAACGGAGGTCACGAATCTATACATTTTAAGCCTACGAGTATTGCGTAGGTATGTTCAACCCTGGGAAAATGAAAATGCATTATACTGGATGCTTGGATGAAGCTGTTTAAAAATTTATCACATTTCAGTTGGTTGAAGGGATGCGGGCGCATGAATCAATCCGATAAATTTGGGGCAGATTTTGGTTTGCTACGACCTAGATGAAGGCTCAACTCGGAAATTGTATAAATGATTGAAGGAACACTAAAAGACTTAAAACGTATAGAGGAGAAATTTCACTCCGAGCCCTTTAAGTGCATGAAAAAGGTATACGGTCTACCATTAGGCTGGGAAGGGCTTATTAAGCATTCAATGTGGTTACTATGACGATTTATACTCACGCGATTCAGAGTGTGATTGAATATTCAACACAAATTAGAGAAGAAGAACGGAAGATCTTTTTGGGATCAAGAATTTGATGAGTGTACCGCATTCAAGGAGAAAAGCGATCCGCTTTAGTTCTTTCCAAAGTGATTATCCTACCCTGAAGATTCCCTCCAGTTAAATGACTTTGAAAATTGTTTGAAAATTCAACGTCTGACTAATTAAATTTTTGATTGAAACCCTTAATCATCCCTGAATAAATGATAGTAGGAAAGGACCCTGTCTAATTGACTACCTGCCAACCGCTTGCCAGCGAATTTAAGCTTTCTCCAACTCTTCCTCAGATGATTGCATGCCTCTTCTACAGTTCTTTATCATCTGCTTCCAGGTCGACCAACTCTTTTGCCACCTTGAGTCAATGGTTACATTCCATTTCATACTTTTGTACAATATGGAATTGTCACTTTTCCAAAGGGAGTGGCGATCGACTGTAATTTTCGCTGTTGGACGTTTGTGCTCCTGACTATTTCCCAAATAAAGTTCGCCGTTCGAAGTTCGATGTGCGAAGAAAATCCTGAGTATATTTCGCAGGCGCTGTAGTTAACTAGTTAGTTACCAGGTGCTGCACCTCTAAAACAGTACCGACTCGGAATTCGAGCGTAACAGTCGGAGTTAAAAGTTTTTAGCGCTCCGTCCAAAAACGGAAAAGGGACATTATTATGGTATCACTTTGTTATCCGTCCGCCTGTCCAATTGCGTTGTAGCTTCTAAACGGTAAGTGGTAAAAATACAAAATTTAGTGTGCCTTTAAACTGTGGAAATAGTCAGAGAACCTAACGCGGGAAATTTTAAGCAGAAATAACGGTGAAATTACAGCTTGAAATTTCAATGAAAAATGGATTAAAAGCTTTTCAGTACTTTGGCCAAAACTAGATAAACGAAACTTAGCAAATACTAAACTTGAATGAAAAAACCAAATTTTCAATTTTCTTGAAAACATTGAAAAGATTTGGAGAATTGAAGAGTTGAAAAGGATGACGTTTTTCAAAGTGTTTAAGGCCGTAAATTTTGAGCTGCTTTGTGCACAAAGCCAATATCGAACAGACGCATAAAAGAAATCCCCAGTTAACGAAGTGCATAAGTCATAGTTTTCAGAAAAATGCATTTTGACGCATTTTCGAAAAAAGTCGCAAATATTTCAAGAAAATTTAAAGTGAATTTTAATGTTTCAAAACCTTCTTGTGTTTAACTCAAAAATATAAAAGCATTTTCAAAACCCATCTTATTAAATCTTCTAGTACCTTCACGGTAAAAAGATCTTGTTCAGATTTGGGTAAAGTAAAGAATACGAAAATAAAGCAAACTGCGTTAAAAAATGTTCTACCGTTTCTAACTTAAGTTTTTCGAAGCCTTTTTAAAGAACGAAGTAAAAAAGAAGGTTTTTTTACCGTTTACCCGAAATTCGCTGCCATAGAATGTAGGAAAAACATTCAATGCTAGCGCAGGTGGTTGTGCTATTGGAAAAAAGTCTTACGGGAACTGAAAAAAAAGTGGTTTTATGGATTTGAAACATAAAAAATTATAAAAAAAAACTCTGAAGAACGTATGTCTCCCCCTCTACATCCTAAAAGGTATAAAGAAGAAGCTTGAAATAAACAGCGTTTATAGTCCATCCTCTGAAATTTTATACAAAACTAGGGGGAACTTAGAATATTCTAAAAGTTTGAAGATTCGACTCAACAACCCAAAAACATTTTCGAAAACATTTTTTTAAAGGTTTATAGTCCATTTACCGGTTGTGGCGATCTTATTCAAGTTCGGATGCAGTGTGTAACGTTTACAACGCAAGCTAACTGCATGGAAAACGTTTCGAAATTGCCGCTTAAACCCATTTAAAAACACGAAAATTATTTCGAAAAAAACTGTTTTTTCCTAAAAACGCCCCTAAAGGTGAGCGGAGCTCAAAACTTTGAATGGACCAAAATTAGCAAATAGTAATATCTTTAATATTTGTTTCATATAATTATTTTTTTAATTTGGAGTGAACTTACCCAGATATCGGGTTTTTAAAGATCTAACATGTCAAAAGTGGGCATGGTCGATATTGTGGGCGGTTCAATTTTTGCCTTTTTAGAGGTTTTGGGCCATTTGCTCTTTATCAAAATTTTATTTGAATTGGTAGGTTGTCTTATATTGAAGCCAGTAGTGGGCGTGGCCGTTGACCGATCAAACCAATTTTCACACTTTGTCTATACACCTAATAAGAACCAAAATACACTCCAAGTTTGAGCGTCCTAGCTCCATTTTAAGGACCTAAAAACTTCACACATACGGACAGACGGATGGACGGACATAACTTATTCGATTCACCTGTTGGTCTCAATCATATCCCTAAAAGGTCTTTCTTAGGGGTCTACGGTGATTATTTCACTGTGTTATAAACTATGCATTAAAATTAATACACCGTGGTCCGGGTATAAAAAACAATAAATTTTTAACAGTTCATTTTTAATAAAGAAAATACTAAAAAAAATGATAGGAATAGTTTTTTGCCCCTTGCTTTTAGAGTAACGAAACTAAAAAAATTATTCAAAATAAGAACAGTAGACTGTACTACGAAAAAGGTACATATACAACAGACTGTTAAAAATATAAAGAACTAATTTTAATAAGCAAATAGAACTTTACACAAACTGTGGAATAAAGATGAGCTTAATCTTCAATAAAAGCCGACGAACCGCTCTGCGTATGTCTTGATACTTGACGTCTTATTTTGCGAATCTTATTGAGTATGTCACGTTGCATTCCACATCAGTTGACAAAACGCTAGACTGCGCGGGGTACATCACTCATCAACAGTAGGAAAAGTTTTGATGAAAAGATGAGTATAGCCTTGTCTCACATCGCGTTATATTTCAAACTCCTTAGACAATATTCATCTATGCAAAATGCGACATGATGACCTATTGTAAACAGTCTTAATGATAGCATTAAGTTTTACTAAAATGCCCTTCTTATGGAGAGCAAACTTAGATATCTTCTGACGCTGACAAAACTAAAAAGCCTTCTCGAAGTCTATCAATAGCAGGTGAACAGGGGACATGAATTCAACACATTAATAATCCGAAGGGTTTTTATGTGATCAATAGAGGAAGACGTACTACGGAAACCGGCTTGTTCTGCATCCAGTAAATCTTCAAGATTGCCTTTTAGACGCTCTTAAATAATATTTGCTGCGATCTTAGCTACTTTTCACTAAGTACTTATTTCCCTTTTTCCGTAGCTTTATACGCTGATTCCTTTTTATCACTCATCCGGAAAAAAAGTTCTGCATCCCATGCTTGGTCGATGAGATGTTGCAAAACTGCTGCAGATCACATTGGAGCTGCTTTGATTCACTCCGCGGGAATTCTGTCTAGTCCTGTAGCCTTTTTTTATTCTTTAAAGATTTGATGGCAGATATAATATCTCATCCTTAGTGGGTGTTGTGATTCGCAAAATTTGTACTTCGGGCAACTTATTTCGACTTTGGGTCACATCAGTGGCGGGAAAACATGATTCAATGCCGATATAAAACGTTCCACCCGCCGCTAGAGCCGGTCCTCATCCGAAAGAATCATAGATTCATCTAAGGATTTTACAGGGCGCCGAAGCGAGCTATGGTCATCTGTGATTTTATAAATAGTCCTGGTGTTACACCTCCCGCGTGCATTTTCTGTATCTTCTGCAGCAAGCAAATTATTGGTGTGATCGCAGACTTGTCACTTTACGCTACGCTGTACTTCTTTTAGTTTTACGAGATACAGGGACTCGAGGAAATTTCTGCCTCCTTTTGAGGAAGCTACTATGAGAGCTTTGAGTGTTCTACGACCGTTTATCAGCAGCGAAGTATTTTCTGTCAGCGACTCACTATGCCTTCGTTGTAATCGACCAACAATTTGATCAAATTGATCCGCATTGCTTCTAAAAAAGCTCTTAAGACAGAATCAATTGCATATTCCGACTCTTAAGTTGTGATAGTTTTGTGTAGTGTTAGCACAGTCCGAAAGTTAAAAATAAAATGCGCCTGCAGTTTGATGGATCCTTATAGTCGCCTTTTTTGTGTATCGGGAAAATTGTTGATTTTTTTTGTTGATTTCTGAAGTAGTGGAATTTTTTTTAAAGTGGTGGAATCGATACTGCAATTTTCAGTTGGTTACACAAAAAAGATGAGAGCGCGTGCGTCACCCCTTGGTAGGCCAAGAAACAGGTGGTGTGAAGTAAAAAACCTCTCTGAGTCCTGCCTGAGGATTGCGCCTGAGTCTCTTGAGTTGGTAGCGGAGGATCGAGAACGATGGAAATACCATTAGGCCACCATCGCTCCGCGACAAGCATTAGCTATGCTTGTACTTTTTTTTGGCTACAAAGAATATTGATCAAAAATTTCGATTGTCAATGGAATGGTTTCCGTTGCGACCATAAGACCATATGCCCCCCCTTTCTCCGCACATCCAATCCAAGAGACTATTCCTGAATTGACAGCTTAAGGTGGTCGTTTAATTTAATGCTCGATTTAATTGGACCACCCAAAAGATTTTGTGGCAGGCAGTTCTACAAAAAGGGTGCCACGGCTACCTATATGACATTGCGATTGGCCTTACAGAAAACCATTATTTCGGTTGCCCAGTCCGTGCTTTCCCATAACATGTTTCGTGTCCGTCATTGTCATTTCTTATCTAAGAGTTAAAGTCTCCCATAAATATGACGATGTCTCCGATAATTTTTTTTTTGAATAAAGGTCAATTTTAATGGTAACTTTCTAAGGGCATATAGTCAGTCCATGCAGTTGCTTATTTACTAACTTAAGGTGGCGCTACAGTTCGGGCTGGGCCTCAGCCAACAAGTTTCGCCAGCCAGCTCTGTCTCTTGCTAGCCGTCTCAAGTTTCGCACGCGAAGTTGGCTGCGGTCCCCTTCCACTTGCGCGCGCCACCTGAGTATCGGTGCTCCTCTACTACGCCGTCCCTGCGGAGTGGATTCGAAAATTTTCCGGGCCGGGGCGTTGGTATCCATCCGCTCTAGATGACTTTTGGCTAGGTCGGTATCGCTGTACAGCCCGTACAGTTCGATGCTATATCTCCTCCTCCACTCTCCATCTATGCAGATGGGACCTTAAATCGTCCGAAGATTTTCCTCTCGAAGCAGCCTAAAGTGTTTTCATCCGCCTTTGACAGGGTCCATGCTTCTGCACCGTAAAGCAGGACTGGGACGATGAGGGCCTCATACACAGAACTTTAGTTGCTCGAGAGAGGGCTTTGCTACTCAATTGCTTTCTTAGCCCAAGAAAACAGCGATTGGCAAGAGTTATTATGAATATTATCATATTCACCGCTTCCGTCCCAATACTCACGAAGGCTTCACTGACATCACGCTTTGTTCTACCGACTATTTCAACGACGTCTACGTATGCGAGTAGTTGAACGGACTTTTGAAAGATTGTACCTCTGGTGTTGGCGCGAGAGTTCTGCACAATTCTCTCGAGTAAAGAGTCGCATGGCAGCGCGTCGCCTTGTCTAAATACTTTTTTGACAACAAAGGGGTCGGTGAGGTCTTTGCCGACCTTCGGGGAACAGCGTGAATTTTCCATCCTGCACAGACTGAAGAGTTTGGCAGGGATGCCAAAACTAGACATTGCGCTATATAGCTCGTCTCTATAGATGCTGTCATACGCGGCCTTAAAATCGATGAAAAGGTGGTGTGTATCGATTTGGAATTCTTGGGTTTTCATGCAGTTGATGGTGTTAATAATCTTATGTTAATGTTGATTTATTTTTGCTTAATATTTGAGAATTGTTCGCACGCTGTGCCATGTAAATGCTGCTCAAACCCGTTCGGGACCACGCACCGCCATATTGGAAAATTTAAGCAGTCAACCATACATAAAAAACAGATGTTCGTGCCTCTAAAAAAAGGACCAAGGTAATAACCTAAAGTCCCGGTTTTTAACAATAATAACTTTTTTTTTAAAAGCCGCGCCTATAAAAGTGGGCGTGGACATAAGTACCCGTAGTTACTCTCACGTTTCGGTATCGATCATATCTCTGAAAGGTCAAAGCGGTCTACGGCGATTATCGCACTTCGTTGCAAACTTCAAACTGACTACAAACTACAACATTAATATATCCTGGGTAGGGTACTTAAGCTAACTATTTAATGGTGACAAAAAGAGGAGTTCTTACCATGACAATGACCCTTAGTGAGGGTGGACCCTTTTGCGCATAATCTTTTTTGTTATCCTAAAGGTATCCTTGGAAGGCTCAAAACTTCCATTAATTCAAAGAAAACCCCAACCAAACAAAGCGTCTTGTAAAGGAACGTTATACTAAAATGTGTATAGCGACACCATCAAATTACATATATAGCTATTAAAGTTTCCCCCAGATAGATGCCCGCATTGAGGCAACGAACAAGGTTCAATAGCTTATTTTTTGGTAAAAGAAAAAGAGCATCTACTGTTATAAATCTTACGCACAAAACTTCATTAAAATTCAACATCCTTCATAATAAGGAATAAAATACTAATTTAAATGACGTTAGAAAGGGGGTGGCCATTATCATCACTGCGCGGCTGAAACGTGACTGAAATACTATGCAAAAAGAATCGTTCATATTGTTAAATATGTTCGTGACATGAATTCGAAAACAAACAGGCCCGTCATCATTATGCTATCTAAAAGTTCACACAATAAAAGAAAGCAAGAGACTTCTTAAAATAATGAATAAATTAAAACTGCAACTTTGACAGAAGCATTGTGGCAGTTCAGTGACCATTTCTTTGGACGTCAAAGCTCAACAACAAATTCACGTCCAACAACATGGTAAAATTCGACTTTGGACTGTACTGTTTGCAGTTTTAAAACGAATCTTACTACCAAAAGGGAAATTTCGTTTGCTGTGTGTGTATGTGTTTTTTTCCGACAACCAACAATGTCCAATGAAATTCTTGGCGTAATGCATTGCAGCATTTTAATGAGTCGCCATTACAAAGCTTTTATTGGGTTTGAGCTATGAGGCAAACTTTTGTGTTGCGAGTTTGGCAATTAAATAATTAGACTAGTTTTTTGAGAGCCTCACTGTACCTGCTGTACCTATACCCGCTCTTATAAAAGCTTTAATTTAAATTAGATTAGTTTTTCTTATTTGGAACTCAGGGTTCTAAAGGCAAAGACTTTAACATTTTGATTAGCCTACGACTTTTTTGTGCTACCCATACAACAATTGACGCAAATGCTTTCAAGGTGATTGCCACAGATTTTTATATTTGATCCTGTCAGTTTCGGGTCGAAGGGACAAGAGTACGTGCCAACTTTTGCTTGGAAAGAAGTACGCAGCCTTGTTGTCCTCTATTCGAATTTGACCATTAGGTAGCTTGGTTCCTAAGAGATTGCCCTTCCCCAAACTTTTGAGCTTGTGTAAGCAATTCAGTCCAGGTTTTGATTTAGCGATCTTTGTGCCCATTAAGTTCTTTGACAAATATCTATTGCTTTTACATTGCTTGTTTAAACTAATTAAGACATATTTGTGGCATATGGTATTTCCACCTGAAAGTTAAGGTGCTAAACCCCATTTAATGGTGCTTTTCTCCTCATATTGTTCAGTGTATTCATTGATCCAGCTCTTTTTGATGCTGAGCTTCACGGGTTTCTACTCGAGACGAAACTTTTTGAAACTTACATTTTTAGGGATAGTCAAAATGGAGGTCTTACACGAAATACTCCGAATTCTATTGACCCAATGGATATTATAGCTCTTCCTAGCGCTTCGGCCTTTAGTCATCCTTAAGATCCTGTTTCAAGCTGATGCCTTATCCACGATTATAACCGGAGTTAATTGAAGCATGTCGATATGTTTGTGGTGAACCTTCTTCACAAAACCTAAACCCTAGTTAATCAAAGGCATATAAGTCTATGTATCTACCTACTTACTTGTTCGCCACGCCACACTGCGCTGGCTGTGCTGAGACTTGTCCTATTCCAACATCCGTAGCCCTTAACCCACTTATAGACAGCCTTTTAGGCAAAAACAAATCCGAACTTGTTAAGAGTGTAAAAAAGAGCTTATGATTCTTGGCCTACAGCACAATGCAAGATCCTGGCCATAGCAACGTTTGGGCCGGGGCATTAATAAATTTGATGAGGCTAAACGTTACTTGTCAGACAGACGCTAGACGTGCTAGACTTTCACTAAAGTTTGCAGTAGGTTCCGTTTGGCGAAGTCCAAATGAGTGGCTCATACGTCGGCCATCTGGCTGATGTTTCTTCGTTCTCAGCGACATTGGCAGCCACAGTCGCGATATTCTCGGCCGAACGACCGGGAGGTGACCGTTCCTTTGGTTCCAGTCTGTTCGATTCAATAAACTTAGCGCCGGAATGTTTACCCTGTTGTCGCTATCCGATAAGGCAATCGACTTGAAAATGACATCAAGGACAAATTATGTTGGTCAAAAAAATCAACACAATTTTTCCACTCATTCGCGGAGAATAAAGCTCATGCTTGTCTGTCTTGTTCACAAATGTCAACTATGATTGACGTAAAACGCCATTTGGCAAATTTTTAACATCTTTTGATAAGCTGATTCATTTTTTGCAGTCTTGTTAAATAAAATACAAGTTAATCAAAGAAAAGAACTTAGGGTAGTAACTATTCTGTCAGGACAACAGAACTATCAAATGCAGCACTTACCTGTCTTTATGTTATGAGTATCATTCCTTCATCATCGTCATCATCATTTTCGAGGGCCACTTATCCTTTAAAAGGGTCGCGGAGCGAGGGTGGCTAAATGGTCTTTCCATCGTTCTCGATCCTCCGCCACCAACTCAAAGACTCCGGCGCAATCCCCAGGCGGGACTCAGAGAGGTTCTTTACCTGATCCCACCACCTGTTTCTTGCCCAACCAGGGGACGACGCGCTCGCATCTCGGCTGACATGACCTGTCTAGGAAGTCTGTCAGGGGGCATGCGAACAACGTGTCCAAACCATCGAAGAAGCGTTCGCTCCACTCGGAGAAGTAGCTGCTCAACATTAAGATTCCCACGAATACTGACGTTTCTCACTCTATCCCTTAAAGTAACACCAGCAACGCACCTCAGGAATCTCATTTCGGCAGCTTGTACCCGCGATCTAATTCTTTCGGTCATTACCCAAATTTCATGACCATAGATGAGGGTCGGAACGAACACTGAATTAAAAACTGAGATCTTTGCTTTTACTCCAAGCTCAGCTTTCCTGATAACCGGCCGGCGCAGTTCCTTTACTATTGCTCCAGCTTGGCCAATCCTACAGGACAACTCAGTATCACTCCTCCCATCTTTCGTGAAAAAGACACCGAGATACTTAAGCTTCTCCATTAAGTATCATTCCTTCCCCCTTATAATAGAAGGAGGTTGTTGAGCCCTGTCTGGCGATCAGCTCATCTGCACGTTCGTTTCCTTTTATGTCACTATGTCTTGGAAATCACAGAAGTGAGACCGTGAAACGTTCGCCCAGACGGGCAAGCTTGTAACGACACTCCTGCACCAGTTTAGAGAATATGGTTGCTGAATTACTTTCATGACGGCTTGACTGTCTATAAAGATGGCAATGTTTTGCTTGTGTGTTGCGTCATGCCTCTCGGATAGCCCAGTATTTTAGCCTGCTGGCAATGGCAAGCGATATGATATTGATATTTTCGGTGATTCCGAGTAGACAACGGCCTCCACACCACAGCCCATCTTAGATTCGTGTCGAAGTTCTTTGCTTTGTCCCTCTTCCATTCAGCTTTGAGAGGAAACTCTACGTGCAAGCATTTCTTGAAGTTTATTCTGGGTGTGGTGTAGTCAGTTAGGAATTGAAACAAGATTTTATGTAAAGATCGAGGGGCAGAAGATGTAAGAGTACAGTAAGGGCATGCGTTGGGGGTAGACCTTAGTGCGATTCTCGCCTATGAATCGGGCGCACTATTCAGCTTCGTACATCCATCTTTGGTTGAAGTCCCCACTTCTTAACAAAGGTCTTGCTACGGCGTAGAAGGCGGCACATGCCTTTCTAATACTGTGTTCGATGCTATGTTTCCAGTTAAGTTAAGAATCGATCCTAATACCCAGGTAATAAGCGCTGGAGGATAGCGTGAGAAGTTGACCATTAAGATGGGGGACGGTAAAATAGGCTAAAATAAGCTCGGGTTAATGCCGAGGCCACATCTTGCAGCCCAGGTGCTTACCTTGTCTAGAGCAGCATCCAAAATTTCACTAATTACAGAAGGAAACATCCCTGGGACCAGTGTCACCACATCATCCGCATACGCGACAACCTTGACCTGTTCTCTGTAAAGTTAAATGAGAATTTTGGGCCCTACGAATTAACTCCCAAATGTCTTAACTCCCAATGAACTAAATAAATAAATAAATAGAGTGGCGCAACAGCTCGAGGTGAACCAGGGCCAACTTCTCAACAATGTATGCTGGTGTGTTAATTTCTTTACATACAATGAACTAACTGAACTAAAAATATTATTTAAGTTCCAGCAATGGTTTAGTTCATATGAAATAAGTCCCAATGAACTAAATCCCAATTTTATGAACTAACTCCCAATTTGGTGGGAGTTAGTTCATTTTAGCTAGTGGGGGTTAAGTCATTTGTGAGTTAGTTCGTAGGGCCAAAACGGCTCTAAGAACTAACTCCCAAATGAATTAACTCCCAACGAACTAGCTCCCAACAAAAATGGGACTTAGTACATATATAGGGAGAACTAACTCCCATTTTTTTTTGGAACTAAGTTCCAACTTGAAATGAACTAACTCCCAAAAAAAAAATTAATTAAGTCCCAACAGTGGCTCTTAGTTCATATGAAATTAGCCCCAATGAACTAACTCCCAATTTTATGAACTAACTTTCATCACGAAATTCGGTGAGAGTTAGTTCATTTTAGTCAGTGGGAGTTAAGTCATTTGGGAGTTAGTTCTTAGGGCCCAATTTTGTTCATAATCCTTAGCCATAGTAGGGGAAAGATGATACCACCCTGTGGCGTTCCTAGGTCCTCTATGGATAAATTTGATTGAGTGACTCTTACCTGGTGTTGTCTGGATAATTCTTTTTTCATTGATAGAGGCTATCCATTGCCTAATAGATTCCTCAATACCCAGCTCGATCGGAGATTCAAGAATAGCTTCAGTTCTTTCATTTGGACCTGCCAATTGTTCGCACCACCTCGTGGAGAACCGATTCCGTGCCCAGAAGGTTGGCATGTTGTGATTCGGATAGCCATGATTCTTCTAAAAAACTGCATGTCTAGGACACGCTCTATGGTTCCAAGAACAAGAGGTTAGACTAATTGGCCTGAAGGCCTTCGCGAATTCATGACCACGTTTGCCTACCTTTGGTATAAACACTACTCTAGCGCGTTTTCACGAAGGCACGGGGTTTAGTATTAGGCAGCTTGGAAAGATTGACACCAGCCAAGGTATCGTTAGGTCTTGCATCCTTTATTGTATTACAGACTTAGGAGACTTAAATGGTGAGAAGCTGTTAATAGCCCATGAAATCTTTATTATTGGTAAAATATTGTTGTGTGGTGCAAATTGTACTTGCCGAGACGAGAGCTCACAGGATCCGTACTAGTATCACTGCAACTGGGAAAGTGTGGGCCGAATTGGAGTTCAGGGGTCTCCGCAGACGATTCTGCCATCCTTCATCTGCTCTTCTTAGAAAATAGGTATTAAAGGGGTTCCTTGAACAGAATCTTGCTTAGCCTAGCGGAGTCTTTAAGGATTTCCATTGAATGGCAGTAATCCAACCAAGCCTTCTTATTTTTGGATATCTTTATGGCTTTTTTATACAGACCTAGACAGTCCCTATAAAGTTGGCAGAAGTTGTTTTTGTACCAGATATCGAAAATCACTCTGGTTATGTTCCTGAGATTACATAGATCTTCGTGGGGGAAGTGTTTTTGTTGCTGTGTTTAACTGGTCATGGAACTCTATATGCAATATCCATTGCCTTTTTGAAAGTGTTTAACTTTGCCTCCAGTTCTTCTATTGCTGCTGTATTTGTTTGTGTTTGGGTTTTTTCTTGAGTTTTGTTTCCCAAGGCCTCGGCTAAAGGTCCAATTAACTCTCTTTGGGTCTTTCGGAAAGACAAAGGTTGGGGTCGCTCCCCTGTTACAGGCGGATAGGTTGGTAGTTAAAAGTTAATCAAAAAGTAACTCACCTCTTTCATTGTCTTCTGAGCTCCCTCAGACTGTATGCCTTGCGTTGGCGTCACAGCCCATAAGTGGGTTGTCTTTCCCAGCTGTTGCTGGTGTGAGTCGCTCCACGTCACCTCCTCTGGTGGTGCTGATGGTCTCTCATGAGCCATATATGCTGATGTTTTTCTCCCTTACAGAAACAAGCAGATTATCGGAGGCACACCTTGAGTGTCTCAGGTTAATCTTATAACTTTAAGCATTATCCGTCTGTGGGTTCTGATCCGTGCTCAACAGGTCCTCCAACAGTTTTCCAGTTTCGACGATGTCCGCTTTGCCCTCGAGATACGGTGACCGAAAAAGTTTTGCAATCCTTATGCCAAACCTACGCTTATAATCCGCCTTCTCGAAAGCAGCCAGGCACTCGTTGTTGATGAGCAGCAGGAAGTACTGGGTGTTTTTACATATTTGCTCAGCTTTGATGACTGACCAGTCATCCGTTGGCACCACTGGGTTTTCTTTGGGGCCGGGCGTTGAGAGGACTCGTTGAGAGAGCTATTGCGCTTGGTTTTGTTTATCAACGATGTACTCAAATGACCCTTTTTTATGGTTTCGCCAAAAAGCCATAACTTTATAATCTGACTTTTTGGACATAGACTTTCTAATCGGTGTAAGGAATGTCTAAGAAACGTGTAAAAAAATGGCAAGAGTATTGTTAAAAACCTTTTAACTATATTCGATGTTTAAGGTGAGAAATTAATTGGTCGTGGAGCTTAATTAATGTAAAAAAAAGAAGCCCCTTAGTAAATCTTGCTGAATCCACAAGTTATCTCAAAGAACCGGAAGATGATGGCGTACCTCCATAACTATGATTTCCATGTTTAATTATGGCGTTCAATTGAAGACACCACAAATTCATCATCGTTCATCCACGCAGTCAGTCATATACTGACGCAATGCGTCAGTTTAATTATAATTAAAGACTTTTTCTTATACACACATGCTTTTATGTTTAAAAATAGAACCCATCAGATAGAGAGTGAGAGAGTCAAAGGAAATTAAATTGTCTATACAAACATGGAGCGGCTGCAAACTATTTATTTTGTTTACATTATCAAAGACCTTCAACTTGAATGGTTTGCAAAAATCTATCATCAAGACACCATGATGTTTTTGAAATTAGTTTTTGTAGCTTTTGCGTAAGCCCTTGAACCGGTGTGACAGGTGTTAATATTAAAGTTTGGATATTTAGAAGAAGAAAGCGCTTATCGTTCCTTTGATGCATATATAATTCAACAGCACTAAAGCTAATTCAAAATCCGACTGTGCTTAGATTGATTGAAAAATAATAAATTCAAGTTGATAAATTATTGCGAATGGTTGGTAGAAGTATCTATATACCTCCTTCGGGATTAGTGGAACCGATGTCACTGTCAGTCTTGGAATAAAACATAATAAACAAATTATTGTCATGACCCTGTACACTGAGCCACAGCAATTTGTGCGATGCCTATAGTTTATATTTTTTACGACCCTAAATGAAAGCTCATCCCTTCGATATGCCACCCCCGCGACATGGAGTAAATGTCAATTGATACTAGGGGTAGAAGCTATTACGCACTCAGGCACCCCCATAAAAATATATGAATCGCTGATATGGAACCTATTCCATTAGACTGATTGTGTCACAGTTTTTCGTCGATGCACACATGTGTCAAGTGGAAGTTGATTTTATGACCAACAAAGGAGTAAAATTATTCGTTTTATTAGCTTGTCAAACAAGGATTCGTTTTGCAGGGTTTTTTTTTGTAGTTGACAAGTTCACCGATTTAGCCAATATTTTGTGGATTTCCTTCGCTACATTGACAAAACGTACGTTGGTTGAGATTTTTTATGATTCTAAAACTTAGTGGTAATATTAATAATATATATTATGAAAAATTGAGATTTCAATTTAACTTTAACAATTTCGTTTGTGGGCACGTAACAGATTTAAAGGTAAGTCGATACTTGAACTGTCAGATTATTAGACTCAAGGATTATTATTTTTACTCGGGTCTTTTTACACTTACTTACTTAAAATAAGTGCAAGAGTTCGTCTGTGAAAAACTTCTATATACCTGACCTTATATACAAATTTGTATACAGTGTAACACGAAATCTTAATTTTTTTTATCCCGAATTCATATATAAAGGCCACGCCCCCAAAAGGGGGCCTGGGCTAAAAATAAAAATCAACTAATTGCAATTTCATAAGAATCACGACAAAACGCTTTAAAACCGAAAATTATTTCGGAAAAGTAACGTTTTTTCCTAAAAACGTCGCCTAAAAGTGGGCGGAGATTAAAACTAATTATGTATCTATAGGTACAATATTTGTCATATAATTCTTTTTTCGATTCGAGTGAACTTTCCAAGAAAGAAAACAGGTTTTTAAGGATCTAACATGTTAAAAGTGGGCATGGTCGATATTGTGGGCGATCCAATTTTTACCTTCTTAGAGTTTTTGAGTCATTATTGCTCTATACCAAAAGTTGAGTTCCTACGCTTTGTCTATCCCCTGGCGGGACTCAGAGAGGTTCTTTACCTGATCCCACCACCTGTTTCTGGGCCTACCAGGGGGGCGACATGGGGGGGCTAGCATGACCTGAACATGAATATGAATACTGACGTTTCTAACTCTATCCCTTAGAGTAACACCAGCAACGCACCTCAGGAATCTCATTTCGGCAGCTTGTACCCGCGATCTAATTCTTTCGGTCATTACCCAAATTTCATGACCATAGATGAGGGTTGGAACGAACACTGAATCAAAAACTGAGATCTTTGCTTTCACTCCAAGCTCAGCTTTCCTGATGACCGGCCGGCGCAGTTCCTCTACTATTGCTCCAGCTTGGCCAATCCTACATGACAACTCAGTGTCACTCCTCCCATCTTTCGTGAAAAAGACCCCGAGATACTTAAACTTCTCCACCTGTTTTAATGGAACTCCATTTATGTGCAGGGTACACGGCACTAGAGTTCGGGAAAGAACCATCACTTCCGATTTGTTCACGTTTACTTTCATCCCAGCATCACCACAGACGGCTGCAAACCTATCAAGTGCTCGTTGGAGTTCCTCTTTGGATGATGCAAGGATGGCCAAATCATCTGCGAAAAGCAGATGGCTCATCCTGATGCCAGCCAATTCGTAACATTGCTCGCCAAGACTGCGCTTCACCATCCAGTCCTTATATGCTATGAAAAGGAGCGGCGACAGAACACATCCCTGGCGAAGTCCAACGCGCACATCAAAAGGACGGGATTTGACGCCACTTATCCGTACACAGCTTCTACAGTTTCCATACAAAGACTGGATGGCTCTCAGAAGAGGCCCACTCAGCGCATAGTCCTGCAAAACACTCCACAGTGTATCCCGAGGGACTCGATCATTCGCCTTTTCCAGATCTACAAAACACGCATAGACCGGTTTGGCATTTTCCCAGGCCTTCTCAAGAATAACCTTCACAGTAAAAAACTGGTCGGTTGTGCCTCTGCCAGGCCGAAAGCCGCACTGTTCTTCCAGTAACAAAGGCTCGATTACAGCTCTATTACACCTTCGCGAATACTTTTCCCGGAAGACTCAAGAGAGATATGCCCCTATAGTTGGCCCAATCTCTCCTGTTCCTTTTTTTGAAAATGGGCACTATAACTCCCGTTTGCCAATCGCTAGGTGCCTTCCCGCTATCCCAGGCCACCTTAATGACACGTGCTAGCCATTTAACACCCTCTTCACCCATTGCCTTGAGCATTTATGGCCGGATTTCATTAACTCCAGCAGACTTGCCAACTTTTAGCAATTTAATCGCTTCAGTGACTTCATCTACTATGGGATTATTCTCCGCCCTTATCTCGTCAGCAGTGGGAATGCCATCTTCAGTGCCCTGTTGGAGGCTGAGCAACTCCGAAAAGTGCTCTCTCCATCTGCGCAAGACATCGCTCTCATTTGAAAGAAGTGTACCGTCCTTGGATTTAAACCCCTTGAATGATATTAAACTTCCTTCCTCTGAGCCGGCGAATGGTCTGCCAAAATATCTTGTTTGCAGATCTGTAATCGTGCTCCAACTTCTCGCCGAACTTTTTCCATGACTGTTCCTTGACTGTTCTGATTGCCAGATTGAAAGAAGTTGAGTTTCTACATTGGATCCACGCAATGTAGGCTCTCTTCTTCTCTCTAATGGATTCTTGAACTCTAGGCGTTTTAAACCAAGCAGTTCTTTTCTGGGGTGCCGTGGCGTAGTGGTTAGTGTGTGTGCTTACTACGCCGGAGGCCTGGGTTCGAATTCTGCCATCGTCACCTGAAAAAAAAGACTTGTTCTTTTTCACGGTCCCCACCTCCGCGAGGGTCTGACAAGCCCTCCGAGAGTATCATTTGTCTTGAAAAACTTCTCAAAGTGTCGTTCGGATTCGGCAAAAAATTGTAGGACGAGGGCTATCCCAGACAAACACTCTTGAACCACCTCTCTAACAAACTGAAAGAAATGTTGCAATATTTTAAAAATCGTGAGACCACTGAATACCTTGAAGGCTTGTTGGCGGATAGGAGCTCAAACTACTCGCTGTGGAGAGCAGTTAAGTCTATCAAGATTGTAGTCTATCAAATTGTAGGTCCCTTTGTATGTAAAAGAAATCAACACACCAGCATACATTGTTGAGAAGTTGGCCCTGGTTCACCTCGAGCTGTTGCGCCACTCTATTTATTTATTCATAGTTCTTTTCTCACCACCAGCCGCTACCCCAAGCCGCTTCGCTCCACATACATTTCCCGAGGAGGCAATGACTGCCGATAAAAACAGCTGCCATTCCTCCTCTACATTCAAAAGGTCAGTTGGAATTTGTTCAAACTTCTCCGAAACATGCTGTGCAAAACCTCTCCGAAATCAGAGTCAGCATCCAGCAACCTTTCCCACCGTATGCGGGTCACCAGTCCTGGTTTTCGCCTGGGTGGCAAAGGAATACTGGCACTGAAAAACAATTTACACAGCACTAAGTGGTGATCAGTTGACAACTCAGCTCCCCTGAAAACTCGAACATCACAAATCATTCTTTGAACACACGATGGTACAACAAAGAAATCAATCAGTGACTTCTGATTTAAACTGTGCTTGTACCATGTGTATTTGTGAATGTCTCTGTGTGGAAAAAAGGTGTTCATGATGGACAAGCCATATGCACAGCAAAAGTCCAACAACTTCCCTCCGTTCCTGTTTTGATCCGGGTCACCGTGCCTCCCAATAACACTCCACCCAAGTACTGTCGTCTGTACCCACATGTGCATTGAAGTCACCCATCAGGAGAAAGAAGTCCATTTCCGCCACTCTGTCCAGGGCAGCATCAACTTCGTTCAAGAAGCCAGAGTCGATCGTTCAAGCTTAAGCTTTAAGATCAGAAGCCCTCCCCCTAACGGAATGACATCGAATACATTTTCTGACAACCAAGGGCTTGTGAGTATCCCCACACCCGCCTGTGCAGTCATGTGATTTGGGACGCCAGACCAGAATAGCTTCCACCCATCATCGAAGTCTTTGGTTCCAGAGCCCTTCCACTTAGTTGAGGAGATCGAGCTGATACCAGTTGCATCGAGCTGATACTTTTTGGCCTCCTCAACGAGTTCAAGTTCTTTACTCATTAGTGACGAGACATTCCACGTGCCAATTTTGAGTTGGTGCCGTTGTCGATTTGTAGAGTTTCCACCTAAGCCCTCATTTGGACTTGGCGCTGTCCCCCTCTGCCCCCCGTAATGGATAACGGCACCATTGACGGGCTGCTCGTAACTTAACCCGGTCGGATGCCGAGCGGGACCTTCCGACCACCAAGCGCTTGCATTCTCTCGCCCTCAGGCCTAGCTCCAAAGGGTGCCCTGGATTACCAGGATCAGCAAATATCCGAGGCTGTTTTCGTTTTCTTTTCGGGGTGGGGGGGGGGGTGCATTTTATACCTAGCTGCCAGGTTTAAAGTCGGCCGATCCTAATCCAGACAACAGACGCCGACCAGGAAGCCGCTCGATCCGAAACAGACGCTCCTGGATTTCTGTTATTTGAAGTTCAGCCGTCCCTCTGGGATCAAACGCTGACCAACAAGCCGCACAATATGTAACAGACGCTGCTGGATTTTATTTAAACCTTCGGGTTCATCTTTTTCAGTCAAAACTTTACTGCCAAGGGTGGCCCCACAAGGAGCTTATACTCCTGGACAGCATCCCTTATGCCTGAAGATTACTTCCTCCAGTAGATTTTAGTCGGCTCTTACGACAGGCATACCTTACCTCAAGGCTATTCTTAAGCCCGACCTTGCAGGGTGAATTGAACCGTTTAATTTTTGAATTAAATTGAATTAAATTCCCCAACACTTCTTTTATGGGTAACACAAAATTACAACTTTAAGGGTTTTTTTTTCTTGTATAAAGTCTTAACATCTAAAATTCGAAAAAAGAAAAACTTAAAAATCAAATAATTTGCTAACTTAAAAACCTGGACTTTTGAAGTGCAACGAATTAGTTTTAAGTTTTGCTTAGTTTTTTTTTCAGTAAAATCTCGCCTCTTGCATACCTATCGGCAATTACATTGTTAATTACTTTAGTATAAATTTAATGAATCTACAAACAAAGATTAATTATGCAACGCATCTACACCACAAATTGCGTGTCTTTTTTCAATAATTGGACTTAAAAAACCCCCTCATTATTGTACTCGGTCATTTATTAAAAAGTGCAGTTATACTTACAACACTTCAAAATGTTAATTTTTTATTTGCAAAGTACTTTTCGTTTTCAAGTGGTGGCGGAAAATTATCTTTTCTTTTTACTAAAACTTAAATTAAAAAAAAATGAAAGTTTGCTCCAAACGATCCGCATCAATATTTTAGTATGAGCCGAATGATTACGCTCAAATGTACTCGTATGGAAATGATAATTTATTGCGATGCTGGTGAATGACTATCCGGTCATCGTCAAAGTTCAAATAATAAGAGGAAGGTAAACGTTTTAAACCATCCCGACAAAGTTTGAACAGAACCAGTCTGATCAAGACATTGCAGAAGCTCGCTAATTTTACGTAACAAATTCAAAAGAAAGCTGACATTCTAATTCTGTCAGCTGCCAACTGCCAAACTTGCGCCACACTTTTGCAATGGGGAGGAAGCTTATGGTGAGTCGACTTAGCAGCACGAATACAGAATCTTTCAAACATTTTTCATCAACAAAATTTAGTGAAATCCTGCGAGATTAGACACTTCTTTCAAGAGCAATTGGCCTAAATAAGACCTGTTGTTGACTATTTTCTAATCTTAAAATGTATCAAAGTAATATGTATCCGCCTGAAATTTTACCATCATTGCTTTCAACTCATAAAACATTGCTGCAATCACTCTAATTGCACTATTACTTCATATATCTTCTTATTTTTTGTAAGGAAAAAAAATTAATATCAAGAAATAAATGCTCGCTCGGCCCACTTGAGTCACTAACCGTGACAGTGACTGTTAATGTTACATGAGAATAAGAACAAGTTTACGGCTTTTATGCGAATGATGAACACGAAGACGGCCGCCGCCGTTGCAATAAAATGATGAGATTAAGATTGCGCCATCCATAAGAGACCAACATTATTACTGTGAAGGTTTCGTTATTACAATGTCATTGTACGGTAACTGGTTTCATCAATCAGTCAAACTGCGTTGCACACAATATCGTCTAGTGTGGGCTTTTACTGTTTGAAAGAGAATTTCTTTTATAAGAAAAATTTGTGCACATCCATCTGAAACCATGATACAAAGTTTGATCCATTCTGTTTGACAGAACGAATTTGGTGTAGGTAGGTTTCGGCGGACAATTTTAGGACCCGCATTTCTAAACATTGTTTAACATGACGCAAAGAATGTTGAACAATAATTAGAAACATCAGTGGTATAAAAGTACAAAACATTTAATAGGTTGTCATAATTTTTTTTATGCAGTAGTCACTTAAAAAAAATAAATAATATAAATAAATTATTTTATTTATAGACAGACGTGCGAGACAACGGCGTTATCGTTGTCTCGCACGTTGAATTGAAAAACCCTCGCCGCGGTCAACAATTATATTGTCATTCGCTTTTGTGAGTTACCTTGTCACACGCTGTTGAATAGACTTTTTTTTTAAACTTATATTTGCTGTGAAGAATAAACCATAACAATCGTGTAATAAAGTCAAAAAAGTTTAACAAACGTTAAGCTTTGTCACTTTGCAGTCAAAACAATCGTCGCGGTTTCTTGCTGTGATTGTGTATTAGCAAACTCAGTTTTTTAGTCTCACGTTAAAGCTACCGCAATGGTTTGAGGCTGACGTGCTTGATGTGAAATAGCCATCACATAACGGCAGAAAACCAAGGAATTTTAAATCAATACCAACCACCTTTTCATCGATTTTAAGGCCGCGTATGACAGCATCTATAGAGACGAGCTATTTTAATGTCTTGATCTGGCGGCATCCTTCCCAAACCCGTCAGTTTGTGCAGCATGACGTTGGAAACCTCACACTGTCCCGTCAAGGCGTCAAGGTCGTTAAAGTCCCCTTCAACCCCTGTGATGTCGAAAAGGGATTTAGATAAGGTGACGCGCTGTCATGTGACTTCTTCAACATCATACTTGAGAGAATTGTGCAGAACTCCCGCGCGAACACCAGACATCGAACTGTACAGGCTGTACAGCGCCACTGACTTAGTCAGAAGAGTCAAAATACAACGGGCTTGGTCATGCAGAGCAGATGAACACCAACGCCCCGGCCCTGAAAATCTTCGAATCCACCCTGCAGAGACGGCGTAGTAGAGAAGCACCGAGACTCAGGTGGCACACACAAGTGGAAGGGCACCTCAGCGAACTTCGCGTGCAAAACTGGAGACGACTAGTCGAAGACAGAGCTGGCTGGCGAAGCTTGTTGGGTCAAGATGTTGACCTTGAGTAAGTAGGTTAAGTTGATGGTCACAACAAAGAACGTCCATAGTAATATTACTTTGTAAGACCGGGGTTACCATCCCAAGGCCCTAAATGATAACTACCAGTTTTGGGTGAGGAAAGTCGAGGAAACCAGTATAGGTATGAGCCGTTTTTTGAAGGCCAATCAATGGTTGAATCAATGGTTGATTGGTTAGGGACTTACCCGTAAAAGGGTAGTGGAGGCTGGGGGGCTAACCATTTCCGTATAAATCACTGTCAGCAGTTGAGGGGCCAGTGAGATTTTTCCTGAAGAAAGCTCTCGTGACTGTTAGACTCCCGATAGCAATTTGCCCTGAGCGTGGCAGGGTGGGGCTGCAATGAATTGAAGGGAATATCTTTATATCGATGGAAACCGTTTTTGGTGTGAACTCGTGTCAAACAAGGTAATGGCAGATCAATAAGGAGTAGTGTTATCTAACACTAGGATAAGGAGAGAGCAACCGATTTCGGTATAAGTCCGTGCCTATTACTCCTCAAGTAAGAATTAGCCTCAAGAAAGGAAGAGTGCAGGCGTAACTGATTTCGGTATGAACCCCTGCCAGGGGAAGAATCTCAGGGGAGCAGCTGATGCATAGTAACCATCTTCAGTATAAGTTCGTACTTCAGACGCCTCGAATCAGAATTAATCCTGGAGGAAATTTGAAGGGTAGGGGTAACCGAAGTGGCATGAACCCATACCAGAGGGAATTTAAACCGGTGTTCTCGTAAGGGCGAAGAGGTGGGGGTAGCCGAACCGATATAGGCCCATACCAGTCCAGTCCTGTAAGGGAAGACCTTCGGGTGTGGCGTTTTGCGTTTTGGCGTTAACTATAGTAGGCATTCCACTCTAAAGATCGCGGGTGGTATGAGGGACAGGTTGTGTGGTTCAACATTAAGGCGTTTAACCCAATAGACCCGGAGACATAGGTAATCCACTTATAGGTATCCACTTAAAGTTGGTCTTCAGAACTTCTACCTATTGCCCCTTGAGTGAGGATTAGCCTCAAAGATGAGAAAAGGCCGATGTGTCTTCATTCAAAGTCAAAAACCTGATGTAGGGTAACCTTTTTCAATGTAAACTCATATTTCAGGCAACTAAAGCCAGAGTTAACCCTTCACGGAAATGGGAGAGGTAGGAGTATCCGAAGTGGTATGATCCCGAACCAGGGGGGATGTATACCGGTGCTCTCAAAACGGCAGAGAGGTAAAGGCAACCAAAAGCACAGTCCTGTAGGAAAAACCTTGGTGGATGGGGGAGTAATGGGTGGGTTTGGCGTTTTCTGCAGGTGCTCTACGATGGAGTTCCCAGGTAATAGAGAGATGGGTTGTGTGGTTGAAAAATTTTGCGTTTCGGCAATTTGACCCAGAGATAAAGCTCATTATGAATGATGATGAATTCATCTTCGTTTATGTCTTTGAAGAAGTATTCACCTTGAGTCTTCCATCTCGAATGCGATAGTGCGGGACAGTTACACAGAAGGTAAACCATAGTTTTTTTCTCCTTCTTGTCTCCGCAACTTGTACAGAAATTTTCGAGGGGAGCACCAAGTTTGTCAATCGCCCTACCTCTGGTCGGGAATTAAACCTACTAAAGGATATAAGTCTCTTTGTTTTCCTACGATCGACTACTGGCCAGAATTCGTTGGCAACACGATGGCAAATTAAAGATGGAATACTAATGTTATTCCATCTATGGTTTGCCATTGTGTTGGCTTCGGATGTCCTGTATCGCATTTATGGATGCTTTCGGTGCCGTTAAATGAGTCGGATTAGCATTGGGCCCCTGCTTTAAAGCTAGCTCGTCAGCTCTGCAGTTGTCTGGAATTTCCCTGTGGCCCAGAATCAAAGGCGTGCGTCGCACCTGACAGCAATCTCGTTGAGATATTCGAGAAATTGTTTCACCAACTTGGATCGTATCGTTGGCCATTCCAAGGCTTTTATTGCAGCTGATATATATAGAAAACAATAGCGCTGCATTCTGTTGAGATAATTGAAAACCAGGCCGCGGCTTCTCGAACAGCTGTGATTTCTGCTTGAAATACTTGGCAGAGATCTGGGGATACTTAAGTCAAGAGTACTGGAAAAGACCTCCGCTTCAAGTGTTGTTTTTGATCCATCTTGGTATATTTTTATTGTAAATGCGGTTAAAACCTCACTTGACTCCCAGGAAGAACTGAAAATTTGGTCTTGAATTTAACACAACATTAAAGTTTAATGTCAACTTTAAAGGAACATTAAAGTCAAGGTATGGGACAATCAGTTACCAGGGATGTTATCTTGGCCATTAACGATGCTTGCGTGACCCATGTTGTCGCGAGCCAGTTCGCTGTCATAAATTTTCTAAAAAACGGGAAGAAGGTCGAGCATTGTGTCAAACGCAGCTATAGAAGATGTTCAACAAGAGGACTTTTCCAAATTTTCCAAACCTTGAGCTTATGTCGAAACTTCGAAAATAAAATTAAATATTAAAACACACTTTCTTCTGCGGCTTAGGATTGCTAGATAGCTACCTCAAATTCTACCCTCCGTCTATGCAGACGGGATCATAAGTCGTCCAAAAAATTTTGACATTTTCATTCGTCTTGTTCCATGCTTCGCCACGACTCCGACACGATCCATACTTCTACAACGTAAAGCAGGACTGGGATCATGAGGGTCTCAAGTGCCTCAAGGAGATTTTCGATCCTATGAAAATCCAAAGACTTTTCTTATAAGAGTTATTTAAGTCTCATGAGTTTTCTTATGGGAATGAGAATAGCAAGGAGGGAAAAACATAACCAATAATTTCGTGTGACTTTTATCATGATGAGATGCCAAAAATTTCTTAATTTTTCATACGAAGACTAAAACAAACAGAGAATAAGATATATTTTGACCTGAAAAAGTTATTTCAATGACGCTGTTTGAAGACGCGCAATATTATTGCAATATTACTACCTTCAACGCATTGCGACTGAAAATTTTGTCGTTTAAGTGGCTATTTAACTTCGAAAAAAGTCCATCAAATTGCACTGAAAGATTGAAATGACATTTCCGCACTATGTTTAACTACTTTAAATCTAGGAGACAAAAACGGGTGTGGCTATCTAATTAGATGGAAGTTCAGGGAAAGTCTTAACATTTAAAAGTTTCACCCTCGTTCGCTATAGCTTGTGTATAGCTTGTGATTTTGAAGTATGCCTGGATATTGCAACCTTGCATAGGTAGGGAATCACCCTGCCTATCAAGTATATCAATCCTTAATCCTAAGTACTAAAAGGAGTAAGCGTATAAAAACCACAGCAAGAAATACGCGCTAAAATAATTGCCAATTTAAATATCAAAATAACAAAGAAATAATCTTGATTTGGTATAGGTGCAACCTGTACTCACAAACAAGTATTGTGTCTTCACCTTGATCATGCGCAACAAACTTAATTCACTTCCGCTCTTCCACAAATCGCAATCTACCACGTCGTAAGCTTACAATAACCTCATCAACACAATCGACCTCATGTGCATCTTGATGTTCTTATGATGATGCAAGCGATGAATCTGCCAACAAATCCACCCATCTGCCAGTAGCAAGTATCTCTAATTTGTGACTCCAAATCATACAAGATCATTGTGCGTAAGTCCACCTTGTAACTCTTCAAACTGATTTTATATTGAAACCCATCGCGCACCATTATCATCATCGTCATGATCGGTCGCTCGCTCCATCCGTCGACGTTGTAGTCACCTCACCTGTTGTTCGAATTTCATATACACTCCGGAGGAGCCCTTCCATTCTTGTCCACCAGCAGACATAAAATCTTTCACTTCTTCATTCACGATTTCAGTTCACTTTAGGCCGGCTTCAAATGCTTACACGCCTCAGCAAAACGGAACCGCGCAGCGCAGCTCAGTCGACGACGGACACCATCCCAGAGAGATTATACCACCATTCAAAAATTTCTTTTCTTGGTTTTCTGTTTCGAAAAAGCCCCTCTTTCTCGGGCTCGCGCTCCTCTCTCAAGCCATCATGAGCTTCATCATCGCTCAGAGTCGCAGTCCAACCCACAACAGTGTGTTATAATTATGCTCGTGAAAAATACTCACTATTTACCATTTTAATTTGCACCTAAATATCGTTGGCGTTCGATCCGTCTCTAAAGAGTAGTTACGTGGTTTTCGCATTAAACTAAAAAAAAATCGGTTATGTGCTGTATGACCCACTTCCAGAGTCAGTGAAAAGAAGAAAAATAATAAAAAAAAAATCAAAAGAAACGAAAATAAAAGAAAAACCAGCAGTGTGACCCACTTCCGTGTTTGAGGTGAAGAAAGAAAAAAAAAAGCAAAGAAATTCAAAATCCAAAGCAGCAACCTATACAAGCCGCAGCGAAGAAGAGTTTCAAGAAACCAGAACCAGACGGGCCAGAAGAAGAAGTTTTCTTCTTTCTCTCCGATCAAGGCAGCCAGCGACCTCTACCTACCTACTCTCTTCCAAGTGTAAATAGGAAAAACGTTCTGTGTTTGTCAATGAGAAGGTTTCGGTCGCCGCGCACTGTCTTCCTAGATACGCCACCGTACGCGACGCAGTGTATCTTCTCAAGTCGAGAGAGTTTTTATTTTATTTTTTTTCGGTTATAAACTGATTTCCATTTTTAAAAGTGAAATTTCCCTTCTGTAGCCGAATACCTGGCTTAGTCTGCGATCTGGGATTAACCAATAAACGAATCATCGAGCCAACAAAACATTCCATTCCAAGGTATGTATCTGCGTATCTTCACGCAAAAAATTCAACAAAAAAAAAACAAAAAATTAGTGATCCGCAAGGTAAAGTGAAACGATTGACCCATTTCCTGGGGAAAGAAAAGTGTCACTCCTCAGCTTACCATATGGGCAACCGCCAGATTGTGGGAATGCAAATGGCCATAGATAACTTTGGGGCTAGGTACCTACTACTACCTGAATTTAGCAATTCGGCTGGACCGTTACATCTACCCATGCCAGAGTTTCGTAGTGCAGCAGCGATGTATCTTTTCTTCATTATAAAGTGTTAAAATGCGGATTTCTCATGCTGAAAGTATGTATTAACGAACGCGCGGGCCCAGGCCAGGCCAGGCCAGTAATTGGTCAGAGTGGGTTGAATGAATGACTTTTAACGAAGCTAAAGTGGTATGCGAGACATGCAGACGGACAACCGTTGTGGTCGTGGAATTAGCACAGTGTTTATTTACCGTTTGATAATGAAAACAACGTATCTAGTACGCGCGATGATGGCTGTTGGAAATTTCAAATACTTAATGTGTTAACCAAAAATTTCAGTCGGATTTTCGATGTTGTAATCCCAGTCGCATGTATAGCCCGCCGTGTCGAGAGAAAAGAGTGACCCTGCATGTGTGTGTCTTTATTTTTATTGTGCGAGAGCTATGGAATTCCATTCCAACCAGCCCTCCCCCCGCCCCACCTTCCATCAGCATCGCAGTCTCGTCATCTCGTGTAACAACTCGTTAAAGATAAAAGTGTAAATAAGATCGTAATGAGAGTCACTATAGAGTCCCTTGGTCCACTTTACGAAAATTATCGACTCTGCTTTTTTGCTTTTCTTTTTGTCGGTCGTGTGGCTTAACGATGCCTTTTATGGTCCGACTTGTGGTGGTGACTTAGCGAAATGCAGCGCTGCCTTGACCCAAGTCATTGTTGTGGTTTCTCAGCTGAGGAGGGTCGTCTGGTCGACGATAGTTGAGATCTTTTCTTTTGGGGGAAGCTTACATTTTGTTTGCCAAATTTCTTTCATTAAATGGTCAAAGCTACCTAGGTTTTTTTTTGCATGGAACAATCAAACTTTAAAAATGTCAAAATAGCAGTTGACATAAATCTACGTAAATCAACGGAAAATTAAACAAATTTTGCCAATATACCACAAAAGGATCTTGGTTAATGGCGCAGTCGCGTTTTACAATGATTTGTTTTCATTTAGTGCCAATATACAACAAGCTCTTTTCCTGTTTGCATATTTTTGTACTGAAACATTCACTTTATTCAAAAATCGGTTTGCATTAGTTGGTCTGACATAAAGGTTCAAGTGTCAAATTCTGCTTCAAGGCCGCAAACAAAAGTATACCTTTGACAATGACAAATTCCTAGGAATAGTTAAATTTTCATATTTCATGTAAATTGATGCTGAGCCCTCCTTTTCGAATGACTGTCATTCTCAAATTTTATGGAATAACTAAAAAAATGACAAAAGAAAGAAAAAATTCTAAAGCGAGGGATTCGAATGCTGAATTTACAGCTGAGTTTTTAACAAAAAAAAGAAAAATATTTTCATTATTGTTTCATGTATGTACGCTAGCTATGTTCAATATGGTGCTTCCACCACACGTAAAAGAAAGACTTACATTAGAAGATTATATGGTAATCCCAAAGTATTTCCACCGCAAACAAGATTACCTTGACGTATGTTCTAATTTTTGACAATTCCAAATGGCATCCTGTGGTGTAAACTGGCAATCCTCTGCACAGTTCTTTGTTAACTTGAATTTTTCGGCTCTGGGCAAGGTTATCGATGGGTGACATATGTCGCCAAAAGACACTTTTTACTCGCGGGATGCCAAGCATTTTTTGGACCATTTTTTTCAAAGCAGGCAAAATAATTGTTGATTAGTTGAGGACATTCGATAAAACAATCGAATAAATTTTGTAGTTAGAGTAAATAATTACGTTCAGTGGTAAGAGAGTTTGGTAGGCTTACGCTTGACAAAAAGGTTTGAAGTTGTCCCTTGCCACTCGATGTTCTTGAAATTAATTTTGCTGTTTAGCAAAAACTAGAAAAGTGGGTTTCAATTGTTGGCAGAGTCTGAGCCATCAACAAAGTTACAGCTTCCTGTCAATTTTCTTTTAATTCGCTGCAATGAACTTAATAAAAATCAATACATACTTCTGGTAATACTTTACAAGGTAGTAAACAACAAATTGAAGTAGTGTAGACGGCTCACAACTCACTTCTTAAGTCAACACGAAGTAGGTATTTGTAAATTTTTGTGTTTATTTCATAAAACTTTTAAAAAAATCATAATCAGCAAAAATTTAGTGGGATGCATTTTTTGATCCGGGCAACTTTTTTCGCGACATTTTCGAATTATCCATCGGCAACACTGCTCCCGAGCAACTCGGATAATGTGTCATATTCAGTAAAAATTAAATTTATTTTTAACTGCCAACGATTATAAGTGAATGATTTAAGGATTAATGTCCGATGTGAGCACTGTCAAAACAATTCTATTGACGATTGAAAGCTTATGGTACATTTACACTGCACCGAAATCAACATATTAGCTAAATTCAAATTTCACCCTTAATGTTTAACGTTTCTCCATAGATTTTTCAGTTTTTAAATGTTGAATTTTAGTTGAAATTTGAAATTCGACTGGGTCGTCGAATGAAACAAACCTCTCAGTCTTCTGATTTTGCTCTTTTTAAGAGAATGCAAGGTACCAACTGTCAGAAAATATTCAAATGACACATTTGTACTTTGTAATCGATCATAAATCGATTAAAATGACAAAAAAATCCAAGCAAGTAGTAACGAGAGTTTATGCTGTATCAAAATCAGGGCTCGATAGTTCAAATGTTGACCCTGCTGTCATATTCATTTAAAACTCTGTGGTTATACCATTATAAACTCTGTGTGTTATACTTTGTCTCCACCGGCAATAAAACGAGGATTAGCACTAGCCGATTAAAAACAAATCTCAAACTGGCTGCTCCACCGGACAAATATAGGATTAATTTAACACGAGCACACTTTTTCTGCCATATTGGCTCTCAAAAGAGAAGGCCGATGTCGTTTCCCAGGAGGCAAAAAAGGTTTTCGATGTAAAAATCTTAAATGACGACGATTGAAGGCTTACTTCTGGCAGTCTGTTTTGAAATGTGTCAAGACCTATACACGTCAATGGCTGACTGTTGTGGTCATCCCATTTGTCGAACTAGTACGAAAATAATTTGTTTAGGAACAATATTTGCGTTCTAATTTGCTTTTTGTGCAAGGAAAAACTATTTTATGCACAAATCAGGTTGATAACTCACACGGAATGAACGCGAATTCGTTCATCGAACTTGTCAACTTCGAATCTGTGCTGACAGCTATAGGTCTTCGTATATTCAAAATTTTACCACCAGGTATCGCATTCTGACTTTTCCGGTCGTCAATAGAAATCATATTTGTGACAGATTTGTCATATCATCTCTGTTGTTAAAGGTCTTCTCATATTCCAAATTCGGTCACATTCTTTGACCTTTGTAATGATCTATTTAATGTTTTAGTTATTTTCAGCGCTTGCTTGATTGATGATTGAAAATACCTAATTTTTGTCTTATTCGAACCCATTTTGCGTGTGACATTTGAATACTGATACTCGTAGTGTGCAAGTGTCAGTTAGAATATTACAAATCTAACTCCTTATACCCTTTACACACTGAATCAAAATCTAGATTCAGAGTAAAAAGTCCAAAATCTAATTGCAATCTATTAGATTTCCGCTAAATTTGTAGAATTCAGAATGTAGATCAGAATCTAAATTCCCACAAAATCGAAAACAATCTAGTACATTTGTAAAAAAAAATAATTACAATACAATCTAGTACATCTGTAAAAATATATACTAGATTGTTTCCGATTTGAAAAGAATCCAAAGCGCCAATTTGATGAATCTAGATTCTGGGTTTTGTGTGAAAATGGCATTATAATCTACATATGTGAAAGGGGTATACGATTTCCACAAAATCTTGTACAATTCTTTTGCTAAACACACAAATTTTAAAACAGACTTACTTTTTCAATTGCTCAGCGCGCTGAAACTTATTTGACTTTATCTTAAATGATTTATTAGAACTAATCCATCTCTCTTGTGACAACTGTAAAAAATTTACGGCAAATGTCAAACGTAACCTGGATTACTTTTATAGTGTAAAAGCCTAATTTTGAAATGTTATTAACTATAGATTTTTAAGTCTACTGTGGTGATGACTTGACCAATTAATCTTTTTATTGTGACAGTTTCACAACATAAACTGAATCTAGATTAAAAGTGATATTTCAGTTTAAACAAGTTAAATATATGCGAATAAGCTAAAAATGATAAAAATTTATTACGAAAAAAATATATTAACGCTAACGTAAAATTGTCAAAATCAGCAACTAACCCTATCTAACGGGCACTTGCAGCTCAGAAAAGCCACCGCAGCTCAGAAAAACAACCATGACAAATGATACTCTAGGAGAGTTTAATGACCCACGAGGAGGTGGGACCGTGAAAAAACTTATTGACGCTGTAGAGATTTAAAATTTGATTGATCCTTTAACACAGTCAACAGCAACCAAATTGCTCTAAACGTTTTGGTGACTTTGGTGACAGGTGTCAAATTTTCCACTCACTTTTCACAATTTAAATAGATTCAAATAAATTAAAAATAATTCAACCAAGGTCGATTGAGTTAATACCTTGTCTTCACCGAATTTCCCACACAAATTTTAATCCTCCTAGCTAGTAATTAAAAATAAATCATGTTAACCCATTTTCACAACTTCTATTACACCACTTTTAAGCCTCCATCTGCACAAGATTTTGAGTATCAAAAAGAAAACTAAAACTGTCTACGTATGATAAAATTGCTTTCTCGCTCCTATGAAATGTTGCAATTACTCTCTGTTGAGAGCCAAAATGGCCAAAAAAGAGTGGTTGTGTCAAATAAATTCTATCTTTGTCCGGTGGAGACACTTCGGAATTTATTTTAAGTTACCTCCCGCTAATTCGAGTGTATTTGGCAATGGATCCTAAAGTTCTTAAAATCTTGGGTGTAAGCCTGCGTGAAAAAAGGTAAAATAACGGTTTTATCTAAGTTCCTGCTGGAGTCTTAGATTTTGATAAAATTTGCTTTCGTTGTTTGTTTGCCCGAAATCTGGACGACATTCCGATCAAAGAATAAATCCCCCATACAAAAAGTTTGTGATACAAATGTGTCCCAAAACAGAAACGATCAATCGAAAGTGACCTAGCGATCTTTTTTAAGGCATTTAACACATTTAATCATTACTTCACATGGCTTTCACGGATGAGTCAAAGAACATAAAGACACGCCAAGCGAAGGTTTGTTGTCACTTTCAATTGACGGAAATTGAAATTTTAGTAACTTTGGCAGTAGGTATTCGCTCAATAGTCAATTTAAGGGTGTGTAAAAAAACAGTCCGGTGGGTTTTTTTTTTAATGTACGAGTTCATGGTTAAGTAAAATCACATTTTCACCGCATTTTTGTAATTGTATGCTTTGTCATGTTTTCAGTTTTTTTATAAGAAATATTTTTATCTTATCTTTGTTATAATAAATAAAGACACATAAAAATTGCAATTGCCAAAAAGTTGAGGTTCGACCTGTCAGTAAATTCACGAAAGTCGCAGAGGTAAACATACGAGCGATGTATGTAGTTATTTATTGCAGTTTTCTTACGGCCGTACAATTCTCAGTTGAAATGTTTCTTACTCTTTGAATTTAGAACCTGAATACAATAATTCATCTATTTTTTTTCAACAATGCAACTTTTCAAATATTGCGATCAAAATAAGAGCTTGGTCGAAATCTGGGCTCGATTAACAGTGGCCGAAAATTTTTTATCGTCTTCTGGGGCGCTTGTAAGTGTTAACAGATTTTCACGAAGAAACGGCGCTCAAGTGGTCCTTTCAAGGGATCTTTAGGAAAACCCAGGGGAGGCTTTTCGACCAGCAGGCTTTTTCTTTGCCTCTAAAGGAGGGGGCACGTTCGTTTCTGGTGGCTCGGTGTGTCGGAGATTATGTGAATTTTTTGTCCATTGTTGCATGCGCTGAGTGGCACGTGCTGACGCAGTCCTGTTAAAACCAAAATCTGTTGTATTCAATATCTTTAAATTTAAAGCACATAAAATAGGTTGTCTTCGATGAGTATTATACCTCTCTCCAGTTTGAGTTATGACGGCGTAGTTCTAGTTTTTTACACATAAACTTACAAGTCGTAAAAATTTATAAGGTAAGACAAAGTCGTTGATTAAAGGTTGCGGATGGCGGTGAATCGATTTATCAATAATAATTCTTTAATAATCGCTCTGTAATTACCTTATAGCAGCTTTTTCTAATAAAATAAAATAAAAGGTTTAAGAGATTGCATCAGTGGTTATGTGAGTACATTACTGCACCTTGCAAACTCGATTTTATTCACTTTGTATTAAAACTACACGTGATTTCGAACCTATATTTGATTTAATTGAGATTGTAATTGCATACATAGTAAAATGTGTAAAGTTTTAAACCAAGGGTCATTTTATACCCTACTCAGGGTCACCATATTAATTCTAATGCTTAGTTTGTAGCATATAGTAAAATAATCACCGTAGACCCCTAAGACCTTTTAAAGATAAATGAATATCAAGACTGATAGGTGATTGATTAAGCAATGTCTTTCATCTGACCGGATTTGTGAAGTTTTAAGGTCTTCTAATCAGGAAGCTAAAGAGCTTAAACTTGGAAGGTTTGAAGATCCTGACCTTAAAAGTAAAACTGCCACTGGTAGACTTCAAAGCTCGTTCGGGTTCTCAAAGAAAACAAATTGTCCAGAAGTTGTAGCCGTTGCCTGCTGCACTTAGATACTGGCTAGAAAAAAAGCATATTGCCCAGCTGGGAATAACAGATGAAGATAAATATTTTGAATAAACTAGATATAGAGATAGAACCGCATGTTATTCCATCCTGAAAAAAGTATATAGGCTTGCAAACTTCAACATCGCTTAAAGATCGAAAGACGAAATATAACCCACCTTATTCCCATCTGTGTGGCGTGTGTCGTAGTGGAGGGTTATTGTGTCGGGTTACTGTTCAGGTGGCCCGAGGCTCGACGGCTGGCAGGCTGTGTGCCACGTAACGCTGTCCTGTTAAAGCCGTTTCTTCTTTGTTTATTCTTTATACCAATGATGCCGCCAAAATTCGCATCCAACTCAATTTTCCTAATTCATGGCAACAACTCACTTAGGCCAACAGTTGGATTCATTGTGTCTATATTTGGAAACCATCTTAACGCCTGAAACGAAAACAGAAACAAAAAAGCTCAAAGTGCAGCTCTCTTGAACCCATCCGGAATATTGCGTACAAATCTTAGAAGGTCCATCAGAACCGCTTTACTTATCTAGGTCTTTGAGCTCATTGCAGAAGCAACTGCCGGGGATACTTCATCTAAAGTTGTTTGGGGTTGGGCTATTCAACGCTATAGCTCCACATTTTGTTTTTACAAAACAAACTTAACGAAGCAGCGCATCGGGCAGATGCTCTTGTAACTTCAACAATATCTGGGCAACAATCACTAGTCAAAGATCAAATTTTTTTATTGGAAATACCTGAAGAAGCAGACTATTAAAAATGCTGTAAATCCTCCGAATTAAATCTATCTAGCATTGTTTTTGAAATCGTCTTGGTTTAGTTTAACTTAAATTAAAGGACTGCGAGTTCGTTGCAGTTTAGGTTGGGTGGCTGTCCTCCCTCCAGCTTGGACGCACTGAGGCTAGAGGAGGTTCTTTGTGGTGCCAGGGTTTGGTGTTAAAATCCCAGCACCATGGACCTACATATATGACGCGTTCCCGATTTGGGCAAAAAGGTCGAGGAATACCAGTCTCGGTGTAACCCGCCCTATGAAGGGTCTTACCCAAAAATTTTTCCCGAAAGGGGTATTTAGGACAGAGGTAACCATTTTGGTCGGAACCCATTGCCAGTAAGAAAAAAGACGTTGCATTATGTTCTTTGTTACAAGAGAGCCACCTAGCCCGGGGCTTTTGGAATCCATGATAAGAACTTGCCCTGAGGATGGGAGAGGTAGGATTATACAGGTGCAAGCCCGTATCAGAGGGAGTAAATTGAGGGCGACAACCTTAGGAAAGAATTCTAGAAAATGAAAAAAACCGAGCTAACTACCCTGTAAGGCCTAATGCAAGCTTAGAAAGTTCTAGGAAGCTACAACCAGGGGAGATTCAAGGCAAGCATATAACATATCTTCATAAACGTTAAGAAGACGATTCGGAGTTAATGAGACTCCGAAATGCATTTTTCAATCCTGGGGGGGCGGGGATAAAATGTCAATTGAAATGAGGATTTATATGTTAAAAGCCATCACGTACTAGACAATGAGAAACCCATCTTAGACCTACTGCTCATGCTCAGATTTCTATGCGAGACTGAACTAGAGAAATGGTAATATAAATGGTAATATACCCTCGATTTTGTTTAGCAATGAACTATATAAAGCAAGAAAAATGGAACAATCCTCTTCAGAGATTAGTTGGGGCACAATAAGACCATCCAGGCTAGGTTGCAGTGCAATACCCAACTTAATTAATAATACTAACCAGAGGCGATATGGATCTCTGGCAAGAGAGGGGCAACCGTTCTCGGTGTCAACTTCGAGAAGCTATAAAGAAGGGTAATCGTGTTAGGTGTAAGCCCGTATCCTAGAAGACTAAATCAATAATTAATCGCGTAAATAGGAGAGGTAGAGATAACCAGTTGAGCTATGAACCCGTACCTCAAGGAATTTGAAGAGAGGCAACCGTTTTCGGTGTGACCCAGTACCAGACAATGCTATACAAAAATACCCTTGTGTTGTGGGGAGATGCTGTGGGTAGTGATGGGAGACTTGGTTGGTGTTGTAGGGAGGGCAAGGGCAATTGGTTCCGTTAAGAAACCATGTCAACAAGGCAATGGTGATTCACTATTTAGGCCTTTGATCAATTTTACCAGGATGTAAAACTCATTTTCTTCTTTAATTCGATTCTGGTTTGATCGTTTAGACTTTAGATCAATGAAGAAGTATTCACTTACGGCTTTCTTTCTCAAAGTCGATAGGGAGGACAGTCACGCCGCCGTTGAACCAGCGTTTCTTCCTCCTTGTCTCTGCAATTTTTGTAGGAATCATTGAAGAGAGCACCGAGTGCGTGAGTGCCCCGGCTATCATCCTTCGATTCAACCTGCTAAAGGAAATAAGTCACCTTGTTTTCCTACAACCGAGCTCGGGCAAGGTTTTTTGTTTAAGGAAGGTATGTCCTTATGTTATACCACTTTCTGTTTTCCACTATGATGATTCATTAATTAGGAAAAACTTTATCGTTTTTTAAAGTAATGATGGTTCGGCTGCAGCTCAGGGATGTATCGCATCTTACAGCAATCTCATTTGGTGATTCGCGGCATTGGTAAATGCCAACTTGGATCATATCGTTGGCGATTCCAAGGCTTTCAATTCAGCTTAGCTGTCTATCTTTTAAGCAAAAGTAGAGTTCAGACTACTGAGTTAATTGAAAGCGGGACCGCGGCAGCTTCTTGAACAGCTGTATTGTTCGTTCGAGGAACTTAACTTAGTTTAGGTGGATCACTTTTACGTTAAACTATTTCACGTTAATAGAGGCTGAATATACTTAAATAGAAGCCCATCTAGAGCTACCTGTAGCTTTCATTGAAGTTGCCTTCAACAACACATATTTAGAGTCAACCATCAGGGCTCTAAAATATATGATTCTATTCCTAATCATAAGAAGATGTAACCTGTCAATGCTCAATGAAAGAATAATTCAAACCCGCACCGTGAAATCCGTTGATGTGAAATTTTTGGCGTTGACGTCGCGAGGGTGTCCTCAAGGGGAGGTTCTCTCACCTGTCAAGCCAAGGAATTGATGGTTTAGGATATGTTGACGACGTTGACGTACCATTTTAGAATAAATGCAATTTGCACTCTCTGTGGTATAGAGATGGTGCAACAAAGAAGGCCTCTCTGTAAATCCTAAAAAGATTACTATTGTCCCTCTTACAAAGCGGATTACAAAGCGGACTGTATAGTGAAACTATAAATTTCTCAAGGGAAGCAAAGTACCTTGAAGTAGTCCTTGATAGCAGACTATCATGGGACCCACAGGTAGAACGCACCGTAAACAGAGGCTCTAGATCCTTGTAGATCTGCTGTCGATTCTGCGGTAACGGGCTACACACGCTCGTTGTTAGGCCGGCAAATGCCTATGCGTTTCTGGTAGACAAAGATTGACTCACACGTTTTAGAAGCTTGTTTTAGAAACAGTCATGGCCATTTAAAAACTAGCCAAAAACAACTTAATCATCATTCACTGGCGACTTAATCATCCATCCAATCACACAGTGGCTTTGAGGGCAACAAACTAGTAGACTCGCTTGCGAAAGTCGGGGCAACTTTCCCACTTATAGGGCCTGAACCATTCTATGGAGTCAGTAAAAGACTCATCAAGAATTCTATTAAAAACATCGCCTTAGAACTGAACCCAACGAGGTCTGGCTTAGCACACCTGGACAGCATTGTTCTCAAAAATTCTTTCCCAGACTCTTCCACAGGAGGTCTCGTCTAATACCCTGACCAATCTTGACAGGGCTGATTTTAAATCCTCACTGGAATTTTCAGCGGCCATTGCAAACTGAAAAAACGTCTCCATCGCATCGGCCTTTCACCGGACGTCACGTGCAGACTATGTCTAGAAAGCGATGAGTAGTCTTCTCTAAAAATAATCATAGAATGTCCGACCCTCTTGCATCTGAGAAAGAATAAGCTATAGGATGGCTCTAGGATTTCATCAGGGAAGACAGAATAGGCTCCTTCTAAGAGACCGCAGTGCCTGAGCCACAGGAAGACTTTTCCGACAAACAATTTAATGTAATTTAATCTAGAGCAAGAACTACAAAAAGTCAGTTTCAAGAACCCATATTAAAAATTAAAAGGTTAAGACAGATCGACAAGTCGGAAGATATTTCTTTTAGGAGAAAGAACTTTTTTCGGACTTACCAAAATCGATTTTTTTATATACCAACATTTCTACATATTCCGTTGCCATCGGGGTATCGATCGCGGTGAGTCCGAGAAAAAATGTCCATAAATCGCAAAGAAATTAGTTTTGGAGTAAGAAAGTCGAGCGGTTTTCATTAGTTTTGTATATCTTACCATTCAACTGAACCGAAAAACTATTTTAAGATACCGAAACATATCTGCGTTTAATCAATTTCATGATTCAGTTCAACAGAACAGGACTAGGACGATGAATAAACTCTTTGCCAGGACTTAACCACACTTTCTTTTTGAAACACGAAGAAATTTCCTGTGTAAGGACCTATGCACAACGTGCGTTAATCTAACACAGTGCAGTTTACATATGGGTGCATTCAGAGTGAAATCTCTGTCAAAATATTTCACAGCTAAACCCAAGTTTCCAAGCCATACTCAAATAGCATTTCAAGTTCTTAAAAAACGAATTTATTAAACTATCTGACACATTGAGCGAATATGAGTTATTCGTTATATGTAAAGTTCTTTGAAGTCTACCGTCAATATTTCACTATGGCGTAAAAGTAATGTGTCAAAGTTAATATGCCTCCATTAGTGGGATGCGGTACGAAGACTCGTTTCAAAGCAAGTTGCCCAATACCGACATTGAATCTGGGTCTGGGTTGGTTTTCTCTGGAAATCTTTGCAAACCCTCTGATCGATCGCCTCAAGCGAGTGTTAGTCATGTTATGACAGTTTGATGACATTTGGCGTGAAACAGCTTTTAGGGCGAATGGCCTATTATACAAGAAAAGCAACGGCATGACAATAATGATGCAATCGTGACATAATCACAGGTTTAAAAAAAAAAAAAAAATATATAACTCTCGCGTGCAGTACCCGCTTGTAAGCGGCATTCCTTTACACTACTTGACCGGTTATTTGGTTACTGTTCAAAAGTCGTAGGACTTTTGGTACTTTCAGCTTGGAACAACTTTCGGCAAACTAGTTTGACTACTGTCACAAAGTCACATCACTCTGACACGCGACTAAATTATTAGAATACCTAATTTAACGAGAGTTTATTCTATTGATTTTCGTAAACATAACTTGTACTTTCGATTGTTGGATAGATCCTGTGCAGACATTCCAAATCGACATTCACCACTCGGTTTTTTTTTTTGCTTTCATAATTAAAATACCCACTAATTTTATTTCACTATAATAAAATGCAAATTATTTATGCCAATTCTTGCGTTATTCGTGTAAATTATACCATGATCACCATCGCATAGCGCTGGAGACTTATGCTTTCTTGCGTTATTTAATCGTCGTCTTTAACCCATATACCCACATCGAGCCGATTGTAGCTCACGATTTGTCAACACAAATAATCTGCAATCTCGACGACAATGACTTCAAAGATTTCAGCGAAGACCTGTCTGTGTCAACACCCGCAAATGTGTGGCATTTTGAGTGCACATCTTAAAATTCATACCTAGATTCGTTGTCAAGTCGTTAAGTGGTGCCTTTGCCTTGCATCTTTTTTAAACACTATCGGGCTGTATAGCCTTGTGGAAAATCAAAAGTTTTGCAATTAAGGCCAGCCCTTATTTGCTGATGCACCTAGTCGAGCAAACTGCAGACCATAGGAGTTTACAACGCATTTACGTCACAAGTTGTATAGATCTTTGGACCCTTAGAAATGCATCCCTCTAGGTGGCGATATTAAGGCAAAAGCTTCACACTTTGCACTCACCACTCACTCACAGAGCATACTCGCCAGTAATTGTTGTGCTAGTGTGTGCACAGGTAGTCAGTCGTATCGTATTGTAATTTGCATTGACTCGCAACCCTACTTAGGCACCTGATGAATTCACATCACTCTCTCTCGAATAAATTGCCGATACGAAATTTTACTCAATCAAGTATCGAATCTGACGGTGACCTATTTAGACGTGACTTGGCCGGCCGATCGACGGCGGTATTCTACAAATTCCGTGACTTGGGTGCCCGATTAACTTTCGATTAAATTAAATATTTTAAAATATTCTTTCGGCTTATGAATTGTGACGTTTTCGTCAAAAGTTCTGATTGTGACGAATTTGGTGCTTAAGGCTTAAAAATAAGGTGTGTGTAAACATTAGAATATTTTGTCGCAAAGTTATTTTTGAGTGAAAGGCAAGAAAGGACTTCGAAAATTTATTGATCCGCGATATTAACAAGTGCTAGTTCGAAGCTGTTTGTTGTAATGGCTTGTGACTTAACAGAAAACGTTTTTTAATCTTTTCCTATTGCACGGTGTCTGCTATATTTAGTGTTAACCTAAGAACCAGCTCTTTTTACCAGTGTAAACTAACTTCAAAATTCGATAGACCTAAAGATTGGTTTAAAGTTCTATCCACTAGCTAGCTATAGTGTTAGCCACTGCGCAATTTTCTTTAATCTCAGGACAAAGGTCGATTCGGAGTTCCTCTAGAACTCACACTTACAATTTTGCCCTCTTCATAATTTTGAGACCAATTACTTCTTCCTTTTGACTTTCATTAATGAAACGTGTTGCTCCACAAAACAAAAGCCTCATTGAGTAGAGTCAGACAAAACGCCCCCCAGATGTTGGCAGTACTCCCATGGAAATCAGCCTAGGTAGACCAAAAGCAGAGACAACTAGTGGGGGGGCCTACAATCCGCTAAGGCGAATCCCTGGATATCCCATCGCAACACCTGTTAGAATTTGAATCGCAGAAATGTGTAAACAAATTTTTACAGTTGGACATCTCCTTCAGTAAACAAGGAGCATGGCATCAACCTCTTTTCAATAACATTAAAATTTTGTGTACATGCGTTGGCCTTGATCATATGTCCTTAAGGTCTTGAGGGTCTACGGTGATTATTTCTCAATGGTACAAACTATGAATTAACCTTAATCTATCAAAAGTCCGAGAATTACTGTTAGCGGCCTTACAAAATTACGCAGGGATTGCAAAATAGCGGCCTCTTGGTTCACACAATCTATCCAAGTCATTTTCAGCCCATTGATTTTATCCTGGCAGCAGGTGTGAAAGTCTGACCTGTCTTCTTCTGAAAAAATGAAAAAATTTAAGTCCTAAAAAATATTTTTTCATCTTAATGCAATATCCAAACCACTCCAAAACATCCACCTTTACTTCAAATGCCTGCTGCCAGGAAAGAATGATCATCAAATATGAGTGACATTCATCTTCAAACCAACTTTTCAAATGCCTGATCTGAGTTTCAGAAGAAAAAATACTTTTGCATTTGTTTTTGGGATCTAAAATCCTCAAAAAACCGGCTTCCTGGTCAGCTTTTGTCGTCCTCGTTTGGTCCGGACGATCGTTAAACCCCGGCAGCTGGTTAAAAGATACAGCTTCTCACTTTCACTGCCTTTTCTTCCCGGGAAACATTCGAATAGCAATCGGGCTGTAACTAAATACTCTGCTGGTTTAACGATTGCCCTAAAACGTAAGGGAGGAGTAAACACTTGCGGGAGGAAGCTTTGGTGTTCTGTCTTCTGTTTTAATATTTTTATATTCACCCTTTTTAATTTTCTCTACTATTAACTTGTGTTTCTAACTCCACTCACGATTTACTTTTGCATTTTAAGGTCAGTCATATAACCCTTGGTCGTGAGCTCATTAAATACAAAATAAAGCTCAGCACACAGCCCGTACTCAAACTTTATTCGTCTTGCACGAAGAGTATTCATTTGAAAAAAAAAACCTTTATTATTTAGTTCGACAGGGTTGGTGTCAAAACTGTGGATGGGTCAAAGTTGTTCTCGAAAAACCTGATTCGAAAAATTCCTAAAACTTTACTTTTACTTTGTGAATTTAAAACCCACCCAAGGTGGCCAAAGGTCCATACAATTTTTGTCAAAGCTTCACAGTGCTTTTTTTGACTGCCCTTAAAATTTCTTTTTGGGGCATACGCTCCTGGTTTTTTCGTTTGTTGCTGATTTCGGTCCACACCGAAGATTTTCCTAGCCGGTACCCACCATATCTGGTGAGCGGTCTCTTATCCGCCAATTGGGAGACGCCCAATTAGGGGCTTGCAACGCCAGCAGGGGTTATTTTAAAAGGAAATGGAAACACGCGAAGTGGGTCATAATTCTGCTGTAAAAAATCTGCAAAAACAATTTTGACCCAGCCATAATTTTGACCCTAACCCTTACATAACACCTAATTCCATACATTCAACCTCGCACTCATTCCGAAACCAACAGGGAACCCAAGAAGAGGATTGCAGGAGGCAATATGCCCCACCAAACATATTTAAACTCGGACTAGGATGTATGCAAAAGTTAGATACTCTGCAATCCCCCTGCTTACTCACTGTTGGATTTTGAGTTAGGTGCAATATTGGGTATATGAATCTCATAATACGACTTTAAAAAATTTGCACAGCAAGATTCTGCTTTTCAAAATTATGCCTTTTAAAATTATGACTGAGGCAGAAAAATTCAGTTTATTCTGCTCGCTAGACTCAATTTGATAGAGCTTCTAAGCTCTTACTTTTTACCTTTTTAAAGTAAATTAATGGTAAAAAAAATTCGGAAGCGTTTGCAGCGAGGGAAGCATGCCCCCCATACATATTTCAATATGTTGCTTTGTAAATGTCACATTTCCAGAATTTTGAAAGCAGAATTTTGACCCATATTACTTTTAAGACTTTTCGGTAGTTAGACATAATTTTAAAGCTTTTGGGATATCCAAACGCGGAATATCTAAAAACCTTACAAATTTGAATTTTGACTCATACAGAATTTTGACCCCAACCCAAACGGGTCAATGTTCTGCAGAAATTTCGTGTGCATCTTCGTGAGTGGGCCATAAGTCCACAAACTTATTGTGAATTTAGGACCCAACCGCCAAGTGGGCCAAAAGTCCATTATGGATTGTCAAATATGCCGGTGGAGAAATTTCGAGTTCGGTGTTGACATCAAACATGTTCGGAGCTCAAAAGATTAAATATTTATGTTCTTATCTTTACATTCCGCAGATAATGCAATTATTTGAGTATTATATTCTGTCTGCTAAACTTTGGCTCCGTACTTGATAAAATTTGTACATTTTCTAAAAAAAAAACTTTCAAGCGTAGACTTTGTTTTACAGCGGTCTAATTTTTGAAGTTTCACAATTTAAATTTTTCAGGATACCCAAAATTCCTAACCAAGTTTTCACTAACCTCAGCTTAAACCAGTTATTTGGAAGACCATCACAAGCTGATTTTGTTCTGCCCAAAACTCATGAACATGTGGCCTGACAAGAGCCAATTGAATCGGCCGGCACGATAATCACCCATTTACATCGCCCGATGGACCTTCTTTATCCTAAAAACTTTTCATGTGTTCTTTACTGTATCACAAGGCTCACTTTGATAACATAGTTGCCTTTACGATAATTTTTGTTTCGCTTTTTACAGCAAACGGTAATCATGCCCTGCAGCAATCAGAAGTATAATAACGTAGTCACACTCAGTTACCCGTTCTTCATCCATTAAAAATGCTTTAACTGAGTAAAAAATAAAATTATTAAGCTTAAACAATTCAATTAGTTAAGCTTTACATTAAGAAATGGTCACGTCATGGTTCATATTTATCTGTCACTTTTCTTTTTACAAGAATCATAAAACAATTCATCAACGTGCGTGATGTATAAATTAACCTATTTTTGTCGACAATTGTAAAATTGTTGCAAATGAGAGGTTACAATTGAAAAACAAGTGCGAAACTATTTTTCTATGTAAAGTTTTTAATCACGCCCATTGAGCTTATAAACTCATTCTACAGTTTTATGTAAAAAACATTCATCTTATAAAAAACTCGTTTACAAGAAAAACAAAGAAAATACAAACATTTACATTCAAATGTAAATTGAAACCTATATAAAAAGCATGTATACAAGGACAACGGTATTTACAATCCAAGAGCAAATGGACGTTTAAAAGAAATTTGAATCGTTTAATTTTTTTTTATTAAAGTTTCTTGTATTCGCGCTGTATATGGAGCCAAATGTGTTCAATTTTCGCTTGCGCTTAAGCCTATTTTAAGTGCTGGGGTTGTTGGTCCCAAATCGGGCGCCTTCCCAGGTGGTGGATAGGGGAATGCTTACCAGATGTGGTGGGTACACCGGTATGGAAAATATCGCGGGCGGACCAAAACGAGCAACAAACGAAAAATCCAGAAGCGTCTGCCTCATATGAGCGGCTTCCTGGTCAGCGTCTATTGCCCAGGTTGGGGTCGGCAGAATACACAACACCTTTTACTCTTGCAATACGCAAATAAAATGGACAACAATTAGATGCATACCAGATGTTTTCATGAAATATTCTGCTAGTTAAACGATTGCTTTTCTCCGTAAAGTCATAACACTTGCGGGGAATTCTTTGGTGTTTCTGTGCAGAGGTTTCATGTTTGGCTCATCAGCGTTTTGTTTCTAGCCCCAGATTTTTTCTGTTCGCGGTGTGCTACTCATTTTAAGGGTCGTTATAATCCCTCTTTCACGATTATATTATATAAAAAAACCTTGTGTATAAATATGCAAAGAAAGTGTGTTAAAAGCAATGTTCCTGTTTAAAAAAAATAATATTTTTGTTATGCATGAGTGGTTCCAAAAAATAAGGGTATAATAAAGAAATAAGAAGGAAAAAGTGCACAGGCCCCTAAAAACAGTACCCAAAGCTGTTTTACACGCATTGTTATATTTAAACAAATACTTGCTTTTTTCCACATTAATAAATAAAGTTATTAGATTAAATTACTAAAAAAAGGAAAAAAAAAACGTTTTAGAAATAACTAGCAATTACATAAAATGTATTGTGAACACGCGTCATTCAATATTTATTAATCAATCATCTTGACAGGTTCCCACCTTAACACTTGACCTGATATCTTAATTGCTTTCATTACGTTCTTAATTAATGTTGTAACGAATACTAATCTACTTTTTATGAAAACAGTCAATAATTGCTCGAAACGTAGCTTTCGGTGGCGTATGCGTAACATTTTGTCATAGTGAAAGCAAAACCCAAGAATTGTGCTTTGGATATATTTTTAACGGATAAGTTATATTGAATAAATTAAATAATTCACTTTGAATTAACATTCTTTAGAAAGAAAAGGTCGATGTTGTCTACTAAGGTTAAGAGTTAAGATCCTGTGAAGATAAAAATTCTCGAGAATTAGTTGCATCTTTGACTTTGTTGTTAATTTATACAACTCATCTTAATTGTCTGAGGCATTTTTTTAAGGGTAAGTTTTGTGGAACTATCAAAACTTATTTTCAGTTTACAGAAGCTTATAGTTTTCTTAGAGGATGTCTAAAAAATTAGGTTGAAAATATTATACCCTAGCAGCAACAGCAAGATGTTGGACAGGCAACAAACTTACGAATTTTTTTAGTTTCTCTTTTTTTCCAAGTTGATCTTTCCCACTACGACTTTTTTTTTTGAATACTTGGGTGGACGGACGGAGGCTAAAACTCCAAAACCTTTCAAAGATACCAATAAGCCCACTAGCAGGTATATAATACCGAAGTAGCCGATATTGGTTATGTCCGATTTCCACGTGCTGAAAAACCATCCATTTATGACAAACAGTATGAAAACTGCCAGAACGCACGTCATAGTAGTAGATTTTCGCTCTCTCATAATTCTTCTTGACTACTACTAAGTAAACTTAACAAGCAGTTTACGCTTCCGTAGTGTTCCATCGCGTTAGGTAGGTTGCTATCCAGTGAATGCACCTACTTCGTGCGGTTTCTCCCTACGTCGCTAGATCGAACAGTCTTGTTCTTTGTAGTCGTCGCTCGAACAAGACTCTTCGATCTGGCGACTACGACTTGAAAAAAAGATGCACTATTTTTTATTTATTTTGAATGTAAAATATTATGTATCCTTTTGACGTCTATTATAGATAATTTCTTCAATTATTAACGCCTTTTATACCTCTTTAACAAAAAGGTGAAAAAAAAACTTACTGGGAGTTAGGTTAAGGCTCAAAAGAGCCATCATCAGACCCCTCAAAACTATGCGTGCTATGTGCATTCAGGTATCCTTACAAACACAAAGACTAAAATTTTTTGCCGATTTAACAGGTCTAATGAAAAATGTTACTTTCGGAGGTTCCAATACCTCAAGATCCTTGCGGAGATGTGACGGTGAAAAAAAAACTTTTATTGCCCTGGTCGGAATGCGAAACTGGGACCTCAACAGAGTAGTCTGATAAAATAACGACTGCACCACAGCGCTCACCCATTCTGCAGGAGTCCTATATCATTTCGCTTCGATTTTCAGTGAATTTGAAATTTCTATCTTGATTATAGTTTGCCGAATCTTGGGTTTTAATTTCTCTAAGTTCTAAGGGATAAGCTTCTTAGATCAAGAAAACGCCACAAAAACAAGCCTGCACTTTTTGTGCCAGGCATCTATAGTTGCACATGTTACGTGTGGCAATTAGCGCCGTCATGCTTAAAAATCCAAAAGTATGTCAAAAAATGTAAAAGGAAAATGGGGTGAGCTCAATGCTTGGCGGTGAATTAATCATTACTCATCCTTGGTCCTTATTATGTCAACAGAACATGCACCTTGATGCTACAGCTACACAAGGTCTACTCGGGTTGGAGGTAGGGTTATCCTAAGTTTCATAGCTGCTCATCCCTGAATAGTAAACGTTTCAAACTTGCGCAGCTATTAGCAGACATGATTTTCTTACTACTTATTTACTTTTTATGCTATGGTGGGTCGCTGTCTGGTTGACTGTAGCTACCCATCTTCTGCTATTCTTGGCATGACGTTCCAGTTTTTCAGACCAGGCGCTGGCATCGCCGATAACTTGATTCTAAGAACCAAGGTTCGGTATTCTTGGCAGTTTCTAACCTGGGGGGCTTGGATTCGCAGACTTTCTTGGGTCGACTCTTGTTGTTTATCCGCTTGATGTGACTGAGCCATTATAGTCTTCGTATTTTTGCTTTTTAAACTACATTCTCATCTTGGTGAACTACATTCACATCAAAAAAGCCGAGCATAACTTCTCCGGTTTAAGTCCAGCACTGGCAGAGTAAAGGCCTTTTTAGAACTTGTTTTGTCTTTCGTCAGACGAGTTTTAACCATTTTGTTTTGCCAAACGAAATAGCTACAGATTCCTAAGGGCTATTCTTCGACGAATAGAAGTTTTGTTAACTGCAAGGTAGACGAAACTAACTATCCGAAGTTGTTGATGTCCACTAATAGTGACGTTTTGTCCTAGGCGACCGAAGGATATTTCTTTTTTTGTTCATAACATAAATTTTGCCTTATCTTCGTTTACTTTAAAGCCGACCAACTTCGCCTGTATTTTAATTACGAGAAAGCTTCTATCACGACATAATTGAAGTGAGCGATGATGTCAATAAATTTATTTGCAGGAATCTGTTAAAAAAGATGCCTTCCATGTCAATTTTTTGCTATAATTTTTTAAGTAGAATCGTCAGAGCTATATTAAAGAATGCACGTGCCTGCATCTTTTTGCTGTGATCCGGTGCATTTTTGAATCAGTTTCGTCAGTAAGCCATCAGAGGCTGTGGCCTTGTTATGATGCTTGGTCAAAAGCCAAAACCAAAATACAGAACTTTATGGTCTTGTTTAGATTGCTAGACTCTTTGCTCCCATCAGCTGGGAGATTGCGTTGTGTAGACCCTCTACCTACTTTCTAGGAAGTGGACTTTTCTCCTCCTCTGCTTGGCTTGATTCTCTTCATACATCTTGCACATACACCTTCTGTAACTTTTTTCTGTGCTCGCAATCATCATTATGCCAACACATTTTGAGAGATAGCTAAAAGCCTCAAGTGGGTTCAAAGCGGAGATTCTCTCACTTATGCTCTCCCTGCAGGTTCTGACTCTGGCTACTCCAGGCCAGGTGTACTAAGACGTCTAACATTGAGTTTCTGTTTCTAGGTGGTTTGCAGTTTTTTCTCATTGGGACTTTTGGCTGATAACTCAGCGCCGTCAGAATCGACGTTTGCACAAGACTCCTGAGCATTCAAGATGCCAGATGTATGTGTTGTGCCGATTACCACAAAGTCTATTTGTGTTTGGCGATTCGAACATTTGGATACCACCAGATAGACTTGTTTATTCTGAGCCTTAGAAACCTAGTGATGATCGTTATTGATCTTAGCATTATAGTCCCAGAGTCCACATCTTTGATTTCAAACATGCTCAATAGGCTCTATCAATCAGAAGGTCATTAAATTCCCCCTGTCAAGGACTTTAGTACTTTCTGTAGGGGTGTGTACTGTGTTCACATATTTGGCTGATCTTTTCAAAACTGAACTTTTAACCTTAACCAATTCCCTCCAAGAGTCCTCATCCTAGCATATAAAGTCGTTTATGGCAGCTGTTACAATTATATTTATCTTTTCATTTCATAAAACCTGATCCTATTCATCATATTTCCCTAATTGGAGTTATATCTGCTTTGAATCGCAAGAGAACAGAGTGAAGCTTTGGAGTTGCAACTGGTGTGTAGCTGACCCGACACGTTGTCCTATCCAAGCTTTGAGTTTTCTATTCGAACTGGAATGAAAACTACTTCAAATACGTAATTTTTTATTATTACAAATGCTTTTTGATATCCAAACAAAATTGAAACACTGATCTTGGCTTTCGCCTCGATGGTCAACATTAAATCAATCCATATTTCCCTTGGTCCCGCTATAACTTGAGAATGGCATTACCTACCGATTTCATTCATCTTTTATCAAAAAGTTTTCTTCTGCTTTGTGGAAGGTTCTTACGGAAAGAAAAATAAAGAAAATTGGGCAAAAATGTGGGTAACTTACAAAACCTTAACTTTTTGAACTTAGCGACTATTTAAAACAAATAACTTTTAGATAAAACAAATAAATTTGAGAACTGTTTTATTTTTTTTGTAGCATAATCATTTCGTATTTTTTTTAAAATGTATCTTTATAGTAGTAAATTTATTTTGGCACTAAGTTTACCGTAGGTCAGAGTGGAATATGTTGGATTTTTTATTGTAATATATGGATTTGGGTGTCCCGATTCCGATTATGCCATTAAAAATTGTCGGTCTCGATAAGCTTAGAATTTTAAAGGACAAAAAGGTAAAAAAGAGTAAAACTTTCACATATCCGTATATAGCCACAGGCGCCTGCCAGACAGCTGACAACAGCCCTAGCTGACCCGGCCAACATTATCCTGTTGAAGCTTTGAATTTTCAATTCAAACTGGAATGAAAATTACTTTAAACATGTATAGTTGTTTTTATAAGAACCTTTCAACCCTCTTTATCGGCTAAGCCCAGCGATAAAGAGGGATGAAATCCTTTAAATCCGCGAAGCGATCCACCCAAACACTGTGGCCTCCAAAGGCAATTTTTTTTTACAGATTTTATTTAATTTTTGACATTTTGATTTGATTTAAATTAAAATATTTTAAACAGAGTGAATGTGCGCAAGTTGCACTAGAAATTTTCTGAGAGTTTTATCTATGGTCAAATGTCCTTCCTTTGGCCAATACGAATCGATCAAGCCAAAAATTGTCAAAAACGAACAATCCGTAAAGCGTTTACCATTCATTTAATGCATTACCCCTTGCATTTTTTTTATTTTTTTAAAGCAGCTATTACGGCGAGTGCAAACAGCCGCTCACGAAAATTTCATTGCAATCTGATGAATGGTATAGACACGTGTGTAAGACAAACAAACATACAAGAATTCATTTTTATATATATAGAAGATATATATAAAAATCTTATATATATATAGCAGATTTAATTATCCGAGTCTACTTCTTCCTCTCTCATATCTAGTCTTTTTTAACGTGCGTAGGAAGTTTCCCGGACGTGAAGACACAATACTCGAACTTCGAGAGCCAGGTCCATGCTTAAACGCTGGGATAGTCGGTCTTGAGAATTCAGCCACCTCATGTCCTGCCTCCTTAAGCCATCAGTTTTTACTTCTGAGACGCAATCAGCCCTGTTAAGGCAGCTTGTTAAGGCAGCAACATATTGTAACCTCTCGCAGCTAGGTAACATTCTAGTGTCCAATATGACACATATATCTGGCTGGGTTTCTTATCTACTTATACTGAGAATAACAGCATTTAAAGTAGTTTGGCATTGAATAGAATCATCTCTTAATAATAACTCCTGGCTAAAATAATTTATTAACATAAAGAAAAGCCAGAAGACCAATAATTAAACTGCAGAGCCATTAGCCATTAGCTAACTACAGCAGCCTCAAGCTGCGCAATTGCCATAGATTGAGGCGCATTTATTTTCTTCTTTGTTCATGCAATCTTCAAAGAATCTTAAATGCAATATTGCAACAAGATGTTAAGTTAATAGAAAGTTTGTAAATAATTGTGATTATGACAAATCCAGTAAATAATAATCTTAGTCAATAATTGTAATTGCAAATACCTACGTTATAATTATGACAATGCCAGGAAATACTCTTGGAATATTTAAAAACTTGATTGAATGTCAGAATCACCGATTAAAAATATCTTTCTACTTAAAGAGATTGCACATGCCTACACTCGTCAGTGTCAGTTTAAAACAACTAATAAATTGTTAGAGTAAAATCTTTATAGCAAAGTGTTCCGTTCATTCATTCAACAATACAAATAGTTGTTCACCTTACGATCACGAATAAATATTTACTTTAACTTATTACTTAGTTTCTTTATTTGTCTCTTCCGTTTGGAAGAACAAGAACTAACAATTTTTTATAACTTAACAAACGCACAAAACGTAAGTTTCAATATAAAAAAAAATTCTAACTTAAAATCAACTTATACGCTAATGATAAGGACAATATTAGTTTTAGTTTTTATATGATTAATGAAAAACTCACTGACGTGTGAAATACAAATATTTATATTCAAAACATTGCATTTCCGATGAGTGCTACAATTTCAAGTGTTTACCAAGATCATACCAGGTATGGCATATGTCATAGCGAGAGATCTTCTGACATTTCCGCGCAGGAACAAAATGGCGTTTGATTCATTCAATTTTGTTCTTGAAAATCACTGCAAGGATTTGCAGCCTTTAAACGTCAAATTCGTGGTTTGCAATAAAACTTGGGAACTGGGGATCGAGCTTTGTCAGAGATTTATTGTTGGTGCCCATCCCTGAACCTGAACGCGACCTAGGGACGAAAGTACAAACGAATGCATTTATGAACTCTGTCATGATACTTAAATTTAAGCGAACAAAAACGACCAGGCTTTAAATATTATGAGAACGAGGTTTTCCGTGTTTCGATAAAATTAGCATCTTTTGTATGTACAGCACTCAAGATGTGATTTTTATGAAAATAATCTTTATAGTGCTTCGCTTCGCTAAGTCTAGCCTAAGAAGGCACATATCCTAAACTTCAGATAGTATGACAGATTGTTGACATGACTTTTTTAGACTTTGTCTATAAAGTTAACATAAACTCTACCGGGATTTGTATACACTTTCGATTAAATAATAATTAACAAGTTTATCTATCGACTTTTATTCTGTAGAATAACAAAAACGTCAAATACCCCTTTTTTGTTAAACTAATGACATTTTAATGAAGTGTTAAACACTTTTAATTATGTAACGAATCATCATTCATTCAGTATAATAATTGATCAGAGCTGATGATAGAAGTCAATTGATTTCGAAAAGTAATTTAATAAAAAAATTGAAAATTTTTCACGCTGCATTCGTTATGCGCTGCGCAGTCTTTTAGTGACAGATTTCTCACGTCAGATTATGAACGAAAAATTTGTATGGCAAGAGAAAGAAGAAATGTGACGGGAATTTTAAGGTTTTCTAATTTCTGAGACAGCGTCTTGTTCTATTTTGTATCATCCTTATAGGGTTATGGAGTAATAGCTTATTTGTTTACTCTCATATAATAAAATCTAGCTGGGAGCGCCATTTGTGTTTATACGTCAAAAACAAATGATGTCAATAAAGCATTCTGATTTTTGTTTAGAATCTCGGGCTGTGAACTAAGTAAATACCTATTGTAACGCTTCAGTTTCTATTAATTTGTTTTAAGGTGCTTTGAAAACGAAACTCATTTGCGGAAGCATGGACACGACACTGATACTTCGCCTCATGTATTAACGCTGACCCCTTTTTCTTATCATTACCAAAACAAACCCTTCTTTTCAAGAGAGAAAATCAAAATAATAAACATTCAGAACTAATTTTGAATGTTGTGGAATTTATAGACTTACAAATTTGAATTTACCAAAGACTTTAGAAATATCACAGTTTTTGTCTTAATTGAAATTTGTAAGTCCACAAAAAAAGGTTAAAAAAAAAGAAACAAAATAAAGTCAAAGCAATTCGTCACTCTGTCGTCATTCGCCTTCTGTGTTCACTACGCTGGAATTGTCGCGAACACCGAGTATTATTTGACATCTCGGTGTGGCAGTTCGGTGTTCAAAAGAATACGCCATAAAACTGTCAGAACTGTCACAAATACGTTTTCTATTGGAATTTTCACAACGGAAACCTTTTTTTTGCTCCTATGAAGTGGTATCGCCACTCTCTTTTGAGAGCCAAAATGGCAGAAAAAGAGTGTTTATGTGAAATTAATCTTATATTTTGCCGGTGGAACCACATTGGGATCTATTTTTAAGTTGCAATTGTAATAACACAGAGTAATCAATTTGACATTTCTTTGAAGGCAAATCAAACTTAAGATTAAGTGGATATTTGTGTTGACAGCTATAGTTTTTCACATATTCTTTGACAACTTGACAGCCAGGTATTGCATTGACTTTTGAGTCTGATGACTTTTTTAGTCGACAATTAGGCAAAAATTTTGTGATTTTGTGAAGCGTGTTTTTAGCTTGCCTTGTTACGTTCCCGTTGCTTCACAACCGCTTTGAAAATATAGCTACGATTCGAAAAACGATTAAAATCATAGAAAATGCCAACAAATCAAAAAAAGAACACAAACCACCGTGAAAACCAACAATTGCAGGTTCACAAAAACGTCAAAACGCCCGCAAAAATCCATCGTGTTGAATATTTTTGCTTTCTCAATTTTTTTTTTTGTCATAGGAAAACGTAACGACAGATGGTTGAAATAACGTTGTTTTAGCTCCCATTGAATTAAATGTGTTTGAATTTAAGTTGTCAAATAAATGTTGACGCAACGCAGCTTTGTGACATATTATATTTATTGGTTTTGACAGATTGGCAAAAAAGGCATAACAAGCTTTAAGAATATTGTCTTTTACAGATCGCATCACATTACAAACTGCAAATTTCGTTTTTCGTGCAAATTTCTGAATTTTATTGAAATTGCTTTGAAATTCTATGCAACGAATTTAAAGAGAAGTTATTAAAGAAAAATAACTTCTTTTACAAATTTTATGTTTTTGACGTGTATCGTAACGGTCATTCACATTCAGCGCGAGAGCGTCAAACCAGAGCTTTACAAACAAAGCGAGAAACCGCGACGACTGTTTTGACTGCACAGTGACAAAACATAACATATTTCTAAAATTGGTCAACTTTTTTGCACATAAATGGTTTATCTTCCACAAAAGTTTTAGTTTCCAGAAAAAAGAATTTCCATTCAACAGCGTGTCATAAATTACAACAGTGATTGACGGATTAATCCTCGACCTCGGCGAAGATTTTTCAATTTTTCGAAAATGTCGGCGTGCGACACAGCGATAACGCCCCGGTATTGTGAACCCACTCCATACTTTGCCATAGATTTAAAATAATTTAAGAGTTCGTCCGAGACTCTCACTCGCTCTCTCGCTCTTGATGTGCAACAGGCATCATAATTTAAACTACTTTCCTCAAGAAAAATAAAGGCACAGCTAATTAAAAAGTCAAACGAAATCCCATCGGTGGCCAATGTGAATGGGGGCGATTTTGATCAAGATTCGGATTAAAACGCGGTGTAAAAAGTGTATAAACGTATCAGCATTCGAAGTTGGAATACTGGAATACAGAGTCTTTTGCAGAAATGTTCCTTACTGAATAACCGTATTTAAAACTTCCATTCCTTACGCTTGTCTGCCTTTTTTGTGAGACTATGATGTTGTTCAACCCGCGTGAATACTTACCAAACTGCGATTCAGCCAAATAGTCTTCTTTCAGACACCAAATCGCATTATGTATTGGCGTATTCTTTTCAACACCGAATCGCGAAACTGGTGTAAGTGTTCGTTTGAACTCCGAATTTGTTCGGTCTCGACACCGAACTTGGAATTTCGCCACCGACTTATTTGAATATAGCTTTGATTGTTTATGTGAAGTGACGTTTCGACTTAATTTCGTATAATAATAATAAATTTAAAGCTATCAAAATTCATTTTAGGTAAAAAGTACAAAAAACCGATGCCAACAAAGTAACACTACCAAATGAAAAAAAGTAAACAAAATGAAGTCAGAATTGGACACTTAACGTGATTTTTGTACCGGTGTAGCATTTGTCGTTCTGTATACAATGAAACCGAGTGTACACAACGCTAGAATTGTCGCAAACACCGAGTATTATTTGACAGCTAGGTATGGCAGTTCGGTGTTCAAAAGAAAACGCCATAAGTTTAAATTCACAAAGAGTGTTTAGTGGCTTATACTTTATGTCTAGCCTAGACTACAAGCAATTCGATTTTTCTGTGTCGTCACCTTTTATCCTCGTTTGGTTTTTTTTTTTCTTAATTAACCAACATAAGTTGGTCCGATTCCGATAGAATGGTCCGATTCAACACACCTAAATTGACCGCTAAACCCAGTACTAACCAATCGGATTAGAATTGACCGAAAAAATAGTTTTAAACACTTGAATAAAATGATTTTTTGTTCGAAAGCACAAAATCTTTTCTGTATAAAGTATTCTAACAATCTTTTTTTCTTTTTCATTTCAGATTCCCGCAACGTTCTTAAATGTCATGAGTAAATCGCAATTCTAACTTGAGCAAAATGGAGAATTCGCTAGATGCTAAAAGAACATTTTTACGCAGTTGATGAAAAAAGCTTTTCTTAAAGAAAAACCTTGACACGATTAAAATAATAACTCCGGAAGTTAAAACAAAAACCAACCGAATTCCAAAGAAATTTTGGAAGCCTATTTTTTTAATTTTTAAAACTAAAATTATAATCACATTAGGAGAAAAAAAGAATCCTTATCTTCCGAGTTTCTTCCGCGTTTTCGAAGAAACTGTAAATTATTTTAACAGCAGCAACTGAATAAGAACTAAATAAAAAATAAACCAGCAACTATACTAAGAAGAGTGAAAGTAACAAAAGCGCAATAAATAGAAATACTTTTGATAAAAAATTAAATAAGTAAAACAAAGAAGAAAAAAACATAACGTCTCGCCTGGGAAAAAAAATTCTTAAAATAAAACAATAAATTGAAAATTTTGCAAGAAACCTCAACAAATAATTTTATACATACTGTAAATATTGAATATAAATATTTAATTTCTAATACAACAACCGAATCGCGCACATTTACAATACTGCTTCCTTAAACTTAATATTTTAATATAAATTGAATTGAAAACTCTTTCAATATTGATTTGGATAAAAAAAAAATATTTTAGAAAATATTTTTTTATGTAAAGCTGTATAGAAAAGCTTGTAGACGAAGGAAATCGCAAAAAAAAATTAAACGAAATTAAACAAAAATGGCGCACTCATTGGTGGAAGTTGAAAACAGCCCTGATCAAATTTTAATGAACGGAGGTCCACATTTGTTCACAAGCAATCCCAGTACTAGTTCGACACCTAAAATGGATAATTTCATTGAATCCGAATACACGCCGATTCCACAGTTCTATGCTGGCAGAAGTGTGTTCATAACTGGTGGCACAGGATTCATGGGAAAGGTAAGCAAAAAATTATTTTAATACAAAAACTTAAATTAGGTGAAGCTGTGGTACATACTTTTGCAAATACGTCGCTCTAGTTACCCTTATAGGCAACGAGATCTAACGGAATGTATTAAGTTACCGTCCAGTATGGAGTACATATACAGTACTAGAGTTGCAACAAATTCACGACTGTTCAGACCGAGTCTCGAAAATGTAAACCTAGAAATCGTTCTTCAAAAATACAAGATGGCTGATACACAACAAGAGCGAGTCTCGGGCGTATGTATTCGGTGGTTCAAAACACAGGCGGCGTTACCGCTGTTTTGCATGCCGGCCTTTTCGAAGAACTGCAAAACCCTTGACATGGTCGAGGATTATAAGGTCATTCGCTATTGTAAGTTGCAACACACTGTTGAATAACCTTTTTTTGGAAACTAACAGATGTTGTGAAGAATAAAGTCCAAAACGCAATGTTGCGTTGCTGCGTGCGTTCGATGACAAGCAGAGTAGAAACAACGGGCACATATGGGGCATAACGAAATGTTACTTCAAAACTTCATCCCACGTTTGACCGTAAATATCGTAGACGCATTTACAACGCAAAAGTAGATCTACTTTCTACTTTTGCATCCGTTGAACAGCCTCGTGCTCATTCATTGTGTGGTGAGTGAGTATAGTTCTCTTGTCGTCAGTAGGTTGTGGGGACGAAAAAGGGTTGTTTCTGTTTCTTGTCAGAATAAAAAAACAGGTTTGCGTAGAGTAGAGAGGTTTGAGAAGAGAATGTGATGTTTTTCGGTATTATTTCAGTTTGTCGCGATAACTCGCAAGTTGTTGGTTTTTAGCATGCACAAAGACACAAGTGCACCACTTGGTTCGTTTTTAAAAGGCATATTTTCTGCTCGTTCTTTTGCAAATATCTTTCAACAGAAATTGAATGTCTTTGGGATGATACTTTACAATTTCCTACCCCAAAACGCGAAGCGGCATTTGGTTTTGCAAATTTGCTGCGTCCGTAGTTTGACGTAAAGTATCGTAAAGTTTTGGCAACGCACGGCAAAGGCCATTAACGTACGCACGCAGAAACGCAACATTGCGATTCCAGCATAAGTCATACACATTTAAAACAGTCGTCGAGACTTTCATAGCTCTAATTGTGTATTGACAAACAATTTTTCTAGTCTCGCGTTGAAGCGGCATGACGCTGGCACGCTTGTCGTGAAACATGAAGGTTGTCATAAAGGTTTTGTGGGGCCCTAAAGACGTCGTTAGTTGACGTGTAAGTTTTAGGCAAGTGTAAGAACAGCTAGCTACCTATATAACTTACTCGGTTCTCAGGTTATGAGAAGCTGAACCGTCTGAGTTTAGGCAATATTATTTTTTGGCGATACGCCCAAAAATGAAAAAAAAAACCTTTTTTAAAATGTTTGAAAGATTTTGATAAATGAAAAGACTTTGTTTAACGCCATAACTCTTTAGCTATAGCAAACGATTTTAATAAGAAAAACTTTTATTATAGAAAGAGAGTTTTTAGGTATTTAAAAAAAATTCAAAACTGCATTAAAGTAAGTGCAAGAGTTCGTCTGCGACAAACCTCTATATACCGTGTAACAACAAAAGTGAGCCTGGGCTAAAAATTAATATCAATTAATTGTAATTTCGTTATAATCTGGAGAAAATGCGTTAAAAAAACGTAAAAAACTTTTTTTTCCAAAAGTGTTGCTCTGTACCAAAATTTGAGCTCTTACACCTTGTCTAACTTGACCAAAAGGCATTTTGTGAAAGGCAAATGTGAAATAGAGGTTGTCTTACATTGAAGCCAGTAGTGGGCGTGGCCCTTTTCGGATTTAACCAATTTTCACACTATGTAAAAAATAAGAACCAAGTAACACTCTAAGTTTAAGCGTCCGGTCTTAATTTTAGAGACCTAAAAACTTGACACATACGGACAAAAGGTCAGACGGACGGACGGACGGACGGACTTGGTTTAATCAATTCACATTTCGGTCTTGATCATATCTCTTCAAGGTCTTAGGGGTCTTTTCTTAACTCATAAATTCTTAATACAATTAAAGTTAAGAAAAACTAAAATTTAACAACCAAGACTTATGCCGCAATTCGGAACTTTGACAGGTTAATTGGGATAAGATAGCCCTCCCCCCCCGCCCCCCCCACTTGTTTAATTTGTTTTTCAAACCGTTTCAGATAATTTTAAATAAGAAGTCATTTTTGAAAGATCATAGAAATTTTTAAAAATGTCGTCATGCGTTTTATAAACAAATCAAATTTCACTATACCGTTAAGATTCCAGAATAATTCGAAGAATAATTTTAGTCTTCTCTCCTATATGAGGTTTGGCATCATTTCAAAACATCAAACAAGGTTCAACGAAAAACCGTTATTCATTTTATCAGACTTCAATATTAGGCTTTCAAAAGATGGGGGACGTTTTCTTTTTTTTCTGCTCATCGCCTTTTCGGTTGTCAATTTCGAATCAGGGATTTTTTTTCCCCGGATTGAGGCTTACATCCGAAGAGCCTAACAAGTTCCTCTAAATTTGGAAGTTTATGTGGCGTTGTATTTGTGAAGCAACAGCTATTCTGCAAGGGACATCATGGCATTTTAATTAACTTGACCAATTGCGTTTTATGATTGTGTGTGTAATTCTGGTTTTGATGGCGCTGCGAAATTACGCCGCAGGAAATTAGGCCCAAAAGTAAAAATGAAATTAGGCCCCAAGAAATTGGGTGAATTTTCATAATGAAATAAGACCCAAGTATGGCTGTGGAAACTAAACCCAAAACAATGAAAATAACCCCAAAAATAGAATGAAATTAAGCCAAAAAGGGCTACATATGCTTGCTTTTGGATATAACAGTGTTTGGGTGGCCCGCTTCGAGGGTTCAAAGGACTTAAACTCGCTTTTTTGCAGCGCTTATTTTTTATTTATTTAGGCCACAGGCGCCTGCCTGACAACTAGCACCTACCCTTAGCGGAGCGACGAAGTCGCGTTAGCGGCTTAACCCTGCGAAAAAGGGGGTTTAAAACCGTTGAATCCGCGAAGCGGGCCACCCAAGCAGTGTACACCCAAAAGCAATTTTTTGACAGACAGCTTATGCGGCGTAATTCTGCAGCGCGTGCCGCCCCTTATTTTGTTTGCTATGCAAAAAACAAGAAGAATTAAATTAGACCCAATCACATTTACGGAAATTTCGGGAAATTTCATTATGAAATTGAAAATGAAGTTCACCCCAAAAAAAAGAAATTTTGCCCAAAATATATGACATTTTCTTTGTTGTTGTAAAGCGTAAAGGTATAATTTTAGGGCCTAATTTCATTTTTACTTTTGGGCGTAATTCCCTGCTTCGTAATTTCGTAGCGCTGTTTTGATTCTGGAGTGGAACCGGCTAAGGTGATCTGTGTTAAGTGATGTCACAATTTTCTTGTGACAGCTCTCGATCAATCCCCGCCAAAATCAGCTGGTCGCTATTTTTCAATCATTTTGGTTAGTTGGTTTTTTTGCCTGCACTTAGGCTGACTTTTATGCATGCAAAAATAAAAAAAATAATGATAAAGCAACGATTCGAAACAATATTTTTATTATCACCTCACGCAGACGGATTATTTTGTTGGATCACATTGACAATCACAAGATGTAAAAATCATAGAGCACCTAAGCCGATTCCACGCTAGGTTCTTCATCTTTAAAATCGTATTTTTAAGTACGATAAGCCAGATCTTGTTCCACTTGCCTAAGCACGTTGGAGTTTTCTCGTTGATAACTAGACTGTTTAATCCGTAGGGAGATCAGCTGTGTCATCGGAGAATGTCTCCTAATTTTCATCTTGAGGTATGAGCAAAATCAGGGTAGAGGACCGGAAACGCTTCCTTGCGGAGCACCGCCGCCTGTATTACTTTAAATTCCGAGAAGTCGCTCCCGTATCTGCTGTTAAAGAGTCTATTGTAAAGATAAAAATTCAAGAGTTCAAAAAATGTTACCGGCAAGAATTTCCGTAGCTTTTATTTCAAGCCTCCGTGCCATACTTTGACAAAGGCTTGATATACGTCAAGAAAAGTGCTGGAATATATCATTTTCGCTTCTCAGGCTTTCAATTTCAGAAGTTATTCGATAGACCTCGAAAATCAATTGCTGATTTTTTTTACCCTAAAACCGAACCGAACTGAAGCGCCACCTTATGTAAGTAAAACCGAATTTTTGATCTGGAATTAATCGTCAGTTATACGAAAGAACTATTATTTCACGCAGGCGCTCTGAATGGTTCTTACGTGTTTGTCATTTTTGCATTTAATTTCTAACGTTCTAATGTTTTCACAATCATGATGCTTAAATTTTTAGGGAAGCTACCTAATGAACTCGGTTTCTGCAAACCCGAGTGCTTCTGAAAAGATTTCTGCCCCTTGGAAAGTAAAAACCCCTCAAACACCATAGATACTCAAAAATCTTTAGTTTTTTTTTATAACTTTCCTTCCAATATCATGTTCGATTCCAACTAAACACTAGTTCATCGTAAGGACTCTCCTTGCCATGCCAGCAAAAAAAAAATTCTTAGGAAATCTAAATTATCCCGACCTCCAAATACCCATATCGATTTGCATACGCTCTTGAACTTGTAAAGCACACCCCATTAGGCCTCATTTAAGTTCATACTTAAACGCAAAACCCCAAACCTCCCATGGATCGTATCATCAAATTTCACGTGCCATCCTTAAGGCCGGCACGAAAATGTATCTCTCTGGCCGTTTTGAGGGTTTATTAAAACACAAAATCTTCTCCTGTTCCTTTGCTCCCTAAATGACTATGAACACACCATAAACTAAGGGAGTGTCCACCCATTGTATCCTTCGTTTCCTTCGAAAAAACAACATTTTTTTTTATTAAAGCAAAACACCGGCCACAGTGGCGGAGCCCATTAAGGATATTTGAATAACCAAACCAGCCACCACCGTCAACAGTTGAAGTTGTCACGAAATTGCCATTCAAGGTGGGAATGATTTCTTCGCGACACTAATTACTCACTTTTCGTCATCGTTGTCCAGGACTGATGGTTTGAAATGTTCCACCTCTTGATCACGTCATTGGCCCATAATATTGTCGCTTATTTAATTGTTCCATGGAACAATAATAATTACCTAATATGCCCTCTTGCCAGCCCTTATCCTGGATATGTCGAAAAACGGTTAAGAAAAAATTATTTTAATAAGGGAAAAACTATAAAAGAATGTGAAGTTTTTAGGCTGAGTACCCTTAGGCATGCTTAAAGCCTTTTTATTTGTTGCGCCTTCTTATTTGCATACAGTTTTAATCGAAAACATTTTTTTGTCATTTCAGGTCCTTGTCGAGAAGCTGCTGAGATCATGTCCAGACATCAAGAACATATATCTGTTGATACGACCTAAACGGGGTCAGGAGGTGTCGACCAGACTAGCTGGGCTCCTCAATGCGCCGGTAAGTTTATTATAATAATGCACGCCCTCTGTCATATATACAGACACAATAATAATTATATGGTGTGACAATGGAAGGAGCCCCCTATGGTTTATTGCCGGGATAATAGGGCGTGTCAATGACCCATTGAATGTTGATTATAGAGTCTTATGCCTGTAGACACGTACGTATACAGCTATTGTGCAATTAGGTGTAAATAGGCTGATTGGGCTTATGTTTTTTTTTTTTCTCTCTTTTAATTATATCAACGTGAATAATTGTTAATCGATATTGACAATTGGTTGGAAGAAGTGTTGTGAAAAACGAAAATAGCCCACATGGGGATTCGCATTGTCCTCAGTTTGCGTATCTTTTGTTTGGAGTTAAAGGCGAAATTATGTCGTGTGTTGTATGGGGTTGCCACCTTAAAGTGTGTTATGCACTTTTCGAAATAATTGGGGTTAGTAAAGTGGGGCTTTTTTAAAAGCAGACAGATATTATTGGGGGTGGTTAGGGCTCTTAGAAATTCTGCTTAAATTCGATGCAAGGATTTTGACAATTACTTAATGACCGTAATGGGGGCCTTGATTACATGCAGTCTTTTGTAAAACGTCTACAATGGAACTGCTCCAGTAAGAGCATTGGGCTATTTGGCCGTCAAAAACTTGTTTGATTACAGCGATACTGCTGTAAATGTTGTCTTTGCAAATCATTCATCAAACATCCATTTAAGTAAAAGTTTTGTTTTTTCTTCGAATTGCAATTGCGAGGCAAATCTGGACCAGATGCTGTTAAAATATTGTAACCTTGAGAGCGTATGCAACGCTCCCAAGGAACTTAAAGCGATAAACGAAAGAACGCACGGCAAATATGAAAATGAAAAGATTATTGGAATCTTTGGATTACCTACTACATCAAAGTAGACAAAATAATTTTAGGACTAGGTATATTTGTTTTTCGACCGTACTTACTTAAGCAGCGCTTTAATCTAGGGTGGATCTACAAATCCTGGGTCAACAAACTTAATCCAGCTCTATTTGTAGTTAGCCGTCTCCAGTTTTGCACGCAAAGTTGGCTGAGGTCCGCTTACACTTGTGTGCGCCGTTCATGTATTTGGGACCATAAATCACCCGAAAAATTTTCTTATCGAAGCAGCGTAAAGCGTTTTCATTCGCCTTTGACAGGGTCCATGCTTCTGAGATGGCGTTCTTCGTTGAATTTAGCGTTGTTTGAATTTATGGCGCAATTCAGATAAACAAAGTCCCTAATTTCTTTAAAGCTGGAGCTGTCGATGGTGATGTTTTGTCCAACACATCGGTATTGGGGGTATCTTCTCGGTGACAGCACATACTTTGTTTTAACCCTCATTTACTGCTTAGCCATATTCGTCGCTTCCGGCCGTGAGTTTTGACTCAAGAAGGCTTCACGGACATCACGCTGTGATATATTGATTATGTCAATGTCTGCATATGAGAGTAATTGCATGAACTTTTGAAAGATTGTGCTTCTTGTATTGGATGCAGAAACTCAACACATTTCCCTCAAGTAAAATCTTTAAGGAGTGGCATGACAGCGCATCGCCTTTCGCGTCAGCGTCAGTCGACATTTGATGAACAATCGTCTGAAATTGTGTTTAATATAATAAGTTTGATTATAGGAGCCATCGGTTGAAGGCGCCATGTTGATGGCTCAAATTGAACCAAAAGAAGTTAAAAATATATATAAACCTGAGTGTGAGCATCTGGTTTCCAAAACTTTGAAAGTAGCTGAATTTTGTGTTTCGGGCAAGAAGTGACAGCTCCCAAACTGTCACGTCTGTTGTTGAAACTAATGTGGTAGAGGCTACTTTTCTTCTTGTTATATTTCAAACACCCCACAAACATTTTCGCCGTGTTTAACTAACAAATCGCTATTTGACTGGTATCAATGCATTTGTTTGGAAACTAAATCATTCTTTGACATCTAAAAGATCATTGCAATCTTAGGAATAAACGGAATAGCGATCTTGACATGGCTGCGCGGCACCTTGCCTAAATCTTTTTTTAACATCAAAGGGGGTCGCCAAGTGAGGTCGTCAACGATCTTGACGGAACAGCGTGAGTTTTCCATCGCTTTACTATTCAAACTGACGATTTTGGCACGGATGTTAAAACAAGACGTTGCTCTATACAGCTCATCTCTATATAGATGCTGTCACACGTGGCCTTAAAAACGATGAAAATGTGGTGGGTATTCTCCAAGTGTGGTGGGTTTTCTCCAAGATCTGCCGCAGTTTTAATCGACGGTGGATTTTTCTGATCTATATTCATGGACCAGATTGAAATGGTTGTCAGATTGTTGGCAAACGAATTTAGGTGCTCACACAATAAAGCGGAAAACGCCTTGTATGCGATGCTTAGAAGCAGATCCCTCTGTAGTCGGGGCAATTAAGAGGGTCTTTTTCGGTTTAGCGACAAAATTCTGCCGGTGTAAAAATATTTAGCTTTCAAAATTCTGCTTTTCTAAATTCTGGAAATGCTACTTTGAAAAAGTGACTCAGTAAAATATGTATCAACTGCAACCCCCTGCTTGTCTCTTGTCTTGCCTTTGCTTTACTTCAAAAAAGTCTAAAATTTTCCTCTTTCCTCTTATCCTCAGATGAGCTTGTGCATCCTTCGACAGCGCATTCGAAAAGTTCAGCAGCTATACCATCAGCTAGGGCTGCTTTATGTCACATCATCAAGGTCATGTGGGCGATGTCGTTCGCCTACTTCGTTTGTGTCTTCTTTGCTTAAAATGAATGATTCATTTTGTCTGACAGGGCTACTCGGCTGGTTTCCGCCGTTTAGAGTCTGCGGAAATGATTTTTCCAAATTCTCTGCACCAACTGCGATTCCACTACGGACTTGGCAGATCTTTTTTATCCTTTGGTTGAACTTTCGAGCCTCATTCCCGCTGTAGCATCTCTCTATATCTTTAACTGCGCGCTTCTCGGTTCTTCTTCGTAGAAGTCGGTGTTGCTCTCTCCTGCTCTGCTGGTAGCCCCAGTCCTTCTGCGCAGAGCCGCTTTATATGCTTTCTTTTTAGCTGCACGTGCTTATCGGCATCCATCGTTAAACTAGGCGATTCGTTGTGTACGCCATTTCGGATGGTGTTTTGGTAATGTTGCCATCGACTATTAATGCTTGATATGTTGGCTTCATGGAACTTTTAAGAGGGTTCTTAGAGACTCGTTTGGAAAAGGATTTTGCGATCCCTTGAGATTTTAGCCTTCCGATCTCAACCTTCCTCACCGTATTTCAATTTCTTGGCGTAATGTTGGTCGAGATATCCGCAGCTGTACCTTAGCTATAACGAGAAAGTGATTCGAGTGAATTTTGGCCCCGCGAAAGATTCGGATGTTCATGATACTGGACGAGTGTCTTCTCATCGATCGCAAAATTATCATTTTGGTTGACTGAACGGAAGATCTCCACGTCCCTTTGTGCAAATTAGACTTGGAAACTTTATGCTAACTACCTTGTCGTATTAACGTCTTATCGTATAGGTGCTCTCTGATCGTGCGACCAAAGATGCCCTCCCTCCATAGTGTGGCCCTTTATAAATCTTTTAAACACGTCTATAGCCTGGATGTCATATAACCAGGCAATTTCAAGAACAACCATTAAAGTGAAAAGTCATGTAATCATGCTCAAACCTCTTAACGAAACTTTTTCATGATTGTTTATTAGCCATCTAGTTGCAAGACTTGCAAGGCCTTCTTCCTTCCATATGGTACGCGTTCAGGATGTAATTTTCTACTAACTTTCTTGGTGATAAAATCAGGAGACTACTTTTCAAGACTATCAAGACTAATTTCCACGAGGCATACTAAAATACATACAGTACAGTGTGTAATTATCACGAGCCTTGAGTACACAAACCTCATCGTCGACAACCCATGGCTCTTGGATCAAATCAATGTCTTCTATTTCGATAAAGACGGAAAAGAAGGGAGCTCGAGGCCTTTTTTGGAGTGGTATGGTTAACCCCGAGGTTAACCCGAACTAACTTCAGTCAAAAAGAAACCTGCACTACCTTCTTGGCTCGTCTTTAGAAGAACCTGAAAACAACCTTCTTGTCACTCTGAGCTACCGCTTTAGCCAGCATAGGGTAAGGTAAATATCGCTTATACAGCTCGAATACAATGAATCAATCTTTCTTCATCTTGACGGGGTTTATGATCTAAAAAATAGCCAAGTCTTAAGAAGTGGAAACCCAATTCTATTCAGACAAAACAAGGTAAATATGTTACAACGTAAAGTTTGACGCTGCCCACATAAAAAACTACCAAAGGAGGCCAGTAGAAGATAAGCCAAAGTGGGAGGAGTTACTGTTCATAAAAACCAATAGGAACAATGCAATATAGCCTCTAATTTGTTGTTAAGCTAAGGGTATCCTTCCATTAGAAACTGTTTTATTTTGTTGCCAATTCTCATTCGAAAATATTGATTGTTTCTGATTTTGCCTTTTTAGCTTTTTGAGTACTTGCGAAAAGAAACACCAAAGGAATTGAGTAAGGTTATTCCAATATCAGGCGACATTACATCAGAACAGCTCGGGATATCCAAAAGTGATCAAGTAAGTTGTAGAAACTATTTCAAGAACAGTTTAGCATGACCCTATGGTTTTTTGCAGGATTTGCTGTGTAAGAACGTATCAATCGTTTTTCATTCAGCCGCCACAGTGAAATTCGACGAAAAGCTCAAACTGTCAGTCACAATCAACATGCTTGGGACGAAACGTTTGGTGGAACTGTGCCATCGGATGGAGTCCTTAGAAGTAAGTTTCCTGGAATAATGATTTTAACTTTACCTTTAACAAATCTTATTTCAAGGCTCTTATTCATGTATCCACTGCCTATTGTAATTGCGATCGAACAGAAGTGTCTGAAGAAATATACGATCCACCCTATAACCCCGACGATATTATATCCCTCATCAATTGGCTTCCCGAAGACATGCTCGACAAGGTAATAATTTCCCCTCGAAAAACCCTCAGCCGAAATTCTTAGCTAAAAATTGTTTTTACCTTAGCTAACGCCTTCACTGATTGGAAAACGACCCAATACGTACACCTTTACGAAAGCACTGGCCGAACAAATGCTGGCCAATGATTCCGGAGACTTGCCTGTAGCCATTGTGCGACCTTCAATAGGTAAGATATCCCTTATTTCTCATGGGGTTTCCCTCGTTAAAACTTGGTTTTACACTTCTTTAGTTATTGCGAGTTTGAACGAGCCATTCGCCGGGTGGGTAGACAATTGGAACGGTCCGACCGGACTTGTTTCGGCCGTTGCCAAAGGACTCTTCCGGACTATTATGTGCGAGAAGAACTGTGTCGCCGACATGGTACCTGTTGATATTGTAATTAACCTCATGATAACGGCCGCATGGAGAACTGCAACCGCCAAAGAAAATAGCATGGCTATATACAACTGCTGTACGGGACAACGGCATCCGATAACCTGGGGTGAATTCGTTCAATACGCCATCGGGCATGTTCGAAAGCATCCTTTAGGTAAAAACTTTATCCCTACAATAAAGTGGCCCGATATTAAAGTTTGTTTTTATCATTTAAACAGAGGACTGTATTTGGTATCCATCAGGAGTTCTGAGAATGAATCGAACATTGAACACGGTCCACGGATTTGTGGTGCACTATATTCCGGCATACATTTTGGATACCCTCGCTCGGTTGACCGGACGAAAACCAATGTACATTCATCAATTTCAGAAGTTTTGTAAAGACATTCTAACAACATTTTTTCTTTTTCATACAGGATGGTGGCCGTTCAAGATAAAATAGCGAAGGCAGCTGAGTGTCTCGAGTATTTCGCAACGAATCAGTGGAGATTTAAAGATGACAACGTTCAGTTTCTGTTACAGAAACTGAGTCCCGAGGATCGCAACAAGTTTGTCTTCGACGTGAGAACAATCAATTGGGAGAAGTATGTGGAACGATACGTTCTAGGATTTAGGGAATTTCTATTCAAACAACGCCCTGAGTCCTTACCCTCGAGTAGGAAACACATGCTGAGGTAAGTTGCAATAAATAAGTTTGATTAAGTTTTTCAGTGCAGGATCATCCGAGTTTGGTTTAACTCCGAGTTGATATTAACCCCAAGAAGGAGTTTTTTAGTCAATCCGGATCCGGGTTTAATCTCTGCTCAACACGCCAAATTTTAAGCTGCTATTAAGCATTTAAGGGCAAGTTTTTCAGTGCTAGATCATCCGAGTTTCCGAGTCAAACTAAGATTAAACCCAGAAATGAATTTTTCAGGAAATATTAATCCGGGATTAATCCCGGCTTAACTTGCCAAATTTGTGAGTTAATCTCGGATAAACTCTGATGAACAGTATAACTACTTTGAATGTTTTTTCTATATGAAAAGAGAAATGGAAGAGTAAATGATTTCGAGAGTCGAAGATTTGACATTTTATTCCGGGATCAACCTGATCCCGGGATCAATCAATGCTTAAGTCAAGCGTAACTCGGCACTGAAAAACCGGCCCTTAAAAACAGAGACTATCTTTCAGCGCGAGGTCATCAGAGTTTTAAATCTAAACTAATATCATGTTTCCACCGGGCACTTATCCGCGATTAACATAAATCTTCATTAAATCCTCTAAAAATTTAAATCCTATCGACAAGCGATTAAAAAGAAATCCCCTCATTAATCTCATTCACCCTTCTTACGAGCCATTTTGAAACGTTCTCGAACACCTTTCTTACAGTTTAAGAATCGAAAAAGAACTTTTAAACTATCAACGCAGAACAAATCTGAAAGAAATACGAATTTCTATTGGGATGTTTACACCGGAAATCTTTTTTTGATCCTAGAAAATGACATCGCCACTCTCTTTTGGCAGTGGCAAAAATGACAGAGTGCACATGTCAAATTGATCATGTATTTGTTTGGTGGAACCGCTTTAGGATTTGTTTTCTCTTGCTAATCCTCGTATTATTGCCGGTATAAGGTTAAAATTAAGCCCCAACGTTGATTTGACAACTTAAATTCAAACACATTAAATTCAATGGTTACTTGACTTTTGTGAATCTGGAATTTTTTGCTTTGGCGGTAGTTTGTGTTCCGGATAAACCCTAACTCTTGTCTTCTTCACACCAGTGAAGGTCAACTGTGTCATCAACTGTCACAATGAAGCGAATGTCGTCAGCAAATGCAGTATATTTCTTGGTATTTCCTATGATTTTTAATGCTTTTTCGAAGGGTATATTTTCGACGTATATTTTTATTTTCGAAGTTGAAAAGAAACAGGAACGAAGCGGGACAACGCAGATTTGTGACGTAGCCTTAACTCGCCTAGGCATCGCGCAAGCGTAGAGTTGTATTCAAAAATGTGTAAATTTTCGTGTCGCATTCGGCTCGCATTGTATTCGCACTTTGGAATACGTGTGTTCGATTATTTATTCGGCTCTATAGTACGAAGATTCCATTGTTTTTCCTCGTCCGGATAAATCCTTATTGTCTCCTTTACACCAGTGATAGATCTCAACTGTCACAATGAAGCGAATGTCGTCAGCGAATCCAGGCTATTGCCACAAAAATGTGAAACTTTTAGCTAGCTGCATTCGGCCTCTGAAAGAACTCAACAGAATACTTTGACCCTTCTGGGCTTTTCTTGAAACGCTTTCTTCAGTAGGATCTCGTAGAATGATAATGACCCTTGCTTTTCCCCTCTTATCCTTTTCGCTCGTGCGTTGTTAACCCTGTTTATTTGTAAGTGTAACCATACATCCTTGAGCGAACTGAATTATAAGGAAATATGAACAGATACGCTTTTGGGCTTAAATTATTTGTGAATTTTTTTTGTTGCTGCTTTTATAAATAAAGTTAATGAAGGCTGCTTTTTTATAAATAAAGTTTATGGAGTAATTTAATCAAATGTTTTCAAATGTTATTTATATTTTGAATTGGTTTTTTGTGTCTCATTCTAGATTGTACTACCTGCATCAACTGTCAAAAATGCTCGTGATCATTTTTACGTGGCGCTTCCTTATGGCACGATCGAAAAAACTAAACGACCTCTGGACAGCATTTCTGCAAACAATTATAAAAATGACGCGACTTGTACCATTCTTGTAATAATAATGTAAATTAAAACACAAACAAACATTATTTATTAATTTTAGTTTTGTTTTTTCTTTGTTTTAATAATTCAAAATATTATCATAATAGGAGCGTTGTAAATTTATTGATCCAATAAGTTTGTTTTATTAAAAATCGATAAGTTCTATTCTGTTAGCTTTTTAATAAACTATGGAAAAACAAATTAAATTTACCAATTTATAGACAAGATAAACCTGAAGATTGTTTAGCAAAATTAAATATATAGTCATACTGTAATGGGGAAATAACACAATATATAAATATATATAAATATAATATTTTTTATTTAATTTTAGTGTCTTGCAATTTCCGTTACACCAAATTCGAAAAATTTTTCTTTTCTATTATGCATTTAAAATTAAGTTTAATTAAAAGAAATTATACACAAAAATCATCATTTAACAACTATATATGAGGAATCAGAGTAAATAAATAAGTGAAAACATATATAAAAAGAAACTGTTCTAATTCAAAATAAATATAATTAGAAAATAAATAAATTACACATAAAGTGCTTGTTAAAAAAAAGTGACATTGTTAAGCCAACACTAAAATAAAAAAATATTCGACCTACAAAATAAAAAAAAGTTTTTTTCTTAATTGAAAAAAATCAGGAAAAGAAAACATATTGCTATATAGTAATTAATAATAAAACAATATTAAATTTAAAAGAAAAATAGATTCAAAATTTTTACATAAAAAATGAAACAAAAAGAAACTATGTACATGTATATTTAATTACATTATATAGGGTTATTAAAAATACAAATTAGAATATGAAGTAAGTAAAAACTTAATATATTAAATTAAATTAAAACAAAAATTAATATATACATACAAATATATGAAAATGTAGACAAGAAAAGAAGAACGCATTCATTCCATCCAAATACAGAATAATAAAACGCATACAAGTGCGTATACACAAAATATTTTTTTTTTAATAAATTACAATATTTTTGAATTTGAAAATGCTACGGAGGGAAACAAAATTATGTAAAGTTAATTGAATAAAAAAAAGCCATGGACCTAGGTTTAGTTAATTACAACTATGGTGAACACGGGTTTGGTTATAGTTTGCTTTTTCGTAAAGAAAAAATGTCAAATTAATTTAGATCAAATACATTTTCGATTTTTAGATTGTAATTACAACTAATTAGAAAATGCACTCATTGTATTGGGTTTTTAATTGTAAATGTTTATTATGTTTTCAAAAAAAAAAGAACAAAAAAAGTTAAGTTTTGTTTTATCGTTTTATTTCTTTTGTTTGAGATTGGAAATATTTTTATTGGCTTTGTAGATTGCATGGAAAGTATTGGAAGAGAATTCCCTTTTTTCCCCTTTTGTTTCAAATTGAAAAAACGATTTCCAGATTCATTATTTTCATAGCGCTTGAAATAAAGTGACGCCAACATGACTGTTAGCTCCTTTCGAGACGACAATTTCGAGCAACTTCTTTTTAAGCGGCTTATTTAAAAGATTTCTTTTAATATTCATGCAGTTTCATTTCAACAAATGTCAGATTTTCTGATTTATTTTACCTGCTGTTGGTGAATGTGATGTCATTAGTTCATTTGCGCTACCAGTTGAAAGATTTTGTATTGACGTTTAACAATAATTGTGTTCCAGTTCTTCTGTACCAGATGTCAGTAAATTTGTTGCATTTCAACAAATGTCAGATATTTTTGATTTATTTTACCCGCTGTTGAAGAATGTAATGTCATAAAGTTTATTTGCGCAACAGTTGAATTTGTTATCAAAACCTTTGTATTGACATTTAACAATTGTGTTTCTAGTTCTTTGCATTACGTCTCTAGGCGTTCTAGTGACCAAGATGGGTTTAGCATTCAACTTGAGGTCGGCTCCAGCGGGCCATTTATCTGTAGCACCTAGTATGTCAATAGGATGGAAGGCCCTAGTGCGACATGTGGTACCAGAGAGCTTTTTTCGGAATTCTACATTTGTTGAAGCGAAGGCAACAACCCAGTACCATCTACACTGTACTCTATGAGAGCACTGTACAAGTACAGCACTAAAAGTGAATTGAGTCTTATGTTGAGAGAGAAAGTTGTAGCTGTGCATTTTATGGTAGCGTGAAAGGACTATACACAAATAAAAAAAAAATCTTGACAATTATCCAATCGGAATAAAAACCGCGATTCATTTGTCACAAATTTCTCTAGATTAGTTAACTTCAGGACTAAAATTGGGTTTTTAATTAACTACACTAAGCCCCTCGGCCATAAAACGGAAATGAGTGAAACAAGACTTAAAATAAATCTCGAAGTATTTCCACCGGATAACAAATAACTGATTAACTTGACGCAAGAACTTCAATGCTGTTCCTTGATTATCTAAATCTCGGTTAATTCCGTATCAAAGTATCTGAGTTTTATCTATAAAAACTACAGTGTCTTTGCGTGTTTCTTTGAAAAACGTCTTTAAAAAGCTTTTATTGATCCGGTTGGGACTCCAACCCGCAACCTCATTCACAGCGCCACCCAAGTGACAGTAGGGAGAGCTAATAATGTCGAGAGTCAAAGAATTTGACAACTTAAATTGACCGAGTTAACTCTGTACTGATTTTTTGCTCCTAGGTTATAAGATCTTGGCTGAAGTGCCTGTTTTCATTTGGTTTATCCTAACCTAACCCAAAATTTATTTCTCAAAATAAAACTGAGGTTGAACGGTGGCCACCACACTAGCGCTTCCCCTCACCATAGTAATTCTGACACATCAGGTTAAGATAAACCAAATGAAAACAGGCACTAAGGTGGGCATAACTCTACACTGAACAAAATAAAAGAAAAATTTTGCAAAATAAGAATCCCACGCAAAAATATCTCGCATCCAATTGTTCTACATTTGCCAGAATCGCAACCGAAATCCGGCAATTCCAGTGCTACGATTTTTTCTTCACCACAAAGTGTCATTTGAGCCTCGCTTAACGGAAAGTACGAAACACTCTCTCAACACTCTACAGTGCTTAAGATCATGGTCTGGGCGAAAAAAGGAGCGTTAACTCTGAGCGAAACGCGATTTTTTTTTGTTTGACTTCTCGAGCTCTCCTCTGACGTCTGATGCGAAAAAAACCCCTTAACTGTCAAAACAAAAGAGAATAACGATGACATGTTCAAGAAGCGAAAAACTTCTAAACAGAATAATAGCCTTTTTCTTGATTTTTGTAGTTGAAGCTTGAAGTTTGTCTAGCATTGTATATGTGAAGAAAAAATTATTCTACAAGGGACAAATGACGAATGACAACCAACTTGACACATGCGTTACATGTTTGGATGCGTGCTTCTGGATTAACGGCCAGAAGAAAATTTCTCTTCTTGAAGGAGAGGAACTGTGAAACGAGTGTTAAGAAAACAGTTTCAGGATAGTCCAAAGTTTGTTTTATAAAATTGTGTTCTTCTGCCAAACAAAAATTTAATGTTTTTTTAACTTTGAATGTGTGTAGTTAACGTCTCAAGAATCCATACACAAAAAAAGCTTTAAACGTATAAGGATGTATGGGAAGAATCCGCCCTTAGCAAAGACCAAACATTGAAAGATAATTTCATTTACTTTTAATTAATGGTGATAATTTGTGATTTTTTGTTCTTATATGGAAAATTAAGTTGCGATTCACAAAATCACAACTTCTATGTAAAAGACTACAAGAAACAGTTAGTTAACGGGTTATGCACAAACCTGTTAATGATTGCCCTAGATAAAAAGAACAAAAAGGTAGGTATTATAATTTCTCTTACCGAAAGAGCGATTAACAGTGCACGGTACCTAGTATCACAATTTTCTGTATTTGTAAAAGTAAAGCTTAACATTTAAAAACTGCAGCGAAACCGCACGCTTAAACTATAAACCCAATTACTATTGACAGCTTTAAAGTTATTGAATTTGACGAGCATAGAACATTTTTTGACAGATATGCACACGTGGGTTGTCAAAAAAAAAGAGGTGTCTGAAAAGATTAAATGCGATTTATGAATATACGATTTACATTATAGTATATATCGTAAATAAACAAAATTCGAGATTTGTGCGGGATCTGTGTTTAATCCCGGGTTAGTGTCCGGTGGAAACGTGGCATTTATTTGTAACACTAATACTGCATTACAATAAACATGAGACCTTTTTTATGAAAAATATTCGAAATTATCTTAAAACCATATCTGCCTGGCGCATGTGAAAAAATGTTACGCGTTTACAATTGAGTTAGAGACACTGATCAGATTTTATAGTCTCATCAATGGGTAGACATTCGCTTTACAAAACGGCAAACTCCGTGTTTTTTTCACATAATGTAGGACTTGTTGCAAAAAGTCGTGAAACAGAGTGTTTCCTCCCGCGTGACCGTTGGGAATCCTTGGACATAAATTACTGAATAACTAGATATTCAACTTCGGGCATGTAAAAGCATGTAAAATGACTTTACCCATGCTCTGACATTTGTTCAGAATTGTGAGTAAATTCGTCGATTCGCCAGTTTAATGTGCAACTTCGTTTTGGTGCTTTCAGCTGATGGCTCACACGTATTCACCGTCACGCGAATTTAAAGCTTTATAAAAGCTTTGAAGGCTTTATAAAAAACTTTAACTAATGGGTGTTGGAGGGCAAGAGGGACGCAAGTTGAATATCTAGTTATTCAGTAATTTATGTCCTTGTCCTTACCAAATTGGGCCAGACATAGGGACTCCAATTCCCTTATGAAGTCCGAACGCTCCACTTCTGCACCTGAAAAACATCGCCTCTTTCTTTTGGAAAATACGATTTTTATTTGACCCCAGAAATGTATTTATTTTAGCGCCAGAAATAAAAAACAGATTGTGTGTGTCAAGTTAGGCGACCTTGTTTTTGTCCTGTAAAAAAAAAATTTGGATCTTAGAACATTTTTCGTTAACCTGGATCTTACATGCGGTAAAAATATGGCGTTAGAAACTACATAAAGCTCTTAAACGCGTTAACAAATTTTAAAGTTTAAAAGAGACTGACTTTCTGTAGGTATACTATGAATGCGCAAAGCACAGGGCGTTAGTTAATGCGTTGACGCGTCTTAAATAAGACATTACCACAATTTACGTAATGCTTAATTTTTTAACAGTCACAATGTTTTTTTTCATAATTTGGTTCTACCAACATAAAATCCGTCGTAGTGCCTTTATTCAATCGGCTGTATAGTGGCGACTAGCAATCACATTTCTGCCCTGCGGCGAAATTGTGATTATTGAAAGTATAGTTAAAGAGACTTATTGACATAACTTCTAAACCCTCTTTGCCCTTCATATTTTAAGTAGTTTCGCAATAATAAAGCGGTTACAACAACGCAATCAGATTTTTTTGCAAATTTCCTTTCCTCTTTCAAAGTGTTCTTCTTAGATTAAGGAATCGTAATATTGGTTATCACAAAGTTAAACGCCAATATGTCAGGATACATCAAAAAAAGAATTGTAATTTATGTATATTACTTATATAATTTAATTTTGGCATTTTCTTATTACTTGAAGCAAAGAACCATATTTTGATCATGTGTTCATATCTGTTCATAAAATCTCATACCAAATCTCATAAAACATAATATTTCCTAAATAAAAAAGTGGTAGACTTGTTTTTATTTGTTTTCTAAACTAGCTTCTTTTATTTAAAACTTGTAAACAAAATTATATCTATACTTGTAACTAGGAAATGCAGATGGGGCACTACTTTCTACATATATTAAAAAGAAATTTGTAAATTGTAAAATAATCGTTACTAAAAGAAAAATGGTTTAATAAAAAAAAGGAATACTGTACTGCTTTTTTTTAATTAAAAAAAATCCAAAACAAAAGAAAATTAAAAATTAGCCAGCAAAAAAATTTCAATTCTAACCAATACAAATAGATAACAAATCGAGCAAAGGGAAACAACAAACATAATTATACCTAAAAGCTACTCATATGCTAAACACAATAAAAACAAGGAACAATACACATGCGAAACAACAACAAAAACTTCAATTGATTTAGTGTACTATTAATAAGATGAAAGAAATCAAGGTAAAATTTAAAGAAAAGGAAAGCAAGCCTCAATAAGTATTTATTAAGCATACGATTAATAGTAAAAATAGTAATTTCAAATAGAATAAAAATTTAAAAGGAAAATTAAAATCTTACGAGTAAGTATGGCACAATATTTCGGCCAAAAAACAAATCGAAAAAAACATCAATAAAAAAAATGATTATTTATTAAAAGAGAAAGCGCAATTGATTTTGAATTATGAAACACTAAGGAAATTACAAAAATAATGTGTTTAAATTCTAAATTCAATATGATTATTATTTTTAATTATATGAAGATAAATTAATTTCAATAAAAAAAAACATCAAGAGTTTTATTCTTTCAATTTATTTTTACTGAGGGTAAGTATACAAACTTCTGTACTATGGGCGTTTCTGCTAAGGACTATTCCCAAAAACTTGACTTCATCGGAGATCGGGACATTGACACCCGTAAGCCTTCAGAATCTACAAGGACTTTTCTATAAGTCAGTAACTTAAATTACCGTCTTTTTTTTATATTTCTTTGTTCCATATTAGATCTGCGGAAACAGCTTTGCATACGCTAGTGCGTTCCATCGAATATTCCTTTCACCACGAGGAGTACGAAATGGTAGCCTTTTTCGATATAGAAGGCGCCTTTGACAATGTCAACACATCTGCTATCTTGGCTGCACTGTCGGCTCTGAAGGTTGATGGCACACTTAGCGAGTTAATAAATCAACTTTTAACGAGTAGGATTATTAATTTAAAGCTAGGGGAGACCATTGCCAGAAGATCCGTCAGCAGAGGAACCCCGCAGGGTGGAGTCCTATCCCTACCGCTTTAGACCAAAGTGGTGAACAAACTGCTGGTTATCCTGGAAGGAGAGTTCTGCAGAGTGATCGCTGGCAGATCGTGGCAGATGACATTGCCATTGACGTTTCGGGCAAACACCTAAATACCCTTAAAGAACTCCTACAGAACGCTCTAAACAAGCTAACCAGATGGACTGGGCGTCAACCCCCACAGAACTTGTCCTTTTAACCAGGAAATACAAAATCCCACATATCGACCCTAACTCAAACAAGGTAACTAGCTTAAATTTCTGCGAAGGACCTAAATTTCTGGGTCTCATCCGCGATAGAGAGCTCAGCTGGAAATTTAATATACAGGAAAGAGTCCGAAAAGCTCCGACAGCCCTCTTTTCCTGCAAAAAAGCAATCGGCAACTAGTGGGGACTTCAACCCCGAACCATCCACTGGCTATACGAGTATATCTTGATATATAACGGAGATTCCGATTCCAATTTTGACATGCAAGCTCATGATAAAACTATATGCAATAGAAAGAACAAATCTCAGATAGACAAGTGGTTTAGTACCTGTCTAGTAACGGAACAGATTTGGCCAAAGCTAGACCTTAAACGCTCTGGGAGTTTGATATCTATATTTATAGATCGCACATGAGTGCTACAATCGGTATTATTACAGGACACTGTCTGATAGGCAAGCACGCGACAAGGCTTGGTGTCTTTCCTAACGATTTTTGCAGGAGCTGCATGGATGAGGAGGAAGAAGAGACCACTATCCACCTTCTCTGCACATGCCCGCTCTCTTTAAGAACCGAAATCTTCACCTTAGAGCTTTCTTCTATAATGATCTTTGTGATCTTAGTACGACTGACCCAAAACGTCTCTTACGCTTCATTAGTAGCTCGAAATGGTTCAACGCGTAGGCAATTTTTCCAGATTCAATTGGTGTCACAATGGACCTACATTGGTCTAAGTGAGTGGGGTTCTTCGAACCCGACAGACACTTCAACCTAACCTAACCTTACCTACTATAAACTCCGGGAATCGTCAGAGAACGCATTCTAGGGGAATTTATTTCTTGCACACCTAACGGTTTAATTACAGTTTGAAATTTCATACGAAATGCACTAAAAGTTTTTATTTAGCTATTTGCAGAAATCATATGAAAAAAATCACACGTATCAGAAATTATCCAAAATTTTAAAGGAAATTATAGCGAATTTTGAAGTTTCAAAAACTTCTGAGATTTAACTCGAAAAAAGTTCAAAGGGCAGCCTGCATGGGTAGAACAGGGTCCCTAAGGACCATACCCACCGCGGCACTACTATACGGCGGAGGTACTACTCAACCTCACCCCCTTGGACATATACTGCAGCAGCAAGGCAGCTAAAACAGCTGTTCGCCTAAGGGAATCCGGACTGTGGTCCTCAAGATCTTATAGACACGCCTCTGTGGAAACTCAATGGGCTGCCTCCACAGATACCCCAGTCACGGATTACCTCCCTATGACATTCGCTTCCAACATGATATTCGCTACCAAAATACCTGAAGAGGTGAATGGGAAGATAAGATCATTACAGGAGATGACGAGATCGCCGTATATACTGACGGTTCTAAGATGCACGTCGGAACCGACGCGGGCATCTTCTGTGGAGCTCTGGGACTAAGTAATTTTCGGATCAATGACGACTGCGGCATTTTTCAGGCGGAGATGGCAGCCATAATCCAAGCGGCCTCCAAGCTGAGGAAACACAGCCCCGTATACAAGACCATCACCATATACTCTGATAGCCAAGCGACAATTAAAGCCTTGGAATCAGACGTAGTGAAGGCAAAGCCTGTGAAACTATGCAGGGAAATTCTGGACGAGTTATCACTTGGCAACACTGTAACTGTTGGGTGCCAGGTCACACCGATATATCGGGAAACGAAGAAGCGGACAAGCTTGCGAGACATAGGTCTGGGATGAATGCATCTCTAGTCCTCAAATCTATAAGAATCCCGCTGAGTTCGATAGCACGTAGGATAGAAACTGAATCCTTGAGTAGTGCTTGATACGTCATACGTGCAGACACACAAGGGAGCTATGGCCAGCGGTAAGCAAAAAGAGATCACTATTTTTGATCGGACTAGCCCGCAGGACTATCAGAGTACTCACGGGAGTCCTCACGGGGCACTGCGCTGTGGATCTACACGCTGAGCGGCTAGGCATACCGCATAAGGATTACTACAGAAGCTGCAGGGACGTTGAAGAAATTGAATATGTTTGTAACCTGCTTTGCGAATGCCCAGCCTAAACAGCATCAGGCGTAGGATCCTGAGCAGTTACTTCTTCAACGAGCTTGAAGATCTAAATAGTGTAGATCTTAAGGACCTCCTAAGATTTGTATACAAATCCGGATGGATCCAAGAGGGCGGAACTCTGAGCTTCTAACAGCGGTTTATTTCTGTTTTCGTTCCAGGTATTAAGAAGGTTCCCAATGGACACAATGGACCCAACTGCTGGTCTAAGTGAGCCGTGACTATTGTCAAAAGGGCATCCATCAACCTAACCAAACCTAACTCGAAAACATAAAAGCATTTTCAGAAATATTTTTTTTAAATCTTCCAGTATCTTAATGGTATTACCGACCTTGTTCAAATTTGATACGATGGCAAAGCGTACAAAAATTAAGCTAGCTGCGTTAAAAAAAAATCAACATTACGGTTTCAACCTAAGTTTTTCTATTAAAAAATCAAAGTAAAATAGAGAGCTTGCTTTATCGTTTACGAAGTAATCGGTGCCCATGGAACTTAAGAAAAACAGCCAATGCTAGCTTAGGTGGGTGTGCTACAAAAAGGTCTAACAGCGATTGGCAAAAATTCAAAATAGTTGTTTTAGGATTTGAAATTCAAAAAATGCTAAAAAAAAAAGCCAGAAGAATGTATGACCCCCTCTATCTCGCAAACGGTATAAATGTTTCATTTTAATAAACAACAGCCAAAGTCTATTTCCTGAAATTTTATACAAAATTATAGCAAACTTTAAATATTCAAAAACTTGAAAATTCCACTCAAAGACCTACAAGCATTTTCGAAAACAATTTTTTTAAATTTTCTAGTATCTTAACGCCTATGATGCTATTGTTTAAATTTGGTTAAAATATGTAACATTTACAAGGCAAGCTAACTCCATTAAGAGCGTTTCAAAATTGCCGTTTTCAAATCAAATTTTTTAAGCACATTTAAGCAAACGAAATAAAAAAAACATAATGTTTACCGTTTTCTCAATAATCCATGCTCGCAGAATCAGAAAAACCATTTCAAAGCCAACGCGAGCGCAGATTGTTGTAGTATTGAAACAAAAAAGTTGAACGGTACCTTGTCAAAAAAAAAAATTTCGAATTAAAAAAAATATGGATTCTAAATTTTGAGAATGGTAAAAAAGAAAACGTTTCTGTCCCCCTCTATCTTCGAAACGATAATGGGTAAAAAATTCACTTAATTAACGAGAGTTGTTGTCTATCTTTTAAGATTAAAAAAAAACTTTATCAGTTTTAAATAAGTTAATGGCTTCCGAGATGTGCTTGAAAGCACTATAGTTGATTGACTAAAATGACGCAACATCAACCAAACTTTAAAATGAGAATGGAATAACGAGAAACAGCTAAGCTAAGACCCCTTAGCTTAGATGAGACTCTGCTCAAAAGCATTTTTCTGTCATTTTTACTGGCATCAACCAACATCCAGTGTGATTAAGGATACTCAAGAAAATGAGAATTAACCAATATCAGAGAAATCATTATTTTTGACAGATGGCAAAACGCCTATAGGCATTCAATGTAATCGAGCATTTAAGAAAATGACATCATATTTGACGTAAAACGATAAAATTCTTGAATGTCCATTGAAATCATTAAACTTGTGGTTGGTTTGTGAGTGCCGCGACAGAAAATAATGTGTCTAAAGCTCAAAACAGATGAACAGCGAATCTGCACGAATCACTGCTGGCAGCCCTGCCTCTGAAACAGATGAGAATGAACGTACCGTTGCTTATATTGGGGGGCGGCCCCTAGGGAAGCCGTAGAAAGAGTTGTCTGCACTTAATTTTAGCATCATTATAATATAAAAGTTCCTGACGATGTTCGCCTGGCAGCGTTTGAAATGATCATAGGACTAGCCATTATTATAATGTTTGTAGAATTGTAAATTGTTGTAATTTTTCTCTTTAAAATAGTATCGCATGTCACATTCTCCCGGGAAGTTATCGAAATGATAATAATACTATGTTTCCACTGGGCACTAATCCGCGATTAAGACAAATCTTCCTTTAATGCTCCCTAAATCTTGAGATTTACCATACAAATTTTAATCTCTTCAGCAAGGGATTAAAAATTTAACCGTCAGATATCAACTTAGATTGACAATATGGCTGCATTTCCGCACACTGCGAATGCATCAAAAAATTGCATTACCATTTGCCATCTCTGACTCGCAGTCCATGAACTGTCATGTTAGTGTCGTTTTGAACTGTCAAAATTGGATTTTTCGCTGTGTACCGAATTTTTTGGGCTGGGATTTTTCTTAAGCCGATTTTATTTGTTTACCCATGTAAAACTGCAAATTAAAATGTGTTTGTGATTATTTAACATTCACTTTTATATTTAACTAGTAAGTTTAATAGTTTGCACTTTAGTCTTAAGAAGTTTGCATCAAAAACAAGAGCCACATCGCGTGTTAAAATATATTTGTTTTTTTTTTTTATTATTTACATTTGATAAGGCATAATAAAAACGCAAATCTAGACAGGTAAACTGGATGGGTGTACATTATGTGCCTTTATCTACAATTACTTCATGTATTTAACAGTAAAAGAATGTATTTTAATCTTTATGATCCGTTCTTATTCTTCTCTTGAAGTTAACCACTTAACAAAACATGAATAGTCATCGACCTCGCGGTACTCTAGCTAGGGCTATATTTGAAAAGGTCCACAACGATCAGTATTTAGATGAATATGATACTCGATTGGTAAGGTTTAAGGTTTCTTATGTTTCAGCTATGTTAACTGTAGGATTGTGTCTTTTTCCAGTGGTACCGTTTAGGTCACAAATTACCCGATACCTTTCAATCGAAATTCGTGCCTCTCGAACAACCCGACGATACTACGGCTCACTGGCTTGAAAAAGCAAAACAACTGTCGGCCAATATTTGGCTGCAAATATGGCATACACTTGCAAGAACCTTTTTACAATTCTTTATGACGCAGACTGATATTAATGGGTTTCTCAAACGTGGTTCCATGTTCATACTGTCCGAGAAGCAATTTACAAGCCTACTTACAGCTGGCAGCTTTAATGTCCAGCACTTTTTGAACAACGGACACAATGCGGTGAGTAACGAGCTCCGGTCTTCCGAATCTCCAATCAATGGTTACTGAATTCTGTTCCTACATTTTCAGATCGACATCTTGGACATAGGAGCTGGCGATGGAGAGATCTCGGTACGCTTAGTTAATTCTGTGATAGCAATGAATAGAGATACCAAAGTACGGGTGTATGCAACCGAAACCAGCTGGACCATGCGCGACAGACTGCAGAAACGCAACTTTACAATCGTCGACAAAATACGCAACGTTCAAAATGTCCCCTTGGTTGCGTGCCTGAACGTTCTGGACAGATGCATAGATCCGTATGAGCTATTGCAGGACATCTACGATGTTCTGGCCCCGAATGGGCGCGTTATTATCGCTTTAGTATTACCCTATGTTCACTATGTGGAGTTCAGTAAGTGACGCCAAAAAGTCATCAAAACTCTTATCTAACCACCGTTTCCTTGCAGATACATCGCACTTACCAGTGCGACCACTGATGGCCCATTGGCCAGATAAGGCTAAGCAATTTTCATTCGAAGCCGAAGCGACCATCTTCTTCGAAATGCTGGAAAACTTTGGCTTCCAGGTGGAATCATGGACAAAGGCACCGTATCTGTGCGAGGGTGACTTACGACAATCTTTTTACTGGCTCATAGATCTCGTTGTTGTACTTTCGAAGAAGTAACAACTTTTTACGCAATATTCTACCTCTACTACAACGGTATCACGCTGAGCCGTGGTTCCTTACTATTACTTCTTTCTCTTTTCCTATTTATTTCCTAAAATGTTTCTTAAAGTGTAGTCTCACGTGAGTAGATTTTACTTAGGATGCATCGTGTTTTCTATGCTATTTCCATTTTGTACATTCTTTGAATAAATCGAAGTATTTGTTTGAATCGGTAAATTGTCTTACCGATGAGCAAAAAAAGGCTTTTATCATTTCAAGTTTGTCTAGGTCGCAGAGACGTTAACATACAGAAGTCAAAAAGAACCAAAACAATATCGTAATAGCCCGATTCTTTTCCAAAAATATTTCAGCAATCGAAAATAAATTTTTAAAGGACATGAGCACTTTTTTTAATGAAACCACGAACTTCTAAGCTATTCGAATATATTGTTGTTGTTGTTGTTTTTTTTTTTAATTTTCCAGAAGTAAACAATTTAAATGGTTATACAATGTCAGCTATTGTAAATAGACGTAGTTTAGCGTTTAAGATCAATAGAAGCATCTAATCAATTGATTTCATCTTGCAGAGATGTGATGTGGGAATCATTGTCATCTCGCCACCATTGATCTGGCAAATACTTGTGTCCTTGTCTGAGACCGAGATAACTTTGCCAATCAATTCGCGGTCATCGCCATAGATTATCTTAAATTCATCGTCGACCTCTGGCGGTACGGGTGTCAAGTATTGGCTAGCAATCGAAACGCTACGATCTTCCTTTTGTAAGAATACCGAGCACACGTTGTTCGAAACGGTGCGTATGATGCCGGTTTGTCCAACCAAGTCAGCGTCGTCATGAGTATGAATTTTGACCTCAATGTCCGAGGTACACCAATCACCCATGTGCGAGTCCAAACTAGCACCGGGAGTCTGTGGATTGTAGGGCGATTGTGGTGCACCACCCGGGGTGTTTGGAGAATAGCTCGAGGGCGATGGGGTGCTCATGTAGCCAACCGGATATGGAGATGGAGCTGGACTGGGATTGTAGGGACTGTAGCTTCTGTCCGAACCGTAAACGGTGCCCGGAGTTTGTGGGGCAAACGGAGTGCTCACTTGGTAGCCAGGAGTGCTGGGATTGTATCCCGGACTTGGGCTGGGCTCCTCGATGCTGTAGTCGTAGTCGTTGTTTCGGGCCGGGGTGTTTGTTATGTTCGGATCCCAGGCTCCATGGCGTGGAGTCATGCTGCCATCGTGCGATGGAGTCATAGCACCGCTATAAGGAGTACGACCCTCCGAATCCCAAGTAGGAGTCTGACTGCCAAGCAGTGGAGTTTTCGACCCAGCAGCTGCATAAACAGGAGTTTGTGAGCCGTAGCCAGGTGTACGTGCTGGTGTTCGACCGTATGTGGATACGTTTCCGCCTTCCTTTCCGGGTACTCCAACAATAGCAATGTGATTACGATCGACAGAAATAGTCTGACACGAGGTGTGCAGCTCCACCCGGGCAGTGCTTTCAGTTGCGTCCTTGACGATACCAACGGAGCCCTTATACGGGCCGCCACTGATTTTAATTGTTTTGCCCAATATGTCCCGGTCTCGTGTGACACGGAAACCTCCTCTACCCCGGCCACCACCGCGACCACCCCGTCCACCCGACGGATGCATTGGCGATTGAATTCTCGGGGACATAAAACCACCCATTCCACCCAAAGTACTCATTGTGTTGGTCTGCGCCTTATTGCCTCCAGCCAACTGCAAGTGACGAGTCTTGCACACAAATATTCCACCGTTCTCCGTGTACATGCGGCAATGCAAGAATGCCAAGCTGCGGTACAAGTGCTTTATCTCACCCGAGCGTCCCTATTGATAGAAAAAGAAACTCATTTACCTTATGGGATAGGATTTAAAGTAGCGCACTTACCGCATGGGGACCTTCCATAACCTTAACAATATCGCGACGACGAATTTGATTCTCCTCAGCGTCCAATGCGATGGTGTTACGGTTTTCCCTCCTCTTTTGTAGTGCAGTGGGCTTACACTCGACGACTTTGCCGTGCATGTTCAACACGTGGAAGTTCTCACGCTCCAAACGTACGATAACGCCAACATTCTGTGGACTAAAACGAAAGCGATTAGAGCTGGTTCTAATTTAAATGATTTTTGTCCCCTTACTCCAACTGTACCAAATCACCCCACTGGAACTGACCCAAAGAGTCCACTCCGGTTGCCATATCGGAACAAAGCTGCAAATCTCTAGGCAACACCTCCAATTCGTGCATAGTAAGATCTGACACCAACACGATTCTAGTTGGTTCCACACGAACAATCAAACCAGTCTCGCCCTCGTAACGACCGGCTAACACACGAGCGTGATCTCCTGTCTTGAAGTATTTGCGCAGCTCGTTGGCTTTGAAAATCAACGGATCCTTAAGGTCCTGATGCTTTGGCATCACAGTTATCATGCCACCATCGATCGCAATGATTTTCGCTTGCAAATTCTCCAAATCACCAAGGCATACTTCAACGTTGTCGCCCATGGAGAATGAATGAGCTGCGGTTGGATCGTCCTTAGAGGCGGCGGCGATTTCCAAGTTGACATCTATTCAATATTACAAAAAATAAAAAAGGTCATATCAAAGTCTGTTTGGAAAATTTATGAGATTAAAAGCTTACCTTCGGGTTGTTCTTCAAATCTCTCCAATTCTGCAAGTGTAGGCTTGACACCCTCGGCAAGTATAGCCGACATTGTAAAGTTCTTGTAAAGGAAACCTTTGCGCGAGTAGCGGTTTCCTTCAAACAGCAAAAAGTCACCATCGGAATGGACCTCACCTCCAATTGCACTGGTAAGTAAATCAAATGTTCAGATAGTAAAATCCAGCAAACTTAAAGTTGCGGTCGTGATCTACATAAATGGGTTTAAATGCACTTGTGCAGCCTATTTGCGTAATTTCATCAAACCCCCAGATTAGGTCTCTAGAAGTCGGGAGCGAAATTTGGTTGGCTGCGTGAGAATGAGAAGCCTCCTCTACTTTTTTCCCATCACAGACAACTACTGGGATAAGTACCGCAATTCATCAATGCGGTGGACAAATCCACCTTAAGAAATTCAGTCATCGGGGTGGACATTTCTGTACCAACGAAACGGAACGCATGGCTGTTTGGCTCAAAACTTCGACAGTTAGGAAGCCTCTTTGAAACATCATTGTCTTAAGGATAAAGGAAAGACCACCTGTTGCTAAGAGAAGAGTGAGGATGTGGCAAGAATAGAAACAACATCCAACTAATTACAAACTATATCGAGAAGGAAGAAGGCCCATTTCTTGCGAAACCTACCGTCTTACGTATAATAGTGCAGTTACGACGGACCTCTGCAGCCTTGAAATGTTGTTCTTGTGATATCAACTAAATAGAGTAGAGCCAAGTTAATCAAATTCAAACTTAAAAGCTTAAAAACTAAAACTCTCTTCCTGAAGAAGGCGCCAAATATGTAAATCAAGGAAACGTCAAAGGAATGGATTGAATAGAAATATTTACTTCTTCGCATTTATAAAGTTGTAATCGGAATAGCATCCTAAAAAAATATTACGGTCTAAAGACACTGTTCAAGCAAAATGTGAAGTTCGGCTATTGTTTTTTTCAAACTAACAAAAAAGCGTCAATAACCTAACTCCCTTAGATTGCTGTAAGATGAGTATGTAAATCTAAATCCAGATCTATTACTCATCACTCTACTCATCATCATCGACTCAAACAGATAAAACTCAATGCCTATGTCTGATAAGAGAAAAAACACAGCTCTGATTAGATTCACGTTGGATGTAACCTTTCTGATAAGAACTGATATTAACCCCTCTGTTTAAACGGGGGCGAGAATAGTTAGTTTTTGGTATCAAGAAGGAGACAAGAAAACTGCTTTCTTTATTTTAAACTGTTTTAAAATCTGAAAAGCATTTTTAATATTTTAAATCCATAAAAGAGCAAATTCGCAATTTTTTTTAAGTGTGTAGCTAGGTACCGTTAGGCTTTTTTCAACATTGCAACCAGCTGCCTCACTGCCCAGTAATGGAAAAATGACCTTTTATGGTGTCACTACGTTGTTCGTCCGTTCTTACGTTCACTCCCGTCCCTTCAAGCAGTAGAAAGACACGCGCCAAGGCGCCTGAGAGAGCTCGTACTTGGTTGGTTAGTTTAACCCCCAAACCTTGCATCCTTCGGCACGGTTTGCACTACGCTCACACCACCACTGGAATCAGGTTTGGCAAAACTTAGTTCGTTACTTATCAGCCGGCCGAAGCCGGTTGAATCTTTGTAACTTAAGCCCCCACACCAGCGTCATTGAAGATGACGCTCACGACAAGGCGTCTGCCACGTGGCTCAGGCTTTCTGACACGGATATTTGTCAATTCTGCAGTGATCTGCAGGCGGTTGAGGATATAGCACACATACTGTGTGAATGCGACGCAATTTCGCGTGTGCGCAGAAAATTTTTAGGGGAATATTTCTTTAGAAGTTTGCAAGAGGCAGTAAAACAAACTTCAAAGGCCTTCTTGGCTTTTACAGGGACATTGGCTGTTTAACTGTGAATGTTTAGGTTGTTTTGCCTTTTGAATGTTATGTTCAACTGGTTTCCCAGGAATAGCAATGGGCCCGTTTTGGTGCCTAGTTTCTGTGTGTTTTTACCTTTTCACCTTATCCCTGTTTAACCTAACCTAACCTAAGATTTTTTCGAAATGCTCGAAGATTTCGAAATGCTCCATCTTATTGAGTTAGTTGTTGGAGATTACGTTTTTCTGCATTTTTCTGAATTTTTTAGATTTTAAATCCATAAAACCACTTTTCAGAATCATTTTTTGAATACTGTTATTTTCTTTAATTATGAAGTACTTGTTACGATTAAAAATGTTAACCTTAATCTTAAAAGTAGCTTTGAATTACAAGCGGACGAAATTTTCAAAGCAAACCCGTTTATAGTCACATCCGACAGGGTATGATCATGCAATCTTCACATTTTTTTAAGGTGTTTTTACCTCCATTAATCACTGCCCAAATTCGACCACCTCACTAGTTTTTGCCTATCGTGGCTTATGCTTTTTTACATTTCTTTTTAAATTATTTCAGAAAAAATTAAGTTAGAAACGACATTATTTGCAAATTTTTAAAATTTTATAATTCTCTACACACGTTTTAAAAAAAAATTAAAAAAAACGTTTTGAAACATTTTTGAAGTTTTTGAGGGAAGAATTTATTAGGTTATTTTTTTCCGTGGGTAGGTAGCTGATTATTTACGAAAATCTCAAATAATTCTTGATACGTGTGATTTTTTTTCCAAATCCTTTGCCCAAATAGAATCGAAAATAGTCGGCAAATTTTTTCATGATTTCGTTGCCAGTAATTTTTTTTAGTGTTTGTTTTGACATTCTTCCTTCTGGCTGTAAAACTTTTCAAGTTAATGTGGTTTTTTTTGGTATCGGGTAAATTAAAAACCAAGTTTTATTTTTTCGTGGTTGAATCAAACAAAAAATTGAATTGATATTTTTTGTGATAGTATAGGTGGGAATAGGTGAGACCTGCCATATCTTAGTTTTGTTTGAAGGGTGGGAAGGCCAATACAATTGTACTGGGTCCGGTTAAGCAAAAAAGTACAATCGGAGTAAAAGTACAATGTCTTGTAAAAACTATGTTTTCTTCAAGGTAAAATGGTAATTTACTTAACCATAATGTTTTTATTTCAGCAATATGTTGACTATGCAACAATAAACATAAGTGACTGTTTTAAAAACAAAAGCAATGACAATGCGGCGTTAGCGTAAATAAATCGTTACGCATAAGTTAGCGCAACAAAAAGAGAGACTTCGATGCGAAATGGTGTTACATTTTTACTTTGATTTACATTCGCCAAAAATATCTAAGGTATTGAAATCATACTACGCTTAAATACTATGTTAACGAACGTTTAAAATAGTGCTTTGTAGGCGTTTCGATAAAGAACTTCTTATGCTTTAGTTAAAGTTGCTGCCGTTTTACTACGAAATTATGAAAAATATTTTTTTTGCTCAATGTGATATATTTACGAGAAAACAGCTGAATGTCTTGAAATTAATTTTCAAGATGAAAAAGAGGTTCAAAACAAGGTTCGCAGAACGATAAAATATGATTCGTTCTCTCGTGAAAAGTTCGCAAAGGAATTTAATTTTTGATTCGTTCGCGAACTTTATTTTTTGGTTCATTTGGAAATAAAATTCGTTTTCACGAACGAATCAAATCTGTTGTGATCTGCAAAATTCGGTTCGTTCCCGAATTTATCACGTGCGAACTATTGGAGATCCATTCGCGAATCGTTCGAATAAGGAAAAAATGTCATTTTGTAATTTTTTATGAATGTTATTGTATTATTTTAATCATTTTTATCATTTTCTCTAGAATTTTTCGGGTTCATTGGAGTTTCTTGCCTGGTAGAAGCCAAAAATGATATGCTTCATCTTTATAAGGGATTTCTACACCTGCTGCCCACTTCCTCCAGAATTCCTTGGGTTCATTGGAGTTCTAGTACAATTTTAGCATATTAAGGCGGGGACCTACAATGAACCCAAGGAATGGTGGAGGAAGTGGGAAGGAGCTGGAGAAATCCTTTATAAAGGTGAACCATTTAATTTTTCGCTTCTACCCGTCAAGGAACTCCAATTAGCCCAAGAAATTCTGGAGGAAGTGGGTAGGAGCTGGAGAAATCCCTTATAAAGGTGAAGCATCCTATTTTTAACTTCTACCAGGCCAGAAACTCCAACGGGCCAATGAATTTGGAGCAATAGCAAACATTTTTCGCGATCACCATACAAAGTTTAACTGTCCATTAACAAATCACAAATAAATATTTCAATTGCCGAAGCCGCAATCAACACTTGAAATTAGGCTGAACGAACGGATACTTGACAAAGAATGATTCGTTTTGTGGATCTTTACGGGTCCCTATCGCGAGCGAACTATATTCTACCTGAATTTATTTTTTCCGATCTCTCACGAACGAGCGATACCAAAAAAAAAAGAATATAGTTCATTCGAGAGCGAACTATACATTTTCAAAGATCGAATATTTTATCGTTCGTGAACTTTATTTTTTATGGTTCGTGAGAAGATCGATAAAGAACGATAAAGATCCCTATTTTATGGTTCGCGAGCGATATCTTACGAACCCTGGTTCAAAACATTCAAGGTTTCAAAAAATTCATTGAAGATGTCTACATACCATACCAACCTAGCTTGAAATACACTTTTTACTTTAGCAAAAATTCAAGCTTTATTCTGCTTAGGAATTGAAAGTGCTTCTGGATTGCACTCATTTTGCTCAAATTAGCGATAATTCGAGATTTTATTTTTGTAAAAATGCAGAGCTATACGAATATTACCCATTAAAAACTTTTATTCTAATTGGCAAATTATTTTTTTCAACACAAAGTTAATCTGAGTACATTGGCTCCGTTTTAGTATTGATGGAAAAAATTGTTTTCCATCCCTACTTTGTTAGGTACCAACTGGAAAATTTTTTTCCCATCCCTAGTTTGTTTACATTTTGCTGTGGCTTTGTTGCGGGAAATTTTCTGTTCTTTTTTGTGACGAAACTAGAAACAAAAAAAGCCATTGTTATGTTTTTACATTTAAAAACCTCAACTTTATTATTTGCTACTACATTTGTGCAACAAGTCCCTTATAACATACGCATTTCGAAGCCTGCTTGCTTCAATTTAACATCCGGCAAAGTCGTGGGTGCTTCTTCACCTAAAAATATACGAATACCGCGACCTGTGACTGTCAAAGAACATGATTAGGATGAATACAGTTTTTCCATTTCAAGCCCATGTTGAAATTAAAGTTTTTGCACTAGTCAATTATTCAATACAAACATTTTATAAAACAAAACAAAATTATTTCTGCAGAAAGACCAACCCGTTCTAAATTTACACGAAGTAAACAAGCGAACTGTCAACACAGTCTGTTGGTATTGGTAAATCTGAAAATGAATCTTGCTAAAAATCGAGATTTTATTCTGCGATTTCAGATTCGAGAAATGTCAGTTTTCCCCTTAATTTCCCCTCATTTTTGCCACCAAAGAAACGTTTTCAAATTTAGATCTGTCAGTTTTGACATACCCATACCCACTTCAAATTTTTTTTGACTCCAAACGAAACGCACATAAGTATGAACTGTAAATGTCCGTACAAAAAAAAAATTAGCTTGTATGCGTTCTCATTTTTTTGACAGACTCAATCATAAAATAAACAGTTGCACCAGTGGCACAACAGCTCGAGGTGAACCAGGGCCAACTGGTTCAAAATTTTAAAGGTTTTGGGATATACCGCGTTAAAATAAATTATGAGTGCAAACCGTACTCACCCCGAACGTTTCGCTTAAGTTACATTAATCTCAGCGGATAAAGGAAATGCTACTGTTGTCATGCATAATAGTGACTATTTCGTCAAAATGAATGTTTTGGTCAAAGACGGGGACACATATACACCGGTAAATTACGATCCTACAGCTCGTGTTCTAAGGAAAGTGTCGCAGCTTTTCCCAGAAAACAAAGGGTTTTTGCCATCGAAACGCTAAGTGCCACATTGCACGCAGCCACCGAAATTATATGGGCTGCCAAAAGTGCATAAAGAAGGGAATCCGATGCGGCCAACCATGAGTCAGATCAACGCGCCTTGCTATTTACTATCAAAGCATTTGGGTGAGGTTCTGAAACCATTGGTTGGGAAGACAGAACATCATATTAATGATTTTTCCCACTTTCTATTAATTCTTAGTGGTCTAAGACTTGAGGCGGATGACGTGGAGTGACGATGTGGTGTCACTTTTTACAAATGTACCTGTGCAGGAAGCTTTGAGAATAATTTGTCAACTAATCTCAACCTCCAGCATAGACGAAACACACATGCCACTTTTGGGCTTTTGCCTATCATCGGGTTTCTTCTCCCAGGACACACAGTATACAGAAAAGGCACACACACAAACAGGTACCTACATGCTTCCTCTCACCATCCTCCGGCAAATTTGAGATCTGTTGTCTCCACACTTATTCAGCGAGCTCACAATGTATGTGATACGGAGCATCTCGCTGAAGCATCTCACCTTTGTGAACAACGTCCTTCAATCGAACGGCTACTCGAAAAGACAACGTTCATGGAAGCCAAATTTGTCGCGACAAGAAGACTGCAATATGTTGGACAAGAGAGCCTTTCTACCGGTGTCACGGTCAAAATCGGTCGAATTCTAAAACGATACGGTGTGAAAACGATCTTCTTACCGCCAAAAAAGGTGATAAATTATCTACAATCACCCAAAGATCGCTTTCCTCTGCAAACTTGTTAACGCAGTCCCTTGCAGCTGTGGGTCATCATACATTGGATAAACGCGACGAAGTATTTCGACTCGTTTAAGAGAACATATTAATGCTGTGAGCAATCAGCAGCGAGAAAAATCCGCTCCAGCCGAGCATGTCTTAGACCATCCCAACGAACACCATTACATCAGATTTGACCAGGCTAAGATACTGGCTCGGGATTCGCATTACATCCCACGGCTTGTTCGTGAAGCGATTGAGATAAAGCGCCACAAAAATTTCAATCACGACGACAGTTTCAAATTGTCGCGAACATGGGATCCAATAATCGGCTCATCACCGTCGATTGCGAATTGGCTAACCAGACCCAGCGACACAGTGAGCACTGTTTGCTCTCATCCACCTGACGCACAACAACGAGAGAACGAGACAGCACCTACCGCCTACGCACCGTAGTGCTAATCGCCAAAAGCATTTTTAGGCAGTTTCCCAGTGACCATGGGGAATGTAACTTAAGCGAAACGTTCGGGGTGAGTACGGTTTGCACTCATAATTTATTTTAACGCGGTTCGGGATAAATCCCATCTACAGGCGCTGTGAGTGGCCCACACACAGCGCCTGTAGATATGATTTATCCCGAAACGCGTCGTGCGAACATATCAATGTTAAATGTAAAATCAAATTGCGTCCAGTTAAACTGTTAATAAAACAATTAAATGTTAAATGTATTTTTTGTTATTATTTCTTAATCGTATGCGCAATTCGAAGACCAAAACCAACAATGAATCTCTAAATTTTGTTGCTTGTTTAGAGGTCCGTCCAAAAAGACGAAACGTGCTACTGTTTAACAGATATTATTCACTACTGGTTCGGAACTACTGATTCACAGAATAATGCACCTTTCTTCATACTGTGACCTAGATAGAGAGGAGGCAGTTTTAGTCGGGCTGAAAATTAATGCCAAATCATCTTAAGGATATTCTGGTCAAAGCGTATCTTTAACAGACATCTTTATCCAAGAACAGCAATCCACAGCTGCAAGGGACTGTGTTAACAAGTTTGCAGAGGAAAGCGATCTTTGGGTGATTGTAGATAATTTATCACCTTTTTTGGCGGTAAGAAGATCGTTTTCACACCGTATCGTTTTAGAATTCGACCGATTTTGACCGTGACACCGGTAGAAAGGCTCTCTTGTCCAACATATTGCAGTCTTCTTCAAGAACAGCATAAGAACAATTAGGGGGCGAGATTTTACGTCGGAAACAGGCACTGGATCTTCACTTCGAAATAATAGCTCAATGCAAAAGAATCCATCATCGAAAAATGACAGGAAAACAGTTCGAACTAGAGCCCATGACAAAAACCATAAAGAAATTACCTTAGCAATGGCGTAGACATGCAGCAAGCTTCGAATCGTGCAGAGTTAAAAGTATGGCAGAATTTACGTGGATAAGCAAGCAAGGATATACGTAACATTTAAGGCTACTACTAAACAGAAGACGAACAACGGTATTCAAATTAAAGCATGCCATTAGTTCATTCATACGCAATGCAGTTTAATTTCTTTTTTAAGTTATTATTTTGAAAATTTCTTTCCTCGAGGTGAAGATTTTGGCATATCAAAAACCTGATCGGAATTTCTAAGGCTCTTGGCTAAGGATGCTTTTGAAAATGAGTAAAATTAGGTTTCAGTTTCAGGTTTTAGTTTCTCCAAGTAGTTTAGCAACAACTTTTCACTTAAAAACTTTCTGAAGGGTTCTAGGTTTTCTGAATACCGGGCTGCGTAAGAACACTATGCCGCCTCCTAACACCTGGATCGGGTTTTCTATCGAACAGTGCATCCCTACTGTACCAGGAGGGTCTTCACAACTTTTGGTTCGGTTTAAAACATTGCAAACTCTATGTCTCTGGTCAGATAACAAATATCGTTCGTAAGTCACCGCAAGTGATGCATATTTTTCTCAGTTCACTATGCAAATTTTAGATATCGCCAGTTTGGGGAACAAGCATAGGTAATAGGGTTTCTTTTGGGACAGTCAACAAAAATGCTAACAGGCCAGAGATCATTTCTCAACTCCCCCTAGAAAGGGCTTTTCTTAACAGAAACCTAACAGTCCACAGACAAACTTAGAAAGATAATATTAGCGCATGTGAGATAAAGATATGTCTTGCGTCACACCGCAGTCTGGCATGTTGTTTAAAAACACTTACCGCACAGCTTCAGGATCAAAGGGTTTGGCTGGGGGCCTGCGTTTCTTCTTTCGCTTTGCATCGTCAGATTCCTGAAATCAAATTACAAGCGTTACCCATTGTCTATCTGTATTTTTTCAACACCACTTACGCTTTGTGTTGTCCTAAGGGCGCCTCGCATGCGGGTATAGTCAATACGCGGTAACAGCTTCAAATGCACCTGGTTTTGCGCCAAGTCCACATAATCCACTTGAGCAATGTCGTCTTTGTAGAGACCTCGCTTCAATCGCACCCACTGTTTGACCTTCAAACCGACCTGCTCCTTAACCACTTTCAACACGTCAGTCATCTCCTTGATCGGGACCATCTCTTGTTTCCACTTGCCCACACGAAGATTGCCCACATTTTCGATTGCGCTCTTGACGTGCGTTTGCTTGTAAGACTCGACGTAGATGTAGCCCTTGACTCCTTCAGGAGCAACAACCGCCTTGATTTGCAATGGCTCGTCGGTGTTTAAGTAAGTAAGATACTTTCTCATGAGCAGCAGAGCCGTTGCCTTTTCCTCTCCAATGCGGCACTTGACCATCCACAGATTAGGATCCCTGTAAACCGAAAATCATTAGCAAAACTCCTGCAAAAGTAAAGAATCGAATTTACTTGATTCCAGGGAGCAAAGTTTGTTGGGTAATCTCATCGGACATTTCTTCGCCACCATCACCAAAGTGGCGCTTAGCCACAGATTCATCGGCGTACTTCTTGCGTAGGTATTCTTCCAATTCATCTTCTTTTTGTGTACTGGAAAATTAAAAACAATTAAGCCACATATCCTGGGTATTGCTTGCTTTAAACTTACTCCCATAGATTTGTTCCTCGTCGTCGTATTTCAATATCCCTGGCCGTGGGACCCAGTTCATCAATTTCGTTGCCGACAATACCTAATTCGTTGGCACCCTCCTCCCATTCCTCGTCTTCGTCGACCTCGTCGTCAACTTCTGCTTCATCGATAATGAAACCACCGAATCGTTCCTTTTTCTTTTTCTTCTTCGGCCCCACTTCGTCGTCCTCCTCCTCGTCGTACTCTTCAGAGTCCAAGTCCTCGCCCTCGGGCTCTTGTTCCTCCTCACCATCTTCTTCTTCGTCCTTCGAGCGGCTACGGTGGCGGCGTCGGTTCATACCTCCATCGGAACCCGATCCAGATCCAGCGGACGCTGAGCGAGACCTCGAACGAGAGCCAGGGGATCTAGACGGTGATTTGGAACCAGATCTGGACCGGGTTGGTGATCTCGATCTGGATCGCGATACCGAGCGCGACCTGTGAACAATTTTAAAAAGTTATTCACAACACTAAACACTCACATCCAGTTATATTCACCTTGCGCTATGTTGGGATTTGTTGGATGCCATGCTTTCGGATCCGCTGTCGGACATGTTGCTTGCCTCGGAGTCCGACATGTTTCATAAAGCCTTTAGGGCGAAAAAAAAATGTACACATTCATTAGTTTGGACATGCCATCAATTTTTTCCACTTATAAGACACCAAAGACAGAAGAAAGAACAAAAAATGATGCGACGTCAACAGTTGCAAGGAGCGCATTTGCCGCAAAAATGACTCAAATGTGGATCTAGGAGCGACCTCCAGCATATATTGGTCATAAATTTAGCTACAACTCACTTTTATTTTGCACTTTTTCACAGTTTTTAGTTAATTTTCACTGCACAAAACACTTTTTTTTATCACTTTGCTGGACTACTCGACTCTTGGAAAAAGAAAATTGAACTGTCAGGTTTTGACGCATGTCCGCGTCTTTTATGTCATCCATTTTCAGAACAAAATTCATCGTGTTCAGGTAAACAAGTGGAAGGTGATGTTCATTTTAGTATTTTTCTTACAGCTCCTGTGATAGTTATGTTTATCGCTTTTTAACGCATTTAATACTGTGTCTCCACCGGCCATGTCTTCTTCTTCTTTTAGGTACGAAGCTATGATGAAGTGATGAACCATAACCCTCCCACTCTACTGCATTCCGAATGGTCCGCTTGTGGAGTACTCCGAATTGACCTCGGAATATACCGGCAGGCCACCCGGTTTTGGATCTCTTTGTCACTGAGGCAAAAATAATGCTGTTGTCGTTGTATTTGTGTGATTCATGAATGTTTAGGCCTTTCTTTCTTTCACGTTTGCGCTGGCATGTTGATAAACATCGCCTCTTTGACAGGGAACACGGCAATACCAATGTGCTCCACCGGCCATGAAACTGCGATAAGCGGTTAACAATTAAAAATAAATCCTGAAGTGGCTTCACACGACAAAGAGAGGATTAATTAACCACGAGCACTCTTTTTCTGTTATTTTTGCTAGTGACCGATGGAGGCATGTTGTTTTAAGCTTATGGGTCTATCCCATTGAATCCGTTGCCTCCGTCAGGTGGAACTACAAAACTGCCAGCTCAATATAATACTCGTGTTCTTATGGGCAGTGATGTGCGTCACCCATGGCCATAGAAGGGCCACTTGCCATGAGAACGTGTATATTTAACTTAATTGACGATTGTGCACCTCAACATAATGTAATGTATTACAACATAATTGTAATGTTTTTGCCTGGGGTTCGTCGAATAAAACTCGGTTTCACTTTTACAATTTCACAATGAAACACTTTATTTATCAAACAAACTTATTTCAATTCAAATCACACTGTTATTCAACTTTACTACCTAGAACTCAACACTTTATTTTAATTCAATCACTTTTTATTTTATTGGCGATTTTCACAAGTCCACGTTTAAAATATAACTGTCTCGTCCGAGCCTTGTTCTCGACGGTTTGACGCTGGTAATTTTTTTAATGAATTCCATGGAGGGGAAGTTCGATATCGAATTCGAACTTCGAAAGGCAGTCTGCTGTCAAATGACTGGAATAACAGTTGGGTATATTCGTAAAGTGAATCGAGCGGGTGTGTTCGTAGAGTGAATCGATCGAACGTGTCTATTTCTCTGAGTTGTCGGTTGTGTACTTCGACGAAGCGGATGCAACGGATTCATTGGGCTGAAGGTGATATTGATTGAGTGTGAAGAGCTAGTTCAACAAAGAATAAAGGTGTCCTTTACTTTATTCTGGTGGAAACACTGGGATCACATGAGAACTTTATTTCTCTTTTCATCTCCTTTAATTTAGGAACTTTAAATCGCTCTTTGTTAGTTTCTGTTTTGTATTATGGAAATTCGTTATTTAGCCTTCAGCCCAATGAATCCGTTGCGTCCATCACGTTGATGCACACAACTGACAACTGAGTTATATACCCCCGTTCTTATGGGAAGTGTCCGATAAAAGAACTTCGTACCGTACGTCTCTTTCAATTAGAACGTGTGTTTTACTGAGTTGTCAGTTCTTGTGTACTTCGACGTAACGGAAGCCTTCATTGGGCTGAAGGCTTTACTTGCCAAGAGCATAAATTACTGAATAACTAGATATTCAGGACGCACCAGAAAAAAGTTGCAATATGCCGCTAACCTCCTGAACGCTCGATTTTGTAGAGTGATTCGTTCAGCCAGCACATTCAATCACATTCAATTACACTTTACAGTTTTGCGGTTCTGCCGACAAACGTCAGTGCATTTGCGTTTATAAACAACAGATAGAGTGGTTATGAATTTAATAAAATTAAACGATATTAAAGCTATTCCAGATATAGTTCATGAATATGTACCTTCCCTAAAGGAGGACCAGATCCCGCTCGTTATTGACAATGGTAAGATATGACTCAAAAAGTAACTCATTGAGCACAGCGCCAACTTCTTTCAGGCTCCTATCAGTGCCGTGTTGGATGGAGTATCAATGACGATCCTTTGCTGGTGTTTCGCAATCTTATAGCTAAGCCCAGAAAGGATCGCACCAAAAAAGATGGCACCGAAGCAATAGGCAATCCGCCAATCCAAATCGGCAATGACATCGTCAACATCGAAGCCATGAGGTTTCAGCTGAAGACTCAGGTGAGAGCCGGCTGGGAAAGAGTGCCTTTGAGCTGTTAAAAGCTCCTTCCATTTCAGTTTGATCGAAACGTTGTGACCCACTTTCACAATCAGGAACAGATCTTCGACTACATATTTACACACCTGGGAATCGACAGTGAAGGGGCAGTTCCCCATCCAATTGTAATGACTGAGCCACTGGGGAACCCCAACTATTGTCGGCAGTGTAAGTAGATGACACGAATTTCCACATGGCTTTGCTTTACAACCTTTCGCCTCCTTTTCAGTAATGTCTGAATTGATCTTCGAATGCTATGACGTACCATCAGTCTGCTACTCCATCGATTCCATGAACAGCTTCAGGCGAAACGACCTTGGGTCTGATGGCCTCATACTCTCGTTCGGATACCACACCACGCAAGTGATTCCGGTGTTGGGGAACAAGATGATTGCGAGCAAAGCACGGCGCATAAACATCGGAGGCTATCACATCATAACGTTCCTCTTTCGCCTCATGCAGCTCAAATATCCAGTGCATTTGAATGCGATCACCATTAGCAGGATGGAAGCTCTTCTGCAGGGTCATTGCTCTGTGGCTGTCGACTACATGGGCGACTTGAGGCAGTGGGCCAGGCTGGATTACTACGAACAGAACGTGAAACGAATACAACTGCCGTACACACTGCCAACGCCTCCAACTACTCTGTCCGCTGAGCAGAGGCTCGAAAAACGCCGAGAATTGTCCAAACGTCTGACCGAAATTAAGGCTCGCAAACGCGAGGAGCAACTTTGTGAAGATGAAGAGCAGATCCAAATAATGGGCAACATAAGGGACCTCTACGAGGCCAAGAGCATGGATCGTTTTGCGGCGGCGCTAAAGGAGAACGATATCGCCAACCTTGCGGAATTGGAGGTTTGTTTAGTGGGAAATGTTGGGTCCCCATGTGCTTATGTTGGAATCTCTTTTAGAAATTGATGGCAAGCGCCAAGTCTAGAATCGAAAAGACCAAACAGAAAATGCAAATGCCCCCTGTACCCGAACAACAGATAGTCATCCCGGAGGAAAAACTAATAGTTGCACCTCAGCCGCCCGCAAATGTGTCGATAGAGGAATGGGTGGCGTCGGCTAGAAACAAGGTTTGTTCACTGAATCCCAATTTCGAGTGTGCACTAACGCTGTTTCTTACAGAGGACCCAGATAATGGAAAAGCGTCACACGAAGAAACAGCGTCGGCAGGATCTTGCCAAAAGACGAACTGCTGCAGCACAAGAACGAATGCGTATCATTTCTCAACTGGCCCGCAAAGAAAAGGGCTCCGATAATTTTGGAATGCGTGATGAAGATTGGGACGTCTATAAGGTTATAAGCAGAGATTGCGAAAGCGACAGCGACGCTGAGAACGAGAAGCTTCTAGAATTCGAAGACATTCTGCGGCACTATGACCCGCTGTTTGAGGAGCCAGTTATACTGACTGGTGGGGCAGCCGAGTATCATCAGGTGAGTAAGATTGTTTGTCCTTGTTACTTCTTTTTCTGAGAAGGCCACCAAAGCACCTAAACTATAGATCGGTGATCATGTTCCAAGCTTTTGCTGCGTTGCTTCCAGTTTCGCACTCAACAGTTTTTGCTCGAAGCCACAGGCTCTTAGACTAGATTGAAAAACAAGCTATAAGTGAAGACCAGTCTTGGATTAAATCTCTTCTGGATAGAATAATTTTCGCCTGAAGATCTGCATTGAAGCAGTGTTTCCATTCCTCATGGGGTTCAGAGGGACCGTAGTTTTCCATCACATTCCTTAAAATCATAGTTTGCACGATTTTTATATCCGTTTTTGAAAATTTGAGACAGGTCGACTTAACCACATCGGAATCCTTCTGTTGACATGCCAAGCTGATTGAGGCGGCAGTGGTTGGCGTTCTCGTTTGCTCAACGCGAATAGGGTCGGTTGATGAAATTCTTGCCTTTAATTAATTGCCAAGCTATGTCGTCAAAATTGAAGTAATAAGTCTGGGTTTTTCAGTAGCGAAGGAATTTTTTTTCCAACGCGCAACAGAAACACATTGATAAGAAGTTCCCAAGTGTTTAATAATTGTTTTTAATCAGCTACTATGGTGCTCATTTACCTATATTATCACAAGTCATCGATTTCGTAGAGCTTCTTCTGTTTGAGCTTGCTTTGAAGTAAGTCGTTCTCATTGTATGATATGTGCAGAGGAGGTATCAGAGCAGCAGCGACCATACGGCTCTCAGCGTTTAAGAAGTTGAATGTAGCGCACGCCTAAAATGAGTTATTTTTTTAATTTTTACTGACTTCAGCCATGTATTACAAGCTTGACAATACCTGTTCCGTGGGCAATATTTCAACGTTTATTTTGTATTTCTTCATGAACTGTATTATTTTGATGGATAACGCTGGTGTTACCTTCTGATCTCCGATGCCAACTACTAAAACGTCAATTTTCGGATCCAATGTGTAGAATATGCTCAGACTGTCCTCGTTGATGTCCTCGAAAGAATTAACATTCCATGACAAGACAGATCTGAAAGGCATAAAATTTCTTAATTGTATTCCAATCAGTCATAACGTTAATAGAGTTTACCTTGGAAATATAGCCATTGGACCCATTATGACCATGTCGTTGTTCAGCCTAAATCCGTATTGGCTGAATCCGTTTACCATTAGACCTAAATCCAACTCCTTATTGAGGATGTTAACTTTAGTCTTACCGTCCGCTTCGTAGGCTGTACCATAGAATCTCTGTGCTACTGGAGCTGAGCCAGAAATTCTGGGAGCTGCAAGCAATCGAGGCGCCACATATCTTGCAGTGGAAAGGGTGCGTAGTGCCCGAAGAGCGAATTGAGCCATTGATGTAAAATTTACTTGGGGGAAATTTGCAAAACGTTTGAACTAATGCGGAATGCACACAAATCGTTTAAATTACATAATAATAATGCAAGTACAGATGCGTCTTGCAGGATTGTTTTGATTTTACATCGCAAAGGTTGTTTTGCGGTTGACATCTGTCAAAGCGGCATGCTTTCAGTTCAGGTCAACAGTGATGAGCAGTGTGTGGAAACCAGAGGTGTGTTTGTTTAATTAATGATTGGCATTTTGTTTCATAAATAGATATTCAAAAAATAAAAAAAAACAACATTATTGGCCATTACGGTTGTTGGTTCAGAACTTCCCATAGTAATAGGGACTTTACAAAAAAAAGTTTTTTTGGTACCCTTTTGACATTTCCTCCGTAGAAAAAGGGGAATTAGCTATGGGCCGTGAATGCGAAGAACAATTATACAGTATAAACACACTATCTGAAGTTGGATAAATAGGTTGTTTTCATTCCCGAAAAAGTCAGAATGCGATACCTGATGGTCAAATTTGAAATATTTGAATCCTTTAGTTGTCAACACAGATTTCGAAGTTGACAAGTTTACCTACCTTCGGTGAACAAATCCACGTTTTATACCATGTTTCCACCGCCGGGCACTAATCCGCAATTAATGTAAATATTCATTAAATCCTCTACAAATTACGCGATTAACCATATAAATTTAAATCCTCTCAGCAAGCGGATGAAAATAAATCGCCTCATCAATCTCATTTACCCTCTTCACGAACCACTTTAAACCTTTTTCGAACTCATTTTTAACAGTTTGGGAATCATTTCATTTCATTTTCATTTTTTTATTGAGACTTTTTGTGCCTCTAACAATAGAGAAATAACTAATGACTAAAAGAGAGAGGTCGCGGCTGTAATGTATGGCCAGCGAAAATTCAACAATGGTTAAGAATTTGCCATCATGGCGACTTTAAAATATAGAATAAACGGCTCTCGCTCATGTAGCTCTGAAACGGTTTCATTGACTTATTGTCCTAAAACTAGATAAAGAAAAAAAAGAAAACTTATAACTAAACAACAAGAGTTTGAACCTGAAGGGTTCACAATTCTGGAAAAAATCCTCAATGTAGTCAGTTTGAGGATTAATCGTTTCGTTAGGAATCAAGAAAGGACATGTATGACACGAAATGGACCACATATGACAGATCTGTCAAAATTACGATTTCTATTGGGATTTTTGCAACGGAAATCTTTTTTCGCTCGTGGAAAATGACATCGCCACTCTCTTTTGAGAGCCGAAATAACAGAAAAAAGTGCTCATGTCAAATTAATCCTGTATTTGCCTGGTGGAGCCGCTTTTAGGATTTATTTTTAATCGTCTCATTAATCCTCGTATTATTGCCGGTGGAAACATAGTATTACCGTTTGAGTTGTCAACCTAATTTGTGAATGAAATAATTTTTCTCAGTCACAATAAGCAATTTAGAAGGGAAATATCGTTCCTAAACAATAAATGCTCGTGCTCGTTTAACAAATGGGATATGACAACAACAGCCAGCCGTTGACGTGTATAGGTCTTCACATATTCCGAAATTGACCGCCAGGGGGTAGCCTTCAATCGTCAATAGCACACTACGCACGACTACGACTTGACATTAACATTGCCGCTTCTCTAAGCCCGCGGTGTTCCAAAATTTACTCAAAAATGAAGAATGTCAAATCGGTGTCAAATTTTAGTGTCAACTTGAAGTTGAGTGCTGTTCCTGGATTGAAAAGTTGTTAACACCGTTTTTTGATGTCTATTTGGTTTCAAAAATCTGACTCCATTTTGACACCATTGTTCGGTATTAGTTTTGTTATATTAATTTTTCTCAATTTTGACACCGTTTTTTGGTATTAGTTTGGTTTGAAAATTCTAACTCAGTTTTGACTTTGTTTTCTAAAATATGAACTCGCAATTTTTGTAGGTTTTTCTCAAATCTGCAATGCCACTGCACGTAAAAAACATTGCACGAAAAAGATTATCAATTCGGTGGTACATGCATTTAAAATAAAACACTACACTTTTTTTTAAAACCACAGAACTCAAGCACTTAATTAAACTCTGCGTTGATCATAAAACGTTTGAAAAAGACTGCAAAACGACCGACGATGTAATTCGAGGTAAAAAATAATGCGCAGATGTACGACGACCGATGCCGATGAGTATTCGTGGTTGCGTATATGTGTGATCATGTGGAACACGACAAAAAAGAAGCTCGTTTGTGGAGAGTTATATGAGTTAGAAACAAGTCAAATCGGTTTCAGAAAAACTGTCGCGGAAATTTGCTTAACATTCCACATTGCCACTTCAACACTATTATTCAGAACGGCGTTCTTCTTGTCCTTCCCAAGTGCTGGTGAATCTGGTAGCAATAACTTTATCTTCTTCCCATTTCCCCTATATGCTACTGTTTTTCTTGCCTTGCTGACAATCATATTCCGTTCGTGGTTCAATGCTTCGACTTCATTGAATTCCATTTACATCAGTTGAATTCCATTCGTTTGCCTATAAGCAAAAAGAAAGAAACTGCAGGTTAATTCGTTTAAATATAAATTTATTTAAATTACTTTTTTGATTTGTAATAACCTACCTAAAATTGTTGGAGCCGATAATTTTCTTAATGTATATTTGCACCCAAAGTCGAAATTATATGTTAACATTTAACAATCGAATTTTCGACACTTGTCAAAAGCAAATGAGAGCCGCTCCCAAATGACGGTTGCTTGTTCAAATATAAACAAGGATTGCTATGCGAATGCAACAGAAACGTTTTGTTTTCTGTTCCAGAAACAAGTCCTCTCGAGTTGTTTATTCTACGTTGCTGATTCAGTTGCTAAAAACGACGCCGTTTAGGTTTCAGCTGCTAATGTATGGATTCTATTTCTGTTTCTTAACCCTTATATGCTAAGCAATAAATAACATTGTAGAAAGCCTTATTTAAAGCTTATATTGTTTGCTGGGTTGTGACAAGGGGGCTTAAGAAGATACAAGAACAATTTACCTTACGTGGTCAGCTGATGTAAAAGCATAATTGCATGATGGAACTGACGAGTTCACGAATTTACGCACATTAATTGCCAATGTCAGAATATGGGTAAAATTATGAATTTCATCTGAAAAAGATTTTTTCATGTCCGAAGTTGAATTTCTAGTTATTATAATTTCTAGTTATTATTTTTAGTTCTAGGCAGCAGCGTTAACTCACATTTGTAAATGAATGTCAGAGTATGGGTAAATACGTCAATTGCGAGCAAAGCTTTTCTATCTAGCGTTTGGCGATATTCTACTCACTTTCGCTTGCTGTTGAAAATATAATGAATTGTTAGCAAAGACCGCAACTTTGGGTAGACGCAGTCGAAACATCTGTTTTAGCTGCACCTATGAGCCTAATTTTTAAGATTTTAGTTGATTGGGCTAGTCGAATACCTGTATTTTCATAGCATCTCCTAACCTTTTAAAGAAAACATACTCGTGCATATACTTATAGCTTACAACCAACATGCAGTTAACTTCCAGGATAACTCAAGTTTGTGTTAATTTCTATTTCCAGCTTCACGTTGGTGTTGAGTCAATTCGAGCCACTGAACTCCTTTTTCAACCGAGCATGATAGGAAGCTCTGAAGCCGGGCTGGCAGAGTTGATAGATTTCGTATTTAAAATGTTCCGCCCGGAAGAGCAGCAGTTGCTGGCACAGAATGTGTTTATGACGGGTGGATGTGCGCTGTTACCCGGTAAGTTCAGTATACCCACAACTTGACGACCATGAACCTCAATTCCTCTCCTTCCAGGCCTTAAAGAACGAATTTCTAAGGAACTACTCGAGATGCGCCCTTTTCAATCATCTCACAAGATTCAAATAGCCGACTCCGCATCCCTGGACGCATGGTTCGGAGCCCGAGACATCGCCCGCAGCGCTAATCTGGAAGACTACCTTACAACCAAGGCGGATTACGAGGAACAAGGCGGCGAATACTTCAAGGAACATCCGACCAGCAACTATTACTTCTCCACTCCGACACCAATAGCAGTGGAAACTTCAAGCGAGCCAATGAGGATCGAATAAAATTTTGTTTACATCGGATTTTTTGTTGACTTTTATTTAAAAAATAGTTTTCAATGGAAATTACTTCTTGCTGTTCAAGATGATTCCATCGTATTTCTGTTGGAACCACTTCATGGCGTCTTCCTTTGTCAAACGATGTGGGAAGCCAACTGTGCCTGATTTACGCTTCCTGTGGGCTACATTGTAACCTGTAACGAGAGAACGAATCGTAAGTCGATGGAATCGCGGGATGTTTGATTGTGAAATGTCGACGAATCACCGTGGAGCTAGTTGACTGGCAGCTAGTTCCATTAAGCAAATCGTCTTTGATCTCTGCACATTGACTGAATGTCAGTGGTCAAGAGGCGACCGGTGACATCTAATTAAGTGCACGTCCTCACACTGGGAATTCGCAACTCACCTGGTCGTCCTAGCACAACGTAAAAGTCCAAACCATAGATACCGATCGACGGATCGTATTTGATACCCAAATCAATGTGTTCCTGGATACCGAAGCCGAAGTTGCCGGTGGAGGAGAAGTTGTCACGTCTCAACTCGTATTCGCGCACCTTAAGACCGCGCTCCAAGATCTCTTCGGCCTTGGCACCACGCACTGTACAATGTACGGCGATTTTCTCATTACGCCTAATACCGAACGAACGCACGGTGTAGCGAGCCTTGGAGAACACTGGCTGTTGTCCAGTCAATTGTTCCAACACCTAGAGAACAAGAAAAAAAAGTGTCATTTAGTTTGGTCCGAAATTGCATTGGCACAATTGCTGTGTACTCACCTTTGCGGCACGAGTCAGCCTATCACCAGATTCACCCACACAAATGTTCAAGCAGAGCTTCCTGATGTGCAAATCCCGCATTGGGTTTTTTGCGGGATCCCTTTTCACCTTTTTAGGGGTTTCCTTCTTCTCAACGGCGGGCTAGAATAAAATCACAAAAAACACTCGATTACTCAGAAATTCGATAAAATCTCGGAATAATATTGATATCGGTTTGTAGCTGGGATTCTAACATTTCGTTTAATAGCAAATTCATAATTGATTGGTTTTAATTAGACTACGATGCATTGGGATAAAGTTATTTCGCAAAAAAATCCAACACCTACCGACATAGCGATATTCGGGAAAGAAAGAAAAACGTCAAAAGGAGAAAACAAGTTCGGCTGCGAGCAAATTTTGACATTTCACTTGACATGGCGCCGGTGTTGATTTCCGGCAGTTTGTACAAGAACCACACTGAGTATTCAGCGCTACACGGAAAAAGCACTGAGTTGCTGGGCAGCATTTATTTTGTTTGATCGATAAAATTTTAGAGAAATCAAATATTGTAAAATTTTCACAAATCAATTAGTAATAGAAACCTTTTTTTTGCAAAGAAAATGGCTGAGAAAAATAAAAAAAACCTGAAGACAGTTGCGATGTTGGATGAACGAAGGCAACAAGTTCTGGAGATGATTAAAGAGAGTATGAAAACAGCCGAATATGTGTAAGAGAATTCATAAGTGAAAAATAATTAAAAAATAATTGTGAAAATGTGAAAAATAATTTTTCTATGAGCATTTTTAACTTTTTATCTTATTTAGCATGAAAGATAAACAGACGAAAACTGGCATCGAAGGTCGCCTGGAGGAGAGCGATGAAAAACTCAAGGAACTGATAGAATTCGGCGATGAGTTGGTGACTAACATAAGAGTTGCTGGTGAAATGCGCGAAATCCGGCGCAGAGCCTTCGAAGATGCTCGAAAAAGAGGTAACGATCGACCCTTTGATTGCGAGTCTAGCTTTTATTTCAGCCTTCTTCGCAAAAAAGCGACAACATCTTTTTCGATATCATTTCCGATAGCTATACTTAACGCAAGCAGAAAACATCACTGTCGTGGTGTCGATATCGACTTCACGATTTTATTTTTGCTTTAAGTAAGGCAAAAATATGCCAAATAAAACTATCGTGGAGTCGACAGCGATTGCACGACAACAAAGGTCCAACTATAATAGGTGACAGGATCCGTATGCGGATATAATCATACGCTAGCATGCAAATTGTATACTACAACCATAATATCGATTCGTCCAGTTTCATTTACTTTTATTTCGTATGCAAAGTGGGATACCAATCGCAGTTTTCGTTCCAAAGCTTGATTTGAATCAACTGAAGCAAACATTTCGTGCAGTTTTGACATTAGCTTTCGTTTGCTTTCGACTATTATTATAGTTGTTCTTTTAGGTATCGTCTTTTTTGTATTTTTAGGTATTCAAACAGAATTGATACACTCTACAAAACTCGACATAATTAACCTCGGTGTGAGTTTTTCCAAACCACTTTGCGTTTATAGAGGAACAACATTGTTTGAAAAATTTTCCCATTAGCAAACTAAAAGGAACTGTCATTTTTGTTTTTAGCTTTGTATGTGACAATTGAACTGATGAATTAATGACAATATTTTTTTACTGCTTGAAATTTAACGTAAAAGGACAGCTCGTCAAAAGCCGCAGTGTCGCAAGGAACAGAAACTGGATTTCATACATTAGCAACGCAAAAAGCATTCAGCGAATTTAGGTTTCAGTTGCTAATGTATGGGATTCTGTTTCTGTTCCTGTTTTACGTTGCTTGTAACAACGCGGCTTGAGCGAGGTCGATGACGGCATGATAGCTATAAAATTCCTTGTAGAAAACTTTTAGCGATAGAAATTTTTCTTTATAAGGGTCCTGGGGTGGACAAGGTGATCTGTGATAAGTGATGTTACATATCACAAAAATTCATCTGCGTAAACTGTGATCATCAAAACTTTCTTATCTTTTTTTATTCTTATTTTCTTATTCTTTCTTATTCTTATTGAACTTATTGATATTATTGATTATCCTATTTCTTTTCTTATTGACAATCAAATCGATTGTCAAAATCAGCTGATCCCTAGTTTTCAAACTTTCTGTTTATTTGGATTTTTGCCTACACTTATGGCCTTTTCGGTTGGCGATACCGGATCAGGCGTTCTTCTCCCGGATTGGGGCTTCTCTCCGAACAGCCAAACACGTTTTTCTTGATTTGGAAGTTTGTCTGGCGTTGTATTTGTGATGCAAAAAGTATTCTACAGGGGACAAATGACATTTATCCAACCTGACGACGTTGACACATGTATAATTTTGTGCGTGCTTCTGATTTTGATTCTGGATTCAAAACCAGAAGCAAATTGCTCTTTTATCTAGAAGAGGAACTGTCAAACGAGTCCAAGAAAACATTTTCAGGAGAGTCCAGAAGTCTTCTGGACGCTCCCAGACGACCAACCGAAAACTTCCATTAGGCTGACTTTTTGTATGCATAAATAAAAAAATGTTCTTACATCACAAGCCAAAAAAAGCAACGATACTTTTGTGTTTGCAGCAATATTTTTGTGATCACCTTTCGCAGAAGGATTACTTTGTTTGATCACATTGACTGTCACCAAATGTGAAAATCACAGATCCTCTTAGCCGATTCCACCACTGGTGCTATTTCTTGGTAAACTAGAAAAAGCGTTTCCAAAGGATAGATTAGATTTTATGCTTGCAGACATTTTTCCACTTTTGTCAGATAAAAATGGCAAGTCGGGCATCGAATGAAAACGAGCACCTGAATCCCACTTTTTAAAAAGTGCCTGTACATCTGGACTTGATGGAAATGCGGCCTTCTTAATGTAATGTAATATTTTTGCCTGGGGTTCGTCGAATAAAACTCAATTTCACTTTAATAAATACAAAATCAAACACTTTATTTATCAAATGAAAACGATATTTCAATTTAAATCACAATAATTCAACCTCGCAACTTACTTCATTCAACACTTTATTTTAATTCTATCGATTTTACTTATCTCTCAATTTTCAAAAGTCATAGTTTCAAACATAACTGTATTTGTACAAATTCAGCACTTTCTATATTTCCCATTTGGTAATTTTCCATTGGTATTTTTCCATTAGTTTGGTAGTTTTCCATTGGTAGTTTTCCATTGGAGACGAAATTCGAACTTCGAGCGTCAGTTTGCTGTCTAAAAAAAACAAGCAGGGTGGTTGCAGCCCTCATACATACATATCCCTCTAGTAAATCCTTGGACTTTATTTTCGAAAACTGGAAAATGTATATCTCTTTGAATAATCTACTCTAGTGTTCTCCTTCTTTTCACTGATTTGAAAAGCACTCCGATTTGAGTTTCGAACAGAGAGAAATGGATCAACGACCGAAAAACTGCAGCATACTGTTGGTTTGCTTTCATTTGTTTTTCAAATACTTGTTCTCTTATGGGAAACCGTAGGAAGAGTTGTCCTTAAAATAAAAAGATTCCTGACAATGTTTGCCTGGCAACGATTGAAATGACCGTAGGACTAGTCATTAAACATTTGTAGAATTGTAAATTATTGTAATTTGTCACTTTTTAATATAAGCTTTTTCGCATAGTCGAGTCTTTGAATTTGTTTGCCCTATAAAATTCTAGAGGAGTCTTCAACGGAGCTCACGTGCGCAAGTGTTGCCAGAGTGCTCTCAACGAATGCAGTGCACGGTCTTTGGGCGTTGTTTTCTCTTTATCGAAAAGTTAACTGCGAAAAAGTGCATGCTGTGGTTTCGTATAAGGTACCTATAAGATCTTAGATCGAATAAATCTTATCAGGCTCCAAGGATAGCTCTGTCGCTCATGGTGCGAGGCCCTTAAAGAGCATTCTACAATCCCATATCAATAATACAGACTTAATATTCCTATCTGCTCTGTTTCTCATTGATAGCTCTAATGGATGACCTAAGCAACGAGTCGATGGAAGCTGTTGCCAAGTTTAACAATATTACAGACAGGTGGTCTGAGCTTAAAAACTTTAAGGAACCAGTAGCAATGTTTACTCAGCTAGAGAAGCAAAAGGAACGCATCAGCGAGATAATGGCCAGTAAAGACAGTATAATAGAAAAGTGTCAGGCCGAAATCGACCGGGTCAGCGATAGATACTATGCCGATCAGGAAAAGCAAGCTGCCGAAATTTGTAGTCTGGTTGAAAGAATCGACAACCAAGTTGAGCTTGTCAAACAAGCCTATAAAAGTCACCTCGAACTCTTGCAGGACGCAATCGAAGAGGAGCGGATAAACATGGCCAATGATGAAGTGTCAAAGTGGGAAAAGCTTTTTGCTCAATTGAGAGAAAGTGAAGCACGCAAGCTTAATATTGAAAAGGAAAAGGAGAAGTTATACACTGACGAGATAGATAAAATCTTAAGGGAACAAGAGGAGATAACAAGAGCCACCAGAATTCGCCTGGAACGAGATGCAGAAGCGTTGCAACTAGAGCTTAGTAATACCCAAAACAATGTGCTTATGAATTCCGAAAAGCTTGACTACAACTATCAGGTTTTACAAAAGAGAAATGAGGAGAACGTCATAATCAACAATCAACAGAAACGAAGAGTGGCTAGATTTAAGGAAACGATATCGGCCTTAAAAGCTAAGATTGCCACAGTAAGGGCCAAGGCTCAAAGTTCGGTTAAAAAAATGTCAATTGAGGTTGAAAAACTGTATGGGAACATATCGGACCTCGAGAAGAAGTCTCAGCAGTTTTTGTGCGCTAATGAAAAAAAGGTTTGTATAAGAAATCTAGGAATTAATTTTGAGGATCTGTGTGATCGTTTGCTTTTAGTATCGATATGTTTGGAACATAAACTATCAAGAAGCATTATCTTTGGTGAACAGAATTTATCAGATCGATCGGCTTTTACATGAGCAACAATTGGGGGTTGTTTGGAGTCCACAAAATATCAAAGGAGTCAAACACAATCTAGCCGACAGCACGACAACTGGGCGAAGCCTTATGAGTAAGTGCATAGATTGCTAAATGGAATTGGTTAAAAAAAAGTTAGTTGTTCAATAATATCCCAAACAAGGTCTTGACGTGAAAAGTCCTGAAACTGAGCAAAAACTAAAAAAGAAGAGACTATCCAATGTTTCAGAAGAAAAGAGTGCTGCTGAGCAGCTCGCTGAGTTTCGACTTTTACGGAGTATATTGAAAAAGATATCGGATCGCGGTGGCTTTCTTATTGAGGAAAAGCTACTTGATATCCTCGAACCTTATAGCGAAGATGAAAAATGTCTCGTTCGAATTGATAATATCTTTAACGTAAGTAAGATTTATTTTTTTGAGGTTCGCAAAATTAAATTATTTATTTAAAAGAATAAACCTAATTTTTTCTTTTATAACAGGCTCTTAGAGTAACCGATTATAATGACATTACATCTTTAACCCAATACTTTGTACCATATGCTTGGTGCCCGAACTGCTCTAGCGGACTCTTTAGCGACGTCGTTGATGAGCTAAATGAACGGGTTGGAGCCACGACCTCTCGTCAATCGGTTCCAACACTCGCTGAAGAGCTGGAAAAAATAGCAGAAGATACGGTATCATCAATGTCTGACATATGTTCCTTATCAACGGATGACATTGATAACCAAATAGACGTTATCCTGACCGTTAAGGAAAAGGGGATACAGAAAACAGAAGAGCAGTCAGATGAGAAGGTTTTTATTTGCAATATAATGCCAAAGCCATAAATGTTACCGTTTTTTTTTTTTTTCAAAGCAAAAGTGTGACAATCATTATCTGCTTATTAAACCAGCATTTGTTCTGACAGCTCTTCGAAATTTTACGGAGAAATATCTTAAAAAGCAACGTGGGTCATATTTGTAAGTTATATAGTACAAGCAAAACTTTTAATTGCTAAATATTTTATTATTAAAATTTGGGAATAGAGGAAGTTTTGATAAGGCTATCATAAGGAGTTCAAAAATAGCACGCATTGCTCCGAAAGAATCGGTGGAGAAATATTGGTCAAATTTCTTGAACGTTATGCCAGCCGAAAAGCAGAAGCTATGGAAAATACTCCAACATGGCTTGGAACATTATATGGACATACTTAAGGAACGCGAGCAGCTTGATATTGAGTGCGAGTTTTTAAGACAGCAGAATAGTGAGCTACGCCATCTTTTACAAAAGCACTTACCTTCAGCTGTCTAATTGAAATTTCAAAATCAAATAAAGCATTATTCATAAGTTCTCAAATAAGTGGAAGCATTTTGGATGTCAAAATCTTTTTAGTAGTCAACTACTTGAGTATTTTCCTTCGCGAAATGCGAAAGGCTCCTTCTTTAATGGCTTTCCGGCTCATAGGGGCTCTCAACATCATTCGAAGTAGCCTTCTATCCTCTACGGTCCTGGGTACGTTGCTTTCAATTGTCCAGACCAAGTACTCTGGCATCCGCAATGGTTTGGCCTTAAAATGGAAGTTCGGTCTCCTCGTCGACGCGGTTGGCTAGATCGCTGTTGGCCATTTCTTCGATGTGACCATGTAGTCTTCGTGTTTTGGCTTTTTGACAAGAACGGATGGAAGTTGTTGAGCACATTTGCTGGGCTTATGGTTTCCCTAACAAGGACATTTACAAAGCATGTGGTACCGGGGCAGGGGTGGAATCAGCTAAGAACATCTTAGAATCATAAAAATTTTCTTCAGCTCTCGATCAATCACCGTCAAAATTAGCTGGTCGCTAGTTTTCAAATTTTCTAATTAGTTAGTTTTTTCCTACACTTAAGGCTTAAAACAGATGTGCAGAAATTTTCGTGCAGCAAAAATAAATTACACAGGCTCTTATGGGGCGGCGAACCCAACTACTGCAGGCGTTGCAGTGACTGTACGATGTCACAATGAAAACAAAAATATTTTTAAATATAAAATATCTGGCATCACTGATACCGTCAAATCTGAAAGTTTTGACTGTTTGTTGACTGACAAGAAATTCAATACAGAACAAGTGCGTTTTCCCGCCTTAGTTTTATTGGTCAGTTTTTGCTTACTTTTTCACCCAGTTGACAAGTATATCAAAACCGTTTGACAAACTTGGCATCGTTAATGTCAAAAAAGGTGCACATCTGTTTTATTGGCAGTGCTGCTAGCAGTGATACATGCAGACCCGCTGCTCATCTGTTTTGAGCTTTAATGTTTTTTCTGTGTGACATTTTCGGCAGTGACTTTGCGAGTTTCTGTTAAAAATGACATCTGAAAATTACTAGAACTTCTTTTTCTGTGTTTTTCTATGTAAAGTGAGAGCTGGGAGTGTCAATAATTTCGAGATTTGGAGATTTTGACAACTTTACTGACGGAGGTTAACTCTGCACTGAAAAACTGTTCGTTGAGTTACCTCTAGATTCGATTCGTTCTGGGATTAACAGCTCTCGGTTTAAGCTCGGCGTAACTCTTCGCCGAAAAACCGGTCCTTAGAGGAATGCTCGTTGAATATCTAGTTATTCAGTAATTTATGATAATATTCCAAATTTGGAATGCTAATAAAGGGTGATTTTTTAGCTGGTTTGGTTTTGGCAACACTGGTTTTGACAGCTGACGTGTGTTTAGTACCTTGTGTCACTGTCAAACAGCTTCAGTTTGGTTTGCAATTTAACCATGGATAGTCTTACAAATGAACAAAGCTTGCAAATTATTGAATTTTACTATCAAAATTCGTGCTCGGTTCGAAATGTTCATCGCGCGCTGCTTCCATTTTATGGTCGGCGAGTTTGGTGAACAGTTAATCTCACGTTTCGGGCCGGTCAATTGGCCGCCTAGATCGTGCGATTTGACACCATTAGATTATTTTTTGTGGGGGTATGTCAAGGCTAATGTCTATAGGGACAAGCCCGCTTCGATTGACGCACTGGAAGCCAACATCCATGCATTCATTCGTGAGATACCGGCCAATATGTGTGAAAGAGTATGCCAAAATTGGACTCTGCGGATGGGCTACCTGAGACGCAGCCGCGGTCAACATTTGCATGAAATTATCTTTAAACATTAAATTGCAAGGTTCAAACTATCGATTCAAATAAATATTTCATTAATTTTTTCGAATTTTTTTGTTTTAAAGTGTTTTTTTTTTTTTAAAGTTCTCAACCTCTTAAAAAATCACCCGTTAATTAATGGATGATTTTCTATATGCTGTGTTCCAAATTTATATACGAAAAACAGATTTGGCATCACCTACCACTGGAATTAAAGAAATAAATGTCAAGCCGCCATTCTTGAAGTTTCCAGTGCGAATAGCAAATTTGGTGTGTTCTGTGTACGGTGTTGAAGAATTTTGTCTGTTTTTAATCGTTTAATAATTACTTTCAGTTAAAACGATTCAAAGCAACATATAAACGATTTTATAATAAGTCAATTAAATAGAAGAACACTTGTTTGTAATAAAAAAGTGAAAGATTACCATCTGCCCTTGACCAGCCGACAAGAAAAATTCTCTCCGCTGTTGTTCGCTAGATACCTACATAAATTGTGCTCCAAAATCCCCCAACGACAACCTAGTAGTGGTAGTCGATTCGCAAATCTTTTAAAAGTGAACGTTTAGCTATTTTGCAACTATTGCCGAGCGCATAAAACAATGGAAAACTAAGAAACTGCAGACAACACGTAATGGTCTCCCTGCAACAAAAGCCCAAGTTCTTGAAACCGGGTAAGTGCACGTTTTCTTCTCGAAAACCTAATCTCTGAAATTTTCGCAACCCACAATCTTTTGTTTACCCCTCGTGCACGGCGGTGGCCTTCCACTGTTAACATATGCATCCGCATTGGGCTGGGCGACGGAGCCTCTTAATTTGTCATATTTCAAAAGTTAATTCGCGTTCATTAGACAATTTGTTTATGATATTTACTCCTGGCGCTGCGCTGTGTTCTGAGCGATTCCCAAAATAAACAAAATGACACACCATATCACGGTGATGTGTGTAATTTATTTTGTTGCTTTGTGCAAACAATTACAACCATGACGTCATGGTTGACCTTTTTGCAGTTGAATTCATCAGACTGACACCACCGCAAGCGAACACTTGGTTGGTCAGCCAGCTAGCAAGCTAGCGCGCTCGAAATGATTAATCTTATTTCTAAATATAGTGTAGTCGGGCGATGCTTGTACATTGTACTAGTGTGGGGCGATTTCTTGTTATTATTTATTTGTTTCGCGTTCCAAGTGGCGGCGGCTTAGTGGTGTTGGTAGTAATTTAACCGATGGTCACTGGTCGGGCCATTCCTATTCATTAATTCGATTTGTGTGCTCGTTTTGGTGCACTTTCGCTGTGCTTTTTCGCGGGTTTATCGTTTTTGTTGGCCTTTGCATAGCTAGACGAGTTTCTAGTTAGTTCTTACAGTTCGGTGTCCTAGAAAGGCCCTATCGGGTGAGTACGGGACTAGGCTTCGCAAAACTGTTTGCCGTGTGTAGTGGATTTGCAAAAATTCTCATTCATATCGGGCAAGATATTGTAGTTTGTTTGCCACCAAAAACGGTTGAGTTCACCTAAAATTTCAGACGGAACTCGTGTACTCGTTTAACACCTTATGTACATAACTGACTATAAGAACTGTCTAAGATCTGGTCAGAGCCTAGCATTCCTTATCGTGCGTTTAGCCAATCCTGCGGTGTATTCTATTGAGAAAGCGTTCTGCTTTACACGTCAATGCATCAATAAAAAATTCCGCCATTCTAAAACCGGCGGAATCGAAAACACTCACATCCTGTTCAAACAGCGCAATATTTTTACGACTTTCCATTAATGAACTGACGATTAAAACTCGTCGAAACGGTAACAATTTTAATTTAAATTTACGGCTTCCCAAGAACGAAATTTAACTTCTTCATTTTAAATCACAGCGTTTATTTTTTTGATATTCTTTGTCTGTTCTCTGTTGAACTTTTAGCCTTCCGTGTTGCATCTACCAAACATCCGTCCGCCGTTTAGGGAAAAACGTCACTGTTGGTAGCAGCAACATCGAGGTAGTTAGTGAGTTTATCTACCTTGTAAGTCCACATTTGTTTGAGAATTAAAACCTTATTGGAGATTCGTCGATGAATAACCTTAGGAAACCGTCGATTTTTCGGTTTGGCGAAACAAATGGGTTCAAACTTCTCTAACGAAAAACAAAGTGGAAGCGTACAAAACCCTTATTCTGTCAGTTTTACTTTATGGCGCGAGTGTTGGACAATAAGCAGAGAAGATAGAATTTGGAGAGAAAAATTCTACGGTGAATCTATAGTCCTGTCCTGTTTACGAGGAGGGCAAACGGGCCTGAAAGTACAACCTGGAACTTTATGTGAAGAACACAAAACACGAAGACTACATTGACTGACACAAATCGAGGAATTCAGACAACAACTCCTCAAACAAGATGCTCGAGACGACCAGGAAAATCGAATCGAATCTCTGTTTAAGGGCCAAGCCATAGTGGATGCCAGAACGCTCAGTCTGGACAATTGAAAGCAGCGTAAGCCAGGTGCCATGATTCGGGAGTCCGATAAACAAAAAGTAAAAAAATAAAAATAAAATAACTTTGAAATCTTAGGGCGCACCAACATCTCTCGAAGTTTTGGAGAAAGATTATCGGCTTTCTTCAAAGTTCTGATCCACATCTTTCTAGGACGCACTCTTGCTCCTCCTCTCGACTATTCTTAACTTATTCACTTAAGTTATGGAAATCACTTCCGCCGTATATCAAACGCATTAAACACCTCTTAAACACTAACACTAGCAGCATTTTCTTCTCCTTCAATGAATTTCGGTTTATTTCTCTTCTTCTCTCTATCGCTCTCTACTCTTCCCTCTTCAACACTATGTTTAACTTCTTCATTTTTCAAAGTTGTAAAATTTTTTGTAATTATTACTTACTAAGCTTTGTATTAAGAACATTCCCTTTTTTATATACTAAATATACTTTTACCTTGTCTCCACCGGGCATTAATCCGGGATTAATATAAATCTTTGCTAAATCCTCTACAAACCACGCGATTAACCAAACAAATTTAAATCCTCTCGTCAAGCGTTTAAAAATAAATCCTCTCATAAATAACAATCACTCTATTCACAATAACCTATTTTTTGCACCTTTGTAACAGTTTGAGAATCAAAAAAAGGAAACCTAAATTGTCCCTGTACGACAGATCTGTCACAAGTATGTTTTCTATTGTGATTGTGATTTTCGCTCCTGGAAAATGACATCCCCACTCTCTTTTGAGAGCCAAAATGACAGAAACAGTGTTTGTGTGTTTCAAACTAATCTTATATTTGTCCGGTGGAGCCACTATGGGATTTATTTTTAATCGTTTCCCGCTAATTCTCTTCTAATTGTCGGTGGAGACATAGCATTACACAAAACCATTTTTCAAATCGGTATTATAATATTCAAGCTAACTCCGGAATGCGCATAAACGGTGTATATGAATCTATTGACTTTTAAATTTTGTGTCATAAATTGTTCGAGTTTTCTTTCTAATCTTTATAAAAAAAAAACAAATTTTCTATAAAAAATTCACCATTTACCAGACCTTAATTTTATTTTTAGAGCTCTTTTCTTCAAAAGCATTTGAACCTAATACTTCAAACTCTTCAGGTCTCCAAAACCAACATTTTAGCTTAATAAGACGTACACATCCTTTCAAAAATTAGCTTTGTTAACTAGAAAAGATTTTATTTTCTTAGATCAACCATTGTCGTCATAGGATTGGTTGTTTCAAATTGTATCTACATTCAGAACTCTGGTAAGCACTCTCTTGCATCTAAAAAGTCTGGCATTTACGTGGCTGCCCTTAAAATATCTGTAGGTAAAATAATCGTATTTCCAACACATCTGTGGGTCTAGCATGACCCACCAAAAGAGCGTATCTAAAATTAACCCTGTTAAAATATACCTAAACTTGACTACAGGGCTATAAATCGTGGATTCACACCGAAAACGGTTACCCCCGTCCTCAAGTTACTTCCCCCATTCGTACCAATCCCGCCCCTCCCATCCTCGAGGCCAATTCCCATCTAGGGTCCAACAGTCACGAGACCCCTTTCTTCAGGAAAGTCTCTCACTGGCCTCCTCAGTTTTGCTGACAGTGGTTCACACCGAAACGGTTACCCTCAGTCTTCATTACCCTTTTCGGGTTAGTCCTTAACCAACCTCTGGCACAGGCTTATACCGATCAACCATTATTGACCTTTCTCATCCAAAACGGTTAGTTATCAATTAGGTACTCGGGTTGGTAACTCCAGTCTTAAAAAGTGCTATCACAACGACCTCCTTTGGTCTAAGTGAGTCCCTGCCGAGCGGGGACAGCGACCTAATCCAACCATAGGGCTGTCAATAAATCTATACCTCTTTTATAACCAGGAAAGTATCTTCAGCATCGTCAAGTCGTACTTAAAGGGATTGAGGCTTTCGGTATATTTGCCTGCTCTTTAACATGAGCAGGTAAATATACCGAAACTACTTTAATGACAAAAATATACCAAACATAACTTTAATGACCAAATTCACCTAGTGAATTAATTAATCAACTTCTAAGAATTCTGAAATTATAAACTCAAAACTAGGTGTGACCTCTGCTAGAGGAGGAATTGTCTGCAGGAGAACATGCAGGTGAGTTCCTCTTATTCGTTCAAGTGACGAAAGAATGCAGAATGCACCCACTTATGCGGGTGCCATTGCCTTTTCGATTGCCTAACAGTGTCTGGGTGTCAACCCAAGTAAACACAAAATCCAACATATCGACCAATCTAAATTAGGGGTACTAACTTAATATTCTTTACTTACTTTCTTAAGGTGGCGCTACAGTCTGCGGTTCACCTGGGCCTTAGTCAGCAAACTTCGCCAGCCAGCTCTGTCTCCTGCCAGCTGTTTCCAGTTTCTCACGCGAAGTTTCCCTCTGTTTCCCTTTCTACTTGCGTGCGCCACCTGATTCTCAGTGATTCTCGGGGCAGATCCGAAGATTTTTCGGGCCTGGACGTTGGTGTCTCTCACCTCTAGATGACTTGTATTTTGACTCTTCAGGCTAGGTTGGTTTCGCTGTACAGCCCGTACAGTTCCATGTAATATCTCCTCCTCCACTCTCCGTGTATGCAGACGAGACCATAAATCGTCCGAAGAATTTTCCTCTCGAAGCAGCCTAAAGTGTTTTCATCCTTTGAGGCAGGACAGAGATGATGAGGGTCCTAAAAAGTGGACCTTTCAGTTGCTCGGTAGAGGGCTTTGGTACTAAATTGCCTTCTTACACCCAAAAACAAAGAGTTTGGCAGGAGTTATCCTTCGTTTGATTTTAGCGCTGGTGTCATTCTCTGAATTTATAGCGAAACACAGGTAGACAAAGTCCCTACGTCAAATTTAAAGCTGTCTATGGTGATGTCTGTCCAAGACGTCGGTATTGGGTGTCTTTTCCTGATTACAGCACATACTTGCTTTTGCCCTTGTTGACTACTTATCTTCTCTGCTGAAGAACTAAATAGTCTTACCCATTTATTTAGTTTTTACATTGCTGCGTCATCTTTGGAGGAGTTCCAGAAGCCTACGTGAGGATGATTATGGACATGTATGATGGATGGAGCAAAGACAAGAGTAAGATGTCTTCCGCAGCCGCTGATGAGTTCCCAATTAAAGTCGGCGTACACCGTGGAAGCGTCCTTCGTCCTTTGCTTTTCATTGTAGTCTTTGATTATCTGCTTGAAGCAAAACTGACGATGGGGCCATCAAAAGTGAAGATCATACATCCCTAAAGTTCGAGCACTTGATATGCGGGTGGATACTTTGAGGGGGAATGGGTATGGTATTAGCCAAAAGAAGTCAGAGTAGCTGTGCTGCCCATTCTCTGGCCCACCCGAGCCAATTTTAAACATTAAAAATTGAAGTGTGCTTCCCAAGTGTGAAAAGTTTAAGTACCTGGGATCTATAATCAATAAACAAAGCAAACTGTGATGACGACATCAATCATCGCGTGAGCGTGGGGTGGGTGAAGTGGCGAGAAAACTCCGCCAACTTCTGGTGACCGAAAAATGCCACCTTAGTTTCCCTCAAGAAGAAAGGAAGGCTCTAACCCGCAGTTGTGCGTCCGGCGCTTATATATGGTTCACAATGTTGGACCATATATAAGCGCCGGAATAAGCTACGGAAGAAATATGAGAGAAAATTAACGGCAGCTGAAGATGCTTCGCACGACAGCAGGAGTAACAAAGCGAGATAGAATAAGAGATACGAAAATCCGAGGAAGCCTCAATGTTAAAGAACCTATCTCCAGAAAAATGAGAAAAATGGAGCACGACATGGAATGGAGCAATGTCAATCAACATTCCAGCGCATTCGCGAAAGAGAGGAAGGCCTAAACATTCATGGATCACACAAATGCAACGACAACATTTATTTGGCTTCAGTGGCGGAGAGATCCAGAACCGGGTGGCCTGCCGGTATATTCTGAGGTCAAATCGGCGTACCCCACAAGCAGACCATAAGGAATGCTGTAGAGTGGAAGGGTTATGATCCCTCACTTCAGATCATAATCTCGCGCATAAATGAGAAGAAGTAATCGCTACGTCATCTTGCCCTTAAGCAAGTGGAAAGAAGCTCGCAAAACGCCTGTAAGAAAAAAGACACAACCCACTGCTGCAACTGACTTCCAGCCCATCATAAACCTTTGGCCTTGCATTTCGAAAACACTAGAGAAAGTCCTTGCTTGTCGAACTGCAACTTGGAAGGTATCTATTCTCGTTATATGAATCTAGTGCGATGGTTATGATTCTTGTTAATATACGCCGAAAACATGGTGAGGTCTGCCTCCTGGATTTTTCGATACGCCATCATATTCTTTGCAAAAAAACTTGTTTCAATTAAAACCATTTGAGAAACCAATCATAAAGAGTTGTAGCTCAAGATAGCATCTCGACGTCTAGATCTGCTACGGGGGAGTACCTAGTCCATAAGGGTCGGTTTCAGGTGCAAACTCAAGTTGAGCTAGAAATCTGAATCTTGGAGTGTATTTTGATTCTCATTTTGTACAGGGAAAGTATAAAATTTGATAAAATCGGCGCACGGCTCACAATTGTTGTGAATCTTCATTGTCAGACTACATACATCTAATTCACATTTAATTTTCAAATTCCTTTTGGTCAAGTTAGACAAGGCGCAGGAATTAAAATTTTGGTGCAGAGCAATAGTGGCAATAGTGGAAGAGTTTAATTAGACAAACAATTTACCGCCCACACCATCGACCATGCCCAGTTACAACGTGTAAGATGATCTCTAAATACCTTAGGAAAAATCTTGGGGGCGTGGCCAATACCAAAAATTGAATTATAGCATATGAATTCTGGCCAAAAAAAACTTGTGCCTTGATGTCACATGGTAATATATGTATGGCATATATATATGTATGCCTGCATATGGTAATATGCAGGACAATGTCGCTCAAACGTCGCTCATGACGCTTCAGCAACGTCATGAGCGACGAGGGACTAAACGATGAGCGTCGGAAAAAATTTAAACTTGTGAAATTGTATGGAGGCGCCCACAAAGACGCTGAGCGACGAGCGACGTCGCTGAACGGCAGAGGGACGTGTCGCTCAGAAATTAAATCTGTTTTAATTTTTTCTTTGGCGCTTAGATCGGTGCCGTGGTGCAGTGGTTAGTGTGTAGGACCACTGTGCACAAGGTCCCGGGTTCGAGTCCCGACCGGGGCAATTGAAGTTTTTTCACGGTGTCCAACCTCCAATATCTAATCCTCCGAGAGTATCATTTGTAATAAGAGACCTCTCAATTCGCCGTTCGGAACTAGCAAAAAGTTGTAGGTCCCTTTAGTTTGTGTAAAAACACCTGTAACCTACACAGCATGCATTATGGTAAGAGAGGTCATGCGATGTCTCTTCTGAGCTGCTAGTTTTTTTTTTAATTATATAAACATCGATTTTCTAGCCGTAATCATAGTGTTTCAGTTTCTTGAATTGCAAATTGTTGTTCCACTCTTATTTAAGGTAATTTATTCTTGTACTTGTTATTGGAATTTTAAAATCAATTTGTTGCTGCATTCGGGCTAATTTCAAAAACTCCAACGCGCTTACCAAAGGCAACCGAAAACTTGTCAAATCTTAAGGAGACTGAGTCAACTCAGTAGATGCCTTTGCAGTTCTGTCACTCAGTAGAAGTGACGTTTTCCGTTTTTAAAACGGAAGGATAAGAAAAGTATTGTTTATGTTGTAGAAACAGTGTATATGACCATAAAAGGGTACAAGGATTCAAGGAGATCATAATCTTCGGAACACTTTTTCGATACTTTCCACATTTTTTATTAAAATAATTTTTGGGTCAATTAAAAGAACAGAATAAGCACAATAACTTCTTTCCTTATCGGCACACTCTAGGTTGGGTAGTTTATTAGTAATTCGCACTTCTACGGAAACTATTGAATTTTTTTTATATAAAAAACGCAATCCCGCAGTCGAAAAATGTGAAAGACGTCAGATTTTGACAGCCGTTGTAAAAGGCCTGTTGGCGATTATCCCTTTTTCCACTCATTGGGGAAAAGTCCTGCCAGACATGTAGTGTAGCCATGTAGTGTAGTCCTGCTGCCTAATATTTCATAGTTTTGATCGCAGATATTTAGCTCTTCCTTGCGTCTTCATAACTTACTTGAAAAAAACATGGTTCAATACCAATTTGAAAGGCTTTTTCCACCTTTTAAGCTGGTTTGGTGGAAATAAGTTCGTGCATTGGGTGCTTTTTGCTGGATTACGCGCAACGCACTCCTTTGCGCCCCAATGACAAACTTATTTGTAACATTTATTTAGGATGATCTCTGTTTAGAGTGTTCTATTTTGTGCAGCTCACAAGTGAGCCGATTCATTGTCTCTTAAGGCGAAATACATAGTTTTGCTTTCGACGAGATCTGTCGAAACCGTAATCTCGAACCAGACCTGTCAGTTTGTCGCACGGAATGGCGCAAATGGAAATGGCTCTGTCGAGATTTCGCAACAGGTTAATTGTTTGAGTAAGTCATGGAGATGTCGTGTAGCTCTCATGATTTTCATGCATATGCATTAAATTAACGTGGAGCTTTTTAAACCAAAATGAATTTAAATGCATCTAAAAATCAGTGCTATCTACTTAAACAGGAACATGTATGCACAAAAGTCGGTCGACCTTGCAACACATGTCTAGAACTTGGTAGTAACAATCCCGGCAACTGGGGAAAAGTTAAACAGATCAATCGAAGCCACACACCATGACGCGAAGACATAGTAAACTGGAACTGCATAGTATAAAAATGTATACAGTCCGCGAGACTTTTAGGGGATCTTGTCAAATTTAAAAATGAAGTAGGTTACTAAATTGAACGACCTACTTTAATGGAGAAGGTTCTTTAGTTTTCTAGAAGACACATCGGTTCAGAATAGGTTAGTGTGCGTGACACTGCAACACCTGCTCAGCGATAAAAATGACGTGCCTTTCAAATCTAGTAGAGAAGGAAGAGGAGCTCTTAAAGCGTGCAGCCGTCCTTGTCGGTACAAGCAAGGCGGCCTAAAGGCCAAAGCTCTGTGTTACAACAATGGCGCCCAACGTGGGGCCCGAAGGTCAAACCTTAGACTCCAAGATTAAGAGCTCAATTTTTAACCGATGAACGTAGCCCAAAGTGCCAACGTAGCCCAACGTGGAACTCGAATCCATCGCCTTGAGATAAAGAATCCGATTTTTTACTGATGAGTTTAGCCGACCTTCCCAAGCTGGTCGCCGTCCTAACCACTACATACTACCGAGTCGACCTGTAGGTCCTCAAACCTTGTCGCGCAACAAACAATTTTTTTAAACTAGCGTTTAGTTGCACGTTGATTTAATTTAATTATGATCGCTCTGAACTTGATCTGATATGAACAAATCTTTAATCACTGTGACCGTTATCTGTTTTTGTGGTGCTTAATCACACAAAAAATTATCACACTATTTGCTCTCCGTTTTGTTCTTGTTAGAGTGGATAAAATTCAATGAAATTTTTTTTATCATTAGTGTAATAAGACGAAATTTTTCGAGCACTTGTGAAAAATTATTTGCGCCCATGTGCTTATTAACTCAAAGTAATAACTCGATATCGTGCGAGTTTATTATTCATTATTATCAGCTTGAATAAGGCTTTGCGGGAACCGTGACACGGCATATACTACGTGGTCGTAAAATAAAAAAAATTGCACACCCTCAAATTAGAGATAAGCTTTTTTTTACTCAAACCTTTCGACATAATCCTACTTTTGCTGGTTTAACTAAAATTTGATTGATTAATTTTGTTCTGTTTCTTTCATTTTTTTCCCAGATGACGATTATTTTGCGTCTGAGAAAGACGCTCAGGCAACCGATGATCAGGTGACTACGTTTGTTTTCAGCGCACACCATTCGCTATCGATCGATGCACAACGCGAACGTCTTCCCATAAGAAAATTCCGCGATCACATTTTGTATTGTTCGGAAAACTATCAGACATTAGTACTTGTTGGTGAAACTGGAAGTGGGAAGAGTACACAAGTGCCACAGGTAATTTTTTTAACTATTTTTAATCGATACTGCTGATCTTGTGGTGTTGCAAACATAATTCCCATAATTTATTTGGACACCAAACAAACAAGTCAGTTTTTAGAAATATTTTACTCCTCAAAACCACTTCCTGAAGGGACTTCCTGAAACTTAATTTAATTGGAAGGCTTAAATAAATATTTCACCCCCTCGTTGTTGTACTACGACGACACAGCCAATCTCTCTTGTCAATTAATAGATAAAGGTTGTACAAGTTTTTATTATTGTTATCGATTTTTCTTATCATCGATTTCATGTCAGAATTTTGTTCCAATAACCCCACCAATTTACAGCAAACTAGCTATTAAAACAGATGATTTAATCTTTTACTTATAAGCATTACTTAAGTCGTAAAAATAACAACACGAACTAAGGAACTTATTATTACCACCTGTTTATATATTGTAGCCTCATGTCAGGGCAGTACTTTTATTAGCTTTCTCCATAAATCGTTTGTTAAAGGCTGTAACGACAGGTTGTTTGAATTCATTGAGCAATTTTTATTTCGAACAAACGACACTGGTCATTTTTAGTCGGTCTCATGTTCACTACGAGTGTTTTTCCCGCGGCAATAAGATGGAAAATAACTTCAACGTTCATCTGAAAATTCTTATAAATATATTTTACTAAAGTAGGACGTCGTGCTGCATGTGTGTTTTAACATGTCGCGTGTGTTCCAGTCATTTGCAAACCTTGTAATAGCAAAATGAAGCGTTTCACTTGTCTATTTTAAATATGCTGGTCTTAACATGCCTTATACCTTCGCTAATTAGAAAATCATTTGTTCAGGTGCAGTTTAACGTTGTTTACACAGGTCAATGGACATCGAGCAAGCTGTATTTGGTTTTCTGTGATAAACTTTGTTATCGTGCAGCGCGCAGTTTGAAGAGCCTTTAATCTTGCTTGTACATACCATTTGGATCAGAAAAACAATTGTAAAAGGCTAACGCACTCTGCAAACGAATAAAACTGCGAAATTTAAAAAATTGTGAGCCTGTGTGAAAACTTCTGAAAACCGTGTTAAAAACTCGTATGAAATGTTAGGCTGCTTTCGTTTGAGTGGCATAAGCAAGTTTCGCCAATTGAAAAAGTATAGTAGGACAGATTGATACAACATAACTCTCCATTTTAGCCAAAGGTCAGTGTTTTCAAAGCAGTCGTATGTGAATCATTTCTTTTCCTGGATCGAATCGTTCGAGTGTGGGTTTAAAAAATAAACCTCTTCAAACTGATTATGATTCATTGGAAACTCCTAATTTGTATCATCGCTCATGTTTCGATCATCGATAAAAGATCCATTATTATTGTCGTTCCTAGGGCAAACAATCGACTCGGATTTAATCCGGTGATCTTACGAACATCAACAGCCATTCGGAATCATCAATCTTTCCAACGATTGTGCTATGGGTAAATCAAACTGATTTTCTTTTCAATTTTTACTTTTTACCTTTCGTATTAGCTTGAAGTTATAAATACATTTTCAATACATTCAATAACGTTTGACACACACCCTATGACTCTAAGACGTCGGCCCCTTCATGCCAACAGTTGGTCGACGTATACCATCATATAGGAGTATTTTTTTCATCAGAACATCAAGAATGTGGAATAGGCTTCGATAAGACATCTCACCTCGTCAGTACAGTTCAAGAGTAAATACTGCATCTGTACCTGCTCCTTGTTTGGAAGCTATTTGTAGGTTTTTTTTCCTTGGCTCTAATGCAAAGCTGGTCATTGTTGAAAATGTAAGCTTCAATCTGGATTACCTCTTAATCTACCTCATTGTTTATTCTTCATAAGTTTTCTAGTAACTTCTCTGGAACGGGCGACACCTCGTAGCATAGTTTAAGTCCTTCGTTGACTTTCTTCACCTTTAATTTCTTCAAACCCTGTGGGTTTCTATTTAAATCAGCAAATACAAATGTCTCTTATGTCGCTATACCGCTTCTGAAAGTTTTTACAAAAGTAGTATTGTCACAAGAAGAATTGTCTTGTAAAAACAACTTCCGCGTTTGGTTTTATATATCCTTAAATAATCTTCTGTTTCTGTAGTGACTTTCTTTTTAATCGCCCGACCAGTTTTTGGGGGTATTTGTAAGATGTATTCTGAACTCACTTATTCCTTTAATTTTTTTTCGCAAAAGAATTCTCCCATTTCCAACACGCGGCTTAAACCTGCATTCGCCGGAAAAGATTACATTGCTCCTCGTTGGTTGGGACCTATTAAGGTGCCCCTGAGCCCAGAGAAATCGTTTTTATACCCGACTTAGGGTACCTATATTAATTTTAATGCATATTTTAAAACACAGTTAAAAGGAAGAGGTTCTTGTATACATAAAAATATTACGTCTGATAAGGTGGAATGGGCTATCCGAAGTTTCAAGCCGTATAGTTAAAACTATTAGATCATGTCTACTGTCAAGATACATTCCCAAGAATGGAGGGAAGTAAAGGTGATATTTATTCCTAAAGGAGGAACCACCCAGGAGGACCAACCGACCTTCCCAACTCATACGGGCCAATAAGCTTATCGTCTGAGCTTCTAAAAGTAACGGAAAAGCTAATTGAGCTAGAGATCAAAAGTGATTTTTATACCTGACCCAGGATATATTTATTTTAATGCATAGTTTGTAACACAGTGAAATAATCACCATAGACCCCTGAGACTTTTTAGAAATATGATCGAGACTGACAGGTTAATCGATTAAGCCATGTCCGTCCTCCCGGCCGTCTGTCCGTATGTGTGAAGTTTTTTGATCTTTAGAATTAAGCTTGGATGCTCAAACTTGGAGTGTATCTTGGTTCTTATTTTTTACAGACAAATCGTGAAAATTGGTTAAATCCGCCAACGGCCACGCCCACTACTGGCTTCAATGTTAGACAACCTCTATCTAAAATTTTCTTTCAAAATGCCTTTTGGTCAAGCTCGACAAGGCGTAGGAACTCAAATTTTAGTATAGAGCAATAATGGCCCAAAACCTTTAAGAAGGCAAAAATTGGACTTTTAACGCATTCTGTCATGATTCTAACAAAAAAACCCCTACTTTTGGGGTATATAGGGTCGGGTATATAGAAGTTTGTCACAGACGAACTATATTGCCCCTACTAACTTTTTTTTTTTTATAAAAAGCTCGCGATCAAGGAGTTATGACCACCCTTAATGTGCGTAGCACATTGCTGAGCGGAACAAATTAGAGGATAGAAAAGTTAGAAGAGAAAACGGAATTCCCGATCCAACACAAACGCAGATGAGTCAGTGCGGACCATAAAAAACCCTGCACAGAAACACCAAAGCTTACCGCCGCAAGTGTTATGCCTTTAAGGTTTCTGCGTGTTGTGCCTTATTTTCTAGACAACTGCGATCTTGAATGTAACATGGGGGTATAGACCGTTTTTGCTTATGACTCCTCTCATTTTCGTCTTTCTTTGCCTGTTTTTGCAAATTTGAGAGATGCTAAGACAAATTTGAAGAGACCTGCGTCGTAGAATGGCCAAGTGATTTGGTATGCACTATATTCAATAAAAACACCTGCTCTTCAAAAAGCGTCACTGAGAAACTTACAGTTCGCCTATCAGAAAGGATTATCTACTACCACTACCCCGAGTGAACAGAGCCGGTGGAGAAACCCCTTTTTTGTTAGAGAGTTCGCTGTAAGTGCGTTTATGGACATCAAAGGAACTTTCGAAAAAGAGTTAATCCTCTCCTGTTAATCTCCTAATGGATTAGCAATATACTCAAAGTAAGGCTCATGATAATAGCCAACTTAAGTAATGTGGAAGTAGCAATAAAAACCAACAAGGTTGTCCTCAGGGAGGAGTTCTTTCCCCACTTCTTGGTCAATACTTGTGGACGAACTACTCACTGTACTAAATTACAATGGCTTCTACACCACTGGATATGCTGATGTGAGAGGTAAACTTAGGATACGATAAGAAATCCAATGCAGAAAGCCTAGAAAATAACATAGTATTTATTTTATTTGCTTCACAAGAAGAAAACTGAATAAGTTTCAAAGTTCAAACCCTTAAAATTAAAGGTATTCTTCTTGCAACCAGGGAAGAGGTTAAGTTCCTAGGTGTAACTCTACAACAAACGCATCTGCAATCCACATATAAATTCTATATGCAAAAAAGCTGCTAAAGCTTTATGGACCCTAAAACAGCTCGTTATTGGTTAAACATCGGGACTCAATCCTAAAATGAGTCTGTGGGTCTATATTTTAATGATTTGACCAATTATTTTCTATGGCTCCACCATATGGTGGGAAAAGCGTTAGCAGCGGACTGTCGTAGAAAAACTAAACAAACTACAGAAGCTACCGTGCATCTGTATTACTGTGGCTATGCGAACAACTCCACCAGCTGGTATGGAAGTCGTATTAAACCTCCCAACACTACATATAGCTGTTCCAGCAGAGGCAGTAAGACAGGCTATAAGTACAAAAAAGGAAATCTGGAAGGGCATCTAGAGTTACTGAAGAAAGTGGATATAGTCAGGGAACTGCCACAATTCAGTGATTTTATAGACTCTATAATCAGCTTTAACAAAAACTACAAAATTATAATACCATAAAGAGAGGAATGGGCTAGCGACCCACATTGGCTTAAGACGACGCCCACAAATGGTATACTGACAAGTCGAAGTCAAGCAGTGGAGTTGGGGCTGGTATAGTAGTGCCGAGGAGCCATAAAAATATATCCCTCTGCAAAGAATCCACAATTTTTCAAGCCGAACTCTGCGATCAACGAGGCAGTCCACTGCATTTATAATAGAAATCTCACCAAGATTATCTAAAATCTAAAACTAATTTAGGTGCCAGGACATGAAAACTATGAGGGTAATGGAAAAGCTGACATGCAAGCTAAATGAGGAGCTGAGATTTCCTGCATAGGACCTTTTCCCCCCTTTGGTTTCACTATGGCAGATATTTATCATCAAATAAAATGCTGGACAAAAATTAATAACATGGAAAGTCACAAACACTCAAAAAAATTTCTCAGTTAGGTACATTCAACCGCAAAAGAGCCAAGAAAACCCTAGACCTGAATAGAGTTGGTCTAAGAAATGTGGAGCTCTCACTCGACATGTAGCATGTGACTACAATCTGTACGGCGTTAGGTATTATCGTCCAAAAATTTTAAAATGTCAAAACGCCCAAATCTCAAGGGGTAAAGCGTCACAACGCCCAAATGAAATGTCATATCGCCCAAATTGACATTTTTTCAAAACAACAAATTGTTAAGAAATTTTTTGGGCGTTATGACATTTTAAAATTTGGGCGTTGTGATTTAGGGCGATAAGACCATACGTCTTTCCGTGATAGGCGGAACTTTGTCATTTCCAAATGCCAAAGAGCTCAACAGATCTGATCTAAGAAATGTGGAGCTCTCACTGGACATGTAGTATGTGACTACCACCTGTACACACTGTAGAGAAACAAACGAAACTATGAAACATCTTTTGGTAGACTGTCCTGCTCTTGCTTCGCACAGATCTAAAATTACTTGGAAACCCAACTTAACAGAGAATGACTATAAAAACATTCTGTCTAAGGAAGTTATCGAATTCGTAAAGAAAGCCCTAAAAACCTAGATCAAAGAAAAGGGGTACAATAGATCTTGGGGCTTACACTTGCACCCTTTACATTCAGTTCAATATGACTTTTTTTGAAGAAAAGCAAAGGTCTACTGATTTATCTCACTTTCTATCCCGAGTTCTATTCTTTTAAATGGTGTTTAGGTTTTTGTTTTTGAGCTCTTTGCATAGTCTTGGCCGCATATGACAGTATATTCGTCAGGCGTATTTATTTTTAGGACCAGATCGAGATCAAGAAAACGACAAAAAAACGCGAGGGCTACTTTAATGAAATGTGAGTCGTAATAATTATTAAAAAACAAAAAGTTCTTAAACAGCTAATTTTGTATGGCTTTGTAATAGGGGCCTCTTCCAAATATGTATAAGCGACGATACGTTCGGTTAGCTTTCTAATTAAACAGTTCTTAAATTTTACGAAAATTTATTAATTTTTAAATCTTAAATTTCTTGTTTTATTCTGCTAAAGTCGGCAGAATGTTTCTATATAATTTTGCTTTTTATACGTGCCTGAACAAAGAAGGGGTAGTGTGCTTGTGCTAGACTTTATTTATTTTTTTAACACTAAAAAAGCTAACAAACTTTTAAATTTAAATAAGCATTCAAGCTAAAGAGATTTCCAAATATCTATTGTTCGTTTCAGATATCACACCTGGAACCACAACGGACCTGTTAACAACAAATCAAACAAAACCTCTAGCAACTCCACAAATCACAGACTAAGCCCAACTCTTTGTTCAGGACAAGTATATAAAATCGAAACCCAAAAAGAGATTAACAAAAATACCAACACCATCAATCAGAACAACTATATCGAGTTTACTTAAAACCTAAGTGCGAATCAGACATAAGTACACGAATAATATTGAAAATCGAACAGCTGTGCCAGAGCACAGTCGCATTATCAAGAATATACATTTTTGTTTTGTAAGAACCAAGATTGTAGACAATCTTCGCAAAATGGTGGGTCCAAGCTCACAGATAAGCAAAATACTCTTAACCTTACTATTCTTACTTATAATCTTCTACATCTTTATGGATGTACAACTGTATCTGAGGATACAAAACTACCCGATCGAGCGTAACTACCACTTCAATGTGTCAGTGCCTGCAGCCGTTGATCCTGCTGGGTATCCTGGTGAATATGCAGCATTGCCATCAGCGTTGCCACTGCAAGCGGACTTTACAAAAGACGGTTCGTTCGCGTCGATAACGTCAGCCGCCACTCCACCGCTGTTGAAAGCCACGTCTGATCACAAGACTGCAGCGCCAACAAGCCGGTCCAATCAAGCACCACCGGGTACATACGAAGCCAACACCTGGTTAACATGCGAAATCAATCCTCTGTGCCATGTGACTGTGAAGGCGATCCTGCTGGACCACACGAATCATTACATATTCGCTCCACTTGCCACAATATTCGACAACATCATCGGTTTCTCACGATCATCCTTCATCACGGCGAACATGATTTCGTTTTTCCACGTGTTTGTCGCCTGCCTGGCTGGTAAGCTTGTGGCCTCCGACAGTCTCGGTTATCGGCGGCTGGGAGTTGTTCTTTTCCAGTTTCGGACGTTCCTCGACGACCTGGACGGGCACGTAGCACGTGTGAAGAAAAACATCCGCGGCGAACGCTCTGAGGTGGGGACGTCCGGCTACTACATCGATGGCCTTTGCGACGGTCTCGGTTGCATAGCGCTACTCATAGGAATTTGCTTCTTCCTAAAAAACAATCCACCGCGTCGGGGGTATTCCCAGCTGCAAGCAATCCTGCCGCTAAGTGAATCGAAAAGTGCCGAAACCGGAGTCATCTACAAGGTCAAGACCACAACGAAAAAAGTCGCTCGCAAGGTCCTATGCTTTGCGGGTCAGTTGCTTCTCAGCTCGACCGCATGGAATCGCTACATTGCCATCTATCAAGACATGCTGGAGCGCAACGATGTAACGCCGGCGCAGTTCTTGCGACAGAATCTAGTTTTCAAATCGAATTGGTTCTTCTCCGTGGCATGGATATGGCGAGTGGTAAATGTGCACTCTATGCTGCATTGTGTGCTGTTGAGCATATTTTGTGATAAGCTGTGGGATTTCCTCAAAATGGTCCAATACAGTGGCTATATCGTTCTATTGGTGGCTATTTGCGCTACCGAGATGCACGTCTTGGAGGCGCACAACTTTATATTTAACTCACTGACTGGTAACAATACGTCTTTGTGATTTTACTAATGTTAAACAATTTTTTTTTTAATTCGTATATTTTTAGCGTAAGGAACGAGAAGAAGAAATTATTTAATTTGAAAATGACTTTAAAACAGTTGAGTTGTCTATGTTGTTGTAAATTTTTATTTTTCATTTCTTTTTGATAAACAAGGGACTCTTACATAAGTGTAGATCGGGGACAAGATCAAAACTTTGGATGGAACTGTAGAGAAAAACTTTGTGGGAATGTGAATTTTGGTGGTGGTGAACTTTTGAAACAAGGGTTGTTTTTTGGAATTGTTTTTTCACTTAATTTTGGCTTGTGTCGTGGTTCCTAATTTACTGGGCTGTTTTTCATGTTTGAATTACGAATCAGATTGACTAAATAAGTGTTTTAAATGTGGATTTAAAAATGTTGATTGACTGAAAATGAACACAAAAAACTTTTGGTCAAGCGCGCCATGAAATGTTTAAATAGTTTGATCCGAAGACAAAGTTTATGATCTGATCGTTTTCAAGGTCTAGAATCTAGATCATTTCGATCGTCTAAGAAGTGTTGGGCTTGGCATTTGTTTCTTATAATGGTTCCCTGTTTATTCTTCATCTCTCTAGCTTAATACAGACTTGGTTGAAGGGAGCACCATGTCTGCTTGCATGTCTCCCTTTCAGGCAGCACCATCGTGCTAAAAAAATTGAGTCTCTTAATCCCCCTGCAATACAGCTGTGGTCAGGTTGATTTTTATGAAAGAAGTCTGCTGACGTTGTTCACACTACTGTCTCCCATTCGTCTTCTCTGTAGTTGGAATATACTGGGGCCTCAAGCCCAGTCAGAATTATATTGCACCTGACAGTGATTTCTTTGAGTCATTTAGTGGTTAGTGTGTGTGCTTACTACGCCGGAGGTCTGGGTTCGAATCCTGCCATCGTCACCTGAAAAAAAAAAGACTTGTTCTTTTTCACGGTCCCCACCTCCGCGAGGGTTTGACAAGCCCTCCGAGAGTAATAATTGTCTTGAAAAACTTCTCAAAGTGCCGTTCGGATTCGGCAACAAATTGTAGGTCCCCTTGTATGTAAAGAAATCAACACACCAGCATACATTGTTGAGAAGTTGGCCCTGGTTCACCTCGAGCTATTGCGCCACTCTATTTATTTTTTTTAGTGTGTGCTTACTACGCCGGAGGTCTGTGTGCGAATCCTACCATCGTTCTTTTTCACGGTCCCCACCTCCGCGAGGGTCTGACAAGTGTGGACATCGACAACGACATTGACAACCACCAACGAAAGTTGTGTTAACATCAACTTTTTGCGTGTGTATTTCTTACCAAAGCTGCATTGTTAATATGGTAGTCGTTTTCAACGTCGAAATTCAGGATTAGGTCTAACATCGATGTTGCTGTGGCTATCTATTTATACGCCAGTATATACGCACGGCATAAATATTGTGTTGTCTATGTTGATGTCGATGTTGCTGGTGTAATCAACCCAAATCGACTATAATTCGTTTATACTCCGGCCAACTGACTGGATAGGAACCAATCATTACCAACATATGTAACCTAAAAGCACCACCACCAGGTGTCAAAGTTAGAAACAAAAACAAACACGCATCCAAAGCGTTTATTCTAAATAAAAGAAAAAAAATACACTTATAAAATCCCAAATTGAAAAATTACTGGCAAGTACGTGCTTCTATAAATTAGCGCACAAAGCCGTCCAAAATTCGTAAAGATAAACAATAATATCTCTTAAGTGTTGCATTAAAAAATAAATAAATAAACTTATTTGCACCCAGTCTTATTACATTTTTATCATACTTTAATGATGTTTTTTTTTATCTCAATATATGAAACCTTGAAGAATTTATTGAAACATATTTTCAAACTCTTTGCACGTGTAAGTATAGTTTTTTTTTATAAATATATATAATATATTATATACATCTAACTATTGTTACGTAAATTCATTATAAGTGGAAAGGATTAGCTTTAAAATTTTTAATTTTTATTGTTTAAAAATACAATTAATTTGCCTTTATTTTACATTACAAAGTTCTTCCATAAAAAGAAAAGTCTCCGATGTCGTTGTTAAAAATAACACAAACGATTTGTGTACATGTAAGTTATTTTGTTTAATTTAATCTACTTTATAGAATGTATTGTATAGCTTACCACTGCATTTAGTTTATGTTGAATCAATTAAATTTGGGAATTTATCTTGATTTTTATATATGGAATGTGTTCTGTTAAAATTCTTTACATAGATTTTTTTTCTTATTATTAATAACTTTACCATTATTATCACCCTCACTTATCTATTAAGATATTGTTCCTAAGGAGAGAAATGTTTAATGCATTAATTCAATGTAAAAAAAAAAGAAAATCGATTAAAAAATCTAAATAATTTTATTGAATGTTTGAAAGACGATAATCATCACAAAAAATAATGCGTAATGCATATTAAAAAATATATATCTATATATATGTATAAACATATTATTTAAAACAAAATCCTGTATACAATCAGTCCACTATTAATCCTTGATGAAAAAAAAAGAAAATATTTTTAAATAACAAAAAAAAAAAACGAATTCTAAAAAAAGCAAAAATAATATTTACACTTAAACTGTTTTTAAATAAAAAAAAAGATCGTAAAAAACTAAATTCTTTGTGTTTATTTTTATTTACAACGTTAATTTTACGTTGTTGGTGGATAAGCTAGGATCTGGCTACCTTTTCACCGTCACCGCGACAACTCTACGTAAAATAACACTTACTATCGAGGGAGTAAAGTAGTCTAACGAAAATTTCATGACTGGGTCTTGATATTTACTATCGAATGAAAAAATTTGTTGAACGAAAAAATCTGTAATGAGTGAATGGATACCAATACCAACTACCGAATAAATGAACTTTTAACAACTATCGAATAAGTTGATAGTTTTTATTCGAGAGTTCCCATCACTAGTGGGAGGGTTATGATTCCTAAATTCCGATATTAACCTCGCGCCTAAATGAAAAGAAGAATCACCTGGATTTTTATAAAGTTCTGATAACGCTTTCGGCGTTCAGGTAGAATTAACCTGGGTAAAGACGGGTTATCAGTGTCACAAGCAACAGGAACAGAAACAGAAACCGAATTTTATACGTTAGCAACGCAAAAAGCATTCAGTGAATTTAGGTTTTCAGTTGCTAGTGTATGAGATTCTATTTCTGTTCCTGTTTTAGGTTGCATGTGACAACGCGGCTTAACGCTGAGATGTGTTCGTAAGATAGCCATACCACTGATTGGACGTTAACAAGATAGCCAACTTTGGGTAATTAGAAGAGAAATGCAATACTAGACCAAACTTTATACTTTTCTCCATCTCTTCTCCAACTGGAATATATATTCTGAACCTTTATGCCAAGGCCACTGACGAATGGTTGAACCCACGGACATCCCTGTTGGAGTCAACCAACAGAGATCTCAATAACATGAATCCCAGCCCCAGTCATAGGAAGGTGGATCATGTCAATGCTCAAAGGATCGAAGATGTGTAAACCTCTCTCTGCTCTTAAGGCAGCTTCACAAAAAATATTTGGCTTCGTCTATGTCCCCTTACGATATTTCAGCTTTGAATTTGCTTTGAATGAAATTTCCTAAAAAAAAATTCTTTTTCCGAAAAACTGGGGTGGAATCCTCTAAAGTGATGGCTGATGGTCACCATGTTGATCATCAAAATTGACCATCACCCAGTTCTTGCTCTCTGTAAAGTGATCACCAAAAAAATTTTAAAACTTGGCAGCACATACATTTTCATCTGTCAGTTGATGTCATTTCAATAAAGCGCTTCACAAATAAATCTAATTTACTTTTGTTTACATTTTTCGGCAAGTGCAATTACATTTATTTTATTACTGCGATGTAAAAATGTACGTACATATTTTAAGTTATTATTTTTGTTTGAATTCTTCAATTCATTAATTCAAGGTTTCAAGCAAATAAACATCAAATCGAAAGGATGGCCGGTTTCATGGCAGCCCACCCCTAATTACCGAAAAGCTACGATTCACGACTTACGAGCTAAGACTTTCATGTGTTGAAAAAACCATTCAATAATAAAATTGGTACATTTTTGCTGGTTGAAAGTTTAATTGGTCCTCCAAAAAAAATCAATCCCATACTGATATAGATTGCGTGAAGCAGTCCGTAGACTTCGAGTTATCCACTATCGTCCTTATTGGTTTTTTGACTGAAAAACAAACTCACTGAGTCACACATATCACAGGTACATATAGGTAATCACTAAAACTGACGGAGTTTAGAAAAAAACACAAAAAGAACCTAATTATTGCAAAAACACGACTAGCTTTAATGGAAAGTGACCCTAAAATAGCTGTCAGCTGAAATTCATCACAAAATGGTGATGATCACTGTGATCATCACCTTACGGGATCCCAAATTTAAAAATGTGATGATCAACTATCAGTTTTCACCTTAGAGGATTCCACCCCTGTTTTATTTTTTATTTTTGCGCGTTTCAAATTCTGTCCAACGTGTTATGATCAAAGACACGAGTTCTAAAATTAGCATGTGATCGAGCTTAGCGATATTCTAATGGATAAATTCTTCAGCCCAATGAATTCGTAGCATCCGTCACGTTGACGTACACAACTGACAACTATGTTAAATACCCACGTTTTAATGGGAAAAAGCCCATAGAAGAAGTGCATGACGAACGTCGCTACCCATAAGAACGTGTGTATCTCACTGAGTTGTTCGTTGTGTAAGTCAGCCTGACGGACGAAACGGATTCATTGGTCTGAAGCCATTAGAGGGCCTGATATGCATTCATCTTTGAGACCTTGCCAGATGCCCGCTGCTGCCTTTCTTAGAATATCAGTGTGACCTGACCTGGAACCCAATACTTTGTTAGCGTATAGTCAATTGATATGTCGTCCCGAATTTTGCGGCATATTTTCACGGATATTCTCGCCACATATTACTGCATGACTTAGCTGTCAGAGTACACGGTGATTATCTACTTTTGGAGCCTGCCCGAAAGGTCCTCCTAAAAAATACTGCAGTTGTCGTTGATCCGGAGGGATTTGCTTAATTTAAGAGGTTCACAGAAGATGTCTGCGACGACTGGTCTATTTTATAAAATAGACGTCTAGACAGTACGGCGATATAATTATATCCACCGATTCTCTTCTTTCCGGTATTCTGAAATCGCATCTCCTGCTGAGAATGAATATCGAAGAAGTGCTTGTCTATGGAGGCACATCAGGGTGCAGGTCAAAATTCTCCTTTTCCAAAATCTTGTTTTTTCAAAAAAATTTACTAAATCAATAAAATTCTGCTTATTGTCTACTTTTTAAGGTATTGTAATGTTTTTGCCTGGGGTTCGTCGAATAAAACTCAATTTCATTTTTATAATTTCACAATGAAATACTATTTATCAAACTATTTTATTTAAATTCAAATCACACTGTTATTCAACTTTACTATACTTAGAATTCAACACTTTATTTCAATTCAATCACTTTTTACTTTATTACTGATTTTTACAAGTCAACGTTTAATATATAACTGTCGTATGAGCCTGTCACCCGAGTATTTATACAAAATTAAGCACCTTCTAGTACGTTCCATAATTCCCCCTTGGCAATTTTCCATTATTACTGTTCCGCTGAATTCCAAGGAGGGGGAAATCGATATTCGAACTTCGAATATGCCAGCTGACTAAAATGACAGTTGGGTATATTCGTTTTGTGAATCGAGTGGGTCTGTTCGTAAAGTGAATCGCGTGGGTGTGTCGATGGGTGCATTCAGCGATTTATTTCTTGTCGCCACATTACAGTATTTTTCACTTTAAGAAGTAAGTGAAGTTTAAGAAGTAAGTGGGTTACAGGGGTGGTTTGTGGCACCGGCCCCCAAACATATTTCACTATGTCGCAATGTAAAAAGTGAAATTTCCAGAATTTTTTAAAACATAATTTTGAAAATTAGATTAATTTTGACCCCAAACCCGCACATCACCTAGAGGCGTATCCTTAAGATCCTAGAGACCACAGTTCGGACACCCTTAAACAAAGATTCGTTATTACCACCTTGTTGCTGCAGTACAGGTATGACCAAGGATATCAAATTGAATATGCCCCTTCAATGCAACGATAGGTATGAGTTTACTTACAACTGCTATTTCTACTTCCAGTGTATGCCCGCTTGACATGACGTTCTATATTATCCCTCAAGCTCAGTTTAAAGTGAAATTGCTTTTATGCCCAGGTGTCTATATTATTTAGAAATCATTAGCTCAATTCCTCCTGTTCTTAGAGAACTGAAGGTAAGAACCGCCATTTTTACTGGTACACAACAAAACTTCCGTCTTAGATTGATTAAAGTATTTCAAGTCCTCGACAAAGTTACCGGTAAGTTAGCCTTTCCTTCTCCGGGACATTTTAAAATTAAAATTTTTAGCATCCAAATGAACAGAAAATTGACAGCGCCTTATGTTGTTCCTCTACAGACTTTCCGGCACACATTCCACCGTCATAATTATTATTAATCGTTCGAGTGACTCCAGTCGCATATTCTGCTATCCAAATAAGCACTTCTAAGGCTCCACAGTACTCCTTCGGATGCTTCGGTACTGTTGAACCCTCCCTCTATGTCTTTATCTACAGGAAGAAAAGTGTCTCCATCCATCGTCAGATTCATGACCGGAAAACCTTCTCCAATCCTGGAAAACAGTTTGTCATGAAACTGACTTGTGGAGACATGCCTTTTTGTTCCAAGCTGTTTGATCATGAAAGGGGGCATACTCTCAGATCAATAATCTTTTGCTGTGGTGCGCTAGCTGTCTCTGCTTTAGTGAAAAATGTCGGTCGGACTTCAAGCTCTGGAAAAATAATACGGCGTAATACGGCCTTATGCAGGGCATGTAAACATTTTTCAACAGTAGGATGATAATTCCCCTTGTTATCTTGAAGCATAATTGGTCCAATGTTACCCGTCCCTCTTGGTTTAAGAAGAGCGAAGTTATTGATTACTCAAGCCAAATTTTTACCATCGTTTATAGCCCTGACCTTTTCTTTCTTATCTAGTCGGATTTAAGGTGGGCGAGCGTCGGTGCAACCTGAGCAGTGGGTTTGTGGTAGCTTGTCCAGCGTTTCATCCTGTGATGCGTTGCAGTTGCCATCGTTCTTCCTGAGAGAAAAAGAAGGCATTGTAATATTTCCATGTTTTCTTTCATAACTTCTACCAAAAAAAGTATCCTTGTCTCGAGTTTTCCTTCTTTGGTTCGAGCAGGGCCATGAACTGCCAATTTTTACTTTTAAAAACCAAGTTACAGAAGAAGCCGGAGCGCTTGACCTATAAACAATACAAAGAACATGTTCTTAAGTGCGGAGGATGCAAGTCTACATTGTCTCAAGAATTCTTTAATGAATCCTTGCAGGCTTTTATACTCCCTCATCATTTTTTCTCGAGATCGCCAAAATAATGGCGCCCAACGATGGTGCATCCTTAAGTACTTTCTTAAAAAAATATCTATTGAGTTCCTAAACTGCTTTAGTCTGTGGCATGCATATTCACTAGATTAGTCTGTCCTCAAAAACTATTTTTCTACTCCTTTCATAGTTTTCAGAAAAACACGAAAAATTATTTACTTCCTATATTTTCTATTTGTATTAGTATCTCTATGAGCTGGGATGGCACACAAAAGGTTTAATTGGCATCACAGAACCTCGGAGGGTTTCTGCCGTTACACTGGCCGACCGAGTGGCAGCAGAACGCGGCGAGCTGGTCGGCGACTCAGTCGGTTTATCAGTCCGATTCATTGACAAGGTTTCACAAACCACTGCGATCAAGGTAAGGACAAGTTACACTCGCAATAAAAGATATTTGACAATATCAAACTCTTTGCTCTTAGTATATGACTGAAGGAATCCTGCTCCGTGAAATGCTTGCTGATCCTCTGCTAACCCAGTACGGTGTCATCATAATCGACGAGGCACATGAACGTAACACCCTGACAGACACAGCGCTGGGCTTGCTGAAAAAGATCATCAAAAAACGCGAATCCTTGAAAGTGATCATATCATCGGCAACTATTGACGCAGAGTTCTTTAGGGATTTCTTCAATATGAGGTCGAAACAATCCCCCAAAGACACAAGTGTTATGCTTTCGGTCGAAGGTCGCATGCATCCGGTTAATATTTTCTATTTGCGCGAACCATGTCCGGACTATGTGAAAGAAACAGTCAATACGATTTGGAAGATTCACAAAAAAGAGCCCGCTGGTGATGTGCTAGCATTTTTGACCGGCCAAGAAGAAGTTCTGCAGGCAATCGATCTGTTGCATGAGTTCAGGATCGCTGAAAATCTGGACAACATTCAAATTCTTCCCATGTACGGAACTCTGCCGAACAATGATCAACTGAAGGTGTTTTTTACGCCACCGAAGCACACACGAAAAGTGGTGATTGCCACGAATATTGCTGAGACCTCGATTACCATTCCTGGCATTGTCTATGGTGAGTTAAATTTATCCTTAAAACCCATTATCTTTGACAAATTCACTCTATTTTAGTGATTGATTGCGGCTTTGTCAAACTCAAGTGGTTCAATCCGGATAGCTACACCGATAGCTTGGTCGTAGTACCTGTGAGTAAGGCCGCTGCTCAACAAAGAGCTGGTCGTGCTGGCCGTGTTCGGCCGGGAAAGGTCTATAGGCTCTATACAGAGGACGACTTTAATAATTTGCCTGAACAGACGCCTCCTGAAATGCGCCGAACTGATCTTTCTTCTACTGTGCTGCATTTAAAAGCACTGGGCATTGACAACGTACTGCGCTTTAACTTTCCCTCGCCACCTCCAGCTAAAAACCTACTGGCCGCCTTGGAAACCCTCTACGCTCTTGGTAAGATAAAGAAGATACATACATGTGAGCAAATTTTTCTAATTCAATTCCACTTTAGATGCTCTTGATGAAAAAGGTGACTTGACAAAACCGATTGGCTATCTTCTAGCAGAAATGCCCTTCACAGCTATGATGGGCAAAATGCTTTACGTAGCCGGGCAACTTGGTTGCAGCGAAGAGATTCTCACCATAATTGCCATGCTGCAGGTGCAGTCGGTATATTCAAAGCCGGCTAGTGGGCAAGGTCAGATAAAGCAGAAAGTTGCCAAGCGAAACTTCGAAGCGGCTGAAGGCGATCTTATAACTTTGCTGAATGTCTACACAGCTTTTGTGGAGAATGGTCGGACAAAGGAATTTTGCGGCCGGTACTACCTGATTTACAGAAACCTTAAGCGAGCCTATGAGCTGCGCAATCAGCTTGTGAATTTAATCCAATCGAAATTAGGGATACCGATGTTCTCGTGCGATGGAAACGTCGAACTGATTTGCAAATGCATAACGTCTGGGTTCTTTCCGAACGCTGCTTACTTACATCATTCTGGTGTTTACAAGACTGTTCGTGGAAATACAGAACTTTCGGTTCATCCATTGTCTACCCTGTACGCTCTGCGTCCGCCACAGTATGTCGTCTATTGTGAACTTATGCAAACAACAAAGCTTTTTATGAAGGACCTGACGGTTATTCAAAGTGAATGGCTGACAGAGCTCGCTCCACATTACTATCATAAAACGACTGTTAAAGATTGAATCTGAATATATGAAGAAAGATTATAATTATAATATTGACTTTAATTGGATAAACCATAAAAATGGCGCCCAACGCCATGGAAAATTTTAAAGCACTATATTTGCCGCTGACGATTGTCGCTTTCGGTTCCATCCCACCGATATGCATCCTTGAAAATCAAACTAAGGTTCAATGTGTACCACATTGGGATATATCCCTGACGTCTCACCTACTCGTCTATATGTCTCGCCTTAATGTAGTGGGATCAAACAGAAAGCTACTGATGGCTTACCCCAATAGCAAAACCTAGTACCCGAGGAAAAAATGAAAGAGACAGTCACAGTATTTGGTGTGCATTTGTGTTTGTGGAAAGCCTTAGGTTTGATCCCCGGCATTTTCAAGTTCTTAAACCTGTCAGCTTAAATCTGCAAATTTCCTCTTTTTGTCATTTTCCATAAAATGAGTCGGGTAATATTTAAACGCAGTGCTGGACAAAATTAGAGGAACGATGATAGTTTCTTGTTTTATGCCTAAAGGGTGATCCATTTCAGGTGGGTGAGTATCTGTAGACAAAACTCTTAAAAGAACTCTGGTGTTTTTCACAAACCCACATAAAAAGTCGGACAACGTTTAATCACATCATCTTGCAGCTAGTTAAAGTCCCCAAAACGTCAAATAATGAGACTTCTGAACTTTGCTCACAAAATATCTAGCAAAGGTAAGTTGCCCTGCTTTGCTGAAAACACATGTTAATCGTTTCCATATTGGAATTGCCTCGGGTTCGTCGAATAAAACTCAATTTCACTTTTTAAATTACACAAGGAAACATTTTATTTATCCTTCAAAACTTATATAACTTCAAAACTTAATTCAACTTCGGTCCTTAGAATTCAACACCTTATTTCAATTCTATCGCTTTTTACCTGACTCCATTTTTACCAGTCAATGTTTCAAATATATGTAACTACCCCGTCTGAGCCTGTCATCCGTGTATTTATACAAATTCAGCACCTTCTAGCACTTTCTATATTTCTCGTTTGGTAATTCTGCATTGGTATTTTTTGATTGGACGGTAAATTTAATATCGAACATCAGTTCAGAACTTCGAACATAAGTTTGCTGTCAGCTGATTAATATTTCCAAACATCCGACCGAGTCTGGCATAGAGCTTTGCTTCTCATGGAAGGAAAACTTTCTACATGAAAGATCAACTAATAAAGTCGTATTTTAGGGTGAACCATCTGATTAAAATTTTTGGTCGAATCAAAAATCTGTAATGAAATAATATCTCTTAGTTTGTCAATCTCTCGTAGGGCTGAAGTCGTGGAAAAATATTATTGACCTAGAAAAGTTAAATGAGTTTTCGTTTTAAGTTTAGCCTTACCGACCAAGCCAGTTTTACATTTTCCGGCGTCCTGAGTCCGTCTTAGGGCTAATGGCGAATAGTGAAACTGGTGTGGAATACAGAAAAAAATTGTTCTTTTCTCGTACACTTGAACGGAATCGTGCTCATGTAAATGTTCTTTTAAACTCCGAATTAGTTCGGTGTCGACTCGGAGCTCGAAATTATGCCACCGTCGTAATTGACGCTGGAGGCTGGGCGTAGCTTTGATTGTGTATGTGAAGTGACGCTTCGACTCAATTTTCATTCGTGATTAATTACAACACAACTGAAATCGATAACTGATTGTATGAAATCGTTAAAAACTCAAATTTAGAGCTTTCAAGTTTAGTTTCAAGTAAAAAGTGCAAAAAACTGACGCCAACAAAATTACGCTATGAAATGAAAAAAAAAAAAAATAAACAAAATTAACTCAAAGCAATTCGTGACTTTGTCGTTCTGTACACAATGAAACCGAGTGTACACCACGCTGGAACTGTCGCGAACACCGAGTATTATTTGACAGCTCAGTGTGGCAGTTTGGTGTTCAAAAGAATACGCCACAAGGTACTCATTTATGATGAATTGTACTATAGGCTGCCACATTCTTTATTTTTCACAATTCAATATCTCTAGTATAAAATTGCTTCTGAAATGACCACGACCTCTTGCACAGTATTCCAGACAAGTCATACTGCATTACTAAAATGGCTGGTAATGCCATCCAAGACGAGGGCACCTCTTTTCGTTGTCCATTTTAGTAAAATGTAGTGTAATGACTTTGTGGAAAACCTTATATGGTGCTAGTAATTGCACGCAGGGAGATCGATGACCGTTTACGGAGGAACGAGAGCGATGGAATTGAGGAAGCAAAGAACGATTTCTAATTTCTTCACTTTGCCAAGAAGGTACTACTGCTGACCCGGTCTAGACGGGTCCACTTTGACTTGTCTTTGAATTTTGTCAAAAACTCTGTGTTTTTGATTCAAAACCCACGTTTGGTTTGAAACTTAAATAAGGCAGTAGCTTCTAATCTCAAAAGCTAAATATGCCCTTTCGGTTGTTCAAATTTCGAATATAGCTCGTTCAACTTAATTTCACCCCAAAGATTAGCTCACTCTCATCAGATTGCAATTAATTTCCGGCTTTCCAAATCCCCCTTTCTGCTAACTGTATGATAGCGAAGATGAGCGATGAACAGAATCCTGCTGTCAGGCAGAATGAAGAATGGATGAAGTGAAAGTAGCTATGGCTAAGTATATAGGCTTAGCGCAACAAAGCAACCGAAGCTGACGGCCTACCTGCCGACTTTTTCAAATCCACTGGCGATGTTCTGGTTAGGAGAATGCACCATACCATAGAGGAAGAATACCCTAGCTTCAGAATTGTTTGACCGATCTTCAAAAAGCGAGGCTACTTCATCAAAGGCATGTAATAAAGCATTTGAAGGTGAACGCCAACGCCTTAAGCCGTTGGTAAACAACGTAAGCGCTTGATAGGTCGTCCATAACAGTGCGGATTTAGGCCAGGAAAGTTCACCATCGATCAAATATTCACACACTGTGTCATTCGATCAGGCGCTAAAAACCCAGGAATTCCAGATCGATACCCACCTCTTTTTCATCGATTTTAACGCCGCTTATGACGGCATCTAAATAGATCAACTTTATAGCGCAATGTTGGGTTTTGATATCCCTGCCAAACTCACCAGCAGGATGAATGATGGAAAACGCTCACTGTTCCGACAAGACCCGTAAAGACCTCAAGGATCCTTTGATGTCAAAAAAGGATGTAGACACGACGCGCTGTCATAGACGCGCTGTCATGTCACTTCTTTAACATCATAATTTAGAAAATTGTGCGCAACCGCCGCACCGACCGTGCCAACACCAGAGGCACAATTATTCAAAAGTCTACTATTACTCGCAAACGCAGATGACATTGACATTATCCAAAGAATACAGCGTGATGTCAGAAAATCCTTCGTGAGTACTTGGACGGAAGCGGCGAGTCATGTTAGGCAGGTCATGTTAGCCGAGATGTCGCCCCCTGGTAGGCCAAGAAACTATGTGGTGGGATCAGGTAAAGAGTGCGTCTGGGGACCGCACCTGTGTCTCTTGAGTTGGTGGCGGAAGGAACCCTTTTAAGGATAAGCGGTCACAAAAAATGACTGAATGAAGCCTTCAATGAATTCGTTGCGTCCGTCACGTTCAAGTACACAACTAACAACCGAGTTAAATATGCATACGTTCTTATTGGAAGAGGCCCATAGAAGAACTTCGTAACGTACGTCGCTTCGCATAAGTACGTGTATATCTAACTCAGTTGTCAGTTGTGTACTTCGACGTGACAGATGCAACGGATACATTGGGCCGAAGGCTTGACTGAGCGGCGAGTATGGGCTTAGCAGTCAATGAGTGCATATACATTTATGCTGCCATAAAGTAGAGACAGCCAACATTAACGTCTTGGACAAAACATCACCATACATCGCTATAGCTCGGAGATATCAAGGGACTTTGTCCACCTGGGTCTGCTTTAAATTAAGACAATGACACCAGCGAGCGCCGAGAGCTGCGAGGCTTAACGAAGGTTATGGGTTAACTCTTGGCAATCGCTGCTCCTTTTGGCTAAGAAGGAAATTTAGTAGCAAAGCCCTCTTTCGAGCAACTTAAGTGTCCATAATAAGACTCTCATCATACCAGCCTTGCTTAAAAGTGCAGATTTCAGAAGCAAGAAGAAGAAAACGCTTTAGGCTGCATTTACGGGAAAATCCTTTGGGTGATCTTTGTTCGCGTGTTCATAGATGGAGAGGGAAGGGGAAGATGTGCAACCCCGAATTGTATGGGCGCCACGGGCAGTACAGCGACACCGACCTAGTCAGAAGAATCAAAATACAACGGCTGCGTTGACTAGAGTGGATGGGCACCAACCTCCGGCCCGGTTCGGAAAATCTCCGAATCCACTCCGCAGTGGCAGTGTAGGGCACGAGCACCGAAGCTGGTAGCGCTCGCCTGTGGAAGGGATACTCAGTAAACTTCGCGTGTAGCAAAACTGAAGACCCCTATAGCTAGCAATAGAGCTGGCTGGCGAAGCTTGTTGGTTAAACGGCCTATGTCCACGGACTATACCACCACTTAAAGTAAGAAGGTAACATAAAGTAATAATAATTGTCAGTCCATGGGTTTTTGTGAGTATTCATAAAAAAGCTTCTTACCTCTGCCCCAAATATTTTGAATTATGAAGCGCTCCATAATATTCAAATGAAAAGAAAACCGTTTCGAAGTCTACCATTTCGTTCGGCATTATGTAGTTTAATTAAACAAATTATTCTGTTTAATTTCTCACTTATCATTTGACTGCATAACCGGCAGAAAGTCAAAATTACACAAAACTCTAAAAAAAAAATGTGTAAAAAAAAACTGTAGCGATTATGCTAATTAGCTGAAAATGTAAGCAAATTAACATCAAATCAAGTCATGGTATTAACTAATATAAAATCTGAGTAGTAAACAAATATTAATAATGAAAATATTGTTTGTTCGTATTGCCCGCTGCAAACAAACCGTTAAAGTGTTCCGCCGAGTAAAGATGCAGATAAAAAGCTCCGTCCCAAAATAAATTAATAAAATAATAAAAAACCAAATGTAGGTCAGTTCTGAGCAGGAATTGCATCAGTGTTAAGCGGATTTAAGTTCTTTTGTCGAAGCATAAAAAACTCGATCTGTTAGTTTACTCCGGGAAGCCCAAAGGCAAAGGAGTTAAAAGGAGCCAAGTGATTTGTCCATCGATAATTTTGCTAAAATGAAAACCAACACTTTGTGTTGTTTAAAATTGCAAATTTTGTTTTTGGGCTCGATTTTAGTTAGTTTTGCGAAATGCTCAAGTGAAAATTTTAGTGAATTGCGAAGAGAAGAACTTGTCAACCTGACACGAGGAAGTGATTTAAATGAGCAAAACGTTAAGGTCCTTTCGGATGATGCATTGAGAAAAAATATAGTGTTTCATTATTTCAAGTGAGTAAGAAACTATATAAAAACATTTTAGAAACGCTGGAAACACCTTTAAAATAATTAAAAAATTTTTATATTTACAAGTTTATGTAATTAATATTTGCCTCAATAGTGTTAATAGTCGTTTCGGAACCAAGCGTAATTATGCCTCAGTGAAAAATTATTTCCAGTCACAACCTTTTAGGGCCGGTTTTTCAGTGCTGAATTAAGCCCAAAGCGAATCAGGAGTTAACTCAGCGATTAGTTTTTCAGTGCGAGTTAACTCCGATAACAAGGTTGTCAAAATCTTCGACTCTCGAAAACTATTGACTCTCCCAGCTCTTATTTCACATAAAAAAACACAGGAAAAGAAGTTCGAGTTATTCTCAAATGTCATTTTTCACAGCAACGCGCAAATCAACTGACAGTCCACGCAGAAAAAACATTCAAAGAAGTTCATACTGTTCTCCAGAGATGATCCGAGATTAACTCACCAAATTTGGTCAGTTAAGCCGAGATTATTATTGATGTTAGCTAATTGATTTTCTACCAACTAAGATAATATTGATTTATTTAGAACTGGAGGGTGAACTGGATCGAGCACCCAGCTTTATTGATTTTTCCGTTGTCTGACGTTAAGAAGACTTTGCTCCGACCGCTCACTACAAAGAAAATTCAAAGGAAATCCTTTGACCCATATCGGCATAAGGTCCAATTTTATTTGGTGTAAAATAAAAGCCATTGGGCTATAGCATGCGTCGTTTGCTCTAAGGCTTATTTTTTACTATGGATTCTTTCTCAGCCAACAAGCTTCGCCAGCCAGCTCTTTCTCCAGCAAGCCGTCTGCTGTTTCGCATGCAAAGTTGGCTGAGGTCCCCTTCCACTTGCGCACTGAGCCTTGGTGCTCCTTTACTGCGCCGTACCTGCGGGTTGGATTCGAAGATTTTCTGAGTGTTTATCCACTCTAGATGATCCAGCGATTGTAGCCGTTGCATTTTTAGTCTTCTAGCTAGGTCGGTGTCGTGGTACAGACGGGAACATAAATCGTTCGAAGAATTTTTTGAAGAATTATCCGCCTTTGACGGGTCCATGCTTCTGCACCCTAAAGCAGGACTGCGAAGATAAGGGTCTTATAAATAGATACTTTAGTTGCTCAAGAGACGGTCGACATAAAGTCAATGCTGAACGGATTTTTGAAAAACTGCGCGGGAGTTCGGTACAATTCTCTCAAGTATGACGTTACAGAAGCCACATGACAGCGCGTCGCCTTGTCTAAATCTTTTTTTGACATTAAAGGGGTCGGTGAGGTGTTTACCTATACAGCGTGAGTTTCCCATCGTCATCCTGCACAGACTGACGAGAGTGGCAGGGATGCAGGAATATATAGCTCGTCTCTATAGATACTGTCACCCGCGGCCTTAAAATGGATGAAAAGGTGATAGGTATACCGATTTGGAATTCCTGGGTTATCTCCAAGATCTGCTGCAGATGGTTGACTTTCTTGGGATTAACCCACATTGTTGACAAACGGCCTTTCAGATTGTTGACAAACGGCTTCAGGCAGGCGTTCACACAGTTGCAGAAAAGATCTTGTATGCGATATTTAGAAGACTTATGCCTCTGTAGTGGGCACAATCCAGAGGGTCTCCTTTCTTGAGGATCGGGCAAACAATGCTGAGGCTCCATTCGTCGGGTGGGCGGTATCTTTTGTATGCTTCGTGGGTAACGTCTCCGCCCGGGTTGAATCGTTCATTCTGCCTGACAGCGGTACTTGGTTCGTCTCATACAGCTTGCAGAAATGGTTTTTCCAAATCCTCAGCACCGACTGTGATTCCACTACGACGTTTCCTTGATGGTCCTTACAGGCTTTAGCTCGTACTTTTTACACTTGGCAGGACCCCTTGATCCTCTGGTAAAACTTTGGAACCTTATTCAAATTTTTGTAGTCCATAAAGGAAAAAAAATTTGATCATTTGAATAAACATTAGACTACAAATCACGGTTCAAAATACTTCTTATAAATAAATTCAGAAGGTTTTTCGTTAAAACTTTGGAACCTCATTCCTGTTTAACATCTCTCTATCACTTCAACCGCGCACTTCTCGTGTTCTCTCGTTTTCCTTCGGAGAAGCCGGTGTTCCTCTCTCTCCCTTGCTCATAGAGTTCGTAAGGAGCTCTAGTCCTTCTGTGCATTGTATGCTTTGTATGCTTCCTGATTAGCTGCAGGTGCTTGCCGGTACTCATCGTCAAACCATGGGTTTTGTTGTGGTGGCCGTGTGAAAGCCAGCACTTCACTCTCTGGTGGCATTTTGCCAATGTTGCCACTGGCTACGAATATATGATGCTGCCCGCATAGGACTACGTAGAAGGTTTTGAGACACTCGGTTGGAGAAGAACCTGGCGTTCTCTTGCGATTGTAGCCGGCAGACGTCAATCTTCCTCACAGTATTTCCATTTCTTGGCGTTTGTCGGGATATCTGCAGCTGTACACCTTGGCTACAACAAGGTAGCTAAGCTAGGGTACTGCTCATTCGTTTTGTCCAGCAGCTCGTAGAACATATATTTGAGGTCGTCAACTCTCTCCTCTGTGAGAGCATGTGCGCTTGTGAGGCTAATGTTGGCGAATCTAGCCTTGATGCAGATCGTCGTGAGGTGCCCGCTCACAGGGTTGAAGCTCAAAACTTTTTGCCTAAGTCTACTTCTAACAACGAAACCTCATCCAAATAAGCGCTGATTTTCATGTCGGTAGCAATCGCCTTAGGTCGCAGTTTTTCACCTTCCTTTAGCCTGATGGCTCATCCCACTGCATTTCTTTGATGGCAGTGATATCTGCCTTGCAGTTGTTAAGGGCCCCCGCTAATTGCTTGGCCGCACGCGGTCTGTTAAGGGACCTTACATTCCCATGTAGATCCGAAGCTCGTTGTCCTTGTTTCGTTTGCGTTAATATAGTCAACAGTAAATCCGTCCGTCTCCGAGGCTTGTCGCGGGTTCGTACATAAAAATGTCTTTCCGTGGACGGGTAGACACCGCGACTGCAAGACACCCAACCATGAGGACCAGATCCTTTTAATGACTCCAACGACGGAGAGCCGGATAACCCGCTCAATATACGCCTAAGCTCCGAATACGTCGTAGTAGCCCATATAAGGTGTTCATTATAGGTAGTTCGGCCGAACTGGAACTGTGAACGCCACCTTTGGTTCCCTCTGGGGAAATCCTCCCCTGCCGCCCGAATGAAAGAAGAAGCGCCTTAGTGGAAACACTACTCTCCCACCCTCTCTCGTTTGCTACCACCAACAACTTTCCAAAGGGGTTAGTAGAACCCAATCTCCAGTTGGGGTAGCACTCGGTGTTTGCACCACAGGGAGATTTGGTTGTATAGACCGACACAAAAATAGTGCGGCCAGAGGTTGAATTTACAAGGGTAATTTGTGGTAAATGATGTTACAAATCAGGAAAATTCGTCTTACTACACGTGTGATCATTAATTTTTTTTTTTTGACAGCTCCCGACCAGGGAAACTAGCTGGACGCCAGTTTTCCAACTTTCTGATTTTTTTTCTTTTATTGCATACTTTAAGGCAACGTTTTTTTTTTGAGCATAGAATATAGCAGATAGGGATCAACTGCTAATTGCAGCTGTACAAATATTTACTTTTACAATTTTAACTAGCTTTTGTTTTAATTTTTTCAGGGATGGTGTCAAAATTTCAGAGGACAGAGGACTTAGAGCTACACTAGCAGCTTCTGGTTGCCTCGCATCAGACAAGTTTGCATTTGTGATTCATGGATATGGACAAGATTGTAATACGGCATGGGTACCAAGACTAAGAGAAAGTTTGTATAGATTTTAATTTTTTCTCAATTAGAGATAACTAAGTTACGCTATTACCTATAATACCTACGTTTTTCTTTTAACTATCTCATAAGACGAACTGTAATTTCAAAAGTGCACTCTAATTGTGGGGTGCCGTGGCGTAGTGGTTAGTAAGTGTGCTTACTACGCCGGAGGTCTGAGTTCTGAATCCTGCCATCGTCACCTGAAAAAAAAGACTTGTTCTTTTTCACGGCCCCCACCTCGGCGAGGGTCTGACAAGCCGTCCGAGAGTATAATTTTTCTTGAAAAACTTCTCAAAGTGCCGTTCGGATTCGGCAAAAAATTGTAGGTCCCCTTGTATGTAAAGAAATTAACACACCAGCATACATTGTTGAGAAATTGGCCCTGGTTCACCTCGAGCTGTTGCGCCACTCTATTTATTTATTTATTTTATTTTACTCTAATTGAGAACTACCCGATTTGCATAGGTTTTCCTTTTTTGGACTCGTATTGAACCGGGTAAACACAATACGGATCCAAAAATTGGAAATTTTGAACGGAAAATCGTAAAAACCCAAAGTTGCATGCTTTTAGGTGTGCTTGGTCGCGATAAAAGGTTCGCCGGGCCAGCTTAGTAAAAAATTCAGCAATGAATTCATTAAAAAATTATTTGTTGTTAACTCCTCTTGTATTTTGCAGAACTAACCACACACCGCGGTGGATGCATTGTGTGCATCGACTACGGTTTCTACAAAAGAGAATCGTACCTTCGACTGTTAAAATACTTCCGTTCCATGGTGAACGTTATCACATCAAAGTTGCAACAGCTGCGCAGCCAAGGATTCGATCCAAGCAAAGGTTTTATTTATGGGTTCAGTTTGGGAGGACAAATGGCCACTGCAGTAGGCAAGATGTTTGGTCCACGAGTAATCAAGCAAATCGACAGTAAATTTTGATATTTTTTTACAAGCTATTACTTTTCCATATTTATATCTCGATCCATTTGTAGCATGCGATATGGCAGGGCCAGGATTTGATTTTCTGCGAGTCCAAAATCACCGTAACGCAGCCCAACAAGTGACATGCTGGCATACAAGTCGAAACAAGGGTACGGCTTTCTACGCGTGCGACGAAAATGTACGCTTTGGTAACTGCGGTTACACTCAACCAGGAGAAACTTCTTTGATAACATCCCATGGTCTGTGCAACGAGTTTTATATCAACGCTTTTGACACTCAATTCTATGCTTCGCAAAAGACGAACCAGTGCTTGACAAAAAATCGAGCCATTGTACCACGAGGCTATACTGTTGGTTACAATGAAGACATCAAGTAGTATGTCGAAGATTATAATGATTGTATACGAAAGGAATTTAGAAAAAATTTAAATTTTCAGCTTTATCGCCGGAGAGATATTCGTTCCAACGAGCGCCAAAAGTCCTTATAATCTTCCGCTGGATCTCGTACTAAAGGTTGACATATTGCCGGGCGAAAATGATCTCCTTGATGGAAACGCCACCGAAAATCCAAATCGAAGGCGTTTTCGTGAATTTTTTCAAAATGCTATGAGTAGATTGCTTCAAAAATTTGAAAGTTAAGTTAAGTTAATTAGACTTACTTGGTATCTCCTTTAGACAGATTAATGCCTGGCCGATTTCCACGACTGGCAGTTTAATGGAAAATGACTGGAAATAGTCTTGCCAATCGGTGTCTCCAATAGATGTTTTGCAGTCGCTTTCTAGTCACCTTCTAATAGTGGAAATTGGCAAGGCATTAATTTGTTGAATGGAGACGCCAAGTTATAAAAATGAGTACCTAAATAAGCATTAATATATACCTAACCAAAACCTTAACAAATTGTGAAAAGGTTATCATTAAATCAAATATATTTGTGAAAGGGGATAATTTGCGTCTGACAGCTGCCTTCGCCCGTTCATTGATAAGTCATGGCGGAGGCAGAGACGTAACGCATTTTTATTTGTGCTCCACGAACAAACATTTTTTGGAATTAAGGCCAATCTCATTAAAAATCAAAAAATTTCAAACATCTTTTAAATCATCTAATTAGATATTTATTTCCTTTTACAAAAACATTTATTAAGTTTCATTTAAATATGTATTATTGCTATTAATTTTAGTATTATTAAAATAGACCGTTAAATATGAAGACATACGCGGAGCGGTATATCGGATTTAGTTAAAGGTTAAGCTCATCTATATTGCGCAGTTTATGTAAAACACTATTTGTTTATTAAAATTATTTGTGGATATATTTTACAGTCCGTTGTATACTTTTTTATACAATTATTTTATTTCTAAATATATTTTATAGTCCGTTCTATACTTTTTTTAAAGTTTCTTTACTCTAAAAAGGAATGGCAAAAAAAAAACTTTTTTTATAATTTTTTCTTCTGTTTTGTTGGTTAACGTTCACGTTGAAGCAAAATTAGTCGTCCAGAAGTTGCATTATACATATTTGCTAGCAGCATCATTTTAGCCAGTCAACTAAAGTGTTCTTTAAGCACACCAAGGAAACAATTTACTCTTTCAAAACTGGTTTAGATAGTTTTTTTTTTTTTGAATTTCAAAAGACGGAATACGTCCATAATTTATTTCAAATTTTCGTCTATTACCGTTTCGAAGATAGAAGGATGGACATATGTTCAAACATTTGAGATTAGACATCTAGGTTGTCATCGAGAAAGCACAAGGACCAGTTAAAACGACCGAAGAAGTTATTAAGGCCGTCCCAGTTGTCTTTCTTGTACCGCCACACTGTTCTTTTCGGAGCTATTACCTTATTAGGTTGATTACCTAATAAGAACTTGGCTGATATGATGCAGTGGTCTGACGAACCTAGAGGAGACAGTACATTCACGGTGCACTTATCGGGGTGGAAGGTAAGAAACAAATCCAGTGTGTTGGCGGAATGATTGTAAATGTCGGGTATCCGTGTAGGCTCGTTTACAAGTTGCGTTAGGTTATTCAACGCAGCAAAGATCTCTGAGTTGTCTGACCAGAATGTCGAAGCCACTTAGAATTGTGAATATTGAAATTTCACAATTCTAAGTGGTTTCGAATTGTGAATATTGAAATTTCACAATTCTAAGTGGCTTCATTAAATTCATTAATTTCGCAAGACCGACCCCTAAAAATAAACGTGGCAAAAAACCTTCTGGAAACAAAAGAGAATTAAGTCTGGTGTATGCTAACTTTTGTTTCTTATTCTTCTCTAAATTAAACGTAAGTCCTCTTAAATTCAGCCTCCAAATGTGGGCGTGTACCAAAACCGTGTGTAAAGAAAATTTATAGCTAAATGTTTTCCACAAAAAATATTTAATAGTTTCTTTTCGATTTGGAACAGAAAAAGTTTATCATTTTTTATCAATTTAAAATAAAATAAATCGTTGCCACGCCTACAAGGGAAGGTCTACCGAATTTATTTTTCTTTTGTATGTCTTAAGGTTATTAGGAGACGATTAAGTGCCAAAACGAATGCAATCGGAATGTCCGTCTGTCTGGGTGCTATGCTGAAAACTGGAAAAATCCAAGACGGCGAACTTTTCCCAACTCAGATTTTTTGGGACATTTGGGATTTTGATAAGATTCATCAATTTCCAGCTTGTTATTTCAAATGTAAGGGTCAGGGCTATTTTTTCTCTAATTTTACTGACTAAAAGTTTTCCCTTAAATTTTGTCTAATTTTTACTTACTTAAGGTGGCGCTACAGTTCGGGGTGGACCAGGGCCTCAGCCAACAAGCTTCGCTAGCCAGCTCTGTCTCTAGCTAGCCGTCTCCAGTTTCGCAAGCGAAGTTGGCTGAGGTCCCCTTCCACTTGCGTGCGCCACCTGAGTCTCGGTGCTCCTCTACTGCGCCGTCCCTGCGGTGTGGATTCGAAGATATTCCGGGCCGGGGCGTTGGTGTCCATCCGCTCTAGATGACCCAGCCATCATAGACGTTGTGTTTTGACTCTTTTGGCTAGATCGGTATCGCTGTACAGCCCGTACAGTTCGATGTTATATCTCCTCCTCCACTCTCCGTCTATGCAGACGGGACCGTAAATTGTCCGAAGAATTTTCCTCTCGAAGCAGCCTAAAGTGTTTTCATCCGCCTTTGACAGGGTCCATGCTTCTGCACCGGACTGGGATGATAAGGGTCTTATACATGGACACTTCAGTTGTTCGAGAGAGGGCTTTGCTACTCAATTGCCTCCTTAGCCCAAAGAAACAGCGATTGGCAAGAGTTATCATTCGTTTGATTTCAGCGCTGGTGTCATTGTCTGAATTGATAGCGGAACCCAGGTAGAAAAAGTTCCTAACTACCTCAAAATTATAGCTGTCGATGGTGATGTTTTGTCCAAGACGTCGGTGTTGGGTGTCTTTTCTTGATGACAGCATATACTTGGTTTTGCCCTCATTGACTGCTAAACCCATATTCGCCGCTTCCGTCCCAATACTCACGAAGGCTTCACTGACATCACGCTTTGTTCTACCGATTATGTCAATGTCGTCTGCGTATGCGAGTAGTTGAACGGACTTTTGAAAGATTGTACATCTGGTGTTGGCGTGAGAGTTCTGCACAATTCACTCAAGTAAAATGTTAAAGAAGTCGCATGACAGCGCGTCGCCTTGTCTAAATCCTGTTTTGACATCAAAGGGGTCGGTGAGGTCTTTGCCGACCTTGACGGAACAGCGTGAGTTTTCCATCGTCATCCTCCACAGACTGACGAGTTTGGCAGGGATGCCAAAACTAGACACTGCGCTATATAGCTCGTCTCTATAGATGCTGTCATACGCGGCCTTGAAATCGATGGAGAGGTGGTGTGTATCGATTTGGAATTCGTGGGTTTTCTCCAAGATCTGCCGCAGTGTGAATATTTGATCGATGATGGACTTTCCTGGCCTAAAGCCACACTGATATGTGCCTATCAGATTGTTGACAAACGGCTTCAGGCGTTCACACAGTACAGCAGAAAAGATCTTGTATGCGATGTTAAGAAGACTTATGCCCCTGTAGTTGGCACAACTCAGAGGGTCTCCTTTCTTCAGGATCGGGCAAACAATGCTGAGGTTCTATTCGTCGGGCATGCTTTCTTCTGACCATATCTTGCAGATGAGCTGGTGCATGCTCCTAACCAGCTCATCGCCAGCGAATTTAAAAAGTTCGGCAGCTAGGCCGTCTGCTCCGGCTGCTTTGTTGCACTTGAGCTTAGACACAGCTACTTTCACCTCCTCCAGGTCGGGTGGGCGGTATCGTTCGTATGCTTCGTCGGTAACGTCTTCGCCCGGGTTGAATGGTTCGTCCTGCCTGACAGCGGTATTTGGTTCGTCCTCGCCATTATACAGTCTGCAGAAGTGGTCTTTTCAAATCCTCAGCACTGACTGCGATTCTACAACGATGTTCCCTTGGTGGTCCTTACAGGCTTCAGTTCGAAGTTTATACCCTTGGTAGGACCTTTTGATCCTTTGGTAAAACTTTCTAACCTCATTCCTGTTGTGACATCTCTCTATCTCTTCAAGCGCGCTTCTCGTGCTCTCTCTTTTTCCTTCGGAGAAGCCGGTGCTCCTCCCTCCTCCTCAGCTCGTAGAGCTCGCGAGCAGCTCTAGTCCTTCTGTGCAGCGCCGCTTTGTATGCTTCCTGTTTAGCTGCATGTGCTTACCGGTATTCATCGTCAAACCAGGGGTTTCGTTGTGGTGGCCTTGTGAAACCCAGCACTTCAGAGGCGGCGTCTCTGATGGCATTTTGGCAATGTTGCCACTGGCTATCAATACTTGTTGCTGGCTGCATAGGACTTTGTAGAAGGTTTTGAGACACTCGGTTGGAGCGCTCGCTTACAGGGTTGAAGCTCAAGACTTTTTGCCTAAGTCTGCCTCCAACAAACGAAACCACATCCAAATAGGTAGAAGTCGCAGAAGTAGAAGTCGTAGAAGTAGAAGTCGCAGTTTTTCATCCTTCTTTTGTCCGGCCCGTCCCACCGCATTTCTTGGATGGCAGTGATGTCTGCCTTGCAGTCGTTAAGGGCCTCCGCTAGTTGCTCGGCTGCATGTTGTCTGTTAAGGGACCTAACATTCCACGTGCAGATCCGTTGGTATAGTCAACAGTAAATCCGTCCGTCTGCGAGGCTTGTTTTTGCTTCGTGACGGGTGTCCCGACGGCACGACCCCCAACCTGGAGGACCAAGATCCTTTGTTTAGCTCGAAGGACGGAGAGCCGGATAGCCCGCTCCTTATAGGCCTGAGCTCCGAATACGTCGTAGTAGCCCATATAAGGTGTTCACTATTGGTAGTTCGGCCTGACTGGAACTATGGACGCCACCGTTGATTCCATCTGGGGAATTCCCCCGCTGCCGTCCGGATGCAAGGAGAAGTGGCTTAGTAGGAACACTCCCCCCCCCCCCTCGCGTCTGCTACCCTCAACAACCTTCCAAAGGGGTTGGAACCCAATCTCCAGTTGAGAAGTGCCTTAGTGGGAACACTCCTCCCCCCACCCCCTCTCGTATGCTACCCCCAACAACCTTCCAAAGGGGTTGGAACCCAATCTCCAGTTGAGGTACTAGGCACCCGGTGTTCACCACGGGGAGGTGAGAGTAGGAGTTGATAGACAGAGGTGGGTTTAGAAAACCTGTGGATGCTTGTATCCTCTTGAGTGCACATGTCTATCCTTTGACCACCTAATTTTTGATTCGTGTGATTTTATATTATATAATTTACCGTAATAACACCGGAGAAAGGTGGGAGGACACACGTTTTCCATTCATTTTTTTTATTTTTTTTTTTTTCGGAAATGCGTCAAAATCTTCTATAATCTACCAACTTCTCAACAATGTATGCTGTGTGTGTTGTTTTCTTCATATACAAGGGGATCATCAATTTTTTGCAGAATCCGAAAGACACTTTTGCGAAGTTTTGAAAAAAATTGTCTTGAAAGACAAATGTTGCTCTCGGAGTGCTTGTAAAACCCTCGCAGAGATGGTGACTGTGGTAAAGAAAGAGTCTTTTTTTCAGGTGACGATGGTAGGGTGAACAAAAACTTTAGTACTTTGAGGTAATTAGTACTTTGAGGTGTATATTGATCGCATCTTATTTGTCTGCGTTTAACGATTTTATTTTTTAGTGTGTCGGAGGACTGAGCACGAGGTCCCGAGTTCGAGTTGCTCGGATGTTTTTTTACGGTCCCAACTTAGCCAGCGTCTGACATGCCCTCCGATAGTATCATGTCATGAGAGACCTCTCAATACGCGGTTCGCATTCGGCATAAACGTTTTAGGTTCCTCATGAGTGTAAGAACGCCTGCATCTAATGCACACAGCATGCACTATTGTGCGAGGTCAGGCGATGGCTCTTCTGAGGTTTAAGTTATTTATTTTAGTTATCGAATTTAGTAATCAGCTTAACTAACACCTTTTTTGCTCCGTTGGCATAATTTCATGCAGGTGTTAACAAAAACCGGAATTGTTTCTTTCGGAAAATTAAAACTCGTCATCTTCTTCCAAAATGTTGTGCTACTTCTAATGCATCTAAGAAGCATGGCTAAAATTGGCCTATAATTTTTATACGTATATATTATACCATCACAGTACCTACAACATAACCATCTACGTCTAGCTGTTTATTAGCTCATTAGCACCAAATCTGGGCATCTACAATTGCCATGAGTACAAATGACACATGTACGCAACCAATTGCTGTTTTGCAGACAGCTTGCTTCTACCGAAGCTTGTCTTTAATCCACCAATCCACTACCACATATAACAAACAGTCTTTCAAAGATCTCTTCAAAGTCTAGTCACACAAGGCTATATTACGCTAACAAGTCTCAAATCGATTTACCTCCATTAATTTGTATACTTTGAAGCTCATTTGTCTTTTGAGACTCTTAACTTGAGGCTTTGTGCCAAAAAAGATCATAGCGTGTGCCCATAAAACCTCTTGGCGTGCTATGAGTCATAGTCCAATGCTCATCACATAAATTATCTATTATAAATCTCAACCCACAACAATGTTTCTTATTCGTATAGATACATATAAGACCCACAGCCATCCCTCAAACTTGGCAGACGACGACACGGCAGCAGAGACCAAATTAAGACACATTTTGGAGCTAAGCCCATTCAAATGAAGGCATAGGTACATGATATGCCTATAGTACCAGTCAACTTTAAACTTATTTGAGACTTTCAGAGCGGATTTCTATTCTGAAATTACATCATAATGGTCGGACGTCGCGTCGGTCGGATGGTTGGCACAGAGCTGACGAGATGCGAAAGCGAATGGGAGTGTCTCGAGGGTATATGCTATTTTTTAAAGGCAGCAAAACTGTGTCTGTGGCGTCATCAAACATAAATTCGTTCTACAGACGCACAGAGATACAATCAACTTTAATAGCCCACTTACTACTTATTGAGTGGAAGAAGATCGTTCCACTCTTCACGGATCATTAATGACATTCATTACAAAAAAAAAAAAAACAGATTCAGTTAATTTTAGATTTTTATTCCTTTTCGTTTTCATAATTGTTGTGACATTCTGATATCGGTCAACATAGTTTCTTGCCTTCAGTTTTGTCTATTGGATTTATGTTGCTAAAATCCGTTTTTTACTTTGGTATCAGCCTTAACCCCGTCATGATTCCCTCAGTAGTCTGAACTTATTCTTAGTCCGGAAATAAAGTGAACGTTATTATCCTAGGCTCGCCGACCTAGTTAAGAAAATAAATTAAGTAATGTGGAACAGCTTAAGCACAAGCTTTCAAGGTTTAGCGAAATTCTGCTCTTCTTATCCCTAATTTAAATAATTCTTCAAGGAGGGAGATCCATTATATTTTACAGAGGTCATAACACCGAACCGGATTTGTGCTTGTTACCCACTTGTTACCCACTTGCCATTAGATCTAAAAGAGTACTTGACCGACACTGACTAAAGAACTTGTCTGGACCCTATCTGTGAGAAAATCCAAGAATTCCAAACAATATCACCTATTTTCTTAGATATCAAAGGTTGCATTATGATTCGCTTTGTAGAAATATCAGGCGGAGCCAGATCGAATTTCGGTACCTTAGGGCCATGTCTTAAATGTTCGCTGCTACAACAAAGGCCTCCGGACCTATAGAAACTGTCGCGTCCTTCTTATTTACTTACTCAAGGTGGCACTACAGTTCGGGTTAGAACCATGGGCCTAAGCCAACAAGCTTCGGCAGCCAGTTCTGTCTCCAGTTTAAGGCTGGGGTCTCTCCCAACTGGCGTTGGACACCTGGGCCTCGGTGCTTCTCTACTGCGAATATTTTTCGTCGTGGGGCGTTGGTGCTCACCAGCTCCAGATAACCCAGGCATCGCAGCCGTTGTTTTCTGACTATTCGGGCTAGATTACGGACCGTAAACGGTTCGAAGTTGCATCATGTATCCTCCTCCACATCCCGTCTGTGGAGACGGAAACATATAGCACCAGACAAATTTTCCTCTCGAAGCAGCTTTCATCCACCCCAGGCAGGATCCTTGCCCCTGCAGCGTAAAGCAGGACTGCGAGATGACGAGGGTTTTATAAATGGACACTTTATTTGTCAGAGAGAGAACTTCGCCACTTAATTGCCTACTTAGCCGAAAGATGCATAGCGATTGACAAGAGTTAGATTTCGTTTGATATCACAGCGTTGTCTGAATTATTAGCGCAACCCAGATAGACAAAGTCCCTAACTACTTCAAGTTGATAAGTATTCGATATTTTATCTGAGACGTCGCGTCGCGTCGGTCTTGAATGTCTCTTCTTGATGACAAATTTGCCGCTTCTATCGCAGACTTCCCTGTGACAGCTCTAACATCAAGCTGTGTGTTCGTCCGATTAAGTCAACGTGCGTCGTCTATGTACATATGCAAGTAATTGTACGGAGTTTTGAAAGTTTTGTGTCTCTCGTATTGACGCGGTAGCTCGGCACAATTCTCTTAAACATGGTATTAAAAAAGTCACGTGGCAGCGGTTATCCATAGCACAAACTGACAAGCTTGTCACGCTTATAGACATTTCCCCAAATATAGCTCCATGGCCTGCCGCAATATGATTATTTGACCGATGGTGGACTCTCTGGCCTTAAGCCACATACTGATATGGACCTGTCACGCTGTTGACATTCTTTCCAGATGACTTGGTGCATCTGCTGCCCAGATGGCAGATAACCGCCTGCGTGGATAAGAGAGTTCAGCAGTTAGGCCGTCACCTTCGGCTGTTTTGTTAGACTTAAGCTTAGACACCGATCTTGCTTCTTCCAGGCTCTTAGGCTGTATCATTCGTATTTTTCGCCGGTTTCTTCTTGACCCAGATCGAATGTTTCATTCTGCCAGCCTGCGGGATTTGGTTCGTCTCCGTGGGTATAAATGGTTATTTAATGGCTTGTCCCAGTCCTCGTCATAGACACGTCATTCCATGTCGATATTTGCTTGGTCTTTGTTACAGCTTTCGCCCTAAAGCTTAAAACCTTAACAGGTCCTTTTAATCCTTTGGTATAGATCTTTCGAACCTCATTCCCATTGTAGCATTTCTCTAACACTATAATCGCGCGCTTCTCGTGCTCTCTCTTTTTCCTTGTGGGAAGCCGAAGTTCTGTTTGCTCTCTTCCTCCTACGCGTCACGAGCTCCTCGAGCAGTCTTAGTCGTTCTGTGCTATGCAGAGCCGTTTTATGCTTCTGTTTAGGTGCACGGAGCTTGCCGACGTTCGTTTTCAAAGCTAGGGATTTTTTGGGGTGGCCTTATAATGCCAAACAGGTTATTTTTGGCAGCTATTGCTTGGTAGTGATACGAGTCAATGTTGGTTCCGCGGAAGGCTTGGACGTCCATGATACTGAATGATTTCCTTACGTCCATCACACTACGGTCAATCTGGTTGAGGGTTGATTGATCGGGAGATGTTCATGTCAATTTGTGGATGGCTATCAAGTATTAACGCTTGATGTTCTCGGCATAGGCGACTTCGCTGAACATTTGGAGGTAGACTCGATTGGAGAAGCATCCAGCCATCTCTTGCGATTGTCAAACTTTCTTGCAGTATTTCAAACTTTTGCTGTTGGTCGGAGTTTTGCAGATGTGCCTTAGCAGCTAAAACGAGGTAGTGATCTGAGGCAATGTTGGCCGGACGTCCATGATTTTCTTATTTCCTGAATCGCCTGTTGCGAGCTATGGCACCTCGACCTAAAAATAACTTTTGTGCCGTGAACAGGTATCTTGCTTCGATCACAATATGGTCAATCTGGTGTTTGGCGGTTGGTTGTTTGGGAGATCTTTAAATCCCTTTGTGGATGTTTAGATGTGGAACCTATGTACACACTAACTAAACTACCACAACGTGTAGTTTAGTAAGGACTAAGTCTAAATCTAAATCCGTTCTCGGAGGGCGTGTTGTACAGACTGTGCTTTCCATCGAAGCTGAATGTTAACCTAGTAGAAAAAGAGACAGCTAAGCCCTTAAGAGCCTTACAGACAGTAAATATGAAAGACGAGGCTGTGAGGCCGATGACGCGATGTAAGCTAAATATCTACCTTGGTTGGGTTAGGTTAGGTGGCTGTCCCGCACTAGACAGAGACACACTTCAACCAAAGGAAATCCATTGTGATACCACTTTGTAGGACCGGAGTAACCAGCCCGAGGGCCAGTAAATGATAACTACCCGTTTGGGTGAGAGGGGTCGAGGCAGCCAGTGACGGTGTAAACCTGAGCCAAAGGTTACCAATCAATCGGAAGGATCATTAGGCTGACGTCTAAAGTTCATTTTTAATGCGGTTTACCGAGATGCCTGGTTTTATTGGCTATGTAGGTACAGCCTGACCATTCATCCATAATCGGTTGACTCAATTGCCAACTGCGCGCGTTGCCGATGTTGATGAAGAGTCGACTCCTTAATTTTCCACCTATGACTCCGTTGTCAAGGAGGCCGTTTGCCATCATTCCGTTTGCCATCATTCGTCATACTCGTCACTCGTCGTTCAGGTCAGAAGATGCGGCGTCCCACCTAACACACACCACTAAGAGCTAATGCTATAAGGCACGCATGGTCCGGCCTATTTCAGGTAAGTTAACCTAAATCTAACTACAAAAAACTTACAATTTACTGGAGAGGTTCCAGATAAATTCCTATAATTACAAATCTGGTATAGGTTCGTTCAAACCATAGCTAGAGGTGGTTGTTCGAGCATGAACCCAAAAGTACTATATGATGCTACTTTTTGATACTACAACTCTTGTGACCTTGTTTGGGTCTTTGGAATCGTGATGCTGTATATCCGATATATGGAGTGTCGAAAACCTTGTATTAACCGCTTTAAGAGGGGTATATGCACCCTGTGTAGCGTGCCAAGCTGAGCCCTGTCTGGTTGCGGCTCCCCTCTACGATTGTTTCTTTCTGTATAACCTTAAAATCCAGACAAGTATGATCCTGAAACGTTTACCAAGGCAAGCTCAATCTGACACTGCTGCACCAGTATAGGTAGCCAAAATATTAGCTTTCATGGCAGCCTGGCTGCCTATAGACATCAGAAATATTTTTGTGTCACCCCACGTTCCGAGCAGATCTCGGGTATGGTATTGACATTTTCCATGATTCCGAGTAGACGGGCCGGCCGGTCCCACAACAAAGCTAATAATCCAGGCATAAGGCCGTATGTCGAAAACCCTGCTTCAAAAATTCTTCCTCTTCCATCCAATAAGCACGCACTGTTGAAGGGAAACTCGACGTTAAAGCTTTTAGTTTAAGTAAGCTACAGAAATTTAATTTGTCGGCTATGAGCGTTGCAAAGCCATTTGGTAAAGAGTTTAGGATGTTGCTGGAATCGTGCAAGCTTACAGTCCAGAATCCAGACTCCCTTTACTCTTTCTGCAGCATCTTTTGTGTGTGTGAGAAGCAAAAATTGAAGGATCACAGTATATAAGCGTCCGTTGAGCCAGACCTTATTGCACCCGTGGTGCGTATGTTTTCGGCTCTTGAGTCTCGTGAGGTTACTTTTACTTATCGCGGGCTATCCTTCTAGTGATCTATAGGTGAGAATTGATTACTAGTGTAGAAGCACTACAACTGCAAATACATCCAGATAGTCATCTTTAGTTGAAGTCCTACTTCGTTTCAGTATGTGCTACAGGCGCACGCATGCCAATCCTCCTTCTATGTTTTATGTTACTTTTCAAGTTTTCAAATATTTGAGCTGGGATAGTGTGAGTGGGTGACCATGTACACAAGGCGGAAGGGCTTACAATGCCCATTAAGAAATCCTGTAGGATACATTGAACTAAAGACGAAATAAAATTGTGGCTTGAAATAATCAAACCCTCGTTTCTGAGAACTCTGTTCGAGACTACCGTGGAAGATTATATCGTCGTTTCAAGGATCAAGCCTCGTAGATGCCGGAGTCATTATGGTCTGAACAACTGGAAGTAGTGTTTTTAGAATCGCAGATAAGATGTATAGCAAGGAGCAGCTGATACAGCAAGGAGCAATCCAATGGTTGGGAGCTCGGTAAATAAACTAACTACCTATGTTTCGTAAACTGGCTTTGGATCGATAGTTATCTACTTCTAAACTCATCAAGCTTGAAAAACTCTACAAGGATGCCTCTTCGTTAAGCTTCCTGACGCGTCATTTGATCTAATTAAACCCACTCACTTGCCTACTCAAACGAAAATGTTCAGGGTCAAGCCTCAAAATGCATTTTCAGAAAAAAACCCGAATAAGTCCAAGCACGAACACTTAATTAACTCAATAGAAGTGTGAATAGTATCTGGCTTCTGTTTGACCCACAAATTTAGTGTGGGCCACAAATTTGACTAGCAATAGACTAAAAAAAAATTAATAACGAGGCAGCATTATTTTGATTGCGTGTGTAATTGACCAAGAACCAGCAACAATGTATGATATTGCTTAAATTAATTCAATTATATACTCGAAACAGAATATCAGTTGAGATGAATTCGCCTGGAGCGCTGGCTGCTGTAGGCTGATGCTGAAGCAAGCTGAGGTAATACTCGTATAGAACTCGTCATCAAAATAATATATCAAATGGTATCTTGGAGTTTATATACGCCTAAACTCAAACCAGTGAGTGGGAATACATTTTATTGAACCCAAAGTAGAGCAGCGCAATGCATCATATAAAAAGTATCTTTTATATTGCATCTTGCACGGCTCTGTCTATAGAAACACTCTTTTTTTGAGTTGGATTATGTAGTTTCAATAGGTTTTGGGCTATGCACTGCACAAAAACGTTGCTTTCAGTATAATACTCGTGGATAACTGAGGAGACAAGTTTTTATGACATTTTTCCAAGCCTACAGCTACCACTTGTGTATGTTAAAATTATTTGACAGAACATTGTGGGCTTCGATAATAATTGTCAAAATCATGCAGTGGTATGGAATGCTTGAAGGATGTTTTTTTCTGGAATTTTAACAAAGCGATTCAATTCTAAGCTATATGACAAACGTCGTGTTTTTATTTATGTTAATTTTCAAAATGGGCAAGTGGATAAAGATAAAGTCTTTGAATTTGAATTTACATATTATGAATTGATTTTCCATTTGCAATTGCATCTATAATGACAGGAGGCTCTCTAACAAGGCTCCGTATACAAAATTAAATAACTAGGTTACTGGTACTGCCTTCTCTTCAAAAACAAGAATACAAGAAGTCAAAGCTTAGCTTACATCTTGAGCTTGAGTTTTTCAAATAATGAGATTCCTAAAACAGCCTTCCTTGATTCAATATTAATTTCTTTTTGGTTATGATGGGAAAAAATATTATCGCTGCAAGACCATCTCTTCCTGTCATATTATTTGCCCCGTCCATATCCAATACACCAATTTAGGCAACATGACAAAACAACATCATCACATCACACAAATGTAGCAACCCAGACACTGGCGACAATGTTAAACGTCAAGAGAGACGTAACGCTTCTTAAGAAAGTTGTATAGAAAGTTGAACTGCGAAATCCAAAGACCAGCACCATATATGTAGTTAGGTAGGTACGTGCCGCTTATAAATTATAAAGATTCAACTTCTCTGGTTATTGTCTGCGTCACCATAACGTGACGCTTAAGCGACGATTTGATTCGCACCTGCGAATAAAACTATTGATTTTGAATATCAGGTTTGGTTAACGCATTTGCCCTGATTGACAAACCATTACTCAGCTGGTAAACTATTGATTATGATTAATTTCAAACTGTTCTAAGACATATTAAGCCTAAACGGGTACAGGTATTATGGGCCAATGATTGAGGTGCTCGTGGAATTTTCTTACTCGACATGGCATATTACCTCATGCAGCACAACGGTTTTTTTCGTTTTTCTTTCATTAAAAAATATTGTTTTCATTACAATGAAAACACTGGCAAGGACGCACAAATAAATCAAAAAAAGTCAAGCGATTTCATTAGCATAAGTCTGCTGATGTCACCGAATGAGTTTGTGGAACTGTCAAACCGATGTTTTGATATTTTGCGTTGGTTTTTGCAGCTCCGGAAAGGTGTAGTGATATTTGTGGTTAGAGGTTGTATGATTGTACCTATACTATTGATTGGCATTTCCGCTTTTATGTGGTTGTAGGTAGTTGGTAGTTGTTGTTTTCTCGAGATCTTTAATTGTTTTAATCAGACTTACCCTGCAATCGCTTAACCACATTGTATTTTGCCAGTAATACAGTGACGGAAATCCCCATCAAAACAGAAATTATTGAATGGACAACAATCTTGGAATGACATTTACACTTTTGTTCCTTAATTTTGTCAAACTTGTGGGACGGAAACTGTCAGCTTATAGCCCTACACTCACTTAAGATAATAAAAAATCTCTTTCGCCCTGTCAATTGAAGCAGAGACCAAAAAACATATTTAGGTTAGGTTAGGTTACGTTAGGTTGGAATGGGTTGTTTGCATTAGGGCAAGTTCACTCGGGATTGGCCCGATGATAGACAAACATGGTTGGGCATATGTCTTGCTAACTGAACCAGCCTTATCTTTTAATAAATCTTTTTAGGTCTAGCAGTGATATTCCTGCCACGCCAACGTGCCCAGGAACCCAGCAGAGTAGAACTGTGTGGAGGCTTATTTCCTTTAATGCCATGAGGCAGTCCTTGACACACTTAGAGTATACCAGGTTGGAGTCCAGGACTTTAAGTGCTGCTTGACTCTCAACACATATGGTGATTTCCGTTGCTGGCAGATCGAAAGATTGAATTGTCTGCGCAGCTCTCTTCACCGCATAAATATCAGCTTGAAAAACACTGCAGTAGTCATTTAGTCGATATTACTGATTGGTTTGCAGTGTTTCCGAGAAGACTCCTGAGCCTGTTCCATGCTCTGTTTTCGAACCATCGGTATAGATAGCTATACCTTTGATGTCAACATTAGTCTCTACCTACTTGGTCTTGCCTACTTGGTATAATGACTTTGAATCTTTTATCGAAGTCAAATTGAGGTTTCTTATAATCCGTTGAAAATGAAGTTTTGAGTCAATCGTTCGAAAAGATTTACGGTTTAGAAATTGCCTTCAATAATTCGTTTTCTGTAGCATAGCGCCTTCTGCGTATATTTGTAAAGTACATCCCATCCACGATCACCGTTCAAAATGGACAAAGCTTCATCTATCCCCAGTCGATTTTCTCCAAAGAATATTTTTCGCAGCTCGCTCAGAATCGGACACTTGGAGAACGTTTTCTCTTTCTCCAAGAAAGAACGTTTTTCTTTTCCTGTTCTCTCTTTCTCTTTGAATATCGTCCTTATTTTATCTGTTAAGTTGTTGTTTAAAAAATTCGTGCAGATTGTGATTTAGCTTAGTGTAGTAGGCTCGGTGCTGAGACGACTGGGCTTCAGAGACGAAGGAATCAAAGAGGAGATTGCCTTTTTTATATTGCCTTACCATCTTACTTGATACTCCAATTGTGTACAACTTATAAAACAGTGCTTCTCGTGGTATTGTATCAAAGGCTGCACGAAAGTCAACAAATAGTATTGTAATGTTTTTGCCTGGGGGTTCGTCGAATAAAACCCAATTTCACTTTTATAATTTTCACAATGAAACACTTTATTTATCAAACAAACTTATTTAAATTCAAATCATACTGTTATTCAACTTTACTACTTAGTATTCAACACTTTATTTCAATTCAATCACTTTTTACTTTATTACCGATTTTCGAAAGTCCACGTTTAAAATATCACTGTCCCGTACAAGCCTGTCACCCGTGTATTTATACAATATTAAGCACCTTCTAGTACGTTCTATACTTTAACTTTGGTAATTTTCCATTGGTACTCCTCCGCTGAATTCCAAGGAGGGGAAATCGAACTTTGAATATGACAGCTGCTGTCAGATGACTGGAATGACAGTTGGGTATGTTCGTTTAGTGAATCGAGCGGGTGCGTTCGTAGAGTGAATCGATGGGTGCATTCAGCGACTCCTGCGTTATGTTTTATTTCTTGTCGCCACATTACAGCATATAGAGCTTTTTATTTTTTTTTATGTACAAGTCAGCTATATAAGTGAGCGTAAATAATTGGTCGACCGTTGGATAACCCTCTCTAAAGCCGGCTTGAAATTTCGAAAGTACCTCCTTTTCTTTCACCCACTACGGTAAGTTAACATGCCGTATGTTGAGGAAGGATATGCCTAGGTTATTTTGCGGATCGTTGTAGTCTCCTTTTTTGTGCAATGGAAAAATAATTGCCTTTCTAAAACTTGAAGGTACATTTCCAGTTTGATAAATCAAATAAAATTGTTTTGTGAGAGCTGTCGCAAAGTCTTGTGTGCAGTTCTTATAGAATTCGAATGGAATGCGATCTTCCCCTGGAGCTTTATAGTCCAGACTTCATCTAACGAAAACGGGGCGTCCAAAAGTTATCAATCAGCAGTGGAGGTGCGTATGATGGTGTTACCTACTTACTTAAGGTGGCGCTACAGTCCGGGGTGGACCTGGGCCTCAGCCAACAAGCTTCGCCAGCCAGCTCTGTCTCTAGCTAGCCGTCTCCAGTTTCGCACGCGAAGTTGGCTGAGGTCCCCTTCCACTTGCGTGCGCCACCTGAGTCTCGGTGCTCCTCTACCGCGTCGTCCCTGCGGTGTGGATTCGAAGATTTTCCGGGCCGGGGCGTTGGTGTCCATCCGCTCTAGATGACCCAGCCATCGTAGACGTTGTGTTTTGACTCTTTTGGCTAGGTCGGTATCGCTGTACAGCCCGTACAGTTCGATGTTATATTTCGTCCTCCACTCTCCGTCTATGCAGACGGGACCGTAAATCGTCCGAAGAATTTTCCTCTCGAAGCAGCCTAAAGTGTTTTCATCCGCCTTTGACAGGGTCCATGCTTCTGCACCGTACAGCAGGACTGGGATGATGAGGGTCTTATACATGGACACTTTAGTTGCTCGAGAGAGGGCTTTGCTACTCAATTGCCTTCTTAGCCCAAAGAAACAGCGATTGGCAAGAGTTATCCTTCGTTTGATTTCAGCGCTGGTGTCATTGTCTGAATTGATAGCGGAACCCAGGTAGACAAAGTCCCTAACTACCTCAAAGTTATAGCTGTCGATGGTGATGCTTTGTCCAAGACGTCGGTGTTGGGTGTCTTTTCTTGATGACAGCATATACTTGGTTTTGCCCTCATTGACTGCTAAACCCATATTCGCCGCTTCCGTCCCAATACTCACGAAGGCTTCACTGACATCACGCTTTGTTCTACCGATTATGTCAATGTCGTCTGCGTATGCGAGTAGTTGAACGGACTTTTGAAAGATTGTACATCTGGTGTTGGCGTGAGAGTTCTGCACAATTCTCTCAAGTATGATGTTAAAGAAGTCGAATGACAGCGCGTTGCCTTGTCTAAATCCTTTTTTGACATCAAAGGGGTCGGTGAGGTCTTTGCCGACCTTGACGGAACAGCGTGAGTTTTCCATCGTCATCCTGCACAAACTGACGAGTTTGGCAAGGATGCCAAAACTAGACATTGCGCTATATAGCTCGTCTCTATAGATGCTGTCATACGCGGCCTTGAAATCGATGAAGAGGTGGTGTGTATCGATTTGGAATGCCTGGGTTTTCTCCAAGATCTGTCGCAGTGTGAATATTTGATCGATAGTGGACTTTCCTGGCCTAAAGCCACATTGATATGTGCCTATCAGATTGTTGACAAACGGCTTCAGGCGTTCACACAGTACAGCAGAAAAGATCTTGTATGCGATGTTAAGAAGACTTATGCCTCTGCAGTTGGCACAACTCAGAGGGTCTCCTTTCTTCAGGATCGGACAAAAAATGCTGAGGTTCTATTCGTCGGGCATGCTTTCTTCTGACCATATCTTGCAGATGAGCTGGTGCATGCTCCTAACCAGCTCATCGCCAGCGGATTTAAAAAGTTCGGCAGCTAGGCCGTCTGCTCCGGCTGCTTTGTTGCACTTGAGCTTAGACACAGCTACTTTCACCTCCTCCAGGTCGGGTGGGCGGTATCGTTCGTATGCTTCGTCGGTAACGTCTTCGCCCGGGTTGAATGGTTCATTCTGCCTGACAGCGGTATTTGGTTCTTCCTCGCCGTTATACAGTCTGCAGAAGTGGTCTTTCCAAATCCTCAGCACCGACTGCGATTCTACAACGATGTTCCCTTGATGGTCCTTACAGGCTTCAGTTCGAAGTTTATACCCTTGGCAGGACCTTTTGATCCTTTGGTAAAACTTTCTAACCTCATTCCTGTTGTAACATCTCTCTATCTCTTCAACCGCGCGCTTCTCGTGCTCTCTCTTTTTCCTTCGGAGAAGCCGGTGCTCCTCTCTCCTCCTCTGCTCGTAGAGCTCGCGAGCAGCTCTAGTCCTTCTGTGCAGCGCCGCTTTGTATGCTTCCTGTTTAGCTGCATGTGCTTGCCGGCATTCATCGTCAAACCAGGGGTTTCGTTGTGGTCGCCGTGTGAAACCCAGCACTTCAGAGGCGGCGTCTCTGATGGCATTTTGGCAGTGTTGCCACTGGCTATCAATACTTGATGCTGGTTGCATAGGACTTCGTAGAAGGTTTTGAGAGACTCGGTTGGAGAAGGACCTGGCGAACTCTTGCGATTGTAGTCGGCCGACGTCAAACTTCCTCACAGTATTTCCATTACTTGGCGCTGGTCGGGATATCCGCAGCCGTACCTTGGCTACAACAAGGTAGTGATCCGAGTCAATGTTGGCCCCTCGGAAAGTTCGGACATCCATGATACTGGAGGAGTGCCTTGCGTCGATCGCAATATGGTCAATCTGGTTGACGGTTGATTGATCGGGAGATCTCCATGTCCCTTTGTGGGTATTGAGATGCGGGAACTGTGTACTAGCTACCACAACGTGTCGCCCCGCAGCAAAGTCGATCAGCCTGAATCCGTTATCGGAGGTCGTGTCGTGCAGGCTATGCTTTCCGACAGTACGACCAAAGATGCCCTCCCTTCCTAGCTTGGCATTAAAATCGCCTAGGACAATCTTAATGTCGCAGCTAGGGCACTGCTCATAAGTTTTGTCCAGGAGCTCGTAGAACATATCTTTGGTCTCGTCATCTTTCTCCTCTGTGGGGGCATGTGCGCATATCAGGCTAATGTTGGCGAATTTAGCCTTGATGCGGATCGTCGCGAGGCGCTCGCTTACAGGGTTGAAGCTCAAGACTTTTTGCCTAAGTCTGCCTCCAACAACGAAACCACATCCAAATAGGCGCTGTCTTTGATGCCGATAGCAGTCGCCGTAGTAGATGTCGCAGTTTTTCATCCTTCTTTTGCCCGGCCCACCGCATTTCTTGGATGGCAGTAATGTCTGCCTTGCAGTCGTTAAGGGCCTCCGCTAGTTGCTCGGCTGCACGTGGTCTGTTAAGGGACCTAACATTCCACGTGCAGATCCGGAGCTCGTTGTCCTTTTCTCGTTTGCATTGGTCGTCAACAGTAAATCCGTCCGAATCCGAGGCTTGTTTCTGCTTCGTGACTGGTGTTTCTTTACGTGGCCGGGAAGTCACCCCGACGGCACGACCCCCAACCTGGAGGACCAGATCCTTTGCTTAGCTCTAAGGACGGAGAGCCGGATAGCCCGCTCCTTATAGGCCTGAGCTCCGAATACGTCGTAGTAGCCCATATAAGGTGTTCACTAAGTAGTTCGGCCTGACTGGAACTATGGACGCCACCGTTGATTCCATCTGGGGAATTCCTCCGCTGCCGTCCGGATGCAAGGAGAAGTGCCTTAGTGGGAACACTCCTCCCCCCCTCTCTCGTCTGCTACCCCCAACAACCTTCCAAAGAGGTTGGAACCCAATCTCCAGTTGAGGTACTAGGCATCCGGTGTTCAACACGGAGAGGTGAGAGTAGGAGTTGATAGACAGAGGTGGGTTTAGAAAACCTGTGGATGCTTGTATCCTCTTGAGTGCACATGTCTATCCTTTGACCACCGTATGATGGTGTTAGAGATGTTTATTCTCTGTTTAGAAGGCTCTGAAAGTGAACTTCTAACTCCTGAGCGTGCAGGGTCGGGGCTATAACTGGTTTCTTTCTATTAAGCTTTTTGCCGCCTTCCAAAAATCAGCTGAAGATCTTGCGCAGCTTATTTTGATTATTTTTCGCTGTTCAATAGCTAACTTTTTAGTATGGCATAGAGTTTTAAATTTTCTGTTTGCTTCGGCGTAAAGACTTGTAAAAATATCAAGGTTGTGACGCCTTAAGAGCTTCAAGAATGCAAAGGACTTCTGTCTGGCTTTCAGGCAATCGGCATCAAACCAATCTTTTTTTTCTTCCTTTCTTCTGGTAGAAGGAAGGTTTGTTGCCACCAGAGGCCAACACTCCACCCGTAAATGTCTAAATTTTGTAATTATCTTATAGTGCAAGTTTGAATTAATGTTAAGGGGTACAGTATATTGCCCTCTATAAACCACTGGAAGGGGTTCACTGGTAGATATAGGATTCGTGCACTGTTGAATATATGAAATCTAATAGAATAATTATGATCAAAAATGTGCGGAAACGTGTTACTGCCTCTTTTGCCAAACTCCAAATAACGACTTATCTTGGCTGCACAGGGGCCTTCCCTAGTACGCCGGGCTCTGCTCTAGATGCTCGGTCACACAGGTATCCAGGGAAAAGAAATCTCTGATGAGCTTACCAGACTAGGCTCAGAAGAGGTTTTCTCAGGACCCGAACCTGCTTTAGGCCTGCCTGTATCTGTTGTCACGTCTGCCATTGATACTTGGGTTTCTCGTGAGCACAGGGCTCATTGGCGTGACTGCGATGGGTGCAAACAGACTAAATGACTACGCCCGGATATCTGCGAGGGGTCAGCGTCTTTTCTTCTATCTCTTAGGAGAATCGATTGCAGACTTCTTGTAGGCGTCCTTACGGGCCACCAAGCTTTCGCCAAGTACTTGAATGTGCTAGGCTTGAGCGAAACCACTACCTGTCCTGCCTATGGAGAGGACAACGATACAGCGGAACATTTCCTATGTAGTTGTCCTGCCTTTGCTCGCATCAGGTGGCGGATCTTTGGGGCTGACGTGGTGAGTGCCGAACACCTAAGCTCTTCATCGCTGAAGCTCCTTCTCGTTTTTCTTCGAAAGACGGGCAAACTAAATACATTAAAGTAAGGTGTCCGCGTGGTAGTACAATAGACCAGTAGTTGAGTCTGAGTGCTCCATCGGATAGTAGCAACCTCCGACAAATGAATGATGATGATTAAAAATGTGGTAAGCCCTTTTGTTAGGTTATAAGTTCACATAACAAATTGGTTAGAAACACACTCAAGATAATTAAAAGTCCAAGACCCGTGGACTTATGTCCCTGCGCCATAGATAGATGCCTTGAGTCTCCGAATGCGAGTCTCAAAATTTAAAATAACTTTACAGCATGAAAGAACCTAGCCTAAAGAAAAATGTGCGCAATTGCACGGGGATCTTGTGCTCAATCTATCGAAAAGAACATTGCTCAAGACTTGGCTTGTGACGAGATACAGAAAATGTTCCGGCTCTATAGCGGCAAGCTTAACAGAAACAGGAGCTATACAAATTTCTGAATCATAAATGATATCCTTCTTTAACAGATTGGGCATTGTCTGGTATGTATATCTAGGACTGGGTACTACTAGCTGGAAGTATTTTGTCGTCTTTAATAGGGTTGCAACTCTTTTGAATAGGTATAAAAGATTTATCTGTTCTTAAATCTAGTTATCTTCACGCATGGCCTTCCCTGCATATATGACCCTTCCCATTTTGCTCGTAGGCCACTCCTATTTTCCTTCTTCCTCACAAAAAACAAGCGACTATTTTAATGCCCTAAAAGAAAATCTAGTCGCTTGGCTTCAAAAGCCATCTAATTATGCTTATGTAACATGTTTCGCATCGCCCTCCAAAGCATTAGTGTTTTACGTTGCAGAAACAATTAAGCTTGACTACAAAGTGGAACACACCCCTAACCAAACACATATAGGGCGTTGCTAACAGCTATTTTCCACATTTAAGGATCACGGACAAAACAAAAACTTCCCAGGTTTCCTGCATAGCTTTAACCCACCACCAAACCATGGCAAAACCAAATCTAAGTACCCAACAACCCCAACGAACACGCAGTTAGGTACTTGTCATAACAAAAAGTTTATTCTAGGTCGTCGAAATTGTCAACAATTTTGGTTTTAATTGCCAACAAAACTTACTCGGACATATACCTTATGCCCAAACTTAAAAAAACACGCCTCATAATGGCCCTGTAACCCACTTAAGAGAAATTAAATTATTAAACCTGCCACCTAGATTATTATGTACCCACCGAGCTTTGAATTACTAAATTAATTAATTTGTGTTCCAACCGCAGGAGCTGCATGACTATGCCGCAGCACGTGGGTGGATATTCGACACTATACAAAAAAAACTTCCTTTTAAGCTTACCCACACGCACCGCGACCAAAGACACATTCAACTTGAAAGTCATTCTCCGCCACCCACCTTTGCATGTCCATCTATTGCTGCAATAAACTCCTACTCACGTCATCTGACGTGTATGACGGCGCGGGCTTGAGCTGGTTTCTGACGCCTTATTAGGCGTTGCCCACTGGCGATCGTTCTCAAACTACTTTGCTGCCCCTACCCGGCTTACAATACTAATTAAAAGTGACAATGTTTACTGTTCATGTTGTCTTATTTGTCGCCACTATATGGACACGCTAGAGGCGTGCAACGCGCAAACTAGTTAGGCGACATCCAAACCATGACTAGGCGTGTCCGCCATCATCATCATGTCGGGTGAATAACACCGTTGCCAATTCTGGAATAGATACAGTCCAGTCATGCCATCATCACATTGCCGTATGCATATAGTATGAGGCTATAAGACTATGTGCCGGTCAGCTGTTTTCGCGATGGCCCACACAACGTTCCCCTGCAATGCAGTCATATCGAAATGGCCTGATGTCGCCGGCTTTCTAAACGATTCGGCACGGTTTTGTCCACTTGGCCATCAATATCCTTGTAGCTTGTCTGCAAAAGTACTCAGGCCATAATAAGTCTCAAAGGTTGTATAGGTAGGTATAGTGTGTGCGGCCGGGTTGAATTTCAATGAGTTCGCAATTCTGCAGATTTCTCCTTCTTGTATTTTACTCCTCTGAACATGGGGCTATGGGCGCCATCAGGAGAAATGGAGACTTTGAGTGTTGTATCGATTTTTCGCCTCCCGATTTAAAGGATGGGGCAAGTAGGTATATGGCTTTAAGCCGAAAGTGGATGCCATATTATTCTGGGGCTGGTTTGAGGCGGCTAATCGACCCCACACAATCAATAGTTTCCTATTTAGAAAGGTGCCTTCGATTCCTTATTTTTAGTCTTGTGTGGAATTATTATACACGCTTTCATTTGTATGGGTTAACCTTAAAGGTTTATTTTTGTTCTTTAAAAATAAATTAGAGATAGAGACACACTTTAAATATTGTTTTTCACATTAAGCTATATAAAATGTTGATTGTAAGAAAATTAATAAGAAATAAGTCTATACTTACTTACTTAAGGTGGCGCTACAGTCCGGGGTGGACCTGGGCCTCAGCCAACAAGCTTCGCCAGCTAGCTCTGTCTCTAGCTAGCCGCCCAACTAACATACTCTTGAGAGTTACACGCTAAAAACGTCAAAACAGCTCTTATAAGCCTCTTATAATACTCTGGATACTCTTGGGCACTAAAGTATTGTCATAAGATTCAAAAATGATCTTGAAACGCTCTTGTTAAGGGATTATCACTCATGTAGCGCTTAAATCTTATAACAAGAGTGTAATGGGCTCTTATAAGATTCTTGTTGCAAGACTTCAACTCTGGTAGAATTTAAGTTATGTAGCCTTATAAGAGCTTTAATCTTGTAATAAGTGTGCAACTCTTGTAAAGAGAGTCTCTGCTAATAACATCCTTAGTCTTTTAAGACAACTTAAATTTTAGCCGCACCAAGATTTAGTGCAATACAATGTAAAAAAAACCTTTTTGAAAAGTAAATAATATAGTGATGCCATAATGAGATATAAAACGCCATCGTACAAATCGATTTTCATTTTTTGAAAGCATTTTGTACTCTTTTTATCTTGACGTTCTTATGAAACTATGCAAAATTTGATTTTGCAGCATTATTATCTTCCTCTCTTTTTGGCAGAGGTAGCAATGAGAAAACAGCTCTAACAACAATAGATATACTTTCCTTAGCAGAGCTTAATAACTCTTATACTTAGGCCACTTAGCGCGTGCAAGGCTCTGAGAAGACTCTTATAACACTCTACAAGAGTGAATTTCTAAGAGCTTTACTCTTACACAAAACTCTTTTAAGGCTCTTGTAGACCTTTATTAAAGCTAAAAGGTTAGCTGGGCGTCTCCAGTTTCGCATGCAAAGTTGGCTGAGGTCCCCTTCCACTTGCTTGCGCCACCTGAGTCTCGGTGCTCCTCTACCGCGCCGTCCCTGCGGTGTGGATTCGAAGATTTTCCGGGCTGGAGCGTTGGTATCCATCCGCTCTAAATGACCCAGCCATCGTAGACGTTGTGTTTTGACTCTTTTGGCTAGGTATCGCTGTACAGCCGTACAGTTCGATGTTATATCTCCTCCTCCACTCTCCGTCTATGCAGAACGGGACCGTAAATCGTCCGAAGAATTTTCCTCTCGAAGCAGCCTAAAGTGTTTTCATCCGCCTTTGACAGGGTCCATGCTTCTGCACCGTAAAGCAGGACTGGGATGATGAGGGTCTTATACATGGACACTTTAGTTGCTCGAGAGAGGGATTTGCTGCTCAATTGCCTTCTTAGCCCAAAGAAACAGCGATTGGCAAGAGTTATCCTTCGTTTTATTTCAGCGCTAGTGTCATTGTCTGAATTGATAGCGGAACCCAGGTAGACAAAGTCCCTAACTACCTCAAAGTTATAGCTGTCGATGGTGATGTTTTGTCCAAGACGTCGGTGTTGGGTGTCTTTTGTTGATGACAGCATATACTTGGTTTTGCTCTCGTTGACTTCTAAACCCATATTTGTCGCTTCCGTCCCAATACTCACGAAGGTTCCACTGACATCAGTTGAACGGACTTTTGAAAGATTGTACCTCTGGTATTGGCGCGAGAGTTCTGCACAAATCACTCAAGTATTATGTTAAAGAAGTCGCATGACAGCGCGTCGCCTTGTCTAAATCCTTTTTTGACATCAAAGGGGTCGGTGAGTTCTTTGCCGAACTTGACGGAAAAGTGTGAATTTTCCATCGTCATCCTGCACAGACTGACGAGTTTGGCAGGGATGCCAAAAACGGACAATGCGCTATATAGCTCGTCTTTATAGATGCTGTCATACGCGGCCTTGAAATCGATGAAAAGGTGGTGTGTATCGATTTGGAATTCCTGGGTTTTTTTCAAGATCTGCCGCAGTGTGAATATTTGATCGATGGTGGACTTTCCTGGCCTAAAGCCACACTGATATGTGCCTATCAGTTTGTTGACAAACGGCTTCAGGCGTTCACACAGTACAGCAGAAAAGATCTTGTATGCGATGTTAAGAAGACTGATGCCTCTGTAGTTGGCACAACTCAGTCTCCTTTCTTCAGGATCGGGCAAAACAATGCAGAAATAAGTCTAAGCTATATCTGAAGTTATGCATTAAAAGAACTTCTATGCGCCTTCGAGCCAAAATAAACTATTAAAAGATCGAAGGGGCGTTGGCATAGCTATTGATGCAGTACAGAATAGCTCAATAAGCTATTAAAAATCATCAGCCTAGCTATAAGTATACGTAAGTTTTTAATACGCTATTCACATTGAATCATAAACTGGGGTTTTGGCAAAAATTTTACACAAAATCGTTTAGCCATTCATACTTATGAATGGGAACTAGGTTCTGTTTTTGCTTGTCATTAGTTTTTTTGACATATTTAAGCCCAAATGTGCTTTCAAAAGTGCTTTTAAAGCTCCTTGAAAGAAGAATATATAAGTTTTCTCAAATTTTCACTAATGATTCTCAATAATTTCTCAAATTATTACTGTTTCTGTTAAGGCTTGAGGCCAAGTTAAACAACTTGACAATGATCTTTTTTGTATATCTTTGTTTTTCCTTGGTGGGGTGCCGTGGCGTAGTGGTTAGTGTGTGTGCTTACTACGCCGGAGGTCTGGGTTCGAATCCTGCCATCGTCACCTGAAAAAAAAAGACTTGTTGTTTTCACGGTCCCCACCTCCGCGAGGGTTTGACAAGCCCTCCGAGAGTATTAATTGTCTTGAAAAACTTCTCAATGTGCCGTTCGGATTCGGCAAAAAATTGTAGGTCCCCTTGTATGTAAAGTAATTAACACACCAGCATACATTGTTGAGAAGTTGGCCCTGGTTCACCTCGAGCTGTTGCGCCACTCTATTTATTTATTTTTGTTTTTCCTTTGCATTTTGTCGACGTTACTTATGATGACTTGACTAGATGAAAATAGGCAACTAGCAGTCCATATAGAAAGGGTAGTTAAATTTTAAGGGCCGATATTGATTTTGAATAAAACACAAATTATTTAGGAAATTAGTCGCATTTGTTTTTATTATGAAATTATTGGTATGGTTCAATTATGTATGAAACAAAATATCGGCCAAATGGCGGCACACCTCCGTCCGATGGTACACATTTTTTATGACGCTGAAGCATAATTAAGGTTCTATGCCGTTAAAGTGCCGAATTATCTCATCCTTTAGGCATTGAATTGTTGCTGGCTAATCGACATACACCTTTCCTTTCAAATAACACCAAAGAAAAAAAATACAAAGGTGTTAAATCACATGATCTTGGCGGCCAATTGACATCGCCACCACGTGAGATAACACGGCCATTGAATTTGTCGCGCAAAAAAGCCATTCTTGCCACAATTCTGACCATTGACGACGCTTGAAATGGTCAAGAGGCTTGAGTACTTAAGTCAATTGCACCTTGTAAGCGTGTAAATGCAATTCACTATGCATAATGTTCATCAACGACGAGCGTGAGAGATGCAATTGTAGGGCACGACGACAAGTTGAGGGGGATGGCTCTTCAGCCACACTATCGAGAACAGCAGCAATATTTTCTGCAGTACGAGCATGCACTGGTGTTTTCACATCTCCTACAGACCCGGTTTGCTCAAATTTTTGCACGACTTTGCCGATTGTATACGAAAAATCACGAAGTACACTATATGCATTTTTATTTGAACTCCCATTTTTATAATAAGCCTGAATAACTTTTACGCGTTGCTCGATTTTGTATCGTTTCATGGTTCAAATTGAGTTAATCTGAAATTGGGAAATGTCAAATGAAATACAGAAAAAAACTTGAAGTTAAGGTGTGGTTCACACTCAAGATCGGCCCTTAAAGTTTAACCACCCTTTAACCCTTTAGTATGTCAATGATAGATAGGATTGCTTTGGCATGCACACAAAATTGAGAATCACACCAACAACATTTTCAGGGGCTGTCATGATCCAGAAGCGGAAGAAAAAGTGAAACATCTCCTCTCCAAGTATTCAAGTGGCAGCCAATAACGTTTATAACTTCTGGGACAATACTTCTTTGAGGAGCTGAACGAGCTTTGCAAGTACGCGCGATGGTGGCGAATACTGTGAAGTTTAGCAGGGCCTATTGGCTCCGTCTGGGCCAAGTTTGTCTTCAAAGCTCAGGACACTTCAACTGACTAAGTCTTAGATCTAAGGCTTAGATTAGTCGCATGCCATTTTGGCATATTTGGCGTACCTAAGAAGAAAAATGCAGCTAATATTTTTCTTCTTGCGTCAAATATGTCAAAATGACACGCAGTCTAAGCTAAGCTTTCATCCTTACAGGTTATCACCATAGGTTTACGCTAAGGGCCTTCTTAGGCACATGCGAGCTAGTGGCTTTTGCTGTTAGCAACTCTTTGTATCCCATCCTATAGGATAGGAGGTATATTAAGTTTGTCACATAGTTTGTAACACGGTGAAATAATAATGGTCGACCCCCAAGACCCTTAAGGGCATATGACCGAGACCGAATTCTGAATCGTATAAGCCATGTGTGTCCGTCCGTCTGTGTGTCACATGTTTTTAGGCCTTAAATTTTGAGCTAGGGTGCTGAAATTTCGTACGTAAGATCCACGTTATAAGAAGCAGTAAAAGTATAAAAATTTTTGAAATCCGCCCAGAGACACGCCCACAATCGGTCTAAATGTGCAACTACCTCCAGAGATTTAAAAACTGTAAGACGTCCTAAAAGGCAGAAATTTGACATTTAGCATCTCCTACTGAATGTAAGACACAAAAAAGAAAAATTTAATTGGTAAGCCTCCTCCAGTTTGCGTGCCATCTATTTTAAGGGTAAATGTTCAAATGCAGTTTACTCAATATTTTTACTCGAAATTGAAAAAATTTCGCTTAACATTTTATGTAGAAACGCATAGTCCTACATTTTGTTTATACAAAACTCTCAGTCTCGCCCATATTTGGAGGCGGAATTGAAGAAAAACCTAATATTTTCCAGAAAAACGTAATTTCGACTGGCGTTGAACCTAATTTAGGAAAGCATGAAACAAAAAAGGTGCCACGGTTAGGAAACGAGACTTCAGTCCAGATTTCTTTCATATAAAGTTTTTAGCCACGCCCCCTTTTAGGGGTTCATTTTTCAAAAATATTGAATTTGAACCAAAAAATTGCATTTTTACGTACATTTAAGTGTAACTTGGAAATATCTGTGGTTTGTAACTAGGGGCGGTTGAACAACGCCCCTTTTTGAAGTTTGAATTACTTATAAAATGTCAAAAATTAACAATGCCATCAGCAATTTACAATGTGGGATAGGATGGGGTATTCAACGGTTCGTTTTACGAACTGTAACTTCTGCGTACACACTGCAGCACTTACTCACTGGTTTTCTGTCATTTTTCAGAGGTGACCAAAAATTTCCGTTGTAAACATAGAAATCGTAGTTCTGACAGATCTGTCATACGTGGACAGTTTCAGTGTCCTTTTTTGTTTTTCAAACTTTAAAAAAAAGGTGTTTGACAATGATTTCAATCATTCGTGAAAAGAGTCAATCAGATTTATCAGGGGATTTATTTTTAATCGCTTCCCGAGATAATTTAAATTTGTATGGTTGATTACGTAATTTGGATTCAATGAGGATTTATATGAATCGCGGATTAGTGTCCGGTGGAAACATGTTATAAGATTAAACTCAACAAAAATAATCGTAATAAATTAGTCCGCATTTTTTTATCTATTTTGATTGTCTAATCTAATTATCTAATTTAACTTTTCGGGTGATCTGTCATTGTATCAAATCACAGAAAACTATTGCGTGTCTTGATGATATTTATGAGATATGGGCGAATAAAATAAATACTGACCGGAAAATTTATTTACAAATGCTTCGAAGAAAAATAATATGGAAATAACAATTTGAATTATTAAGACAGTGCTGAGTCACAATTGTAAAACATTGTTTGATTATTATAGGTACTAGGGACAACCTGGTTCAGCCACTGAAATACATATTTTATTTTTTCGCTTTCAAATTAACATAAAATTATAAAATAATCTTCTTTTGTACCTATAAAAACTTATCCAACGACACAGTTCTTAGGTTAAACGAGCTCATTTAAAGAAACTTATAACCGGTGTCGGGACGTCATAAATGACATCATGCGCTGAATGTGCTCACAAATTAATAACATCAGCTGTAGTCGTTTGTTCCATTAATATATTCTCTCCTTTTAACTGAGTGTAAACCATATTAAAAGTAAACCTTTGATATATGCAAATAATTTGCAGTAAGATTATTTGGTTGTTTATATTTATTTTCAATTATACCCACACCAAGTAGTTATAGGCGCCCATTGACGCCTCGTCTGTAAAGCGAACGTGGGGTGTATAATCTAGCATCACACCAATATCACAACTTGTCCCTGGGCATGTGTGCAAAGTGGATACTCTAAGTATCTATATCTACATTATTCCAAGTGCTGTTTAGAGGTACATATACTTTCTTGTTGGGTATTCACATCCAGACATGGTATAGTCGTTTGAGCAAAATAAATACAAGCCATGAACTTTTATGGCTCTATTAAAGTGTAAAGAAATGAATTCCTTCTGTTTTAAAAGTAAACCTTTATGTATTGATTCTTAAGAAATTTCTAAAATTTTTATGAGGTTAACAACAACAAGTTGGCCCATAGAATAATTTAGAATCCATAATGTGTACAAATACCCTATTCCAAATCTGATCTCTATCAAGAGCAATGGTGTATGTTTCGGCGCGAGGGATTAAAACCAGAGACCTCTGCCTACAAGAAACAACAGCAAAATTCAGAATTCTGTGTTAAAATAAACTTTAACTTTCTGGTTGGCGTTTGATATGGGGAAATCACTTTAAGCTTCCAAGATCACACAACTGCTTCATTAAGTGCTGAAGAGGCCTTTTTTTGTCAAAGATAGACATTCACGAAGTGAAAAAGCCCAAGTTAGAAAATAAATCAAAACAAGTGAGTAAGTGCAAGAGTTTGTCTGTGACAAACTTCTATATACCCGACCCTATATACCATGTAACACCAAATATTAAAGTTTCTTGGCCTGAATTCATATATTATTTGTATAGGCTACGCCCCCAAAAGTGGGCATGGGCTTAAAATTTAAATCAATTAATTGTAATTTCGTTAGAATCATGAGAAAATATGGTAAAAGCGAAAATTATTTCAGAAAAAAAAAAAACAGTTTTTTCCTAAAAACGCCCCTTAAAAGTGGCTGGTCTCAAAACTTTGTATGGAGCTAACTTAGCAAATAGTAATATCTTTAATATTTGTCATACAATTTTTTTTCGATTTGATTTCACATTGAAGCCAGTAGTGGGCGTGACCGTTGACGGATTAAGTTTGAATTTCACACTTTGTCTGTGCAACAAAAGATCCAAGCCGAGTACCAAGTTTCAGCTCTCTAGCTTGATTTAGAAGACCTAACAGACGGACGGACATGGCTGAATCGATTCACCTGTCGGTCTCGATCATATCTCTAAAAGGTCTTAAGGGTCTACGTTCATTGTTTCATATAAAAAGGAGAAAACCTACTGCGAGTAGAGCAATTCTTTGGTTGCTGCCTCTATTCCCTGCCATGCAAACGGCAAATGGGAAACCTTTGTTTTTGCCTCGGCCTATTTCCCCTATAACTCTTTGACTCCTCCTCCACCAAAGGCAGTTGTTGAGCTTGTAGATTATTGTGAATCCAAAGGGTTGGGTCTCGTCTTGTGCTGCGATGCAAATGCTCAGAATACTATCTGGGGCAGCTGCAAATGTAACGCAAGAGGAGATCGTCTTTGGGAACTCATCTTATCGACTTGACATTACCATCAATAATTTTGGTCATAGACCCACTTTTGTTACCGCCAGGATACAGCAGGTAATTGACCTTACCCTGTTCAACAAGTTGTCAAGGACTATCGCAAAATGGAGGGTGTCGCCAGATAGCACCCTGTCAGATCACAGATACACTGAATTTCAAATCGATTGCGAAGTTCTACCTTTGCAAGAGAGGAGAAATCCGAGAAAAACGAATTGGTCACAGTTTAGAGAGCTACTTCTCCACTCTGTTCAAGTTCCACTCAAACTGAGTTCACGGCAAGGGGTAGAGATGTCTGCTCAAAATCTGAACACCACCCGTTGTTTTGAACTCGCGTGCGCAGTTACGAAACACCCCGGAGAAAATCGGTACCTTGGTGGAATGTCGAACTGCAGCACATTCGTAAAGAGACCAGGAAGCTCCTGAATCGGTGAATTAAAAACCAATTTAGTAGAAGACTGGAATCTATACCGATCGAAGCAAACAGATCTTAAGAGACTTATTCGCAAGTCAAAAATTGACTCTTATAAAAAATTTTGTGAGGAGATCGAATCTCTAAGTGAAACTAGAAGGCTTGTGAAAGTTCTTCAGAGGAACAGACCAAACAGACTCGCTTCAATACTCAAACCTGATGGCACCTACACTGAGACCAAGGCGGAGACCTTCAGTTTTCTCCTTGAGACTCACTTCCCGGGAAATCAGATCACCACGTGCTCTTTCTGTGGTACCGGCAACGGTGGCTACTGCAGAACCAGCGAACACAACGTGGCTTAACTGGTACATTGCGTTTAGAGTGGTGACTGACGATGCTATCAAATATGCTATTGCATCTTTTGAGAGCTTTAAGTCACCTGATCCAGATGGAATCTACCCAGTTATGCTAAAGCAAGGTTTAGGTCAGATGTTGCCCACGTTGACAAGAATTTTCACTGCGAGCCTTGCCTTGGCTTACAAACCCACCCTTTGGCGTATGGTTAAAGTCGTTTTCATACCAAAACCTGGTAAGTCAGACTATAGCCTATAGCCAAAAGTTTCAGACCCATAAGTCTGTCTTCTTTCCTGCTGAAAAGCTTAGAGAGGCTGGTTGAGCTGCGCGTGCGCAAGGTTGCTCTTCGTTTGCACCCTCTTTCTGAGATGCAAAACGCTTATCAGCGCTTGCATCTCAGGATTGAATGTGCTCTTGACCAGAAGGAGTACGTGCTGGGCGTTTTCGTCGATATTGAGGGTGCTTTTGATAACGCGGCGTTTGACAGCATGGTGTAGATGAAACATTAGTTCAATGGATTAGGGCAATGCTAATGAACAGGACGCTGATAACCGAAGCAGATTGTGGCAAGTGCATCATAACTGGGGTAAACAAGGGCTGCCCGCAAGGTGGCGTTCTGTCTCCCCTTTTATTGTGCATGGTGGTAGACTCTCTCCTATCGGCTCTCAACCTTCCTGGAACATACACACAAGCCTACGCGGATGATGTCGCCGTTCTTTCTGTCGGCTCAAACCTAGGGACTGTGTGCTCTCAGGCGCACAGATCCCTAGACTTGATCGATGATTGTTGGTGCACTAGGAATGGGCTTTCACTGAATCCTCTTAAAACTACGGTTGTTCCCCTTTCTGGGACAACTTTCGGTTGTCCTTTGGATCTATACGGCCATGGTTAGACCACACCTCTCATACGCATCGGTTGTTTGGTGGAACAGGCTTTTGCGGAAACGTGTTACTGCCTCTTTTGCCAAACTCCAAAGAACGGCTTGTCTTGGCTGCACAGGGGCCTTCCCTAGCACGCCGGGCTCTGCTCTAGATGCTTTGATGAACCTCATCCTCCTTGATATATTTATTTATCATGGGTTGTACGCTGAAAACCATCTTTCGCTTAAAGAGAGTTGGTTTTTGGTACCACACGAGAATTGTCTTTCGACCCCTGTCTTATGGACATGCCCTCTGACGCAATGACCCCAAAAATCTTTTTGCGACAAAACTACCAAGCCGACTTTCCTCAGGTAATGGAATGGCTTCGGCCAGACTCTGAGCCAGGGAAGGAATGCCATCGTATTTTCACGGATGGCTCCAAAACCGGACAGGGGTCTGATGCTGGAGTCTTTGTGGAAAGCGAGAACATTAGACTCCACTATCCCTTAGTTATATATGCGTCTGTCTTCCAAGCGGAGATTTCCGCTATCCTAATGGCTATGCCCTATATTGTGAGGGCAAGAAGACAGGTGGAGGGCAAGAAGACAGGTGGAGGGCAAGAAGCATATGCGTTTGCAGTGACAGCCAAGCTGCTTTAAATGCGTTGCTCAACCCTCTTATCTCGTCCAAGATAGAGCTCGAACTCAAGTGTTCGCTGAACTTAGTCGGAAGGCTAAACGCAGTGAATCTTGTTTGGGTTCCAGGTCACACTGGTATCCAGGGAAATGAGATCTCTGATGAGCTTGCCAGACTAGGCTCAGAAGAGGTTATCTCAGGACCCGAACCTGCTTTAGACCTGCCTGTATCTGTTGTCATTGATGCTTCGGTTTCTCGTGAGCACCGGGCTCGTTGGCGTGACTGCAATGGGTGTGAGACTAAACGACTACGCCCGGACACCTGTGGGAAGTGACGCACGTCGCACACTTTTTCCATGGCTCCCTTCCTGTAAGAACGTATGGGTATAGTAGTTGTTGGTTGTGTACTTAAAGGTCACGTATCTATTGGGATGGAGCCTTTAGAATCGAGTATAGACTGGCTGGAGGTGTTTTTCGATGGAAACTTGGAAATTGGCTTATGTGAGAATCGAAAAATAGACGCTTTTTTGAAAAAAAAAAAAATGTTTGAGTAAAATAAACTTAGAGTTAAAATATACTGTAGACTGGCTGGAGGCGTTTATTTCTGTCACTTTTGCTATCATAACGTCAGGCAGCCACAGTGTGATTAATTGTTTTTCGTTTTAAATGTGCTAAATGGCCTTTTCGGTTGCCAACGCGGAAGAACGCAGCGATTTAGTGCAACCGGACAGACAAACACATTTCTATTGATCTTTAAATTCATCGGTCACTGCATTAAGGAAACAGAACTTAAGGCTGAACTCATGTAATGTTTAGCTAAACCCTTACTCCATTGTCAAATGCTTTTTGTCCTGAATGCGTCATAATAGAAAAATATGTGTGTCTTTTTTCTACGTCTGCAAAACGATTTCTCCTTCTTTGCGTTAGGATATCCCCAGTCGCCTTCTGATTCTGATATATTCAGTGAAAATGATTTCATTTCTCACTTGTCAACAAATAAATCCTTGAGTCTACGTAAATCCACCCTCATACCAATGGGACTCAACGCAGTTTTGCAAGCTAAAAATAAGTCAGCTGATAATTTTATCCAAAACTTTTCCATATCCTTGATGCACGCAAGACACGTTCGCATCGCGACGATGTCATAAGCATAGCCGGCGCGGTATAATATTGATTATCCCTTCCCCTAAAAATGAGGAAACCTATGAGGAAGATTTATATGATTTATCTTTAAAAATAGAGGGAATTGTCAAGTAAGTCGTTCGTTGTACGTATAGTCTAAATATAAACCGCGCATGCATTTGAATTAGAAAATACGCGTAAGCGTCTGGAAAAATGCTGTGATGACGGGCGTATTAAGACGAAAGATGATAAATTAGGGGTATTAGGTTCTTATTTGTAAATAAGAGATTAACACAGATGCGGAAAAGCAATAATTAAGAGGAGTTCTAGCGAGCATGAAATTTTATTTTCAGAAGTTTTGAACATATTCTCTCTTCTGGGGTTACTGGGTTCCCAAATGGGCGCCTCCCCAGGTGTCGGATAGTGGAATGGTCACCAGATATTGTGGTAACCGCGGTATGGAAAATATTCGGGGCGGACCAAAACCAGCAACTAATGAAAAGTCCAAGAGCGTCTTTTTCAAAATGAGCTGCTTCCTGATCGGCATTGGCAGTTGCCCCTCTAAATATTCAAAGTCAATTTTCAAGTTAAAGATTATACAATTTTGTACCTAAATGTATTTATAAAAAACTATTTGTTTTTAATTTGCTAAGAACACATTATTGTACTTACCTGAGAGTCAACTTGAATCAACTTTTTCCTCCATTTTGAAGCATTTTACAGGAAGCCGAAACCTTTCTATTGCTATACGAAGGTAACTAATACTATGTCTCCACCGGCAATAAAACTAGGATTATCGTGAGGTGATTAAAAAGAAATCCTAAAGAGGCTCCATCGGACATTTTTAGGATTTATCTGACAAGAGAAATTATTTTTCTGTCATTTTGGCTCTCAAAAAAGAGAGATGAGACTGACACCATTTGCCAGTAGCGAAAAAAGATTTTCGTTTTTTTTTTTGCGAAAGCTATTGACGTTCGGAAAAGTCTCTTTTTTAGACAAAATAAATTTCGTAGGTACTCATTTCACAAATGCGTTCTGTCAAAATGGTGAGGACTTCTCTTATTCCCGATTTTACAGCCAGGGGTAAGCCTTCAGCCGTCACTTCAAAAAGTGCTGTCATTTTCTTAAGTGCTCATTAAAATGCTTTATGGCTTGATTGTCCAGAAACCTCAGGGAGTATTCTGGATTTATTCCTGTTCTAAAAGGATGATAAATTTGCTTCTGTCGTTGAATCCAGAATCCAAGCCAGAACACCAGAACCAATACAGGATCCAGTTGTGTAAATGTCACTTTTTGTTCCTCGTGATTTGAGATATTTCATGAGCTGGAAATCAATCAGCGTTTTCATGACCTTAGAAGAAGGGAAGAAAGTGCATTTGGACGATAGCTATAAAGTAAGAAGAAAAATCACCTTATTTAGGGGCGGGCTCGACAAATGCTATTTTCCATCTACTCTGGAAGAGACCTGAACAGTTAGGACCGATTAAAAAGGTTACACAATGTTTTAAAGAGTGAATTAGTGGATTTATAGAAGAAGACAAGAGATTGTTTATGAAAACGAAGAAGAATTCGGTGTAATCCCGAATCTGGGCATTCAATGATGTCAAAAAATCTTGCATTTAAGAACATTTTGACAAGTTTGCATTTTAATACATTCTGAAAAATTTCGGTCAGATCACATGACGTTATAATATGCCAGTTAAATTAAGAAATGTGAAGCCATGCATTTAGTCTAACCTTATCCAAGTAGCATTTTGCTACTTGACCAAATGTGTCACATCTCAAATGCGACATCACTGCGACCGCGCTCTTACTAAAAACTGCGACTTAAATGAAGCATTTAAAGACGCAAATAAAAGAACACAAATCCGTAATTATGGTGCTTTCCATGTGTCATACACGACACATTTTGTCCACAGAGTAGAGTACCAATTGTGTAATAACGAAACTTGCACGTAGACAATTCCCAAATTGTCACAAAGCGGTGGTATTCGCAGCTATTTTGTAACAACATCGGGCGTTTTTCTTTTTTCGTTCAGAGCTGAGCTCGAACTGTCAAACTGTGTTCTTTTTGTGCTCAGACTAATCAGAGCCCGAGATCTGTATTTCTTTTTTCGCTCAGAGCATGATCAGAGCGCGCTCAATGTGCTCGGAATAATAATAAATGTGCTCGAGCATTCGGAGCTAATAGCTGAGCACACCGAAATGACAGCTGAATTTTGAAAAAATATTTAAAAGCGGAAGTTTGTTGTTTTAAGACCGAGTAAAAGCGTTTGATGAACTTTTGTTCGGTGAAATAATGTTTTTTTTTTATTTTATTTTGCATCATCTTCGGCTCGTAATAATATTTTGCCAATTTTTTGAAGTTTTCTTTTCTTTCATATTGCATTCTGACAGATAACCAAAAAATGGGCTCAAGTGCGTTACCAAATCAGAACAGAGTACTCTGAGCACACACGGTTCAGAGCACGCTCATGGCCTTTTAGGTTGGCAATCCCGGATAAGGGCGTTCTTCTGCCGGATTGGAGCTTCTTTCCGAACAGCCAAACACGGTTTTCTGGATTTTGAAGTTTGTCTAGCGTTGTATTTGTGAAGTAAAAGCTATTTTACAGGAGACCAATGACATTTATCCAACTTGACATTGACACATGTATGATTGTTGCGTGCTTCTGATTTTGATTCTGGATTCAAAACCAGAAGCAAATTTCTCTTCTATCCAGAAGAGGAACTGTCAAACGCGTCCAAGAAAACAGTTTCAGGAGAGTCCCGGCCCACCAACCGAAAAGGCCATCAGAGTGTTCGAGCTCTGTTCAGTGCTCTACACTGAACTAAAAAAGAAAAACGTCCATTGTGTCTATGTCACTTCACTTTTATTCATCTCAACTTTTTTTTGTTGATGAACTTAAGCTATGGACTATAAATTGCACTTGAAACTACACTGTTGCAAGTAGAAATAACCTTTTTAACGCTTTGGTGACATTGAAATAACGCATTCCAAAATTGGGAAGGAAATCTGACAGTAATGCCGACTCCTTTGGATCAGTAAGCGAATCAAAAACTTATTATTATTAAAAATAAACAGAATAACGTTCGACATTTACATTTTCGGCCATTTCCGGCATTCTCATTAATAAGAGAGAGAAAGAGACATAGGAAGGCAAAAAATATATCCCACTCTTTAATTATTTTGACCTTGTAAAAATGACGCTGAAAACATGAAATGGAAATGAAAGATCTGAAATTCTTACAAAGTGCTCAACCGGAAATAGCTAGATGCCCAGAGAAAATTTGATATAAGTAGATTATATGTACTCTGGTTTCGAATTGTAAACCGTAGGTACGTAGTAGGTACGTAAATAGGTACGTAGCCGCCGTAAAACTGATACATTTTAGATATAATACAGTTTTAATATCGTCATTTTAAGGCCAGTTTTTTAGTGTGAGATAATCCGAGTTTCGGAGTTAAACAGAGATTCAACCCAAAAAATGAATTTTTCGTTGAATATTGATCCAAGATAAATCTCGGCTTAGCTCGCCAAATTTGGGGAGTTAATCTCAAATCAACTCTTGTGAACAGTATGAACTTCTTTGAATGTGTTTTTCTGAGTGAAATGCCTGGCAGTCGATTTGCGTGTTTCTATGATGTCATCTGAGAACAATTCGACCTTCCAGATTCGTTTTGTTACGGGATTAACAGATCTTGGTTTAAGCTGGGCTTAACTCAGCACTGAGCCACGCGTTAGTGACTTTTTCTTTACGAAAATCTTAATTTTTGCCAAATTGTGTTTTGTTTGTCAAAAATGCAAACCGTAGGATTTTCGGAATTCCGTTGCTGGTAAGTTATCGTCACCAAACAATACAAAAGCGGCGGCATAGTGACACTAGACTTTTTAATGTCACAAATTTTAATGTCACATTCGAAAAAATGTGGATCAGCAGAATTATAAATTACTGAATAACTAGATATTCAACTTGCGTCTCTCTTACCCTCCACCCTAACACCCATTTGTTTACGTTTTTTATAAAACCTTCAAAGCTTTTATGGAGTTTTAAATTTCCGTGTCTGTGAATACGTGTAGGAAGATACAACAACAATTCACCTTATGCGACCAGCTGATGTAAAAGCTCCAAAACGAAATCACATGGATATGACGAATTGATGAATTTACTCATATTTGTAAACAAATGTCGGTGGATGGGTAAATTCCTCAATTTCAGCTTGTGGGCAAAGCTTTTACATGGCCGAAGTTGAATATCTAATTATTCAGTAATTTATGGTCAGAATGCAAGATCACATGACGACGTTATATGCTATTTGAATTTAGAAATATGTAAAACGAAACCATGCTTTTATTCTAAACTTAACAAACTGCCGGAGCAGAGTCATTCATAAAGAGCTTTCATGATTCGTCCAGAGGCAAAGAAATTTGTTAATTTTGCAATAAAAAATCCAGCATTAATCCGCTCCTGGATAGAAACAATTCACACTCTACAGCTCTCCAAATTGCGGTCATTAGCACCTTCTTATCTACTCTAACACTATACTTATAACCACTTCACGTAACATCTGTTTTTAGCCATTCAATTGTAATACCCATTGACTCATATAGGCTCCATGATAAGCCACCACTCATTACTTTCCGTGTGCATGAATGTGTAATTGCATATACTTACTTAACCTACACACTATCGAGCAAATCTCCTACGCTATGAAATTTTGTGCAAAACAACATTTACACCAAATCAATATTAAACTGGAAGAATTATGCAAATACGAAAAAATATTATTCGCAGGCGACAGCAAAATCATTGCAGACCGACCTCAAATTTTACCCACTCTCATTCGCTTTACCAATGCTCCACTCGGCGAAGCACCCACCCCCGCTGATTCGTCTGGCTCTGTAGTAATTGAAAATCATTCTGCTTCGCATTTCCCCAATTTATCTGCAAAATACTCACACACACACACAAAAGTTTTTCGTCTCCACAAAACTCATCACAAAATAATTGATAATATCGACAAAAATAAAATAGAAAAAAAAAACCAGTCCCACGCTACTGCAGTGTAAGCAGCCCATTATGCTGTCCGCTTCATTCTCCTCTTTTTATTTTTGGTTGCGTGTTGTGGCAGCCATGTGCCGCGCAGCCGATGAAGTCACTTCTGCACTTTGCAGACAAAATGCGCCGCCAGCCAATCAGAACGCGAGACTGGGCGTTGTCTGCTGTGTAAAAAACCGTTGAACCGCTTCAAAAATTCGCAGTCTTCATAAAGTCAGCGACGCTCGAAGTGTTCAGTTGTGTCGTGTGTTCTCCGTTATAATTTTTTCTAACAGGAAAAAACAGAAAGAAACTTTTGTGTAATTTATTTTAATATTATAAACAACAAAAAACAAACATGAGGGAAATCGTTCACATTCAAGCCGGTCAATGCGGAAACCAAATTGGAGCTAAGGTAAGCCGTCTTACTACTCTGCACATTCCACCATCCCTAGAGGATAAAATTTATTCTCATTTTATTGATTAATCAACGGCATACTATAAAAAAAATGGATTATTAATTATTATACAAGTGCATTGCAAGTGGAATTAAAACTATAAAAGTTGCATACGTTGTCACGATTCTAGTGGTTTTGCGATAAATTTGCAAACGGAAAAAGAGATTCGCCATTATTTCCTCTCCCTCTATGTACGCGAATTTTTTCTACCTCGAAATACACCGGCCGGCAAAAAGTTGTTGTATGTGGAACTCAATGAAAAAATTACTCATCATCTCATCCAATAGGAATAGACAAAAAAAACTTGTGTACGGAAATTTTCGGAAATTCTTATGATTTCATATTTTAATTTAAAATGCACATCACACATAGTTCGCTATGTGAAACGTCGATATGTATATACACCAACTGTACATGACTAACACCATCTGCGCTCTCATTTCGAGAAATTTCTTTGTGTTGGTTTTATGTTAGTGGCGCTGGAATATATATAATAAATATGGCGAAGAAAACTTCGTTACCTATGCATGATGTGTATCCCAGAAGGAAAAAAAAGTTGGACAAATCGGCAGATGTGGAAACATTTGAATAGAAGAAGAGGGACACTGTTGCTGTTGCTGTCTCTTCAAATACCTTCGCTCGCAGAAATAGAGCCGTGCATGCATAGGGTGTACAGAAAACTACATGGGCGTAGGTTTAATTTTATTTTTGCTTTCAGGATTGCCAGGTGTTGCGAAACTTTTATGTTCGGGTAGGCTTTTTTTTACCTCCTGCCGTAAAAAAAAGTAACAGTAGGTACATAGTTTGAAGTTATATCTTTTATAAAGAATAAAACAAAAACCAGTAACTATACGTTGCCACCTAAATATTCGTATATGTATAGTACTGTTGACTAAACTATATTTAAATTTTGGCAATGCGAAAAATTGCTAATTTTTTACGATTTTTAGTATTATTATTTACTCATTAACAGACTTTAATGATTCCACCCAGTTTACCTACCTCTATCAAAGATCCACTTGGAGTTATTTAACTAAATTTTTCTGGGCAATGCCTGAAACAGTTTAAAATTGATCCAAACAAAATCTTCCCTTGACATTGAGCAGTTCGATAATCTGCTCCCATGTTTAACGCCAAAACTATTTCATTCCGGAACTATGTTATCTTGTCGTAAGTTTCTGGTGGACAGATGTCTAAATTTATGAATTACAATGGATGAAGCATGCGGTTTTTGATTTTTCCATAAAGATTTAGACTTACGTTCTGTTGTAGAAAAATACGCTCATTCAATCTTTTCTTGCCAAAATTCTACCAAAAATTTTTACAATATTGTCAAAAATTATTTTAAATATTTTGTCTCGCAAAATAATTAACATTTACGACAAAAATATTAAATGTTTTGTATCAATAAATTATATCCGCTGTTTTATCCCTTTGATTCCATGAGTTGTAGTTTTATTATAGATTTTGTGTTAATCTGGATTCTGAAATAGATGTGATGGGTACAAATTTGTGCAAAATCATTGATGTTAATAGCCACAGCATTGAAATTAGTGATTTTGTGAAAACATTTTAGATCAAAGTTGCGAGTTTTTGCATAAATTTCTGAGATTTCAAAGTCTTGTGCTGATATAACAGATTTTATAAAAATCTCATCCAAATTTGTAGGTACACAACAAATGAGTAGCTACCAAATGTTAGCTTGGAAACATTCTTGTTGCGTTGTTTTAAGTTTTTGTGTTTTTTTGCAAGCAAAATGACGAGATTTTGCATAAATTGTAAGATATCAAAATCGTGCTGATAACATACCTAGCTAGTAGATTTCACAAAAATCTAATTCAAGTTTGTAGTTAAACAACAATTGAGCAGGTAGGTAGGTACAAAATGTTGCGCAACAGACGAAATTTCGCATGCATTTTTAGATTTCAAAATCCAGTGTATATAGGTAGTAGGTTTTACAAAAATCTATTCATAATTCGTAGGTAAACAGATAAAGACGCGCTAAAAAAATTTTCCGCAACAAACGTTCTTCCTGCGTTGTTTTTTTTTTTGTGCTATTTTTGTTTATTTTAATCGAAATTGCGAGATTTTTAGAAATGTTTAGATATCAAAATTACGTGCTGTTGTAAAAGATTTTACAAAAACCTTGTCTAAATTCGTAGAAAAACCACGATGCGTACCTACCTGGCTGCAATATGTCATGCAGCAAAGTTTTATATTCATTTGTCAAAATTGCAAGATTTCGCAGAAAGAGTTTGAACTCTTGTACTTATAAAGTAGATTTTATAATAATCTTGTCAAATATAGTGGTTAAAAAGCAAATTAGTAGCTACTAAAATAGTCTGCAACACATTTTTTGTCTATTCGTTAAAATTGCGAGATCTCGCATAATTTTTTTTTTGAGATTTAAAATAAATCTGGTATTTCCTATTTAATAAACGAATGAGTAGCTACAAAATGTTATGCGACAAAGTTTTTAGTTTATTTGTAAAAACTTCGAAATTTCGCATATATTTTTGAGATTTAGTAATAGAATCAAAGTGACCTAACAAAATTGCTCTTACTTTTGATTATAAAAATCACAAAATAAGCGTTTCTACAAGGTAAAAAAATGTTAAAACCAAAATTGTCGGGGTCAGATTTGCAAAATTTTTACCAAACAAACAGCTCCTGAGGATGTCGGCAAATATCGACGAAACGTAAGGAAAGAATGGAATTAATTTTCTGTTGTTTTGTTTTTTTAACACGAGCAACCTTAATACATATTATATTGTTTCCAATAGACATTTATACCATGTTTCCACCGGGAATCCGCGATTGATATAATTCTTCATTAAGTCGTCTACAAATTACACGATCCGCCACGCAAATTTAAATCCTCTTGGCAAGTCATTAAAAATAAATATCCTCACAAATCTCCTTCACTCTTTTCACAAATCATTTTTATCCATTTAGGAACACCTTTCAAATAGTTTTAGAATCGAGAAAAGCACACTGAACTGTCCACGTATGACAAATCTGTCAGAATAACGATTTGTATTGCGATGTTTACAACGGAAATCTTTTTTCGCTGCTGGAAAATAACACCAACATATTTGTCTGGTGAAACCACTGCGATTTATTATTAATCGTCTCCCGCTAAACCTCGTATTATTGCCGGTGGAATGATAGTATTATGCTCGACTAACATGAAGAAATCTCGAGATTTTCGATCGAAATATTAAAAATATGTATCACTGGATTTTTAGAACGCAGTTTTTCGCTCTTTTGAGCCCCAAAATAACAACATGAAAGTGCTTGCATCAAATTAATCTGATGTTTGTCCGGTGGAAACGCTTTGAGATTTGTTTTTTATTCTCTTTCCTTAATTCCGTTTTAAGATCGGTGCAAATAAGGATATTATTGGTCAAAATTTTTTTCCATTCGCAAAATTCATAATGCATTTTGCAATGATTCGTTTTGTTCCGGGGTTAACATACCTTGGTTTAAGCTGGGCTTAACTCAGCAATGAAAACCAGGCACTAAGAAAACACTGCAAACAGCTTTTTTGACTTTAGTCAGAAAATGATCCAAAATTTGGTGTCTTACTAGCGTTATCTGAGGATTAGGCCAAAGCCCAATTGCTTTTTGTAATAAATGCAGCAGAAATGAGAGGGTTATAACTTATAATCCTCGAATTTAGATCATAACCTGGCGCAAGAGATCTTTTCCTACGACTGAATGCTATGATCAGGAATCAGATCTGTTCCTACAACTAAATGTTATCTTGCGCTATCACTCCTTGACATTGTTTTCCTTTGCTAGCGACGATTAAAATTTTATGAAATCTGGATAGACAATTCCTCTGCTACACACTATCTCCACACAGTCAAAAATCTTAAGAAATTCTTCCACCACTGACCTATAATCCGATTTTAAACCTTCTCACAGGGCATCCATACGTTTCCCCCCCGAATAGAATGCCTTTCACATGCCGGAACATGTTGCGTTTTCCCAGATTTCATCAATTTACAATCACACTTTGTTGCTTGAGCAACTGGAATTCGGCCAGCATCATCATCGTTTCTAGGAAAAGAACTCAAGATGATGGACGTTTTTCTATCCATCAGACCGTGGAAACTTAAAATTATCGAAGCAAACTCAAAAAATAAGCACAAATCCAATTACGATAGGTACATACCTCCTGTATGTATGTAGTCGTTTCAAAAGTAGAAAGCAAAGCAACATAAACCCACTCCCTTGGTGAGTTATCAGCGCCAATAATGGGGAACCCAGAAGGAGGGTTTACCAGTCGGAGGAAGACCACTTATTAATTGAGAAACAAAAAGAAAATATCCACTCTGTTCATTGGATTGTGTATTAGTATGCTTTCTCCATTAACGAATAGATTTCCATTAAAACTACTTAGTACCGTTGCGTCCGAAACAATACGAAACTCGTAGCATGCATAGAGAACATCAAGAATGTGGCTATGGCACAAAAGCCAACCATTCATCTCGGGTGAATGTCCGAGCATAGACTCTCATCGTTGTCGTCGTATAGTTGCCGCCGAGCAGAACTCAATTATATAGGTTCAGGCGGGAAGGAAATATGCTTTTCTCTATTCCCCAACGAGAACTGTTTCATAGTTGATGGCTGTGCCAACTCACATAAAGTGGCGGCACACGCCGCATTGCATTCGAAGCCGGAAATAGACCTTAATAGCTATTATAGGGGAGTTTTAGCGCGCTTGATCGATACCACAATTGAGCGATGTGTGTGTGTTGTACATTTTATTTTTATGTCATTCCTAATTCTGGAATGTTTGGAAATGGCCATTACCAAGGCGATGATGATGACGGTTGTTACCCTCCCATATAAATGTTTTTCTATACCTCATTCCATTCATATTCCATTAGAGCTCTCTAGCGGGAACAAAAGAATAAAAAAAGAAAGGTGGACAATTCCAAATAAGAACCGTTGTTGTGCTGCATTGTGGCAGATGGTCAGTCGTCGCTAATGTCAATGCACATGGCAACAGAGAATTTTCCTACTCGTAACTTCAAGATCCTAGTTGCGCGGGGATTGTAAATAATCGCCACAATGTATGTATTGTCTCTTTGCCAAAGCAGATCAATGTCAATAACCTGCTACTCGCCTGGGCGACAAAATATGTCTGCAATTCCAAATGGAGTACCTATGTGCTATGTGGCGCATCCTGCAAGTGTCGCCACAAACATTCGAGGCAATTGATGTGCGAAAGTGTAGCTGTCGTTTATTTTATGTCGGCTGCTATTTTTAAGAAATTTTCAAATGGCTTCTCATTCATGGGCTTGGCATGTACCTTTTTTTTATGGATGATGGAGTTGTAAGAGTTCAACAAGGGTGCCTTTCCCTCCTCTGAGAAAATTACGTGATGATTAATCGGCTACACGTGTTGTTGGATTAATAGAGGAGGGCGCGTCACTGTTGAGGTTTTTTATGGCAAAAGCTTTTAAAAATCTAATAGGAAAATATTTGAAAAATATAAACTTTTTTATAGCCATATTTCGAGTGAACGACTTCCTTTGTGGTTTTATTACGTTTGTCATAGTGACATTATCACTTTTAACTCGACGTATTCAGATGAATACCCTCTCGAGACATGCTGGATCAACAAACAATATTTTGTGCAATTTAATTTTGCTTGAAATTGAGGAACGCTAGTCGTTCTGTATCGTACTCCAAAAGGGTCTCTGGTTAACACAAAACCTTGAGGCAGATAACGTTACAGTTTTTCATAAATTTAAATGAAATGGGCATTAAAACTCTACAAAAATTAATAGCTTCGACAGGACTCATAATCATTTCTTTTTCAAGAAATGTAACAAAACTGCTTACCTCTGCAAAAAATAACTACCTGAAAACAAGTTGCGAAATGTCGCTTATATACACCAAGCTCTGACCATCTGTTGTGGTTGCCGGTGATGTTCATTTTAATTTCGCGAAATCCCCACAACCTCGCCGGCTTCTGCAATAAACAAGTCTTACATATCGTATGACAAGCCTTCTTTTATTATCTGAATCGTAAACCTTGGATAAAAGCCGACTTATATAAACAATTTTGAGTAGGTACGGTACGCCAGCATACATTATTCTTGACAAAATAATCCATTAAGATCTACCACAATTAATCAATCAGCTCAAAAGTTTATTCTTCGAGTGGTGCCCATATCAGAGAAGAGGTGAACGTTTTGTGTTCGTTTTTGGAATATTAGCTCACCACTATAAATTTTTCTTCTTTCTGTTTTTTTCTTTTTTTCTCCCTATCGACGTTTGCTTTCCTGTTTCGTTTTCCAAATACAGAGCTCGAGCCAACTAACATATCGCCTTATATGGTTAAATTGGTAAACAACATTCCGCTCACACATTTAGCCAACTCACCAGTCAAGCCCACACATTCGAGTTACTACTCTTGTCTCGGTCGCCTCCACCACTTTTTTGTGATTTCATGCGTGGGGATGTTGGAGCAAAAAAAAAAACATGGTGACATCATTCGATGTGAAGTTGTTTTTTCGCTATTCCATTATGTTTGCTCTTCAATTGGCTTCAATTTAAAATGAAGACAAAGACCCTACCTAGAGGAGGAAACCGGAGAACCATGATCTGCCGCCGCACCATATGGTGCTTGGATTCGATTGCCATTCTGCGATTGTGCAAGCGACTTGAATTGACTTTTAAGGAATGTTACGACTACTGGGTCCACGTACAAATGCGGGGTACTTACACTTAAGTTTGCAAGTAATTCTTGGCAATAAAACAGTTAAAGGAATGTTTCGCAATCCCACCTGAGTGGAGTCTTTACTTGTGGCGTGTTTTTCTTGTTGACCACTTTAAAATTAAGACTTTGTCAACCATCTTGGTCTGCGCATGCAATTTGTTGGACACAGCTTTCTCTTCCCCTTTTTTGGTACTTTTTTTGATTAGTTGAGCATCAATGAAAAAGACAGTAAGGAGACAGTGGTTCAGGCATGTAAAGCTTTGAACCGCATTTTTCCCCCTTTTTCTATAGTTAAGGTGGTTTGAACACATTTCAAACTGTACAGTCTTTTCTGTTGTGCGACTTCTCCTTTCTATCTTCATTTTTGTTGTGTTCCTGTCAGAGCAAAGGGTTCTGGGTGGCTCTGCTTCTCGAGCCCATGTCGTCCTAATAAGCTTTAACTGGCAAAGAAATTATTCAAAATAGGAAAACAAAATAAGAATTTCTCATGGACTGATTTCTACTAAAGTCTGACGATTGACGACACAGGTTCATACTTCACTTTCTGTAAACTGAATGCAAAAATTAAGGGCCTAATATGGCGTCTAATTTGTGTTCATGAAGACCCAGTATCCAAATGAAGTCAACTTGATGCTGAACTTCCCTTTAGCCATTCCAATCCCCGGAACTGCTGATCTTCCCTTTTTTCCTGTTCGATTTTGGCTCAAGCTTTAAGCGCCACAAAGCTCCAGTCCATGATGCCAGTTTGATGCTTAACTTCCCTTTAGCCATTCCCATCTCCGGAACTGCTGATCTTCCCTTTTTTCCTATTCCCTTTTGTCTGCAGCTTTAAGAGCCGCATAGCTCCAGTCCATGCACTGCCGATTTCGCAAAGTCGTTTGATGCCTGCTGCATGGAGTCGAAGTTGGTGATGCCTTAAGGTGTAGAGTATAGACCATCTCATCTGGGCGTATCGGGGGCACACACCTGTATTCTTCAGTATGGGGCTGACCTTAGTTGTCTCAAGCGCCTGCTCTGTAGAGAATTTCTTGTCGCCTCGTTGTACTGACGCGGCCGGCTTGTCGTAGGTTTACCGGGACTTGGAATTTCGGCGTCTTCGGAGGACCGCATTCTTTTCGAGTTAAAAACATACCATTACTGCTTTTCAGCAATGTTGCTGAGTCTGGGTTGCTGAAACTCTTTGGCAACACGTCTTCGAGGGTGGTCTAAGCAGCGGCATCGTCTCCGGCTTTCCAGATATGCTTCTTTTGCCTACTGCGACATTCGCGGATCGCCTTGGTCCACTCTGGGAAAGACGGCTTCCTCTGAGTTTTCCTCGCCTATAAGGATCCTAAGGACAATTTTCCTTCTAGGTCAGTTGTCAACTGGATTCCTATACAGCGCAGGAGAGAATTATGTTCTAGATTTGACAACCGTTCCTAAAAGACGCGATGTTTAAAATCTTGTCACAATTGTGTTCAAGGGAGGAGGAGGTAATTTTGAGTGTGCAACACGTTTAAACCGGATGTATGTTTTCCTTTAATAAAGATCGAAGTAGGTACCTTTTGGTATCAAAATTGTGCCATTTACGCTCAAGGAGGGAGGAGTTAATTTTCGTTCTATACCTTCTTTGAACACGATGTCTGTTCTCGTCTGGTAAAGAGCAAAAGTAATGACATTTAACTGTGTTTTGTTCAACAACACAGGCTATAAAAGCACGCACCTCGATGTGAGCATTTTCCCATTTTATTCACCTGCTTCGTAATTGCCTGAGACGTTGTGTGTCGCATGGCGTTGTATCTTTTATCATTTCGTAGCTTTTATGCCGCATACGCAAAAATGCGTCGCATTTCTATATCGTATTTAACTTCCTTCATTTGTACTTTCCTCATTCTTCAGTGCCATATGGCAATGCCAGGCAGAAGTATCCATCACAAAAGTAAGAACGTGTTGTTCAAGCTGAAAAGACAGTTTGAAGTTAGGCTGATTGGTTTGGCTGTTGGTTTACCTTAATCTTTGGGGAGAGAAATCGAAGGCCCTAACGCCCTTTCAGAAGGGCGATTGCCTCAGACCATGTCATTTATTTATAGACTGGCTACCCTCGCTCTTCGTCATACCACTGTGTACCGGATTACCATCACCGGATGCTTATACGTATTTGCTTAGACATAGGCAGTTAAAACACACCCACGTTCTGTGAGAACTTACCAATCTCTATTTGGCCTTTAAACAGCTCGCTTTACGTGCTCCAAATAGGATGTGAAACCACTCATCGCCAAGTTAGCACCATCTTGACTAAACTTTTTATTTTTACGTGGCACGATGAAATTTAGCTCGAAATAACACCGGCGCGCTTACCGCTAAGTTCATTGAGTTTGCATATTAAATTGAGAAAAAGTAGTCGCGTCTACTAAAATTTCACGTTCTCTTCCATACTCCAACTCATCACTGGTGTCGGTATTTGGTGTTGGTTTGCCAAGCTGATTCTCCCACGTTTTCTTTTCAACCACAATGCATCTCATTGATCGGCATGATATTTGAAAACCTGACTCACTGAGCATCAATCCATCAAATAAAGCAAAATTCATCTAGTCAGTGAACGCCGCCTCCTCCATCATTGTCTCGATCTTGGTTTGCTTTCCCATCGCGGCAATTTTCACCGTGAAGAAGATAATTCACATAAATATTCTCGGCTCACACAGCTCTCGCTCCTCTTTGAAATGGTCAAGAATGCGCCGGCATGTTTATTTTTTTTAATGCCAACTCAACCTCTAGCCATGATATCACCGCGTCCTAAAAAATAAACGAACATAATAAAACGGTATTCAAGCACGATTATGGAAAGTCTTAACCGCAACAACACCGTCTCTGAAGCTAACGTCATCTACAACAGCACCAAGTCGTGGATGTGTCGGTTGCTACGAATGAGATCACTTGCTTGGAGCGGTTTTCTTTCTCTTCAACATGCACACACGCACACGACGCTCCCCGTATCGTGGAGTCTTTGGTTTCTAGAAATTCTCTGCACTTTAGTCCACCGCTCTATGGCGGATGACCTCATTTTATAGCTTGCGCCGATCAGAGTGTTGTTTTTTATTTACTAATTCCAGTTATCAATAAATGATTTGTCATTTAGTATTGAAGTTGTTTTGCCAAGGAGGTAGGTGAGGTGACAGCATAAATATAACAGATGATTGAATTATTTAACAATCGCAACGTCGTTTTGACGAATCTACCTACAAAACAGTCTTGCGCTCTGCTTGGGTAAGACCTAAAAGAAGGGAAGAACAAATTAATTTGAGTGCTCTTTCACCTTAGTTTAAGATGACAAGACGATAAATGTCGCGTCAGCAACGAATACAAAGTACATAAACTCGACTCAGATTGCGTTTATTTTGTTTGTCTGCAAAGAACGATCTCAAAATGAGGTTTAATATGAGCAGATGGTTACGACAGTTGAGTCGTTTAATTGGCTTTTAAGATCTCTGATCTCTTTGATGTCTTAACCTGCTAGTCAACTTTTAGTCTTACGCAACAAGAGATGTTTCGCTGACTTTGATAAATTGATATATGCCGACAAACATCATGTTCTATTTTGCTAGTTAACTTAAATTTTGAAATGCCATTTGCTTTGCATCTTGTGACTTTCAAGGATCGTTCGTTTGTGAGGAGAAGGATTTTTGTTTTAAATTGTCATCTCTCCACCAGTCACGAAACCAAATACATTTGAGGAAAAAGGATTAAAAATAAATCTCGAAGTGTTTCCACCGGAAAACATGAAATTATTTCGACGAAAGCTCCCACTTATTGTCATTAAGGCTCTCAAAGGAGAGTGAAGACAACAAGGTTCTGTTGTAAAACCACAAGTGTCATTCATACTCGGGCTGTTTCCGTTTGCATCTGATTCTTAATGTTATACCGATTTGTTCTCCAAAGTGGTATGTTTTGAGCATCAGCTTCCTGTTTGGTTTATTTAAGGACCTTATTTAAGTCGAAAACTTTTATTAACGTATTTCAAAAGGTCAGCATTCAAATTTGTGTAGTAAATTGTATAATTTATGAGGGTTTTCTAATGCGGATGCGTGTCTAGTGAAAACGTGATATAAGACATTTCTTTCCTCAATCACTTTGACTACAAAAGATCGAGTCTAAAAGAGGACCAAGAAAACGTGAGCCAATATTGAAAACCGTCATTACACCGACAGGTTGATCTTTAAATTTAATCATAGAATCATAGGTACAGCGCATTCGCATGGCCCGGCAAAACTATCATGGTAGTTTTTTTTTTCACATCAATGATCAAGGGTTTGACACGAATGTTGAATCACCCTGCCAGCGCATTGTCCTGTCTGCATTGACAGGGTTGCAAAATTGCCACGACATGATCATTTGTCACATTAATGTACAATCTTCAATTTTTTGGGGTGAGTGTTGACTGACGATCAACACGATTACTGTTTTGTACCTGCCGCCAACCCATTGGCCTATCTTGGCAATGCGTTGACAGAGAAACGAAATTGCCACATTTATCACATGATTGTTCAACGCTTTGCGATGACCGTTCAATCGACAATGCATTGACGGCCATAAAAATCACAGTGCCTGTCTTGGTTGGATCATAATTGGAAAGGTTTCTTATTAGATTAATGTTCAAGAGCTTTTACCGATTTTTGAGTCGCTCTGCCAGTGCTTTAACCTGCCTTGGCATTGCATTGACACGGGCACAAAATTTTCATGGCAAGATTTTACACATCAACTGTGTGTAATCACTCGTAAATGTTTATAAAGGCAATGACACAAGAAGCGATACAATTATTCTGTGCAAATCGTGAAACTTTATTCTTCTCGTGTTATCATTCATCCTAAATTTATTGACAATGACAGCGCACATCTGTCAATGCAATGACTATAGCTAAAAAATATTTTTTTTATAATTTCTCCCGCTCAAGGGTTTATGGCTACCCTTATGATGAGTTTACACAGCGCGAGTAGAAAGGATTTCCGGGGATTGTACTAAAAACTGTGGAAATAATTTAAAAAGTTCAACTCAGCAACACAATTATGTAACGCAAGCCATTTGCACTCACACTCACAAAGTCTTTTATCTATCGATAAATGGTGAAGTCTACGAGAACAATCTACGCACTTAATTCTCTTCCACACAATGCAAATGAATAGATGTGATCAATGGTTTCCATCTCATGTGCAAACATCCTTGAAAATTACGCAGACTATGGAACAATGACTATCCTTGTTTTATTCAAAATCTATTCTTCTCCGCCCCTCTGGTACACAGTACTTTCTTTATAGGACACGTCATCTACGAAGTGTATTCAATAGCCCTCACCCCATCAGGATTGATATCAATTCCAATGTAATCCATCCTCGCAAGGTTGGTTCCTTCTCTGTGTTCTATTTTCGAAGTCGTAAACCCATCTACAAGGAACTATACTTAACGAAAACAATTGTGGTTGCCATGAAAAACCACAAACTTAAAAGATTGTTTCTACACGATAACCTCGCCATAAGCAAGTCAAGTCACTCTTTTTCCCAATGACTCATAAAGCCGCACACTCCTCATGTCCTAGAAAGGAAAAAAAAGAAATCCTTTTAGTCGCGATGTTGTGTCGGCAATTTATCGATTTTAGGTGTGGCGTGGCAAATGAAAATATCCTGGGCATGTGCACTGCAACAAAATCCAAACAAATTTATCAAATCCTCTCTTCTCTACCATGAAAAAATATTAATTTCACAATTTTCCTCTCTTTTTTCTCGTTACAGTTTTGGGAAATTATCTCCGATGAGCATGGTATCGACGCCACTGGCGCCTACCACGGCGATAGTGACCTGCAATTGGAGCGCATCAATGTGTACTACAATGAGGCATCCGGCGGCAAATACGTTCCACGTGCCGTTCTCGTCGATTTAGAACCCGGCACCATGGACTCTGTGCGATCGGGTCCATTCGGCCAGATTTTCCGCCCCGACAACTTTGTCTTTGGACAGTCCGGTGCTGGCAACAACTGGGCCAAGGGCCATTACACAGAGGGCGCTGAATTGGTGGATTCAGTGTTGGACGTTGTCCGCAAAGAGGCTGAGTCATGTGATTGCCTGCAAGGCTTCCAGCTGACACATTCATTGGGTGGCGGTACCGGCTCCGGTATGGGAACCCTGCTCATCTCAAAGATCCGCGAAGAATATCCCGACAGAATCATGAACACATACTCGGTCGTACCATCGCCAAAAGTGTCAGACACCGTTGTTGAGCCCTACAATGCTACATTGTCGGTGCACCAGCTGGTCGAGAACACAGACGAGACCTACTGCATTGACAACGAGGCGCTGTACGACATTTGCTTTAGGACCCTGAAGTTGACCACCCCAACCTACGGTGATCTGAACCATTTAGTGTCGCTCACAATGTCTGGCGTGACCACCTGCCTCCGTTTCCCCGGCCAGCTGAACGCTGATCTGCGTAAATTGGCTGTCAACATGGTACCTTTCCCACGTCTGCACTTCTTCATGCCCGGCTTTGCCCCATTGACATCACGAGGATCGCAACAATACAGAGCCCTGACCGTACCCGAGCTGACACAACAGATGTTCGATGCCAAGAACATGATGGCTGCCTGCGATCCACGACATGGACGTTATCTAACTGTCGCTGCCATTTTCCGTGGACGTATGTCAATGAAGGAGGTCGACGAGCAAATGCTCAACATCCAGAACAAGAACAGCAGCTACTTTGTGGAATGGATTCCAAACAACGTAAAGACCGCCGTTTGCGATATTCCACCCAGAGGACTGAAAATGTCGGCCACTTTCATTGGTAACTCCACCGCTATCCAGGAGCTGTTCAAGCGTATCTCAGAACAGTTTACCGCTATGTTCCGTCGCAAGGCTTTCTTGCATTGGTACACCGGCGAGGGCATGGACGAGATGGAATTCACTGAGGCCGAAAGCAACATGAACGATTTGGTGTCCGAATACCAGCAGTACCAAGAGGCCACCGCTGATGAGGACGCCGAATTCGAAGAGGAGCAAGAAGCTGAGGTCGATGAGAACTAAGCTGACAAAGCAAAAAAAAAACACGCAAAGCAAAAAGTTAAAAAAAAATAAAAATTCCGAAAAGATTAAAAACTTAAAAATGTATCTTTCTTTCTCTTAAGTAGTTTTATCCATTTTGTGTTCCTCTTTAGACCAGCTCTACTACCATCTCGAAGAGTTGTCATCCGTCGAGCAGCATTGCTTTTATCTTTTTCCATTTATGATAAGCTTAAGTTATGTTTAAAATTAGTGTTTTGTAGCTCAGTCGTAGAAGTCCCATCATCTGTCTTCTGCCTGTAAAACAAGGGCAGCCTGCTTTGTAATCTCTAAAAACTGTAGTGTTTTAGCTATAAACTACTAAGGCAGGGCAATTTTTCTTCAAAAGACGTTCTAACTAAGATTTTTTTTTATACCGCACAACCAGAGCAGACACAATTTGTATTACAGACAGTTTTGTAATTGTATTTAAGTGTCGATTGATGAAACGTTTTGTTTATTTAATTTTGTAAAAAATTTGTTTACCTTTCTGTCTTGTCTCGTTTTGCACCACTAAGTTATGAAAGAAAACATCAAAATTGGAAAAGACAAACTAAAAACAGTGAAAAATATATTTGAACATCTAATTTAAAAAAACAACAAATATTGGCTCTTATTTTTTGTTGTTCAAAAATTGGTTTTTGAATTTTAGAGGTGGGGTTTATCGTTAATCCATTAGAACGGGGCTGATTGGAAATAGTTTCGTTTAGAACCGTCGGCTTCAGGTCAGACAAGATGTGTCATTCTAAACATATGTCAAAGTCAAGTGGTCGAGCACGTAAAGTACATTCTTGTTTCTGACATCGGGTGGCTGCATTTATTTAAGATGTGGGTATTACCCTTATTTGCCGATACCTGTTAACCACGAAACAAAACCAATCTAGAGTTAACTCCAGCGAGCAGTTTTTCAGTGTAGAGTTTACTCTGTTGGTACAGTTGCCGAAATCTTCGACTCTGAAATTATTGATTCTCCCAACTCGTACGTCACATAGAAAAACACAAGAAAAGAAGTTCGAGTTATTCTAAGATGCAATTTTTCATAGAAACACGCAAATTATATGCCATTCCACACAGAAAAAACGTTTGAGGAAGTTCATACAAGTCTCCAGAGTTGATTAGAGATTAGCTCATCGAATTTGGCGAGTTAAGCCGAGATTAACCCCAGATCTAAATTAACTAAAAAACTCATACAAGTCTCCAGAGTTGATTCGAGATTAGCTCATCGAATTTGGCGAGTTAAGCCGAGATTAACCCCAGATCTAAATTAACTAAAAAACTCATACAAGTCTCCAGAGTTGATTCGAGATTAGCTCATCGAATTTGGCGAGTTAAGCCGAGATTAACCCCAGATCTAAATTAACTAAAAAACTGATTTCTGGGGTTAATCTCATGGCGTATTGTTTTCAACACCGAATCGTGAAACTGGTGTGGAATACAGAAAAAACTTGTTCTTTTCTCCTACACCTGAACGAAATCATGCTCATGTAAATGTTCTTTTGAACTCCGAATGAGTACGGTGTCGACACCGAACGCGAATTGTCGCCACATTGTCGTATTTGACGGTGGAGGCTGGGTGTAGCTTTGTTGATTGTGTATGTGTGACGTTTCGACTCAATTTTGATTCGTTATTTTTTGCAACGCGACTGAAATTGTATGAAATCTATAAAAAGTTAACTAAATATCACAAACTCAAAGCCATCGAAATTCATTTTAAGTAAAAAGTACAAAAACCGACGCCAAGAAAATCACGAAATGAAAATAAAGTAAACAAATTAAATTCAAAGTGATTTGACACTTGACAGAAGTTAACGCGATGACTGCACCGGTGTAGTATTTGCCGTTCTGTACACAATGAAACCGAGTGTACACCACGCTGGAATTGTCGCTAACACCGAGTATTATTTGACAGCTCGGTGTGGCAGTTCGGTGTTCAAAAGAATACGCCATCAGATTAACTTGGAAACTCGCCCTGAAAAAGCGGCCCTTAGACAGTTATTATATAACTGAATTAATTTAAATCCTAATTTGATAACAAATTAGTTATAAGCATTTAAGAACACTGACTTTTATTCGTACATGCAAAAAATCAGCCTAAGAGTAGGTGAAAAAAAAACCTACTAACCGGAAAATTTGAAAACTCTTGACCAACTGATTTTGACGGTGATTGATTGGGAGCTGTCACAAGAAAATTGTGATGATCGCAGTTTACGCCGACGAATTTTTGTGATTTGTGACACCATTTATCATAGATCACCTTTGCCGATTCCAGCCCCCGCTATTCGTCTTGTGCTTCATCTTGTCCGAGCTGGGTAGCTTCTTCTGCTCGACGTATTTTTTCGAGTCTCCTAAGCTCTTTCTGGAGATTTGTTAAAACGGTAACTACATGTTTCTTTTCTGACTCTCTTCTGACCCCAGCATATGGGCTAGGATTTCCGTAGCGCTATAGGCAGTGTAGTTCTCCATGCTGCAAAGCGCGGACAATTAAAGACTGCGTGTTACATGTCTTCTTCATTTTCAGGACACTCCGGGCTCCGGGCAGAGTGCAGAGCTGTCGTGTCCAAATCGAAGAAGGTACTTGCGATATCCTCCGTGGCCGGAAAGGAACCGTGTGAGATGGTAGTTACAGTCACACATTAAGATTATGTCTCACATCGGTGGGACATAAACTCCATCAAATAAATTTGGGGCTTATGTCCCATCTAACACAATTTTATAGAAATGCCCAAAGCATGCGGGACCATTTAGCCAAAAACGGACCTTGTCCCCCTTCGCAAATGGTAAGATATACTATGTCAAATGATAAGACAGCCGATAGTATGTCGGCTTATGTCCTGTTCCGCCAAATGCCAAAATTCAGCGTCCTAGTTCCGAATATGTTTCAGAAAAATTTCGGACTCAATTTTTTAAAAGTAACTGGCAAAAAACTAAGAAGACAACATACCCGAATTGGCCACAGGCGCCTGCCAGACAACTAGCATCTACCCTTAGCGGAGCGACGAAGTCGCGTGAGCGGCTAAACCCTGCGTAAAAAGGGAGTTTAAATCCTTTGAACCCGCGAAGCGGGCCACCCAAAGACTGTTTTATCCAACGGAGTTTTTTTTGCAGACAGCAAGTTAAAGGGTTCAACAAGTTCAGAAGTAAGGGGCAAAAATGTTAAAAAAAAGACTGCAACTTCAACATACCCATGCTTGGATACAGGCGCCTGCCAGACAACTAGCACCTACCCTTAGCGGAACGACAAAGTCGCTTGAGCGGCTAAACCCTGCGAAAAAGGGAGTTTAGCGGGCCTTCCAAACACTGTTTATCCAAAAGCTTCAAACTTAATGTCACACTTTTGAAAAACTAACCTGATGAATAAAAATGTTAAATCGCTTTGCCATAAAGTATGGTGGGAAGAAATCGGATTCCTTATTAAACCGGATGTTACAGTTTTGAACTCTCTTCGAAAGTTTCGACGAAAAAATGTTGGGCTTGTGTCCCACACGTGTGAGACATATGCCCCAAATGATATTTAGGGTTTATTCATCACATCGGTGGGACATAACCCCCAAAAAAAAATTTGGGGCTTATGTTCCTGGGGGTTATGTCCCTGTGCCACTCTTCCAGCTTTTTCTCTAGTGTAACAGAAAAACCGAATCAGAATGGACCTGGCAAACTCAGGCACTACAAAAAGAAAATTTACCACCAGCCAAACTTTAGGCATGCAAACAGTAACCCTCCAGCACTTGCAGCAAGATCCTCCATACGACGATCGAAAACCATGCACGACTAACATGCCTCCTGCTGTGAAGGGGCACCGGCACCCCATCCATTGCAAGGTGCCCGCCCTGACCCAAGAAGATCTGTGAGCTGTGGTCATGCTGGGATTTCGGTCCCACCTGAACTGTTGAAAGCATGTGAGAAGTCCTTAGATCGCTTTCATGCTTTAGTTCCTTGCAGCCGCGTTTCTGTTACAGATGGCGCTCTGAGCACCTGGCTGTGAGGCCGAAGGCCGACCGGCGTGTTATGAGTCGAAGAGTTACCCGGAGTTTTTTTTTTAAGGACCACCCAAACACTATTTGAATACGGGCATTTGGTGTTCGGAAATGAACTAAAAAATTGCGTAATTTTTTAAAATTAGAGATGGTCGGACATATAGGCCTGTAGTGGGCATGTCTGTGGGCAGATTCAGCTAATTTTCAAACTTGATCTGAAGGACTGGACCTCCAGCCAACCTACCAAATTTGAGCTCTCTACCTTAAAGGCCTTAAAGTTGTTTACATACAGACGGACGGACGGGCGGAGATGGCTTAATCGATTCTCCTGTCGGTTCCATTCATATCTCTAAAAGGTCTTAGGGATCTACGGGTAAGTATTTTACTGCGTTACAAACTATACATCAAACTTAACATACCCTAGGTCGGGTGTAAAAATTGATCTCCAGCCAAACTTAAGGCATGGAAACAGTAACCGGCGTATTATGAGTCGAAGAGTTACCCAGAGTCTTTTTTTTAAGGACCACCCAAACACAATTTGAACCCGGTGTTCGGAAATGAACTAAAAAATTGCGTATTTTTTAAAAATGTAAAATTGGAAAATGGAGCGCTGGGCACCTGCAAGTGAGGCCGAAGGCCGGTTGGAGTCGAACAGACAGTCAGACCGGAGTGTTTATTTTTTGAAAAACCACCCAAGTACTGTTTGATTTCAGGGCTTTTTGTCCAATTTGAAATCTTTTAAAAATTATTGATTTTTTAGTTTTCTTTTCTGTTTTTTTTTTTTTTTTTTTTTGCATTATGACATTTCTAAATCGGGGCGTACTGGGTTTGTGCGATAAGACGTCACGCTTTTGATCATGTCGCTCAATTTTAACATTTTGTTGTTGTGAAAAACTTTGCGTAGTGGTTAGTCTGTGTGCTTACTGCGTCGGAGGTCTGGGTTCGAGTCCTGAAAAGACTTGTTCTTTTTCAAGATTCCCTCCTCTGCAAGGAGCTCTGCCCTCTGAGAGCATCAATTGTCTTGAAAAACTTCGCAAAGTGCCGTTCGGATTCGCAAAAAATTGTAGGTCCCTTTGTATGTAAAGAAATTAACACACACAGCATCCATTGTTGAGAAGTTGGCCCTGGTTCACTTGAGCTGTTGCGCCACTCTATTTATTTATTTTTTTTATCCAAATGAAACACTTTTTTTACCCTTTTTCAGTAGTTCATTATTTAATTTAAGAAAATTTCAATTGACTTTCTGTAGAAGTTCTTTTTAGTAGATTTCTTTTGGAAAATTTGCTATTTTTTTCAGTTCCTTCTTTAATGGAGCGCCTTTACTCTTGTTGAGGTGATTTGTGTGCACTTAGTTTTAGGATTTATAACCTCCTTTTCTGTTGAAGAAAACAAATTGTTTACATATAAGAATTAAAATTTAATGTGCATTTTCGGCCAAGTACCTTTTACGATCCAGCCGTTGCGAAGAATGTTTTAGAATTTTATCCTTCAAGAATTCTTCATTTCTTCTTTTTGAATGTCGACAATCAGCCTTGTATATTACCTCAAATATAATATCTATAATTCCAGTGTATTTCTGGAAACTAATTTTTTGTTCCGTAGATTTAGATGACCCCGTCCATGAAAATTTGGTCATTAACTCTGGTTCAAACAGATAATCAATTACTTTATAAATTAATTTTCCACCGTCCGCGGTTTTAGTGTTTCCACCAATTTGTGTTAGTTGTGATGTCTATGGGTATAATAGAAAAAACATGCTTAAAACTTGAGTAAATTAAGCAAGAATGAAACACACCAATTGAGACTTAAACCCGTCGTCCGATCTTAATTTCTCGTTCAATTTTTCGATTTGTTGAATGGAATCCAGGGGCCAATTGAACTGCAACAGGAGATCTGTGCCAGTGTTATTTGATAAAACCACAGCTTCCTCAGAATTGAGCAGTATTTTATCGAGCTTGGTGTTAGTTTGGGCCATGTAAGTGACAAAATTGTTATCCAATTTTTCCAGTCGATCTAAAATCCCTGACATGGTATTCCTTATTTCGGCCATAAATTTCTTTTTTTGAGTTTGTTCACCCACAGCCCAAACGGTGCCATTCGCAAATGCATCTGCGTCATCCGCTTCCGCTTTTATCGAAAATTCTAGACTGTTGTTTGATAAATCTGATGGCAATGGCACCCCATTGTCATTATGCGTCCGCAAGTTGTCTTCCAACAATTTATTAAGGTCCGAGTTTGATAGTTTTTCCTCACTCAAAAGAATCTTCTGAATTCTAACACGTTTTATTTCAGCAATCTGTTGCATGTATCTGTTAAGAAAAGAGTTTGTTAACATTTTTTTACAACTGGAGAACATAAAAGCAACATCTTATACTTACTCCTCTTCGGCCTCAGGATCATTGCAATTCGCAAAAAGTTTTTCTAGTTTGCACCCCTTAAGAAAAGAATCGGTAAAAGCTTTAACACAGCACTCACAGTGCGTCCAATTTTCCTCAGGTACGGAATTCGGATCTGCCCGGAGTTTATCCAAGTCCCTTGTCCTAAGATGTGTTGGCCATCTAAGTTGGCTATTTTTTTCCCATTCAAAAGGCACTGTAGTATAAAACAACCCTGCTTTTTCTTTCGTCACTACAAATTTATATGCCATTTTTGCTCAAACTGCCACGGTTTTACAGGAAAACAGCAAGACAAAACCAATGAATGTAAAAATAACAAAAATGCACCGAAACAACTGTCCAAATGAAAGTATTGTGCACCCAGAAAAGACGCAATGCCTAAATAAAAACTACTTTCAACACAAGATCGTTGCACGCAGTTACTAAATAGAAACATGGCGACACAAATGTGACGCAGTGCCTAAATGGGAATTTAATTTTACGTCAGTTTGACATAATTACCCAAACAGTGTAGCCGCTGGTGTCACAACAGTAGTTTTGTTACTACATTTGGTTGCTCGCATACCTACTGCATTTTGTACTATCCTCAGAATGGCAAAAATATATCCTCGTCCATAAGATGAGAATTCCGAACTTATTTGTGGATTATTTATGTATGGTAAATAATCACTTGGTTTGGATAGAAAATGTTTTCAAAATAAAGAATACAAAACATTCTTTTTTTGTTCTCTAAATTTTTGAGTCATTGATTCAAATTTGAAAATTATTTCATTTTTGGTATGCATTTCAAAATCCGTGTCCAGGAAATAACAAAGAGCAAAAAGTACGCAACTGTTTGGGAAGCATGGAAGCCCTACCCATGATTTTTTTGAACCCTTCAACTGACACGCTTTTTTTACTCAATGGGGTGACATTTAGAAACATTCTCAGATGGCTAAACTGTTTAAATAAACGAAAGCAAACCCCAATTAAAATCATCATAGAAAATGTATTTGCGACAGATCTGGTATATATGGACAGTTTTAGTTTCCCTTTTCAAATATCAGACTGTTATTTTAAAGGTGCGTGAGGAGGGTTAAAAGTGACTTTAATAAGGGCCGGTTTTTTTAAGTGCTGAGTTAAGTCCAGCTTAAACTCCGATCACACTGCCATTTCACACAGAAAAAAACATTCAAAGAATTTCATACTGTTCACCAGAGTTGATCCGGAATCAACTCACCAAATTGGGCGAGTTAAGCCGAGATTAATCCCAGATAAATATTCACTTAAAAATTCATATCTGGGGTTAATCTCAGTTTTACTAATCTCAGGAAACTCGGATGATCTCGCACTGAAAAACTGTCCCTAAGAGGTGTGTGGAAAGGGCGAAAGAGATTAATGAGGGGATTTATTTTTAATCGCTTGCCGAGAGGATTAAAATTTGTTTTGCAAATTTCGAGGTTTAAGGGCCATAAGATGAGGATTTATAATCAACGTTAATTAGTGTCCGGTGCAGACTTGATAAAAGCAGGATCATGAATAAGCGGAAGTTTTTAAGACCAGTCATTTAAAAAAGCGGGTAGACGGTGTTTTAAAACACTCTATTTTAAATGCGCTTTCCTTTTTGTGCATGAAGTTTTTATTCTCTACCCAGTGTAGATAACAATGATCTACAGTTTGTAACGCAGTGAAATAATCACCGTAGACCCCTAAGACCCGTTTAGGACCGGTTTATCAGTGCTGAGTTAAGCCCAGCTTAAACCAAGATCTGTTTATCCCATAACAAAACGAATCTGGACAAAATCTTCGACTCTTGAAATAATTGCTGAGTTTTTTCAGTGCTGAGTTAAGCTCAGCTCAAACTCCGACCTGTTAATCCAATCTTGAGTTAACCCAGCGAACAGTCTTTCAGTGCAGAGTTAACTCCATTGCTAAAGTTTTTAAAATCTTCGACTCTCATAATTATTGACTCTCCCAGCTCTCACTTCACATAGAAAAATACAGGCGAGTTATTCTCAAATGTCATTTTTCACAGAAACGCGCAAATCAACTGACATTCCACGCAGAAAAAAAAAACTTAAAGAAGTTCATACTGTTGTCCAGAGGTGATCCGAGATAAAGCCGAGATTAACCACAGATCTTAGTTCAATGAAAAACTCATTTCTAGGGTTCTCAGTTTAACGTGGAAAGGCGAATGATCTCGCACTGAAAAACCGGACCTTAGAGATATGAATGGGACCGACGGGAGAATCGATTAAGCCATATCCGTCCGTCCGAATGCAAACAGTTTTTAGGCCTGAAATTTTAAGCTAGAGAGCTGAACTCACTTTGTGAGTGAGATGGAAGTCCAATCTTACAGATCAAGTTTGAATCCGCAAACAGACACGCCCACTACAGCCTTGTATGTGCGAATTTTTGAAAATACTTTTTTCAAATTACAACTATGCTACAATAGTGCTAGCGCACTAATTTTTGGTATGTGAAATTTCTTTGTGATTGTCTTTGAAGTACCAGAAAAAGTTTGGCATTTTCATTGACCACGCCCAACTTTTAAAGGGGTTTTAACTTAAAAAGGCTGTTTTTTAATAAATATATATGAAATTTGACAAAAAATTACATAACAAAAGATATGAGCATTTTCAAACTTTCTCGTTTATAAAGTATATGGCTCCACCCACTTTTGCGGGCGTGGCTGTAAAAAAAGTGAATTTTTAGGTAAAAAAGGCGGAGTTTTAGTCGGAAATGTATGCAACCACATAGCATAAAGCATCCAACAGTTATTTTTTTATATCCCGCCCACATTTTGTCGGCGTGGCAATTTACTTTTTTTGGTAGGGTCGGGTATTTCGCAATCCGTCGTAGACGGACTGAAGTTTTTACATACGCACTATTGCACTTTCCCACTTGTTATACCCTACGTATAGTGCAGTTTGTGACACAGTGAAACAATTACCGTTCGTGACCCACATATGAACTGAATAACCCATGTCCGTCTGTCTGTCCGTATATGTGTGCAGGTTTTACCGAGATCTGTAACTTGCAATGTAGCTCAGTTTTCACTTTGTACAGACAAAGTATGAAAATTAATAACTTGACGTTGAAACTCAAATTCTTGTGTTTACCTAGCAAAAGTGACTAGAACTCTTTAACCAGACGAGAACTGGACTACCCACACCCTTGACCATGCCCACTTTTACTATGTGAATATGATACCTATAAAATCTTAAGCTTTACTTAAATCGTCACTGTAAATTACAGGCTAAAATTAAAAAACTCTCAAACGATTAAAATTAACCTAGCCTAGTCTGATGGTGCAAATTAAATTTCCGAAACGTGCCCCTCATGAAAAAAGATTATATACGTAACTTAACACAATAAAACGTCCTTAGACGTAGTAGAAACTCGTTTTATTTCTAATTTAATTTTAGGATGCACAATGGAAGACCATACCAAATAGCTGTGGTTTTTGGTGCCTGTCTAATGGTCCATTCGAAGCTTAACCGTTTGAAACAATTACAGCCGAAATCCTTATGTGGCAAAACTATAATATAAAGGTTGTCAAATATTTTCAGGCAGCGAAATAGTTTCGGGTCCGGTTTGAGTCTAATACGATGTCTCCACCGGACACTAATCCGCGATTAACTCAAACCTTTTCGCGCACCCTTGTAACAGTTTGAAAATCGGAAAGGGAAACTGAAACTGTTCACATATGAGAGACCTGTCAGAAATAGGTCTTCCATTGAGATTTTTGCAACGGAAACTTTTTTTCGCTCTTGGGAAATGCCATCTGCACTCTCTTTTGAGAGCCAAAGTTGACAGAAAAATAGTGCTTATGTCAAATTAATCCTATGTTTGTCTGCCGCAGTTTTATGGAGACATATTTACAAACTATGTTTCCACCGGCCATAAATGTTCCATCGTTTTTGTCTCCGACCTCCAGAGCCAGACAAGGCCAAGTGTCTGTAGCTGGTGGTTTTGTGGGAAGTAAAATCATTAGATTCCTCTAGCCTTTAGGTAAACATGCGCCTGTCCTCCAACCGGAGATTTTGGAGGGCATGTTTTGCAGTGACAGACAAACTGCACTAAAACCGCTTGCCAGCCCTCTTACCTCGTCCTGAAAGTAGTCGAACTGCATGCATCCGTAGTCAAGTCTCCACCCTATTAAAAGATTCCTCCTCCTCCTACTTAAATAAATAAATAAACAGAGTGGCGCAACAGCTCGAGATGAACCAGGGCCAACTTCTCAACAATGTATGCTGGTGTGTTAATTTCTTTACATACAAACTTCCTCCTACTTACTTTCTCCAAAATTCCTTGGGTTCATTGGAGGTACTCGCCTGGGAGTACTAAAAATGACATGCTTCATCTTTATAAAGGATTAGCTCCTGCTCGCTTCTTCCAGAATTCCTTGGGTTTAATAGAGTTCCTCGCTGAAAAATGCTTAACATAAACTTACAGGCGAGGAGTTCCAATGAACCCAAGACATTCTGAAGGAAGTGAGCAATGGCTTAAGGAGTCCTTAATAAAGGTAAAGCGTGTAATTTTTCGGTATACTATATCAAGCGAGGAACTCCAACGAACACAAGGAATCCTTGACAAAGGGAGCAAGAGCTGGAGAAATCATTTGAAAACGAGAAGCATTTGACGTCTTTTTTCGGTAATATCAGGCGAGGAACTCGAACGAACTCAAGAAATTCTCTAGGATACCACAAACTGCACCGCTTGTTAAGAGGCCGACGACACCGTAGAGCACTTCCCTTGTATTTAACAGGCCCTTCCTCGTGTTTAGTGGCGGATTTCGCTGTAGTGGTAAGTACCGTACTGAGTATCTGACCTCTTATTTCCATACTTTACCTACTTTCGAATAAATAAAAAGCCTTATCAAATAGGTTAAAAAATGGTTTTCAGAGCAAATAAACTCAGAACCACATGTGTGCCTTGCTTACTTAAGGGGTGCACCTATCTGCCTACGTTATACTTTAATAGGGATGCACATATTTACAATAATTTTGTTCTTTTTTTAAATGTTTCTTCTTTTGCCTGTATGGAAGATAGCAGTCATTATTATTAAGTCTGCCTGTTGTAACGTCATAAGCTCCAAAGGGTTAAGCTTAAGTCATATTGACGTTTGGATGCATAAGCTCAAGTACTTCAAGCATTATGTCTAAACCTAAAAGCTGCGCCAATGCACCCAAGATAAATTTAATGCCATGCTATGAATAGGTATGTATCATCCATCCAAAAAAATCTTTCTCCTATAAAATGGAAACGCCTTGACGTTTATTTGAAAATGTCACTTTGACTTATGTCCATATACATGTTGCATAACTTCAATTCCCATCTGGTTGCCAAAAAACTTTATCTGCCATCAAATAATTTCATAAAAATACTTTACCTACACAGAAATGTAATAAAAAACTATCTTGCCTTCCGGCCGAAAATTTCATTGACTACGCCCCGAAAAGCCGAAGATGGCGTGAGTCTGTTCAACATGTACAAATTCGGAGCCAAAAACTATCTACCTACCCCACTTAGGGTTGTCATGCAATTTTATTAAAGTTCGAAAAGTAAATGCAAGACCCAGTACCTATACGACGACTGAAAACATAGCTCGCTATGACTAATGCTTGAAGAATGGGGGTGAAAAATAGTACCCACACCGCTGCGAGGACATGACCCAGACGGATAAGCAAAGTCACGTCTGGAAGGTGAGTGAGTCATGGCTCCAACATGGAGGGGTAGAAGCATTATGCGCGACGACAATATGGCAAATGGCAGAAGTGCACACACTTGTGCAGTTCGAGCACAGAATCAACCCCCAAGGGCTGGTCTTAATATGCAGGTGCAGAGCTATTGCTGCAAAGTCATTCCATATGAACCATGGAGTCTGTGCTGCAAAATGCACTCACTGTAAAGGAGTAGGCATACTCGTAGAATCGATTTCTTCTAGGATTACGTCATGTATTTACCAAGTCTATGTGCGACGAAGAGTCCATTTATACAATGTAGCATGAGCATACAATCTTCAGCATAAAATCGCTAAAGGGGCGAAAATTTTATGAAAACTTTTTTCGCTGTTTCAATTGGGTGGGGTTGTTTCAGTCTCTCGTCCTTTTGTGAATGTGTTGTTGAGAAAAAAAGATGACTCAGCGTTAGGCGATGGGAGGACGCGACGTCCTTAAAGAGCTAATTTCCTTTTCTGGAAAGCTTAATTGCTTCTTAATGGGAGAACATTTTTTAACGATTATATCTGATCCTGATGGAGTCCTGATTAAGTTTAGCTTTTATTTGTTTATGACTTCAAATGAAATGAATTGGTGTCCTTTGGTTGAAATTTCGTAGAATCTATCGTGTTTTTCTTTAGGCATAAGGGGTGATAGATTTTTTTTTCAAAACCAATTACATTCGGGAAACAGGTGGAAAGAAAAAATTTAAATATTTTGTATGCTTGTTTATTTGGAATAAATAACTTTACAAGGGCAGGTGTTTTGGAGTGATTGTAACCATTAGGGGACTTATTAAACAACTGTGGTTGCGTTAGGGTATGTATAAAGTGGAAACAATTTTCAAAGCAATCCATCTACCTGCAGGGCTTGGCTAGTTTATGCTTCATTTGGTTTCCAGCACTATAAAGGACTAACACATTTTTAGAAAAGGTTTCAAACACATGGAAGGTAGGTTTGAATCTCTTATTATTTGCAATTATTAACATAAGGAAAAGGGAGACTAAGAACCGTCAAAATATGCCTACATATTCTGATGTGGGTGTCAAAGTAAAAAGGTCATAAAATAAGGTAAATCGAATTATAATATGAAAAGTATAGGTAGTTCCTTACACAACTTTGGTATAAGGGCTACTTTTGGTTCTTTTTCAGTATATAGGGGTCTGGCCAAAGCTCAAACAACTCCTCGCAATAATGAAGTGACATATGGTAAGGGCGACTTAGTTGAGATCGTTTTTGTATATGGCTTAAAGTACGTACGTTAATCACATGGTAGATGTCGACAGGGAATGATAAATTTCCCTATCGGGAAATTTCTCCCAATCTGGGAGAAAAACGCCCTGATCCGGGAACGCCAACCGAAAAGGCCATAAGTGCTGTCCCTAGATTGAAAAATTGTTAACAAATTGTTAATTGTTTTTGGTGTCTATTTGGTTTCAAAAATCTGACTCCTTTTTGACACAATTTTTCGGTGTTAGTTTTGTTTCATTAATTAGACTCAATTTTGACACCGTTTTTTGGCGTTAGTTTGGTTTAAAAAATCTAACTCTGTTTTGACTTTGTTTTGTGAAATGCTCGTTTTTTTGTAGGTTATTCTCAAATCTGAAATGCCACTGCACATAAAAAAACCTTGCACAAAAAACTTTATCAATTCGGTGGTACATGCGATTTAAAGTAGAACACTACACTTTATTTTAAATTGCAAGAACCACACAACTCAAAACAAACACTGGGTTGATCATACAACGATTGAGAGGGACTGTATAACATAAATTACTGAATAACTGAGTTATTACTGAGTTATTTTAACTTATTATAACTGAGAACTACTGAGTTATTCAGTAATTTGTGCTGACGACGATCGATGCCGATTTGTAATCGATTCGTGGTAGGATACATGTGTGAGAGTGAGCATAATGAACATGAAACAAAAAACTTTTTTGAGAGGTTAGAGTTAGAAACAAGTCCAATCGGTTTCAGATAAATGGACTCAGAATTTTGTTAAGAGAGAAGGTGTGTAGATGCACGATGAGTATTCGTGGTTGCGTATATATAAGAGCATGCGGAACACGGCAAAAAAAAACTCGTTTGTGGAGAGTTGTACGAGTTAGAAACAAGTCAAAACAGTTTCAGAAAAATTGACTCGGAAATTTGATTAGAGGGTATGTCGTGTCATCTGTCATATGGCACCCTAGGGCTTTCATCGAATGAAAGTAATCATACAACACATGTGTCAAATGTCAACGTCATTCGTTACTTTTGTTTCTCAAAAACAACGCCTGACAAAAATTGATTCTAAAGCAAGAAAAATGTGTGTTTTGCTTCTCGGTTGTAGTCCCGAATCATGCGATCTTCTTCCGTATCGCCAACCGAAAAGGGCGTACGACCCAGTGAACCATGCTCTATACTCGATGACAGCGCTGTCATAGCACTATGGTGCTGACAACTATGTATTGCTAGTGTAGTTAAAAGAGCCCTACGAATTTTGTCGGTTAAAGTAAAACTTTCAGTTTTTTGTTAGATGTTCTGTTTTAAGTTTATTTGTCAGACCGAATTTTTGCAGTTCCCAAACTCTGGCGTGTCCACTTGCGTTCAAGTTTTTCAAACTCTGCTGATTTTACTGAAAACCACGAGTCTGCATGTTCAAAGCGCACTGGTGCTAATTTTATCTATTTTTTCTCAAGTCGTAGAACAGTTTTTCCCTCGGATTAATCAGGGACCTTAAAATGTCATTCGTCTGTAAGGGGACGATAGACGGAGACCCTTATATCATTGCAATCGTTCTCTACGACTGAACAGTTCTGTCGCTCGTATAGATATGGGGTTCGGCTTGCCTTTCGCTAAGATACAAGTAACTCATATATGTGCTAACTTTAAGCTTAGCCTTCCAAAAGCGACAAAACAGTTTTTGGGTACATTCAGTCTTATCAGCATTCGTTGTCTGTCGCTCCCATAAAAAAATAAATAAATAGAGTGGCGCAACAGCTCGAGGTGAACCAGGGCCAACTTCTCAACAATGTATGCTGGTGTGTTAATTTCTTTACATACAAGGGGACCTACAATTTTTTGCCCATAAGAACCAATTGCTCCCATAAGAACCAATGTTTTTCAAGCTTATCTCGAAAGTCTAAGTAGACTGTACTGTCGTGGAGATGATAAACTGTGTGGATTTTTTTCCCGATAAGATATAAGCCCGACCTTGTCTTGGCTTTTTCTGACATGTCAGACCAACAATAACCTAAATCCTCTGCAAAGGCTCGTTTTAGACCTCCTCCTTTTTGTTGCAGAATCTGATGGCGAAGTTCGAGTTGTTGATGTGCCTGCAGCGCAAGCAAAAAACTAGATCCATCGTAGAGCTATTCACCGACTAGCACCATTAAAATCCCTGAGTCGCTGACAATCCCTCTGAATGTGAAATTTGACCCTATTCCATAAATATTTATCTACGCCCGCGACCGAGCCACTTGAAACCGATAACAAAAAGTTTGACATCTCATGAAGATAAGAGATAAAAGGCGTGTAGGATGCGAGCTTGACAGTGATTGCTGCAGCGGACACAACTAAGCGCGGCTGAAAGGATCATAAGGGCCTTACATTAGCGACAAAACTGTTTTGTCGTCGGGCTCAGGGAACATTGAGTCTTATAAGAGCCCTTACTTACTTAAGGTGGCGCTACAGTCCGGGGTGGACCTGGGCCTCAGCCAACAAGCTTCGCCAGCCAGCTCTGTCTCTAGCTAGCCGTCTCCAGTTTCGCACGCGAAGTTGGCTGAGGTCCCCTTCCACTTGCGTGCGCCACCTGAGTCTCGGTGCTCCTCTACCGCGCCGTCCCTGCGGTGTGGATTCGAAGATTTTCCGGGGCGTTGGTGTCCATCCGCTCTAGATGACCCAGCCATCGTAGACGTTGTGTTTTGACTCTTTTGGCTAGGTCGGTATCGCTGTACAGCCCGTACAGTTCGATGTTATATCTCCTCCTCCACTCTCCGTCTATGCAGACGGGACCGTAAATCGTCCGAAGAATTTTCCTCTCGAAGCAGCCTAAAGTGTTTTCATCCGCCTTTGACAGGGTCCATGCTTCTGCACCGTAAAGCAGGACTGGGATGATGAGGGTCTTATACATGGACACTTTAGTTGCTCGAGAGAGGGCTTTGCTACTCAATTGCCTTCTTAGCCCAAAGAAACAGCGATTGGCAAGAGTTATCCTTCGTTTGATTTCAGCGCTGGTGTCATTGTCTGAATTGATAGCGGAACCCAGGTAGACAAAGTCCCTAACTACCTCAAAGTTATAGCTGTCGATGGTGATGTTTTGTGCAAGACATCGGTGTTGGGTGTCTTTTCTTGATGACAGCATATACTTGGTTTTGCCCTCATTGACTGCTAAACCCATATTCGCCGCTTCCGTCCCAACACTCACGAAGGCTTCACTGACATCACGCTTTGTTCTACCGATTATGTCAATGTCGTCTGCGTATGCAAGTAGTTGAACGGACTTTTGAAAGATTGTACCTCTGGTGTTGGCGCGAGAGTTCTGCACAATTCTCTCAAGTATGATGTTAAAGAAGTCGCATGACAGCGCGTCGCCTTGTCTAAATCCTTTTTTGACATCAAAGGGGTCGGTGAGGTCTTTGCCGACCTTGACGGAACAGCGTGAGTTTTCCATCGTCATCCTGCACAGACTGACGAGTTTGGCAGGGATGCCAAAACTAGACATTGCGCTATATAGCTCGTCTCTATAGATGCTGTCATACGCGGCCTTGAAATCGATGAAGAGGTGGTGTGTATCGATTTGGAATTCCTGGGTTTTCTCCAAGATCTGCCGCAGTGTGAATATTTGATCGATGGTGGACTTTCCTGGCCTAAAGCCACACTGATATGTGCCTATCAAATTGTTGACAAACGGCTTCAGGCGTTCACACAGTACAAGAAAAGATCTTGTATGCGATGTTAAGAAGACTTATGCCCCTGCAGTTGGCACAACTCAGAGGGTCTCCTTTCTTCAGGATCGGGCAAACAATGCTGAGGTTCCATTCGTCGGGCATGCTTTCTTCCGACCATATCTTGCAGATGAGCTGGTGCATGCTCCTAACCAGCTCATCGCCAGCGGATTTAAAAAGTTCGGCAGCTAGGCCGTCTGCTCCGGCTGCTTTGTTGCACTTGAGCTTAGACACAGCTACTTTCACCTCCTCCAGGTCGGGTGGGCGGTATCGTTCGTATGCTTCGTCGGTAACGTCTTCGCCCGGGTTGAATAGTTCGTTCTGCCTGACAGCGGTATTTGGTTCGTCCTCGCCGTTATACAGTCTGCAGAAGTGGTCTTTCCAAATCCTCAGCACCGACTGCGATTCTACAACGATGTTCCCTTGATGGTCCTTACAGGCTTCAGTTCGAAGTTTATACCCTTGGCAGCACCTTTTGATCCTTTGGTAAAACTTTCTAACCTCATTCCTGTTGTAACATCTCTCAATCTCTTCAACCGCGCGCTTCTCGTGCTCTCTCTTTTTCCTTCGGAGAAGCCGGTGCTCCTCTCTCCTCCTCTGCTCGTAGAGCTCGCGAGCAGCTCTAGTCCTTCTGTGCAGCGCCGCTTTGTATGCTTCCTGTTTAGCTGCATGTGCTTGCCGGCATTCATCGTCAAACCAGGGGTTTCGTTGTGGTCGCCGTGTGAAACCCAGCACTTCAGAGGCGGCGTCTCTGATGGCATTTTGGCAGTGTTGCCACTGGCTATCAATACTTGATGCTGGTTGCATAGGACTTCGTAGAAGGTTTTGAGAGACTTGGTTGGAGAAGGACATGGCGATCTCTTGCGATTGTAGTCGGCCGACGTCAAACTTCCTCACAGTATTTCCATTACTTGGCGCTGGTCGGGATATCCGCAGCCGTACCTTGGCTACAACAAGGTAGTGATCCGAGTCAATGTTGGCCCCTCGGAAAGTTCGGACATCCATGATACTGGAGGAGTGCCTTGCGTCGATCGCAATATGGTCAATCTGGTTGACGGTTGATTGATCGGGAGATCTCCATGTCCCTTTGTGGATATTGAGATGCGGGAACTGTGTACTAGCTACCACAACGTGTCGCCCCGCAGCAAAGTCGATCAGCCTGAATCCGTTATCGGAGGTCGTGTCGTGCAGGCTATGCTTTCCGACAGTACGACCAAAGATGCCCTCCCTTCCTAGCTTGCCATTAAAATCGCCTAGGACAATCTTAATGTCGTAGCTAGGGCACTGCTCATAAGTTTTGTCCAGGAGCTCGTAGAACATATCTTTGGTCTCGTCATCTTTCTCCTCTGTGGGGGCATGTGCGCATATCAGGCTAATGTTGGCGAATTTAGCCTTGATGCGGATCGTCGCGAGGCGCTCGCTTACAGGGTTGAAGCTCAAGACTTTTTGCCTAAGTCTGCCTCCAACAACGAAACCACATCCAAATAGGCGCTGTCTTTGATGCCGATAGCAGTCGCCGTAGTAGATGTCGCAGTTTTTCATCCTTCTTTTGCCCGGCCCGTCCCACCGCATTTCTTGGATGGCAGTAATGTCTGCCTTGCAGTCGTTAAGGGCCTCCGCTAGTTGCTCGGCTGCACGTGGTCTGTTAAGGGACCTTACATTCCACGTGCAGATCCGTAGCTCGTTGTCCTTTTCTTATAAGAGCGCTTACACGAGCAAAAATTGTCTGCTTCTGTCGCTTCCATAAGAGCCAATGTTATTTATGTTCACACATATATCATTTCTCCGCTGATTTTCCTGCCGGTCGTGTAAAAAGACCCTTAGTTTACGACGGGACGTTTCGAACCTTTGGTTTGACCAATTTTTGCTTATCATTCCGGACATAACTTAGTTCTTATCTAAGAGTAATTTTTACAAACAGTTCCTCTAGTTTTTGCATAAGTCTTAAATGGCCGAATTCTACAAATGCGAAAGTCAGATTTTCCTCAATAAAACAACTAAACTAAACGGCTTAAGAAACAATGAAATAATTTATTACACTTGCCACTGGGCACGCGATCCAGTGGAATAAAAATTAATAAGTCTGCTAAATATTTGCACCAAAGTATAAAGCTAGTTGCTCAGTCAACAGTGACACACACTTCATAACGTCGAAGCCGTTTTGAGCACGGGATATGCTAATGGAAGATTCAAATTCAATCTTCACCACCATCTGCATAGTGAAAGCACTGCCATAAGTTTCTCTGCCTATCAAACTTTGCAAAGGTGCATGTTTTAAACTCATTCAATTTAGGGGAAGATGTGGCCCAGCGTGTGCCTTTATTTTGAAGGGCTCTCGTAGTACGTAATGTATAACTTATTGCTACAGGAAATCAAATCTTTGTGACACATGGGAAACTTGGAAATTAGCGCAGGGCATTAGAGGCTAAAAACAAGCTGGCATGAATATAATATGGATAGCACGCTTAGTGAGTTTATTGATCTCATCATTCCCCGCTCTATATAGAGTCAAGTGTAAACGGCTGGAATCAAGCAGCCAAACCCTCATCAATCGATTCGTTTTGAATGTAGTCAAACAAATTTAGGTTAATGACCTGCGATAGGATGGGTGCAGTTAATTTCAATCCGAAATAAAGAGTAATTGCAGCCGGAATTATAGGTCATTTTTTTCGGTAGGATGAGTTTTTATATTGATTGGACGGAAATCAAGCTTGAACTTTCCGCCTTCTGACCCTAATAGTTTTTCTGCGTTCGAAAATGAAATTGAAATCAAATCTTCTTGATTAAGTCGAATTATGAACGCTGCTTGTCCACGAATTATTCCAATATGAAATACTTAATGAGATTCTCTCAAAGAAGACGGAGGCATTTAGGAACAAGAAGGAGTCTATATAGTAAGTATGAATTGCAAGTGTAATCTTTTGCAAAATAGAGCATCTGCACAACTCTTGTCTAAACACTGCTTCAAATAACGCAAAGTGAGAGAAAGAACTTTTCAAGGATGATCAAGAACGCAAGAGCCTCGAGTAGAAAAAGATACTGGACTGAGACATCTGCTTTAGTACTAGCCAGGCCAGTTTTCTAAAATCACCATAGGACAACTATACAGCCTTCAGCCAAGTTGAGGAAAATATCCGGGGCATACGAAAACCAGCAAAGAACGAAAAATCCAGGTTGGGGTAGGCGATTCAAATAGAATGGACAACATTTAAATGCATGTTAGATATTTTTCTTAAATACTCTGCTGGTTATATCATGGTTTTCTTCGTAAAGGCATAACACTTGCGGGGGTAAACTTTGGTGTTTCGGTTGAGGTTTTAATGTTCCGTACTGGCTCGTACGGAACAATGGCGGAATAACAGCGTTTGTGTTGGATCGGGATCGCGAGGTGCTTCGCATTTTAAGGGTAATCATAATCCCTTAACCGGGAACTTATTATTTAAAAATTTATTATTTAAATTTTGGTAGCCATACGTACATATTTGAAGACTGTTCAATACGTCAGTGACAAAAAAACATTCTTAATTGCTGTTGCTGGTGCTGTGGTCCATCCAAAGTTCATTTACTGTTATACAAAGCTAGTGAACGGGTTTAATTCCTCTAAGAGCAGGATTTTCAGTGCATTTAACTCCAGCTTAAACCAAGATCTGTTAATGCCGGAAAAAAATGAATCTACAGTCTACCCAGTGAAGAACAATTTTTCAGTGCAACGTTGACTTCGTCAGTAAAATTGTCAAAAACGTCGACTCTCAAAATTATTGACTCTCCCAGCTCTCACATAGAAAAACACAGAAAACAAGTGAGTAAGTGCAAGAGTTCGTCTGTGACAAACTTCTTTATACCCGATCCTATATACCGTGAAACACCAAATCTTAAATTTTTTTGGCCCGAATTCCTATATTATTTGCTTAAGCCACGCCCACAAATTTTGGCTAACAATTAAAATCAATTCATTGTAATTTCGCTAGAATCATAAGAGAATACGGTAAAAGCGAAATTTATTTCAGAAAAAACAGTTTTTTTCCTAAAAACGCCCCTTAAAAGTGGGCGGAGCTCTAAACTTTGTATGAAGCAAATTAAGCAAATATTAATATGTTTAATATTTGTCATAAATTTTTTTTTTCAATTTGGAGTGGAACTTTCCGGGAAATGGGTTTTTTAAAGATCTAACATGTTCAAAGTGGGCATGGTCGATATTGTGGGTGGTCCAGTTAAAGCTTCTTTGCCAATATTGCTCAGTACCAAAATTTGACCCCCTACACCATGTCTAACTTGATCAAAATTCAAAAATTTCACATTGAAGCCAGTAGTGGACGTGACCGTTAACAGATTGAGCCAATTTTTACACTTTGTGCAATAAAAGAACCAAGCCGGTACCAAGTTTCAGCTATCTAGCTTGATTTCGAAAATCTAAAACCTTCACACATACAGAAGGACGGATGTATGGACGGACATGGCTTGACCGATTCACCGGCCGGTGTTGATCATAACGCTAAAAGGTCTTAGGGGTCTACGATTATTATTTCACAAACTATGCATTAAAATTAATATACCCTCGGTCGGGTATAAAAAATCCAGCCATTTTCAGGTCTCATTTTTAACAGAAAAAAACATTAAATAAATTCATACTGTTCACCAGACTTGATCCGGGATTAACTCACCAAATTTGGCGAGTTAAGCCAAGATTAATCCCGGATCAACAGTCACTAAAAAACTCATTTTTGGAGTTAATCTCAGTTTAACTGCGAAACTCCGATGATCTAGCACTAAATATCTGGCCCTTAGAGCTTAGACGAATCATAAGAAACCTCATTCTAATTGAACCCTTTCAAGCTCCGAATCGCTCTATATAACTTTTGTGTCGAACACATATTCAGAACAGAACAGTTCCATTCCAGTTCTCGGTTCGAGGCAGGAAGAGTGGCTAAAACCTTCGGGATCTTGCGGATGGGTGTGCGTATCGAAAGCGATTTTTTCAATTCCTATTTTATAGTTTACTCCCGCTCAAGACTTCATATCTAACTACACTCATGATGAATCAAACTCCTTTCTCTTCGGTAAACGGCAATGATGCGGGTACAAGAACATTTTATACGTTTTGTTTTTGGCGAGACAAATAAGCGTCAGAGTTCCTTAAGAAGTTCCAACAAGCATATGGTTCCTGCCTACGAAATAGCAGACAGAAAGTAGCTAAGTCAAAACAATGACAACGCTAACTTCCTGGCCAATCGCCAGCTGCGCAGCTCCAATGAATATCTGTGGGCAGTGCTGCAGTGGATCAACTATTGTGATAACGAGATTGTACTGGTCTCGACACATGGGTATTCCCTGCTCTTCGTACTATTCCATTGGCCAAGAACAGCAACGTCAAGGACGATGTCGCCGCTGACTTGATTGTCCTTAACAAGGAACAGCTCGACTCCACCTATCTGGTGGATGAGCGCCTCATCCTGGCCGACATCGTTGTCTTCACCAGTTTGCTTTATTTGTACGTGCTGGAGCCATCACTCCGTGCGCCCAACGGCAACATGGTTTAGCATCATCCTTAACCAGCCACAGGTTCCTTCCATCCTCCCTCAGGGATTTACTTATCTCCGGAAAGACCCTCGCCTACGACCCCAAGAATTACACCGAGATCTTGGCCAAGTCTGGTTCTGGTACGCAGCAGCCACGCGCTGCTAAGACCGAAAAGAAGAAGCAAGCAAAAAACCACAAGAGAAGAAGCCATCTCCCAGCAAGGAGGAACCAGCTGAACTGGATGTCGCCGACGAGGCACTCGCTTTGGAACCCAAGTCAAAGGATTCCTTCGACGAGTTGCCCTTCGAAGGTTGAATTGCCCTTGAAGTGAACTTCGCACTCGCCTTCGCGGCCATTGCAATCACGAAATAATTCGAACTCTCGCTCAGACAAATGTTGCACGCCGACTACAACAAACAAGACCGTTGGATCTAGCTTTGTAAGAGGAAACCGCACATAATGACGGTATTGTAGGTGCTTTCGCTGGAAGGTAACCTACCAAACGAGATTATTACAGAAGCTTGAACTCCTTGTTAAGGACACGAAGTCGTAGTCTTACAAAAATTGGAAGGTATTTTAGTGAGTAAAAGAGTCTCACACGGCCGATCCTCATAGTGCCTATGAAGGATTTTTACCTACCAACGGAAAAAATAAGAGGAGAAGGCTAAGTCCGTGCAATTCTTCTGGCATAAGTTCGACTCCGACTAACTTGGCAAGGTCCTAATGAGATGTTGACAAATCACTGGAAAGTTCCCTCAAATAAACTAATAAATCTGTAAAGATAGCTCTCGGCGATACTAATCTTGGCGATCTGCCAGGTGATCACACTTCTAAGCTAGTTTTTTTTTAAAGTCCTGGAAGAAAAGCCGGCAATACAAACTAGCTAGGTTTTATTATATAAAATATATCAAGAACTTTGTATGGTGTCAGAGCTGTAAGAAATTTTCAGACACAAAGTTCTGTCTTCCAAGCAGATTGTTTATCGTAGATCATCCGGTATGATTGGGTCTTCAGAATCGTAATCTATAATCTTAGGATGCTGAAATATTGCGGAGTCTTATATAAGGACCAACAGCTGGATTTCCTGCACACTTGGAGGATAAAGACAGGGAACTATTGAAACAGGTTTTCGAAAATGTTCGTTTTTCAATATTTGTACTCGTTTGAATTTTAAGTTAGACTTACGTACATACGTACACACATGTAACTATTGAAGTATCATCTTACAACTTAACCAAAGCAAACTATCGTCAATAATTTAAAAAAGAATGCTCCTATCTCCAATAATTAAAAATAAAATTGATTTCATCGTGCGTTTGGACAACGGGGCAAAGTTCGAAGCTTCTAGATTTATGCAGCTGAGGCTCGGCAATAAATTAAAATTTATAAAGTCCTTTGCTCTTTGCTTTTATGGATCAATTAAATTGTTCGCAAGCACCTGATTAAATTGGAAATATTTTAAAATTCAAACCATTTGAACCAATTAAAAACAGAAGCCAAATTAAGAACAAAGAAACATTTGGTTCAGATCATGACAGAATTCTCGAAATGTTTAGACTGTTGACGTTATGCTTTGTTTGCACACAAAATTTTGCTATTTTGAAGAAATACATAGTCAAGGGATAAACATTGACCCAGCTTACCTCAAAATTAAAAAAGTTTTTATAACATCAAGGCCAAAATAGAGTCCAATCGAGCAGAAGGTTAACAGACTCGTAGATACCATGGTTTCCGAAACACACAATCATTTTGTCAGAATGCGATGCGTAATCAGCCGGTCAACATCTGTCGAGAGCTTGTAGAGTTGGCGGTTGAACCTTGGTGCCAACTCTACCGTTTCGCAAACCGGTTTGCGTCTATCGCAAGGAAAGTCACTAGTCACCCAGCGATTTGCGAAGGTTGCGAAAAGGCAAAAGAGTTACAAACATGTCATGAAGCTCTTAAGAAACGTATTGTAGACAAGATTTCAAGCCAAAAACCTCTTAAAGCTTAAAAGCCGAAAAGGAAGAAAAAGAAATCTTGGATTGATAATGGAAAAAATAAAATTTTCAGAAAAAAAAACGTTGCCACGATCGTCTCATTCGAGGCGATTGTTATCGTTGGTATCTACTTCAATTCAATACTTTAAAGCGGCCCATACACGCGACACAAGTGCCGCATCCCGTGTATTGATACAAAAAGTCCCCTGCTTGACACACTCAACACCAATTCGTCCACGCGCTTGGAATGCGACTGAAAAATTATAGGCAAACATCGCCACAGCACAGACAGTACACATTTAACCGATACGAAAAATCAAAATAGTTTGATTTGGCTGTACTTTGGGAGTACTTATACCCAAGAGTGTCAGGGACTTGTGTCATGTTATGCGCCAAAGAGTCACCAGTCCAAGAGCCAAACTAGTTGCTTTGAAAAGTCGTGAAGTTCATTTATTGAGCTACAAATGCCAGCTTCAGCTACTCAGTCGGTTCCTTCTTAAGAGGAGAAGGACAGACTCAAGCTTCTAACTTTTGTATAGTGTTTTTACTCTACCAGGTATCGGGTTCCGGGTCTCGATTACATTTGAGTATAAATGTGAGATCAAGATTGCTCCCCGCTCACAACTACTAGTATTTTTTTACGTGGCTGGGATGGCACAACTCGGTCTTGGTCCGCAAGATTCATATTTCAATCCGAGGTCAGTAGAACCAGCAACATGTATATAGCCGTTTAGGAGCTTAATTGTCACCATCTCGGTTCTAGTAGCTTCAAAAGTACTGCAAATCCTAATGACCTTAAGTACCAAAAAGATCGCCGTACTTCACATAAGGCAGTTGTCATTCTGACTGTTGCCAGTACCGTTGATCCTCATATATACAATGTTTCCATACAAGAGTTGAGTAGTCGAGTAACCGATGGAATAAAATCTCTTTTAGCGTCTTCGCGCACACCGATCGAGTAGTCAAGTCAAGTTGAAAAAGGTAGTTCATAAGTGGCGCATGAGTATAATACTATATACACACATAACCCTTCACGTGCACTCAAACAAAACTCTTAATTCTTCATACAGATCGAAGCCACTTACAAAGATTTCCGTCGTAGCCATCCCAATAGAAATCTTAATTCTGACAGATCTGTCATACGTGGACAGTTTCAGTGTACTTTTTCGGTTCTTAAACTGTTGAAAACGTATTCGAACAGGGTTGAAAGTGGTTTTGTGAAAGGGATGACTGAGATTTATGTTGGCGATTTTAATCGCTTGCCGAGCAGATTTAAATTTGTATGGTTGATCGCGTCATTTGTAGAGGATTTACTAAAGTTTTCTATTAATCATGGATTAGTGCCCGGTGGAAATATGGTGTATCATATTTTTAATTATTGTTCGTGTGCTGAGACGAACAATGACGTCCCCCCAACAAAATTAAAAGCTTTTTGTGGGTGGTAAATTCAGCACTAGGCAGGTATTATAACTGAAATATAAAGAAATTTCTATATAAGTTGGATAAAGAAGTATAGGATATAATTATAATCGGAACTGACGTAAGCTCATGTCAACGATATTTTGTTCTCCACTTAAGGCCGGTTTTTCAGTGCGAGATCATCCGCGTTTCTGAGTTGAACTGAGATTAACCCCTGAAATGATTTTTTCAGCGAACATTGATCCAGGATTAGTCTCGGCTTAGCTCACCGAGTTAAATTTGGTGTGTTAATCTCTTCTTTAAATGTTTTTTTCTTTGTGAAATGGCAGTGCTTAGTGGCTTGACGTGTTTATGTTCAAAATGACATCTGAAAATTACTCGAACTTCTTTTTCTGTGTATTTCTATGTGAAGTGAGAGCTGGGAGAGTCAATAATTTCGATAGTCGAAGATTTTGACAACTTTGCTGACGAAGTTAACTCTGCACTGGAAAACTGTCCACTGGTTTCACTTTATATTCGTTTTGTTCAGGGATTAACGGATCCTGCTTAACCCAGCACTGAAAACCCGGCCTTAAGACGAATAACCAATTTGAGTCGGTTCAATAGATAAGTTTTTTTTTCTTCCGGTAGAGCCCGGTTAGATCATTAAGATCTTCGGGAAAGTAATCGCGCCCAGGGTTTTCCTTCTCAAAGCAGACAGTGCTAAGCAGTAACACAATGAACTAGACGAACTGTGGCTACTTCCTCTTTCTCTTCTCTGCAACTTCCTCTTTCCTCAACATTCCTCCTTGTTCTCCGATTACCCAGTTCTGGTTAGGTTTGTTTGGAACAAACACCACGCGATAATGATTTTTCACCTATTGTTTGTCATGGTGATCGCTCCGGTGTCTGGGTCTGCCGATTTTATGGGTGCTGACGGTTCCTTTACAATCTACATTGTAGAAGGACAAACATACGTGACATCTCTAGAGATGGATCATCTGCCTTGCATTTACTTGGAATATCCCTTACCTAGGAGCTCCACTTGCAATGGAAAAAGCAATTTATTGATAGAAATATTTCCATTAACTGTTTCAATGCTAGTTTTTTAAGAGCAATCATTTCGGCTCCAACGCCTTCTATACAAATAAAAAACATAAATTTCAAACCGGAAACAATGTAAGCATTATGAATTTTCAAAACTTCTCCGATTTTCTTTCCCTTTTTAAAGTGGCAATGAAGGCAATGAAATGCTCACATTGAAAACGCTTGAAAATCTAATTAACTGCCAGCTATTTTTTCATGGCAATTGCCAAGTCCATTTCGTTTGCCTTGGGCATTGACTGTGTAGACGGTAAGTTTGACTGGAGCCCAGCCCAGGCACACCTGACATCAATCTCCTTCAAAAATTCGTGACATTGCCTAACAAACTCGGATCGTTGGCGATTCCAGTAAGAGCCGTTATTTTGATCTTGAAGTCGTTTAGTAGCAAAATTCAATTACACTAGAACTAGCCCCAGTTCCTAACGATGTCTTTAATCCGTGCGCTACCAGTCTTCTTCCTATTTTTTATTGATGCGTATTGACGCTAATTTTTTTTGCAAGATTAGTGAAAAAGTTCTTTTGTATACAACTAATACTGTTTTTTTTGTTGAGCTTCAAGGCATCTACAGCTCCATATTTTTAAGAAAGGCTGACCAAGCAAGATAATTTAGTTATTTGGTCTTCGGAACAGGAAAATTCTGTCTAGTGGGTTCTTAAAGTTTTTAGAATTGTTCTTCTTGTTCCACTCGTAACGAGTTACAAGATTTCACTCAAAATTATCATCACGTATTGGTATTTATACAGGCTCAATTTTGTTTGTGACTTATAAAAAAAGCTGTGCTAACAACCAAAAGTTTGCAACCAAAGTTTGCATTCTTTCCTCAGACTTTTGTTTAAAACATAATGCCAAATAAAGACAACAACATTCATAGCACCTAGTGTCTCTTATGAAAAGTAAACAGAAAAGATTTAAAAAAAAACAGGTAGCTAAGTCAAATAAGAAACATTCGAAGCGGCCTCCTATAAAAGGTGGAAACTTTAGCGGTCTTGATATCATTAACAAGTCAGTAGCTGCTGCATGAAAATTGAAAAACTTTAGAAAATTCCGTGAATCTATACACAATGAAAGCAACTTGTTTAAGTGTTTTACTGCTTTTGGCGATCTGCTCCTTAAACGCTGCCCAAGAGTGTAAACAAACTGGAGAATACGTAACTATACAAACAATGTTAACCTTAGCTGAAACAAAAAAAAAATTATCTGTTTTATTTTTAGTGCCAAGTGCATAATGACTGTTGTTCTAAAGTGTGCCTTTCATTCGGGTACAAATGTTTGGCAGAAGATTCTACCGTCTCAGAACAAAATGTGCCAAACTTGGACTTGGATACGCTTATAAAGGAAGTTATGGGAAAGAAATAGCGCTTCCCTCACATTTAGCTCTGGTATATAACTTTCTTACTATTCTAATAAAGAACGCCTTTGAGCAGGGTAATCGCTGTTGCGCTTGCCGAACACACATTAGTCGTTTGAACTCTTTGAACAGCATTTTAAGCAGCCATAGGTATAATTATCAGATAAAAGCCTGGAAATTTCTCTTTGGATTGTAGTGACAGAAGGCAGCATTGAAGATTAGAAGCATTCAATTATTCACTCTCGATCGAAGGAGTTGTTGATGGATGGTCGAAATTTAGAAAATGAGTTTAACTTTAGGCACAAATTTATAAATTTATTCGGAAGACTACTGTCTCAGAAAAGGCTTTAATAGGCAGAAAACGACCTATTAAATGATGAAAATCAAAAAAATTCTGAGACCTGGACTCAGCATTTATAGATAATTAAGTATACCAAACTTGAAGCTATCCAGAACCACTTAGGATAAAGACTTCACAGCCTGCTGCAGACTATAAAGCTACGAAAGCACTACTTTCGGCAAGAGGAACGCAGAAAACAATGTCGGGGCGGGGGTTTCAAAAATTATCACGTTTCCATGCAAGAGCTGAGTAGTCGAGGCGTCGAGGAATCGAATCTCGATCCGTGTCTCCGCGCACACCGATTCGACTAGTCGAGGCGAAATCATTGAATAAAGAGACAAGGAATAGCTCTTTTTCTCATATACGGTGTGTGTGAGTAAAACATTTATTTTGACATTAGTCGCCCGATATCGGGTATCGACTTGTAAGTGAACGTATCGAATGTACCACGAATCGGGGTACAAATGTCACTTTAACTCAGGAATGTTAAACAAAAGTAGAGTCAGCTCCCAGAAACGTATGAACGTCGAGCCGTCTCTCATGACATGCCTGGTTGAACACATAAGTAGTCCGCACTCACACAACTAAAACAGATGCTTCACTTTTCCCCAAAAACACCACTTCCATGTCTCTTTATTCAATGGGCGAAATAGGCTTGAAATTTAGTTCAATTGATTGATGTGCTGTTATTTTTGCATAGACGCTACTAGTGCTGGTCAAAAATCGATACCTTTTTGTTTCTGATTTGTTTCGATAGTTTTGGGAAAAATGGATAGCTACAATCGATATTTTTATCAAATTTCAAAAAACCTAAAAAACTTTTCTATAAGTTACAAAACCTTATGAATCCTAAAAATTTCATCGTTTAAATACGGAAGGACGGGCATGGCTAGTTCGATTCGGTGATGATCCTAAAACTATGTCACAACCGGTCATAAAACTGCTAATCGCATCGATTAGTAGAAGGCGTATATAGATGCCGAAGGGGCTCAACCGGACAAACATTATATTAAGTTGAGACCAGCACAATTTATGAAAAGAGAATGACGCTGGCATTTCCCGAGAGTAAAAAAAATTTGCGTTGTAAAAATCCCACCAAAAATGTATTTGTGACAGATCTGTCATACAGAGACAGTTAACGTTTTCAATTTAAATCGCAAACTGTTATAAAGGCGTGAGAAAAGAGTTAAAGGTGGCATAAAAGATAAAAATAGAAAAATAAAAGTTTGTGCAAAGGGTGAATAATATAATAATATGAGGAAATTTGTTTTTTTTTGCCAGGAGTATTTAAATTTGTATCTATGGTAAGTCACGAGATTTGTAGACGATTTGATGAAGGTTTATATAAATCGTTTACTTTTCTTTACCTAACTGTATTATTTTATATTTTTATGTTGCAAATCAAATACAAGATACTTATTCTAGGAAAAGAAAACAAAAACCATCACTAACAAATGGGTCTAGCTACCAAGATTTTTTTTGTTCTAGTTGACACAATATATACCCGAACGATATTCTAAAATCTATTTTAGAAACAACACCAACTAATACACAATTATCAATGTAATAATTTTCGCTATAACTATTTAAAATAAAAACAATTTTTTTAACTTTCAATCAAAGAAAATCACACTCATAATTATAATAATTAACTCACACTATAATTATTATAACTATAATAATTATAGTGTTGAAACGAATAGTATAACCGAATATCCGGCCAGGGCCGCGGCCGAATAGCCGAAAGTTCTAAGAAGTGCAGACACAGATGGAGCGAACAAGGTTGATTGAACCATAAGATATCATTCCACACAAATTTTAGACCTTTTTTGTCGCCCCATGTAGTTTATATGACAAAGCTTTGTCTTTCACAAAAAATATGCTTCCAAAAAAAAGCACTAAGCTATTGATGTTTCTTTTTTGTGTGCAAACCTCGTCCCCTTGATTCGCACTTGTTTTAAAATTAAAAGGCTCGTCTCCGAGAGATAAGCGAAAGAAAAAGGGTCAATTGCGCGCTGGTCGGTCGGACGTCAACTGGTGAAATGCGAGGATCGCTTACTCAGAGTACTTATGTATGTGTTGGCAGTGGGTAGCTAAGGTCGACATAATTTATACTCAGTCTTGTATACGCTGCTTCATTTCGTTTTTATTCAGTTTTAGAAGATTTGAACAAGAAAAACCCTCTTTGTCTTTTAAAATTCTTCAAATAAAAAAATTAATGGAAAATGATCATGATTTTTTGCTTTTTTGGTGCTTTTTCCAACTATTCGGTATTCGGCCGAATAGTAAGTCAATATTCGGTATTCGGCCGAACAGCAAAATATATATAGACCGAATACCGAATAGCAAATGAATATTCGTTTCAACACTACTCATAATATTATAAATTATAATTGTTATAACAACGTCAGGTCAGCAACAAATCCCATACTAACTATCAAAACTATCGATAGTTCCTTTAATACTTTCTTGAAACTATCGATATGTGCGACAGCTATTTTTTACTATCAATAAACTATCTACCAACACTAGTTGCTGTCAATTCGACACCTCAACTCGCATTTCCATTTATAATTTTAAACCCCCAAAACGCCCCGCATTCGCCCCTGATATTTCGGTCATTAGGGGATTCTGTTCAGTGGCTTAAGACTTTTTATGAGTTTTAGTTTCGTTCTTTATTTTCTGATCGCTTATTTTGAACAATGGCACCTTGACCTAAAGGGATCTTAAATGCCAGTCCGTGATCATCAGAATAGCTTTTGATATAATCTTATTATGAGCCGTAAGCGGTTTGGTGTTAAATTAGATTAAAAAAAAGAGTGAGCTCAAGTTCATCGTACATTCAGTAAGCGTGGAAAAGGCAGCTAAATGAAGAGCAAGCCCAAAAGTTCTATCGTATCATTGTAAGTTAGTGTTGGGATAAAGTATCTAGATGAACCTGATGATATATCTCATCTAACACACGACTCGAGTTTGTCCATTCCCTCGCCAACGGCTAGTTTCAAACTGCCATGGTTTCACTTGTCCTTCACTTGTCCACCCCATTTGAGGCGAGGTCGCTCTTTCTCCAGGCTGCTATAAAGTTGCTATAAAATGTCTTCGACAGAGATCTTCTTTTGAACATTTCATGGAGTATGGCGGCATAAGTGTCACCGTAGACAATTCAAATATGCTTGTACGAACCTTGCAACGAAAGTTACAAATAGTTTCATCTTATTTAGTTATAGTGAAAACTTTTGTATTGATAATTATGTAGAAGTTGGTGTTGTTTTTTATACTGTTTTCACACCGAGCCAGAATCTAGATTCAGAGTAAAAAAAGTCCCAAATCTAATTAAAATCTATTAGATTTCCCATACGTTTGTAGAATTCAGAATCTAGATCAGAATCTAGATTCCCACAAAATCGAATACAAAGGTAATAGATTGTATTCGATTTTGTGGGAATCATAGGAAAATAAAAGCAAACACACTTTTTTAATTCAATCAAAAGAAGACATGACAGCCGATGAAGTTTGTATATAAAATAAAAAGGAGAAATATTTTCGTTTTTTTTTACTATTTAATTGTGCGGTGATTTTCATCTATTCCCAGTGCTTTTTTTGTTATCCTTAATTGTTTTTTACTTATTTGAAGCTGTTTAACTTGTGACAAGAGTGAAAAATTGGACAGTTGGTGTTCAACGTATCGAAAAGTCAACAAAATCTAGATTATTTTCGCAGTGTGCAAGGGTCAATACGATTTTGAAATCGAATTGCTCAGAATCTAGATTCTGGCTTTGGTGTGAAATCGTTATTAAATAGATTTCAGAATACCGTTCGGGTTCTGAACACAATATATGTCAACTAGAACAAAAAAAATCTTGGTAGCTAGATCCATTTGTTAGTGATGGTTTTTGTTTCCTTTTCCTAGAATAAGTATCTTGTGTTTGATTTGCAACATAAAGATGTAAAATAATACAGTTAGGTAAAGAAAAGCTAATCAACGATTAATATAAACCTTCATCAAATCAAATTAAAATACTCTTGGCAAAAAAACCAATTTCATCATATATCTTATTCACCCTTTGCACAAACTTTTATTTTTCTATTTTTATCTTTTATGCCACCTTTAACTCTTTTCTCACGCCTTTATAACAGTTTGCGATTTAAATAGAAAACGTTAACTGTCTCTGTATGACAGATCTGTCACAAATACATTTTTGGAGGGATTTTTGCAACGCAAATTTTTTTCACTCTCGGGAAATGCCAGCGTCATTCTCTTTTCATAAATTGTGCTGGTCTCAATTTAATATAATGTTTGTCCGGTTGAGCCCCTTCGGCATCTATATACGCCTTCTACTAATCGATGCGATTAGCAGTTTTATGACCGGTTGTGACATAGTTTTAGGATCATCACCGAATCGAACTAGCCATGCCCGTCCTTCCGTATTTAAACGATGAAATTTTTAGGATTCATAAGGTTTTGTAACTTATAGAAAAGTTTTTTAGGTTTTTTGAAATTTGATAAAAATATCGATTGTAGCTATCCATTTTTCCCAAAACTATCGAAACAAATCAGAAACAAAAAGGTATCGATTTTTGACCAGCACTAGTAGCGTCTATGCAAAAATAACAGCACATCAATCAATTGAACTAAATTTCAAGCCTATTTCGCCCATTGAATAAAGAGACATGGAAGTGGTGTTTTTGGGGAAAAGTGAAGCATCTGTTTTAGTTGTGTGAGTGCGGACTACTTATGTGTTCAACCAGGCATGTCATGAGAGACGGCTCGACGTTCATACGTTTCTGGGAGCTGACTCTACTTTTGTTTAACATTCCTGAGTTAAAGTGACATTTGTACCCCGATTCGTGGTACATTCGATACGTTCACTTACAAGTCGATACCCGATATCGGGCGACTAATGTCAAAATAAATGCTTTACTCACACACACCGTATATGAGAAAAAGAGCTATTCCTTGTCTCTTTATTCAATGATTTCGCCTCGACTAGTCGAATCGGTGTGCGCGGAGACACGGATCGAGATTCGATTCCTCGACGCCTCGACTACTCAGCTCTTGCATGGAAACGTGATAATTTTTGAAACCCCCGCCCCGACATTGTTTTCTGCGTTCCTCTTGCCGAAAGTAGTGCTTTCGTAGCTTTATAGTCTGCAGCAGGCTGTGAAGTCTTTATCCTAAGTGGTTCTGGATAGCTTCAAGTTTGGTATACTTAATTATCTATAAATGCTGAGTCCAGGTCTCAGAATTTTTTTGATTTTCATCATTTAATAGGTCGTTTTCTGCCTATTAAAGCCTTTTCTGAGACAGTAGTCTTCCGAATAAATTTATAAATTTGTGCCTAAAGCTAAACTCATTTTCTAAATTTCGACCATCCATCAACAACTCCTTCGATCGAGAGTGAATAATTGAATGCTTCTAATCTTCAATGCTGCCTTCTGTCACTACAATCCAAAGAGAAATTTCCAGGCTTTTATCTGATAATTATACCTATGGCTGCTTAAAATGCTGTTCAAAGAGTTCAAACGACTAATGTGTGTTCGGCAAGCGCAACAGCGATTACCCTGCTCAAAGGCGTTCTTTATTAGAATAGTAAGAAAGTTATATACCAGAGCTAAATGTGAGGGAAGCGCTATTTCTTTCCCATAACTTCCTTTATAAGCGTATCCAAGTCCAAGTTTGGCACATTTTGTTCTGAGACGGTAGAATCTTCTGCCAAACATTTGTACCCGAATGAAAGGCACACTTTAGAACAACAGTCATTATGCACTTGGCACTAAAAATAAAACAGATAATTTTTTTTTTGTTTCAGCTAAGGTTAACATTGTTTGTATAGTTACGTATTCTCCAGTTTGTTTACACTCTTGGGCAGCGTTTAAGGAGCAGATCGCCAAAAGCAGTAAAACACTTAAACAAGTTGCTTTCATTGTGTATAGATTCACGGAATTTTCTAAAGTTTTTCAATTTTCATGCAGCAGCTACTGACTTGTTAATGATATCAAGACCGCTAAAGTTTCCACCTTTTATAGGAGGCCGCTTCGAATGTTTCTTATTTGACTTAGCTACCTGTTTTTTTTTAAATCTTTTCTGTTTACTTTTCATAAGAGACACTAGGTGCTATGAATGTTGTTGTCTTTATTTGGCATTATGTTTTAAACAAAAGTCTGAGGAAAGAATGCAAACTTTGGTTGCAAACTTTTGGTTGTTAGCACAGCTTTTTTTATAAGTCACAAACAAAATTGAGCCTGTATAAATACCAATACGTGATGATAATTTTGAGTGAAATCTTGTAACTCGTTACGAGTGGAACAAGAAGAACAATTCTAAAAACTTTAAGAACCCACTAGACAGAATTTTCCTGTTCCGAAGACCAAATAACTAAATTATCTTGCTTGGTCAGCCTTTTTTAAAAATATGGAGCTGTAGATGCCTTGAAGCTCAACAAAAAAAACAGTATTAGTTGTATACAAAAGAACTTTTTCACTAATCTTGCAAAAAAAATTAGCGTCAATACGCATCAATAAAAAATAGGAAGAAGACTGGTAGCGCACGGATTAAAGACATCGTTAGGAACTGGGGCTAGTTCTAGTGTAATTGAATTTTGCTACTAAACGACTTCGAGATCAAAATAACGGCTCTTACTGGAATCGCCAACGATCCGAGTTTGTTAAGCAATGTCACGAATTTTTTAAGGAGATTGATGTCAGGTGTGCCTGGGCTGGGCTCCAGTCAAACTTACCGTCTACACAGTCAATGCCCAAGGCAAACGAAATGGACTTGGCAATTGCCATGAAAAAATAGCTGGCAGTTAATTAGATTTTCAAGCGTTTTCAATGTGAGCATTTCATTGCCTTCATTGCCACTTTAAAAAGGGAAAGAAAATCGGAGAAGTTTTGAAAATTCATAATGCTTACATTGTTTCCGGTTTGAAATTTATGTTTTTTATTTGTATAGAAGGCGTTGGAGCCGAAATGATTGCTCTTAAAAAACTAGCATTGAAACAGTTAATGGAAATATTTCTATCAATAAATTGCTTTTTCCATTGCAAGTGGAGCTCCTAGGTAAGGGATATTCCAAGTAAATGCAAGGCAGATGATCCATCTCTAGAGATGTCACGTATGTTTGTCCTTCTACAATGTAGATTGTAAAGGAACCGTCAGCACCCATAAAATCGGCAGACCCAGACACCGGAGCGATCACCATGACAAACAATAGGTGAAAAATCATTATCGCGTGGTGTTTGTTCCAAACAAACCTAACCAGAACTGGGTAATCGGAGAACAAGGAGGAATGGGAGATAAAGCAGTAATCTTTGTGCTCCCTTCAACTTCTTTTTGTAGAAGTTGCAGAGAAGAGAAAGAGGAAGTAGCCACAGTTCATCTAGTTCATTGTGTTACTGCTTAGCATTGTCTGCTTTGAGAAGGAAAACCCTGGGCGCGATTACTTTCCCGAAGATCTTAATGATCTAACCAAGCTCGACTTGAAGAAAAAAAAAACTTATCTTTTGAACCGACTCAAATTGGTTATTCGTCTTAAGGCCGGGTTTTCAGTGCTGGGTTAAGCAGGATCCGTTAATCCCTGAACAAAACGAATATAAAGTGAAACCAGTGGACAGTTTTCCAGTGCAGAGTTAACTTCGTCAGCAAAGTTGTCAAAATCTTCATCTTTTAACACTCAGAAAATCGACGTCTCTACCTCGACAGAAGCTCTTCCTCTTTCTCCTTGCTTATCTCTGTCATTAACTAATGACGATATCGCTTCCACATCGTCGGCAGCCCCTTTGACTGTGCTTAAGTCCCCTTTCGGAAAACGCGAATCGCTAGACTAAAACTAATCTAACATTGAGCCTAAACGTCCTAACTTGAGGACCCGTAATAAGAAATCAATCATTGAGGTCTCTTCAAACTCATCGCCTCCGTTAATTAGTAGTGCTTCTCAAGATATTACAGCCTCTGTTTCCAACTTACTCTCCGATTCTTTACAATCTGTGCCTAAGCCAAAAATAATCTTTGTTTCTAGGCTTAAACCGGAAACTACTGCTGATGAAGTTGTTCATCATCTGATTTCACAAAAAATCATCTCTACTGGTTCTATTGTCAAATGCACGAAACTCAGTAAGCAAAACAGCTTTGTGTCGTCGTTTAAATTAGTATCCCCACCCGCTCTTTTCGACTCTATTTGTAACAGCACAATCTGGCCAACTAACACTCTAAGCTAACTAACACAAGGCTAAGCCACAAAGTAAACAAAACATCTTTTCAAAAAACTAAGCAGCAGGCTAAGCTGCTTCTATCAGAATGTTCGAACGATCCGCAGCAAACACAAATCGGAAGATGTATTTAAAAATTCAATGGTTTTTCCTCATGACGTCATTGTTTTGACTGAAACTTGGCTCAACGCTAGTATTACTGACGCGGAGCTCTTTAATAATGAGTTTCTAGTACATAGAAAAGATCGTCATAAGGACGATTTGAAAGCATTGGGTGGAGGAGTTCTCACCGCTGTTCGGAAACACATTACTTCGTCGAAAGTTCCCTTCCCCTTTTCTGTCAATATGGAAATTGTATGTGTAAAACTTGATTTCAAGCCTTATTTTGTATATGTTGAAATATGCTCGGAGCTAGTAAAAGCCCTTGATTATATTTTCAGCCTTTCATGTTGCAATAGTACTGTTCTCCTAATTGGTGACTTTAACCTTAGTCCTCTAAAATGGGTACCTTGAGACGATAGTACGTATTTTATTCCATGTGTTTCCTCTGCTGTTTGAGCAGAGGAGGCACTTAATAAACTAGACAATATTCTTTCCTCTGACTTACAGCAAATAAGCTGTATCAAAAATATTAATAATCGAATCCTCGATTTAATCTTTTCATCAGACGCTGTTAATACTGTTGCCTGTAAGTCCACATGCAACATTACTAAAATAGATACTCACCATCCACCACTGGATGTATTTCTTGACTTGAACGGTCTCATTCATGAGAATAATAATTCATATGATCGTTCATACATTTTTGATTTCAAAAAGGCTAACTTTCACGCTCTCTCAGGAGAGTTAACCAGGTTAGGTATTTCTAACGTTGCGAACTCTTCTGATGTAGACTACTGCGTGGATAATTTTTATTCTATTTTGAATACCTCAATAGGTAATATTATTCCTAGAAAATTAAAGAAAAACGAAATTTGTGACCGTCCCTGGTATACTAGTGAACTTAGATCCTTGCGTAACAAACGAAACAAGGCTTGGAAATTATATATAAAAAGTTTAAATCATACAGACCTCGAAAGATTTATAGTAATTTTTGAGGAATTCAAAGCTCTTTCGGACTATATATATAACAATTATATCTCTCAAATGGGAGCATCATTTATATCTAATCCATATAAATTTTGGAAATTCGTCAATTCGAAGAGAAAAACGGACGGATATCCAGCGAATTTAACGTATAACAGTAACTCATCTAATGACCCTGCCGTGATTTGTAATTTCTTCGCTCACAACTTTTCTAAATCGTTCAGAGATGGTCCGTTTCCTGTCGACACGGAATACTTTGAATATCTTAAGCATTCAGCACAAGTCAGCTTTAATGGAATACCAGTTGCTTTTAAGTCTATTAAAGAGTTTATGTCTAATCTTAAAGAGGATTGTTCTGCAGGACCAGACGGGATTCCACCTATTTTGTTAAAAGAATGTAAGGATATACTTGCCTTTCCCCTCCAACATCTATTTAAGCTGTCGCTTTCTTCTGGAATTTTTCCAAACGCTTGGAAGCTATCGTATATAACCCCTGTTTTAAAAAAGGGTGATGTGTCAAATTACAGACCAATTGCAAAGCTATCATCCATACTTAAACTTTTCGAGCAAGTTGTTTGTGATAGTCTTGTCTTTTTCTGTCGCAATATCATTTGTAGAGAACAACATGGCTTTGTGAGAAACAGATCCACTGTCACTAACCTCGTGTCCTTTCACAGCAAGTGTACCAACGCTCTGGAGAGTCAATTTGAAGTTGACTGTATTTACACAGACTTTTCAAAAGCTTTTGATCTAATTTCACATGAAATTATTGTTTTTTAACTTACATCGCTAGGTTTCCCACCTAATTTCATATCTTGGATTATATCTTATCTTCACTTGAGAACTTATCAAGTAAATTTCAGAGGGACTAAATCAAATATCTTTTCCGCGGTATCAGGTGTTCGCCAAGGGAGCCATCTTGGTCCTCTTCTCTTTATACTTTCAATTAATGATTTCCCGTCAAGTGTGAAACATAGTGATATTCTTGCATATGCCGATGATATGAAAATATCAAAAACAATAAAGTCAGTGTCGGACCATAGTTTTTTGCAGTCAGACATCGACAGTTTCACCATCTGGTGTGATAAAAATGGACTCACACTTAACCCAAATAAGTGTCAGGTTATGACGTTCTCAAAAAAACGTACGCCGACGGAGTTCTCATATACAATAAACAACCACATCCTTGGTCGTGTCTTTCGATTTAGTGATCTTGGTGTTTTCTTTAGCTCCGATCTTACTTTTTCCGAACACATTAATCATGTCGCTTATAAGTCTAACTGTATGCTGGGGTTTATTAAAAGATGGGCTAAGGAATTTAATAATCCTTATCCTTAGCGAAAGAGTTCGCTGTATAATAGTTTCGTTAGGCCACACCTCGAATATGCTTCACAGGCTTAGACACCATCCCAAATTTGTTATGCTGACAGGATTGAGGCCATTCAGAGGAGATTTATCCGCTTTGCTCTAAGAGGCCTTCCTTGGGAAGATCCATTTCACCTTCCACCTTATTCCCAGAGGCTAAAGTTACTTAATCTGCAGAGCCTGTCTCAAGGACGTATTAACACCGATCTCGTTTTTATTCAGCAAATATTGTTAGGTCACATTGACGCACCTGACCTCTTGTCCTCTTTCAAATTTAAATTTCGTGGTGGCTCTTATAACCCACGTAATATCAATCTGTTAAACGTTCCGAATCATAGATCGAATAACGGCATGCATGAGCCTATTGCACGCATGAGTACCCTGTACAATTTATATAGTAGTGTTCTAGATTTCAATATTGACAAAGCGACACTGAAAAAGCTGCTTAAGCTATTGTAATTTTCTTTCTTTATGTGTATCTTAATTTTTCCTATTTTCTTAATTGTTGTGTATGTGTTAAGTAATCGTTACATTAACCACTAACACCTGCACTAGTTGATGAGCCTGTGTAAGCAATATTTTGCTTGGCAATTTTCTGCTTGTAGTTGCTGCTTGCTTTAAGCACCCTACATCACAGATCTGATAGTGCATTTAAAAAAAAAAAAAAAATCTTCGACTATCGAAATTATTGACTCTCCCAGCTCTCACTTCACATAGAAATACACAGAAAAAGAAGTTCGAGTAATTTTCAGATGTCATTTTGAACATAAACACGTCAAGCCACTAAGGCACTGCCATTTCACACAGAAAAAAAACATTTAAAGAAGTTCATACTGTTCACCAGAGTTGATCCAAAATTAACTCACCAAATTTGGCGGATTAAGCCGAGATTAATCCCGGATCAATATTCGCTGAAAAAATAATTTCAGGGGTTAATCTCAGCTTAACTCAGAAACGCGGATGATCTCGCACTGAAAAACTAGCCCTAAGTGGAGAAAAAAATATCATTACGCCAGTTCTGATTATAATTATATCCCATCCTTCTTTATCTCACTTATTTAGAAACTTCTTTAAATTTCAGTTACAATACCTGCCTAGTGCTGAATTTACCACCCACAAAAAGCTTTCAAAATTGGGAAAAAAATAATTTTTTGTTTTGAATAAATTCAGTTCTCAATTTCAGTTTATTTAACAATTTTTTACTTGTACAATTAAGACATTGTCTGTGTCTCTTATGGTACTGAATAGTCGTTTTCTGGAGTTTTAATAAAAATAAGTGCAGAAAAAGGCTAAAAAAAACTACGTATCGCCCCCACTATCTCGGTAACAGTAATATTATGTACTATATCGTTTCGAAAAAAATTTCAGAAATAGATAGACAGTGGGGCTGAATTATTGCACAGTTTTTGACATACGCTGGAAGTCATTTAAGTTGATTTACTAAAAAGGGCGTGCTAAAAAATGCCTTCAACTTCTAAGTCTTATCAACTAAATTTTACGCAACTTGAAATTTTATCTATAGTATAGATGACATGTATAGTATAGATGACGTCTATAGTATAGGTGACGTCTATAGTATAGATGACGTCTATAGTATAGATGACGTCTATAGTATAGATGACGTCTATGGTATAGATGACGTCTATAGTCTATAACTAAATCTTACGCAACTTGAAATTTTACGCTTATTGAGTGACAAGCCAAAATTTATTAAAATTTTGAAAACAAAAAACCAGTTTGTTAATTTTTTTCAGTTTTTTTTTTTAACAGTTTAACAGTTTTAAAAAAAAATTATTTGTCAATCTGCGTTTCAATAAAATTTTGTGTACCTCAACTTAAAATTCGCCTAAAATAAGGATAAAAGACATAAAAAACAAGTAAGTAAGTGCAAAATTTCGTCTGTAACGAACTTCTAAATACCCGACCCTCCTTACCCCTGAAACACCAATTTTAAAAGTTTTTGGCCTGAATTTATTTACTTTATGCCAATGATTTGTATTGCCCACGCCCCCAAAAATAGGCGTTAGCTGAAAAAAAAGTATTAAATAATTTATATTTTGTAAGAATCTTGAGAAAATTCGTTAAAAGCGATAATTAACGCTTAAATTTTTTTTCCAAAAAAACGCCCTCTTAAAGTGGACGGAGCTCAACGCTTTGCCACAAATTTAGAAAAAACCTAGTAAATGGCAATATCCTTAATATTTGTCATACAACATTTTTTCGTTTTAGAATGAATTTTCCGAGAAATCGGAGTCGACAAAAAATCAAATCGAGTAGTAGGATAAACTGCTATCAAAACATTTGATGTCACCCATGGCCATGGGCCTTTTATTATTTTCCGATCTTTCAGCAACGACAAGCGTTACATACTTTTGTTGCGAGATTATTATTATAACTATTATTTTTTTTCCATCTTGAAGATGATAAAAACAGTAAATAATAAAGTTGTTACAAAAATGAAGTCAACCTGCCCATTTTTTTGGCCTTGAAACGCTAAAGCTCGTAAGTACTCCTAAATAAAAAGCGAGCAGTTTCAGGGAAAATTTTTGCAAAATCGGCATATTCTCACATATCTATAGATGTGACAACACTCGCATGTTTTGGTAGAACCAAGCATTAAGCATATCCCATTCAAAGAAAAAGCACATTGGTATAATTACTTGCTATGACTACCAATGTAAACTGCGAACTCTGGCGGTCTAATCGCCCAAAACCTCAACGCCCAAATTTTAAAATGTTATAACGCCCAAAAAATTTTTTAGCAATTTGTTGTTGTAAGAAATCGTCAATTTGGGCGACATGGCATTTTATTTGGGCGTTGTGACTCTTTACACCTTGAGATTTGGGCGATATGTCGCATTTTCGGGCGTTGTAACTTTACAATTTGGACGTTATGGTTTTCGGCGATAAGACCTATCACGGAAAGTCGTATGGTCTTATCGCCCAAAACCACAACGCCGAAATTTTCTATCTAGGTGCCACACTTGCCTTGGTCTTACTCAAAGATCAAGTCAAGTAAGGGCTTGGGAGTTGATGCTAAACTGGAGATGGAGAGTCCCTCAAAAGCTACCTCCAGCCAGAGCTTGACCATTTCAATCTTGATTTTGACAAGACCTTCAATGTGTTGCCTCTGATCAAATACTTGTGAGAGAAATTAGGTGCATGGTCGAAATTGAGTGAATTGACGAAAATTTAGAATTCATCTCGTTGAATCGTTCGAATTGCCTTACTGCTGTCCCCAGCAGGAATACGGAATATTGTGGAGTACCAAGCCGAAAGAGATTTTGCAATGAAACAAGTCTTGAAGGCACCTGACTATTCGGAGACGTACTGAACTCAACGCGTGGCATCTCAAACATAGTGGCATCTCAACGAAAACAGATTGCGTGTCCAGGAGGATTCGTTCGCCCAGCTTAAGTTCGTGCTTTGACAGTTTGACAACAGCGCGACAAATTTTAAGTTTCTGAAACTCGTGAAGTACAGAAAAACGACAATTACTGCAATTGTTAGGTTTTCCGACATGTCCACTTAAGGGGGTGGTTAGAGCTAACTTGACTTTCAAGCAAGTTAGCACTTCTCACCCCTTACCCACTACCACCCTCATCTTTTGCACGACTTGAGCGACAATTTTTTTTTATTTGTTAAGACTTATGAAGTACAAAATAGCGACAATAAATTGCATTACCAGAATATAAAATTTTTAAAGTGGTATAGTACTAACTTTACGCACGTGCCTAATTTTGTTTTCGACTTTCGAAAAACCTGAGCTAACAACCAACGTTTGCAAGGTTTATGCTTAAGACTTGTGTCAAAGCAATATTATGCCAAATAAAGACGACATATTACCTAGTATCTTTATGAAAAGTAAACAGAAAAGTTTTATTATACAAGCGTTTGCTAAAAAATACTTAAGTCAAATAAAAAACATTCGAAGCGGCCTCCTATAAAAGGTGGAAACCTTAGCGGTTTTGAGATCACTAACAAGTTAGTAGCTGCTGTATGAAAATTGTAAAAATTCAGAAAATTTCGTGAATCTATACACAATGAAAGGAATCTATTTATTTGTTTTACTGTTCTTGGCGATCTGCTCCTTAATCGCTGCCCAGGAGTGTAGACATACTGGAGAATACGTAACTATATAAAATACAAACAATGTTATGTAAACCTTAGCTGAAACACAAAAATTATCTGTTTTCTTTTTAGTGCCAAATGCATGTGGACTGTTGTTCCAAAGCGTGCCTTACATATTCGTACAAATGTGTGGGAGTAGATCCTACCGTTCTAACAACACCACTGCCGGATATAAGCTTGGAAGAGCTTTTGAAAGGAGTTTTTGGAAAGTAACCATAGCGCTTCTCTGACATTTAGCTTCGGCATATAACTTTCCTACTATGCTAATAAAGAACACATTTCAAGGAGCTGGGTAATTGGTGTTGCACTTGCCGAACTACGGCGTTTGAACTCGTTATATAGAAGCTGAGACAGATCAGAAGGTGAAAAGTAAGTGAGCAATTTGTAGATAAGCACTCGCGTTATCGAGGTGGGCAGCTTTTCGTTTACAGAATTTTAGTTAGCCATATTGGTATCAGACGAATGCCTGGAAATTTCTAAATATTTGGCGTGTCGTCCATCAGTTCCTGCAAGGTGCGGGTTAGAATAAGGTAAGGTATGCCTTCGTAAGAACCGTCTAAAATCCATTGGCAGAAGTTGTCTTCAGCATGTTATAATTGATGCAGTCAGTAGTATATACTCCTGCAGAGGCCACCCTTAGCAGTAAAACTATAACTGAGAGATCAATCTGAAGGTCTAAAAAAAAACCAGTAGCGTTTGAAACATACTGTGCGGCAAACTGGTCAGCGTTTGATCCCAGAGGGGTGGCTGAACTCTAAACAGTAAAAATCCAAGAGCATCTCTCTCGGGATGAGCGGCTTCTTGGTGGGCGTCTGTTGTCCATGTTAGGATTGTCCGAATAGAAACCTGGCGGCTATTTATAAAATGCAACCCCCCTCCCATGAAAAGAAGAAGCCTCGGATACGTGCCGATCCTGGTAATCCAGGGCACCCTTAACAGCTAAAGGGGGGCTGATGGGTGGCAGCATGCGACCGCTTGGTGGTCGAAATGTCCCGCTCGGTATCTGACCGGGTTCAACCCGGAGAAGTTACGAGCAGCCTGGCAATAAAAAAAAAATAAATAGAGTGGCGCAACAGCTCGAGGTGAACCAGGGCCAACTTCTCAACAATGTATGCTGTGTGTGTTTAATTCCTTCACATACAAGGGGACCTACAATTTTTTGCCGAATCCGAACGGCACTTTGAGAAGTTTTTCAAGACAATTGCTACTCTCGGAGGGCTAGTCAGACCCTCGCGCAGGCGGGGACCGTGAAAAAGAAGAAGTCTTTTTTTTTTCAGGTGACGATGGCAGGATTCGAACCCAGAACTCCGGCGTAGTAAGCACACACACTAACCACTACGCCACGGCACCCCACGGTAGTCCGGCAATGGTGACGCTATATCCATTACGGGAGGCGGAGTGAGGCATCGCTTAGACAAAATATGGGCTTAGATGGTCAGTCTACAAAAAAAGGTCGTCTAGACGACGGCACTACTTAAAATTGGCACATGAAAAGTCTCATCGCTAGCGGAGAAGGAACTTGAAGGTTGAGGAGGCTATAAAGTATCACATAACGTATTTGAGTTTATTCCATTGGGAAGAAGGGTGTTGATCTTAAGTTTGGGCGTTCGACTTTGAAGGTGTATGTGAACTTCTTGAACGAAGTAGATTCTGCCCTGGATAGAATGGCAGAAATGGACTTCTTCCTCCTGATGGGTGACTTCAATGCTCATATGGATACGAACAACAGTACTTCAAGAAGTGTGATTGGAAGGCATGGAGACCCGGATCAAAACAGTAACGAAGGAGTGAACACGTTTTGCTCACATAAAGACATTCACAAATACACTTGGAACCGGTGCAGTTTAATTAAATCAGAGATCTGTGATTCATTTCATTGTGCTACCATCGAGTGTTCAAAAATGATTTGTGTTGTTCGCGTTTACGAACGATATCGCTCACCCGACCTAAAGGAAGTGAAAGTAGCAGACGGCCTAGCTGCCGAACTTTTTAAATACGCTGCCAATGAACTGCTTAGGAGCATGCACCAGCTCATCTGCAAGATATGGCCGGAGGAAAGCATGCCCGACGAATGGAACCTCAGCATTGTTTGCCCGATCCTGAAGAAAGGAGACCCTCTAAGTTGTGTCAACTACAGAGGCATCAGTTTTCTTAATATCGCGATCGCATACAAGATCTTTTCTGCTGTACTGTGTGAACACATATCAGTGTGGCTTCAGGGAGGCCAGAAAAGTCCACCATCGATCAAATTTTTACACTACGGCAGATCATGGAGAAAACCCAGGAATTCCAAATCGATACACACCACCTTTTCATCGATTTCAATGTCGCGTATGACAGCATCTATAGAGACAAGCTGTATAGCGCAATGTCTAGTTTTGGCATCCCTACCAAACTCGTCAGTCTGTGCAGGATGACCATGGAAAATTCACGTTGTTCTGTCAATGTCGGTAAAGACCTCACCGACCCCTTTAAAGTGAAAAAAGGATTTAGACACGTGACTTCTTTAGCTGCATACCTGAGAGAATTGAGCAGAACTCCCGCGCCAACACCAGAGGCACAATCTTTCAAAAGCCCGTTCGCATACACCCGCGAACATGAATTTAGCAGTCAACGATGGGAAAACCAAGTATATGCTGTCATCAAGTAAAGACACCCAACACCGACATCTTGGACAAAACATCATCATCGGCAGCTATAACTTAGAGGTAGTTAGGGACTTTGTCTACCTGGGCTCCGCTATCAAACGAAGGATTACTCTTGCCAATCGGTGTTTCTTTGGGCTAAGAAGGCAATTGAGTATCGAAGCCCTCTCTCGGGCAACTAAAGTGTCCATGTTATGACCCTCATCATCCCAGTTTACGGTGCACAAGCATGGACCCTTTCAAAGGCGGATGAAAACAATTTAAGCTGCTTCGGGAGGAAAATTCTTCGGACGATTTACGGTCCCATCGGCATAGACCGAAGGAGATATAACATCTGGCTGTACGGGCTGTACAGCGGCACCGACCTAGCCAGAAGAGTCAAAATACAAAGGCTGCGATGGCTGGGTGATCTAGAGCGGATGGATACCATACGCCCCGGCCCGGAAAATCTTCGGATCCACCCCGCAGGGATGGCGCAGTAGAGGAGCACGGAGACTCAGGTGGCGAACGTATTTGGAAGGGGACCTCAGCCAACTTCGCGTGCGAAACTGGAGAGGGCTAGCTGGAGACAGAGCTAGTTGGCGAAGCATGTTGGCTGAGGCCCAGCTCCACCCCGGACTGTAGCGCCACCTTAAGTAAGTAGATGTTCGCGTTTTGAGAAGAGCTGAGCTGTCAACTGATCACCACATAGTGTTGAGCTAGATGCGCTTTAGCGACAGTATTCCTTTACCGCCCAGGCGAAAACCAGGACTGGTAACCCGCAACGGTGGAAAAGGTTACAGGATGCTGAATCTGATTACAGTGAGCGATTTGCACGGCACGTTTCGGAGAACTTTGATCAAATTCCATATAACCTTTTAAATGTAGAGGAAGAATAGCACCTGTTTTCATCGGCAGTCGTTGTCTCTGCAAGAAATTTTTTTGGAGTGAAGCGACTGGGTGTGGCGGCTGATGGTGAGAAAAGAACTGCGTGGTTTAAGACTCCTGGAGTTCAAGAAGCCATCAGCGAGAAGAAGAAAGCCTACATTGTGTGCATCCAATGTGGAAACTCAACTTCTTGAGCCCGGTACAATGAGGCGCAAAGATCTTTCAATCTGGCAGTCAGAACAGCCAAAGACCAGGCATGGAAAAAGTTCCGCGAGAGGTTGGAGCACGAAAACAGATTTGCAAACAAGACATTTTGGCAGACTATTCGCTGGTTCAAAGGAAGGAAGTTTTATATTCGTTCAAGGGGTTAAATCCGAGGACGGTACACTTCTTTCAAATGAGATAGCGATGTCTTGCGCAGATGGAGATAGCACTCTCGCTGCTGACGAGATTAGGATGGAGAATAGTCGTACAGTAGATGAAGTCATTGCGCGATTTAATAGCTACAAGTGGGTAAGTCTGCTGGCCCTGATGAAATCCGGCCTGAAATGCTCAAGGCAATGGAAGAAGAAGGTGTTAAATGGCTAACACGTGCCATAAAGGTGGCCTGGGAAAGCGGGAAAGCACCTATCGATTGGCAAACAGGAGTTATAGTGCCCATTTTCTTTTTCAAAGGAGGCGATAAGAGAGATTGCTCGAACTATAGGGATAGGGGCTTATCTCTTATAAGCCTTCCCGGAAAAGTAATCGCGAAGGTGGTGGAAGTGTCGCGTTCCAGAGCTGCAATACAGCTTTCAGCCTCGCAGAGGCACAGCAGACTAAGTCTTTTGCTCCGAAAGTTATTTTCTTAGAAGGGCTGAGAATAATGCCAAAACGGTCTACGCGTGTTTTGTAGATTTGGAAAATGCACTTTTGATGCGTGCGTTGGACTTCGCCAGTGCTGCTTTCTATCGCCTCTCTTTTTCATAGCGTATATGGACTGGATGGTGAAGCGCAGTCTTAGCGAGGGAAATCTTTCGAAATGGCTGGCGTCAGGATAAGTCATCGACTTTTCGCAGATGATTTGGCTGTCTTGGCACTGTCCGAGAAGCAACTTCAGCGAGCAATGCATGAAATTGCGGCCATCTGTGATGAGGCTGGGATGAAGGCTAACGTGAGCAAATCCGAAATGATGGTTGTTTCCCGAACTCCTGTGCAGTGTACCCTGCACATTAATGGAGTCCCATTGAAACAGGTAGAGAAGTTTAAGTATCTCGGGGTCTTTTCACCAAAGATGGAAGAAGTGATACTGAGTTATCCTGTAGGATTGGCCAAGCTGGATCAAAAGAAAGGAACTGCGCCAGCGGTCATGAGGAAGGCTGAGCTTGGGCTGGGAGTAAAGATCTCAGTTTTTAACTCAGTGTTCGTTCCAACCCTCATCTATGGTCATGAAATTTGAATAATGACCGAAAGAATCAGATCGCGGGTACAAGCTGCCGAAATGAGATTTCTGAGGTGCGTTGCTGGTGTAACTCTTAAGCCTCAGCCATAATAGACTTAAGTTGGATTAGCATAATGTCAAAATACATCGAAAATCCCACTCAAGTTCTGCCAAATGCTCACTGTGCCCATAATGGGCTTCAGCAAACGTTTCGGAAATCGTATGAAATTTGTGTGTATCTAGCCAGCTGTCAAATTTCCGTGCTGAAGCTCTCATCTGAGTGGGACGAAACTTAAAAGAGCAAAAGTTAACGAAGGCCTAACGAAATTGACTAAAAGGCTATTATGGTCGTGGCATACGAATTGCGTGTAATGGGACATTTCGGAAAGCCGACTTAAGTCCATTTAAGTCTATTATGGTTAGGCCTTAAGGGATAGACTGCGAAACGTCAGTATTCGTGGGAATCTTGGTGTTGAGCAGCTGCTGATCCGAGTGGAACGATCAATTCTTCGATGGTTTGGATACGTTGTTTGCATGCCCCCCGACAGACTTCCTAGACAGGTTAAGTTAGCCGAGATGCAGGCGCGTCGCCCACCTGGTAGGCCAAGAAACAGGTGGTGGGATCAGGTAAGGAACATCTTTGAGACCAGTCTGGGGATCGCGCCCGTGTCTACTGAGTTGGTGGCAGAAGGTCGGGAACGACAGTAGCAGCCACAGAAAATGTATGTAGTCGAACCTGGCTTCAAATGCATGAAAACGCCAGATTAAATCGACTCGAATATATTTTGCTAGTGGGAACTATGCATTTAAACGCAAGTTAAGGAGTCAGAAAATACAGAAAATGTATGTATGTCCATGCAGAGTCGAACATGGCTTCAAATTAATGCCCTTTTGTCAATTTTAATTACATTTAATGTAATCATCGTTCTTAAAAAAAAATTGCAAAAACTTTTTGTGACTTGGAATTAGCACTACTTGGCGGGTAGTACATTACTCTTTCTCGTCTCT